>OX336393.1:471749431-473159788 GCA_946902985.2 Meconema thalassinum
GACAACTTGATGTCCTAAGCGAAACCCCACACAAGACACGGCACAAACCCAGAACAATTGCTGATTTTTGGAAATACATTTCATAATGTCCCCCAGGAAGAATAAATAAGATGTGAAAATCATATGTTATCGAAATGAAAGCGGCGGCTTCGGTGGCGTAGTTGGTAGCTTGCTAAGCTTCTATGCCCAAGATATCGGGTTCAAACCCGGCCGAAGTAGTCGGATTTTTAAGAGCGTTAAAATCCCTCAGTATGCCTTCCATTGGAGGGGAAGTAAAGCCGGCAATCCCATGTCATAGATTTGTGTCATGTTAAAGAACCTTCCACTAATTACACCTGTGTGAAGCTAAATTATAGTTAAACATTTGGCAAACGCTCTTAGGTTCCTACGTTCGTCGCCAGGAGCCGACTGCGATGGCATCTGGTAACCAAGTTCTGAACTAGTAGTCGTTGACGGAGGCGTTTGGCGGCAAAAGTAGGAACTACTTGAAAAATTCAATGTCTGCAGTCCTTGCTTGAATTGAAAACATAAACACACGCTAATACAGTAACCACAATTAACACCGGTTATCAGACAGATTCTACACACACCCAAAGTACACGGGGCTATATGACCACGTTGTCGCAGCCCCTAAACTAAGGAACCAACCAACCGAAATGAAAGCGAAAAAAAAAACAGGAATAATCGTTGTTTCATAATTAATATAGACAATACCTACGATCCTCCACACCATAGCTGAACCTTTCATTGTCGGGCATAAACAGACAGTTGAGACTAATTCATTGAAGAATCCTGCGATAATAACTAATTGACCAAGTCTATAATCATCGCAGCATAAACTCGCCAAGGAAAACCCCACAAAGGAATCATTGAAGGGTAGAATGATTCATACCCCACTGTTGTGCGCAGAGCGATTTCAATAGTGCCATACTTCCATTTTAGTTCGATTGTCACGCTTCTGCAATAAACATCTCAATTACCTCACATTTATTGTATGTTCCTGGATATTACGACAGTTCTATTCTTCCCAAACAGAATAAGCCACGTGATAGGGCGGGTAAATAGAGGAGAAAATGACATTACGATCAGCTGTTTTGTATCGATCACGTGGTAAATGGATCAGGCGGGGTAACAATTAACAGTGTAATGGTACATTCCCGTGTCACTGTAAGTGTGCTCATTACAGCGATGTCATACAAAGAGAGGATCCGAATAAAAAGTGGAACATGCATGCGGAAACGATGATACCAATGTCACAATATCACGTTACAATGAGGCAGACACACGATACGAGTGTCATCCACAAAGAGGGTTATTGTTGTTGTTGATTATTGAGGGGCTTTGTGGCATAGTGGTCAGTTGTGTGTGGGATCTGTATGATAACCTGCGCTATTATTGTTGTTGATGTTTCTCTAGCGGCTTTGCGACATAATGGTCATTTGGGTGTGTTTAATCTGTGTGATAAACTGTGCTATTGTTGTTGTTGATGATTCCATAGGAGCTTTACGACATAGTGGTCATTTGGGTGTGTGTGTGTGGAATCTGTATGATAACCTGTGCTATTGTTGTTGTTGATGATTCTATAGCGGCTTTGCGACATAGTGGTCATTTGGGTGTGTGTGGAATCTCTATGATAACCTGTGCTATTGTTGCTGTTGATGATTCTATAGCGGCTTTGTGACATAATGGTCATTTGGGTGTGCGTAATCTGTATGATAACCTGTGCTATTGTTTTTGTTGATGATGATTCTATAGGGGCTTATCGACATCGTGGACATTTGTGTGAGTGGCGGGGATCTGTATGATAACCTGTGCTATTATTGTTGTTGATTCTTTAGGGGCTTTGTGACAGTGCTAATTTGGGTGCGTGTGGAATCTGTATGATAACCTGTGCTATTGTTGCTGTTGATGATTCTATAGAGGCTTTGCGACATAATGGTCATTTGGGTGTGTGTAATCTTTGTGATAACCTGTGCTATTGTTGTTGTTGTTGCTGTTGATGATGATGATGATGATTCTATAGGGGCTTAGCGACATCGTGGTCATTTGTGTGAGTGGCGGGGATATTTCTGATAACCTGTGCTATTATTGTTCTTGATGATTCTTTAGGGGCTTTGTGACAGTGGTCATTTGGGTGGGTGTGGAATCAGTCTGATAAACTATGCTACTGTTGTTGCTGTTATTGTTGATCCTTTACGGTCTTTGTAACATACTGGTCATTTGGTTATGTGTGTGCGGGATCTGTATGATAACCTATGCTATCGTTGTTGCTAATTCGTTTAGGGGCATTGGGACATCATGGCCATGTAGCCCCGTGTACTTGGGTAGTCAATATGATAAACTGTGACACTGTGATATCTGTACTAGTGTGTGTAATTGTAATTGTGCTGGATTTGGGTAGGAAGCGGCCGTGGGCTTAAGTTAGGTACTATCCCAGCATTTGCCTGTAGTAGAAGTTGGAAACCATGGGAAACTACTTCCGGGATGGCTGAAGTAAGAATTGAACCTACTTCTTCTCAATTTTACCTCACGAGGCTAAGTGTACGTCGTGTGTACCTCGTTCCAGCCCTCAGAATTACATTCCAGAATTAAATACCTTGGCAGAACCAGGAATCGAACATGGGCCTCCGCAGTGACAGCCAGGAATGCTAGCCACTATGCACCGAGGCGGCTTCTTGTGCTATTGCGAAGGATGTATTTCCACACTCAGAGTTATCTTATTTAAACTACTAAACTAAAAATAATATCTATGGCCCCGGGTGCCGAGTGCAAGCATCGTTTTTTGCGTCCAGAGGACAGCTTGCATGTCGTTCTTTGGAGCGCTATGAAAGTCAAGGAGGTTAGATATCTGAGCGGAAATGGAGTAAATTTGTAGTTAATGCCTAATGGGGATATTACACACTGTAACTGTTAATCAGGTGTATAAAACCACAGAACAGCAACGTTAAATTTCCGGCCGCTATTATGAATTTTCTTGGAAAGTAAAATTTTGAAGTTAACTTATCGGAATTTTTTCCACCGGTCATTTGCCGAAAGCTGTACGCATGCCAAATTTCAAGTTCCTAGCTCACCTGGAAGTGGGTTATAATTTGTATACCTTAGTTTAGATGCGGCTGTATACAAATTAGATAGATAAGGACATGAGATTTGTACATTCCTTACCACTTTGACCCACTTACGGGGTGGATAGAATCATGAAATTTAGCAGAAAATCCCGAGATGAACTTAGCCATTATGAACACGGCCTACTGAATTCCAATGGGTTCTTGAACATGCCAACAACGTATGACACGCGTGCTGAGATTTTTGTCGCCTTTCAAAAATCATTGCCACGGCCAGGAGCGAACCTGGGATGGGTAGTCCGACACGATAACCACTCACGCACCGTGTTAGTCTTCTAACAATAGCACCCGGTGGAATGATCATGAGGTCTCCTTAAGCTGTATGGTCTGATAACACTCCAAGTGATGACTTAGAAATACTAAAATAAATCAAAGTCCAAGAAGACTTTCTGTGGCGGTGATTAGTAATATAATGGACAAACAGTCGGAAACGTCGGCTGTCTCCAGTTCCTGAGAGAGCAATAGTGTCATGTTTCACCACATAACGCTGTTATTAACGCACATAAAATGGGAAAAGTATTGTATTTTTTTTCTTGAGAATTACATAACGTTTGGTTACACGCCGCAGTACTTCCGCATTTTAAGGTAATCTTAACTTCCTATGGCCACATTTCAATTTCAATAAATTCCTTGCTTAATCCATACTCAGCACATTTTCCAGGTTTATGCCATGTCATATGAGGGGTTTCAGATAGGAGCACCAATATAGGCTCATCAGCGGACTCTTGGTGTCCATGCCCGAGCTTAAACCTAGAAAAGTTGCTGAGATTTAACTCCTCGGCCGTGAAAGCCAATACACATTCTTACTTAACCCGCGAGGACTGGCGCATGCGTATTTTTGACCCGAGGTTTTAATAATGCTCTATATTTTCGTTTTGGTCAGCCCTCATTTCCTATCGCTTACTGTACCTTCCTTCCTGGCCTTGAACTTCACCCTGCTAAAGAAACATGTCCTTAGCTCTTTGAATACTCTAGTTATTTCTATAATATTACGGTCGGGTCAGATTTACCCATGGCGACAGTGCTAGCGTGATAATTTTCGGCTTAGGTTTGTCGGAACAATCTATAAAATATAAGGGAAAAAATACACCTATTTTGGTTCAAAACAATCACATAGCTCATGTTCTTGTTGTTCCATGTTTAGGGTGTAGGGTGTTGGTCATCAGCTCCTTTGTTCAAAAAAATTGAGATGACTGCTTTGCCGCCACTATCAAGGTCAATTTTACTGTTACGAAAATTATTCTCATTCTTCTGCGTGTTAAATTTAAAAAAATATAAACAAACCTCATTTTATATTGAGAATAGTTCATAGGAAGTCATCAGGTGAAAAAATTGCTTCATTAAAATCCGTACGACTACGACATAAAGGGAGTAACACAATATGGGTCAAAATCACGCGGCGTCTGGCCTCGTGTTATAATTTTTCACGCAAGTTCTCAAGCGTTAATACTTATGTAAGCATCCACGATTCAATTCCATAGAGAAGGATACTAAAAACGTAGCATAGAACCAGTCGGCTGCGGAGTGCAATACTTACATCACGGCTAGTTAAGTCATTGCGGAGTGATAGAATGTCCTGAATTACGTCTTTATTTCTACCTGCAGCCATCCATTCTGCCTTCTTGGCATTTAAATGGAAGCTCATGGTATTACTCTCTTCAGTATTAATGCCACTTAGTTTTTGTAGATCAACCAAACTGGTTATCGCAAGTGGACTTTTTAATTTCACGGGACTTGACTCAGGATCTAATTTTGCGCAACGGCAGTCACGTCAATGGTTATACTTTCTCTCTCTCTCTCTTGTGCTAGCTTTCAATGACACAAAATTGCAACGCGAAAAATTCAGCGTAAAACAATGCTCGTGTTAGATTCATTATATTGTTTCTCCCTTATGACATCTAGAGGTACGGTTAGAGACTTCTGTCCTGACGGTCTTGGGTTAAATCCGAGTTTTTCCACAAAATAAATCCCTCCACTACACCGAGAAAGGGCGGCTTAGGTGGCGCAGTTGGTAGAATGCTGACCTTCTATTCCCAAGGTCGCGGGCTCAAATCCGGCCGAAGTCGTCGGATTTTAAGAGCGTTAAAAATCCTTCAGTATGCCTCCCTTTGGAGGGGAAGCAAAGCTGGCTGTTCCATGTCATAGATTTATGACACGATAAAGAACCTTCCACTCATTACACTTATGTGAAGCTAAATTATAGGTTAGATTTGACTGACGCCCGGAACCGACTGGCATCTCGTAACCACGTTCAGAACTAGTTGGTAGCAAAAGTTAGAAGTACTTGAAAATCAAAGTTTTGCAGTCCTTACTTGAATTAAAAACAGATAACACACACTAATACAGCCATCACAATTAACACCGGTTATTATCAGACAGATTCTACACATACCCAAAGTACACGGTGCTACATGACCACGTTGTCGCAGTCCCTAAACTGAAGAATCAACCAACCTACACCGAGAAACGTCGAATCATGGTTTTTTTTAGATCTAGTTGATGAATATCAAACTTGTTGCCATGGTAACCATATAGTAGATCTAAATGACAAACACTTGTTGCCATGGTAACCATTCAGGAGGCCTAAATGACGAACACTTGTTGCCATGGTAAATAAACTGTTGGAAATTTGTTCATGCTTATCACTTTTATAACCCTGCACTAAGACATATCCATTTATTAGCTTATTTATAAAAAAAATGAAAGTAGACTCATCTACATGGGCCAAAATTTGTCTGTCTGTGTGTGTGTGTGTGTGTGTGTGTGTGTGTGTGTGTGGATGAGTGTATGTCCGACCCATTCCCTATCAATACAAACATGACGAAACCGAATTGAACTCAATTTGGTACAGAGGTTGCACTAACAAAGAACACCTCAGTGTCATGTTTTATAACACCGCGATCTTAACGAAAACGAAATAGCGGCCACCAAATTTTTCAAACCTTAAATCAAATTACGACTTAACTTATCATCCGATCACTACCAAATTTTGCCACTTCAACCAACATTAAATTATACGTCTTGATAAGGATAATGAGATATAAATATAAACGAGCTACTGCACCCAACATTCAATAATTATACTACTTCATAAGCACAATGAGTTATAAATATACATTTAGAAGAAAGTAGGCTGCGTGTTCTTTACTGAACTTCTTGTTACTACTTCAAGAGCTCGAACAGTAGGCTACACTCTTTCTCGTGAGACTAACAGAGAAGTCGTACGTTCGCCCATCCTAAAAGGATTATTACGTTGTTTCCCGAGTTCTACTCAATACAAATGTCCTAATGGTACCCAATTTAGTAGGATGACATACAGATTACAAAACCAATACAGTAACGATATTAATTATAGGCTATGACTGTGCAATCATAAAATTTGTATCCTTTTTTTATCCAATTTTGAAAACATTTAAATACTATATATTTTTATACACGTCGGTGTTGACTAAATTAGCGGCACACAATGCCAAGTTTCACATATTATATCGGATATTTCCGAGACGAGTTAAAGGGAATAATGTCTTAGAAATGAACTTGCATACCATCTATAATTTGCAAAAACGTAGCAATAGATTTAAGTACCCGTAGTTTGAATCGTTTAATGACAATAGTGCACGGCAAAAGATGGAAAAAATATGATCAGTAAGAAATTGCGCTGGTTTTGATTCGACTGGTTTCAAGGAAAACTCCGCGCCATTTACGATACCATTCAGCTAGTTCGTCAGACAGGAAGTGGCGGCATTCCTACGCGGCCGGTACGGAGCGGAAACATTGGAAATAGTCGCACTTTCTCTGCGCGGTGTTGCCGATTTCCCTCGTTACTAGTTTAACGTCGCACAGATTTTTAACGGTTCATTTTTGGCCATAAGTGGGCTATCTCAAGTTGCTTGAGATAAGGCCCGGAGCCTCTAGTTTCAGTTTGTCGATGTAATTTTGCGACACCCTGTATATATATATATATATATATATATATACAGGCTGTCATTTATGTACTTGAGTACCCTTAATGGACATGTAGGGGATGGGTATAGGATAAATTTGAGATAGGGAGCCTGGGGTCGGAATGGCCTCCTAACCCCAGAAAACTGGTTTGTTCCAGGCCCTCCGCCCCTGTCAAGTAGGGAAGCGCGACATGTGTTAGTCTGAGGTCAGGCACTCTTTCGCTGTCAACGGTCTTGGCGCGGGCACTGTTTAACGCTGCGTTAGCCGGGAGGATAGCGGCGAGGCGCGGTGCCACGGTGGTCCCAGGTTCGTTTCTCCTGGGGTGCCATGCCTTCATTTTTTCTTTTCCTTTATTTTTTTAGAGAGGTAGGAGGGGGCGTAGTCACAGTGCGTGTTTACTCTGTGGTGATTTTTTAAAACTATCGTTGATTCTGTAAATTATTGTCTTTTGACTATTAGTATCAATGAGTTACGTGTGTTTCTGTAGTAGTTAGAGACGACGGAATTATCAATTGGCACGAGGAATGCAGCTCTCGGCTAACGCAGCGTTGAGCGGTGATCGCGCCAACACCGTTGACAGCGAAAGAGTGCCTGACCTCTGAGTAACACATGGCGCGCTTGCCTACTTTGCAGGGGCGGAGGGTCAGAAACAAACCTGTTTTCTGGGGTTAGGAGGCCATTACGACACCAGGTTCCCTTTCTCAAATTGATCCTATACCCATCCCCTACATGCCCCTTAAGGGTACTCAAGTACATAAATGACACCCTGTATATATATTTATACAGGGTGAACAAAAAATGCCGCACTTGGAGGTCGGCATGCGGTTCCTCGTCGAAATTCACGACAAAAGTTTATGTTGCAAAACCTAGTCCCTCCAATAGGTTTAACAGAAATGCGTGTTAAGAAACGACGCTCTGGCAACGCTGTAACTGCATGCAGCGTGGCCAAAAGCAGGTCGCAGGAACTCGGCGCTCTGCCGGAGCTTTCTCTGTACATTCCGATGCACTGCAGGATGTGACAGTGTTGCCAGCTTCTCGTTTTCATACTTATGTATTCAAACAGCACCCGATCCGATGTTGCTATTGAAACTTTTGTCTTGCAATTGGATGAGGAATCGCATGCCAACCTTCAAGTGCGGCATCTTTTGTTCACCATGTATATGGAGCGTGGTGGCGCAGCGGTCAAGCTGTTGGCCTCTCACCAAGGTGGACCAGGTTAGATTCCCGGTCAATGCATGTGAGATTTTCGAAGTTAAATACCATGACCTGATGTTAAAAGGAGGTCTTGTGGCTCATGATCGCATGATTAACGGTCACGTAAAACTAAAAGCTTCCTTAAGCTATACCAATTTTTAAAGTAGTGATTTATTTTACCAAGTTTAACTTCAATCACTCTTGAACAGGAGATGCGAAATAAAAATACAATTTTTAAAATTCGCACTGCACCATCTTCAATTCTTAAAACATGTAAAACATTTAAAAAAGCAAATGTAGACCTATGTAGCTCTAAGGATTGTTGGATTGCTGGAAGAATCAATTGAAATATTTGAGATACGTGAGGCCGCCATATTAACAGATTTCTGAAAGTCACATAGCGCTTCCTATGCAGCCGTCTATGACTATCTATAATTTCAGTTTGATTGCTGCAACACTTTCGGCAATATTGAGTACTGGTAAAATACTTCGCATGGCCGCCATGGTGACAGTGACGGAACTGAAAATTTGAAACGCACAATTAAGGTGTCTGGCAATGGAGATGACGATAACGTAATATGAAATTTTATTAACATCGCTCCAATAGATCAATTAATGTTATTGAGGGATGGACAGACACATTGAAAGGAAAAGAATGTTTTTAGTTTTACGTGACAGTCAATCTCGCGATCATGAGCCCCGGGAACTCCTTCTTACGTGGAATTCGAATCACAGGACATGGCATTTCACTTTGAAAATCACACATGCATTGGCCGGGAATCCAACCCGATCAGCTGTGGTGAGAGGCAAACACTCACACATTAATTAGGATTAAGATTAAGATTAAGAATGAAATTGAGATTAAAGTTAACGTTAAAGTTAAAGCTAAAGTTAAAGTTAAAGATAAAATTTAAATTCTCTTAAAAAAAACTAATAAATATTCAACAAGTAAATTTTATTTCGTCGGCACACTGAAGAGTTTATAAACCGCAATCAAATGATCCCACGAACGATGTCTCCTATTTGCACTCAGATTATGTCAATTGTTCTCGTGGTTAGCGGAAGTGTTTCCACTAATTATACTGGAAACCACAAACATCAATGATTCTGTTTTGAAGTGTCACTAATGGTCGGGTTGAGTCCAATTCCCTTTCATGTTTGAGTCATAAGTGGGAGGCCATTGTGGTCTAGCACGCAGTTCCTTCAATTTTACATCGCAAAACATCTGCTAACGCTCCCACGGGTCAGAAATAATGATGTATGTTACAGGAAGAGACACAGCGAGCAGACAACAGGTATACATTAGTGAGGAACTACGTACCATAGAGATGAAGGGGACAAATATGAACTATAACGAGGATGAACATAATCATTTCTTCAAAAGGACTTCCGCTTTTGCTAATACCAGACAAAAGTAGGTCTCATAGCGTGTGTGTAAATCAATACCATTAGCCTGGATATCAAGTAATAGGCTGCTTTGTTGTGTAGTGGCTAAAGTAGATCCGGGTTCGTTTCTCAGCTCGACCAAGCACATAAATTTTGTTTGAGGAACCATAGCAGTATCGTTGTCATTAAGTCTGTCGATTTCGAAGACTTATATCGATTACACGGCCTTGAATATCTTCCTATTGCCTTCTCTGGTCTCGGGGTTCGTATTGAGACTCAGGATCCTACAGGTCGTGGGTTCGATTCTCGGATCTGCCAAGAAATTTAATCACATCGCCCCTAAATGCCAGATTGTATTCTCTTTTTCCCGAAAAGGTATTAATCTGATTTCCATAGCCTAATATTTAAAAGAATAATAGGATATCCGCCTTTCAATACTATTCATTTATACTACTTGCAGGGACATGTTTCGAGGGCTATCACTCCCCCTTCATCAGCCTGTCCAACAAAACTTCAAAGATAACCTTCCTTATTCATTGGAAAGCTTCAGTTTGAGATCTTTGTATTTGAAGCGTAACCCGTTTACTTGGCTTGCCATTTGATTCATAATGCCGATTATTAAGGTCCGTATTGACGTAACTATATTTTAAAGAATAATAGGACATCCGCCTTTCAGTACTATTTATTTATACTACTTACAGGGACATGTTTCGAGGGCTATCACTGCCCCTTCATCAGGCTGATGAAATAACATAATCTGGAAACTGACTGGAACTTCGTATGGTGCTCAAGCTGACAATTTCCCTACCTCGTAGTTCCGCCCCTTAAAACAACAATAACTAACTATAACTCCGTACTGCGGCCTTGTCTCTTGTATACTCAGTGGCTAAGTATTGTGCAACAGTCTGGTACCGGAGTGTACTTGTCAGGACGGTGGATGTTCAATTGAACGACACCATGAGAATCATCACGGGCTCCTTGGGATAACACCTCTACCTTAGCTTCCTACTCTCAGCAACATTGCTCCACCACATCTTAGACGACAAGCAGTGACCCGTGAAAGGGAAAATATTATTAGGTTAAAAGTTTTCCCAAAGGCTACTTGTGCAGATGATAGTGCTCAGTCCACCGGACATGAGTCTCAAATCAAGGAAACCATTCTGGACAGATGCAACAACTCAGGATAGAAGATGTGTGGAAGGAAACATGGAAAATCAACGCCAGTATACATCATCACGGCCTCGAAGACCCCACACATATATCAGGGTTCTGCCTAGCAAACCAGGTATCAACTAAACAGAATCCGGTGTGGACACGGAAGAACTAACAATAAGTACTTCATGTACTGATGAGGACTCTCCGACTCCCTATCGGGTGACTGTGAGCTTCAGAGCAGACCGTAGACCACATTGTAGGGGAATGTTCCAGGAGATGTTTCAGTGGTTAATGGAAGGATGCCATAAATACCTCTCCAACAATGGATACACTCACTCGACATCAATCTTTGAGACCAGAGCTCTTGTATATTCCATATACGGTACAGGATGTATCAAAATGAATATCGGGATTTTAAGGCTTTTTAGTATTTATTACAGTTAACTTACGATTATAAATAATACACCAAATGAAAGCGCAACTCAAACAGTTTGTCATACAAGTGTTCAATGTGAGCACCATTCTTCACACGGCACACATCGAGTCGATAGCAGAGTTCGTCCAAAACCTTGCTCAGTGCCTCTGAAATAATTGTTGCAACAAATGCTTCAATCCTGTTTCTTTACTCGGTTAGGTCAGCCGGTAGCGGAAGCACATACAAATAATTCTTCTTGAACCCCCAAAGGTAAAAATCGTATGGCGTCAGATCAGGTGAACGTGGAGGCCGTGCAAAAATAGCTCTACAATTCTGCCCCTTACGACCAATCCAGTGGTCGAGTACAACGTCATTTAACCAATCGCGTACTAAGGCATGCCAAATGAGGCGGCGCGCCATCTTGCTGCCAAATTAAGTTCTCTGGCTCAGCTTCTTGTAATTGAGGGAAGAGCCATAGCTGTAGCGGCTCAAGATCAGAAACACCAGTTAAAGTTGCTCCAGCTCCATAAACTTTCCACACGTTGCACTGTAACTACAGATGCAAACTGTAAAACACAAAAAGGTTTCGGCCATCTTGGCTACTAGCGCTTCCTTCGGAAGACGGAGGAACCAGAGCATGAGCATGCGCATGCGCACAGGTACGAACACTTGTAGGACAAACAGCTCTTTCATTCGATGTATTATTTATAATCGTAATAAATACTACAAGGCCTTAAAATCCCGATATTTTACATACCACCCTGTATACTTTATTTAATTTTTAATTTTGTTTACATTGTTGTAATATATCCATACGACAAATAATAATAATAATTTTACTATTTATTTTGCGTATAGCTTTTAGTGTCGGGCACCTTGTGGTGAACGTTGGAAGTTTGGTACAGCGTTTCAACGAAATCTAACCTGAAAATTTAGCATCACACAAGATTAATTAGTGGAAGGTTCTTTTAAATGCCATAAATCTACTGTATGACATGGAACAGCCGGCTTTACTTCCCCTCCGAAGGAAGGCATACTGAAGGATTTTAACGATTTTAAAAAATCCGACGACTCAGCAGGGTTTGAACCCACGATCTTGGGCATTGAAGCTCAGCATGCTACCGACTCACCGAATAATAATAATAATATTAATAATAATAATAATAACCTCAATTACATATACAAATACTAGTACAGACATCAAACAGTCACAGGTTATCAGACAATGTTTTCACACACCCCAATACAGGGAGTTAAATGACCACGTTGTCGCAAAGTCCCTAAAAATCAACAACAACAACAACAAGAATTAAATTACAAGGGGATTGAGAAGGATACCCCGTTTCGTTCGTCGAGTGAACATCATCAGATCCAAGGTCAATGAAACCGAACAATAATACAAGAATATAATACTCTACAATATTGTTGTGAACTTACCACTCATTTGTTATTAACCCTTTATAGGGCTAAACTATTTTTTAATTTTATATGTTTCTACATTTGTATTTATTTTAAATATTATAATTATAAAAATATTATTTTAGTTTCTCTAATTTTAACGTTCATACTTTTATTTTTTATTTTCAATTTATGTTCTTATAGATTTAATTTTGATAGTTTTATTGAATTAATTAATTTTAACTAATTTCGAATTGATTTTTACAAGTATTTTCATAAATATTTTAGTTATGTTCATTATTTTATTTTTCATTCTTATTTTATTATTGTAATTTTATTCTCATGATTTTTATTTTTATTTCTATATTTATATTTTATTTTTACACTTTAATTGTTAATGTTTTTAGTTTTAAATTTCTAATCATTTTATCCAACACATTACGTCAAGTAGGTACGTATATAATATTTAATTTTTTGAAATACTTTGGCATGACAATTCTCCGAAATTTGGCTGAAAGATTCAACTATCAGCATCTTTGAAAGCATAAACTGTCCTTATGACAGGTGGTTAATATAGAGACCAAAATCCCAAAAAGGGTTTTAAAGCATCACTGAATTTCTATGAAGGTCTTGCGTAGGCCTAACTGAGTTGTTCCTTGTTAGGCGGGCTTGTTACTATCTTAAGAGTGTTTATTGTCAATATTGACAAACTCTAGGAAGAGAGAGTTCTTGCCACATCGACCGAGGAAGGGCTTGTCTGTCTCTCCAAGTGAAGGAAGGGCGTGCTTAATAATCTACCAAGTTAACTTAACTCATCAATTAAACAACAACTCCAATAAACCTCTAGAGCAAGGTCACTTCTAACTTGTTATGTTATTCAGGCGGGAGTGATAGTTCCTCGCCAGGAGCCCACAACCTGAGGGACGTGGTTCGGCAACCACACAGGTCACACTGAGTTGATGTTTCATTACGGGGATTGGATATCGCAGTCAGCATCCCCATGTAATTAGTGTGTTTGAAATTTGTCCGATAACCTGTTTTATTATGGTATGTGCATCCGTTTGTTGTCGTTATTTTATTTGAGGGGCTTAGACATCGTGGTCATTTAGGCCCGTGTACCTGGATGTGTGTAGAATTTTATTAATGCTATATGAATCGCAGCCAATGGCCATAAGCTGTGCATTATTGATTGAACGCCCGAGGGCTCCCAACAAGTTCAATTTCAAGTAGTTCCAACGTTGGCCACCAGATGCTACTGTCAGTAACACCTAGCGGCGAACGTTGGAACTTGATAGAGCGTTTCCTAACCGGCCAAATATAACCTACAAATTTTGCTACACACTACCAATTGCAGTGGTAGGTTTTTTTGCATGCCATAAATCTATGACATGGACCGCAGGCGTTACTTCCCCTCCGAAGGGAGGCATACTGAAGGGTTTGAACGCTCTTAAAAAAGCGACGTCTTCGGCCGGGTTTGAACCCAGCATCTTGGACACAGCAGTTTAGCATGCAACCGACTACGCCACCAAAAGTGCAAGAATTTTATTGATAACATGTGTTATTGTGGTGTCATAATTAAATGATAAATAGGCTACACATATTTCAGTGTTTTGTGCTCGATCCCAATGTATTTTGTACAGCCCCGCATGGCAGAGTGTTTACAGAAAATTCAAGAGCCAGTCGATCATTCTGCAAGCTCAAATAAGAATATCTTGGATTTTCCCAATGGTAGTAGAGGGGGATGGAAGGTAGGATGGTTTCAGGGGAAGATCAGAACATGACCTGGGGCAAGTGGCGTGAAAGGATCGTGCGATGAAAAGAAAAGCAAGATCAACTTGGAAGATTAGCTGGCGCAATTCGTCAACACCGAGCTCTAACTGCCAGCCGCCTTTCTTATTTGTTGCAGACTGAGTAAACCACAGAGCCATTTGCGTGGAAGCTTTGTTTATACAATCCCCTAGACTCAAACCTGCTCCCTTCCAGTCAGAAGAACAATACCTTTACCAAACTGAGCTACGCAACCCTTCTGACCGTTAATACCTTATGGAAAAGGTTACTAATATGTTTATGTTCGACGATGTCGAAATGTAAACATTATGTGTCAGAAAACTGTATCATAATGAGGCTGATTATAAGACTATTTGTCATTAGGAAACAGTTTCTCCCACCAATCAGAGCTCAAGAAACAGTTGTGTGACCAATTAGGTAAGGAAACCTTTGCGCATGCGCTCAAAATCCAACATGTCTATATAAATTACCGACATGGAATGTGCACCGTCCACATGTTCGCGTAAATAAACTGGCGAATATGAGACAAGAAATAGCACTGTACCGTAATATCCCCAACAGCAATTTCTACATAGCGCATTGCTTTCAAACGACTTCGGTGACAATATTAGTGAATGCTATAGAGCTGGAAGGCAGGCTGTAAACATTTGGTGTTCTGTGTTGGCAAGCAAAGTGAGTGCTTTCGGAGTGCCTTGACCCATGCATGCGCTCTGTTCAGTCAGCAAAGCCAGCGCACCCTTTTCACTAACTGAAGTAACTGAATCCCACAGATAGTTATGAATATTTATGTTAAAACATGTAATAAAGTTATAATTATCATCGAACATAAACAGTCGTATGCAACTCGCCTATAGGCTAATGGTAATTAAGACACTCGTATGAAAATTATAAAACTCGCTTACGCTCGTTTTATAAACATACTCGTGTCTTAATTATTGCCATTATAGGCTCGTTGCATAATGTACTGCACCCGAAGCTGACGTAGCCACCACCTATAATCCTAAGGGATGGAAGGGATCGCACAGGGCGTTGATACCCAGCTAGAAAAGATCAACGGATCCTTGCTAGATGGATAGCTAGTAACCTCTGAATGCTGGTATATTTATCAAAAATACGATAGTACGTCTACTTAGCTACAAAAATAAAACTTCTTACGAACCAAGATGTGGTAGGACAGTCTTAGAATCTCGAGGGTGAACGGTTACTTAAATTAGCAATGAGTGCCAGTACCTAAATAGCTGCACTATCTTTTCCTGATTATTAAAGATAGAAGACCGAGACGTTCTATAAAAATGATCTGCCAAACGCCAACTAGCGCCTGCTAATTTATTAATAAAAATCAGAAAAATAGGACACTCCGTCCTGTCATATCTACACTCACATCGTACAACTTTCATTCTCACAATTAAATATATATTATATTTAAAACAAATAAAAGAAGTGATCTCTTCGTCACTAATAACAAGTCTGTTTGGCTAAAACGACGAGAAATAAAGTATTTCTCCCATGTTAAATGACAATTATTAACATTTAAAAATTATGTAGTCACACTTGTGGCTCATACTGTACTTATAACATTCGAAAATATTCCTCAAGTGAACATCTACATTCTCTCACAAGATGATACATTCCACACATTATTACTCTACTATAAAACTTTCTACGTATACGATTGATTCGGATTGACATTCTGAATTATTACTTTATACATTACTATTTACAGTGTATTTACAAAACTAACCTTATTATCGTTAGGTACGCGATAATGTGTTTTCTCACTAGTCCTGCTCGTAAGTATCATTTTTAACTTTCATAATAATAATATTTCTACTTTCATGTCCTATCAGGGTATTACTTTTACTTCCATAGTACAAATGTTTCAAACGGTAACGCTAAAAACTGCTCTTCAACTGACAAATCCATTCAATAGGCTTAATAAAATAAAAGACTGAGATATATCAGATGATCTACGGTTCCTTACTTACACGCATTACATGCCATGACTTCATTATAGTGACCCTTTATAATTATCGCACATTTCATATATTATACCTCGACAACATAGTCGGAATTCCATGATATCTTCGCATTATAATGTACACTTTCTTAGGAACATCTCATTATATCAACTACAAAACACAAAGTAGCGTCATTTCCCACGCCTTCATATTCGTTTCAACTACACGCAATAATAATAATAATCCTATTTCTCTGAATACTCTACGTATCCACGAAATTCTGTAATCCTACTCATAAAGTTCAAATTACAATACTTCTACCGATTAGGCTATACATTCCTTTCGTCAATACTTAATACACATCCTGTATTTACCTTCTTGTTCCTTTATTATGCGAATTCTGTCACCACTGAACTTAATAACCTTTTATTATGCGATTTCATTACTTCTCTTTTATATGTGGAACCAATGTTCATCAAACATTCTAACATTATACAAACGGTCTAGATATTCTCGTCTTTGCTTAGTAAAAATACGTTACATTCACTTCATTTAAGTGTGCCTATCTTAAATACATTTCATCTTGTACATTTCTTTCTTTTCATACAAGAATTCGTTTCTTTACTGTTTCATTATACACCTCGTATTTTTCTGTACTGCAATATAGCGTTGTTATCCGTGTCAATACAACAGATTATTTTAAATAACGCACATCTTTCTTAATAAGTCTGGTTTATGACAATAGGTTCATTGTTGTTCACAACAAAACCGAACACTGACTTGTCTCTCTATACTACTTTCCAAAATACATCTCTGCCATAAAATTGTTTGTATATATATCATGTCAACAATGACATTCTGCTTATTCGGGTGTTAGAACTAGCGCACGTTTAAAATATTCCACTATAACTATGCAAATACAAAAATACAAGTAACAATCAAATAAACTCGCAGTCACGAAATATGATGACTATACATCCTTAAATTCGTCAAAATCCTAATACCGACGTACTCAAAATATTTATATAAACATTTAAACGATAATAACGGTGCTCATCACTCAATTAACCTATTAAAATGGTTTAAAAACAAGTCTATCAATTTAGCTACACAAAACTAGGTCTGTTCAAGGTATCTACATTACTGCAATCTAACTACTAAGTATTCGTTGGGTGTTCTTTACCTTCTGCCAAAACAGTTCCCAGAATCCAAATAGGACCTGTTACTCCCACGCAGCTGTCTTCGCCTTTCTGTAGAGTGTCAATCAGCCGAGATACCGGTACCTGGAGTGGTCGCGTGCCCATGTATCAGGATCCCACCTGCTCGCTCCCTCTCTCTCCCTCGTTGATCTGCTGAGAACCCTTCTGGCTTGAGTCCCGTGACATCTGCATACTCTCGGTGTCATTGGTGAGATCTCCTTGCGAACAGCAAACTCGAACTTCCCCGTCAAATGGTTGTTGTTGTTGTAGATTATAGGTATTCCTTTTGATATTTAAGGAAATACCTTGCAGTCGTAGATGCAAATATGATGTTATTTGGTGAATCATGATGTTGGATTTTCACCTGCCTCGACAAAGCCTTAGTATGTGAGCTAAGTCACTGCTGAAATCCTCATGCTGCATGTAGTTAGTTCCCCTTCATGATATAGTAGCTTTCCATATCAATCGAAGAGTAATTCATATTAAACATATTCGTTGACCCCAAATTCAATAACATCTTCTTAAAATTCCTTATTTCTTGAGTAATACTTGTAGATTGTAGACATACGTTTCTTCTTGTTGGCAATGGTGTTACCACTCTATAGTTGTCTCCGCTGTTTCAAAGATTTTCCATATATCTTCTCCTGCCGCAATTATTGGTTTTATATATTAATTGTTGTTTCTGCTTTCATGGTAATTGCTTCATTGGTGTTCATCTTCTATGTAGTCACGCAATAATATTTTCTTCCCGTTCTCAAACATGTATGTAACTTTCGCTGCTTCAGAAATATACGTCTTGTCGATTTCGAAGACTTGAAGAGAATGCCCTCTGCCCTGCTCTAATTGCGATTATAAAAATGGCGTTTCTGGCATTCGACCTTGTAAAATCTTTCATCTTTTAATATCGGTCTCATCCTATTAAATCTCAAAATATAATTTATACCCTCAACTTTCATTTACCGTCAGCTTTCCATTTTTACCACATATTCTTTTCTATAAGTTATTTCCAAATATAATTAAAATGTTGGTGACCGCCAATATATAATATTGCTATTGGTTAAAAAGTGGTCACGTGATGAACCTGTTTCATTTACGCGGCCAGATTTCCTTTCTGCCACGCTTCAAAGTCACCTTGGGCTCGTGCCATCCATAAACCGGATTTTTCCAATTGCCGTCTTCATAGAACTTGTCGTTCTGGCCAGTTTCCAATGTCGATAAATCTCATTCCTCTCCATGCTAATAAAATAACGTTTTGTATTTCTTCTTATAACCTCGCTATTTATAAACGAAAACTCTTCCCATTTATTCTGGCAATAGCTGTAATCTAAATATACATCCTTATGCCGTTAGTTTTAATTTTCCAGCGCATAGCCTTCGCGCCTCCGTACTTGAGAGCTGTCGGTTCGACTCCCGACCCCTGCCTACACTTAGGTCCTTTTAAATATGGGTTCAGTACTATATATATATTCGGGAGAGAATACCTTCAAGCTTACAAATGATTTTATCATCATTTGGTCTACATGTATGAATAGTTTAATAGAGATCGGGAGGTTGACGTTCACGATGTTTCCTTGTTAGAGCTGCTTGTAAGTTGGTGCAAAAAGGCTCATCAAGAGTGTTACTATCAGTTAAAAAGGAAAGAATTCATGTTTTGTGGTATCTAAGTCATTCTCGCCTAATATTTATTGGGTGTAATTTATTTAGGAAGTCAGCGTTTGTTCGGAGACTATAGATAAAGCTCTGCGTGGATGCGGATATCCGCGGGTTTATCCGCCAAGCCGATATAGTTTACATGGCTGTGCAGATAGCGGATAAGCTGCGGATAATATTTGGAGTAAATACATGCTAGAAGCAACCGTCACGCAAGGTGAACAATCAGACCTTCTGTCTAGTCATGGAATGTTATCGTTTGACGCTTCAAAAGGTAGTAGTTCACCCAGTTCATTGTAGTAGTACGGTATTAAACTAGAACTACTTGAAAAGAACAAAGGGAACCCTCAGGTTTCATTCATCTCTCAATGCCGGGAACTGAGGTTCTTAATGTGTTGAATGTGCTAGAAATACCCGACAACTTTCTTTTGAGAGATATGCTCCAGAACTCTCCCTCAAGCCAGGAGTAACTGCACACACTATTAACAAAATGACAACGCTAATTTTTCTTTTTTAATTGTTATGCCCAACTACGGAGCGCGCTTGAACTTATTTTGCACAATGTTCCTTCTTCTTTTCTTCGCAATATCTCTTCATTCGTTGACCGTGTTCCTTTCTGCGTGCTTCTGTCCAGCCTGTATTTTTCCTTTTAGGTTTCTCTGAAAATGTATGTTTGTTTACTAGGCTTCTACATTTTACTCTATCTGGAATGGTTTTCTCAGCAATACCCATTTCTTGTAGATCTTCATGTATTTCTGTTAACCAATTGTGCGGATTTTTAGGGTTAGCGCTAGATTTAGAATTATCTTTGTCATCCTGTCGTTATCCATTCTGTGAAGGTGTCCGTAGAATTGTAATCGTCGTTTTCTGATAGTATCTGTGATTTTTTTCTGCTGATTGAAAAATTTCATGCGGTTTCTTTTTCATCCAAATTCCATTTTCGAACGTTGGTCCTAGGATTTTCTGAGAATTTTCCTCTCTTGTTTCTCGATGCTTTTCATTTGTGACCTGCCCCCAATTATCAGTGTTTCGGATGCATACCGTGTCTCTGGTTTGATGACTGTGTTGTTGTGTCGTAATTATGTATTCTTTGGAATGCATCGTTTGTTGTATCTGTTCCAGGTGATTTTGTAAGGTCTTTGCAATTTAGCAGTTATTTCTTTGTTAGCTTCCTGATTTAACCCTGCTGGCTGAATAATTTCGCCTAGATACTAGAATTTGTCTACTTGGGAAATTACTCCGTATTTGGTGATTAGTGGATGATTGTCAAATCTTTGTTTAGTGCCTTCCATAAACTGTGTCTTTTCAGATGATATTTGGAGTCCGGTTCTTGCATGCAATTTTTCTATGGAGTGGATTGCTTCTTGTCTGTTGTTTGAAAGGATTGCAAGGTCATCTGCGAAAGCTAAGCAATTATTATTATTATTATTATTATTATTATTATTATTATTATTATTGCTGCCTGTAGCGAAGTTAGGACACTTGGCCCTCTCTTACACAACCACATACAATGCAACTTATTACAAGTAAATATTCATATACTATACGCCATTCTTAACCTACCAATCTTACATAATTTAACTATTAACTAAGCTATAAAAATTACATAACTAAATAACAGTTTATGAAAGTTTAAGAACGTTTTAGACTACTATGGTCATTCAATCACACATTCATACACGAATTGTTCAAGTAGGCCTACGAATTCAAGAAGAAATCTTTACATGCACGTTTGAAAGTTGTTAGGGATGTACGATTTCTAACGCCACAAGGACAATTAATTATTCCAAATTGTAGTTTCCAAAACGTGATGTAGAGGAATTGCAATTATAAATCCAGACCACGTGTGATGATCATGAAATGAAGAAAGAAAACGGCAATTACAAAAGATATAGTGAAGTGTACTTTCTTTGAGGAGTCGATACATATGTCCAGATTTCTTTGTTATTCTACTTTTAACAAGGAAAGTAGAGCATAAAAAGGAGACACGTGTTAAGAAACATGTTTGGAACACGCTCCTAGCTAATGGCTACAGCATAGGGCAGATAAATAACACGGAAGGTAGAAAAAGCCGAAGAACTGGCAAAAAGAACGAAGATCGGCCCTACCATAAAGCCTTTCTTGCCGTACGTACAGGTGTTGACCGATCGAATCGCCAGGCTGCTAAAGAAACACGATGGGACAACGGCGATGCATCCAATAAACCAGGTAACGCAATTGGTGCGAAAATCAACCGAGATAAAGCAGCCAAACCTGGACGCAGGAATTTACTAAGTGCATTGCTCCTGTGAACAGTTTTACATAGGGCAAAAAAAAAAAGACGCGTTTCCATTAGGATGTCAGAGCACATTCGAGACACGAAAAAGATAAACTACAGATCTGCAATAGCTGAACATGCTGACGTCACGAGACACGCCCACGAGTTTGATAAGGCCGAAACTGTTGCTAAAATTCCCGGATAACAAAACAGGTTAATTAGAGAGGCAATAGAAGTCGTGAAGCATCCCAATAATTTCAATTGCGAAGATGGTTTCAAACTTAGCAAAATTTGGAAAGTTTTCCTAGCGCGCAACTGCCAGGGGCGCGGACCAATCAGGGAGCAGCGTGACGTCAACGCAGGGCAAGCACAGGGGGGTGCCAATGCGGGTGGTCCTCTGCCTAGCCGCTCTTGGGTCACGTGAAGCCGTGACGTAGGTAGTATGGCAAGTGTCGTGGTGGATACAAGCTAACCACAGTGAATGCCAGTAGCCGTAGCGAAACAAGTGCTTTATTTCTTGTGTGTGACATTTGTCTTGTTCCTAGTTTCATTTACGTGTTTTTTAGTTGGTATATTGTGTATTGAATGTACTCCCCTTCAATATGTACAATCGTCTGTGCACTAGTTGAAGCAGAATAAACTCATGTACGTTCCCTTACAATGGAATGTGCTATTGCAAATGCCGGAACTGTTGGAGGAAATCAAAAGTCAACATTGATATCGTGTATAATTGCTTCCCAAAAGATACAACTCTTGAGAAAGCTTGGCTGGCAAAATGTAAACGAGGGGATAAAGTAAATATATCCTAGTCAATGCAAAAGTTTGCTCCGTCCATCTTACGAGCGATGTTTACTATTGTGATTTAGAGTATGAATTATTGGGCCTGCCACTAAGGAATAAAAGACGTCTCACGACGGATGCTGTGCCAACTCTTCATCTTCCCTTTGCCAGTGTTCAAGAGCCCTACTCGGACATTCAGAACAGCCCTAATAATTAGAATGGTGGGTCTCCATCGCTTTTTCAGATAAGAATAAAAATTAAGATGAGCATGCAAATCTTTTCAACTCCTGAGCGTGTAGTGTAGGTCGTTATTTCTCAAGTCAGTATATACATATTATTCTATGAGTTCAATGGCGTAGCAAAATAATAGGTTGTTTGTTGCTGTTGTTGTTGATTCATTTAGGGGCTTTGCGACACCGTGGTAATGTATCCCCATGTAGGCCTACTTGGGTGTGTGTGGAATTCGTGTGATAACTTGTGCTATATCGTAATTCGTAATTCATATGAGGATTGGGAAGGAGGTGGCCGTGGCCTTAATTAATTCAGGAGTCATCCCGGCATTCGCCTGGAGTAGAAGTGGGAAACCACGGAAGACCTTCCGGGATGGCTGAGGTGGAAATCGAACCCTCCTTTTCTCAGTTTTGACTTACGAGGCGCAGTGTACCCCGTTCCAGCCGCCAGACCAGAATTTAATTTCTTGGCAGAGCCGGGAATCGAACCCGGGCCTCCGCGGTGACAGCCAAGAGTGCTAGCCATTTCGCGAAGAGACGGTTCAAAATAATAGGGGTTCCCAATTGTAGGTTGAAATTACATAAATTAATACCTGCTTTTCCAACAACAACAACAACAAAGTGAATTATTAGCAGTCAAATGAACCCAGAATTTTGGTTTTATTGACCAATTCGGCAATAGCAACAAAATATAGGGGTGGATGACCTCAATGTTCCACTTCCTAAAACAATCACCACGACCAACAACAAAATAAATATAAATGAGCTGCAATTATTTAAATTGGGGGGATCGTAGCAAATGTTTGAGGTATTCTTTAGTTTACAATCAATCAATACTTTTTAAGTAGGTTAGACAAATGTAACAACATCTCTCACTTTACTGGTCATTAATTTTTTAAAGTACCTGAGTCGTAATCTATTTAAAAATACCAAATGGGATATATCTGTGAAACGTTCATAGTGTGTGCGTTCCTAGAAAATCTCCTATAATTACCTAAGAGATATTAACTATTTTGGGATTTTTGCGACAAAGATAATTTTTTTGAAAATAAGAAGAGGAGTAGGTTATATTTTAATTTTTTCACCTTGTTTGCAATTGAATGAAGATAGCTCTAGTAACTGACCTCGACCACACACACAACTACGCCACTATGTTTTGTTATGACCAAGGAGCGGATGAAATTTTAGGCCCATATAAAAATGTACAGATTTTAATGGTAAGATCTTTGTGTGCTAAATGGAAGCAACCTGTGTATTATGACTTTGATGTGTCCATGTCAGCAGATCTTACTAAAGATATCATCGTCAATCTAGAGAAGATAGGTGTCATGGTTGTAGCTATTGTGTCTGACATGCGTGGAAAATCCTCTCCCTCTGGTCGGAGTTAGAGGTGTTTCTCATACCAAGACTTATTTTCAGTTATCTTTGGATTGTGATATTTGCGGTTTTCCAAACCTTCTGAAATTATTGCGCATTTACTTCCTCAAATGTGGAATTCTCTTTCCGAGTGGTAAAGAAATTCAGAAGAAAATAATTGAACAAATAATTCAGGCAGATTCAATTGAAATCAAAATTGTACCTAAGTTAACTGCATGTAACTTGCCGAGGTCGTTATAGGCAGGGAGTAAGCTTAGCTGCGGAACTTGTCTCAAGGGCTAGTGCTAGGGCACTGAGTTTTGCTTCTCAAGACATGAGTGAGGTCCATGATTTCCTCGACATAGTGAACGATTCTCTGAACATTTTTAACTCTCGCGTACCTGATAATCCTGGAGTAAAAGCTGCTTTTGGATTGCGTTTGGAGGAACAGCTTCGGGATATATTTGAGATCCTCTGGGAACATATGCGAGTGGTAGGTAAAAAGACAATGCTGCCTTGTCAGAAAGGCTTTCTTATGAGTGTAAGATCTTTGAAAGGACTTTATAATTATTTATGTAAACAGGGATTTCGCTTCAACTTGAAAGCCAAGCTGAATCAAGACTGTGTGGAAAATGTATTTTCTCAATTAGGCTACGTGGGCTTGGGCATTTCTATGATCACCCATTACCAGTAGAGGTGAAGAACAGAATTATTTTGTTATTAATAAGTGTGAATGCGGAAAATATTCCAGTTTCAAGTGCAAGTTCTGTTAAGAAACCAGACGATAATGATGAGTGCTTCCTGACACTCCAGCTTCTAGAAGGAATGTAGAGAAAATGGAACATAACTCTGTTTTAGAAAAAAATGAATCAATTAGGGATTTACGCATTGAAAATCTCACCTTTCGAGAGGAAGTCAAAGAATATTCGTCACATGTGGACTTGCCGTTTGAAGGCCTTAGGTATGTAGCTGGATATGTGGCTTTCAAGTGTAAGAAACATTGCCAATTAGGCTTTCAATCTAAGCCGCTCTCAATATGTCACAATGTACTGTCAACAATGAACTGTATACAATTTATTTCAAAAGATTGTTTAATTGAGCCAAATGATGAGTGGTTTGATGAGGTGTAAAAATTTGATGATGATGATGATGATGATGATAATTGTTGTTTTAAGGGGCCTAACATCTAGGTTATCGGCCCCTAATGGTTTGGGGGATAGTGTAAAATGAGATGAGAATGAAAACTATAACTAATACTAACTACTAACTTATATACTAGAAGAAGAAATGATAAAACAATAAAGGATAAGACAAATAAAGGACAGGAGGAAAAGAAATACCCTCGACTCTCTAAGAATGAAGAATGAGGGACTTGGAAGGAAGAACAGGCAGATTTGAAAGGAAAAGAGGAGAGGGCCCCTCCCCAAGGTAAGACGAAAAAGGAGGCAAAAGGGACCCAGCTCAGGAATCCCTCGGGGTCGCCAACTCCCAAACTCACCAGTTGTGAGCCCTTGAGGGAGTAGCACTATCCAGGGTGCACCAGAAGTGGTGGGGCTACATACACCCTGCCTCCTTGAGGGCCTTGTGCAGAAAGCAGGAGATAACATGAAAAGAAAAAGAAGGCTGACCCTTCGCAGAATGAGGTTATTAGGAAGGATGAGACAAGGGCCAATTAAGCCGGGAAAGTGAAAGACTCATTAGGACTCGGATACCCTAATACCGTCGGGGTCGAAAGGGAACATGAGTTGACCAAGAGAGGTCGACAGGAAAGAGGACGGAGAGGAGCCCTGCACAAGTAAGTGGAAGCAATGCCGGACTCAGCTGGAGTCCCGTGGTCGCCAACCCACGAAAAAAAATTGAGACAATTTTTCAAAATTTTTGCGGAAATGAATTGAAAAGGGGTCAAAGAATAATGCATACGCTTGCATTAGTATTGCAACAGAAGTTCCCGTGCACTAATGTGAATGCTATTCGGCTGTATGTAACAACGAGGACATTATTAGAATGCGCTTCCTCAATGCCCTTAAGTCTCTCAGAGAGGCTGAAAGAAGGGCAGCAAGCAAACGCCTGAAATCGGCGAAATCAGCCTTGTAGAATCCCTGTGTTGGTGATGCCATGTACTTGTGATATTGTATTATATTTTGTATGAATTTCCTTGTGCTATATGATTGTCATGTGATGTATAAAAACAAGATGTTCAGTAAAGAACATATAGCCTACTTTCTCCTAAATGCATGGGTATTGTTATAACTCTTTGTCCTTTTCAAGGAGTATGATTGAATGTTGGTTGCAGTAGCTTTTTGAAATACAACGTGCTACAGGGATATTAAACATGAATATGAGGTGCCCTTTGCTAATGCTACCTCTGTACCAAATTTCGTTCATTCGGTTCTACCGTGTTCGAATTAATAGGGGGAATCAATTTTGACATAAAGATGGCCGCCATCCGCAAACTATTAGGCTAATGACCTATTAGATTGGTCAAAGGATGCTCCCTCCATAAAGGTATGTTGTTGCAAAGTTTGGTAGAGATCGGATGGTTATGTTAGTCCTAATTTGATTTAAGCTTTAAACATTTGTGTGGCCGCCATTACGTTTTTGTCAATATGGCGGCGATATTAATCATGACACTGAGATGCCCTTTGCTAGAGCTATCTCTGTACAAAATTTCGTTCCATTCGGTTTCACCGTGTTCGAATTAATAGGGGGAATCGATTGTGACACAAAGATGGCCGCCATCCGCAAAATATTAGGCGAATGACCTATTAGATTGGTCAAAGGATGCTCCCTCCATAAAGGTATGTAGTTGCAAAATTTGGTAGAGATCGGATGATTAGGTTAATCGTAATTTGATTTAAGCTTTGAACATTCGTGTGGCCACCATTACTTTTCAGTCAAGATGGTGGCGATATAAAACATGACACTGAGGTGCCCTTTGCTAGTGCTACCTCTGTACCAAATTTCGTTCCATTCGGTTCCACCGTGTTCGAATTAATAGGGGGAATCCATTTTGACATAAAGATGGCCGCCATCCGCAAACTATTAAGCTAATAACCTATTAGATTGGTCAAAGGATGCTCCCTCCATAAAGGTATGTTGTTGCAAAGTTTGGTAGAGATCGGATGGTTATGTTAGTCGTAATTTAACTTAAGCCTTGAACATTTGTGTGGCCGCCTTTACGTTTCTGTCAATACGGCGGCGATACAAAACATGACACTGAGGTGCCCTTTGCTAGTGCTACCTCAGAACCAAATTTCGTTCCATTCGATTCCACCGTGTTCGAATTAATAGGGGGAATCAATTTTGACATAAAGATGGCCGCCATCCGCAAACTATTAGGCTAATAACCTATTAGATTGGTCAAAGGATGCTTCCTCCATAAAGGTATGTTGTTGCAAAGTTTGGTAGAGATCGGATGGTTAGGTTAGTCGTAATTTAACTTAAGCTTTGAACATTTGTGTGGCCGCCATTACGTTTCTGTCACTATGGCGGCGATATAAAACATGACACTGAGATACCCTTTGCTAGTGGTACCTCTGTACCAAATTTCGTTCCATTCGGTTTCACCGTGTATGATTTTCACACAAAGATGGCCGCCATCCGCAAACTATTAGGCTAATGACCTATTCGTTTGGTCGAAGGATGCTTCCTTTATATGGGTATGTTGTTGCAAAATTTGGTAGAGATTGGATGATTAGGTTAATCGTGATTTGATTTAAGCTTTGAACATTTGTGTGGCCGCCATTACGTTTCCGTCAAGATAGCGGCGATATAAAACATGACACTGAGGTGCCTTTTGTTAGTACTACCTCTGTACCAAATTTCGTTCCATTCGGTTGCACCGTGTTCGAATTAATAGGGGGAATCGATTTTCACACAAAGATGGTCGCCATCTGCAAACTATTACGCTGATGACCTATTGGTTTGGTCAAAGTATGCTCCCCCCATAAAGGTATGTTGTTGCAAAATTTGGTAGAGATCGGATGATTAGGTTAGTTTTAATTTGATTTAAGCTTTGAACATTTGTGAGGCCGCCATTGTGTTTCCGTCAAGATGGCGGCGATATAAAACATGACACTGAGGTGTCGTTTGCTAGTGCTACCTTTGTACGAAATTTCGTTCAATTCGCATTCACCGTGTTCGAATTGATAGGGGGGGACAGACATTCAGAGTACACACACTCACACACAGACACACACACACACAGACTCACACACACACATACACACACACACACACACACACACAGACACACATACACACACACAGACAGACACACTTTTTTCGCCCTGTGTTGATCTCATAAGTCTACTTTCATTTTTTGCAAAAATCGAAAGTAGGCTAAAAATCCACAGCCTGCTTCCAGTCTCCAACCGGGTCAGGAATGGAATGAATGAAGCCCCTATCTAGCGGCGAGGATATGAACTGTGCCGGCTGCCGAGGCCTGACGCACTCCTCTGGGGCAATGATTAAATGAATGACATATGAAATGAAATGATAGTGGAGAGTGTTGCTGGAATGAAATTTTGACAGGGAAAACCGGAGTACCCGGAGAAAAACCTGTCTGCCTCTGTTCTGTCCAGCACAGATCTCACATGGAGTGACCGGGATTTGAACCACGGACCCAGCGGTGAGAGGCCGGCGTGCTGCCGCCTAAGCCACGGAGGCTTCTCATGTGATATATAAGTAATTAAAATAACCTCCCCGAAATCTTTCATTCCATATACTGTTCCCTTCACTCACTACCTCCCAACCGCTGCTTGACATAGTAACTACGTCACAGTCGTCAGCCAATTGCCGCGCGCTCCCCGACTTGGCCCAACCTTAGTATTTAAGTAACCTTGGGGCAAGCAAGCACATCTGACTGGCAATAACCGTTAGTTTGAGTACGGACACCAACTCGTACCTACCCATGATTAAGGCTGCTGCAATGTCAGCCGAAACGTCGGGAAATAATAACCGATATGCGACGCGGCTCAATTCTGTAAGCCAAGATGATAAACTAGACACCGGCCACGAAAGTCTACGATCTAAAGATGTTAATTTGTAACGCAATAACATAATTTCTTAATTATTATCTAATTTACATGTATGAACACGTCGTGGCTCAGTGGCTAGCATTGTTGGCTGCCACCCACAGGTCCCAACTTCGATTACCGACACTAACAAGAATTTAAATATCTTGATTTGGTCTGGTACGGGGTCTCCCAGCCATGTGATACTAAATGGGAATCTGCTGGATACTGTGGATAGAAACTGGCCACCCTACTGCACGTAAACTATGGCTCAGGACACAGGGTTAGTGATCTCTTGACAGAGTCATGCACTGCAATCAGGTTGCCTACATCCCTTATGGTTATGGCTCTCATTGATAACAAACAACTATCCTCACGGGTAGCACAATATCACTGTAACTCTATCTCTCTATCAGCTGATCTTTTCGTCGTATCTTTATACAGTATTATGATCGCACTATCCGAAAATCTATTCATAAACAATCCGCGTTTTTCAACCTAGAATTTTACTATCATTAATGCTTGTGGGAAAATCCTTTAATTTTTATTTCTTTTTCTGATTTTCTAATTCTGCTTTTATCAATCATGCTTAAATTTTCCTTCTAAACGTTTGAATGTAGTGCGGGCTTATGATGTGCACCAAAGTGTAATTGCAGTTCAAAATGATAAACTTAACGTTGTACCCGTTCGTCCTGGGGATGCGATGACCCATCTGCTATAACATCGCATTCCTGGAGTTCCAGGACAGAGCGGAGTTAAATGAACCTCTAGTCAAATAAGGAATGTGTCGGAAATTCAGCTGAGTTATCGAAAAAGCAGTGGGTATCACGAGACAAAGTATCTCTAGGGTCGTTACGGGCATAAGTTTAATAAAAATAATGCAAATATAAATGGGCGCCATCAACTGAATTCCTAGCAAACCACTTCCTTTCCGGATAAGCCTTACTCAAGACAAGGAAAGAAAAAGGAACATCACACCATCATCAGATCACAACTAAGATAAAATCAAATTTATTTTACTTTGATAGTCAGACAGACATTTTAAATATAATTCCTACCTAAGAGTATGGTCGGATGCCAAAGTTAAATTGTCATTGTCCAAAAATCGAACCATCTCTCTTCTATTCCAAAATTAATTTTATCCACATAACAAGAAAAATTCATAAAGTTCACTTTGGTTCTCAGGATCACTGTAGCACTATGTCTTTCGTCACTGACATTTGTGAAACCTGAGACCTAATTTCTCTTTAATTTAACATCAATGTGGATTTAAAAATGTTATTAATCTGTCTAAACATACACATATAATAATCACACATATTAAATATCACGTAATTTATGGTTTGCATGGCATAATTTGAATGTTGAACATGTTAATCAAATGTTCCTAAACATCGAATAATTAATTTACATTATTTACATCGTCATTAACAATCACTTATCTGTGAATTACAGAAAATTCAAATTCTCATTGGTCATCATTATCGTCATCATCAAAATTAAATATTTCTCACATTAAGTCTCACTTCAAAATTCTACATATCCCTGTCAGAATCCTTAATTCATCACCATTACATCATTTAAATTCTCAACTCAAGTTGCAATTCCTTCAAATTATTTCTTAATTAAATTTATTTTATTCCATATAAATTCATTAATCATCAGCTTCTTTAAATAATTATCACCTTCTAATTCAGTTATTCATCATCATTACAATCGTCTATTAATTTATTTCAATCAGTTTATTTATTCAATCTTTAATTCATCCATTTATTTAATTCATCGATTTATTCAAAAATTTAATTTATCAACTTATTTAAATTTCAATCATCTGGTTATTTAAATTTTCATTATTTCATCTAGTCATTCTGATTTTTATTTCATTAGGTCAGATCGTTAATATGCTTGAATCTCAGATTATTATTTCATTAATTATTATTCTCAGAAAATCTTGTATTATCAACTTTATTTATTTGTTTAATTTCCTAACAAATTGTTTAATATGGTTTATAGAACGTTGTCTTACAGTTTTATTACTTCCAAGTTATATCTCGTATTTAATTTATCATGCCAAAAATATTATTGCCTCCATGACATCACGTTGGATCTAACTATCCACAACGACATTACATTTCTTCAATACTTCAAATATCACATTTGAATACAATAATTACTCCACAAAACTCCCTAAATATTCAGCACATACAGCATGAATCTCAACAATTACGCTAGACTGGGTACGACGACCTCATGTCTGCTTCAAAATACATTATCAACGTTGCAACTATCACATGGCAACTTCCACAAAATGCCTACCACAAACTTCACTTAACCATGTTGCATGATCTACAAAAAATATATAACTGGCTTCAAATTATCAACGCACACAATCTCCAATAACTGTAATTACTCTGATCACATCTAGACAATTTCTTAAACAATTGGAAAAATATTACTTCAGTAATTTAAGATCTGCTTTCAAATAGCATAAATTCTCTTACAATTTTCATAATTCACATCGCAGAAAAACACCAATGTGCTATAATCTCTCATATCAAAATCTGCAATACTGATCTGCCTTAAAATAAATCTTGACCATTAATGATTAATCTTACAAGATTCAATTACTTTAAATCCTTCTCAAAGGTATCAAACACAATTATAAAAATCATCAAAAGCATCAGCTGTAATAGCTGTTAAACTGAAATTACTCTCAAAAGAGTATAGCCACAAAATATTGGATTGGCAAACAAGAATTACTAAATGCAATCCTGCTGACATTTATCGTTACTTTATTTAACAAAATCTCGACTGATATGTGACTAGTAGTTCCTTGTTTGATTCACTTACAATCTCGTGTACACTCGGATGATAAAAATGAGTCCCTCAATGGCGAGTAAGATGTGTAACCACCGTACAGTCGTATAAATACGAAAGACCTCGCCCCGTCGACTTGGATGATAGTTCCCTGAGCGATGGGTAAGATGAGTAGCCACCATACAATCGTATAAATACGAAGGACGCCATCTCGTAGGCTATATGAGTGAATGTACCAGATAGGAATCAACAAGTTTCTAGTTGTCATATAAAAGCGATGTTCATTCACTAAAGTGAATAACTTCTTAATATCTCCAAACAATCCAATGGAAAAAATCCCTACTGATGAATAATACACACTCGCTAGTATGCAATGAACTGACGAAGTAATTTTTGATAATCAATTGCAGATCATTAGTTCGAAATACTCGTTACACAAAAAAAAAACTATTCATGAAAAGAATATCCTAGCTGGAAAAATGTCTAAAAGACCAAACATCTGCTTAATAAAGCCAACCAATGGTGAGAATTTCGTATAATGATGCCTGCCATATCATATGGTCACTCCATATTCTAGCAAAATCGAAGTATATAAATTCAAACCATGTCTTAATAATCACGTCACTCCTATTAGAAAAATATACATGTGTGCCCAGTATTCATGAAAATATTCGTATCAGGTGGTTATGACTCTTACAGTACCTTTCATAATCAGCTGTAATTAAATTTCCAAGATCGTCGATTTTCCCTACATTAAGAATTTCTCGAAAGATCGGCGTGAATATCATTCCATCCATGAAATGACGCTTTCATTCGAAATCCCAAGTGAATCAGCTGGTGGACTCCTCTCGTCAGGAATCGAATCCATCGCTCTGCGGTGCCATCTTGTCTCTATTTGCGTCTACTCGGACATGTTGAACTTCGGATTACCCATAGCGGATATTGTCCAACTCCTTCTCGAAAAGTTCATGGAAACAGCGGACCCCCTACTCCTCTTCTAAGTTACGCCACTGTTCCGTTAAATGTTCAGTTTGTGTATTGTAAGTTCAATCTCAAATGACTGCTAAGTCCCACTTTCGTAAAAATGAAATTTTACTTGAGAGTGTTCAAAATTACGAAACACCCTGTATTTGTCTGTATTCATGAAACTGCATAAGAAATAAATCTTATTAATGCACGATCTAATGTTCATCAGTGCCTATGCTCACGACATTCCGTATAATTGAAATAGTTAAAGTAGCTTCGAATGCGTTATATAAAAGCATAGTCATAAAGTTATTCGTAAAAGCAATGTTCAAACTGCGTTGAAATGTCGCTTGAAATAAAGCCTTCAACTACTTGCAGTGCGGTTCTGACATATCCCGGCCGTCTGTAATTGCTTCCTCGGCCAGCCCGCCTGGATCAATGACCCGCCTGGCCTTCGCTGCTCGGCGATGCAGGAACTGTCGCCTACACTTTTGCCGTGACAGTTTCTGTATGTTACGTGACCTTCACTGTGCGTCTCGCTTGCGCTATAGAGCTGCTCCTACCTGCTCGTCTAACTGAGCTCAACTGAATCTGCTGGCACTGTCTTCTTGCTTATGTGCTCGGCGCAGGCACGTGGTGTAGTCCCCCACCACTGTGCTCTCACGTCACGGTCATAGTCTCGAACCCGTATCATCTCGGCTGTTCCGTTATAAAATAACTTAAGGGTTATCTGACTTCTATAAGATTATTTCCACATATAATGCATCTATATATATAAAAATCAATGTTACGTGATAGTTTGTCTGTCTGTGGGTATGTCTCATATGCGTTCATATACCATTCGTCCGATTGCGATGAAACTTGGGTGAGATGTTGAGTACACTCCAAGGAAGGTTTCTGACTTAGTAAATCCATTTTACAATAGGTAGCGCACGCGTAGATTCAACAAATGAGCGACGATGCGCGAAGCATTTCAACAAAGTCCCGTATGTGTTCATATACCATTCGTCCGATAGCGATGAAACTTGGGTGAGATGTTGTGTACACTTACGTGAAGGTTTCAAAATTAGTGAATACATTTCACAGTGGATAGCGCACGAGTAGATTCAACAAATGAGCGACGACACGCACACCGTTTCAACAAAGTCCCGTATGCATTCATATACCATTCGTCCGATAGCTATGAAACTTGCGTAAAATGTTGTGTACACTGCAGGGAAATTTTCTGGCTTAGTACATCCACTTTACAATAGGCATCGCACGAGTAGATTCAACAAATGAGCTACGACGCGCGAAGCATTTCAACAAAGTCACGTTTGCGTTCATATACCATTCGTCCGATAGCGATGAAACTAGGCTGAGATTTTGTGTGCACTCCAGGGAAGGTTTCAAGCTCAGTAAATCCCTTTAAAAATAGGTAGAGCACGAGTAGAATCAACAAATGAGCGACGGCGCGCGAAGCGTTTCAACAAAGTCCCATATAATTTCATATACCATTCATCCGATAGCGATGAAACTTGGGTGAGATGTTGTGTACACTCCAGGGAAGGTTTCTGGCTTAGTACATACATTTTACAATAGGTAGCGCACCAGTAGATTCAACAAATGAGCGATGACACGCGAAGCGTTTCAATAAAGTCCCGTATAAAGTCATATACCATTCGTCTGATAGTGATAAATGTTTGGTGAATTGTTGCGTACACTCCAGGAAAGGTTTCTGGCTAAGTAAATCCATTTTACAATACGAAGCGCACGTTTATGTTCAACAAATGAGTGACTACGCGCGAAGCGTTTCGACAACGTCCCGTATACGTTCGCATACCATTCATCCGATTGCGATGAAACTTGGGTGAGATGTTGTGTACACTCCAGGGAAGGTTTCTGGCTGAGTACATCCATATTACAATATGTAGCGCAAGAGTATATTCAACAAATGAGCGACGACACGCGAAGCGTTTCAACCAAGTCCCGTATGAATACATGTACCATTCGTCCGTAGCTATGAAACTTGGGTGAGATGTTGTGTACACGTCATGGAAAATTTCTGGCTTAGTAAATCCCCTATACAATATGCAGCGCACAAGTTGATTCAACAAATGAGGGACGACGCGCGAAGCGTTTCAACAAAGGCCCGTATAAGGTCATATACCATTCTGCCGTTAGCGGTGAAACTTGGGTGAAATATGGTGGACACTCCAAGGAAGGTTTCTGGCTTAGTAAATACATTTCACAGTAGGTAGCACACGAGTAGATTCGACAAATGAACGACGACACGCGGAGCGTTTCAATACAGTCCCCTATGTTTTCATATCCCATTAGTCCGATAGCGATGAAACTTGGGTGAGATGTTGTGGACACTTACGTGACGGTTTCTAACTTAGTAAATACATTTTACAGTAGGTAGCGCACGAGTAGATTCAACAAATGAGTGACGGAGCGCGAATCGTTTAAACAAAATCAGGTATGAGTTCATATACTATTCATCCGATTGCGATGAAACATTGATCAGTTATTGTGTACCCGCCAGGGAAGGGGACTTAGTAAATCCATTTCACAATAAGTAGCGCAAGAGTAGATGCAACAAATGGGTGACGACGCGCGAAGCGTTTCATCAAAATCCCCTATTGCGTTCATATAACATCCTTCGATTGCGATGAAACCTTGATGAGTTATTGTGTACACGCCAGGGAAGGGCTTCGACTTAGTAATACATTTCTCAATAGGTAGCGCACGAGTAGATTCAACAAATGAGTGACAGCGCACGAATCGTTTAAACAAAACCCCGTATACGTGCATATACCATTCATCCGATTGCGATGAATCATTGATGAGTTATTGTGTACACGCCAGGGAAGGGTTTCGACTTAGTAAATCCATTTCACAATAGGTAGCGTACGAGTTGATTCAACAAATGAGTGACAGCGATGAAACTTTTGAAAGTTGTTGTGCACGCTCCCACGAATGGTTCTAAATTAGAAAATCCATTTTACGATAGCTTAGAGGCAGTTAACATGGTGTGTATCCAAAAGCACTTCAAGAAACAGAATTTCAACGCCAACACTTTCTTTGATTGGGATTGCAACGCATGCCGGGTACAGCTTGTGTTATATATCCTCTTCTAAGATGTTTAATTACTATAATCCCATAAATATTTCAATAAAGCTTCACATCTCTATCCATAATTCTATCTTCTTACAGATTTCAAGGCCTCCTTGATTCTAGACCTCCTACGTCATCTGGACATTCTTCTTGACGCGATCGGTGCGCTATCTTTTAAGAGCTCTTCTCAAAACCTCAACTACAGCTTAATGTCTGCTGGCGTAGCCGATAGCCTAAACTAGGTATCGGGTTCATCTCTCCCGTACATCTCCTTTTTTTATCAGGATTGAGAAAAAAATACACTCTCAGGCATTCTATATATAATACATGTACACGATAGCTCTACAATTCCCTTACTCAGCATGATGGTTCTTTCTGACTCTCAATAATGATGACTTCCAATGATTAACATCTTGATTCCGAATTATTCTGACGTTTATTTCTTCTTTCTTCACTCGTGCTTGCTCGATTGACATCTCTCACTGTCTCTTCGAGTGGTGCACTAGGCTGTCTATCTCCTTGCCTCGACCTTTCATGTCCACGATTATCCCGTCTGTCGTTAGGATCGTTTCTTCGGCCATCCTGCCTGTCGTTTCCATTATACTGTTGACCTTGGCTCCAGTTATTTCTGCCCCGATATCTATTATTATATCGATTTCTGTCTTGATATCTGGAATTTTGGTTATAATTCCTATATCGGCTATCTCTCGCTTCTTGATCGTATGGCCTCTCATATGGTCCTCTATATGGATCATCTCCTCGAGCGTTACGGATGTTTCCTCGATTCCCTTCGTTCCGTCGGTTTTCCCAGGAATCCCTTCTGTCCGTTTGAGCTGCATTGTCTACGACTACCGCATTCACTTCTTGCGTGTTTCTGTTGTCGTTTCTGTTACTTCTAGGCGTGACTTGAGCGCTTGTATAGTCCAATCGCCGTAAAATGTCGTCATAGTGCTCCAGTGTATTGGCTCCCGACGCTATCAGTGATCGCTGTACCTCAATCGGTAACTGTCTCGCTATGGCTTGCAAAAGCTCTTCTTCTGGCAATGGAGGAATAAGGAACTGTAATTTAGCCAGCTGTGACGTGAAATAGTTGGCATAATGCGTCGGATGTGACGTAGAATAGCGCTTTGAGTACATCTCCGCTCTTACGTTAAGTTGATCCTCGGCACTCCAAAATCTCCTCAAGAAAGCCATGGCGAATTGCTCCATGTTCGCAAAATTGCTTCTGAACGCTCTAAACCACGTAAGTGCAGATCCATCTAAGGCGCGTTCGACTATCCTTAGCTCTCTTTCTTTGGCTACCCTGTGTTCCGCCATGTAGTCTCGAATATCTCGTAGAAATTCGACTGGTGTGACTCCTGTATTTCCCGAAAACTTTCTCGGCTTGTCATCTAGATTCCTAATAATGGTGACTGGACCTGAGTATCGTTCGCTTGGACCCAACGTACTCCTATTCGAACTTGGATTATCCTGAGGGGTTGAACTAGCCCTTTCGAATGTCACATTCGCTTGCATTTGACGGTCGTCTCCCATGCTCGCTTCTTGATTCGTCATACTGCGGTCTATCGCTGTTTGGTTTATCAATGTTTCCCCTGATGTTATATTCTGACTGGTGAAACTGTTAAACATGGATTCTAGTTTAGTTATCCTGTCTTCTGCTAATTTCTTGACCTGCGTCTTCAATTCATCTAACGATGTAACATCCTGCGTCTTGTTACTCTCGTCTAAGTCGTTTCTTAACTTGTTAATTTCTCCTTCGCACGTGTTCTTTACTGACGCGACTTGTTCTTTTAACAGATCTGTTCTAAATAGAGTTGAATCTATCTTCATCGCTTCCTTGTTTTCTGTAAACCTCGCTTCTAAGTTTGCCATACCTGCGATTAATTTTTCATCTAACCCTTCACGTTTCTCTTTTGCTTCGGCATCGACCTCACTATACCGTTCTTCCACGATTGCACCGACTCTATTTTTGAACAAAGCTAAGTTTTCATTAACTTTTTGCTCTATATCGTCGTCTATCTTCCTAATATCTTTCTGCAATTGATTTTCTAATGATTTTAAATTAGAATTGACCTCTCCCAAGACTTCCTCTTTAATGGTCCCAATTACTGTCTTTAAATCTTTAATCTCGTTACCTAGATTCGTTTCTAGACCTTTAATCTTAGTCTCGAAAGATACTTCGGTAGACCACTCTTGAATTTTGCCTACATCTGCCACTGAACCATCGATGTCGAATCTCAACTTCGATACATCTGATTTAATGTCTTTCTGTATGGACATAACGTCAGTTCTTAAAGTAAAAATATTTTCTTCTCCTCTACTTTCTAATTCAATAATATCTTTTCTTAATATTTGAACATTTTCCTCTCCTTTCATGTTTACTGCAATTATGTCTAATTGTAAAGTCTTCAGCATCTCATTATTCTTTAAAGTTAAGCTATTCTCTAATCTAGTTAACCTGTTTTCTAATTCAGTGTTAGTTTCTTCACTACGTGACTGTAATTTCTCTTCCAACGATTTAAAGTTATCCTTCAAGTTATCTTCACTAGCTTTTAAATGACTTTCAGTATTTGACTGTAATCTTTCTTCTAATGACTTAAAATTGTCCTTCAAGTTAGCTTCACTATTTGACTGTAGCCTAGTCTCTAATGACTTTAAACTGTCGTTCAGATTGCCTTCGTTACTAGTCTGTAATGACTTTAAATTTTCTTCAGTACTAGTCTGCAATAATTTTAAATTTTCTTCATTACTAGTTTGTAATGCTTGTACATTCTCTTTACATTTAGCTTCTAATCTAGCTTCTGAATTATTAATTTGTTCTTTAACTTCCGTTTCCATCTTAGAAATAGTTTCTGCAATACCAGACATACCCGTCTGTAACTCTCCTAACACCTTCGCTAAATCTTCCGGCAACATAATTATATTTTCAATATAGGTTTAATATAGAGACGTTAGACAACAACACATCACAATGTCTCAATTCCTGCATTCACTTGGGTATAGGAAAAATGTCTTATAACTAACATGATATTACTAATACGATTAACATGAACACTGGATTGGGCACACAAGTACATTGTCTGACTAAGTTTAATAAATTTTGTAACACACTTAAATGAACTTGAGATCAATCTCTCAGTAATCTAAATCTGATGTGATTCCATAGAATAAACAAAATCGAAAAGCCCCACTAGTTGGATAAAGCCAATTCTCCCTCTCTCTCTGTACCCGTTCGTCCTGGGGATGCGATGACCCATCTGCTATAACATCGCATTCCTGGAGTTCCGGGACAGAGCGGAGTTAAATGAACCTCTAGTCAAATAAGGAATGTGTCGGAAATTCAGCTGAGTTATCGAAAAAGCAGTGGGTATCACGAGACAAAGTATCTCTAGGGTCTTTACGGGCATAAGTTTAATAAAAATAATGCAAATATAAATGGGCGCCATCAACTGAATTCCTAGCAAACCACTTCCTTTCCGGATAAGCCTTACTCAAGACAAGGAAAGAAAAAGGAACATCACACCATCATCAGATCACAACTAAGATAAAATCAAATTTATTTTACTTTGATAGTCAGACAGACATTTTAAATATAATTCCTACCTAATATGGTCGGATGCCAAAGTTAAATTGTCATTGTCCAAAAATCGAACCATCTCTCTTCTATTCCAAAATTAATTTTATCCACATAACAAGAAAAATTCATAAAGTTCTCTTGGGTTCTCAGGATCACTGTAGCACTATGTCTTTCGTCACTGACATTTGTGAAACCTGAGACCTAATTTCTCTTTAATTTAACATCAATGTGGATTTAAAAATGTTATTAATCTGTCTAAACATACACATATAATAATCACACATATTAAGTATCACGTAATTTATGGTTTGCATGGCATAATTTGAATGTTGAACATGTTAATCAAATGTTCCTAAACATCGAATAATTAATTTACATTATTTACATCGTCATTAACAATCACTTATCTGTGAATTACAGAAAATTCAAATTCTCATTGGTCATCATTATCGTCATCATCAAAATTAAATATTTCTCACATTAATTCTCACTTCAAAATTCTACATATCCCTGTCAGAATCCTTAATTCATCACCATTACATCATTTAAATTCTCAACTCAAGTTGCAATTCCTTCAAATTATTTCTCAATTAAATTTATTTTATTCCATATAAATTCATTAATCATCAGCTTCTTTAAATAATTATCACCTTCTAATTCAGTTATTCATCATCATTACAATCGTCTATTAATTTATTTCAATCAGTTTATTTATTCAATCTTTAATTCATCCATTTATTTAATTCATCGATTTATTCAAAAATTTAATTTATCAACTTATTTAAATTTCAATCATCTGGTTATTTAAATTTTCATTATTTCATCTAGTCATTCTGATTTTTATTTCATTAGGTCAGATCGTTAATATGCTTGAATCTCAGATTATTATTTCATTAATTATTATTCTCAGAAAATCTTGTATTATCAACTTTATTTATTTGTTTAATTTCCTAACAAATTGTTTAATATGGTTTATAGAACGTTGTCTTACAGTTTTATTACTTCCAAGTTATATCTCGTATTTAATTTATCATGCCAAAAAATATTATTGCCTCCACGACATCACGTTGGATCTAACTATCCACAACGACATTACATTTCTTCAATACTTCAAATATCACATTTGAATACAATAATTACTCCACAAAACTCCCTAAATATTCAGCACATACAGCATGAATCTCAACAATTACGCTAGACTGGGTACGACGACCTCATGTCTGCTTCAAAATACATTATCAACGTTGCAACTATCACATGGCAACTTCCACAAAATGCCTACCACAAACTTCACTTAACCATGTTGCATGATCTACAAAAAATATATAACTGGCTTCAAATTATCAACGCACACAATCTCCAATAACTGTAATTACTCTGATCACATCTAGACAACTTCTTAAACAATTGGAAAAATATTACTTCAGTAATTTAAGATCTGCTTTCAAATAGCATAAATTCTCTTACAATTTTCATAATTCACATCGCAGAAAAACACCAATGTGCTATAATCTCTCATATCAAAATCTGCAATACTGATCTGCCTTAAAATAAATCTTGACCATTAATGATTAATCTTACAAGATTCAATTACTTTAAATCCTTCTCAAAGGTATCAAACACAATTATAAAAATCATCAAAAGCATCAGCTGTAATAGCTGTTAAACTGAAATTACTCTCAAAAGAGTATAGCCACAAAATATTGGATTGGCAAACAAGAATTACTAAATGCAATCCTGCTGACATTTATCGTTACTTTATTTAACAAAATCTCGACTGATATGTGACTAGTAGTTCCTTGTTTGATTCACTTACAATCTCGTGTACACTCGGATGATAAAAATGAGTCCCTCAATGGCGAGTAAGATGTGTAACCACCGTACAGTCGTATAAATACGAAAGACCTCGCCCCGTCGACTTGGATGATAGTTCCCTGAGCGATGGGTAAGATGAGTAGCCACCATACAATCGTATAAATACGAAGGACCCCATCTCGTAGGCTATATGAGTGAATGTACCAGATAGGAATCAACAAGTTTCTAGTTGTCATATAAAAGCGATGTTCATTCACTAAAGTGAATAACTTCTTAATATCTCCAAACAATCCAATGGAAAAAATCCCTACTGATGAATAATACACACTCGCTAGTATGCAATGAACTGACGAAGTAATTTTTGATAATCAATTGCAGATCACGAGTTCGAAATACTCGTTACACAAAAAAAACTATTCATGAAAAGAATATCCTAGCTGGAAAAATGTCTAAAAGACCAAACATCTGCTTAATAAAGCCAACCAATGGTGAGAATTTCGTATAATGATGCCTGCCATATCATATGGTCACTCCATATTCTAGCAAAATCGAAGTATATAAATTCAAACCATGTCTTAATAATCACGTCACTCCTATTAGAAAAATATACATGTGTGCCCAGTATTCATGAAAATATTCGTATCAGGTGGTTATGACTCTTACAGTACCTTTCATAATCAGCTGTAATTAAATTTCCAAGATCGTCGATTTTCCCTACATTAAGAATTTCTCGAAAGATCGGCGTGAATATCATTCCATCCATGAAATGACGCTTTCATTCGAAATCCCAAGTGAATCAGCTGGTGGACTCCTCTCGTCAGGAATCGAATCCATCGCTCTGCGGTGCCATCTTGTCTCTATTTGCGTCTACACGGACATGTTGAACTTCGGATTACCCATAGCGGATATTGTCCAACTCCTTCTCGAAAAGTTCATGGAAACAGCGGACCCCCTACTCCTCTTCTAAGTTACGCCACTGTTCCGTTAAATGTTCAGTTTGTGTATTGTAAGTTCAATCTCAAATGACTGCTAAGTCCCACTTTCGTAAAAATGAAATTTTACTTGAGAGTGTTCAAAATTACCAAACACCCTGTATTTGTCTGTATTCATGAAACTGCATAAGAAATAAATCTTATTAATGCACGATCTAATGTTCATCAGTGCCTATGCTCACGACATTCCGTATAATTGAAATAGTTAAAGTAGCTTCGAATGCGTTATATAAAAGCATAGTCATAAAGTTATTCGTAAAAGCAATGTTCAAACTGCTTTGAAGTGTCGCTTGAAATAAAGCCTTCAACTACTTGCAGTGCGGTTCTGACATATCCCGGCCGTCTGTAATTGCTTCCTCGGCCAGCCCGCCTGGATCAATGACCCGCCTGGCCTTCGCTGCTCGGCGATGCAGGAACTGTCGCCTACACTTTTGCCGTGACAGTTTCTGTATGTTACGTGACCTTCACTGTGCGTCTCGCTTGCGCTATAGAGCTGCTCCTACCTGCTCGTCTAACTGAGCTCAACTGAATCTGCTGGCACTGTCTTCTTGCTTATGTGCTCGGCGCAGGCACGTGGTGTAGTCCCCCACCACTGTGCTCTCACGTCACGGTCATAGTCTCGAACCCGTATCATCTCGGCTGTTCCGTTATAAAATAACTTAAGGGTTATCTGACTTCTATAAGATTATTTCCACATATAATGCATCTATATATATAAAAATCAATGTTACGTGATAGTTTGTCTGTCTGTGGGTATGTCTCATATGCGTTCATATACCATTCGTCCGATTGCGATGAAACTTGGGTGAGATGTTGAGTACACTCCAAGGAAGGTTTCTGACTTAGTAAATCCATTTTACAATAGGTAGCGCACGCGTAGATTCAACAAATGAGCGACGATGCGCGAAGCATTTCAACAAAGTCCCGTATGTGTTCATATACCATTCGTCCGATAGCGATGAATCTTGGGTGAGATGTTGTGTACACTTACGTGAAGGTTTCAAAATTAGTGAATACATTTCACAGTGGATAGCGCACGAGTAGATTCAACAAATGAGCGACGACACGCACACCGTTTCAACAAAGTCCCGTATGCATTCATATACCATTCGTCCGATAGCTATGAAACTTGCGTAAAATGTTGTGTACACTGCAGGGAAATTTTCTGGCTTAGTACATCCACTTTACAATAGGCATCGCACGAGTAGATTCAACAAATGAGCTACGACGCGCGAAGCATTTCAACAAAGTCACGTTTGCGTTCATATACCATTCGTCCGATAGCGATGAAACTAGGCTGAGATTTTGTGTGCACTCCAGGGAAGGTTTCAAGCTCAGTAAATCCCTTTAAAAATAGGTAGAGCACGAGTAGAATCAACAAATGAGCGACGACGCGCGAAGCGTTTCAACAAAGTCCCATATAATTTCATATACCATTCATCCGATAGCGATGAAACTTGGGTGAGATGTTGTGTACACTCCAGGGAAGGTTTCTGGCTTAGTACATACATTTTACAATAGGTAGCGCACCAGTAGATTCAACAAATGAGCGATGACACGCGAAGCGTTTCAATAAAGTCCCGTATAAAGTCATATACCATTCGTCTGATAGTGATAAATGTTAGGTGAATTGTTGTGTACACTCCAGGAAAGGTTTCTGGCTAAGTAAATCCATTTTACAATACGAAGCGCACGTTTATGTTCAACAAATGAGTGACTACGCGCGAAGCGTTTCGACAACGTCCCGTATACGTTCGCATACCATTCATCCGATTGCGATGAAACTTGGGTGAGATGTTGTGTACACTCCAGGGAAGGTTTCTGGCTGAGTACATCCATATTACAATATGTAGCGCAAGAGTAGATTCAACAAATGAGCGACGACACGCGAAGCGTTTCAACCAAGTCCCGTATGAATACATGTACCATTCGTCCGTAGCTATGAAACTTGGGTGAGATGTTGTGTACACGTCATGGAAAATTTCTGGCTTAGTAAATCCCCTATACAATATGCAGCGCACAAGTTGATTCAAAAAATGAGGGACGACGCGCGAAGCGTTTCAACAAAGGCCCGTATAAGGTCGTATACCATTCTGCCGTTAGCGGTGAAACTTGGATGAAATATGGTGGACACTCCAAGGAAGGTTTCTGGCTTAGTAAATACATTTCACAGTAGGTAGCACACGAGTAGATTCGACAAATGAACGACGACACGCGGAGCGTTTCAATACAGTCCCCTATGTTTTCATATCCCATTAGTCCGATAGCGATGAAACTTGGGTGAGATGTTGTGGACACTTACGTGACGGTTTCTAACTTAGTAAATACATTTTACAGTAGGTAGCGCACGAGTAGATTCAACAAATGAGTGACGGAGCGCGAATCGTTTAAACAAAATCAGGTATGAGTTCATATACTATTCATCCGATTGCGATGAAACATTGATCAGTTATTGTGTACCCGCCAGGGAAGGGGACTTAGTAAATCCATTTCACAATAAGTAGCGCAAGAGTAGATGCAACAAATGGGTGACGACGCGCGAAGCGTTTCAACAAAATCCCCTATTGCGTTCATATAACATCCTTCGATTGCGATGAAACCTTGATGAGTTATTGTGTACACGCCAGGGAAGGGCTTCGACTTAGTAATACATTTCTCAATAGGTAGCGCACGAGTAGATTCAACAAATGAGTGACAGCGCACGAATCGTTTAAACAAAACCCCGTATACGTGCATATACCATTCATCCGATTGCGATGAATCATTGATGAGTTATTGTGTACACGCCAGGGAAGGGTTTCGACTTAGTAAATCCATTTCACAATAGGTAGCGTACGAGTTGATTCAACAAATGAGTGACAGCGATGAAACTTTTGAAAGTTGTTGTGCACGCTCCCACGAATGGTTCTAAATTAGAAAATCCATTTTACGATAGCTTAGAGGCAGTTAACATGTTGTGTATCCAAAAGCACTTCAAGAAACAGAATTTCAACGCCAACACTTTCTTTGATTGGGATTGCAACGCATGCCGGGTACAGCTTGTGTTATATATCCTCTTCTAAGATGTTTAATTACTATAATCCCATAAATATTTCAATAAAGCTTCACATCTCTATCCATAATTCTATCTTCTTACAGATTTCAATGCCTCCTTGGTTCTAGACCTCCTACGTCATCTGGACATTCTTCTTGACACGATCGGTGCGCTATCTTTTAAGAGCTCTTCTCAAAACCTCAACCACAGCTTAATGTCTGCTGGCGTAGCCGATAGCCTAAACTAGGTATCGGGTTCATCTCTCCCGTACATCTCCTTTTTTATCAGGATTGAGAAAAAAAAATACACTCTCAGGCATTTTATATATAATACATGTACACGATAGCTCTACAATTCCCTTACTCAGCATGATGGTTCTTTCTGACTCTCAATAATGATGACTTCCAATGATTAACATCTTGATTCCGAATTATTCTGACGTTTATTTCTTCTTTCTTCACTCGTGCTTGCTCGATTGACATATCTCACTGTCTCTTCGAGTGGTGCACTAGGCTGTCTATCTCCTTGCCTCGACCTTTCATGTCCACGATTATCCCGTCTGTCGTTAGGATCGTTTCTTCGGCCATCCTGCCTGTCGTTTCCATTATACTGTTGACCTTGGCTCCAGTTATTTCTGCCCCGATATCTATTATTATATCGATTTCTGTCTTGATATCTGGAATTTTGGTTATAATTCCTATATCGGCTATCTCTCGCTTCTTGATCGTATGGCCTCTCATATGGTCCTCTATATGGATCATCTCCTCGAGCGTTACGGATGTTTCCTCGATTCCCTTCGTTCCGTCGGTTTTCCCAGGAATCCCTTCTGTCCGTTTGAGCTGCATTGTCTACGACTACCGCATTCACTTCTTGCGTGTTTCTGTTGTCGTTTCTGTTACTTCTAGGCGTGACTTGAGCGCTTGTATAGTCCAATCGCCGTAAAATGTCGTCATAGTGCTCCAGTGTATTGGCTCCCGACGCTATCAGTGATCGCTGTACCTCAATCGGTAACTGTCTCGCTATGGCTTGCAAAAGCTCTTCTTCTGGCAATGGAGGAATAAGGAACTGTAATTTAGCCAGCTGTGACGTGAAATAGTTGGCATAATGCGTCGGATGTGACGTAGAATAGCGCTTTGAGTACATCTCCGCTCTTACGTTAAGTTGATCCTCGGCACTCCAAAATCTCCTCAAGAAAGCCATGGCGAATTGCTCCATGTTCGCAAAATTGCTTCTGAACGCTCTAAACCACGTAAGTGCAGATCCATCTAAGGCGCGTTCGACTATCCTTAGTTCTCTTTCTTTGGCTACCCTGTGTTCCGCCATGTAGTCTCGAATATCTCGTAGAAATTCGACTGGTGTGACTCCTGTATTTCCCGAAAACTTTCTCGGCTTGTCATCTAGATTCCTAATAATGGTGACTGGACCTGAGTATCGTTCGCTTGGACCCAACGTACTCCTATTCGAACTTGGATTATCCTGAGGGGTTGAACTAGCCCTTTCGAATGTCACATTCGCTTGCATTTGACGGTCGTCTCCCATGCTCGCTTCTTGATTCGTCATACTGCGGTCTATCGCTGTTTGGTTTATCAATGTTTCCCCTGATGTTATATTCTGACTGGTGAAACTGTTAAACATGGATTCTAGTTTAGTTATCCTGTCTTCTGCTAATTTCTTGACCTGCGTCTTCAATTCATCTAACGATGTAACATCCTGCGTCTTGTTACTCTCGTCTAAGTCGTTTCTTAACTTGTTAATTTCTCCTTCGCACGTGTTCTTTACTGACGCGACTCGTTCTTTTAACAGATCTGTTCTAAATAGAGTTGAATCTATCTTCATCGCTTCCTTGTTTTCTGTAAACCTCGCTTCTAAGTTTGCCATACCTGCGATTAATTTTTCATCTAACCCTTCACGTTTCTCTTTTGCTTCGGCATCGACCTCACTATACCGTTCTTCCACGATTGCACCGACTCTATTTTTGAACAAAGCTAAGTTTTCATTAACTTTTTGCTCTATATCGTCGTCTATCTTCCTAATATCTTTCTGCAATTGATTTTCTAATGATTTTAAATTAGAATTGACCTCTCCCAAGACTTCCTTTTTAATGGTCCCAATTACTGTCTTTAAATCTTTAATCTCGTTACCTAGATTCGTTTCTAGACCTTTAATCTTAGTCTCGAAAGATACTTCGGTAGACCACTCTTGAATTTTGCCTACATCTGCCACTGAACCATCGATGTCGAATCTCAACTTCGATACATCTGATTTAATGTCTTTCTGTATGGACATAACGTCAGTTCTTAAAGTAAAAATATTTTCTTCTCCTCTACTTTCTAATTCAATAATATCTTTTCTTAATATTTGAACATTTTCCTCTCCTTTCATGTTTACTGCAATTATGTCTAATTGTAAAGTCTTCAGCATCTCATTATTCTTTAAAGTTAAGCTATTCTCTAATCTAGTTAACTTGTTTTCTAATTCAGTGTTAGTTTCTTCACTACGAGACTGTAATTTCTCTTCCAACGATTTAAAGTTATCCTTCAAGTTATCTTCACTAGCTTTTAAATGACTTTCAGTATTTGACTGTAATCTTTCTTCTAATGACTTAAAATTGTCCTTCAAGTTAGCTTCACTATTTGACTGTAGCCTAGTCTCTAATGACTTTAAACTGTCGTTCAGATTGCCTTCGTTACTAGCCTGTAATGACTTTAAATTTTCTTCAGTACTAGTCTGCAATAATTTTAAATTTTCTTCATTACTAGTTTGTAATGCTTGTACATTCTCTTTACATTTAGCTTCTAATCTAGCTTCTGAATTATTAATTTGTTCTTTAACTTCCGTTTCCATCTTAGAAATAGTTTCTGCAATACCAGACATACCCGTCTGTAACTCTCCTAACACCTTCGCTAAATCTTCCGGCAACATAATTATATTTTCAATATAGGTTTAATATAGAGACGTTAGACAACAACACATCACAATGTCTCAATTCCTGCATTCACTTGGGTATAGGAAAAATGTCTTATAACTAACATGATATTACTAATACGATTAACATGAACACTGGATTGGGCACACAAGTACATTGTCTGACTAAGTTTAATAAATTTTGTAACACACTTAAATGAACTTGAGATCAATCTCTCAGTAATCTAAATCTGATGTGATTCCATAGAATAAACAAAATCGAAAAGCCCCACTAGTTGGATAAAGCCAATTCTCCCTCTCTCTCTGTACCCGTTCGTCCTGGGGATGCGATGACCCATCTGCTATAACATCGCATTCCTGGAGTTCCGGGACAGAGCGGAGTTAAATGAACCTCTAGTCAAATAAGGAATGTGTCGGAAATTCAGCTGAGTTATCGAAAAAGCAGTGGGTATCACGAGACAAAGTATCTCTAGGGTCGTTACGGGCATAAGTTTAATAAAAATAATGCAAATATAAATGGGCGCCATCAACTGAATTCCTAGCAAACCACTTCCTTTCCGGATAAGCCTTACTCAAGACAAGGGAAGAAAAAGGAACATCACACCATCATCAGATCACAACTAAGATAAAATCAAATTTATTTTACTTTGATAGTCAGACAGACATTTTAAATATAATTCCTACCTAATATGGTCGGATGCCAAAGTTAAATTGTCATTGTCCAAAAATCGAACCATCTCTCTTCTATTCCAAAATTAATTTTATCCACATAACAAGAAAAATTCATAAAGTTCTCTTGGGTTCTCAGGATCACTGTAGCACTATGTCTTTCGTCACTGACATTTGTGAAACCTGAGACCTAATTTCTCTTTAATTTAACATTAATCTGTCTAAACATACACATATAATAATCACACATATTAAATATCACGTAATTTATGGTTTGCATGGCATAATTTGAATGTTGAACATGTTAATCAAATGTTCCTAAACATCGAATAATTAATTTACATTATTTACATCGTCATTAACAATCACTTATCTGTGAATTACAGAAAATTCAAATTCTCATTGGTCATCATTATCGTCATCATCAAAATTAAATATTTCTCACATTAATTCTCACTTCAAAATTCTACATATCCCTGTCAGAATCCTTAATTCATCACCATTACATCATTTAAATTCTCAACTCAAGTTGCAATTCCTTCAAATTATTTCTCAATTAAATTTATTTTATTCCATATAAATTCATTAATCATCAGCTTCTTTAAATAATTATCACCTTCTAATTCAGTTATTCATCATCATTACAATCGTCTATTAATTTATTTCAATCAGTTTATTTATTCAATCTTTAATTCATCCATTTATTTAATTCATCGATTTATTCAAAAATTTAATTTATCAACTTATTTAAATTTCAATCATCTGGTTATTTAAATTTTCATTATTTCATCTAGTCATTATGATTTTTATTTCATTAGGTCAGATCGTTAATATGCTTGAATCTCAGATTATTATTTCATTAATTATTATTCTCAGAAAATCTTGTATTATCAACTTTATTTATTTGTTTAATTTCCTAACAAATTGTTTAATATGGTTTATAGAACGTTGTCTTACAGTTTTATTACTTCCAAGTTATATCTCGTATTTAATTTATCATGCCAAAAATTATTATTGCCTCCACGACATCACGTTGGATCTAACTATCCACAACGACATTACATTTCTTCAATACTTCAAATATCACATTTGAATACAATAATTACTCCACAAAACTCCCTAAATATTCAGCACATACAGCATGAATCTCAACAATTACGCTAGACTGGGTACGACGACCTCATGTCTGCTTCAAAATACATTATCAACGTTGCAACTATCACATGGCAACTTCCACAAAATGCCTACCACAAACTTCACTTAACCATGTTGCATGATCTACAAAAAATATATAACTGGCTTCAAATTATCAACGCACACAATCTCCAATAACTGTAATTACTCTGATCACATCTAGACAACTTCTTAAACAATTGGAAAAATATTACTTCAGTAATTTAAGATCTGCTTTCAAATAGCATAAATTCTCTTACAATTTTCATAATTCACATCGCAGAAAAACACCAATGTGCTATAATCTCTCATATCAAAATCTGCAATACTGATCTGCCTTAAAATAAATCTTGACCATTAATGATTAATCTTACAAGATTCAATTACTTTAAATCCTTCTCAAAGGTATCAAACACAATTATAAAAATCATCAAAAGCATCAGCTGTAATAGCTGTTAAACTGAAATTACTCTCAAAAGAGTATAGCCACAAAATATTGGATTGGCAAACAAGAATTACTAAATGCAATCCTGCTGACATTTATCGTTACTTTATTTAACAAAATCTCGACTGATATGTGACTAGTAGTTCCTTGTTTGATTCACTTACAATCTCGTGTACACTCGGATGATAAAAATGAGTCCCTCAATGGCGAGTAAGATGTGTAACCACCGTACAGTCGTATAAATACGAAAGACCTCGCCCCGTCGACTTGGATGATAGTTCCCTGAGCGATGGGTAAGATGAGTAGCCACCATACAATCGTATAAATACGAAGGACCCCATCTCGTAGGCTATATGAGTGAATGTACCAGATAGGAATCAACAAGTTTCTAGTTGTCATATAAAAGCGATGTTCATTCACTAAAGTGAATAACTTCTTAATATCTCCAAACAATCCAATGGAAAAAATCCCTACTGATGAATAATACACACTCGCTAGTATGCAATGAACTGACGAAGTAATTTTTGATAATCAATTGCAGATCACGAGTTCGAAATACTCGTTACACAAAAAAAACTATTCATGAAAAGAATATCCTAGCTGGAAAAATGTCTAAAAGACCAAACATCTGCTTAATAAAGCCAACCAATGGTGAGAATTTCGTATAATGATGCCTGCCATATCATATGGTCACTCCATATTCTAGCAAAATCGAAGTATATAAATTCAAACCATGTCTTAATAATCACGTCACTCCTATTAGAAAAATATACATGTGTGCCCAGTATTCATGAAAATATTCGTATCAGGTGGTTATGACTCTTACAGTACCTTTCATAATCAGCTGTAATTAAATTTCCAAGATCGTCGATTTTCCCTACATTAAGAATTTCTCGAAAGATCGGCGTGAATATCATTCCATCCATGAAATGACGCTTTCATTCGAAATCCCAAGTGAATCAGCTGGTGGACTCCTCTCGTCAGGAATCGAATCCATCGCTCTGCGGTGCCATCTTGTCTCTATTTGCGTCTACACGGACATGTTGAACTTCGGATTACCCATAGCGGATATTGTCCAACTCCTTCTCGAAAAGTTCATGGAAACAGCGGACCCCCTACTCCTCTTCTAAGTTACGCCACTGTTCCGTTAAATGTTCAGTTTGTGTATTGTAAGTTCAATCTCAAATGACTGCTAAGTCCCACTTTCGTAAAAATGAAATTTTACTTGAGAGTGTTCAAAATTACCAAACACCCTGTATTTGTCTGTATTCATGAAACTGCATAAGAAATAAATCTTATTAATGCACGATCTAATGTTCATCAGTGCCTATGCTCACGACATTCCGTATAATTGAAATAGTTAAAGTAGCTTCGAATGCGTTATATAAAAGCATAGTCATAAAGTTATTCGTAAAAGCAATGTTCAAACTGCTTTGAAATGTCGCTTGAAATAAAGCCTTCAACTACTTGCAGTGCGGTTCTGACATATCCCGGCCGTCTGTAATTGCTTCCTCGGCCAGCCCGCCTGGATCAATGATCCGCCTGGCCTTCGCTGCTCGGCGATGCAGGAACTGTCGCCTACACTTTTGCCGTGACAGTTTCTGTATGTTACGTGACCTTCACTGTGCGTCTCGCTTGCGCTATAGAGCTGCTCCTACCTGCTCGTCTAACTGAGCTCAACTGAATCTGCTGGCACTGTCTTCTTGCTTATGTGCTCGGCGCAGGCACGTGGTGTAGTCCCCCACCACTGTGCTCTCACGTCACGGTCATAGTCTCGAACCCGTATCATCTCGGCTGTTCCGTTATAAAATAACTTAAGGGTTATCTGACTTCTATAAGATTATTTCCACATATAATGCATCTATATATATAAAAATCAATGTTACGTGATAGTTTGTCTGTCTGTGGGTATGTCTCATATGCGTTCATATACCATTCGTCCGATTGCGATGAAACTTGGGTGAGATGTTGAGTACACTCCAAGGAAGGTTTCTGACTTAGTAAATCCATTTTACAATAGGTAGCGCACGCGTAGATTCAACAAATGAGCGACGATGCGCGAAGCATTTCAACAAAGTCCCGTATGTGTTCATATACCATTCGTCCGATAGCGATGAATCTTGGGTGAGATGTTGTGTACACTTACGTGAAGGTTTCAAAATTAGTGAATACATTTCACAGTGGATAGCGCACGAGTAGATTCAACAAATGAGCGACGACACGCACACCGTTTCAACAAAGTCCCGTATGCATTCATATACCATTCGTCCGATAGCTATGAAACTTGCGTAAAATGTTGTGTACACTGCAGGGAAATTTTCTGGCTTAGTACATCCACTTTACAATAGGCATCGCACGAGTAGATTCAACAAATGAGCTACGACGCACGAAGCATTTCAACAAAGTCACGTTTGCGTTCATATACCATTCGTCCGATAGCGATGAAACTAGGCTGAGATTTTGTGTGCACTCCAGGGAAGGTTTCAAGCTCAGTAAATCCCTTTAAAAATAGGTAGAGCACGAGTAGAATCAACAAATGAGCGACGACGCGCGAAGCGTTTCAACAAAGTCCCATATAATTTCATATACCATTCATCCGATAGCGATGAAACTTGGGTGAGATGTTGTGTACACTCCAGGGAAGGTTTCTGGCTTAGTACATACATTTTACAATAGGTAGCGCACCAGTAGATTCAACAAATGAGCGATGACACGCGAAGCGTTTCAATAAAGTCCCGTATAAAGTCATATACCATTCGTCTGATAGTGATAAATGTTTGGTGAATTGTTGTGTACACTCCAGGAAAGGTTTCTGGCTAAGTAAATCCATTTTACAATACGAAGCGCACGTTTATGTTCAACAAATGAGTGACTACGCGCGAAGCGTTTCGACAACGTCCCGTATACGTTCGCATACCATTCATCCGATTGCGATGAAACTTGGGTGAGATGTTGTGTACACTCCAGGGAAGGTTTCTGGCTGAGTACATCCATATTACAATATGTAGCGCAAGAGTAGATTCAACAAATGAGCGACGACACGCGAAGCGTTTCAACCAAGTCCCGTATGAATACATGTACCATTCGTCCGTAGCTATGAAACTTGGGTGAGATGTTGTGTACACGTCATGGAAAATTTCTGGCTTAGTAAATCCCCTATACAATATGCAGCGCACAAGTTGATTCAACAAATGAGGGACGACGCGCGAAGCGTTTCAACAAAGGCCCATATAAGGTCGTATACCATTCTGCCGTTAGCGGTGAAACTTGGGTGAAATATGGTGGACACTCCAAGGAAGGTTTCTGGCTTAGTAAATACATTTCACAGTAGGTAGCACACGAGTAGATTCGACAAATGAACGACGACACGCGGAGCGTTTCAATACAGTCCCCTATGTTTTCATATCCCATTAGTCCGATAGCGATGAAACTTGGGTGAGATGTTGTGGACACTTACGTGACGGTTTCTAACTTAGTAAATACATTTTAGAGTAGGTAGCGCACGAGTAGATTCAACAAATGAGTGACGGAGCGCGAATCGTTTAAACAAAATCAGGTATGAGTTCATATACTATTCATCCGATTGCGATGAAACATTGATCAGTTATTGTGTACCCGCCAGGGAAGGGGACTTAGTAAATCCATTTCACAATAAGTAGCGCAAGAGTAGATGCAACAAATGGGTGACGACGCGCGAAGCGTTTCAACAAAATCCCCTATTGCGTTCATATAACATCCTTCGATTGCGATGAAACCTTGATGAGTTATTGTGTACACGCCAGGGAAGGGCTTCGACTTAGTAATACATTTCTCAATAGGTAGCGCACGAGTAGATTCAACAAATGAGTGACAGCGCACGAATCGTTTAAACAAAACCCCGTATACGTGCATATACCATTCATCCGATTGCGATGAATCATTGATGAGTTATTGTGTACACGCCAGGGAAGGGTTTCGACTTAGTAAATCCATTTCACAATAGGTAGCGTACGAGTTGATTCAACAAATGAGTGACAGCGATGAAACTTTTGAAAGTTGTTGTGCACGCTCCCACGAATGGTTCTAAATTAGAAAATCCATTTTACGATAGCTTAGAGGCAGTTAACATGTTGTGTATCCAAAAGCACTTCAAGAAACAGAATTTCAACGCCAACACTTTCTTTGATTGGGATTGCAACGCATGCCGGGTACAGCTTGTGTTATATATCCTCTTCTAAGATGTTTAATTACTATAATCCCATAAATATTTCAATAAAGCTTCACATCTCTATCCATAATTCTATCTTCTTACAGATTTCAATGCCTCCTTGGTTCTAGACCTCCTACGTCATCTGGACATTCTTCTTGACACGATCGGTGCGCTATCTTTTAAGAGCTCTTCTCAAAACCTCAACCACAGCTTAATGTCTGCTGGCGTAGCCGATAGCCTAAACTAGGTATCGGGTTCATCTCTCCCGTACATCTCCTTTTTTTATCAGGATTGAGAAAAAAAAATACACTCTCAGGCATTTTATATATAATACATGTACACGATAGCTCTACAATTCCCTTACTCAGCATGATGGTTCTTTCTGACTCTCAATAATGATGACTTCCAATGATTAACATCTTGATTCCGAATTATTCTGACGTTTATTTCTTCTTTCTTCACTCGTGCTTGCTCGATTGACATATCTCACTGTCTCTTCGAGTGGTGCACTAGGCTGTCTATCTCCTTGCCTCGACCTTTCATGTCCACGATTATCCCGTCTGTCGTTAGGATCGTTTCTTCGGCCATCCTGCCTGTCGTTTCCATTATACTGTTGACCTTGGCTCCAGTTATTTCTGCCCCGATATCTATTATTATATCGATTTCTGTCTTGATATCTGGAATTTTGGTTATAATTCCTATATCGGCTATCTCTCGCTTCTTGATCGTATGGCCTCTCATATGGTCCTCTATATGGATCATCTCCTCGAGCGTTACGGATGTTTCCTCGATTCCCTTCGTTCCGTCGGTTTTCCCAGGAATCCCTTCTGTCCGTTTGAGCTGCATTGTCTACGACTACCGCATTCACTTCTTGCGTGTTTCTGTTGTCGTTTCTGTTACTTCTAGGCGTGACTTGAGCGCTTGTATAGTCCAATCGCCGTAAAATGTCGTCATAGTGCTCCAGTGTATTGGCTCCCGACGCTATCAGTGATCGCTGTACCTCAATCGGTAACTGTCTCGCTATGGCTTGCAAAAGCTCTTCTTCTGGCAATGGAGGAATAAGGAACTGTAATTTAGCCAGCTGTGACGTGAAATAGTTGGCATAATGCGTCGGATGTGACGTAGAATAGCGCTTTGAGTACATCTCCGCTCTTACGTTAAGTTGATCCTCGGCACTCCAAAATCTCCTCAAGAAAGCCATGGCGAATTGCTCCATGTTCGCAAAATTGCTTCTGAACGCTCTAAACCACGTAAGTGCAGATCCATCTAAGGCGCGTTCGACTATCCTTAGTTCTCTTTCTTTGGCTACCCTGTGTTCCGCCATGTAGTCTCGAATATCTCGTAGAAATTCGACTGGTGTGACTCCTGTATTTCCCGAAAACTTTCTCGGCTTGTCATCTAGATTCCTAATAATGGTGACTGGACCTGAGTATCGTTCGCTTGGACCCAACGTACTCCTATTCGAACTTGGATTATCCTGAGGGGTTGAACTAGCCCTTTCGAATGTCACATTCGCTTGCATTTGACGGTCGTCTCCCATGCTCGCTTCTTGATTCGTCATACTGCGGTCTATCGCTGTTTGGTTTATCAATGTTTCCCCTGATGTTATATTCTGACTGGTGAAACTGTTAAACATGGATTCTAGTTTAGTTATCCTGTCTTCTGCTAATTTCTTGACCTGCGTCTTCAATTCATCTAACGATGTAACATCCTGCGTCTTGTTACTCTCGTCTAAGTCGTTTCTTAACTTGTTAATTTCTCCTTCGCACGTGTTCTTTACTGACGCGACTCGTTCTTTTAACAGATCTGTTCTAAATAGAGTTGAATCTATCTTCATCGCTTCCTTGTTTTCTGTAAACCTCGCTTCTAAGTTTGCCATACCTGCGATTAATTTTTCATCTAACCCTTCACGTTTCTCTTTTGCTTCGGCATCGACCTCACTATACCGTTCTTCCACGATTGCACCGACTCTATTTTTGAACAAAGCTAAGTTTTCATTAACTTTTTGCTCTATATCGTCGTCTATCTTCCTAATATCTTTCTGCAATTGATTTTCTAATGATTTTAAATTAGAATTGACCTCTCCCAAGACTTCCTTTTTAATGGTCCCAATTACTGTCTTTAAATCTTTAATCTCGTTACCTAGATTCGTTTCTAGACCTTTAATCTTAGTCTCGAAAGATACTTCGGTAGACCACTCTTGAATTTTGCCTACATCTGCCACTGAACCATCGATGTCGAATCTCAACTTCGATACATCTGATTTAATGTCTTTCTGTATGGACATAACGTCAGTTCTTAAAGTAAAAATATTTTCTTCTCCTCTACTTTCTAATTCAATAATATCTTTTCTTAATATTTGAACATTTTCCTCTCCTTTCATGTTTACTGCAATTATGTCTAATTGTAAAGTCTTCAGCATCTCATTATTCTTTAAAGTTAAGCTATTCTCTAATCTAGTTAACTTGTTTTCTAATTCAGTGTTAGTTTCTTCACTACGAGACTGTAATTTCTCTTCCAACGATTTAAAGTTATCCTTCAAGTTATCTTCACTAGCTTTTAAATGACTTTCAGTATTTGACTGTAATCTTTCTTCTAATGACTTAAAATTGTCCTTCAAGTTAGCTTCACTATTTGACTGTAGCCTAGTCTCTAATGACTTTAAACTGTCGTTCAGATTGCCTTCGTTACTAGCCTGTAATGACTTTAAATTTTCTTCAGTACTAGTCTGCAATAATTTTAAATTTTCTTCATTACTAGTTTGTAATGCTTGTACATTCTCTTTACATTTAGCTTCTAATCTAGCTTCTGAATTATTAATTTGTTCTTTAACTTCCGTTTCCATCTTAGAAATAGTTTCTGCAATACCAGACATACCCGTCTGTAACTCTCCTAACACCTTCGCTAAATCTTCCGGCAACATAATTATATTTTCAATATAGGTTTAATATAGAGACGTTAGACAACAACACATCACAATGTCTCAATTCCTGCATTCACTTGGGTATAGGAAAAATGTCTTATAACTAACATGATATTACTAATACGATTAACATGAACACTGGATTGGGCACACAAGTACATTGTCTGACTAAGTTTAATAAATTTTGTAACACACTTAAATGAACTTGAGATCAATCTCTCAGTAATCTAAATCTGATGTGATTCCATAGAATAAACAAAATCGAAAAGCCCCACTAGTTGGATAAAGCCAATTCTCCCTCTCTCTCTGTACCCGTTCGTCCTGGGGATGCGATGACCCATCTGCTATAACATCGCATTCCTGGAGTTCCGGGACAGAGCGGAGTTAAATGAACCTCTAGTCAAATAAGGAATGTGTCGGAAATTCAGCTGAGTTATCGAAAAAGCAGTGGGTATCACGAGACAAAGTATCTCTAGGGTCGTTACGGGCATAAGTTTAATAAAAATAATGCAAATATAAATGGGCGCCATCAACTGAATTCCTAGCAAACCACTTCCTTTCCGGATAAGCCTTACTCAAGACAAGGGAAGAAAAAGGAACATCACACCATCATCAGATCACAACTAAGATAAAATCAAATTTATTTTACTTTGATAGTCAGACAGACATTTTAAATATAATTCCTACCTAATATGGTCGGATGCCAAAGTTAAATTGTCATTGTCCAAAAATCGAACCATCTCTCTTCTATTCCAAAATTAATTTTATCCACATAACAAGAAAAATTCATAAAGTTCTCTTGGGTTCTCAGGATCACTGTAGCACTATGTCTTTCGTCACTGACATTTGTGAAACCTGAGACCTAATTTCTCTTTAATTTAACATTAATCTGTCTAAACATACACATATAATAATCACACATATTAAATATCACGTAATTTATGGTTTGCATGGCATAATTTGAATGTTGAACATGTTAATCAAATGTTCCTAAACATCGAATAATTAATTTACATTATTTACATCGTCATTAACAATCACTTATCTGTGAATTACAGAAAATTCAAATTCTCATTGGTCATCATTATCGTCATCATCAAAATTAAATATTTCTCACATTAATTCTCACTTCAAAATTCTACATATCCCTGTCAGAATCCTTAATTCATCACCATTACATCATTTAAATTCTCAACTCAAGTTGCAATTCCTTCAAATTATTTCTCAATTAAATTTATTTTATTCCATATAAATTCATTAATCATCAGCTTCTTTAAATAATTATCACCTTCTAATTCAGTTATTCATCATCATTACAATCGTCTATTAATTTATTTCAATCAGTTTATTTATTCAATCTTTAATTCATCCATTTATTTAATTCATCGATTTATTCAAAAATTTAATTTATCAACTTATTTAAATTTCAATCATCTGGTTATTTAAATTTTCATTATTTCATCTAGTCATTCTGATTTTTATTTCATTAGGTCAGATCGTTAATATGCTTGAATCTCAGATTATTATTTCATTAATTATTATTCTCAGAAAATCTTGTATTATCAACTTTATTTATTTGTTTAATTTCCTAACAAATTGTTTAATATGGTTTATAGAACGTTGTCTTACAGTTTTATTACTTCCAAGTTATATCTCGTATTTAATTTATCATGCCAAAAAATATTATTGCCTCCACGACATCACGTTGGATCTAACTATCCACAACGACATTACATTTCTTCAATACTTCAAATATCACATTTGAATACAATAATTACTCCACAAAACTCCCTAAATATTCAGCACATACAGCATGAATCTCAACAATTACGCTAGACTGGGTACGACGACCTCATGTCTGCTTCAAAATACATTATCAACGTTGCAACTATCACATGGCAACTTCCACAAAATGCCTACCACAAACTTCACTTAACCATGTTGCATGATCTACAAAAAATATATAACTGGCTTCAAATTATCAACGCACACAATCTCCAATAACTGTAATTACTCTGATCACATCTAGACAACTTCTTAAACAATTGGAAAAATATTACTTCAGTAATTTAAGATCTGCTTTCAAATAGCATAAATTCTCTTACAATTTTCATAATTCACATCGCAGAAAAACACCAATGTGCTATAATCTCTCATATCAAAATCTGCAATACTGATCTGCCTTAAAATAAATCTTGACCATTAATGATTAATCTTACAAGATTCAATTACTTTAAATCCTTCTCAAAGGTATCAAACACAATTATAAAAATCATCAAAAGCATCAGCTGTAATAGCTGTTAAACTGAAATTACTCTCAAAAGAGTATAGCCACAAAATATTGGATTGGCAAACAAGAATTACTAAATGCAATCCTGCTGACATTTATCGTTACTTTATTTAACAAAATCTCGACTGATATGTGACTAGTAGTTCCTTGTTTGATTCACTTACAATCTCGTGTACACTCGGATGATAAAAATGAGTCCCTCAATGGCGAGTAAGATGTGTAACCACCGTACAGTCGTATAAATACGAAAGACCTCGCCCCGTCGACTTGGATGATAGTTCCCTGAGCGATGGGTAAGATGAGTAGCCACCATACAATCGTATAAATACGAAGGACCCCATCTCGTAGGCTATATGAGTGAATGTACCAGATTGGAATCAACAAGTTTCTAGTTGTCATATAAAAGCGATGTTCATTCACTAAAGTGAATAACTTCTTAATATCTCCAAACAATCCAATGGAAAAAATCCCTACTGATGAATAATACACACTCGCTAGTATGCAATGAACTGACGAAGTAATTTTTGATAATCAATTGCAGATCACGAGTTCGAAATACTCGTTACACAAAAAAACTATTCATGAAAAGAATATCCTAGCTGGAAAAATGTCTAAAAGACCAAACATCTGCTTAATAAAGCCAACCAATGGTGAGAATTTCGTATAATGATGCCTGCCATATCATATGGTCACTCCATATTCTAGCAAAATCGAAGTATATAAATTCAAACCATGTCTTAATAATCACGTCACTCCTATTAGAAAAATATACATGTGTGCCCAGTATTCATGAAAATATTCGTATCAGGTGGTTATGACTCTTACAGTACCTTTCATAATCAGCTGTAATTAAATTTCCAAGATCGTCGATTTTCCCTACATTAAGAATTTCTCGAAAGATCGGCGTGAATATCATTCCATCCATGAAATGACGCTTTCATTCGAAATCCCAAGTGAATCAGCTGGTGGACTCCTCTCGTCAGGAATCGAATCCATCGCTCTGCGGTGCCATCTTGTCTCTATTTGCGTCTACACGGACATGTTGAACTTCGGATTACCCATAGCGGATATTGTCCAACTCCTTCTCGAAAAGTTCATGGAAACAGCGGACCCCCTACTCCTCTTCTAAGTTACGCCACTGTTCCGTTAACTGTTCAGTTTTTGTATTGTAAGTTCAATCTCAAATGACTGCTAAGTCCCACTTTCGTAAAAATGAAATTTTACTTGAGAGTGTTCAAAATTACGAAACACCCTGTATTTGTCTGTATTCATGAAACTGCATAAGAAATAAATCTTATTAATGCACGATCTAATGTTCATCAGTGCCTATGCTCACGACATTCCGTATAATTGAAATAGTTAAAGTAGCTTCGAATGCGTTATATAAAAGCATAGTCATAAAGTTATTCGTAAAAGCAATGTTCAAACTGCTTTGAAATGTCGCTTGAAATAAAGCCTTCAACTACTTGCAGTGCGGTTCTGACATATCCCGGCCGTCTGTAATTGCTTCCTCGGCCAGCCCGCCTGGATCAATGACCCGCCTGGCCTTCGCTGCTCGGCGATGCAGGAACTGTCGCCTACACTTTTGCCGTGACAGTTTCTGTATGTTACGTGACCTTCACTGTGCGTCTCGCTTGCGCTATAGAGCTGCTCCTACCTGCTCGTCTAACTGAGCTCAACTGAATCTGCTGGCACTGTCTTCTTGCTTATGTGCTCGGCGCAGGCACGTGGTGTAGTCCCCCACCACTGTGCTCTCACGTCACGGTCATAGTCTCGAACCCGTATCATCTCGGCTGTTCCGTTATAAAATAACTTAAGGGTTATCTGACTTCTATAAGATTATTTACACATATAATGCATCTATATATATAAAAATCAATGTTACGTGATAGTTTGTCTGTCTGTGGGTATGTCTCATATGCGTTCATATACCATTCGTCCGATTGCGATGAAACTTGGGTGAGATGTTGAGTACACTCCAAGGAAGGTTTCTGACTTAGTAAATCCATTTTACAATAGGTAGCGCACGCGTAGATTCAACAAATGAGCGACGATGCGCGAAGCATTTCAACAAAGTCCCGTATGTGTTCATATACCATTCGTCCGATAGCGATGAAACTTGGGTGAGATGTTGTGTACACTTACGTGAAGGTTTCAAAATTAGTGAATACATTTCACAGTGGATAGCGCACGAGTAGATTCAACAAATGAGCGACGACACGCACACCGTTTCAACAAAGTCCCGTATGCATTCATATACCATTCGTCCGATAGCTATGAAACTTGCGTAAAATGTTGTGTACACTGCAGGGAAATTTTCTGGCTTAGTACATCCACTTTACAATAGGCATCGCACGAGTAGATTCAACAAATGAGCTACGACGCGCGAAGCATTTCAACAAAGTCACGTTTGCGTTCATATACCATTCGTCCGATAGCGATGAAACTAGGCTGAGATTTTGTGTGCACACCAGGGAAGGTTTCCAGCTCAGTAAATCCCTTTAAAAATAGGTAGAGCACGAGTAGAATCAACAAATGAGCGACGACGCGCGAAGCGTTTCAACAAAGTCCCATATAATTTCATATACCATTCATCCGATAGCGATGAAACTTGGGTGAGATGTTGTGTACACTCCAGGGAAGGTTTCTGGCTTAGTACATACATTTTACAATAGGTAGCGCACCAGTAGATTCAACAAATGAGCGATGACACGCGAAGCGTTTCAATAAAGTCCCGTATAAAGTCATATACCATTCGTCTGATAGTGATAAATGTTTGGTGAATTGTTGTGTACACTCCAGGAAAGGTTTCTGGCTAAGTAAATCCATTTTACAATACGAAGCGCACGTTTATGTTCAACAAATGAGTGACTACGCGCGAAGCGTTTCGACAACGTCCCGTATACGTTCGCATACCATTCATCCGATTGCGATGAAACTTGGGTGAGATGTTGTGTACACTCCAGGGAAGGTTTCTGGCTGAGTACATCCATATTACAATATGTAGCGCAAGAGTATATTCAACAAATGAGCGACGACACGCGAAGCGTTTCAACCAAGTCCCGTATGAATACATGTACCATTCGTCCGTAGCTATGAAACTTGGGTGAGATGTTGTGTACACGTCATGGAAAATTTCTGGCTTAGTAAATCCCCTATACAATATGCAGCGCACAAGTTGATTCAACAAATGAGGGACGACGCGCGAAGCGTTTCAACAAAGGCCCGTATAAGGTCATATACCATTCTGCCGTTAGCGGTGAAACTTGGGTGAAATATGGTGGACACTCCAAGGAAGGTTTCTGGCTTAGTAAATACATTTCACAGTAGGTAGCACACGAGTAGATTCGACAAATGAACGACGACACGCGGAGCGTTTCAATACAGTCCCCTATGTTTTCATATCCCATTAGTCCGATAGCGATGAAACTTGGGTGAGATGTTGTGGACACTTACGTGGCGGTTTCTAACTTAGTAAATACATTTTACAGTAGGTAGCGCACGAGTAGATTCAACAAATGAGTGACGGAGCGCGAATCGTTTAAACAAAATCAGGTATGAGTTCATATACTATTCATCCGATTGCGATGAAACATTGATCAGTTATTGTGTACCCGCCAGGGAAGGGGACTTAGTAAATCCATTTCACAATAAGTAGCGCAAGAGTAGATGCAACAAATGGGTGACGACGCGCGAAGCGTTTCAACAAAATCCCCTATTGCGTTCATATAACATCCTTCGATTGCGATGAAACCTTGATGAGTTATTGTGTACACGTCAGGGAAGGGCTTCGACTTAGTAATACATTTCTCAATAGGTAGCGCACGAGTAGATTCAACAAATGAGTGACAGCGCACGAATCGTTTAAACAAAACCCCGTATACGTGCATATACCATTCATCCGATTGCGATGAATCATTGATGAGTTATTGTGTACCCGCCAGGGAAGGGTTTCGACTTAGTAAATCCATTTCACAATAGGTAGCGTACGAGTTGATTCAACAAATGAGTGACAGCGATGAAACTTTTGAAAGTTGTTGTGCACGCTCCCACGAATGGTTCTAAATTAGAAAATCCATTTTACGATAGCTTAGAGGCAGTTAACATGTTGTGTATCCAAAAGCACTTCAAGAAACAGAATTTCAACGCCAACACTTTCTTTGATTGGGATTGCAACGCATGCCGGGTACAGCTTGTGTTATATATCCTCTTCTAAGATGTTTAATTACTATAATCCCATAAATATTTCAATAAACCTTCACATCTCTATCCATAATTCTATCTTCTTACAGATTTCAATGCCTCCTTGATTCTAGACCTCCTACGTCATCTGGACATTCTTCTTGACGCGATCGGTGCGCTATCTTTTGAGAGCTCTTCTCAAAACCTCAACTACAGCTTAATGTCTGCTGGCGTAGCCGATAGCCTAAACTAGGTATCGGGTTCATCTCTCCCGTACATCTCCTTTTTTTTATCAGGATTGAGAAAAAAAATACACTCTCAGGCATTCTATATATAATACATGTACACGATAGCTCTACAATTCCCTTACTCAGCATGATGGTTCTTTCTGACTCTCAATAATGATGACTTCCAATGATTAACATCTTGATTCCGAATTATTCTGACGTTTATTTCTTCTTTCTTCACTCGTGCTTGCTCGATTGACATCTCTCACTGTCTCTTCGAGTGGTGCACTAGGCTGTCTATCTCCTTGCCTCGACCTTTCATGTCCACGATTATCCCGTCTGTCGTTAGGATCGTTTCTTCGGCCATCCTGCCTGTCGTTTCCATTATACTGTTGACCTTGGCTCCAGTTATTTCTGCCCCGATATCTATTATTATATCGATTTCTGTCTTGATATCTGGAATTTTGGTTATAATTCCTATATCGGCTATCTCTCGCTTCTTGATCGTATGGCCTCTCATATGGTCCTCTATATGGATCATCTCCTCGAGCGTTACGGATGTTTCCTCGATTCCCTTCGTTCCGTCGGTTTTCCCAGGAATCCCTTCTGTCCGTTTGAGCTGCATTGTCTACGACTACCGCATTCACTTCTTGCGTGTTTCTGTTGTCGTTTCTGTTACTTCTAGGCGTGACTTGAGCGCTTGTATAGTCCAATCGCCGTAAAATGTCGTCATAGTGCTCCAGTGTATTGGCTCCCGACGCTATCAGTGATCGCTGTACCTCAATCGGTAACTGTCTCGCTATGGCTTGCAAAAGCTCTTCTTCTGGCAATGGAGGAATAAGGAACTGTAATTTAGCCAGCTGTGACGTGAAATAGTTGGCATAATGCGTCGGATGTGACGTAGAATAGCGCTTTGAGTACATCTCCGCTCTTACGTTAAGTTGATCCTCGGCACTCCAAAATCTCCTCAAGAAAGCCATGGCGAATTGCTCCATGTTCGCAAAATTGCTTCTGAACGCTCTAAACCACGTAAGTGCAGATCCATCTAAGGCGCGTTCGACTATCCTTAGCTCTCTTTCTTTGGCTACCCTGTGTTCCGCCATGTAGTCTCGAATATCTCGTAGAAATTCGACTGGTGTGACTCCTGTATTTCCCGAAAACTTTCTCGGCTTGTCATCTAGATTCCTAATAATGGTGACTGGACCTGAGTATCGTTCGCTTGGACCCAACGTACTCCTATTCGAACTTGGATTATCCTGAGGGGTTGAACTAGCCCTTTCGAATGTCACATTCGCTTGCATTTGACGGTCGTCTCCCATGCTCGCTTCTTGATTCGTCATACTGCGGTCTATCGCTGTTTGGTTTATCAATGTTTCCCCTGATGTTATATTCTGACTGGTGAAACTGTTAAACATGGATTCTAGTTTAGTTATCCTGTCTTCTGCTAATTTCTTGACCTGCGTCTTCAATTCATCTAACGATGTAACATCCTGCGTCTTGTTACTCTCGTCTAAGTCGTTTCTTAACTTGTTAATTTCTCCTTCGCACGTGTTCTTTACTGACGCGACTTGTTCTTTTAACAGATCTGTTCTAAATAGAGTTGAATCTATCTTCATCGCTTCCTTGTTTTCTGTAAACCTCGCTTCTAAGTTTGCCATACCTGCGATTAATTTTTCATCTAACCCTTCACGTTTCTCTTTTGCTTCGGCATCGACCTCACTATACCGTTCTTCCACGATTGCACCGACTCTATTTTTGAACAAAGCTAAGTTTTCATTAACTTTTTGCTCTATATCGTCGTCTATCTTCCTAATATCTTTCTGCAATTGATTTTCTAATGATTTTAAATTAGAATTGACCTCTCCCAAGACTTCCTCTTTAATGGTCCCAATTACTGTCTTTAAATCTTTAATCTCGTTACCTAGATTCGTTTCTAGACCTTTAATCTTAGTCTCGAAAGATACTTCGGTAGACCACTCTTGAATTTTGCCTACATCTGCCACTAAACCATCGATGTCGAATCTCAACTTCGATACAACTGATTTAATGTCTTTCTGTATGGACATAACGTCAGTTCTTAAAGTAAAAATATTTTCTTCTCCTCTACTTTCTAATTCAATAATATTTTTCTTAATATTTGAACATTTTCCTCTCCTTTCATGTTTACTGCAATTATGTCTAATTGTAAAGTCTTCAGCATCTCATTATTCTTTAAAGTTAAGCTATTCTCTAATCTAGTTAACTTGTTTTCTAATTCAGTGTTAGTTTCTTCACTACGAGACTGTAATTTCTCTTCCAACGATTTAAAGTTATCCTTCAAGTTATCTTCACTAGCTTTTAAATGACTTTCAGTATTTGACTGTAATCTTTCTTCTAATGACTTAAAATTGTCCTTCAAGTTAGCTTCACTATTTGACTGTAGCCTAGTCTCTAATGACTTTAAACTGTCGTTCAGATTGCCTTCGTTACTAGCCTGTAATGACTTTAAATTTTCTTCAGTACTAGTCTGCAATAATTTTAAATTTTCTTCATTACTAGTTTGTAATGCTTGTACATTCTCTTTACATTTAGCTTCTAATCTAGCTTCTGAATTATTAATTTGTTCTTTAACTTCCGTTTCCATCTTAGAAATAGTTTCTGCAATACCAGACATACCCGTCTGTAACTCTCCTAACACCTTCGCTAAATCTTCCGGCAACATAATTATATTTTCAATATAGGTTTAATATAGAGACGTTAGACAACAACACATCACAATGTCTCAATTCCTGCATTCACTTGGGTATAGGAAAAATGTCTTATAACTAACATGATATTACTAATACGATTAACATGAACACTGGATTGGGCACACAAGTACATTGTCTGACTAAGTTTAATAAATTTTGTAACACACTTAAATGAACTTGAGATCAATCTCTCAGTAATCTAAATCTGATGTGATTCCATAGAATAAACAAAATCGAAAAGCCCCACTAGTTGGATAAAGCCAATTCTCCCTCTCTCTCTGTACCCGTTCGTCCTGGGGATGCGATGACCCATCTGCTATAACATCGCATTCCTGGAGTTCCGGGACAGAGCGGAGTTAAATGAACCTCTAGTCAAATAAGGAATGTGTCGGAAATTCAGCTGAGTTATCGAAAAAGCAGTGGGTATCACGAGACAAAGTATCTCTAGGGTCGTTACGGGCATAAGTTTAATAAAAATAATGCAAATATAAATGGGCGCCATCAACTGAATTCCTAGCAAACCACTTCCTTTCCGGATAAGCCTTACTCAAGACAAGGAAAGAAAAAGGAACATCACACCATCATCAGATCACAACTAAGATAAAATCAAATTTATTTTACTTTGATAGTCAGACAGACATTTTAAATATAATTCCTACCTAATATGGTCGGATGCCAAAGTTAAATTGTCATTGTCCAAAAATCGAACCATCTCTCTTCTATTCCAAAATTAATTTTATCCACATAACAAGAAAAATTCATAAAGTTCTCTTGGGTTCTCAGGATCACTGTAGCACTATGTCTTTCGTCACTGACATTTGTGAAACCTGAGACCTAATTTCTCTTTAATTTAACATCAATGTGGATTTAAAAATGTTATTAATCTGTCTAAACATACACATATAATAATCACACATATTAAGTATCACGTAATTTATGGTTTGCATGGCATAATTTGAATGTTGAACATGTTAATCAAATGTTCCTAAACATCGAATAATTAATTTACATTATTTACATCGTCATTAACAATCACTTATCTGTGAATTACAGAAAATTCAAATTCTCATTGGTCATCATTATCGTCATCATCAAAATTAAATATTTCTCACATTAATTCTCACTTCAAAATTCTACATATCCCTGTCAGAATCCTTAATTCATCACCATTACATCATTTAAATTCTCAACTCAAGTTGCAATTCCTTCAAATTATTTCTCAATTAAATTTATTTTATTCCATATAAATTCATTAATCATCAGCTTCTTTAAATAATTATCACCTTCTAATTCAGTTATTCATCATCATTACAATCGTCTATTAATTTATTTCAATCAGTTTATTTATTCAATCTTTAATTCATCCATTTATTTAATTCATCGATTTATTCAAAAATTTAATTTATCAACTTATTTAAATTTCAATCATCTGGTTATTTAAATTTTCATTATTTCATCTAGTCATTCTGATTTTTATTTCATTAGGTCAGATCGTTAATATGCTTGAATCTCAGATTATTATTTCATTAATTATTATTCTCAGAAAATCTTGTATTATCAACTTTATTTATTTGTTTAATTTCCTAACAAATTGTTTAATATGGTTTATAGAACGTTGTCTTACAGTTTTATTACTTCCAAGTTATATCTCGTATTTAATTTATCATGCCAAAAAATATTATTGCCTCCACGACATCACGTTGGATCTAACTATCCACAACGACATTACATTTCTTCAATACTTCAAATATCACATTTGAATACAATAATTACTCCACAAAACTCCCTAAATATTCAGCACATACAGCATGAATCTCAACAATTACGCTAGACTGGGTACGACGACCTCATGTCTGCTTCAAAATACATTATCAACGTTGCAACTATCACATGGCAACTTCCACAAAATGCCTACCACAAACTTCACTTAACCATGTTGCATGATCTACAAAAAATATATAACTGGCTTCAAATTATCAACGCACACAATCTCCAATAACTGTAATTACTCTGATCACATCTAGACAACTTCTTAAACAATTGGAAAAATATTACTTCAGTAATTTAAGATCTGCTTTCAAATAGCATAAATTCTCTTACAATTTTCATAATTCACATCGCAGAAAAACACCAATGTGCTATAATCTCTCATATCAAAATCTGCAATACTGATCTGCCTTAAAATAAATCTTGACCATTAATGATTAATCTTACAAGATTCAATTACTTTAAATCCTTCTCAAAGGTATCAAACACAATTATAAAAATCATCAAAAGCATCAGCTGTAATAGCTGTTAAACTGAAATTACTCTCAAAAGAGTATAGCCACAAAATATTGGATTGGCAAACAAGAATTACTAAATGCAATCCTGCTGACATTTATCGTTACTTTATTTAACAAAATCTCGACTGATATGTGACTAGTAGTTCCTTGTTTGATTCACTTACAATCTCGTGTACACTCGGATGATAAAAATGAGTCCCTCAATGGCGAGTAAGATGTGTAACCACCGTACAGTCGTATAAATACGAAAGACCTCGCCCCGTCGACTTGGATGATAGTTCCCTGAGCGATGGGTAAGATGAGTAGCCACCATACAATCGTATAAATACGAAGGACCCCATCTCGTAGGCTATATGAGTGAATGTACCAGATAGGAATCAACAAGTTTCTAGTTGTCATATAAAAGCGATGTTCATTCACTAAAGTGAATAACTTCTTAATATCTCCAAACAATCCAATGGAAAAAATCCCTACTGATGAATAATACACACTCGCTAGTATGCAATGAACTGACGAAGTAATTTTTGATAATCAATTGCAGATCACGAGTTCGAAATACTCGTTACACAAAAAAAACTATTCATGAAAAGAATATCCTAGCTGGAAAAATGTCTAAAAGACCAAACATCTGCTTAATAAAGCCAACCAATGGTGAGAATTTTGTATAATGATGCCTGCCATATCATATGGTCACTCCATATTCTAGCAAATTCGAAGTATATAATTCAAACCATGTCTTAATAATCACGTCACTCCTATTAGAAAAATATACATGTGTGCCCAGTATTAATGAAAATAATCGTATCAGGTGGTTATGACTCTTACAGTACTTTTCATAATCAGCTGTAATTAAATTTCCAAGATCGTCGATTTTCCCTACATTAAGAATTTCTCGAAAGATCGGCGTGAATATCATTCCATCCATGAAATGACGCTTTCATTCGAAATCCCAAGTGAATCAGCTGGTGGACTCCTCTCGTCAGGAATCGAATCCATCGCTCTGCGGTGCCATCTTGTCTCTATTTGCGTCTACTCGGACATGTTGAACTTCGGATTACCCATAGCGGATATTGTCCAACTCCTTCTCGATAAGTTCATGGAAACAGCGGACCCCCTACTCCTCTTCTAAGTTACGCCACTGTTCCGTTAAATGTTCAGTTTGTGTATTGTAAGTTCAATCTCAAATGACTGCTAAGTCCCACTTTCGTAAAAATGAAATTTTACTTGAGAGTGTTCAAAATTACGAAACACCCTGTATTTGTCTGTATTCATGAAACTGCATAAGAAATAAATCTTATTAATGCACGATCTAATGTTCATCAGTGCCTATGCTCACGACATTCCGTATAATTGAAATAGTTAAAGCAGCTTCGAATGCGTTATAGTACAGCATAGTCATAAAGTTATTCATAAAAGCAATGTTCAAACTGCGTTGAAATGTAGCTTGTAATAAAGTCTCCAACTACTTGCAGGGCGTTTCTGACATATCCCGGCCGTCTGCGATTGCTTCCTCGGCCAGCCCGCCTGGATCAATGACCCGCCTGGCCTTCGCAGCTCGGCGATGCAGGAACTGTCGCCTACACTTTGCCGTGACAGTTTCGGTATGTTACGTGACCTTCACGGTGCGTCTCGCTTGCGCTATAGAGCTGCTCCTACCTGCTCGTCTGACTGAGCTCAACTGAATGTGCTGATACTGTCTTCTTGCTTATGTGCTCGGCGCAGGCACGTGGTGTAGTCCCCCACCACAGTGCTCTTGCGTCACGATCATAGTCTCGAACCCAGATCATCTCGGCTGTTCCGTTATAAAATAACTTAAGGGTTATCAGACTTCCATAAAATTATTTCCACACATAATGCATGTTATATATTATCTTCTAAGATGTTTAATTACCATAATTCCATAAATATCATAATAAAGCTTCACATCTCTATCCATAATTCCATCTTCTCACAGATCTCAGTGCCTCCTTGATCCTAGACCTCCTACGTCATCTTGACATTCTTCTTGACGCGATCGGTGCGCTATCTTTTAAGAGCTCTTCTCAAAACCTCAACTACAGCTTAATGTCTGCTGGCGTAGCCGATAGCCTAAACTAGGTATCGGGTACAACGTGAACCATTGGATGTACAGTATTACATCTAATAAACAATAAGGGGCACCTGCTACATTGCAACAAACTTGTTGTGACTGCTAGAAATTCAGGAAACCTCACACAACTCTATTGGAACGCAAGAAAGCTGATGGATTGGAATGCGGGCTAGCCATAGGAAACAACAACATCTAATAAACAAAGCAAAACAAACAAGCAAACCGCTACCAAATAAATAAATAAATAAGCAATTAAGTAAATATTCATGCAAATATTACATTACCACTTTTAATAAATTTTAGTTCAATTGTTTAGGAGCCTCCTGTGACGAATTTATGTTAATTTTGGTTTAAGGGGCGGAACTGCGAGACCATCTGCCTCGCAAGTGTGATAAACATGGAGCTGGCAGCATGTGAGCTGCTAAGGAACAGAGTTTCAAAACGTACAGCAGTGCAGAACATTTCATCCAAACCATTGACATACATGTTTCATTATGATCAACACGTGTGGTAGTCTTCAGATTATTTCAAGTGGTTTTTTCTATTTTACACAATGCATTCTCCTAATTGTCTTTGTGTAGGTAAACCTCTGCAAGGACAAGATGACTGTACTATATTGTAACCTATATTTTATGAGTTCCCCATGACAGTTTTAATGTAGGCTCGTAGGTTTGTTATTTCATTATATCATGTTATCGTGTTGGCAACGTGTTCAACTGCATTGGACACGTCTGCAGTAGACGCAGTGTCATTATTATTATTATTACTATTATCATATACGTATACTTTTTATTATTAATTATTCAATGTATTTTAGGTCACTATTGACGAGATTCTGAAGCTAGCTCTGATCATATCTTGTCTAAAAAAGTTTATTAATATTGTTCAGACCACAGAACCAGGAGTCAGGTTCATGTTCTGGTCACGAGAAAGAGTAGGTGCCCTTGCAAGTGGTGCTACCTATCCAAAGGGCTAGAACTATGACAAACGAGCTCATGTGTGCTGTTAGAAGATGGCCTTGTATGGACTACTGGATGTGTACGAGAAGGGAAGAAGCCCTTAGGCGAGGAACAGGGTGTGTCAGACAGCCGAGCAAGGGGGACTGCTTGGAGTGGCCTGGACAAACAGGCGTATGACAATAGCGCTTCTGAGGAAGACTTCCTGGTATGAGGTGTGGCTCGGGGGACGGGCTGAGGCATTCAGACGAGCGGTAACAAGCTACCTGAGTGTACTGCGGAAGGGATTGTCTCGCTGGACTTTGAGATGACAGGTTGTGTAGTGTGTCTCTCTTGAGCTGAGTGCTTCGTGTTTATACGGAAAGAAAAGAGCTTGAAGACTCCGATTTGTTTTAGTATGGAGGGCACCACGTGATTGGGTTCTTACTGTTATGCCACAATCACAGTAGGGCTGATTGTGCAACGTTGAAGAGAACCGTCAAACGTGAAGGCATGGCTGACCTGCTTCAAAGTGGTGTAGAGGTGAAATGGACATATTGGGCAGACGACGGCATTACCGGTAATGTGAAAAACAAATAATAAATCTTTACAGGCCTAAATATCTATATATTTAAAACACTAAGCTGATTTTTGTTACCGCGAGATTGAGGGAACGGTAGAACCGATTCACTTCGTAGAGCAATCTGTCGAAAGCTGTAGGCCCGTAGATTTGCAGAGTGTCTTTAAAATAAACAAATATGTTACCACATATTTTTAAATTTATAAACAAAACTGCAAAATTATTGGGTCAAGCGCATGCGCAGAATCAATCACCTTGGTTAATGACAGACATGGCGGATGTCCACCGCGTTTTAATGTAATAGTTATTTATAAGAATTATAATAAAGGAGGGGAATATTGATTATGAAGTTTCCACGATATAAACAGGAATAGAATATTATAAAAAACGAGAAATGTAGTAGAACTTATACGGACTGTTGAGAGTGAATGTTGTTTAAGTAACTTAATATTGCACTCTTTCACCAGTGATTCGGTAGCTCAGACGGCAGCGTTCAAAGCTCTTAATTTATGAATCGCGCAATGGAAGCAGTTCGAATCCCACCTCCGTCTCATATTTTTATTTCCTAATTATTCTTTCTGGCTATTGGTAATACATTGTCTTAACATATTTTACTTTTATTATTCCCATAAAGTAAGGAATTCTCCACGATTTACACTGCCATATACTTTTAAATTATTAAATAAAGATGGCCACAATCGCTTTCGCCATGAGAGACAATTGACGAACATAATTCATTTGTTGGACTCAGACATCGTGGTCACTCAGCCCCGTCTACTTTGGTGTGTGTGTAAAATGTTCTCTGATAACCTGTGTTATTGTGGTGGCTGTAGACTACTGATGTGTGCATTTGTAATTAAAGTGGGGAATGGGAAATTGGCGACCGAGGCTTTAAGTTAGGAACTATCCCGGTATTTACCTGCAGTGGAAGTGGCAAACCACGGAAAACCACATCCCAGATTGTTGAGATGGGAATCGAACCTTGCCCTACTTAGTTTTGCCTCAAGAGTGCGCCCCGTTCCAGCCCTCAGACCAGAATTACATTTCTAGAGAAATGGCGGATAAAGGATTCACCGTATCGTAGTGTGATCTTTGTTTTTGAGAATTAAAAAGAGGGGATTGAAGAACTTCAACAGGCGTTTGAGTTCGTTTGTTGTTTAAGTAACTTAATATTGGTTTAGAAGTCTGTTGACTGGGTGGCTCAGGGGTAACATTTCGTACCCAGGAATGAATTTTGCATAGTCGAAGGAGTGTCACCTCAGACATGTATTTTTATTTCCTAATTATTCTTTCTGGCTATTGGTAATTCATTGTCTTAACATATTTAACTTTTATTATTCCCGTACAGTAAGGAATTCTCCACGATTTACATTGCCATATACTTTTAAATTATTAAATAAAAAATGGCCACAATCGCTTTCGCCATGAGAGACAATTGACGAATATAATTCATTTGATGGACTCAGACATCGTGGTCACTCATCCCCGTCTACTTTGGTGTGTGTGTGTGTAAAATTTTCTCTGATAACCTGTGTTATTGTGATGGCTGTAGACTACTGATGTGTGCATTTGTAATTCAAGTGGGGAATGGGGAATTGACGACCGAGGCTTTAAGTTACGAACTATCCCGGTATTTACCTGCAGTGGACGTGGCAAACCACGGAAAACCACTTCCCAGATTGTTGAGATAGGAATCTAACCTTGCTCTCCAGAGTTTTGCCTCAAGAGTGCGCCCCGTTCCAGCCCTCAGACCAGAAGTAAATTTCTTGGCAAACCAGGGATCGAACCTGGAATCCGGGGCGATAGCTCAGAATGTAGCCTTCAGATTGGGCTTCCCTGTGTTAATACGATTTTTGACAAGCACTGAACATATAGTCTAACTCTTCAACTCCCTCCATTACGGTGGCTGTCGAAGTGAGTCTATGCTCATTCCAGTAGTTGGCGAAGTATGCTCCCTTGCTTAATTTACTGTCATGGAAATGCAAAGGATTGTACCTATATCAGGTGATGGAAATTGCTTATTTAGAGCAGTTTCGTACTGTTTATTCCAAAATTCAGGACGTTATCCTGAGCCACGTTTGCAAGCAAATTGCAAAAATTGTTGCTGGCATGAATAATTATAAGGATTTTATTATTGGCGATCAGTATCATAGCATTCCCATCAGCAACAAACTTGAGAATGAAAGTATCTGAACTTCATTGTATACGTGAATATTATTGTTTTTTGATTATTTGTTTAGAGTGCATAACAATGAGTCTAACCACGCTGTTGATTTTGGCAATGGAAGTATTATTTGCCATTTAATATTTGGCGGCTGCGTTGATGCAGGCCACTATAGTGTTATAGAATATGACGTTAATTTGGAGAGAAATGCTGCAATAAATATACCCATTTGACGAAAAAGAACATTAGCCACAAAAAAGTGGGAAATCGTAGAAAACTACGAAGCCACTTTTAAAATCTAATATAAAAATGCCATTTCAGAAACAATTCCAGATATTATGCCGTACAGTGTATGGTCCTTGACGAACAAATGTAAACATTGTTCTGCACTGTATTTCTGTAGCAAGAAATCTACGCTTTGTTACTTTGACCTTTGGTGTTGTAATGGCAAACTTAATCTTACTAAATATAAAATATTTGACAGACTGCAACAATTTTTCACTGTAAATGATATCTCAAGGAATTTAAGAGAGAATAATCGGCAGTAGAACAAATGCTATGTCCTTGGTTTCATTTGGTGCCAATGTCACTGTGCCACATGCATACGGTCCATCTATATATTTAAAACAGTAAGGTGATTTTTGTTACCACGAGATTGAGAGAACGACAGAACCGATTTACTTCGTAGAGCACTCTAACGAAAGCTCTTGGCCTCTAGATTTGCAGAGTGTCTATAAAATAAACAAATATAATACGGTATATTTTTGAATTAATATAGAAAATAGCAGAATACTTTCCCCTCACGCATGCGCACAATCCGCCTGGGGTCATGACAAAATGGCGGTGAGAAGTCCATTAAAATGTAAGTTATTTAATAAGCTTGCATGTAATTGAAAACATACATTAACCAAGTTCTGACAATAAAATATAATAACAGTATGAACGTATACCAATGTGCAACATTGATTTATTTGGATAATGAAATGGATTATTTCCTTTAGACAGCATCTTTTCAAGATAATGAATAGCTGCGTCTGCTACTGAACAACAGTGCGTGTGTAGCTATGCGGTTAAGGCGACAGACTGTCGTTCCAAGGTTCCGTGGTTCGATCCCAGCCATCGCCGATCTATATACATATATATTTACCTCTGAAATATTGTTTAATCAAGGAGTATTAGTAAGGTTTTATGTCTGTTAAAGATACATATTTCTACATTCCCTCTCGGTATATTTTTAAATTAATATAGAAAATAGCAGAATTCTTGGCCCTCACGCATGCGCACAATCCGCCTGAGGTCATGACAAAATGGCGGTGAGAAGTCCATTAAAATGTAAGTTATTTAATAAGCTTCCATGTAATTGAAAACATACATTAACCAAGTTCTGACAATAAAATATAATAACAGTATGAACGTATACCAATGTGCAACATTGATTTATTTGGATAATGAAATGGATTATTTCCTTTAGACAGCATCTTTTCAAGATAATGAATAGCTGCGTCTGCTACTGAACAAGAGCGCGTGTGTAGCTATGTGGTTAAGGCGACAGACTGAGGTTCCAAGGTTCCATGGTTCAATCCCAGCCATCGCCGATATATATATATATATATATATATATTTTACCACTGAAATATTGTTTAATCAAGGAGTATTAGTAAGGTTTTATGTCTGTTAAAGATACATATTTCTACATTCCCTCTCGGTGTATTTTTGAATTAATATAGAAAATAGCAGAATTCTTGGCCCTCACGCATGCGCACAATCCGCCTGAGGTCATGACAAAATGGCGGTGAGAAGTCCATTAAAATGTAAGTTATTTAATAAGCTTCCATGTAATTGAAAACATACATTAACCAAGTTCTGACAATAAAATATAATAACAGTATGAACGTATACGAATGTGCCACATTGATTTATTTGGATAATGAAATGGATTATTTCCTTTAGACAGCAGCTTTTCAAGATAATGAATGGCTCCGTCTGCTACCGAACAGGAGTACGCGTGTAGCTATGTGGTTAAGGCGGCAGACTGTGGTTCCAAGGTTCCATGGTTCGATCCCAGCCATCGCCGATATATATATTTTTTTTTTTTTTTACCACTGAAATAGTGTTTAATCAAGGAGTATTAGTAAGGTTTTATGTCTGTAAAAGATACATATTTCTACATTCCCTCTCAATACGTTTTATTTCCGTTTTACCATTGCATTACAGCATGTGATCAAAAGAGCAAACTGTTGTCCTCAGTACGCCGTTTAAATATCTGCAATCAGTTCCTATAACTGACAACAGATGGCAGTACATCGCCCATATAGTTCCAGTAACTGACAGCAGATGGCAGCACCATTGCATCGATGTATTTAAAACCAAAGACATGGCACGTTTTCACGTGATGGAGAATTATAAAGGAGGGGAATATTTAAGAAGGGAAATTTTGAGGAACATTAACCGACAGTTGAATGTGTAGGCTATGTTGTTTATGTACCTTAATATTGCAATTTCTTCCCAATGCTTCGGTGGTCAAGTTATTAGCGTCCTAGACTAAAAGTTATAATTATGCATCGTCGATATACTCTTAAATTATTAAAGAAAAAAGTAGTTTTCCAGGCACTCGCGCGTGTCCACAATTGCTTTCGCCATAAGAGACACTTGGCAAACATAATTCGTTTGAAGGGCTCCGACATCGTGCTCACTCAGCCCCGAGTACTTGGGTGTGTATGTGTAACATTTTCTCTCATAACCTGTGTTATTGTGATGGCTGCATTACTGTGTGTATTTGTAATTAAGGTGGTAAATGGCAAGGAGACGGCCAAGGCCTTAAGTTAGGAACCATCCCGGTATTTGCCTTAAGAGGAAGTGGGAAACCACGGAAAACCACATCCAAGATTGTCGAGGTGGGAATTAAACCTTCCTCTTCTTAGTTATACCTCAAGAGACTGAATGTGCCCCGTTTTTGCCCTCAGACCAGAATTCAATTTCTTGGCAGAGCAGGAAATGTAACCCGAGTCTCCGGGGCGATAGACAAGAATAGGTGGGCCTCCATGTGTTAATACGATTTTTGACATGCACGGGACATATAATTCAAAAACTGCCTCCATTAGGGTGACTGCCGAAGTGAGTATTGAGTATAGTCCTATGGTCGTTCCAGTAGTTGGCGAAGTGATTCTATGTTCCCCTGCAAAATGTACTGTCATAACCTATAACAGGTGATGGAAATTGCTTATTTAGAGCAGTTTCGTACTGTTTATAACAAAATGAAGAACGTCATTCTGAGCTGCGTTTTCAAGCTATCGCAAAAAATTTCGCTGGCAGGAACAATTATAAGGAATTTATTTTAAGCGATCAGTCTCATCGCATTCTCCTCACCAACCAACTTGAGTATGAAAGTCTCTGGACGGTCATGTTGAACTTCATTGTATAAGACAATTGTTTAATGATTATTTGTTTAGAGTACTGAGTCTAACTACGCAGTTGATTTCGGCAATGGAAGTATTATTTGCCATTTAATATTTAGCGGCTCCGTTATTGCAGGACACTATAGTGTTATCGAATAATACGAAGCCACATTTAAAATCCAATATAAATAGGCCATTTCAGAAACAATTCCAGATATTATGCAGTACAGTGTACTGTAAGGTCTTTGACGATCAAATGTAAACATTGTTCTACATTGTACTTCTCTTGCGTAAAATCTATGCGTGGTTACTTTGGTCTTTACTGTTGTGAGGGTAGAATTGATCTGCTGGAACATAAAATATTTGCCAAGCTGCAACAATGTAATGATATTAATTTAAAAGTCATTGAACTTATATCCAGTAGTTCAAACACATACATCAGCGTTAACAGATTGGATACTGAAGATGAAAGCCAGCTACTTCATTTCCCTATTATTGAATTTTTCAATTCCTTGGAAATAAGTGATTCGCCTCCACATACTCCGAACGTTTGAGCCATAGTTATGCTCCTTAGAAATCTGAACGTTTCCCAAGGACTCATATATGGTAATATATTAATTGTAAGAAATATGTAAGAAATTAAGCCTCCGTGGCTTAGGCGGCAGCACGCCGGCCTCTCACCGCTGAGTCCGTGGTTCAAATCCCGGTCACTCCATGTGGGATCTGTGCTGGACACAACGGAGGCAGACAGGTTTTTCTCCGGGTACTCCGGTTTTCCCTGTCAAAAATTTCATTCCAGCAACACTCTCCACTATCATTTCATTTCATCTGTCATTCATTTAATCATTGCCCCAGAGGAGTGCGTCAGGCCTAGGCAGCCGGCACAGTTAATATCCTCGCCGCTAGATGGGGGATTCATTCATTCCATTCCTGACCCGGTCGGAGACTGGAAGCAGGCTGTGGATTTTCATTCATGTAAGAAATTGCTTGGATTCGGATATAATAGGTGCAGTAATATTAGGCAGAGAGCTCAAATCCTACGACTTGATTTAACACCTTCCGATAAAACACTTGCAGGTACAGTACATTTTCTTTTAATAGGCAACAATGTCCTATTCGCTCGGCCTACTTTATCACAATCAATCAAGCTCAAGGAGAAACTCTTGAACGTATTGGGCTATTTACCTCATCACGTTTTAAGTCATGACCAGCAGGATAGTGAAGGTACAAAAAAGGTCCTGTATGGGATGGTAAAGAATAAGAGGCGGAAGGGTCCTACGGATTATGTTAGAATGGTGAATAAAAGGGGACAAGGGATAGAAAATAGGGAAGAACTGAAGAAAATGTGGAAAGAATATTTTGAAGAACTCCTGAACCCAAATGGAAACCACGGCGAGGAAGAGAAATCGGGGAAGAGGTACAGTAGATGAACTGCAAACAGAAAAGGACTTAACATGGAAAGAAGTGGAAGATGCAGTGAGGAAGATGTAAGGAGGGAAGGCACCGGGTGTGGATGAGTTGAGTGTGGAGATGGTGAGAGCAGCAGGAGAGGTGGGGATACAATGGTTGTACCGAGTGATGAAGGCAGCATGGAAGGAAAGGAAGACCCCAGAAGACTGGAAAAAGGGAATAATTGTCCCGATCTTCAAGAAAGGTAGTAGAACAGAATGCAGAAACTATCGGGGAATAACACTGATGAGTCATTGTGCAAAGATGTTTGAGAAAGTTTTGGAAAGGAGAATTAGGACAAGGATAGAAGGAGGGATGAGGGAAGAACAACATGGCTTCAGAGCAGGAAGGTCCACAGTGGATTTGATTTTTGCTGTGAGTCAGTTACAAGAACAGCACTATGAGTATGGAACAGATCTACTGATGGCCTTCCTGGACATTGAGAAAGCATATGACAGTGTATGCAGAAACAAAGTATGGAAGTCCCTGGAGGATAGAGGAGTAGAAAAATGGACTATAAGGAGGATAAAGGAGATGTACAAGGGAAGCGTGAGCTGTGTGAAAGTGGGTGGAGAGAGATCGGACTGGGTGGAACCGAGAAACGGCCTGAAACAAAGAAGTGCACTGTCACCGTTACTTTTCATTGTGGTGATGGATGACATAATGACCCGAGCGGCACAAGTAATTGGGGAAGGAAAGATGAAAGCAATGGTGTTTGCGGATGATTTGATGATTTGTGGAAACAAGGAGGAGGAGGTACAGGAAGAGTTGGACGTGTGGGAAGGAATAATACACGGATATGGGATGAAATTTAGCATAAATAAGAGTGAGATGGTGATCACAACAAGGAAGAAGGAAAGGACCACAACGGGAATAACAATTGGTGGGGAACAGCTGAAGAAAGTGGAAAGTTTCAAGTATCTGGGAAGCCTGATACAAGAGAACGGAAGAAACGGTAGAGAAATAAATGAGCGGGGAAGACAGGCAGAAGCATTCCGGAGGAGTGTGAGAAGCATGTTATGGAGCAGGGATGTCCCTCAGAACAGCAAGTAGATCATATATCGTACTATGTCCCTATCCAGACGTATGCCTCGGAGACCTGGGTGATGAAAGGAAGGGAGAAGAGCAAAATACAGGCCAGTGAGATGAGGTTCTTGAGAAGCAGTATTGGAGCTACAAAGAGGGACAGAATAAGAAATGAGAGGACCAGAGAATTAATGAAGGAGGAACCATTACAGGATGGTATAGAGAAATCTAGACTTAGATGGTATGGACATGTAAAACGAATGGAGGAGAAGAGGATACCCAGGAGGATACACGAGACGAAGTGGGAAGGAAAGAGACCAAGAGGGAGACCGAGAGACAGGTGGCTGAAGGGGGTGGAAGAAAGCGTGAAGAAGAGAGGAGAAGACTGGACAAGGGTGGAGGCTGAGAGATGGTGGGAAGACAGAAGACGTTGGAGAGGCTTGTGTTCCAACAGACCCGGCCAGTGGCTGGAAACTGAGCAAGATGATGATGACCTCATCACGTTTTCAGTCATGACCAGCAATATGTTGCAATGCTGAGAGTGCAATCTTTTGACGCCCTTAAAGTTGCAATAGTGCTAAAAAGTAATCGTACAAAGAATGTAACTTATATAAGAAGCTTCTTCAGTAAATTTGTTTTCCATTGTCCGTCATGTTTTGACGGGTTTCAACTAGTTATTATTATTATATTATTATATTATATATTTTAATTGCTTTTCTTGTGTGTCACTTTTTTATTATATTTTTCCATTTCTTGCATGCAGCTTCAGAATATAAAGTAAATTTAAATTGGATAGTTTCTTTTTAGTTAGATGCATGTAAACCTTCCTTCGTCTTTATTAATTTATAGGAGGTATTGGTAAGGCCTATGTACGAGCCAGTCGTTTCAGAATATCTACACACGCCCGGAGATAAGAAGAGTTTCAAAAAGGTGGATTTGTTCAATTACAGTACTAATTATGTCATTTGCTTAAATTTTAAAGAAAGGCCATTTATGAGGCAGAATATTCATTTTTATTTAATTTTTGTATCTTCAAAGTTACAAATGGCTTCTCTGGGCGAAGCCGTCTTGTGGCAAGAATTGAAAGATTACAATATCTGTTCATCATCATCACCATCTAAAGGCCAGGCCGTGTCGCTGCAACCACATTTGTTTCTAACTTGGTGAGCGTTTTAAGTCAGCATACTGTTTAAATTGAAGTCCATGCATCACAGAATCCAGATGAGCCTTCCACGGTCTTCCTCTTCATTTCTTCACCAGAACTTTCCCTTCCAGTATGGTGGCCAGGAACTCATTATGACGTAGGGTGTGGCCAATGAATTTCACTTTCCTCTTTTCTATAGTAGTGATCAATTTTCTTGTTTCATCTACTTCCTTGAGGACCCATTGGTTAGTCTTTTTCTCCGTCCAGTTTAATTTCAGCATCCTTCTCCACCTCCACATTTCCGCTGCTTCCAGTCGTTGTATGTTCTGTTTCCTTTGAATCCAAGTTTCGCATGCGTGTAACAAAACAGTCCAGACAAATATTTTGATAAACGATTTCCTAGTTTTAATGCTGATGTGCCTGCTTGTCAGAAGATGTCTCTTATTGCTGAAGGCCTCGTTAGCGAGAGCAATTCTCCTTTTGATTTCTGTGGTGCAGCTATTATCGTCAGTGACAATGCTTCCTAAGCAGCAGAACTGACTGCACTGTTGAATGGTTTCACCGCTGTTCTCGATGTTTGTTTGGATATTTTCATTGGATTTGTTAACAACTATAACACTTTGGTTTTGGAGGTATTCAGTTTCAAATTTGCTTCCTTTAGCGTTGATGACAAGACTTGCAATATTTTACTTAGTTCCTTCTCAGAGTCTGCGGTTAATGCGATGTCATCGGCAAATCTTATACAGTGGATTACCTGTCCGTTCACTTTGATGCTCTTGGTCTTTTGATTGAATTTAATTTATACCCTTTGTGCGTTATTTTTAACATATAAGTGGTTCATCATGTTATTTATTTGTTTATACACCTTAAAAAATATAAAACGTAACACGTAGGAAAATGTACGTTATTGAAAAGCGTTACATTATAATTATTTTATTTGCAAATGGGGGTAATTCCCCGGGGGCAAATTGTACAATTATAGGAAATTACCTACAATAATATCAAGCACACTTCATGAACACAAGTCCTGATTTGGGAACTATGGTAATTACATCGTGGTATTTACACAACATTCCCGTCTTCGCTTAAACACATTAATATGTTTGGGGAAAGGCTCCAAGTCTGTGGCCGGTTGGAGGTTGGTTGGTACCTTAGTTTAGGGGCTGCGACAACGCGGTCATGTAGCCCCGTGTACTTTGGGTGTGTGTAGAATTTGTCTGATATCCGGTGTTAATTGTGATGACTCTAATAGTGTGTGTTAAGGACTGCAGACAGTAAATTCAAGTAGTTTCTACGTTTGCTACCAAATACTACCGTCCACGACACCTAGCTTGCGGGCTTGCCTACTAGATGGCATCGCAGTCAGCAGCTGGTGGCGAACGTTGGAACTAATAGAGTATTATCAATTCTAACCTACAAATTTTAACTTCACACAAGTGTACTTAGTGGAAGGTTCTTTTTCATGCCATAAATCTATGACATGGGATCTCCGGCTTTACTTCCCCTCCGAAGGAAGGCATACTGAGGGAGTTTTAACGCTGTTAAAAATCCGACGACATTGGCTGGGTTTGAACCCGTGACCTTGGGCATAGAAGCTCAGCATGCTACCAGCTACGCCACTGAAGCCGCCTACTGTGGCAAATAATGGGTTCCAATTATGAATACCACGATGAAAGAAATAATATTTCCCATAATTTGTGCACTGCGGTCGGCCCTGCTCAGGTAAGTGACATTTGCTTAGTTCTCCCCACGCCGGCCGATTAGTGTAAGTGTTAAACATAGCGTCCTTCTATCTTCCAGAGATTCCCACTCCGTTTTTCTATCACTCGGATAGGTCGTGAACACGATCCGTAATCAAACAAGTAACAATAATAATAATGACGTCTAAAAAATAGTCTGGCATTCAGCTCGTTTTGTATTGCCACAGGGTAGGCCTACCGCTCATTGCGTAACATCTTTCATCCACCGCGCATCGTCCATAGTCTGAACGTGCAAATTACCGCAGGGACGCCAGGTGGCGCGGAGTAATTCATCAAGACGTCCCGGCGTCTAGCGAGACCAGATTTCCCTCACGACCCCGCATGCTGTAGTATCCTGGCCCAGAATTAGCACAAATCACGGAAACCCCAGGCAAGAAAACAAAGATCGACTCCCTACTAAATTCTTCATTACTGTAAATCTGTCTGCATTAGTGAACTCGCAGTTCCCCCTCTCTGACATTTCAGTAGAAAGCTGTTTCTATAGCTGTCTCACAATCTAGATGGTCTTAACGGTGAAACGTCAAAGCTTTTAACAATACCCCACAAGGGAGGGAAACTCCATTATGATCAGTGCTCCTTAATTGGGGGATATAAATCTAGTCTATTACGGAGTAAATAAGATGTCTATCTTTATAAACAGACACTCAAAACACTCGGCAATAGTTTGTTAACCCCACACAAGACACGGCACATACCTTAAAAAATTGCTGAGTTTTAACTCACTGGCCGTGAAAGCCAATACACCATCTTTTTTGGAAGCCTTCATAGGGAGGTTATGGCTGCTTGAGCTTTTAGTTCTCGCAGTGAAGAGGTGCAGGTGCGCTTCATAAGAAGGGAGTAGCGCGCAGTTCGCTACTCCTGTGGGGGTCAGGGCGGGGACACCAAGAGTCAGCTGATGAGCCAGTTTGGTGTCCTAGGCAAAGCCCCACACAACACACGGCACTAACCTAGAATAATTGGTGAGTTTTAGTTTATTAACTATACTGCTCAAAAAAATTAGAGCACCACTTTTTTTCAGAGGCCACCAAATTTGGAAAGTTGACTGCACAAGGTCGAAATCTCAGTATGACGTTTGACCCGACGCCTACCAAGCACATGCTTCAGCACAACTCCCCAACTTGTGTAGTTTCGGGATAGCGCCCCCAAAACCAGCCCATTTTTGAAAACAGTAAATTGAAGTTTGCGAAAAACGCTGTAGGACTTGTCGCAGGTTGCCAAAGCAGTCGAAAATGAATGAGTCTTGCTCTTAAGGTTCCACGAACACGTTGAAATCGTTACATTTGACGTTTGGGCATTTTCAACCCCCTTCATCATCCCCTAAACATGGACTACCATTGGGGGCGTCTGAGAAGGTACCGGATGTGTTTAACCACCTGACAACCTGCACACCGTCCTCAGTTGCTGATTGCAGTAAGTTCTTAAGGCCTCCGGCAATGTTCACCCCTCCTAACACCCTCAACTGGCAAGGGACCAAACCACCCCGTCTTGATTCACCCCTAAGGAAGGTTTAAATCGAGATTTTTATCAGTGCTGCTAATGGGGGGTCTTCCCCTAAAGTTTCAAAAGAGGACCTGCGCCTGTGTCGCCACCCCTTCCCTTGCTACCCCCTTTTGTATGATTTTTCGAATCAGGCCCTTTTTAAGGGCTGAAATGAGGTCTTAATCGCTAAAAGGGCTGTAAAGGTCCTTAGAAGTAGCGGTGACACGAAATCAACCCCTTCCGATGTTTGATTGACATTTCATCTCCCAAAGTTGACATTTTTGCACCCTCAACCCTCCCTGTCTGGACGCGTAACGCGTCATGGCAGAGTTTTCAGAGTTGGATCAAAATGAAGCTTATGGCCTGAAATGGAGCCCAAAACAGCAGGTTGGATGGAAATTCATCGGTAGGGTGGGAAACGGGACCAAAATTTTTCAAAAAAGTTAACAGCCTCTAGTAAGTACACCAATGCATAGGCAACCCACATCACGTCATTTTTCTCCCATTGCCAAACTTTGTAACCTAATGCCAATCATAGGCAACCTACACGCAAGGACGTGATGTGGGTTGCCTATGCATGGGCGTACTTACTGTAGGCTGTACACTTTTTTGAAAAATTTTGGTCCCGTTTCCCAACCTACCGATGAATTTCTATCCAGCCTGCTGTTTTGGGCTCCATTGCAGGCCATAAGCTTCATTTTCATCCAACTCTGAAAACTCTGCCATGACGCATTACGCGTCCAGACAGGGAGGGTTGGGGGTGCAAAAATTTCGAATTTGGGGGACGGAATGTCAATCATCGATCGGAAGGGGTTGATTTCGTTTCACCACTACTTCTAAGGACCTTTACAGCCCTTTCAGCGATTAAGACGTCGTTTCAGCCCTTAAAAAGGGCCTGATTCGAAAAATCATACAAACGGGGGTTGCAGGGGAAGGGATGGTGAAAAAGGCACAGTTCCTTTTTTGAAACGTTAGGGGAAGACCCCCATTAGCAGCACTGATAAACATCTTGATTAAAATCTTCCTTTGGGGTGAATCGAAAAGGGGTGGTTTGGTCCCATGCCAGTTGAGGGTGTTTGGGGGTGAGGACATTGCCGGAGGCCTTAAGAACTTACTGCAATCAGCAACTGAGGACGGTGTACAGGTTTTCAGGTGGTTAAACACGCCCGGTACCTTCTCAGACGCCCCCAATGGTAGTCCATGTTTAGGGGATGATGAAGGGGGTTGAAAATGCCCTAATGTCAAATGTAACGATTTCAACGTGTTTGTGGAACCTTTAAGAACAAGACTCATTCATTTTCGACTGCTTTGGCAACCTGCGACAAGTCCTGCAGCGTTTTTCGCAAACTTCAATTTGCGGTTTCCGAAAATGGGCAGGTTTTCGGAGTGCTACCCCGAAACTACTCAAGTTGGGGAGTTGTGCTGAAGCATATGCTTGGTAGGCGTCAGGATAAACGTCATACTGAGATTTTGAGCTTGTAGGTCAACTTTTCAAAATTTGGTGGCCTTTGAGAAAAGTGGTGCTTTAATTTTTTTGAGCAGTATATATTGAAACGTAATACTTTGTATCAATAACTTTATAAATATACCGTATGCCGGACCCATGATGTAGAGAGAGCACGATGACTTCTTAACTAGAATGTTTTGGGTTCTATTCCAGGCTCGACCAATGCAGACTTTTAACAATTACCCTACGCAATTTGCCAGTACCTACAACATATTCCTTACTTGACAGGCCCATTACTGCAGTTGCTCATCAGCGAGATCTCGGGGTCATATTCGACAACCAGCTAAGTTTTTAAGAACACATACAACATTCTCTATCCAAAGCCATGAAATTCCTTTGCATACTCTACCGCTTCTCAGAAATATCAAATCCCACTGCTCTTCGCCTCTATTACCTCTCGATAATCCATCCCATTGCAAACTACTGCTCTTCCATTTGGACAAATTCTTGCCCGTCAAACATAGCTAAATTAAACAGAATTCAATCCTTCTTTGCTGCCGTTGTAAGGAACAGAATGCCAAGGTTTAGACACTTCACCACTCAGCAGGTACTTTCAGCCATAAACATCCCTCTCCTTAACACGACAAGACAGGTAACTGACCTGCCCTTCCTACATTCTATTTTAAATGGCCATTACCGTTCGGACCACCTGCTGTCACTTTTCAAACTAAGAGCCCCTTCCCGTTCTACCAGGCTCAAATATATTTTGCACATTCCACACACAAATCATTCCAAAGATCCTTCCAAATCCGCAAATCATCCCTGTACAATACCATTGCAAGGAAACGTGAGTTGGACATATCCACAACAAGAGGACGTTCCTGAAGCATGCAAAGGAGAAGTTAAATTGTATTTAGAACAGTCATCTTGGCCACTGACGACACGGCTACGAGCAAGGACATTCTACCGGCTCTTGATCTAAACTTGTTTTGTTTGGTGATTTGTTAAATTTTATCTTATATTTTATTTTTAATTGTTATTTGGTTGTTATTTGGACAACCGTGAAGGACTAGCATAGCTGTAGTTTGTGCTTTGATTAATAAATAAATAAAAAAGTCTTAATTTCAATCTTAATATTATTTATAACTTAGCCAATAAGTGAAGATTAGGGTACAACAAAATGTACAATTATTTTATGCTTTTACCAAAGCAATACATTCTTAATTTTTATTGGCTTGTTGGGGGGGGGGAAGGAGCCTGAAGTCCCCACAACTCCCCCTCCCCCATATACGACCCCGTCGTGCCCATTTGTTGGCTTTTATCTGTGTGTAAATGAGCGCAATTAGCTTGTTCAGGAAAGCAGAGCCTCTTTTCCTGGGCGAATTATTTTTAGACTATTTTCATTTATGAAACAAGATGTTCAGGAAAGAACATGTAGCCTACTTTCTCCTAAATGCATGGGTATTGTTATTGAACCCATGTACCACATTATAACTCTTTGTCCTTTTCAAGGAGAATGATTGAATGTTGGTTGTAGTAGCTTGTTGAAATACAACGTGCTATAGGGATATTAAACATGAATATGAGGTGCCCTTTGCTAGTGCTACCTCTGTACCAAATTTCGTTCAATTCGGTTTCACCGTGTTTGAATTGATAGGGGGAATCGATTTGCACACATACTTGGCCACCATCTGCAAACTATTGGGCTGATGTTCTTGCAGTTTGGTCAGAATATGTTTCCCACATAAAGATATGGTGTTGCAAAATTTGGTAGAGACTAGATTATTAGGTTGGTCGTAATTACATTTTAGCTTTTAAAATTTGGGTGGCCGCGATTACGTTTCCGTCAAGATGGCGGCGATATAAAACATGACACTGAGGTGCCCTTTGCTAGTGCTACCTCTGTACCAAATTTCGTTCATTCGGTTCCACCGTGTTCCAATCGATAAGGGGAATCGATTTTCACACAAAGATGGCCGCCATCCGCAAAATATTAGGCTAATGACCTATTAGTTTGGTCAAAGGATGCTCCCTTCATAAAGGTATGTTGTTGCTAAATTTTTCTAGAGATCGGATGATTAGGCTAATCGTAATTAGATTTAAGCTTTGAACATTTGTGTGGCCGCCATTACGTTTCCGTCAAGATGGCGGCGATATAAAACATAACTGAGGTGCCCTTTGCTAGTGCTACCTCTGTACCAAATTTCGTTCATTCGGTTCCACCGTGTTCGAATTAATAGGGGGAATCAATTTTGACATAAAGATGGCCGCCATCCGCAAACTATTAGGCTAATGACCTATTACATTGGTCAAAAGATGCTCCCTCCATAAAGGTATGTTGTTGCAAAGTTTGGTAGAGATCGGATGGTTATGTTAGTCGTAATTTGATTTAAGCTTTAAACATTTGTGAGGCCGCCATTACGTATCTGTCAATATGGCGGCGATATAAATCATGACACTGAGATGCGCTTTGCTAGTGCTATCTCTGTACCAAATTTCGTTCCATTCGGTTTCACCGTGTTTGAATTAATAGGAGGAATCGATTTTGACACAAAGATGGCCGCCATCTGTAAACTATTAGCCGAATGACCTATTAGATTGGTCAAAGGATGCTCCCTCCATAAAGATATGTAGTTGCAAAATTTGGTAGAGATCGGATGATTAGGTTAATCGTAATTTGATTTAAGCTTTGAACATTCGTGTGGCCGCCATTACGTTTCAGTTAAGATGGCGGCGATATAAAACATGACACTGAGGTGCCCTTTGCTAGTGCTACCTCTGTACCATATTTCATTCCATTCGGTTTCACCGTGTTCGAATTAATAGGGGGAATCAATTTTGATATAAAGATGGCCGCCATCCGCAAACTATTAGGCTAATAACCTATTAGATTGGTCAAAGGATGCTCCCTCCATAAAGGTATGTTGTTGCAATGTTTGGTAGAGATCGGATGGTTATGTTAGTCGTAATTTAACTTAAGCTTTGAACATTTGTGTGGCAGCCATTACGTTTCTGTCAATATGGCGGCAATATAAAACATGACACTGAGATGCCCTTTGCAAGTGCTACCTCTGTACGAAATTTCGTTCCATTCGGTTTCACCGTGTTTGAATTAATAGGGGGAATTGATTTTCACACAAATATGGCCGCCATCCGCAAACTATGAGGCTAATGACCTATTCATTTGGTCAAAGGATGCTCCCCCATAAAGGTATGTTGTTGCAAAATTTGGTAGAGATCGGATGATTAGGTTAGTCGTAATTTGATTTAAGCTTTGAACATTCGGGTGGCCACCATTACGTTTCCGTCAAGATGGCGGGGATATAAAACATGACACTGAGGTGTCCTTCGCTAGTGCTACCTTTGTACCAAATTTCGTTCAATTCGCATTCACCGTGTTCGAGTTGATAGGGGGGGGGGGGGGGGGGGCAGACATTCAGAGTACACACTCACACACACACACACACACACACAGACAGACACACTTTTTTCGCCCTGTGTTGATCTCATAAGTCTACTTTCATTTTTTGCAAAAATCGAAATTAGGCTAAAAGTAGGCTTATGAGATCACCTTTTATCCGTGTGTCTGTCTGTGTGTGCGAGTGTGTGTGTGAGAGAGAATTTTTGTGTGCCCCCCCCCCCCTAATAACATCTAAACGGATGGATCGATTTCAATGAAACTCGGTAAGTTCATAGCACTATTTTGGGCGACCCCGACAGTGCCTTTCAAATTTTGTTACGTCTCACCGATCCAAAATGGTTGCTGTGCGAAATATTTCACCAGCATTCAATATCTCCGAAACTGTTACCGATATCATCCTGGAATTTTGTACGTTGATAGTGGGAACTACCAAAAGTTCACCTATGTGACTTTTGAAAACCTGGTAACTACAAAACCAACATGGCGGCCAAGCGAAGTTGCAACTTTTAAATAGACGTTTCTCGCGATTTAACCAACCAAACGCAATGAAATTTGGTACAGTGTATGTTTATACACATTTTACTGCACCGACATCTAACTTCGTTCAATTGTTTACATAACCACAAGATGGCGGCTGTGCGAAATATTTCACCGTCAATCTATATCTCTGAAACTATTACCGGTATGACCATGAAATTTTTTACGGAGATAAAGGGCACTACCGGACGTTCATGTATGAGACTTTCAAAAACCAGTTAACTACAAAACGAACATGGCGGCCAAGCGAATTTGAAAGTTTTAAATAGACTTTTCTCGCGAATTAATAATCCAAACGCAATGAAACTTCGTACAGCAAGTGTTTATGCACATTGTAATGCACTGGTATCTAATTTAGTTCAATTGTTTTCGTAACATCAAGATGGCGGCTGTGCGAATTTTAAAATTATGTTTTTATTTCTTGTGTTCTAATCATGCGATCGAAATCAACATTTGCATAATGAACGTACACAATAATTATGATCTAATAGTACATAACTCTATGGCCTACATATATTGAAATCCAACATGGCGAACATCCGAAATATTAATACGGTTCTCAATATCTATTAATCTTCTACAGCAATCAAACTGACATTTTGTAAGTGTATAGAGGCTATAAGCATAAGTTTACCTAAGGAACGTTCAATAACCTGGCGAGCACAGATCCAACATGGCTGCGACGCGAAATTTAAATATTCAAATGGACGTTTCTTGCGTTTTAACCATCCGAGCGCAGTGAAACTTGATACGGTATATGCTTATACATATTGTAACCGACTGGCATGTAATTCATTTAAATTATTTTCATAACCACAAGAAGTTTTAAAATCCCGCTTTTATTTCTTGTGTCCTAATCATGCGATTGAAGTTTGAATATTACACCCACATAATAATCTTCATTTAATAGTACATAAATCTAAGGCCTATAATATAAAAATCCAACTTGGTGACCATCCAAAATATTTAGACGGTTCTCAATATCTACGAATCTATTACAGCAATCAAACTGACAATTTGTATGTTGATAGAGTAGGATATATGAAAATAGGCTATTTAGTTCTTCACGGAACTACTCGTTCTTTTTTTTAAATAATAATGCAATTGTAACAGATCTGAATTTTAAAGAAAATAAACATTATATGTTTCCATATTTAAACGATTTATTCTAATTAGACAGTATTTTCGATTATAATTAACAATATTTCTAACAGAGTTTTTAATATTTGAAGATTAGTCTACGATTGCTGAGGAAAGAAAATTGTGAATATTTTAAGTTATTTCTCGTTTTTATCCCTTTCTTCAAAGAATGTTAATGGTAGATTGATGCTCGTTGTTTAAATTTTCATTTTAGTGTAAAAACTGAAGAAGAGAAAAGTTAACCGAAACTAATATTACATTATAATTAGTTTCGATACATTATTGACTTTAAGGTGGATTATTATGTTTTTTTCTGTTCATTATATAAAATTTTAATTTATACATCAATTTGGACTTTGGACTTTTTGAGCTTTGAGTAATTGTGATTGTTATTTTTTGGTATTTTGAATAATTTAGATTTTTAGTACCATTTTTTGAGTTCTTTGACAAATAATGTTGACATTTTTTTAGTTTTATAGATTTTGACTATTTTCTTGTTGTTGAATAATTTGCTTTGTATTTTAGGACTGCCAAACACTGCTGGGGATTGGACAATAGCGAGGAGTGGGGGAAGCACAAGTGTATCCCGGTTTCATCCTGGAGACGAACGCAACCATTCAAGGGTTACGCGTTTTGACACATCTCGAGATTCTTTAAGCCAATACGACAATTATATTTCTCATAATTTGACCTCGTCTGTACAGAATTTTGACAGAATTTGTATTGTTGGTTTTTATGCCAAACTTTATGGAAATTGATCTTTCATTAATATTTATTGCAGTAAAATCCTAATTTGTTTAGGGAAATATCCTAACTGGCGGCTTCAGTGGCGTAGTTGGTAGCGTGTTGAGCTTCTATGCCCAAGATCGCGGGTTCAAACCCGGCTGAAGTAATCGGATTTTTAAGAGCGTAAAAACATCACTCAGTATGCCTTCCTTCGGAGGGGAAGTAAAGCCGGCGGTCCCATGTCATAGATTTATGACATGTTAAAGAACCTTCCACTAATTACACATGTGTGAAGCTAAATTGTATAGGTTAAGAATGTAAACAACTCTCTTAGGTACCTTGGTTCGTTGCCAAGAGCCGACTGCTGTGGCGCCTAGTAGCTAAGTTCTGGACTAGGCCTAGCAGTCGTTGACAGTGGCGTTTGGCGGCAAAAGTAGGAACTATTTGAAAAATTCTAAGTTGCAGTCCTTACTTGAATTAAAAAACAGATATACTCAATAATACAGCCATCACAATTAACATCGGTTATCAGACAGATTCTACACACACCCAAAGTACGCGGGGCTACATGATCGCGTTGTCGCAGCCCCTAAACTGAGGAACCAACCAACCAAATATCCTAACTCACTCCCTTGGAAGATATTCCTAATAAAATCTACAAACATCTGTGGTAGAAATGAGGATGGAATTAGAAGACAGGAGTTGTATACTGAGATACAGCACTATACTTTATCACAATTGTTTTTAACACAGTAAGACAAACCCATTTTCTTGCAATTGTTGCTTAAAATGTTCGACAAAATGTGATGATGTGATGACAAAACAAAAGTTTATAACATAGTAAGTCATTTCATTCCCACCCTCCCCTATAGATGGCCGCACCATCTCTTGGGCCAGAGGAGGAGATTGTTTGGGAGATTGAGAGTTATAGGAGAAGGGTGGTGGTGAATTGTAAAAGTTGGAGAAGGATAAATGACGTGACCTCTTGGCTAAGATTAAAGTTTTGAATTTTTTTAAGTTTGAAAAAAATGTTGTTTTTTGCTTTGTACTATTGTAAATTGTGGAGTTTGTAGGATAGTAATTTTGAGATTTATGAATTTATTAGTTTTTTAAGTTAGAAATTTTGAAAATTATGTGAATTTTCTATTTGTGGTAGTTTGGGAATTTAGATACTTTTGAAATTGTTGGGATTGATTTTTTTGTTCAATGTGAGAAATGGTTGAAGATGATTTATGAGATGGGGGTAATTGATGATGCTTGTGGAGATGAGAAACGGTGCTGAGAGAAAGAGGAGAAGAGAAAAGTATGTAAGAGATGAGAAGATTGTGTGAAGTTGATATTAATTTTGAGTTGGATGGGGTGAATGTGGTGAGATGATGTGATTGGGGTGGGTTGTGAGAGATGAGAGTGATTAGATGTTTTTAGCCTATTTTCAATTTTGAAAAAATAGGCTTATGAGATCACCTTTTGTCCGTGTGTGTGTGCGTGTGTGTGTGGGTGTGTGTGTGTGTGTGTGTGATTCGTGTGTGTGTCCCCCCCTAATAAAATCTAAACGGACTAGTTCATAGCACTATTCCCGGCGACCTCGACCGTGCCCTTCAAATTTTGTTACGTCTCACCAATGCAAAATGGCGGCTGTGCGAAATATTTCACTAGCATTCAATATCTCCGAAACTATTACCGATATCGCCCTGAAATTGTGTACGGTAGTAAAGGGTACTACTAGAAGTTCACCTATGAGACTTTCAAAAACCTGGTGACTACAAAACCAACATGGCGGTCAAGCAAAGTTGAGACTTTTAAATAGACTTTTCTCGCGATTTAACTATCCACACGTAATGAAACTTGGTACAGCAAATGTTTATACACATTGTAATGCACTGGAGTCTAATTTAGTTCAATTGTTTACATAACTTCAAAATGGCGGCTGTGCGAAATATTTCTCTGACATTCTATATCTCCGAAACTATTACAGATATCACCCTGCAATTTAGTACGGTGATAAAGGGTACTGATACAAGTTTACCTATGTATATTTCATAAACTTGTAAAGTAGAAAACGAACATGGCGACCAAGCGAAGTTGAGACTTTTAAATAGACTTTTCTCACGATTTAACCATCCAAACATAATGAAACTAGGTACAGCAAGTGTTTATATACATAGTAATGCACTGGAGTCTAATTTAGTTCAATGGTTTACATAACCTCAAAATGGCGGCTGTGCGAAATATTTCACTGACACTCTATATCTCCGAAACTATTACAGATATTACCCTGCAATTTTGTATTGTGATAAAGGATACTGGTATAAGTTTATCTACGTATATTTCATAAACTTGTAAAGTAAAAAACGAACATGGCGACCAAGCGAATTTGAAATATTTTAATAGACTTTTCTCGTGATTTAACTCTCTGAGCGCAGTGAAATGTGGTAAAGTAAATGATTTTGCAGATTGTAATGCACTGCCATCTAATTTAAATCCATTGTTTGCATAACCTCAAGATGGCGGCTGTGCGAAATTTTAAAATTAAGTTTTTATTTCTTGTGTCGTAATCATGTGATCGAAGTGAAAGTTTGAATAATGAACCTAGGCAAAAATTGTCCTTGAATGGTACATAATTCTATGGCCTATACATATAACAATCCTAATTGGCGAGCTTCCGAAATATTTAGACGGTTCTCAATATCTATGAATCTTTTATAGCAACCAAACTGAATTTTTTTTATGTTCATAGAGACTATGAACATATGTTCACCTATAGGACTTTCATTAACCTGGTGAGCACAAATCCAACATGGCGGCGACGCGAAGTATAAATATTTAAATGTACGATTCTCGCGAATTAACTATCCGAGTGCTGTGAAACGTTGCACGTTAAATGCTTATACAAATGTTGATACACTGGCATCTAATTTATTTCAATTGTTTGCATAATCACAAGATGGCTGCTGTGCGTAATTTTAAAATCTCGTTTTTACTTCTTGTGTTCTAATCATGCGATTGAAGTTTGAATACCACACGTACACAATAATCTTAATGTAATAGTACAAAAATAAAAATCCAACCTGGCGACAATCTGAAATATTTAGACGGTTCTCAATATCTACGAATCTGTTACAGCAATTAAACTGAAATTTTGTGTGTTGTTAGAAGAAATTAACATGAGCAGGATATATGAAAATAGGCTGTATAGTTCTTTACGGAACTACTTGTTTATTTATTAATTTTATTTTTATTTTTATTTTTATTATTTATATATTTTTGTTTATATTTAATGGATGGCGTGGAAGAAGTGGATGATTGTGTTTGAGAGGGGGGTAATGGATGATGTGGATGATGTTTGTAAAGACGAGAAAGAAGCGGTGCTGTAGAAGGGATAGTAAGAAAAGAAAGAATGGTATATGAGATGAGATGATTGGGGACGAATTGATGAACGTGGCTGTGCTCGAAATTAGGCCTAAAACTGATGAATGCCTCAACACCAATAAGAACTTAAAAATCAATTTGGGGTAAATACCGTACCGTGATTAGATCGGCATCATTATGATAGTTCCCAAAATGTTCCTCTTTGGTATAACTCGCACCTTCAGACACCTGTATTCAATTTCATCAGTGTTTCAGTGTATTATTACGTTTTGCTGCGTCTTTCTTACAAAACTAGCCTTCCATAGGTGCTCTCATATTTCTATTTAAATTGGCTTTTAAAACGATAACGCAGCTTATTTGTGCCAAGTACCGTGATGTACAGAGTGTATTCTGCCTAAACAAGAAAAATCTTGACTTGTCTTTGCAGTTTTATGTCACTAAAATCCTAGACTATTTGGAGTGGTTTACGGCTTTAAGCATAGGAACAGCCATTTTCTTGCTACCCAAAGTGGGCGTGCCGTTTGGCTTCAACGGGTTGCACTAGGCAGCGCAGCGAAGGCATTTCCTTCCGTTCTTTGCCAGCTACTCCGAGAAGTCTTTGTTTATTTATTAATATGGTCACACAGTGGTAAAGCCGATGCGAACGTTTGTTATAGACTCATCATTCAAATACCATTTTTACTAAAAAAAAAACTAAAAAAAACAAACAATTCTGCTATAATTGTGACGAAAAATTAGAATAGAAATTTGAAAACTCCAACATGTCATAAATATTTATTGCACGTGAGGTATTTCGCACATTGCAGTGTATCAATTTACTTTGTCAATAAACACCAGAATTTTGCAATATCAGATTAATGAATATATTTTTCCGACATAAAATATTTTTGTACGGCAAAGAATGTTAATCTTCTTGGGTGTTCTTACATATTATTGCTTGAATGCATTTGGAATATGTACTAAGTATGTCCTGTGGTGTGTCGTGTAGAGCTTCTCTTTGTCCCCGGTAGGTGAGTGGCATGGTGACGTTCATGGTATCCCCGATAGGTGACGATGGGAGAGGTGTAAATTTTGGTGATGGGGGAGTTTGGTTTATACATTTGTATGAAGGTGTGTTGGAATTTTTATTTTGGGGCATAGCGGTGAAATTCGGAGATGTGCTGGGGGGGAAAGTATGGCTTCTGGGCAGGGAGATTTAGATGTAGGAATGGGGATGAGGGGAAGAAGGGGTGAATTCTTTATTAGTGGAAGGTAGGCTATAACTTTCAATGACTTATAATTTTCGAAGAACAAGAAAACACGGAAACAATCGCTGCAATTGCCAAAAGTAGATTCAGTAACTTATATTGTTCGGGGGTTATTAAGTAATTTGGTTGTTTGGAAGTAATTAGTGAGGTGATTAAGGGGTGTATTTACGTCGAGATCATAAGGTGGTTGGTCGTGGTGAAGATGATGTGTGAATGAAGTATAGTTGGGGATGATGTTGAATGGCAGAAATCATTGCTGAGACGATGCAGGTGGAGATGGAGCTTGATGAATGATATATGTCGATTATTATTATTATTATTATTATTATTATTATTATTATTATTATTTTTAAGTTATATATATGACGGTTAAAGGGGATGGTCGGGGTGAAGACAATGCGTCAATGGGGAATAATTTGGTGTATGGGGAGTATCGTAGAATAATGGTGGACGAAAATTGTATGGAGGATGAAGATGGGGAATGCTTTAGTTGTAGATGATGGTGGGAAATATGTAGCCGGCCCCGTGGTGTTGGGGTAGCGTACCTGCCTCCCACCCGGAGGCCCCGGGTTCGATTCCCGGCTCCGTCAGGAATTTTAAAACTGACGTGAGGGTTGGAACGGGGAGCACTCAGCCACCTGAGGACAATTGATTAGCTGTCTGACAGGAAAACCAAGATTAACGGCCGAAGGGACCCGATGCGCTGATTAGGCTACGTGTCATCCCAATATCTGCAGGCCAAATGGCTGGGCAGCGGTCGCTTGGTCGGCGTAGGCCCTTCATGGGCTGTATAGTGCCAGGGGGTAGGGGGGAAATATGTAGAGATGATTGAGGGGGATGATTGTGGTGAAGATGATCTGGGAGTGGAGCATAGTACGGTATATGGATATGTTTGTAGAAAGACGTAGGATGAACGGGGTAAATGTTTGTGGATATGATGTTGGTTTTTTTTTACTATTATTATTTATTTATTTTCTTTATTTATTTATTTACAGCGTATTTTCCCAATATTGGAAAGAGTTAAGCAGTTTGACTCAATTCTTGACGTTCTTCTTATTATGCCAGTATTGTGTCATTCTGTTTGAGAATGCCAATTTTCTTTCGTCTGTAAAGTTTTGCTTGCTCTGGTTAGACTTCCCAGTTGTTCACTTTGTTACGGAAGGAGTCTCTGCCTGATGTGTTGGTTATGTTAGCAGTACGCATGTCTTTTTGTACTTCTTTCATCCATGGTGTTGTACTTTTGAGTGATGATATGTAATCTAGTATTCTTTTGGTTAGTTGCGTCAGGGGCCGATAGCCTAGATGTTAGGCCCCTTAAAACAACAATTATCATCATCATCATGTTAGTTGTGAATTCGGCAGTCTACTTATGTGCCCGAAGAATTTCAATCATCTTTTTCTGAAGTCGACTTCGATGTTTGAGTATTTTTCAGTTGTCTTGATTGACTGTAGTCGGTACCCGTCAGGAGTGAGTCTTGCTCCCAGTATTTTCCGAATGATTTTTAGCCTATTTTCAATTTTGAAAAAATAGGCTTATGAGATCACCTTTTGTCCGTGTGTGTGTGCGTGTGTGTGTGATTCGTGTGTGTGTGTCCCCCTAATAAAATCTAAACGGCTGGAGCGATTTCAATGAAACTCGGTAAGTTCATAGCACTATTCCCTGCGACCCCGACCGTGCCCTTCAAATTTTGTTACGACTCACCAATCCAACATGGCAGCAGTGCGAAATATTTCACCAGCATTCAATATCTCCGAAACTATTACCGATATTACCCTGAGATTTTGTATGGTGATAAAGGGAACAACTATAAGTTCACTTATGTGACCTCTGAGAATCTGGTAACTACAAAACGAACATGGCGGCCAAGCGAAGTTGCGACTTTTAAATAGACGTTTCTCGCGATTTAACCAACCAAACGCAATGAAACATGGTACAGCATATGTATATATACATTGTAATGCACCGACATCTAACTTCGTTCAATTGTTTACATAACCACAAGATGGCGGATGTGCGAAATATTTCACCGGCATTCCATATCTGTGAAACTATTAGCGGTATCTCCCTGAAATCTTTTACGGAGATAAAGGGCACTACGGAAGTCCATCTATAAGACTTTCAGAAACCGGTTAACTACAAAACGAACATGGCAGCCAAGCGAAGTTGATAATTTTAAATAGACCTTTCTCGCGATTTAATGTTCCAAACGCACTGAAATCTGGTACAGGAAATATTTATACACATTGTAATGCCCTGGTATCTAATTTCGTTCAATTATTTACATAACCTCAAGATGGCGGATGTGCGAATTTTAAAATTATTTTTTTATTTCTTGTGATGTAGTCATGCGATCGAATTGAAAGTTTGAATATTGAACCTACGCAATAATTTTCCTTTAATGGTACATGACTCTATGGCCTATACTTTTAACAATTCAACATGGCGACCATCCAAAATATTTAGTCGGCTCTGAATATCTACGAATATATTATAGTAATCAAACTGAATTTCTTAATGTTCATAGGGGCTATGAACTTAAGTTCACCTATAGGACTTTAAATAACTTGGTGTTCACAAATCCAACATGGAGGCGACGCGAAATATAAAAATTCACATGGACGTTTCTCGCAATTTAACCATCCGAGTGTAGTGAAACGTGGAACAGTAAATCCTTATACGAATGGTAATCCACTGGTATCTAATTTATTTCAATTGTTTCCATAACCTCAAGATGGCAGCTGTGCGAAATTTTAAAATCTCCTTGTTACTTCTTGTGTCCTAATTATGCGATTGAAGTTTGAATACCACACGTACACAATAATCTGCATGTAACAGTACATAACTCTAGGACCTACATATATGAAATCCAACATGGCCACCATCCGAAATTTTTAGTCGGTTCTCAATATCTACGAATCTATTACAGCAATCAAACTGAAATTGTGTATGTTGCTAGAGGCAATTAACATAAGTAGGATATATGAAAATAGGCTGTATAGTTCTTCACGGAACTACTTGTTCTTTCTTCAATCTTGATGTCTTCAAGTTCATATTTCTTATTGAGTGTAAGTGTTTCGCTTGCTTAGAGACTTGCCGGTTTGATGACAGTGTTGTAATGTCGAAGTTTAGTTTGGATAAGTCCAAGTGCTCTCCTGGTTTTCTGGAGACGGTTTTGTTGTGAGATATTTTCGGATCCAGTTGGTTCGATAAATTCTCCCAGATATTTGAAATGTGGGACTCTTTTGATGTTTCCGTAATTTGTTTGCATGTTGTCGCCTTTGTGACTTTGCACATGAGATTTCTCGAAGGACGTTTGAAGTCCCACTTTTTAGCCTATTTTCATTTATGATAAAATAGGCTTATGAGATCACCTTTTGTCTGTGTGTCTGCATGTGTGATGGTGTGTGTCCCCCCCTAATAACTTCTAAACGGATGAAGGGATTTTAATGAAACTCTGTAAGTTCATAGTACTATTCCAGGACACCCCGACCGTGCCATTCAAATTTTGTTACGTTTCACCAATCCAACATGGCGGCTGTGCGAAATATTTCACCAGCATTCAATATCTCCGAAACTGTTACCGATATCACCCTGGAATTTTCTACGGTGATAAAGAGAACTACTAGAAGTTCACCTATGTGACATTTGAAAACCTGGTGACTACAAAACCAACATGGCGGTAAAGCGAAATTGTGACTTTTAAATAGACGTTTCTCGCGATTTAACCAACCAAACGCAATAAAACTTGCTACAGTATATGTTTATACACATAAAAAGCACCGACATCTAACTTCTTTCAATTGATTACATAACCTCAAGATGGCGACTGTGCGAAATATTTCACCAGCATTCTATATCTCTGAAACTATTAGAGGTATCACCCTGAAATTTTGTACGGAGATAAAGGGCACTACTGGAAGTACAACTATGAGTTTTCAAAGTCCGTTTAACTACAAAACGAACATGGCAGCCAAGCGAAGTTGAAAATTTTAAATAGAACTTTCTCGCGAATTAATGATCCAAACGCAACGAAACTTGGTACAGGAAATGTTTATACACATTGTAATGCACTGGTATCTAATTTAGTTCAATTGTTTACATAACCTCAAGATGGCGGCTGTGCGAATTTTAAAATTAAGTTTTTATTTCTCGTGTCGTATTCTTGCGATCGAAGTGAAAGTTTGAATAATGAACCTACGCAATAATTTTCTTTTAATGGTACATGACTCTATGGCCTATACATAAAACAATCCAACATGGCGACCATCCGAAATATTTAGACCGCTCTGAATATCTACGAATCTATTATAGCAATCAAACTGATTTTTTTTATTTTCATAGGGGCTATGAACATAAGTTCACCTATAGGACTTTCAATAACCTGGTGATCAAAAATCCAACATGGCGGCGTCGCGAAATATAAATATTCACATAGACATTTTTCGCACTTTAACCATCTGAGTGAAGTGAAACTTTGTTCAGTGAATCCTTATACGAATGTTAATCCACTGGCATGAAATTTATTTCAATTGCTTCCATAACCATAAGATGGCAGCTGCGCGAAGTTTTAAAATCTCGCTTTTACTTGTTGTGTCCTAATCATGCGATTGAAGTTTGAATACTACACGTACACAATAATCTTCATGTAACAGTACATAACCCTAGGACCTGCATATACGAGGGGCGATCTTTATGTAATACCCGTTGTGATATTACGCCATTGCAGGACGGCGGTCGGCATTACTTGCAGGTGCGCTTCGTACCTGCATCTATTGGCAAGGCTGAGACGCCATTATGGCAACAGTCGCCCATGTGTGGCTGTGTTGACAAGCTTTTGAAATGGCATCGCCGATCACGGGTCCTACCGACTCTGAGTAAAAAGAGAAAACTCCCCTGCCGGATATGCCGCCATTTATCCACCACTGTCCGGCAAATTGCAAGCTTACTTAGGAGAACTCAGTATGTTTAGGAGTTATACGCAATTTGCCTGACAGTGGTGGCCAAATGGCGGTATACCTTACTGGGGAGTTTTCTCTTTTTTCAACGAGTCAGCAGGACCCGTGGTCGGCGATGCCATTTCAAAAGTTTGTCAACACACCCACACATGGGCGACTGTTCCCGTAATGGCATCTCAGCCTGGCCAATAGATGCAGGTACACAGCGCACCTGCACGTAATGCCGACCGCATTGCTGCAACGGCGTAATATCACAACGGGTATTACTTGAAAAACGCCCTTCGTATAAAACTCCAGCATGGCGACCATCCGAAATATTTAGTCGGTTCTCAATATCTACGAATCTAATACAGCAATCAAACTGAAATTTTGTATGTCGATCGTGGCAATTAAACTAAGTGTGTTATATGAAGATAGGCTATATAGTTCTTCACGGAACTACTTGTTTAATATTCTAACCACAATGAAGATTATGTCAAATGCGCAAATAAAGAGCAGTATAAATGTAATTATTATTTTTAGCCATGAGCAACCATAAATTCAATCTTATCTACAATACAGCTGTGATCAAAATCATACAAAAGCAAAATACTCCCTGAAACAATTAGGCCCCTCTATAATCCCTCACCAAAACCAGTTGAGAAACTCCAAGCGCACTAGAAATATGCCAACAAAGGTGGAGGAGTTTAGATCGTAGGCTTCCGCCGCCTGTGTCAAGTTTATCATCTAGGCTTAGAGGACGGGGCCGCGTCGTGCATCGGTGATTGTTTCCCGACGCTTCGGCTGTCATTGCAGCAGCCTTAATAGGGTAGATACGAGTTGGTGTCCGTACTCAAACTGAAGGCTATTGCCAGCATGAGGTGCCCACATTGACGTCACGCTGCTCCCTGATTGGTCCGCACCCCTACCAGTAACGCGCTAGGAGAGCTTTCCAAGACGCGTTTCCATTAGGATTTCAGAGAACATTCGAGACACAAAACAGATAAACTACAGATATGCAATAGCTGAACATGCTGACGTCACGAGACACGCCATCGAATTTGAGAAGGCCGAAACTGTTGCTAAAATTCCTGGATATCAAAACAGGTTAATTAAAGAGGCAATAGAGGTCGTGAAGCATGCCAATAATTTCAATCGCGAGGATGGTTTCAGACTTAACAACACTTGGAATACTCTCCTAGCGCGCAACTGGCCGGGGCGCGGACCAATCAGGGAGTAGGGTGATGTCAATGCAGGGCAAGCAGGCACCTCTGGCTGGCAATAACCGTTATAGAGTGACCAGGTTGAAAGGAATGTTGCAACGCGCAAACGCACCAAAGTAGGGGAGAGTGTTTCCAGCTCACTTGCCACTCAACTGCTAGTCTTTCTTCTGCGCATGTGCGTCAGGTAGGGGAAGTGTCTCTCTCTCTTTCTCGCTGCTACTTGCTTCGTTGTCCTAGTCGCTGGACCTTCCGAAGTCATATATGGAGGGGAAAAGTAATGCGAGCCCCGCCTCCAACAGTCTTTTCTACCTGGTAACTCTAAAGTTTGAGTACCTACCCATGATTAAGGTTGCTGCAATGTCAGCCGAAACGTCGGGAAACAATCACCGATACACGACGCGGCTCCATCCTGTAAGCCTAGATGGAAGAGAGTTATTCATCTTTTTTTAACTAAAATCTTGTAGGCTATATTGTGCCTGTCAGAGAAGGTTATCTGGTCACCACCGACCGTGCATGGCCTCCCAGATGACCCCTTCCTCAGAACACATTGGCCGAAAAGGATCGGGATACACTCCTTGTGGGGCTATCGGACACAAGACTCCTCATCTCAAAAGATATCAGGCTCCCATCATAGCGAAAGGTCAAAGACACCCAAAGGAAAAGTACCCCTAAAAGAAACAAACTACTAAATAATTAAAATCCAGTCTTAAGTAAACTTCGTGGAATGATTTATTAAAATTCCAAGCCCCTATCCTACCATTGGAGGGTTATAATCGGCTAATCCACTAATTAGATACAAAAAAAAAGAAACAACCCCTAAATATAATGAATTAACCCTCTCGACAGGTCCTAAATGCATGAGCAATAACTAAAGCAGGCTTGGGAAGTGGTAAAAAACAACCCTAATTTACAGTACAATGGAATAAGCATGATGTTTCGAATTGAAAACATCAGGTAAACAACAGTCAAATCTAGACAGAAATATCTAAAACAAACTGGGACCACCCCGTATTTATATTTTAAATTTACATAATCTAAGCTAATTCTGTATTTAACTGACCTACAGCGAGAAGCGTCCGTGGTAATCAAGAAACTAATCAAAGTCCTAATTTTGATTTACAATCATCAGATACAACACAAATATTTACAACAATTGTACAGAACGATCTACAAAGTAGAATAAAGATGGGTAACAATTGGGTTCACATACAACAATAAATAAATATTACACTCACAGTAGCATTGTTATTATTCCTGCCTACAACACAATGGTTACTCTTTTTTCCTATTGGTCATCTGAATGTGTACTCAGAAACGAGAAAGAACTGTTCAACAACAGTTAATCTCATCAGGAGTCTCGGCCCACGAGATGAAAACTCTTGGTTACCAGTGATCTCTGTCCGTCGATAATGTCAGCTGCTAAATATTCCGTCAAGGAAGGAACCTCTCAAGCACAGTGCAATGGTCAGCAAGATTGCAATCATAGATCAAAGTTTAACAGTCAATTAACCATTAACGAGTATTTTAACAGTCGGTTTAAATAATTGAGATTTCATGATTTAATTCTTGATTATTATTTACAATCGTTGGTTTAGGAGTTCATTAATTATGACGAAAGACCATCTCGCAAGGCTTGCTAATAAGTGGGCTAACTACTGGTGCGCACTACAACAAAGTACACGGGAACAACACTTCTCCGAGTTATCAAATACTCTGCTTACCACACATAAGTGATCTGCGAGGCTCGAGGTCAAGCAGAAAAAGTGACAGTCAGTCTGAAAGACTAGATTTTGTACCTTTTTAAATGCTACATATGCTGAAAAATGCTAGAAAGGCTGGAGGTTTCTCGCTTCGCTCGAAGCCAATGACCCTTGACATGTTAGAAAATTATCTGCATAATACTTATCTTGCTTTATAATACTTTACTTTGTTTCAAATTACTCGCGAGCAGCAAGTGCAAACCAAGGGCAAAGCAAGGTCAAGCGTGCGGGATGCCGTTACGCTCACCAGAGCGCGCGGCGACGTGCCCCATCCAGTCTAAAACACGTATAGTGGGCGATGTATTGAAGATAGAGATATGCTCTCGGGGACTTTTTTGTAGAACTTATCATGCTTACCAATTCTTACGCTCATAGTATATTGATATTTTTAACTGTTTGCCCATCGTAAGCTTAAGAAGCGCAGGACGCCAAGTTTGTTTTCGACTTTTTCACTGAAATCGTTACTGCTTGGCTTCCTTTGATCATACATAAATTATTTTCAACAGAATCTTTCCTCGAGATATCCTTTACAGAATGGTGAAAACCACATTAAAATCCATCCAGTGTTTCTCGAGATTACCCGTGACATCCAAGAATCGGTGATTTTTGTCTTAGACTAACGAAATAGTGATTGTCGAGGAACACATGCACCAAGCGGTACTATGACGTCAAACACCTCAGGGCATCCGGGTACATTTCGTCCCGTCTCCGTAACGTAACGCCAGGCCCAGCGTAACGACGAAGTCGACAAGATCATTTAAAATGATAAAATCCTTGGCTAGACTTGCAACGCAACAGAGGTCTACCGGCCTTCACTAATACAGGTACCACCCCTTACATCGTGTATCAAAACACGGCAACACAATCATTCACATGATGTGAGAAAAATATAGCCTCCTTAATAAACTGTCAATTGCGTCTAATGACAACTTAGATTGTTATTAACAAAATCTAATAATAATAATAATAATAATAATAATAATAATAATAACATCCTTCGCTTACAACATCTGCGAGTATAACATAAATGATTTGTGACTTGGCTGTCACACTGTGCCATAGCATTCCAATGAACTGCTGTTACTCTGACCTAGTTACAATACGAGCTTTCAAAACTGGCTGGTTTAGAAAAATCCTTTATAAAAATTGTAACAATGAAAGCGTCAAGTGTTATGTAACTGTGGCGCGACCTTGGGTAAACCTGTCCCACTAGTCCAATCGCAGTCACACTAGCCTCGCCGAATGAGTATATTTGCTAGCAAGCAATGTCTATAATGTTTGTTTTCTAACGTATTGGGTTCACAGAATCTGTCCAATAAGTGACCCTTCATTCACAGTTCATAACAAACACACATAAGAATGCTTGTAACGTAGTAATAGATCACGAAAATATATTAACACTGATGGGCTTGCTTTAGCAAAGCAAATAAGATAAAACAGGAGATAATCCTACTCTAATAATGATTTGGAAAGATATGCCATCCATTGCGGGTTACAATATTACAAACTCGTGCACTCAAAGCACGTTAAATGATTCATTATATATTTTTTCACCACCTAAAACTATGGAGTTAACTTGAAATGATACCAAGTTAGTGTGAATTGGGGTCATGAGTAGTATTTCAAAGATATTCCACTCATTCACACTGATATACGATTCAACTCGAATCAAGTAGTCTCCTCACCACCACAGAAGGTATTTACAATAATAAATAATTTGAATGGATAGACTCTTCCATTAAACGATACGCCCGCATACTGGCGTTCTGGCTTAGTACAAAATTGGGAGCTTCAAAAATAAGAAAATATCAGCTAAAGCTGATCCAAATCAAGATTAATGCTCCTTAAAAATGACATAATCGTTTTTCCAAGATGTGGATATCATAATTACACTAGTGCACCGTGTGTGAACACACTATTTTGGTGGCTAACTCTGAGCTTAGGAAACGAAACAAGTAGCTGCTCGTGAAAAGTGAAATCCCCACAGACGGTGTCTAAAGAAGAAGAAACTAAAATACCCTACCTAGATCGCTAGGCTAATCCACCAAGAACCATCACCTTACAAATGGACATTAGATCATGACTCATGGCGTGTGTTGATCACCTCATTCACAAAGGAATTAAATTGAGGGGTAATTTCCTTCCAAACGTGTTTTAGCGAAAACCTCCTTCGCTCGTCCTCAGACATCATTATCCATTCTTCGGCCTCCATCTTATAGTGCAGCTTAGATGTTCAGGATCCCTCCCAAAGAAATGGCTTACGCCATAATAGACTGCATGATGATAGGTGTTGAAGTTCTCAGCACGTGGCGATGCTCTGACATAGTGTAGGTTATTAAATTTCGATGGTGGAACACTGCTTTTATCGTGATTTTCACTAGCAACACAGCTGCTACACTTATGATTTGCAGACTATTTTCAAGAATGGCCTTGTCTGCGGCACTGAATTTACAAGACACAGCACGTGTCTGCTCACAAAGACAATCACTTTCAGTGAAAATGGTTATCGCACTAAATCGGCGAAATCTTGTGCTAAAAAATCTCGGCCTTTACACAGCACGGATATTTAAATATTATTGGCACTGCTGTTATATAAAGCCCTTCGGAACTTTGAATATTCACGGAATTAATAATTGGTAAGTTACACAATAGTCGGCCATGCGGTCTTGATAAACTGAACCATGTGCAAGGTCGATAAATGATGATTTTTTGTATTTCCTTTTGGAAATATTTCACACACTTTGTTGAATACCACTCGGTAATCACCAACACACTTCGTGCCAAATATAAACTGGATGATGAAGGAATCCCACTAGTATTGTATCCCCATAACTTATTCGTTTCCTTGGTCAACTAGACCGGACTGTTAAGAACGTCCGTGCGCTAGGTGCGCTACACTCGCACGCAAGGGATTGAGTTCTTCACGAAAACGGATGTTCCGGCTTCGAGACAAGTGAAGTCGTTGAGCAACATTTGACATCCTCTTTGCATATCCGCAAGGTCATACCATTGACTCAATCTTGAAATAAATTATTATTAGGCCATTTTCAACTGGCAAATTAAGCAGAAATACTGTAGATGATATATTCAAAGGTGCTCATTAAATAACGAGTTCTTTAATCGCGAGAAATAAATACTGGCAGCTTCTTGACAAAGTCAAAGGTGCGTCTGAAACTTCCTAGATGCGTTCAAAAATTCTTTAACATAGAAATTCCAGTGTTAGCAGAAACATTATCATCAGCGTGAGCGAATTCGGGCTCAATATATAGGAAACAAAGTCAATGCATAAATCAATGAATGATCATAATAATCTGGCCATATACTGTATTTTGTAGCTAGAATAGATAATGTATCCTAGGATTAGCAATACTATCTTCATCAGTTGCTCAGAGTGAGTGTGGAAATACTCAAACTCACTGTGTGATCAAATCGACCAACAAATGTTATTGTCCCGTAAGCAGGGTAGTTTGCACGGCTACAAGTGTAACTTAGAGAAATACTTCCAGGTGAGAAATAAATCTGGGAATTCCTACCTTTCTTGTCCAAAGAATGCTGGGAACTGGATTCCCCGAGGCCTTGCATTCCAATGTAACCGTTCCTCCTTTCCTTGCTTTCAGCTGCCCGCTTCCTGGTGACATCCGTATCGATGGAGGAACTGAAACAAGAAATGTGAATATCTCATTAGAAGAGACGTAAGAAAAACAAATCCCTAGTCAGGGGAAATATCCTCACAGAGTTAAAAATCTCAACCTAGCAGGGAATAGAATCCAGGATCCTTCCCTTCAAAGGCAAGCGGCCTGACCACATATAGACAAATCCACAAATTGTGATGAAGATTGCACGCTCTTATAGCTACTTATTTAATAGAATTGTAGACTCAAAAGTATTATTTTGGAGTCTAGCGGTGGCACATTCAATTCATTCTCATCAAAGTATGTCCGCCGTATGAAAAGCTATTCTCTAAACTACAATTTATATGAATACAAACCGATATGTCCTCATCACTGAAAACAATCAGCCCAGAGGCTAGTTGGATCATCGAAATACACAACAATAGTTTATGATGGTAAAAGACGCAAAGATATAATATAATGAGGTGTACTAGGTAAGTAAGTATTCGGTAATTTACCATTGATGTCACCTGTCAAGTTGCATTGAACCAAACCCTCATAATTTGTACAAATATATGTACTGTATTTAATCAGAGGTATTCTTTTTAACCTACTGCCCATGTCTCATCTATATTCGTATATCTCTTGTAGCCCATAAAACCAAGTCCCCGATTCTTGGATGTCACGGGTAATCTCGAGAACCACTGGATGGATTTTGATGCGGGTTTAACCATTCTGGAAAGGATATATCGAGGAATGTTTCTATAGAAAATAATTTATTTAAGATGAAATAAAGCGAAGCAGTAACGATTTCAGTGAAAATTCTTTCAGTGTAAGAATTGTTCAGCATGAAAAGTTCTACTAAAAAGTACGCGAGAGCATACCTGTATCTTCAATACATCGCCGACTATAAGTGATTTTACATTTTTGTTTCTTCCAACAATCTCCATTCAATTAGTGAGGCGAAAGTTTATGAGATAGCTAGGGGCGAGCCTATCACCACCAGTTACATTGCAGCTAGCAAGCGAGCCTATTACCCCAGATACAGCCAACAGCAAACTGTCGAGTCGTGTTGAGTTAAGACTTCAGAGAAGAGCGGTTGTGTTTGGAGTTTCCCTGGAGGTGCAACTCGGCTTTTCTTCATTTCGCCTGTGAACTTTTCGTTCCGCAAAATACACAGTCAAGTTAAGATGGGACGGAAGGGAGATTTGTGTTTCATGCACTTCACCATTCTTAAATTACTTCTGGCAAGAATTCGTTGCACATGTATTTCCATGATAATAAAATTAACAGTTCAGTCAGTGATTTTAACCCATCATGCCGAGACGTAAAACGGATATAGGTTGTAATTCATTGACATCGAAAAAAGAGCGCTTATCACGTAAAGCTTTCATACTGTTCCCGGGCGAAGCCTGGGCGGGTTGCCAGTTACTAATATTGTATTATTCATTACTTAATTCAAAGGGTTTAATTTGTATTTCATGTGGATATAAGGAGAGGTTTGCTTATTTCCTTTCTTTAAATATTTAAATTAAACGACAGTAGATTGGCGACAGAATGTCTGAGGGAGTTGCAATTCAGAGCCGGAGTTGAGACAAGGGAAATCTGACCTGGCAGTTGAATTAAACTATGCAGTTCTACGAGGAATGACTGCTATTCAACCTTGTGTCGTAGGTCTGTTTCAAACTTGAACTTCCAAACACTGCTTCTTTACCTAGTAAGTAGGCTACTTATGACTGTAGTGATTGGTCCAGTGTGGCGCAAATTTACCCAGAATACTCTCGGCGAAGTGGTTGTCACGTGGGAGCTGGTCATTAAGGAAACTGCCGGACAGAAATTTCGAGGCTACTTTTTATATCCACAAATTTTACATGCTAGTTAATTCGTTTGTTATTTTGCCTTTTAATGGGAGGAACAGCGGGGTCATCTGCCCCTAGGTACTATTTAATATATCTGAGAGATCACTTCAACTTCGGAATTGCTAACTAGAATTATTATTACTATCATTATTATTATTATTATTATTATTATTATTGTTGTTATTATTATAATTATTATTATTTAGAGTCTCCATGGCTTAGGCGGCAGGACGACGACCTCTCACAACTGGGGTCCATGGTTCAAATCCCGGTCACTCCATGTGAGATTTGTGCTGGACAAAGCGGAGGCAGACATGTTTTTCTCCGGTTACTCCGGTTTTCCCTGTCAATATTTCATTTTAGCAACACTATCCACTATCATTTCATTTCATCTATCATTCATTTAATCATTGCCCCAGGGGAGTGCGAGAGGCTTTGGCAGCCGGCACAGTTCATATCCTCGCCGCTAGATGGGGGCCTTCATTCATTCCATTACTGGCCCGGTAGGTCAACTGGAAACAGGCAGTGGATTTTCATTTCATTATTATTATTATTATTATTATTATTTATTTATTTAATTATTTATTTATTATCGTCTTGGCCTTCTATGGACCACGCTTTACATTATGTTTTGTCTTCTCTGCCACGACTCACTGCCAGTATCTTCTCATCCTTTCTCCTACACCCATATTCTGTTCTTCCTTGTAGTGTAACCGTACGTCTTCTATTCTTTGGGGGTTGTGGTAATTGATTTACCATGAGGGATACTTTTTTAAAAATAATCTTTTACTTCTCTTTCCTCATAACTTTTCATAGCACAAAACAATATCTTTGCCAAGATTCACTTACAATCCTTCCACACAAAACCAAGTCATACCTTTCTACAAACACCATAGATGATCTAAAAAGATAATCAGACTTCCCTTTGTCTCAAAGAAATTCTCATAATATTCTCCCAAAAAACAATAGACAATTGAGCGTAAAGTGACTATACTCATTCTTCTAGACTTCAGCAGTGCATTCGACACCATTAACACGGACATACTTATGGCTAAATTGCAATCCTTCCATCTTTGCCCCGTTGCTCTCAAATTATTCGCCTCCTATCTTCATAACCGGAGACAACGTGTACTCCTTAATGAAAACAGAACTGAGTGGAAGTTCAAAACAAATGGAGTACCTCAGGGTTCAATTCTCGGCCCCCTTATATTCATTCTATATCTGAACGACATCTCTTCGAAACTGGAAAACTGCAATTACCATCTACACACATCAAAAAAAGTTTTGCATCACCTCGGTTCCAAGAGTTCCGGAACCGTTAAATACAAAGGGAATAGAGATCAACACAAACAACATTTCAGCTCGTTTTATTGCTCATGAGACCCACACATTGCATGTTGTACCATCATACAGCTAGACTTTCAGCATTTGTGGTCCAGATTGCAGTACACACCACTACCTCTAATACCCAGTAGCACGTCCTCTTGCATTGATGCATGCCTGTATTCGCCGTGGCATACTATCCACAAGTTCATCAAGACACTGTTGGTCCAAATTGTCCCACTCCTCAATGACAATTCGGCGTAAATCTCTCAGAGTGGTTGGTGGGTCAAGACGTCCATAAACAGCCCTTTTCAACATATCCCAGGCATGTTCGATAGGGTTTATGTCTGGCGAACATGCTGGCCACTGTAGTCGAGCGATGTCGTTATCTTGAAGGAACGCATTCACAAGATGTGCACGATGAGGTCGAGAATTGTCGTCCATGAAGACAAATGCCTCTCCAATATTCTGCCGATATGGTTGCACTATGGGTCGGAGGATGTCATTCAGGTATCGTAAAGCCGTTTCGGAGCCTTCCATGACCACCAGTGGCGTACGTCGGCCCCACATAATGCCACCCCAAAACATCAGGGAACCACCACCTTGCTGCACTCGCTGGACAGTGTGTCTAAGACGTTCAGCCTGACCAGGGTGCCTCCAAACACGTCTCCGACGATTGTCTGGTTGAAGGCATATGCGACACTCATCGGTGAAGAGAACGTGATGCCAATTCCGTGGGGTCCATTCAGCATGTTGTTGGGCCCATCTGTACCGCGCTGCATGGTGTCGGGGTTGCAAAGCTGGACCTCGCCATGGACGTCGGGAGTGAAGTTGCGCATCATGCAGCCTATTGCGCACAGTTTGAGTTGAAACACGACGTCCTGTGGCTGAACGAAACGCATTATTCAACATGGTGGCATTGCTGTCAGGGTTCCTCCGAGCGGCAATCCGTAAGTAGCGGTCATCCACTACAGTAGTAGCCCTTGGGCGGCCTGAGCGAGGCCTGTCATCGACAGTTCCTGTATCTCTGTACCTCCTCCATGTCCGAACAACATCGCTTTGGTTCACTCTGAGACGCCTGGAAACTTCCCTTGTTGAGAGCCCTTCTTGACACAAAGTAACAATGCGGACGCGATCGAACTGCGGTATTGACCTTCTAGGCATGGTAGAACTACAGACAACATGAACAGCGTACCTTCGTCCTGGTGGAATGACTGGAACTGATCGGCTGTCGTACCCCCTCCATCTAATAGGCCCTGCTCATGCATGGTTGTTTACATCTTTGAGCAGTTTTAGTGACATCTATGATCAGTCAAAGGGACTGTATCTTGGATACAATATACACAGTCAACGTCTATATGCCGGAGATCTGGGAACCGAGGTGATGCAAAACTTTTTGTGATGTGTGTATATGCTGATGACCTTCAGATATATTGCCACACAAAAGTAAACGACATAGATGCGGCAATTGAAAATATGAATCTAAATCTAAAGAGGATCAGCCGCTATGCAACTGAAAATTCTCTTGCCATCAACCCAATTAAAACCCAAACTATCGTAATAGGGCAGACTAAATTGCTTTTCCATTTACACAGTAGACCGCTTTCTTTAATTCAACTAAATGGTGTTGCTATCCCGTTCTCTAAATCGGTAAAAAGTCTTGGAGTCACACTAAATGAAACTTTGAATTGGGATGGGCACGTTACTAATACATGCAGGAAAGTTTACTCGTCACTTCATCCACTTAAGATTCACCAGTCCGTTCTACCCCGTAACTTGAAAATAAAACTCGTCCAAACCTTGATACTCCCAATATTTAACTACTGTGATGTTGTATTAGTAGATGCTACCGGTGAACAAAACAAGAAACTTCAGAGAGCTTTAAATTCCTGCATTAGGTTTATTTTCTCCTTGAAATTTTCCTCACACGTGTCTCCTTTTTATGATCTACTTTCCTGGCTAAAAGTAGAACAACAAAGGAACCTGCACATTTGTACCCTCATCTATCGACTTCTCAATGAAAGTACTCCTCACTATCTCTCTTGTAATTTTCGTTTTCTTTCTTCCTTTCATGATCGTCACACGCGATCTGGATCTATAATTGCAATTCCTCTACATCATTCTTCTGCCTTCAGTAACTCTTTCCTCGTGTCGGGAACTAGAATTTGGAATAATTGTCCTCGTGACGTCAGAAATTGTACATCCCTTACAACTTTCAAACGTGCATGTAAAGATTTCCTCTTGAATTCGTAGGCCAACTAGAACAATTTGTGTATGAATGTGTGAGTGAATGACCATAGTATAATTTTGTTAAAAATGTATGTCATTTAAATTGTATAGCTTAGTTAATATCACGCAGTCGCCAATTTAATATAATTTAATTTTTATTTTATTTTATTCTAGTATTTAAGGTTTTCCTAGTATTTAAGTTTGGTAGGTTAAGAATAACATATGTGAGTATTCATGTAAGTTGCACTGTATGTGGTTAAGTGTAAGAGAGGGCCTAGAGCCCTAACTTCGCCACAATAAAGGCACCAATAAATAAATAAATAAATAAAAGGAAATATCTTTTCAGATAAGAAACTCAAATTGTGCATGGCCTCCTACTCCTTTACTAGTGAACTATTGCAAGGATTCTCTAAGCTCAGCGCTAAGGCCTTACAATAGTTACCAGCAAAGAGTAGCGATCATCCTAACCTAAAACTATGTAACCACATAGGGTTACAGTAGGTTTCTTACTTTGTGGGACGTGGTGGCCCAGCAGTCAAGCTCCTGGCCTCTCACCATGGTGGACCGGTTTCGATTCTCGAAAAAGGTGAAAATCATTCATGACCGCACTGTGCCAACGTTACGATAAACTTTTTCAAAGAATTCAAGTTTGAGGTTTTGGACCATCTGCCGTTTAGTCCAAGCCAGCACTGAATGATTTTCACTTTTTTTGAGAATTGAAGGTATGGTTGGGCGGCAACGCCTCGCCGAAAAGAAAAAAAAACTTCAGGATACTCTCCAGACGTACCCACCTCAGTGGCGGCAGTTTTTTTTTTTTGCCGAGGACATTGGAAAGCTGGTGTAACGATACGATAAATGTTTCAATCGTTTTGGCGATTATGTTGAGACATAAGAATACAACAAGCAAACATTTAGTAGTAAAATCAGTTTGGTATGTCTATCTGTTATTTTTATACAGCCCATCGGAACTTGAAAAACAACCAGCCCTCGTATTTCAGGTATTCTGAGAGATAGACGAGAATGGTACACCACCAGTGGAACGAGGCCACTCGAAAGGAATAGCAAGTTACGTATTTCTAGTTACTACAAATGAGAGATTATAATAAGTCATGAAGTGTCGCAGGTCCTTGACCCAGCCAATATAGCCATTTGAGAACGTAAACTTGCTCACTATAACAGCAAGCCTCCATTAATGTGTAATTTGTTAATAGAAATCAATTGTTTTGTTTTTCATTATTTCATTCAAGTAGGTAGTTATGATTACATGGTCCTTATCCTGTAGTTAGATGGTCTATATTAGTTTTGGTGTGTTAAGTGAATCAACCTGCTGCCCTGAAAGGAGAGATTCCCTGCTCGGAGTCTATTTTTACTGATTATTGTATGAATGGTAAGTTACATTTCTTTCCCGAGTGAGCCACTGTAACTACACTGAACCTTTGAGTAGCACCTTTCAGAACATCCAACAGACACTCGCTGTACCTCGAATATCATTACTCAGCACCACTCATATAATCACGGCCATAAATGAGACTGAGACATCGATGAAAATCCACGTTTGGCTCTAGCCAGTGTCTGTAGACAAATGCAAAAATACTGCATGCATCAAGAAATAGAAACAGGCCAAATATTAATTGACATTTTATAAATATAAGGGGCAGTCAAATGAAAACGAAACAGATGATATAACGAGCATGGCACGGACGTTTGTAACGCAGGTAGGTGTGTGTATAGTAGCGCCCTTTATTGGGCATCAGGAAGGAACAGCGCGAACGTTCACCTCTGTGCTATTTGTCTGTTAGGCGTGCTCGATGTGAGGTCAGCGAGTGGTGTGTGCGTCGGACGTCACTATGGACGCCAGGAAAGAGGAACAGTGAGGTGTCGTGCGGTTTCTGACTGCGGAAGGAGTAGAGTGTCAGGAAGTGAAATACATGCCCGAGCTGTACCCTGAAGAAAGACATTCGTGGCGGCGATTTGCTTCGGATGCAGAGGTGCACGCCTGGGTGCAATCATGGTTTCGGAGGCAACCACAAACATCTTACCGAGAAAGCATTGACCGTCTTGTCCCACAGTGGGATAAATGAATTAGGCCTATCAGTTATGGCGAGAATTTTTGATATAACAGACAGTGTAGCCTACTTACTTTTTTTTTCCATCTGTCTCATTGTAATTTGACTGCCCCTTATACTGTATATTGGAGGTATAACTTGTCCACCTTGCATGTTTTAAAAGTTATAAATACTCAGGCTAATGAGCAACCGTTACCCAAACTAATATTCTAGCTTGCTTCTAGGGTTTCTGCTCATATGTGGAGAACTATGTCGTCTGCACTGCAATGTATATTAAGACCATAAAATAAGGTAACTACCAGCACACAGTAATGAGAGTGCTGACACCAGAGCTTACATAATAATGCGAGAACTTAGCGAGAAAGCAGCCTTAATATAGGTCCCAAGTTAGTGACATCAGGGAGTTTTGGGGTCACACATCTTAACCCTTCACATGACAAAGGACAACTAAATATGAAACATATTTCTAACCCTCAGACCAGAATTAAAACCTTGGCAGAGCCCAGAATCGTACCCAGGACTTATGGATTCGGTTCGTCAAATTCCACCTTGATAATTCGATCCTAATTGAAAGACTAAACGCCAGCTAACCACATGGGAAGTTTCTTTAGAAATGAACTTCAAATTACGATAACGTCATGAAAAGTTTAAAAACTGCTTTATGCTATATAAATTGGAGCCAATAAATATTTGTTTACTAATTAATAAGCTGTTAGTAGTAGATCTTCAGTCGGTCAACACATATTTGCCCTAATGACTGGGCAGGGATACAATCCCTATATACTGTATACAAATGAAAGTGTTTTTTTCTGAATTTCTACGGAAATTTGCGTTATTAACGCGTTTCAGACTGTTTTATGATGGATGCGCGTGAAAATAAAATGTTTGTCTGTCTGTATATCTGTTTGTTTGTTTGTCTGTGGACAAACTTGTTCCCTGAAAACTCGAGAACGGCTAGGTGGATCAACGTAAAATTTGGTACAGGCACGACACCAATCATTGATGTAACTATTCTCCATACCTCTCATAAAAGGAGGCCCACCCCGTTAAAATACTTGCTGAAATAGGCGTAGAAGGGCGAGACAAAAATTATTTTCAGCCCCTCTATGTGAGAAACAAAACTCGATGGCCCTGAAGGGCCCCTAAAACTACATTTTAAGGCCCTAAAACCGACAGTGTTTGAGATATTCCCAGATAACAAATTTCATTTAAGAAACTAATGAAAGAATGCAAGCCGCTAACCATGTCATCAGAATCTCAGAGGTCCATCTATTTCCGTAAGACGCAATGCAATTCCAATTAATACATTACTGTGAAAGTTTGCAAATGCCCATATGGCTATCACGGCACCAAATTAAGCTCTAAAATTCATCGATACATATAATGCGCTTAAGGGGGTCAAGGGGTACCTACTCTAGAATGTTTTCACCGATTTACACGTGTGATATTATGTCGTTCAGAAGGTTCATTATATCTCCAAAGAGCAACAATATTTTCAAAAATTCCTGAATTGAAATAGTATAAAATAGTATAATAATTGTAATAGCCATTGGAGACTAAAACCCTGAATTTTCTTGCACCACAAGCCATTATAATTAAAGGTCTTTCAGTGGATGGGGACTTTACATATCGGTGAGGGTAAGTTCTTATGTGACGTGCATAGGTGTGTTGCACGAGTCGAGGGTGGGGCGGGCCGATGCGAGCGCCATTTATTGCCTCTTCCGAGAAACAAAGCGTCCGCCATATTGTTGTAAAAGCCGGAGTAAATACGTGTGGTGAGAAGCGTGGGAGCATCAAATTTTAGTGATAAAAATGCCTTTCATGGAGAAGTATTTGTCAAACCTAACTCTACCCCTCAAACATACGACCAAAAGGTAGGATTTTTGTTCACTGCCTGAGATTATATATTTAGCTGACACTGTTCGAACGAGGTATGGTGGTCGGTTCCCGACGGATGTGAAGTGCGATTTCGGCAGTGGTGCGGGAATTCGGCTTCACACAGTCAACCATGTCCAGGGTAGTAGTGTGTTTTGGACAGTTCTATATCCTCCACCTCCACATTCCTCCACACAAGATGGCGGCGGTGCGATATCCCTCGAACCCATGGTTGGATTTTAAAAAATGAGGTGTTGTTGAACTCGGGCTAACACCCCCTTTCCAATGGACAACATATTTCCACCCCAAAAATAAAACCTACCCTACTAGGGGTGAAAATTTTAATTTTTTAGAGAATCTCTCTTTCCAATTGCAACATGTGAGAGTTTGAATACCGATATGGATTTAATCATTGTTCCACATAAAGTGCATGTGTTCGGTGGATAGCCACTATGAATTAACATGCTTGTTTTTGTTTTTTTACGCCTGCCCACTCATAGCTTTTGTAAGAGGGTGGGGGAGCGGATCCCTGTGCACGGGTCCTTGTTGACAGGTCATTGATGGCGGGTCATTGTTGACAGGTCATTGTTGAAAGGTCATTGTCCTTGTGGACGAGTCCTTGTTGACAGGTCATTGTTGACGGGTCCTTGTTGACGAGTCCCTGTGGACGGGTCCTTGTGGACGGGTCATTGTTGACTGATCCCTTTGGACCGGTCCCTTTGGACTGGCCCCTAATGATATGATGAAATTAAACGTTGTTCCACATGAAACGCATGTGAAGAGCCGATTGCTACTATGAATTAACATGTTTGTTTTCTGTTTTTACGCATGCGCACTTCGGGTTTTCGTAAGAGGGCGGACTTTTTAAATAATGATTTATAGATGAGTTATTTAAAAAAAATAACCAAAAGATCCAAAACTAATAGGCCATTGGCTTTTTAATATCTCATGAACCAATAAAGCTAGGGACTTGTATGAGGGGTCGTTGGACTTGGTATGACGCCCCGTTTTTCAATGTGTTTTTAATTTTTGTCAAAAGGGCCTAAGTACACTTTTGTTAATATCTCGTGAACCAATAAGGCTAGGGACTTGTATGAGGGGTCGTAGCACATGGGATGACATTCCCTTTTTAAATGTATTTTTTGAAATTTTGACAAGGGGCCTAACTACACTTTTGTTGATATTTCCTGAACCCATGATGGGATTTTGAACTGTGAGGTGTCGTTGGACTTGGGCAGACACTCTCTTTTTGAATTTATTTTTGACATTTTAAAAAAGGGCCTAACTACACTTTTGTTAATATCTCGCGAACCAATAAGGCTAGGGACTTGTATGTGGGGTCCTAGCACTCGGGGTGACGCTCTGTTTTTAAATATATATTTAATGTTTGTCAAAAGGGCCTAACTGCACTGTTGTTAATATCTCGATAACTAATAATGGGAGAGAGTCATGTGAGGTGTTATAATACTAAGGAAGGCCAACCCTTTCCCATGACCAACGAATTTACCCCAAATATTCAAAACAACAAGGACATTGACCTGAGATTATATAAACTAATACTCAGATATCGACATGTGAGGTGTCATAGGACTTAGAATGGTCAACTCTTTCCCATGACCTATGAATTTACCTAAAATATCCAAAATATTAAGGTCATTGACCTGAGATTTTATAAATTAATAATTGGATACGGACATGTGAGTTGTTTACCGTGAGTGATGAAACATAGCTAGGTAGAGAAAGAACTAGTGTAGGCTACATGTATGGTGACTGACAAGTCTTTCACTATTGGAACTTGTTTTCAGATCAGACTGTAGTAAAGAGAGAGTATAGGTTGCAGGCATGGGTTAATAAATGACAAACGGTGTATACAAAATCGGATTTATTGATTCAAGAATTAAGAGTAGACTATCTTTAATTGATTGGTTAAAGAGGATAGCTAATGAAACAAAATGATGACTACATTGAACTAAACTGAACCAAGCTGAATCAAACCCAACCAAACCGAACCAAACCTAATCGAAAACAAGCCAAGGGTTTAAGTGTAAAACTTGTGGGTGGATGTGGTCATTGGTAATGTCAAAAAGGAAAGGGATAACGCTCTACCTATAGAGGGTAAGGTAAAGCTAGTGCATGGTGCTAATGCACACCCAAGTACATGAACCTCACACAACTATCCTATGCAGTTTTTATGGGTTGACTGTTAAAACTTGCTCAGTGGTTACTGGGGCAAGATGGTCGCTACACACAACAAGCTTTAAATACCTGAGGCTAATAATCTATACACACACACACACACACACACACACTTGTTCTAAACTAAACTGTCTTGCTGGCAGAGCTCACACAGTAGGCAAATGACAGAAATGCTTCGCTAACAGAAATACAATCATTTTCGGTTGTCTAATGTTACCAGTTAAACATTACGTGCTATAGTGGTGAGCACATGTGCCTCTTTCACTGGAGATCTTAACTCGATTTCTAGCTCTAAGGTCTAGAACGAATCAAACTAAGAAAAAAGGGTATGGTGACGCAGTGGTTAAACTGTTAGCCTTTCACTAAGGTAGACTAGGGTTTGATTTTAAGTTAATATGCATGTCATAAACAAACAAATAAAAGCAGAGATAATGTTTTAAAACTGATTACACTTATCTCTTTTCAAATTATTTCTTAGATTACAAATACAAACGTGGACTGGGTTTGACATACAGTTAATGCTTCCTATCACATACTAGACTGTAAGAAAGCCAAACAAGCAAAAGGCGTAGGTAGAGCAGTGGTAAAATCGCTATGTGTAGAGAAATACCTAACGGTTTTATGAACTGTCAAAGGTATGTCGCATAAACAGTGCAGGATACAATCCAGCAACCATAATTTTTATCTTGTGGACAAGAGAAAACATATATATAGAGAGAGATATATATAGAAAGCTTGTGTATGTGTGGGTAGCATTGGTTGTTTGACCAGAGAAAATACGGTGAGGTAGGTTGGGGAGAGGGAGAATTAGCACTTATATATGAATGGAAAATAGATATTTTTTTCAATCGTTTTGTTTTTCAAATGCAGTGGTAGATAGTTGTTATTTTGTAAAACATTTTTACTTGCAGTAGTAATAAGACTCTATGGTTCCGCTAACACATAGATAGACTGTATTATTGCCATGGTCAAGCACTCACATTAAGATCATTTACAAAATCATAAAATGAAAAATAAAACATCTTGTTTTGGAAATATCGTTTTTCAACATACACAAAATAAATATATAAAAAATTTGTAAACAGCAAAATGGAAAATCCAAGGTCAAGCACTCACAGTAAGATCATTTACAAAATCATAAAATGAAAAATAAAAAATCTTGTTTTGGAAATATCGATTTTTTTTTCAACATACACAAAATAAATATATAAAATATTTGTAAACAACAAAATGGAAAATCCATGTTTCCATATAGACAAAATTTGAAAATCCTAAACGGACATGTAAGAAAATATATGCAAATGGGAAATTGACAAATGTGTAAATATGAAAATGGAAAAATTCATGTTTCCATATCATAAAATTGAAAAACATCAAACTGTCATTTAAAAAAAATGCAAATGGAAAATTGACAAATTGCAATGTGTGAAATGTGAAATTGAACAAATGGCTATCATTATTTAAAAAAAAGGAAAGAACATGGTGCTCTATGGTTGAGGTGTGAGTCAAACCCTCTCTACTTATTTGGACCACCCGAGACTGAGTAGACTAGTTTTAATTGTCATACCACTTTTTAAAGTTTTTGTTAAATCTAGGAATTGAACCCAAGAGCTTGTAGGGGAGATCCAAGGTTATAATATGTTAAACAGATAGCCTTGAATGTAGGGTGTGGTAACTATATAGAGATGAGACGTTTCGCTCGGGGCAGGGAGGCATGGAGGTCTGCATCAAACCAGTCAAATGACTGGCGACTCAAACAACAACATGTAGAGCTCACCAAAATAATGTTGTGTAACGGTAAATGTTAGTCAACGAACAGTAATGCATTACTAAAACCCATGACACGATACCTAAGAGCTTTTCTAAAATTATTTTAAAATGCCTTTAACCCTATATTAAACACCCAGTTCACAAGACTCATAACTGCAATGTTATGGTCAAACAAAACAAAATCTATATTTCAAAACAAACAAGTGGTTTAGTCAATGTATACTGGAAAAAGTTTTATAAACACTCAAGTCCACAAAAATAATTAAATTAGTAACTGACAGGTTGACCGAGTGGTTATGGTGTTTGACTTAAGTTCAAATTTTCTGTACAAGAAAGCAAGGGTTCGAATCCCTTACCTGATATAACTATTGCCTCAACATGGCTTGACCACACTGTATTATTGTGTACTCGGTACACAAACCATAGATAGAGTGTATTGTTTAAGGTCACTCTCTTTGCGAACATAGTCAGAGACTGTTGATGGTTAACAATTGCATTAATAGTGGGACATAGGGATAGCAATTAAGAAAAACAGACAATGCCCATACACTATTTTTATTTATTTAATATAAGTACTTGTACAATAGTTATATACAAACTACAACTCTCTTTTGTCTATTACTATCTAGTCCTTTTCGATCCACTTGCATATCAAGGGCAGATGACTTTGTAGTTCAGCCCCTTAAAATAACAACAACACTACTTCTTGCATAGTCTGTGATGTTGATGACTCTTGAGGCGTGGAAGATGGATACAACATAACTTTTACAACAGGGGTTAAACGTTGCTCAACAAACAATGCACTATTTTGAGTAGCAACATCTTTCTCTTGTACTAACTTTTTAGCATTCTAATGATTTTTTGTCAACACCATCAGTGTTTTGTCTGGAGCACTACATTGATGATCACTCACACTTAAAACCACACCATTTCTACTTTTCATATTGCCTCGACATCTTGTCGACCTCTGTTTTGAGCATCGCCAGAATATTATTCCTTTTACATTTTGTCGTCTATAGTTATAAGAGTAGCCTTTATAGAGTACACGTTGTTTACCACGGTTAGTTGTAGTAAGTTCCATAGTAGTAACTAACCTGTTAGTATTATTGTGGTGTTTGAAGCCATATTTTCAGTGTTGCCTTAGTAAACAAGTGTTTAGTGCTTTTCAGTCGGTCAACACGAATGTACCCAAAAGAGATGGGTTATGCCCTAATCCTGAAATAAATTACATGAGATTAATAAAACACTAGGATGACCAGTTTCGATCGTCAAGCGATCATCATCAGATCCATTACACTTAGGCTATAAAATCTATGTTTGAAATACAGGTGAAATTATTTATAATATGTACAATTATTTAGTTGCAGTATTGGTACTGCAACTGTCAGTGTATGCTAAATGCAGTATATATGTTAGGTGAAATGCTAAATGGTGATAGCTATCCGGAGATTGTACTTTAGAGAGATTATATGGTTGTAAACTATGGTTAAAGTATAAAATTTTAGGCTAACTACTTATCTGATTGTCTTCCGTACTACAGCTACTCGCAGTTTTCGTGTTTACTAGAACTCACTGTGCGGTCGACTGCGGTGGTTATCTTAACGACTGGGTTTTCCCTCCCTTCTCCCCCCTACCCCTACGTGCTGTGGGGAGTGATCGCGATGTGTTTATGTGAGGTGTTGCCAACCTAGATAAGATATATGTTATTGAATGAGGTGGGTCTGCAACTATTAAAGACAGTGGATTAGCCCTCGCCACGCGTGGAGCATAACCCATTCGAACTAAGCGTTGACGGTCTTATGAGGACGTCCCGGCACCTTTAATACTGCCGCGAATATGGGCCTTGGTTTATAGCAGAAGAAAAGTACATCGTACACCTGATCCAGATAACATTTACCTATTAAAAAACCCCTAATTTCCCCCCTTTTTTATCTAGCTTGGCTGTGTCGCTAAATTGTGTTTTGTTTCCGACAGGGTGTGTTTTTTTAGTAGCGTGAAGAGGGGTGAGCTCTCCATGAACGTGTGTTCATTTAGATTGTTGGGATTGTTTCGTTTGGCTAGGTGTATCTTGATTGCTTCCTTTATGTCAAGAGCTCTGCCTTTCGATTCGTGATGGATTATTTTAAGGCCCGACTCTATGTTGGTAAAGCTGTGCCCTGCGTCACACATATATTCGCACACGGCTGAATGTGTTCCGTATCTTATCGCATTCCTATGTTCATTATAACGTGTGTCTACTCGCCTTCCACTCTGCCCGATGTAATTAGCTTGACAATCGGTGTCTTGGCACGTTATAGAATATACCCCTGACCTTGAATACGGGTCACGTTTATTTAGATTACTATTTAGGAGGTGCCTAGCGGTTGTGTTTTTCGTCGTGAAAGCTATCTTTATGCCTTCCTTTTTGAATAGGTTAGTGATTTTATATGTATTCGCATTCACATAGTTGAAACGCGCAAATTTTTTATCATTACTGTCCGGTTTGGGAATCGTTTTATCTTTATTTATATGTTTGGCTATAATTTGGTTTATTTTGCTTGGCGAGAAGTTGTTTTCCTTAGCTATTTACATAATTGTTCTTATTTCCTTATTATAGTTGTCTTTTGACATGGGTATGTTTAAAGCCCTGTGCACCATTGAGTTGAAACCCGCTAGTTTGTGCGTACTGGGGTGATTAGACTGATTGTCGATTGCATGCGAGGTTTGTGTTGCTTTCCGGAATATGGAACATGAAAGGTCGTTGTCTTTACGTTCAATAATCACCCCAGTACGCACAAACTAGCGGGTTTCAACTCAATGGTGCACAGGGCTTTAAACATACCCATGTCAAAAGACAACTATAATAAGGAAATAAGAACAATTATGCAAATAGCTAAGAAAAACAACTTCTCGCCAAGCAAAATAAACCAAATTATAGCCAAACATAAAAATAAAGATAAAACGATTCCCAAACCGGACAGTAATGATAAAAAATTTGCGCGTTTCAACTATGTGAATGCGAATACATATAAAATCACTAACCTATTCAAAAAGGAAGGCATAAAGATAGCTTTCACGACGAAAAACACAACCGCTAGGCACCTCCTAAATAGTAATCTAAATAAACGTGACCCGTATTCAAGGTCAGGGGTATATTCTATAACGTGCCAAGACACCGATTGTCAAACTAATTACATCGGGCAGAGTGGAAGGCGAGTAGACACACGTTATAATGAACATAGGAATGCGATAAGATACGGAACACATTCAGCCGTGTGCGAACATATGTGTGACGCAGGGCACAGCTTTACCAACATAGAGTCGGACCTTAAAATAATCCATCACGAATCGAAAGGCAGAGCTCTTGACATAAAGGAAGCAATCGAGATACACCTAGCCAAACGAAACAATCCCAACAATCTAAATGAACACACGTTCATGGAGAGCTCACCCCTCTTCACGCTACTAAAAGACACACCCTGTCGGAAACAAAACACAATTTAGCGACACAGCCAAGCTAGATAAAAAAAGGGGGGAAATTAGGGGGTTTTTAATAGGTAAATGTTATCTGGATCAGGTGTACGATGTACTTTTCTTCTGCTATAAACCAAGGCCCATATTCGCGGCAGTATTAAAGGTGCCGGGACGTCCTCATAAGACCGTCAACGCTTAGTTCGAATGGGTTATGCTCCACGCGTGGCGAGGGCTAATCCACGGTCTTTAATAGTTGCAGACCCACCTCATTCAATAACATACATCTTATCTAGGTTGGCAACACCTCACATAAACACATCGCGATCACTCCCCACAGCACGTAGGGGTAGGGGGGAGAAGGGAGGGAAAACCCAGTCGTTAAGATAACCACCGCAGTCGACCGCACAGTGAGTTCTAGTAAACACGAAAACTGCGAGTAGCTGTAGTACGGAAGACAATCAGATAAGTAGTTAGCCTAAAATTTTATACTTTAACCATAGTTGACAACCATATAATCTCTCTAAAGTACAATCTCCGGATAGCTATCACCATTTAGCATTTCACCTAACATATATACTGCATTTAGCATACACTGACAGTTGCAGTACCAATACTGCAACTAAATAATTGTACATATTGTAAATATTTTCACCTGTATTTCAAACATAGATTTTATAGCCTAAGTGTAATGGATCTGATGATGATCGCTTGACGATCGAAACTGGTCATCCTAGTGTTTTATTAATCTCATGTAATTTATTTCAGGATTAGGGCATAACCCATCTCTTTTGGGTACATTCGTGTTGACCGACTGAAAAGCACTAAACACCTGTTAGTATGATTTGCACACTACAAATATTATCTCTGTTCTGGTAATAGAATTATTTAGCGTTGGCTTTTATATTTAATATGTACAGTTTAAAGTGATAGAAAAGTGGTAGAAACGTGGTAGCAAAGTGGTAGACAAATGGTAACATAGTGGTAGAAAAGTGGTAGCAAAGTGGTAGCAAAGTGGTAGAAAAGTGGTAGAAAAGTGGCAGAAAAGTGGTAGCAAGGTGGTAGAAAAGTGGTAGCAAACTAGAAAAGTGATAGAAAAGTGGCAGAAAAGTAGTAGAAAAGTGGTAGCAAAGTGGTAGAAAAGTGGTAGCAAACTAGAAAAGTGGTAGCAAAGTGGTAGCAAAGTGGTAGAAAATATTACATGTATTGTTAAGAAATAGTTTAAGCGGTTACATGGATTCATTACACTATAATTTTAGCATCACGAAGCTCATTTTCTATATCCAAAAGTTCTTCCTCATATTTAGTATGACCAGCCTGTTTACAGGTATGCAAGTACTGAAGCCGCTGGATTAGCTTACTGGGATTGTTCCAGTAAACAAGTTTAACAAATGAGTTTTTTGGGTGTAAACCATTATCATCATCATCATCATCATCATAATCATCATCATCATCATGGTTATCATCATCAATATAATTATCATCAATATAATCATCATCACTATTAATATCTAATCCTTTTTGTTCATCTTGCAATGCAACAACCTTTGGCATAGTTTGTATTGCCTTTGATAGTGTTAGAGGTTTCTTAGATGTTAAGGACTGTCCTAACATGTCTTTTTCAGGAGATAATAAATGCTCTTAAAAAAAAAGCACTATCTTGAGCCACACTATTTTTTTCTTGGTCTTGCTTTTTTACCTTGATTAGAGTATTTTGTCCATTTAAATGAGTATTATTTTGAGATTTACAATGATGATCGATTGATATAAGTATGTTGGAGCCTTTTGCCTTAATCATTCCTCGACACTTTTTAGATCGTTGTTTCGAACAGCACCAAATAACAGTTCCATTTTTATTAGTTCTTTTTACAATATATGCATATCCTTTATAGTAAGCACATGGCTTACCATAGCTAGTCGTTGATACTTCCATGTCAACTGTTAAGCATAAACTAATCTCTAGTAAAGTTAACTCGATAATAAAAATGATAGTTTGTAGTATGTGCAGTTTAAAGTAAGAGCAAAAGTGAGAGTCAAATGGTAGAAAAGTGTTAGGAAAGTGGTGGAAGAGTGGTAGCAGTTTATAGTAGTCATGATCTTTTTTACCAGAATGTGATTTGAGTAAATGTAATTTCTAAACCTTAGCAGTGAGTAGTCAGTTACTCTTGGTTCAGACAAGCGTAAACAGTTCTCCAACGAATCAGAGATCAAGATTTTCATTATGAAACATTTGTGTAACCAATTAGGTATCGGTACTTGATAGCTTCACACATGAACAAAAATTCCAACATATCTGACATGAATTACATGATTTGATAGTTGACAAAGAATATCCAATCAACCATTGTAGTTACAATGTCAAACACACAAAAACAAAATCAGCATGAACTTTTAAGTTACAGGAAAATTCTATGAAATAGACTATGCAGGAAATTTGGAAATACACATCAGAAGTTTGCAACACCATCCTTCTAGCCTATATAAATTATCGACATGGAAAATGTGCACTGCCCCTAACATTAAACCAATTTATCAATAACACAAGTCAACAATCAAACATTTTGTGTTGAGTCTATCATTTAATGCATATATTCTGTCTACATTGAACAGTAACAAAAAACGCCATTCATAATTAATTAAGTTTGCTTTAATTCTTTATATAATGATAAATACATATTTAAAGTTTTGGCTGACTGTTCTGGGTGAATCGGCTTTGAACACATAAGAGAGGGAATATTTTAAGGCTTAACCTCAGCTCACCTAACATAACCTAAATTTACCTAACCTAACCTTGTCATATAGGTAAGAAACGGGTCAAGCTATGCTTTCGACTACCGAGTTTCAGCTACTTTTCAAGGTTACTCTCCCGAACATTGCCGGAGACTGCTGATAAACACCTATGTTCCCACGGCGGCGGCGCGCAACGACTTACATGACGCGCTGCCCCCTTTTCATTGATCCCTGTTGATTTGTCCCTTTGGACTGGCCCCTGTTTACTAGCCCCTTTGGACGGGCCCTTTTTGAATGGAATCATTTTTGACGGGTCCCTATGGACAGGTCCTTTTGGCTGATCCCGTTGGACCGGACCCTTTGACATAATTTGGATAATTGCATGGGCCAGTCCATAGGTACCAGTCCAGAGGGACCGGTCCAAAGGGACCAGTCCAAAGGGACCGGTCCATAGGAACCCGTCAAAAATGACTCCATTCAAAAAGGGCCCGTCCAAAGGGGCTAGTAAACAGGGACCAGTCCAAAGGGACAAATCAACAGGGATCAATGAAAAGGGGGCAGCGCGTCATGTAAGTCGTTGCGCGCCGCCGCCGTGGGAACATAGGTGTTTATCATCAGTCTCCGGCAATGTTCGGGAGAGTAACCCTGAAAAGTAGCTGAAACTCGGTAGTCGAAAGCATAGCTTGACCCGTTTCTTACCTATATGACAAGGTTAGGTTAGGTAAATTTAGGTTATGTTAGGTGAGCTGAGGTTAAGTCTTAAAATATTCCCTCTCTTATGTGTTCAAAGCCGATTCACCCTGAACAGTCAGCCAAAACTTTAAATATGTATTTATCATTATATAAAGAATTAAAGCAAACTTAATTAATTATGAATGGCGTTTTTTGTTACTGTTCAATGTAGACAGAATATATGCATTAAATGATAGACTCAACCCAAAATGTTTGATTGTTGACTTGTGTTATTGATAAATTGGTTTAATGTTAGGGGCAGTGCACACTTTCCATGTCGATAATTTATATAGGCTAGAAGGATGGTGTTGCAAACTTCTGATGTGTATTTCCAAATTTCCTGCATAGTCTATTTCATAGAATTTTCCTGTAACTTAAAAGTTCATGCTGATTTTGTCTTTGTGTGTTTGATATTGTAACTACAATGGTTGATTGGATATTCTTTGTCAACTTTCAAATCATGTAATTCATGTCAGATATGTTGGAATTTTTGTTCATGTGTGAAGCTATCAAGTACCGATACCTAATTGGTTACACAAATGTTTCATAATGAAAATCTTGATCTCTGATTCGTTGGAGAACTGTTTACGCTTGTCTGAACCAAGACTAACTGACTACTCACTGCTAAGGTTTAGAAATTACATTTACTCAAATCACATTCTGGTAAAAAAGATCATGACTACTATAAACTGCTACCACTCTTCCACCACTTTGCTAACACTTTTCTACCATTTGACTCTCACTTTTGCTCTTACTTTAAACAGCACATGCTACAAACTATCATTTTTATTATCGAGTTAACTTTACTAGATATTAGTTTATGCTTAACAGTTGACATGGAAGTATCAACGACTAGCTATGGTAAGCCATGTGCTTACTATAAAGGATATGCATATATTGTAAAAAGAACTAATAAAAATGGAACTGTTATTTGGTGCTGTTCGAAACAACGATCTAAAAAGTGTCAAGGAATGATTAAGGCAAAAGGCTCCAACATACTTATATCAATCGATCATCATTGTAAATCTCAAAATAATACTCATTTAAATGGACAAAATACTCTAACCAAGGTAAAAAAGCAAGACCAAGAAAAAAATAGTGTGGCTCAAGATAGTGCTTTTTTTTTAAAGAGCATTTATTATCTCCTGAAAAAGACATGTTAGGACAGTCCTTAACATCTAAGAAACCTCTAACACTATCAAAGGCAATACAAACTATGCCAAAGGTTGTTGCATTGCAAGATGAACAAAAAGGATTAGATATTAATAGTGATGATGATTATATTGATGATAATTATATTGATGATGATAACCATGATGCTGATGATGATTATGATGATGATGATGATGATGATGATAATGGTTTACACCCAAAAAACTCATTTGTTAAATTTGTTTACTGGAACAATCCCAGTAAGCTAATCCAGCGGCTTCAGTACTTGCATACCTGTAAACAGGCTGGTCATACTAAATATGAGGAAGAACTTTTGGATATAGAAAATGAGCTTCGTGATGCTAAAATTATAGTGTAATGAATCCATGTAACCGATTAAACTATTTCTTAACAATACATGTAATATTTTCTATCACTTTGCTACCACTTTTCTTCTACTTTTCTGCCACTTTTCTACCACTTTTCTAGTTTGCTACCACTTTTCTACCACTTTGCTACCACTTTTCTACTACTTTTCTGCCACTTTTCTACCACTTTTCTACCACTTTTCTACCAATTGACTACCACTTTGCTACCACGTTTCTACCACTTTTCTATCACTTTAAACTGTACATATTAAATATAAAAGCCAACGCTAAATAATTCTATTACCAGAACAGAGATAACATTTGTAGTGTGCAAATCATACTAACAGGTTAGTTACTACTATGGAACTTACTACAACTGACCGAGGTAAACAACGTGTACTCTATAAAGGCTACTCTTATAACTATAGACGACAAAATGTAAAAGGTATAATAATCTGGCGATGCTCAAAACAGAGGTCGACAGGATGTCGAGGCAATATGAAAAGTAGAAATGGTGTGGTTTTAAGTGTGAGTGATCATCAATGTAGTGCTCCAGACAAAACACTGATGGTGTTGACAAAAAATCATCAGAATGCTAAAAAGATAGTACAAGAGAAAGATGTTGCTACTCAAAATAGTGCATTGTTTGTTGAGCAACGTTTAACCCCTGTTGTAAAAGTTATGTTGTATCCATCTTCCACGCCTCAAGAGTCATCAACATCACAGACTATGCAAGAAGTAGTGTTGTTGTTGTTTTAAGGGGCTGAACTACAAAGTCATCTGCCCTTGATATGCGAGTGGATCGAAAAGGACTAGATAGTAATAGACAAAAGAGAGTTGTAGTTTGTATATTACTATTGTACAAGTACTTACATTAAATAAATAAAAATAGTGTATGGGCATTGTCTGTTTTTCTTAATTGCTATCCCTATGTCCCACTATTAATGCAATTGTTAACCATCAACAGTCTCTGACTATGTTCGCAAAGAGAGTGACCTTAAACAATACACTCTATCTATGGTTTGTGTACCGAGTACACAATAATACAGTGTGGTCAAGCCATGTTGAGGCAATAGTTATATCAGGTAAGGGATTCGAACCCTTGCTTTCTTGTACAGAAAATTTGAACTTAAGTCAAACACCATAACCACTCGGTCAACCTGTCAGTTACTAATTTAATTATTTTTGTGGACTTGAGTGTTTATAAAACTTTTTCCAGTATACATTGACTAAACCACTTGTTTGTTTTGAAATATAGATTTTGTTTTGTTTGACCATAACATTGCAGTTATGAGTCTTGTGAACTGGGTGTTTAATATAGGGTTAAAGGCATTTTAAAATAATTTTAGAAAAGCTCTTAGGTATCGTGTCATGGGTTTTAGTAATGCATTACTGTTCGTTGACTAACATTTACCGTTACACAACATTATTTTGGTGAGCTCTACAAGTTGTTGTTTGAGTCGTCAGTCTTTTGACTGGTTTGATGCAGATCTCCATGCCTCCCTGCCCCGAGCGAAACGTCTCATCTCTATATAGTTACCACACCCTACATTCAAGGCTATCTGTTTAACATATTACAACCTTGGATCTCCCCTACAAGCTCTTGAGTTCAATTCCTAGATTTAACACAAACTTTAAAAAGTGGTATGACAACTAAAACTAGTCTACTCAGTCTCGGGTGGTCCAAATAAGTAGAGAGGGTTTGACTCACACCTCAACCATAGATCACCATGTTCTTTCCCTTTTTTAAATAATGATAGCCATTTGTTCAATTTCACACATTGCAATTTGTCAATTTTCCATTTGCATTTTTTTTAAATGACAGTTTGATGTTTTTCAATTTTATGATATGGAAACATGGATTTTTCCATTTTCATATTTACACATTTGTCAATTTACCATTTGAATATATTTTCTTACATGTCCGTTTAAGGTTTTCAAATTTTGTCTATATGGAAACATGGATTTTCCATTTTGCTGTTTACAAATTTTTTATATATTTATTTTGTGTATGTTGAAAAAAAATCGATATTTCCAAAACAAGATTTTTTTATTTTACATTTTATGATTTTGTAAATGATCTTAATGTGAGTGCTTGACCTTGGATTTTCCATTTTGCTGTTTACAAATTTTTTATATATTTATTTTGTGTATGTTGAAAAACAATATTTCCAAAACAAGATTTTTTATTTTTCATTTTATGATTTTGTAAATGATCTTAATGCGAGTGCTTGACCATGGCAATAATACAGTCTATCTATGTGTTAGCGGAACCATAGAGTCTTATTACTACTGCAAGTAAGAATGTTTTACAAAATAACGACTATCTACCACTGCATTTGAAAAACAAAACGATTGAAAAAAAATATCTACTTTCCATTCATATATAAGTGCTAATTCTCCCTCTCCCCAACCTACCTCACCGTATTTTCTCTGGTCAAACAACCAATGCTACCCACACATACACAAGCTTTCTATATATATCTCTCTCTCTATATATGTTTTCTCTTGTCCACAAGATAAAAATTATGGTTGCTGGATTGTATCCTGCACTGTTTATGCGACATACCTTTGCCAGTTCATAAAACCGTTAGGTATTTCTCTACACATAGCGATTTTACCACTGCTCTACCTACGCCTTTTGCTTGTTTGGCTTTCATACAGTCTAGTATGTGATAGGAAGCATTAACTGTATGTCAAACCCAGTCCAAGTTTGTATTTGTAATCTAAGAAATAATTTGAAAAGAGATAAGTGTAATCAGTTTTAAACATTATCTCTGCTTTTATTTGTTTGTTTATGACATGCATATTAACCTAAAATCAAACCCTAGTCTACCTTAGTGAAAGGCTAACAGTTTAACCACTGCGTCACCATACCCTTTTTTCTTAGTTTGATTCGTTCTAGACATTAGAGCTAGAAATCGAGTTAAGATCTCCAGTGAAAGAGGCACATCTGCTCACCACTATAGCACGTAATGTTTAACTGGTAACATTAGACAACCGAAAATGATTGTATTTCTGTTAGCCAAGCATTTCTGTCATTTGCCTACTGTGTGAGCTCTGCCAGCAAGACAGTTTAGTTTAGAACAAGTGTGTGTGTGTGTATTGATTATTAGCCTCAGGTATTTAAAGCTTGTTGTGTGTAGCGACCATCTTGCCCCAGTAACCACTGAGCAAGTTTTAACAGTCAACCCATAAAAACTGCATAGGATAGTTGTGTGAGGTTCATGTGCTTGGGTGTGTGCATTAGCACCATGCACTAGCTTTACCTTACCCTCTATAGGTAGAGCGTTATCCCTTTCCTTTTTGACATTACCAATGACCACATCCACCCACAAGTTTTACACTTAAACCCTTGGCTTGTTTTCGATTAGGTTTGGTTCGGTTTGGTTGGGTTTGATTCAGCTTGGTTCAGTTTAGTTCAATGTAGTCATCATTTTGTTTCATTAGCTATCCTCTTTAACCAATCAATTAAAGATAGTCTACTCTTAATTCTTGAATCAATAAATCCGATTTTGTATACACCGTTTGTCATTTATTAACCCATGCCTGCAACCTATGCTCTCTCTCTTTACTACAGTCTGATCTGAAAACAAGTTCCAATAGTGAAAGACTTGTCTGTCACCATACATGTAGCCTACACTATTTCTTTCTCTACCTAGCTATGTTTCATCACTCACGGTAAACAACTCACATGTCCGTATCCAATTATTAATTTATAAAATCTCAGGTCAATGACCTTAATATTTAGGATATTGTAGGTAAATTTATTGGTCATGGGAAAGAGTTGACCATTCTAAGTCCTATGACACCTCACATGTCGATATCCGAGTATTAGTTTATATAATCTCAGGTCAATGTCCTTGTTGTTTTGAATATTTGGGGTAAATTCGTTGGTCATGGGAAAGGGTTGGCCTTCCTTTGTATTATAACACCTCACTTGACTCTCTCCCATTATTAGTTATCGAGATATTAACAACAGTGCAGTTAGGTCCTTTTGACAAACATTAAATATATATTTAAAAACAGAGCGTCACCCCGAGTGCTAGGACCCCTCATACAAGTCCCTAGCCTTATTGGTTCGCGAGATATTAACAAAAGTGTAGTTAGGCCCTTTGTTAAAATGTCAATAATACATTCAAAAAGAGAGTGTCCTCCCAAGTCCAACGACACCTCACAGGTCAAAATCCCATCATGGGTTCAGGAAATATCAACAAAAGTGTAGTTAGGCCCCTTGTCAAAATTTCAAAAAAATACATTTAAAAAGGGAATGTCATCCCATGTGCTACGACCCCTCATACAAGTCCCTAGCCTTATTGGTTCACGAGATATTAACAAAAGTGTACTTAGGCCCTTTTGACAAAAATCAAAAATACATTGAAAAACGGGGCGTCATACCAAGTCCAACGACCCCTCATACAAGTCCCTAGCTTTATTGGTTCATGAGATATTAAAAAGCCAATGACCTATTAGTTTTGGATCTTTTGGTTATTTTTTTATATAACTCATCTATAAATCATTATTTAAAAGTCCGCCCTCTTACGAAAACCCGAAGTGCGCATGCGTAAAAAGAGAAAACAAACATGTTAATTCATAGTAGCAATCGGCTCTTCACATGCGTTTCATGTGGAACAACGTTTAATTTCATCATATCATTAGGGGCCAGTCCAAAGGGACCGGTCCAAAGGGATCAGTCAAAAGGACCCGTCCACAGGGTCCCATCAACAAGGACCCGTCCACAGGGACCCGTCAACAATGACCCGTCCACAAGGACCCGCCCACAGGGACTCGTCAACAAGGACCCGTCAACAATGACCTGTCAACAATGACCTGTCAACAAGGACTCGTCCACAAGGACTCGTCCACAAGGACAATGACCTGTCAACAAGGACCTGTCAACAATGACCTGTCAGCAATGACCCGCCAACAATGACCTGTCAACAAGGACCCGTGCACAGGGATCCGCTCCCCCACCCTCTTACAAAAGCTATGAGTGGGCATGCGTAAAAAACAAAAACAAGCATGTTAATTCATAGTGGCTATTCACCGAACACATGCACTTTATGTGGAACAACGTTTAAATCCATATCGGTATTCAAACTCTCACATGGTGCAATTGAAAAGAGAGATTCTCTAAAAAATTACAATTTTCACCCCTAGTAGGGTAGGTTTTATTTTTGGGGTGGAAATATGTTGTCCATTGGAAAGGGGGTGTTAGCCCGAGTTCAACAACACCTCATTTTTTAAAATCCAACCATGGGTTCGAGAGATATCGCACCACCGCCATCTTGTGTGGAGGAATGTGGAGGTGGAGGATATAGAACTGTCCAAAACACACTACTCAGGGTGTATGGTGAATGGTTGAATGTGGGTCTCACTGGCCGTCCAGCTACCTTCGATGAGCATGACCGGCGACATCTGAGACGGATTGTCAATAGTGACAGAAGAGCAACAGTGCAACAAATCACGGCTCAATTCAACACAGGCCGTGCTAGACGCGTCTCTCAGTGGACTATCCGTAGGAACATGGGTTCCATGGTGTATGGAAGCCAGCCGCCACAAGGGCGCCACTGTTAACCCAATGTCATCGACACAACGGCGTGCATTTGTAGCCAATCACCAGGGATGGACACTGGAACAATGGTGTAACGTGATATGGTCGGACGAATCATGATTTCAATCGCACCATGCCGATGGGAGGCACCGTATGTGGCGCAGACCACATGAATCGATGGATCCCGCCTGCCTTGAAGGTGTGGTCCAGGGAAGTGGTGTCTCTGTTATGGTCTGGGGTGAATGTTCCTGGTATTGAATGGGCCCCCTGGCTGTTCTGGAAGAGACTTTGATGTTCTGCGATATATTGAGCTGCCAAAGGCCCCACATGCTATTAGGTGACTATCCCATGACATTTCCTAAGTCAGTGTACTAGCTAACGCGGCAAAAATCATTGATTCGGATAAATATTATTGATGAGTAGTACCGTATGCGCGGGGTTGGCAATATTGTATTCGTCCCATGATTCACGTGTATTATGGCGGACACAACTGGAATCTTACTATATAAGTCGTGATCCAAAAAGGGGATGGTGGGTGGGTATTAGACAACGGACGAGAAAACATCTATTACCACAGCAATTCTACAATATTATTATCCTTTAAAAGAGGCATTTCGGCTAATTTAAGTAGTTTTGGAGAATGTTCACCACTTCTGAACTGTTACCAATTTTATTATGGCCTTCGAGCGGTCGATTAGTCTTCAAGCCAGTTAACACACACTATAGAATAATATTTTCACTCATAGAATGACTTATAACATCTCCTCAGAATAACACTTTGCCGCGAATTCCTACAGCGTCCCGATAAGAAAGAAAAACTCGTGTTCTCGTCGACCATCCTGCAATACCAAAACAGGTCACCTCGCGTTCCGACCTACTACTGCCTCAAAAATACCACACGAGTCATACCCAGGCCAATATGTTTGACCTTGTGCTGGGTTGGCCAACATCCCACGGAGGCAAGTTTGAAAGCTGGAGCTTAGCGCTTTCTCACTTCTTTGCCGTTGTTGTTGCATACGGGTTGTGACATCGTGGTCATTAGGGTGTGTGCGTGTGCAATTTGTGTGATAACCTGTGTTATTGTGATGGCTGTATTAGTGCCTGTATTTGTAAATTGGGAATAGGATCAGGAAGGAGGTGGGCGTGGCCTTAAGTTAGGAATCATCCCAGCATTTTCCTGGAGTTAAAGTGGGGAAACCACGGAAAACCACATCCAGGAATGCCGAGAAGGGAATCTAACTGCACATTACTGCAGTTACCACAGTGACACATTTATCAGACAAATTCAACATACACCCAAATACATGGGGCCGATGACCACGATCTCTCAGATATTACCGATTTATGCGAGAAAGCCACAGTGCTCGGTGTCTCCCGCTTCGTTTTTTCGTGAGTTCGGATTGGTTCTTTATCACTGACGGTATGCTGAAGAAGCGTACACCCTCCATGTGATCAGCTCTATCCTTGTTGGTCCTCGTGTGACAAGCAACAATTGCACAGCATACCTTCTCGAATTCAACGGTAAAAAGGGCTACTTTCTATGTTTTATCACCCAAAATGCAAGTACCTCCCTATTGTTTACCAACTGGCCTTTACAACAAGATGGCGGACAGGCTGTTTCCGAGTACGGCGCATAGATGGCGTTAGCTTCTCAGGAGTAAACGCAGGCAACCAACACGGCTCGTGCAACCCACCGATTGCGTTTCGTCAACGAGGTTTTCAATTTTATTTTCTCGTCAGGAAGTACACGTTAGGTGAATTTAGTTTAAGAGCACATTTTAACTAATATTTTTTTTAGGTAGATTTCATTAGAAAGCTAACTATTGCAATGGGTACCATGTTTCGACTTCCGGAAAAATTCGACATATCTTCGCGTTTCACATCCCCCAGACCCCAAAACCACCGTCAGTTCAAAAGTTTATATATAATTTATGTGTATATGTATCTATCTATCTATCTATATATATATATCAGTTTCTTGTGGACACGATAACTGCCGTAATTTTGTACCAATCACTTTGAACTTTTTACATAATATGTATCCCTATAAAATCTCGGTCGAGTTCGTTAATGGGCAAAATCGGTCGAAGGGGGTGAAAATGGGGGGCTTTTTCGAAAAAGTGAAATTTCACTATAACTCTCTTAATACGTGAAATATCGAATCCATTCAAAGTTCATAATATGTGTCGGATAAGTTCCAACAATTTATGTCAAATATGTTTTTTGATAGCAACAACCATTGACCAAAGGGGTGGAAAAAAGTGGGTTTTTCGGGAAACATTAATCATATCTCTCTCAATAGGCACAATATCAAAACCGTACAAAATGGAAAATATTCCCCTAATAATTACCTAAAACTTTTGTCTGAAAGAATTTTTGATATGACCCACCATTACGCCAAGGGATGAGAAAAATGATTTCGGAATTATAAAAAATGCCAAGTCCCATCAGAGGTTACCATAACAACGCTTTTAAATTGATAAGGGATGATCTATCAGAGGTTGCCAAGACAACGCCATTGACGAGATCACATTCATTTTTAGCCTACTTTTCACACTTTTCAACAAGTAGTTCCGTGAAGAACTATACAGCCTATTTTCATATATCCTACTTATGTTAATTGCCACTATCAACATACACAATTTCAGTTTGATTGCTGTAATAGATTCGTAGATATTGAGAACCGACTAAATATTTCGGATGGTCGCCATGTTGGATTTTATATGTGTAGGTCCTAGAGTTATGTACTGTTACATGCAGATTATTGTGAACGTGTAGTATTCAAACTTCAATCGCATAATTAGGACACAAGAAAAAACAAGGAGATTAAAAAAAAATTCACAGCTGCCGTCTTGAGGTTATGGAAACAATTGAAATAAATTAGATGCCAGTGGATTAACATTCGGATAAAGATTTACTGTACCAAGTTTCACTGCACGTGGATGGATAAATTGCGAGAAACGTCCATGTGAATATTTATAATTCGCGTCACCGCCATGTTGGATTTGTGATCACCAGGTTATTTAAAGTCCTATAGGTGAACTTAAGTTCATAGCCCCTATGAACATTAAAAAATGCAGTTTGATTGCTAAAATAGATTCGTAGAAATTCAGTATCGTCTAAATAGTTCGGATGGTCGCCATGTTGGATTGTTAAATGTATAGGCCATAGAGTCATGTACCATTAAAGGAAAATTATTGCGTAGGTTCATTATTCAAACTTTCACTTCGATCGCATGACTACATCACAAGAAATAAAAACTTAATTTTAAAATTCGCACTGCCGCCATCTTGAGGTTATGTAAACAATTGAACTAAATTAGATACCAGTGGATTACAATGTGTATAAATATTTCCTGTGCCAGGTTTCAGTGCGCTTGGAACATTAAATCGCGAGAAAGGTCTATTTAAAATTTTCAAATTCGCTTGGCCGCCATGTTCGTTTTGTAGTTAACCTGTTTTTGAAAATCTTATAGATGGACTTCCAGTAGTTCCCTTTATCTCCGTACAAAATTTTAGGGAGATACCGCTAATAGTTTCAGAGATATAGAATGCCGGTGAAATATTTCGCACATCCGCCATCTTGTGATTATGTAAATAATTGAACGAAGTTAGATGTCGGTGCATTACAATGTATATAAACATATACTGTACCAAGTTTCATTGCGTTTGGTTAGTCAAATCGCGAGAAACGTCTATTTAAAAGTCGCAAATTCGCTTGGCCGCAATGTTGGTTTTGTAGTTACCAGGTTTTTAAAAGTCACACAAGTGAACTTATAGTAGTTCCGTCTATCACCATAGAAAATGTCAGGGTAATATCGGTAATAGTTTCGGAGATATTGAATGCTGGTGAAATATTTCGCACAGCCGCCATGTTGGATTGGTGAGTCGTAACAAAATTTGAAGGGCACGGTCGAGGTCGCCGGGAATAGTGCTATGAACTTTCCGAGTTTCATTGAAATCGCTCCTGTCGTTTAGATTTTATTAGGGGGGGACACACACACGAATCACACACACACACACACACACGCACACACACACGGACAAAAGGTGATCTCATAAGCCTATTTTTTTCAAAATTGAAAATAGGCTAAAAATGAGGAAAAAGTAGACTTATGAGATCGATCCGGGAAAATGTGTCTGTCCTTCTGTCTGTCTGTCAGTCCTTCTGTCTGTCTGGCTGTGTGTGTGTGTGTCCCCCCCCCCTATCAACTCCTAAACGGCTGCAGCAATCGAAACCAAATTTAGTATGAGTAAAGTTGTATACCGGAATATCTCAGGCCCATATTTGAAAAAGATGCCAGTGCTACCAACTGCTAAAAAAAACCACTAGAAATTTGAGCTCCATGTTGGATATCTAGGAAGGTATACATGGGAGCTATTATAAAATTGGCACACATGTAGATAATACTATTTCAGTTTAATTTCCAGGTGGCCATACATGACAGCGTTGCCGAAATATTTTTAAGCCTTCTGATAAGTCCAATATTTAAATGCATATAACTTCTACACTATCAATTGGATTTCAACCAAATTTTGTATGTAATATGTGTACATAAACAGGTATGACTGAATGTGTTCTTAAGAGCCAACAGGGCTGCCAACTGTCAATAAATGTTATCTCTATAATTTTATCTAAATACCAATATATCTGAAAGTATGCAAGACGACAGGTTTAAACTATGCACACGTAAATTACCTGACATTTTACATTAATTTGGAGTAACTTATATACGTCAGTTCTACCAACATGATTCTAAGCCTGCTGATAGGACCAATTTTTAAATACATGTAACTTCTATACCAACAAATGGATTTCATCCAAAATTGGTACAAAAAGATATAATATTTCAGATTATTTCTGACCAGCACTCGCATGACATTGTTTCCAACATGCTTTTACGTGTACTAATAGATCCAATGTCTAAATCCATGTAACGTCCTTTGAACTTCAACCACATTTTGTATTCTGTACCTTAGGAGATGGAAGTGAGAATATATTCAGTCACCAGAGCTGCCAACTGTATTGCTCTATTAGGCTACATTATGCCTAGTATACCTTATTTCGAACTAATTAAGACATTTCGATATTACCCACTTAATTTCGTCATTATTCTAGATAGTTTCATATACTGTAGATTAATCTATGGCATGAATCTTAATTTTAAGAAAAGTAGGCTCTTTAGTTCGTCACGGAACTTCTTGTTCCATCTGACTATTAGGGAAGCGGCAACTGGTAGCATGCTGAACTTCTATGCCTAAGGTCGCTGGTTCAAAGCCGGCCAAAGTCGCCGGATTTTCTAAGAGCGCTAAAATCCGTCAGCATGCTTTCCTTCGGAGGGGAAGTTACAACGTTCGTTGCAAGTTGCTGGTTGCGGTGGCATCTAGCAGCCACGTTCACAGCTAGGTGTCGTTGACGTTAGTATTTGGTACACAATTAGGTTCTACTACTTAAGATTGACCGTCTGCAGACCTTACCTGAATTACAGACTAATACAGTCATCACAAATAACACCGTTTATCAGACAGATTCTACACACACCCAATGTACACGGGGTTACATGACCACCTTGTCGCAGTCCCTAAACTGAGGAACTAACCAACATCTCTGCGGGAGATAAAATTTTGCGTGAAGAAGTAACAGACTGTTAGATAGTTACACATTAGTTCCAAACCTTGCATAAGGACAGTGTGATCACAAGTATAACAAGAAGTTCCGTGAAGAACTATACAGCCTACTTTTCATGCCAATGATTATTCTACAGAATATGAACCTATCAAGAATAATGACGAAATTAAGTTGGTAATATCGAAATATCTAATTAGTTCAAAATATACCTGGTATAATGTAGCCTAATAGAGCACTAGAGTTGGCAGCCCTGGTGACAAAATATATTCTTATTTCCATCTCTTAAGGTAGAGAATACAAAATTTGGTTGAAGTCCAATGGTCGTTACATGCAGTTAGACACTGGATCTATCAGCACGCGTAAAAGCATGTTGCCAACAATGTCATGCGTGTGCTGGTCAGAAATAATCTGAAATATTATGATATCTTGTTGTACCGACAGTAGTGGCTACACTGGCTAAAGCTCAGCATTAGGTCATGGGGCAAAGCTCTCTGCTGACTCGGTAGACGCGTGGGTTCAAGCCCCACCGTCGGCCGTCCTTGAAATGGTTTTCCGTGGTTTCCCCATTTTCAACACCTGGCGAATGCTGGGACGGTACCTTCTGACAGGCCACGGCCGCTTCCTTCCACATCCTTGCCCAGTTTCATTCACCATCATTCATTTCATCTCTCATTAACTCCTCTCATGAGGTTGGCGTCAGGAAGGACATCCGGCCGTAAAAGTCATCGCCACAAAGACTTACATCGCATCTCATCCCCGACCCCGTTAGAAAACGGGAATAATAAGGGGTAGACATACATACATACATTATGATATCTTGTTGTGCCAATTTTGGATGAAATCCATTTCTTAGTATAGAAGTTACATGCATTTTAAAATTGGACATATCAGCAGGCATAGAATCATGTTGGCAGCACTGCCTTGTATTAATTACACCAAATTAATCTAGAATGTCAGGTGCTATACGTGTGCAAAGTATAGAGCTGTTGGCTTGCATATTTTCTGATATATTGATATTAGGGTAAAAAAAATATAGACAGCATTTATTAACAGTTGGCAGCCCTGATTGCTCTTAACAATACTCATATTCATATCTGTTATGGTACACATAGCACATACGAAATTTGGTTGAAATCCAACTGATAGTATAGAAGTTACATGTATTTAAAAATTGGTACTACCAGCAGGCTTATAATCATGTTGGTAGAACTGACGTATATGAATTGCTCCAAATTAATCTAAAATGTCAGAATATACGTGTGCATAGTTTAAAGCTGTTGGCTTGCATACTTTCTGATATATTGGTATTTAAATAAAAATAATAATAATAGAGACAGCAATTATTAACTGTTGGCAGCCCTGGTGGATCTTAAGAATACGCTCAGTCATATCTGTTTATGTACAGATATTACATACAAAATTTGATTGAAATCCAATTGATAGTGTAGAAGTTATATGCATTTAAACATTGGACCTATCAGAAGGCTTAAAATTATTTTGGCAACACTGTCATGGTTGGACTTCTGGACATTTAACTGAAACAGTCTTATCTACATGTGTGCCAATTTTGGAATAGCTCCCATGCATACCTTGCAAGATATCCAACATGGAGCTCAAATTTCTAGTGCGTTTTTTCAGAAGTTGGTAGCACTGACATCATTTTCAAATATGGACGTGAGATATTCCGGTGCACATCTTTACTCATACTAAATTTGGTTTTGATTGCTGCAGCCGTTTAGGAGTTGATAGGGGGGGACACACACACAGCCAGCCAGACAGACAGACAGACAGACAGACGGACAGACAGACAGACAGACAGACAGACACACATTTTCCCGGATCGATCTCATAAGTCTACTTTTTCCTCATTTTTGCAAAATGTGAAAAGTAGGCTAAAAATGAACCCCAAATGACAAGAAGGTTACCATCCCCATAAGACAGTAAAATGATAAAAATATGCATAGAAAGACGACAAAATGTTAACTAACCTCCAATTGTAAAATACTTTCTCGCAATAAATGAGGTCTCATCCTCCTACGAAAACCTGCATATGTTGCCTATTATAGCCTATCCCCTAGTTTGCCCGGTGAAATCTACCTCCGCCTTCCGGCGTGCCGAGAGGATTTTTTTGTCGGCAGACGGGTTCATTGTAAGGATGATTTTGTTTGATACTGTGTGGTTGATATATCCATATTTGGACATCTGGGTGATTATAATAAAATTATTGTAGTCAATGTGAGTCAATAGAGTTAGTTTGCCTCTTGGCCACTAGGTGCCTCTGCGCTATCATATATACAGTATATGGGTCTATACTAAATACACTAAATGTGATTGTTTATTCAATTTTCAATTTTGTTTCTTTTAAGTTACGCGATTTGGAACGTTTTTTGATGGATGCAAGCAAAAAGTGGATTTGTCTATCTGTCTTCCTGTGTAACTTTATGTACGCCTATATTTCGTGTTCGGATGCTTGGAACAGAGTAAAATTAGGTATGGTATCCATGAGAGTCAATACATCAATCATTTTTAAAACTCTCCACCGTACTTCTCATAGGAGGGTGAGTATAGAGAAAAACGTTTCAAAATTCATGCTGAAATAGGTGAAATATAAAAACTATCCCAGAAGGACGACCAACACATATGTTGAGCTTCTCAATGTGAGACACAAAATTTGGTAGTCTATAGAAGGACTCCGAAAAACACATTTTAAACCCCTTAAATTAACAGTGTCCGTGATATTCCCAGAGCACTCCGCTCTGTTAAACTTATGAAGGAATGACAAGCCCCTAACCTTTGCATCTTTTTTAATGGATAGCTAAACTTCTGTACTTTTACCTCGGCATTTCGCATATTTTCTGTCCACGAGATGCGAAACATTCACAGGTAGACTCACATTTAAAAGACTTCCAGTTATTTGATAAAGTCTGGTTATTAATACCGAAGACCGTTCAAAGAACGGGTACTTCTGCTAGTGTATACAGTATATATAAACACTCCCGAAACACACTCGATATGCAGATGATACAGTGCTGTAGGCTGAAAGTGTAGACGATCTGTATAAGTCTTTCTAGAGAGAGTTAGCACTGCTTGCGGTAATTGGAGGTAATCGCGGTCTCCGAATTAACATAAAAAGACCAAGTTTATGAGTATCAGCAAGAAAATACACACATCAAAAAAAGTTTTGCATCACCTCTGTTCCAAGAGTTCCGGAACCTTTAAATACAAAGGGAATAGAGATCAACACAAACAACATTTCAGCTCGTTTTATTGCTCATGAGACCCACACATTGCATGTTGTACCATCATACAGCTAGACTTTCAGCATTTGTGGTCCAGATTGCAGTACACACCACTACCTCTAATACCCAGTAGCACGTCCTCTTGCATTGATGCAAGCCTGTATTCGTCGTGGCATACTATCCACAAGTTCATCAAGACACTGTTGGTCCAAATTGTCCCACTCCTCAACGACAATTCGGCGTAAATCTCTCAGAGTGGTTGGTGGGTCAAGACGTCCATAAACAGCCCTTTTCAACATATCCCAGGCATGTTCGATAGGGTTCATGTCTGGCGAACATGCTGGCCACTGTAGTCGAGCGATGTCGTTATCTTGAAGGAACGCATTCACAAGATGTGCACGATGAGGTCGAGAATTGTCGTCCATGAAGACAAATGCCTCTCCAATATTCTGCCGATATGGGTGCACTATGGGTCGGAGGATGTCATTCAGGTATCGTAAAGCCGTTTCGGAGCCTTCCATGACCACCAGTGGCGTACGTCGGCCCCACATAATGCCACCCCAAAACATCAGGGAACCACCACCTTGCTGCACTCGCTGGACAGTGTGTCTAAGACGTTCAGCCTGACCAGGGTGCCTCCAAACACGTCTCCGACGATTGTCTGGTTGAAGGCATATGCGACACTCATCGGTGAAGAGAACGTGATGCCAATTCTGTGGGGTCCATTCAGCATGTTGTTGGGCCCATCTGTACCGCGCTGCATGGTGTCGGGGTTGCAAAGCTGGACCTCGCCATGGACGTCGGGAGTGAAGTTGCGCATCATGCAGCCTATTGCGCACAGTTTGAGTTGAAACACGACGTCCTGTGGCTGAACGAAACGCATTATTCAACATGGTGGCATTGCTGTCAGGGTTCCTCCGAGCGGCAATCCGTAAGTAGCGGTCATCCACTACAGTAGTAGCCCTTGGGCGGCCTGAGCGAGGCCTGTCATCGACAGTTCCTGTATCTCTGTACCTCCTCCATGTCCGAACAACATCGCTTTGGATCACTCTGAGACGCCTGGAAACTTCCCTTGTTGAGAGCCCTTCTTGACACAAAGTAACAATGCGGACGCGATCGAACTGCGGTATTGACCTTCTAGGCATGGTAGAACTACAGACAACATGAGCAGCGTACCTTCGTCCTGGTGGAATGACTGGAACTGATCGGCTGTCGTACCCCCTCCGTCTAATAGGCCCTGCTCATGCATGGTTGTTTACATCTTTGAGCAGTTTTAGTGACATCTATGAACAGTCAAAGGGACTGTATCTTGGATACAATATACACAGTCAACGTCTATATGCCGGAGATCTGGGAACCGAGGTGATGCAAAACTTTTTTTGATGTGTGTAATATTCAGGCTAAGCTCAATGTAGAACTTGAACGTATTCAGCATTATAAATACCTTGGAGTGTTTCTGAACCAAAATTGGATGGACAGTCAAGAGTTCAAGGTCGAGATTGAGCATGTGAGAAGCACATTTGTTAAAATAGCAGCTTCCGTGGCGTAGTTGCTAGCATGCTGAGCTTCTATGCCCAAGATCGCGGGTTCAAACCCGGCCGAAGTCTTTGGATTTTAAAGAGCGTTAAAATCCTTCAGTACGCCTTCCTTCGGAGGGGAAGTAAAACCAGCCAGGTGCTGACTGTGATGTCATTTAGTAGCCACGTACGCAACTAGGTGTCGTGGACGCTAGCATTTGGTAGCAAAAGTAGGAACTACTTGAAAAAATTAATCGTCAGCAGTCCTTCTACCTGAATCACAGATAACACACACACTAATACAGCCTTCACAAATAACACCGGTTATCAGACAAATTCTACACAAACCCTAAGTAAACGGGGCCATGACCGCGTTGTCGCAGCCCCTAAACAATGAAGAACGTGGTCTCTAATCGCAACTTAAACCTGGACCTTAGGCTGAGAATGGTTCGAGGATATGTGTTTCCTTTAACCCACGCTCTGTACGAATAACTGGAAGCCTTTGAAATGTGAGTCTACCTATGAATGCTCTGCATCTCGTGGACAGAAAATTTGCGAAATACCGAGAAAAAAGTACAGAAGTATAGCTATCCATTTAAAGTCGAAATATCCTACAACTGGTGATGCAGGGAAAAATTGTAGGATATCGGAGACCTGGCCGACAATGAACTCCCTGCTTCAAGAACGTCAAAGACTGGTACCAGATATCAACATGTGAACTTTTACGCGTGGCAGTTTCCATGATCGTCAATCTTCGTTACACAATAGCACACGAAGGAAAAGAAGACTACACCAATTTTTCAGGAGTGTTTTTATGTAACTTAGCGTACTATTTATTTTATACATGTATAGCCTATATACATTATGGTGAAGTCAGGATTGCAGATATCGTACGATAAGACCAAGTACTTCGAGAATCGGCACCACATGAAAGTCTTTTTGACGACAATACATGGGATGGTCGGGAGAGTCGATCATTTATGCTATGTCGGTGATTGGATACATCCCACTGGTAGAGACACCTCCTCCATCTTAGAAAGACGTAACAGATTCAACACAGCCTACCAACTGTCTCGCAATCGTTACAACAAGAAGTGCATTTCAAAGAATTACAAGATCTGTCATTACAATACTGATGTCCGGCCACAGTTTTTGCATGCCACAGAGACCTCCTGAATAACAGTAAAGGCACCATGGATTATCTGGAAAAGGTCGAAAGACGTATCCTTGGGAAAATTCATGGGCCGAGATTGCTCCAAGTTGAGACCTACCAGCTGCGAACTGTATCGACGTTTGGAAACGGTCAGTTGGTCAAATTTGAGTTAACCGACCGAAGAACTACAACTAATATTTGGTACAGGCAACACTAAAACAAATGGCGTACAAATTTTACAAACTATCAAGTAGGCCTATAACAACTATAATTTAATTCCTGGAGCTTTAGTACTTAATAAGTAAATTGTTATAAGGGCATATTGTATTTATTAAATGAGTGTGTCTATTTATTTTATGCTACAGTTACTTTACATGTATGCCTACGTATCTTGCATTCAAAAGTGTCATCTCAACATGATGTAAGGTCAGCTTCTTGCAATAAGTGATCACTAGGGTTCGGAAGTTTAAGGCCTAAAGAAGTACAAAATATGCAAGCAAATATGCCCTAAAACTAGCTAAATATGACCTGAAAACTAGCTAAATATGACCTAAAAACTATGACATCCTATTGAAAGGCGGAAGCACACTATCGTCATGTTCCGTGACCTCATGCGTACAGTGTCGCAATCTAACTTGTCCAGAAAGATGTGCTAATAGACGTCCGTATAAGAGCGCCTTCTTGGATTCAGGTCTTCTAAACCTACTATCTGCCTGTTCCGCGAAAAGAAAGAAAAATATATCTACTACACTATTCGGAAATCCTGTGTTTGAAACTCGACGCAGATAACACGTACCTTGTTAATGACGCCTCAATTTAAACAAAAATGCTGAAATTATAACCAAAAATGACCTTATATCACTAAAATATGACCAAATATGACCAAAACAATAAAAATGGCTGAAATAAGCATTTATAGGCAACATCAAATTACATTAAACGTGGTCAGGGAACCGTCATTCAAACTTATTTTTCAGATTTCGGGTAAATTGAGCTTAAGAAAAATATATGACTTTTCCTTAACATCCGAACCTTAGTAATCACATTTTTATTTCCTGTTTTGAAGTGGAAGGGTAGGATATACTTTAATGAGACTCTCGAGATTCCAAGTTTAGTGTCTTTTTTTTAATTCCTCTGACACTTCTTGGTTACGCCCTTCTCCCTTCCACTAGACCCTCGGCCACAGTTCGGATATCCGTGGATCAATATGGAGAAACTTCTTCAGCGAATAGAGTTCCCGCATAAGCAGGATAGTGTGCCTCATTCACGAGACCGCAAACATTGAATTTATATAGTTATTCAGAAACCGCACATTTCTTTACATTTAAGAAGAAAACTTTTTATAATCGTGTCAAATTACATTAATGTGACATCGTGTTCATGTAGCCCCAAGTACTTTGTTGTAAGTGGAGTCTGTCTGATGTAGGCCTATGTACTATTGCTTTTCCCCTACCAGCTAGGTTTCACCCACGGACTCTGTGAGGGATAATTCCACTACCGGAGAGGCATGGTGGCGCAGCGGTCAAGCTGTTGGCCTCTCACCACAGCGGACTGGGTTCGATTCCCGGTCAATGCATGTGAGATTTTCAAAGTGAAATGCCATGTCCTGTGGTTCGGATTCCACGTAAAAAGGAGGTCCCTTGGTTTCACCTATGGGACGTTCAATAACCTGGTAAGGAGGCATCCAACATGGCAGCGACGCGAAATTTAAATATTCAAATGGACGTTTCTCGCATTTAAACCATACCAGCGCAGTGAAACTTGGTACGGTACAGTATAATATGCTTCTATACATGTTAATCCACTGGCATCTAATTCATTTAAATTATTTCCATAACCTCAAAATGGCGGCTGAGCGAAATTTTAAAATCTCGTTTTTATTTCTTGTGTGCTACTCATGCGATTGAAGTTTGTATAAAACACCTACACAATAATCTTCATGTAATAGTACATAACTCTAAAAGGCCTCTATATAAAAATCCTACATGGCGACCATGCGAAATATTTAGATGTTTCTCAATATCTATTAATATTGTGGTGTTTGAAGCCATATTTTCAGTGTTGCCTTAGTAAACAAGAGTTTAGTGCTTGACCGACTGAAAAGCACTCAACTCTTGTTATCTATTAATATATTACAGCAAACAAATTGAAATTCTGTATGTTGATAGAGGCAATTAACATAAGTAGGATATGTGAAAATGGGCTATTTAGTTATTCACGGAACTACTTGTTTCCAGTGTTGCCTGTACAAACTGTTAGTTGTAGCTCTTGGAGATAAACGGTCACGTAAAACTAGGATCTTCCTCCCTTATTCCTCTACTGTCACAAGGGCGGTGTCTGGGAGCTAAACACACTTTGTCAGCAGATAAAACAGGCGACTGCTAACTTGGGTTTAATTAATGCGGGTTCACACGGAGTCGTGAAGCGGACGAGTGCACTACTAGTTTTGAACATGGCAGAACGTGAAGCTGCGAAAGAATATGACTGCAGCGGTCGTGGTCACTCCAACCATTCGGAGATTTCACGCTCCACCTTTTACAGGGCGAGCACGACCCCCACTCCCACTACCACTGGTTCACACGAGGTCGTGTCCACGACCGGCTGATCGACCAGTAGTGCTCTCGCCCGCTTCACGACTCCGTGTGAACCCGCCTTTTAAGGGAAGGTGCGGCCGTTGACCTGTTTAAAGGAACCATCTCAGCATTTTCCTGGCGGTGAAAATGTGGAAACCACGAAATCTAAGTGAGATTCTAACCCACGCTCAACCGATGCCAGCGAGTCACGAGGTAGCGTGTTAGCGTACTCGGCCACCGTGGCAAGTGGCTGTGCATTCTTTTTTGTAGTAGGATCAAAACTGCTGTAGGAGGTAGCTGTGGCCTTAATTTGGGTACCATCCCGGTATTTGCCTCAAGTTGAAGAGGAGAAACAACGGGAATCCAGTCCTAAGTTTGAAATCGAACTCACATCCTCTCAGTTCTGCTTCAAGATAACTACTTTCCACCCCTGAGCCCCCACCTTTTGACACTACAGTCCATTAAGGGCCTTGGGCTACCATGGGACCGCTGCTTATGCATTTGACCTGCATATTGTGGGCTGACGCGTGGCCAGCACTACAGATCCCCTTGGCTCTAAATCTTCTGATCAGAGGTCTACTCAATTGTCCTCACGAAACTGAGTGCACCCTGTTCCAGCATTCACGGCAGTTTCAGGAATCCTTGACTGAGCCCAGAATCAAACCCGGGACCTCCCGGTGAGTGGCAGGCACGCTATCCCTACACCACAGGGGGAGGGGTCTTCCTCTCAAACAAGAATTACATTTTTTGGCAGAGTTGGGAATCGAGACCGGACCTCTAGGGTGACAGCCAAGTATGCTAGACCACCTCGTGGTGTAGCCTAGTAGCTAGCTGTTGTTGCTAATTTCAGGGACAGCAACATCGCCGTCATATTTCCCCGTGAATTTCGGCTGTGATTGTTATTGTGATGGCTGTACAGTGTGTGTATTTACAATTCAGGCGAGGATTGGGAAGGAGGCGGCCGCGGATTTAAGAAACCATCCCTGCCTATGCCGGGAGTAGAAGTGTCCAAGCCCCTCAAATGAAAGAACAACGTCATGTATGCTACTCATTACGCCACGAGATAGCCCCACTAGCTGTGAGCCCTTGGAGTTCCTGTATTATTGTTTCTCCTTCCTGTACTGAACTTCAGCTCCGATAAACTGTTAGTCTTACCATTTTCCTTGGTCATATTGCTGTGTATATTATCGGAATTAATTTTCGGTCGGACAAGCTGGCTGCAAAAAGCGCGGCCATGCCAAGGGAACTTGTCGAGCAAATGAACTCACAGAGGATGACGAAGAGGCGGCAGCCAGGAACGTGCAACATTTTAGTGGCTCTACCGCAATGCTCACTTTTCTAACAGGCTCAAGTAACGGTACAGTGATAGGTTTAATGTTGATAACTTCCGTACTAATAAATGCAGTTATTTCAAAATTAGCACATATTATATAGATCATAATATTTCAGTTTAAGTTTGAGTATTCCATTTATGGCAGTGTCGTCAACCTGATTTTATGCATGCTGATAAATTCAATATTTAATTACATGTAACGTGCATACTACCTATTGGACATCAACCAAATTTTGCATGTGCAATATGTACCTTAAGAGATGTAACTAAGAATATATTTAAAGTCGCCAGGTCTGCCAACTGTTGATATATGGTCTCTATAATTTGAATAAAAGTAGGCTTTTTAGTTCGTCACGGAACTACTTGTTTGTGTCTATTGTCTAATAGAAAACAAGTAGTTCCGTGAAGAACTATGCAGCCTATTTTCGTGTTAATTGCCTCCATCAACATACAAAATTTCAGTTTGATTGCTGTAATAGATTCGTAGATATTGAGAACCGACATAATATTTCGGATGGTCGCCATGTTGGATTTTATATATGTAGGTCCTAGGGTTATGTACTGTTACATGAAGATTATTGTGTACGTGTAGCATTCAAACTTCAATCGCATGATTAGGACACAAGAAGAGACAAGGAGATTTTAAAATTTCGCACAGCTGCCATCTTGTGGTTATGGAAACAATTGAAATAAATTAGATACCAGTGGATTAACATTGGTATAAGGATTTACTGTACCAAGTTTCACTGAACTCGGATGGTTAAATTGCGAGAAACGTCCATGTGAATATTTATAATTCGCGTCGCCGCCATGTTGGATTTGTGATCACCAGGTTATTTAAAGTCCTATAGGTGAACTTAAGTTCATAGCCCCTATGAACATAAAAAATTCAGTTTGATTGCAATAATAGATTCGTAGATATTCAGAGCAGTCTAAATATTTCGGATGGTCGCCATGTTGGATTGCTAAATGTATAGGCCATAGAGTCATGTACCATTAAAGGAAAATTATTGCGTAGGTTCTTTATTCAAACTTTCACTTCGATCGCTTGATTACGACACAAGAAATAAAAAGTTAATTTTAAAATTCGCACAGCCGCCATCTTGAGGTTATGTAAACAATTGAACTAAATTAGATACCAGTGCATTATAATGTGCATAAACATTTCCTGTACCAGATTTCATTGCGTTTGGAACATTAAATCGCGAGAAAGGTCTTTTTAAAATTTTCAAATTCGCTTGGCCGCCATGTTCGTTTTGTAGTTAACCGGTTTTTGAAAGTCTTATAGGTGAACTTCCAGTAGTGCCCTGTATCTCCGTACAAAATTTCAGGATGATACCGCTAATTGTTTCAGAGATATAGAATGCCGGTGAAATATTTCGCACATCCGCCATCTTGTGGTTATGTAAACAATTGAACGAAGTTAGATGTCGGTGCATTATAATGTGTATAAACATATACTGTACCAAGTTTTATTGCGTTTGGTTGGTTAAATCGCGAGAAACGTCTTTTTAAAGTCGCAAATTCGCGTGGCCGCCATGTTGGTTTTGTAGTTACCAGTTTTTCAAAAGTCACATAGGTGAACTTTTAGTAGTTCCCTTTATCACGTGATATCGCGAATAGTTTCCGAGATATTGAATGTTGGTGAAATATTTCGCACAGCCGCCATGTTGGATTGGTGAGACTAACAAAATTTGAAGAGCACGGTCGGGGTCGCCGGGAATAGTGTTATGAACTTACCGGGTTTCATTGAAATCGCTCCAGCCGTTTAAAAGTTATTAGGGGACACACACACACTCCTCACACACACACACACGCACACACACACACACACGCACACACACACGGACAAAAGGTGATCTTATAAGCCTATTTTTTTCCAAATTGAAAATAGGCCAAAAATATAAAAATGCATTTTTAAAAAATAACAGCACTTTCATGATTATTTCCATCTGGCAAAATTAAACAATTCATAAAAAAATGGACATGTAAAAATAAATCACATACAAATTCTAGCTTTGTATGTTAAAATGTCCCCCCTGCTATGAAAGGTAATGGAAATTTTATATCAAGAAAATCACTTTAGCAAAAATTTAGAATCAGAGATTTTTCCGGTGTTATAATTATAATAGTCTAATAATGCCATTACCATGAGATTCTTCCTCTTCCATTTTGAACCCCTAGCATCCATTTTGCTGTTCTTCCATGTCCCTTTGCTCTTTCTTCTAACGCAGCCTGTTCCTTTAAAGTATTTTTGTACTGTATCTATCTTCAAATATAAATAAAACACGAATGTACTTTGGTGCGTTTACAAACAGAACGCACGATGGCGGTAAGATATAAGGAAAGTAATCTCAAGAATGAGATTTGAAACGAATATATGTACAGTTAGAAAGCCAAGAGATTAATATGAAGCAAAAAAGAATAATTGTGAAGATTTCTTGCATTCCGGAGCTCGTGAGGAATCAATAAGACCACCTCGTGATGTAGTGGCTAGCATTCCTGGCTGTCACTCTCTAAGTCCGGCTTCTATTTATGGTTCTGCCAAGCAATTAATTAAATTTTGGTTTGAGGGATGGAACGAAATACATAAGACAGAATTTAGAAGCCCCGTGCTCATTAAATCGTGCATCACAACCGCGGGGGCAGCTACAGCAAGTCGGGTTCCAAACCCGGCGCTTCTAGCGGCTATTCTGAGTGTGATATTTTACTGGTCTTTTCCACACTCCCTCCAGCGAATGCCAGGATAGTACCTTACTTCAAGTCCCGAGGCACCTACCCTTACCTTGTCCCTGATACAGTTACACACAGTACTACAAACACCACATCAATACAGGTTATCAGACAAGTTCAACACACACCCAACTACACGGGGTTGAAGGAAGCCCCTCTAATGAATTATTAACAACAACAGAATTGAGAAGAGGTGGACTCCATTCCCACCCCAGCCATCCTGAAGTGCTTTTCCGTATTCTCGAGGCAAATACCGCGTTGGTTCCTAACTTAACGCCACGGCCACCTCCTTCCCAATCTTTACTTGAATGGACACAGGTTATCAGGACACATGGCTAAATGACAGCGATTCCCAAGTCCCTCATATACCAAAACAGTGCAGTCATTGTACCAGGTATGTAAGCATTAGTGTAACATGAAGACCGCATCGGTGGCGTAGGGGTAGCATGCTGAGCTTCTATGCCCAAGGTCGCGGGTTCAAACCCGGCCGAAGTCGTCGGATTTTCTAAGAGTGTTAAAAAACTCTCAGTATGCCTTCCTTCGGAGGGGAAGTAAAGCCGACGGTCCAATGTCATAGATTTATGGCTTGTAAAAGAACCTTCCACTAATTACACTTGAGTGAAGCTAAATTATAGGTTATATTTGACTAATGCTCTTAGGTTCCAAAGTTCGTCACCAGGAGCCGACTGCGGTGGCATCTAAGAATCAAGTTCATAACTAGTTGTCGTCGACGGTGGCGTTCGTTGGCAAAAGTAGGAACTACTTGAAAATTGAATGTCTGCAGTCCTTACTTGAATTAAAAAACAGATAACACACACTTATCATTATTTAGGCTATCACTCTTGATACGAGTATGATTGTCTTCCAAGGTACGGTTATGTAAATCTTCGCTGTAAACCAAAGTTAGACCTTATCAAATTTCATGAGTTCTTTGGTGACTGTACAGTCTAATCCGAGAACCACAGACTCTTCCACAATATTGGCACACAAGGTCTTGAGCAGGCAATGGATCTTGGGGGTTGATCATTCTGCGATTCATGCGCTCTTCTATGGCATTTCTCTTTTCAGCCTGTAGCCTTCTTCTCTCTTGCTCAAAGAGCAAGTGGCCTGGATGGACCTTGCGGCGCCACTCTGATCGTTTCGATGCGACAGCCTCCCAGTTACCTGTATCAATTTGACATTTCTTCATGTTGGTCTTCAGAACACCTTTGTAGCGTTTTTGTTGCCCACCCTGCTTTTTCTGACCGACATTCAGCTGGCAATATAAGATTTGTTTTAGGAGGCGGGACTCAGGCATGCGAACTACATGTCCTGTCCATCGAAGTTGGTGTAAGCTTCCTCTAATACACTTGTATTAGTGCGCCGGTCCAGCCATTTAATACCAAGAATTCTCCTAAGGCATCGTTGATGGTATTTTTCTAGAGATAAGAGGTGCCTTCTGTAAGTAACCCTGGTTTCGCAGCCATAAAGCAGAGTGGGACCTACAACAGCTTGATAAACGTATAAATTTGTTAAAATGTTAATGCCGTGGTTGTCAAACACGCGAACGAGCAAACGACCAAAGGCTGCTCTGGCACATTGGAGGCGGTGTTGAATCTCAGCGTCAATATTCGCATTGGTTGATAGGTGACCTCCCAAATCGGGAAAATGATCTATATTCTTTAGTTTATGTCCATCAATCATGATAGCAGGAGCAGTAGCCCTGTCATGCGTTGTAGGCTGATGAAGAACCGGTGTTTTATTGGTGTTTATGTCCAGACCAATGCTTCTGTATGCCTCATTGAACACATTCAGGGTGGTTTGAAGATCTTCATCTGAATTTGCTAAGATGACTTTGTCATCAGCATACTCGAAATCAAGAACGGATGTAGCTGACACTTTAGGTTTTGCACGCAATCTGTTGAGATTGAATAAACCTCCATCTGTCCTGGATATAATTTCTACACCCTTTGGAATCTTTTCTTGGACCAAGTTTAGTACAACAGTAACATATTGAAAAGAGTGTGGGGGCAATCACACATCCCTGTTTGACACCCGCTGTAATCTTAAATGTCTCTCCAGGGCCATTGCTGTTAAGGACCGTGCCATTTATATAATCATGTAGTAATCGAAGAATCTGAATGAATTTTTGGGGGCAGCCAAGTGTGGCAAGAATCCTCCACAGCATTTCTCGATTGTCCGAATCAAATGCTTTAACAATATCTATGAAAGCCATATATTGAGGGCATCCTTGTTCTCTGGATGTATCCTGCATTTGCCTAGCACAGAAGATCATATCAGTTGTGCTTCGATTAGGTCGAAAGCCACACTGAGTTTCAGGCAGTATTTCTTCGGCCAACGGCTTCAATCTAATACAGCCATCACAATTAACACCGGTTATCAGACAGATTTCTACACACACACAAAGTACACGGGGCTACATGACCGCGTTGTCGCAACCCCTAAACTGAGGAACCAACCACCAACCAGTGACACATGAAAATTAAAAACCAGGCAGAACCCCAGATTTATAACAGTACTCTACTTTTATTTTATCTTACACAAAGATTTTAAAGTCGACCAGGCAGCTCTCTACCGGTACTTCATATTAATAAGAAGTTTATATCTATAATCAATATGGGGCTTAGTTAATCAAGTAGACATAACTGAACACTTTCATAAAAGTTAATTAATCTTATCCCCAACACGCGCGGGGAATAATAGTGCCCTTACAAAGATCTTGACTCACACAGCGATGCCGTAAAAAATTGCTAGATTTTATCTCTAAAACTCGGGCACTTCTGCCTGGCTTCGTTATTCATTGAGTTGGTTTTTAACCTTGCTTGGGGTGATACATAATCCCTGGGGGTTTGGTAAGTTTCTGCTGAGAAAGAAGGATGATTGATGATAGTATAGTCACTTGCAACATCTCGGGTGACACTAATCGATTCTAATTTTACTTCTTGCAAGTACAGTATTTTCCGACTTTTTAAATGGTGATGTCTCGTAACCTTAGTTTTATAACTCTCAATGTTTGTGAGTATAAGCTCTGAAAGGGATAGAGTTTTGGTTGTTGATTCATATAATGGCTTTACGACATCGTGGTCTAGACCATCTTTTGTCTGTCACCCCTGAGGTCTGATCCATCCTGGAAGTGCTTTTCCGTGGTTTCCCAGTTCTACCCCAGGCAAATGTCGGGATGGTACTTAAAGTTAGGCCACGACCGTCTCCTTCCCAATCCTCACCTAAAATGCAAATATACTCACAGCTACAGACAGCACAAAAAATCAGGTTATTAGACAAATTCTCCACACACCTAAGTACATAGGGCTAAAATGACCACGATATCCAAGCCCCTTACATAAAATATCATTACTCTCTAAGGGAGAACATACTGTACTGCACTACACAATCATTGCAATAACAAAAGCAAACAACACAAAGAAAAACAACAGAAAACAAACAAGTAGTTCCGTGAAGAACTAAATAGCCTATTTTCATATATTCTAGTGTGATAATTGCCTCTATCAACATAGAAAATTTCAGATTGATTACTGTAATGGATTCGTAGATATTGAGAACCGTCTAAATAATTCGGATGGTCGCCATGTTGTATTTTAAGGCTTTAGCGTTGTGTACTATTAGATGACGATTATTGCGTAGGTTCATTATTCAAACGTTGACTTCGATCGCATGATTAGGACACAAGAAATAAAAACTAAATTTTAAAAATTCGCACAGCCGCCATCTTGACGTTCTGTAAACAATTGAACTCACTTTGATATCAATGCATTACAATGTGTAAAAACATTTGTTGTACCTTGTTTCACTGCGCTCGGATGGTTAAATCGCGAGAGAAGATTATTTTAATGTTTCAAATTCTCTTGGCCACCATGTTCGGTTTATACATTCCAGGGATTTTAGGAAAAGGAAGATTGTAGTTTTACGTGACCGTGAATCTTGTGATTATGAGCCACGGGACCTCCTTTTTACTTGGAATCCGAACCACAGGACATGGCATTTCACTTCGAAAATCTCACATGCATTGACCGGGAATCGAACCCGGACCGCCTTGGTGAGAGGCATACAGCTAGACCGCTGAGCCACCACGCCCCACCAGGGATTTTAGAGTCTCATAGGTAAACGTCTAGTAGTGCCCTTTAACACCATACAAAATTTCAGGGTGATCTCAGTAATAGTTTCGAAGATATAGAAACCCAGTCAAATATTTCGCACAGCCGCCTTCGTGAGGTTATGTAAACAATTTAACTCAGACACCAGTAACCACAATGTGTATAAACATTTGCTGTACCATGTTTCACTACGTTTGGATGGTTGAATAGTGAGAAAAGTCTATTTAAATGTTTCCATTTCGCGTGGTCATCATGTTCGTTTTCTACTTTGCAGGGCTTGGAAAGTCGCATTGGTGAACGTCTAGTAGTGCCCTTTATCACCGTACAAAATTTCACGGAGTTATCAGTTAATAGTTTCGGTGAAATATTTCGCACAGCCGCCATGTTGGATTTGTGAGACGTAATAAAATTTGAAGCACATGGCCGGGGCGGCCAAAATAGCACTATGACCTTACTGAGTTTCATTGAATTAGCTCCAGCTGTTAAGATTTTATTAGGGGGAGACACGCACAAACATACACCCACACGGACAAAAGGTGATCTCATAAGCCTATTGTTTCATAAATTAAAATAGGCTAAAGACATTAAGTAAGGTATACCGAACGTGAGCAGCATTACATTAATTGAGCTTTATTGCTGTTCTCTTAGCCTAAGGCAACTCGCTTGGATCCGCCAGTTACAAGAAGATTGAAGTATTTGCACGAATTTACTTAGTGACCGGAGATGCAGACTCACTCAAAGTAACAATGAAATGTTAAATGTTATCTGTTTTAACAGTGCTCTGGTTGTGTGATTTTCTAATACTTAAATCAATATTTTCTTATCTTTAGAAATGCTTTGCTTGCTAGAGCCAAACTAATTTTTATATCCTCTTTGCTTCTTCCATGACTGGTTATTTTGCTTTCTATGTATCAAAATTATCCTACGTTAGCATTGCATCTGCCAATTTGACGTGAATAAGGGGTTCTTGATAATTCCTACTGCATTCAATAATTTTTGTTTTACATTTATTGATTTTCATCATAAATTCTTTCCTCCAGACGGAGTCAATAGCATCTGTTTAAGCTCGTTGGGATAATATATTCCCACCATGTATTTATAGAACGGTGTTAGGGAGAGAATCTTCCCACCCCTTTCATTTCAAGCAGTTCCACAGGCATCCACAAGCTTGCTCCACAGAAATATTGAAAACCCATTAATTTGATGTATACTATCATCCGAAACCAAAGGTGGGAAGCATATATCCCAGTGGTCTCCACAGTGCACGTGCTCGCCAGTTTGGTTGTGTTGAGTGAATGCAATGCATTGTTTTACAGAAGAAGGTGTTTTTTATTGATGATAGGGGATTTGTAAAAGTTGGTATATAATTTAAATATAATGTAAATAATGGTTTTGGTCACTTGAGTAAATATATTTCAGCTAGAAAGGAAATAATTATCCTGTTTGCCATAGAATAGAAGATTCCAAAGTCACTTTTATATTTTTTGTGCAGTTTTCTGCAAAGATGTTATAGGTCCCTGAACGTGCGTTGCGTGTCAGTTACGTTTCTTTAAATTATAGAGCGTGATGTGCGTTTTTTTGAATATACTATATCATGTTAAATAAACCTTATTATTGACTGATAAACACTGTATCATCACAATTTGGAGGTGGAAAATTACTACCCCATTGTCCATTTAAGCAATCATACTGTCGGGTATGGACAATGGGATAATAATTTCCCACCCCATATTTCATAGAATAGATTCCACACCTATAAAATTTTTGCATATTCCTACTCATCTATCACCCCCAATTGCAAATGTGCAACAACAACAAAAGTATTTTATACCCCCAGTCTTTTGCCCTATAAAGGGTTAAAAAATGTCATTCAAATCCTCTGGTGGTGAATTGGCTAGGATGTCAATGTCATCAGCAAATCAGAAGGTTAGGGATGTATTTTGAAACATAATTTGACAAATCGAATTTCTCAAGGTGTACTTACGCCAAATGGAGCAACGCCAAACAGCAAGTCCTTGCAGTTACTGCACATGAGAAAACACTCTTGTCTATGTGGGTAGGAGCTGAGTATTACCTTACCTGTACCTTCTCAACAACTACTTTTAAACTGGCTCCTCTCTTCCCTGAGTGGAGCACTCGTGTGGGAAACTATGTATGCTTTGTTTGAAGACTTGAAATGGAGAGAGGCATTTGACATCAACTGCCGTGAAGCATTCTCGTCGCAGTGAAGGTGGAATATTGGACCATTTCTTACGCCTCTCCAACCAACAGTGGGTCGATATGCTGGCCCGTCTCGCTGTTTAACGTACAGTGGGCCAGTAATCCTATTACACACAAGTTTTGTGACGTTGAATATAATTCAATAACAGTTCTTCATACAGAATTTCATATTTAAAACATGCACGTGTAAGCACAATGATATATGATATCTCACAAAATTCAAACAACGAAGCAAATTTTCGTCTGTGCTTTAAAATATAGCGCTGCATGAAACGTTATGTATGTACAGACGAGGAATATGAGATTTCAATGCAAACAAAACAATTCGTATCTTTAAATTAATCATGTTATTTGGATACTTATTGACATTTAAAAAAATGGAGATTTGAGCTTTGAGCTCTAGTGTTGGAGAAGGATACTCCGTATTCCTTGGGCAGCCAAGAAAACAAATGTATGGGTAATTCAAACAATCAAACCAGATCTTTCTCTTGAAGCATTGCTAACAAGCTTACAGCTGTGATATTTTGGACACATTAATAGACGTTCGGATTTGTTGGAAAATACAATTAAGATTGGAAAGGTGGAAGGGTCTCGGAGAGGAGGGCGACCAGCATTGAGATGGATCGACTCAATCAAATCCAACATGAATATGTCAGTGAAGGATCTGAAGTATATGGCTGAAGACCGAATCATATGGAGACAGTCCATCCATGCAGTCGCTAGGAGTCAACGCCGAATTGATGGCACCCGATCATCATCAACAGTATATTGGTTCGAATAAAAAGCCTCACCGTTAAAATTCGAGGGGAAAGAGGAACATGCCAAAAATATAGAAAGAAAGGATAAAGAAGAGAGATTATGGAGAGGCAGCTAACCATTTTATTTTATAGATGAGTGAAATTTCGACTTTGTGAATTATTGTTTAAAAATAACTTCAAACTTTCTATTATCCGAATATGGCAGAATATTTCCGTTTCCACAATTTTTAAAAGCTGTACGGACGTTTTAAAGAGCGACCTGCGCCCACCTCACTGGATCGTTTATTTTGCCTTTCCCTTTTGAATTTGGCTCCGACGTTTGACAAATAACAGTGGTATTGTACCAACGCTTGTCTACATTCACCTGTTCGCCGTAAGTACTATTACTATTGGCCCATTTTGAAACGCTCATAAGCGTTGCTAGGATATACTGTACAGTATTGTCTAATGTGTTACCATAATATATGATTAGGCCTAATTTAAAACCTGATATGTTGTCGTAGTCTAAGTGGATGCCTTCTGTTTACAAACTTCAAAGATACCACATGGGTTTGCGTACGTTTCGAAGTGGTCTTTTTCAAGTGTGTATTCAATGTTAGCCAGTTGTCGGTATGGAGAGCCAACGAAGAAGTTATCGAAAACGAACAACTGCTAGTTTGAATCTTCTACCGTAACTACGCCCAATTTCTAAGCTTGTTGACGCATTTAGCTGTAAGTACCGGTAATCGTTCATAGTTCGGTAGCTAAAATTAACGTTATTTCTGTTCTATTATTGTACTATATCACAGGAAAACAAAGAACTGCTCACAAGGTTAACAACAGTCACAATAATGTAGAGTTTAAACATTTAAATGTTACGCAATAGAGTAGCGGTTGCCAATCTGTGGGTCGCGACCCCTAAGAGAGCCGCGAGATTCTATCTGGGGGGTTGTGGTTGATATTTTGAATTATAAATAAATTGTTATAACAATGGGAAAATGGAATTATGTCTCTTGTTATATATTAGTCTACATTTAAACATAATTATGTTTTATATTTAAGAATACTACAATTTCACAGTAAATGCACATGTACACATTTTATGAAAACTGTTAGTTTTTACGCTGCAAATCAGAATGATTAGTGACAAGTAAGAACATGTTTGCTATTAATTAATCGTTCAAAGTCTGGCTGTATATTAGTCACAATGGTACATTATGTAACGAGCCTGTAATTGTAATAATTCAGACACGAGTATGTTTATAAAACGAGCGAAGCGAGTTTTATAATTTCCATACGAGCGTCTCTATTACCATTATAAGGGAGTTGCATACGACTGTTAATGTTCGACGATAATTATAGTTTTATTATAGGCATATGTTCTAACATAAAATGTCATAAATATCTGTGGAGATTCTATCAGCTGACTTGGGTGAAGAGCGCATGCGCTGGATTCCCACTAAGGATCCAAGTTCTTCCAAAGCTTTGTTCTTCATTTGCTTTGGAATTGTGTGGGCTCAGCATTTGCTCTCTACCTAATAACAAATTCGAAAACTTTGAAACATTGCTTGTCCTGAACTAGCATCAAAAGATAGCGCCCAGGTACTATGCAGGATCATTTTGTTAATTTGGTCGAATAACACACAATAGACTGTTACAAACGCTTAAAAATTAAAATGCATCGTATTATCAACAAGTTATTCTCGAAATTCGATGCGTATAGTTTGTCAACGGAAGGCAAATCAATGGAGTCCCAAATAGAACAGTCATGACATCTGGCGGAAAAGCTTCGCATAAGCAATCCCTTTACTGAATAGAGTTGAGATATTGACTTCCGTGGATATAATGTTATAAGCCTGCTTCCTCCACGATGTACTGGTGTGTTTATGTCAACAACAGCATTCACTAAAATTGTCGGTGAAATCGTACAAATGCAATGCCCAGTGCAGACATTGGAGTTGCGGGTATTAAGGTAAAGTGCTATTTATTTTGCAATATTCCGTAGTTTGTTTATGCAAACATTGCGGACGGTGCACACTTTCCATGTCGGTAGTAAATATAGGCTAGGGTAGAAGGATGGTGTGTTGTAAGCTTCTGAACGTATCTTGCACATTTTATAGTATTTTCTTGTCACCGTAAAGGTTCGTGCTGGTGTTGTCTTTGTGTTTGGGATTGTAACTACAATGGTTGATCCGATATCCTTTACGCTGTCAACTTTCAAATCATGTAATTCGGTTGGTTGGTTCCTCTGTCTAGAGGCTGCGACAACGCGGTCATGTAGCCCCGTGTACTTTGGGTGTGTGTAGAATCTGTCTGATAACCGGTGTTTATTGTGATGGCTGTATTAGTGTGTGTGTGTGTGTTTTTTACCAAGGACTGCAGGAATTGAATTTTCAAGTAGTTCCTACTTTTGCCTCCAAACGCTACCGTCAACGACTACTAGTTCAGAAATTGGTTACTAGATGCCACCACGGTCGCCTCCTGGCGAAGAACGTTGAAACCTAAGAGCGTTGCCAAATCTAATAAGTGAGACTCAGAGAGGTGTAATTAGTGGAAGGTCCTTTAACATGCCATAAATCTATGACATGGGACCGCCGCGCCGGCTTTACTTCCCCTAGGAAGGAAGGCATACTGAGGGATTTTAACGCTCTTAAAAATCCGACGACTTCGCCCGGGTTAGAACCTGCGATCTTGGGTATAGAAGCTCAGCATTCTACCAACAACACCACCGAAGCCGCCAACTTTCAAATCATGTAATTCATGTCAGACATATGTGAAACATTAACCTGAAATAAAGTACATGTGATGACATGTGATATCGTATTCACATGTAATTCATTTCTGGTTATTTTTTAACATATTCCAATAATTGGAATTATTTAGTGTTGACCGACTGAAAGTTACAATATATTCATTTATTCATTTGTTTATTTATGTATTTATATCTGAAATGAAAAAAGGAAATTCCACAGCCTGCTTCCAGTCGATCTATATATTTAAAACAGTAAGGTGATTTTTGTTACCGCGAGATTGACAGAACGGCTGAACCGATTGACTTCGTAATACACTCTGACGAAAGTCCTTGGTCTGTATATTTGCAGAGTTTCTTTAAAATAAACATGTTACCATATATTTTTAAATTTATAAACAAAATGCAAAATTATTGTTCCTAGCGCATGCGCAGAATCAGCTTGGCCATGACAGCCATGGTGGATGTCCTCCGCGTTTTAACGTGAGAGTTGTTTATTAGAATTATAAAGGAGGGGAAGATTCATTCATTGTTGAGAGTAGGTACTCCTCCATTTTCATAACTTTCACAAGGCAGATTATTAAATATATATTATTTATGATTCACAAACCTTTCTGGGAGCCATTAGAAGTTGATTTCAATTTGAATTGTCACTGCTACACCGGAAATATTCTTTTTAATACGACAATATATCATTTTCATTCCTATTTTATTTATATCTTGGGGAAGCCTCCATGGCATAGGCGACAGCACGACGCTCTCTCACCGCTGGGTCCGTGGTTGAAATCCCAGTCACTCAATGTGAGATTTGTGCCAGCAGTATGTTGCAATGCCGAGAGTGAACTATTTTGACACCCTTGAAGTTGTAATAGTACCAAATAGTAATCGTACAAGGAATTAAACTGCTTGAGTTCTTCTTCTTGTTCATTGTTGGTGTATTCTTGGAATACACGGTAAGATAGTGTATTTTTTTAATGCTCTTTGCTTGTTCATTCCTTCCTTTTTCTCAAACACCAACAGTGATCTCCTATGTTCTCTTTGCTGTTTAGGGTTCTCATGTTATTCGTGAGTCTGTTCTAGATATATATCTTCCATGACCCACCTAGCGTCATCTAGCAGCAAATCTCTGAAGTTCCTCAATTCTTCCCGGTGCAAGAGGACTTCCTTATCAATCTGGCCACCAGATCTCGTCGCCATCGCCAGCTATCATCTCCGTGATCAAGAGAACTTCGTCTACTTTTTCACCCACCATGCTGCGCTAGTATCGCCTGCTATCAACTCTTTGAAAACCAATTCCTCAAGAGAATTTAACTTTTTAACGTTGGTTATGCTTAAATGTTCTCCTTTTGCTTCCTACCCCCACTCTTTTCCCTTTTTTGGTCCCTCTGCGCTTCGCTGAGTGGGTCTCACTTGGACGTCGGCTCTCGACTCTGTAAGTCAAAGCTCAACTAGAGCTCACCTCTTCAACTAAAGAGGCATTCTTTAGATTCCACGCCATGTTGGAACTTTAATCGTCAAAGGGAACTTCACCATCGCCATGAAGCAAAGATAAGTACAGACTTCAGGTTTTAACCTCATCTTCATCGGTTTTATTATCTACATGCTTTTTACAATCATTTTATAGGCAGTGTGAGATTACTATATTTGATGCAATAATCACCCTTCGCGGGATTTTCCATGTTAAGCTTTTGTCTGTCTAAGCCAATCTTAATAGAAAGCAGCATTTCTTATGAGAAATCCTCTATAAAATATTCAGCTCGTTCCACCGCTGGAATAACTTTGGCCCTATCCTTCAGTTAGGATTGTTCTGGAACCTTCCAGATTCTGCACTCTATCTACCAGTCTCGCCGTCATGTATTTTCCACTCACATGTGGGGATACTATTTTAAATTAAGGAATCTTCCTTATAAATTACTGCAATAGCTACATTTTCTTCCACCGTTGGGATTTTCTATGGCGCATTTAATTGTAATCCACAACTTTCTCAAGCAATAGACTTTCGCCTACCTAGTGCAACTAGTTATTTTCCATAATTGCAATAACTTTCTTTGCCATAAACTTTTGCGCTACTACAGTGAACTTTTCATCCATTTCAACAGACTATAGTGAAAAACAGTGTTCTTTCAGTATTTCTTCCGCGTCGCACTCGTCCGATTATTATAAATACGGCCATGAACATTTACCTTCCATCCCAGTTGATCTTTCCTAAACCCCTTACTAACAACCCAAAAATAAAATTGTTACTTTAGGTCTTTTTCAATGAGGTGTCACGCTAAAGACGTGCCCTCCCACTTTTGCTTACATGTAATTAATTAATTTCTGTATAACTACGTGTCTGGTACACGTTTCAAACTTACATGGTTTCTTCCTTCTAATTAGGGAATACAATTCTTTCAACTCATAAGTGAGTTATTTCTAAGTTTCACGAAAGGGCTCGTGATCCCTACTTAAACATAGGAGGTCTAGAACCTTCCTGTCGACTTTCTCTTCAGGTTTCACATTAAGTGACCTGTCCTATTTTTATACACACACAAAAAAATAGGTAATTCCGCTTAAATATAAGAAGTTAGGAACTTCTATTTTATTCTTCCTGTTTTAGTTATTGTTATTTTCAAAGTTGTTACTCTTTCTAGAATATTTTCTCAGAAATTTCTGGAAGTACACACCTTGTACTCTATTTACTGTCTAACTTTAATCACTTTAATTGTTCTTAACTTTGTACTTTATCCTCTCTATTTTAAAATCTTGCGAGGATTTTAAAACATGTAAAGGTTTGAAACCAATAGAATTGTTAATTGCCTGGCGCAAACTTTAGATGTTTTTTCGGAGGTCTGTGAACCCATTTGTTATAAAGTCTAAATTATATATTTGGCAAAAAACTACTACTTATTTGTTAAATTCATTACGCTCTTTTGCATTGTTAAAATAAATTCAAGTTCCTTTTTTGACTCATCATTTCTCTAATACTACAGTTAGGCAAGATCCTGTCTTTCCTGACTCTTCCTAGGTTCATGCCCTCGTTAATGCAAATAAATCTTGTGATAGCGTTTTCACCACTTGTTGCATTTGAGCAAGAACTCTTAGTTGCCAACTCGGTAAAGTCTCTCTTAGCTTTAATAGCTAATTCTAACTGGCCAGTAAGGCAAGCATAGCTCGCTACGCCAGCTTCCTGCTTGTGGAGATCCTCTCCAAAAAACTTATGGTTGGTTTTCCAAAAGATAAGTGTTTCTCTTTGCCTAAACTTTCAGTCGGCTCCTTGCTGGGTAAAAGCTTAGCCATTTCCAAATGCAACTATTGGTTCACTTACCAAAATTATTCCCAAAGGTATACTTCCTTTATCACTATCCTTCTTGGAAGCACTTGGTCGCTTTTCAGGAACTCTACAACTTCGAAAACTGGAAATATCAAAACCAATTCAAATTATTGGCATTCTTCGAATCACTTGTTCAAAAACAAATTCCTTTGAACAGACATACAATAAGTCTGTTACTCTTTGTCTCGCCAGACCATCACCCTCCCCATAGTAGGCATATGCATGCTTGAGAGGGAATATGCTAAAGCCATTCTCTTGCAAACCGCCCAAGTCCTAGCTGCGTTTCCCGTTAGCTTCGACCAGGTCCTTACCCACTTTAGGTATCAGAGAGCGGATTTGCAGTGGCAACCGCCTTTGAGTGCATTTAAAGTTAAATTTATAACTTTTGTGGGACTCTCCTCCTATTTTCCATCCTTTTTCTCCAGTCATAAACCCACCTCCTTTTCTTTATCATCTTCCCTTGGTGGTTAGGTTATTCCTTAGCCAATAATCCACCCAATTGTCTGTCATGTTTTGACGGGCTTGAACTAGTATTTATTTATTTATTTTCCTCCAAGTAACATCCGTTTTAACCATTACGTGTATGAAAGAAGATGTCCTCATGAATAGAAGTATCTACAGCCATTCTTAGAATTCTTCTTCCCCGCGATAAATAGAGGAAAGCGTTCTCGTCTCAAGCCTTCGGCTTTTTCTTTATTTTGTCGGATAATGCAATTGAACACCAAGTCGAGTGTGAATCCCTTACTTAGAAGGCATTTGGACACGGAGAATAAACTTGGTGTCAATGGACTTGAACACATTTAAGTCCCATTACCAGAGAAGGACAAGGGGTACGCTTTCATGGGCAAAATATTTATAAACCGCTGCGTTACATATGACGGGAAGCTTGGCTGGGATATTGTGAAATGGACCTGAAATTGGAAACTGAATTTACAATCAACCTTTTAAAAATGTCTACTTTTCTTCTTCTTCCTACTGCCGGTGGCCCCTCAATTTCCTTCAATGTACACATCACACACAATATATTTTTTTTGTAAGGAAAAAGGAAGAAAATAACAGAGAGGGTAGAACAGGATATAACTCTTGTTGAGTCGATACAAACACAACATTTTTTATGGGAGAGAGAGAAAGAGAGATTGAGAGTAAGTAAGAGTGAGTGAGTGAGGCCACCCTCCATTCTTTGTCCCATTCTTTCTTTCGAGGAACATGGGAGGTAGAGGAGGTAGACGGGGGAGGGCGGAATGAAATATCGCCACTTTTTGAAGGCGTGCTATTTGCATATTCACAGAGAGCTCTGTTGTACCCAGTATCACTCCACGACTACGACACGGCTAAGAGCTTGGCCGTTACGCACCATTAAGTATCTGGACCCATATTTTATTACGTGTAGTAGAGGTGTGAAACAAGGGGGGCTAGATTCAGTGGACAAGGATTGATTAGAATTAGCCCACCACACACACCCTCAGGGGTTGAACACGAGACGACGGCTACTAATGTGACCACAACAACAATGATTCACCATTAAAGTAATATTGATTTGTCTCGTTCTCCATGGTGACTTCAAGCAGAGTTCATGATATACGCCAGTGACCGCAATGACGCCCGTCAAGTGCATTGCCAGACAATAATACACATTTGTGAGGGAAAATAGACATTCTATGCTGCGAGAAAAACATTCAAATTTCGTACCATGTCATGTCATCCCATTTTCAAAATTCCAACGTTAACACTTTTTCATTCAATTTTAATTTTTTTTCTCATTACTCTTTTTATAAAATTTACAACATTCAATCTTTTTAATCCATAGTTAAAAATTCTATCCAAACTCACCATTTTCAAAATTCTCATCATAAGTCTATTTATCCAATTTTCAAAATTCTAATTAAAACTCACCAATTTCAAAATTCTTATCTTTTTATCCAATTTACAAAATCTAATCTTAATCATTTTTATTCAATTTTTAAAATTCTAATCTTAACTATTTTTATCCAATTTTCTAAATTTTAATCTGAACTCTTTTTTATGAAATGTTCTAAATTCTTATCATAACTATTTTAATCAAATTTTCAAAATGCTAAACTCATTTTATCCAATTATGAAAATTCTAATCATAATTCATTTTTATCCTTAATTTGACCTTCATTTGAACTGTCTTTCCCAGTTTCTCACATATCTACCATCTTTATAGGATTTTAAATCCTTTATATTAAGTGCATGCTGAACCTCCAGCTAAAGATTGAACCTCAATCATTTGCACATTGGTTAAAAAATATTCTATTTTCATTCGGGACAAAGAATTCTTTCTGAAGAACAAAGTTTTAGGGAGAGGTTCATTGAAGTCTTAATGGTTGAAAAGGTTTAATTTGTAACTGGAGGTTTATAAAAAGGAATTCAAAAATTGTTGTAAACGTGCGATATAGTAGGTTAACTGTAAAAAGAGGGCTCAAAGCAAGAGCAAAAATTTGAAAATTGGATAAGAAAATAGTTACCGTATGATTTGGAATTTGAAAATTTAAAGTTTGTTTATGGTAGCAACGACATCTGTGTTTACTTGGAAATGTGTATAACTGTTGTATTAGATTTATGACAGGCGCAGTGATAAAATTAATATTTTACTCATTTGGCCCTTGAAGTTTTATCTCCCCTTTTAAAGTATTAGCAGTGTAGAACTTCACTCGTAGTCCCCGAACTTTAGGATACTACCTCGTTCTTGGTATTCCAAGATTTCTCACTCATAATAAACCTTCGTTGCTAACACTTAATTACATTTCTATGGAGACAATCTATCTGTGTATTTTTACAATAAAACTTTGCCATTTCTTCGTGGTACAATAAGAGTTATTTGGAGGAAACGTGAAGCTTGCAATTACAATAGCATCTTTGTTAACAGAATGAATCCATGCCATGATAGGCTAGTATTTACTTCAGGAATTATTTACTGTTACAAAAGCTTCCTCGGAGTTGCAAGGCCCTTTTGTTTTACTTTCCAAGCAGCCGGTAAGACTATACCGCTGCAGCAGATTAAGAGGTCGACTCAGCATTTGTTATTCTGGACAATACGTCGCCGTCACCAGCAATGAATACCTGAATCTTGTCGACTCAATGAAAGATACATTATTATAACTTTGTATTTATGTATTGTCCGGAATCGGGGTTAAGTGGATGCAGAAGTCACAGGTCATTAGTGTTTATTAATATTGTTACGGACATCTCATATTTGACAATAATGATGAATTTAGGGGTTTGGGAGTGAGCCATGATTTTGAATAGTCGCCATTGTTCTCACATACCATAGTGTACCTGCAGCAAAGCGGTAGCAACCCCAGAAACAAATATTCACCATGCTGCTGTCTTTTTTCCATTTCGGGGACTAATTACACCAGATTGTTCCGAACATCACTTACCTTACTATAAAGCGCCGGTCAATACAATAAGGACACCACCCATAATGTAACATTTGCCTCCTGTCCTAAAGTATTTTGTAATGCACTAATTTTTAATTTATTAGTAAAACTTACAGAGAATGAGCAGGCTTTTTGTTAAACAATATCATGGATTTTGGTTGAAAATACGCAATTAATAGGGATTTTGAAGTTTTAAGTACGGTATAGCACAAAAAATAACACTGTTATGGTTGGAAACCCCATCCTAGGAGAAAAACGTGGCACTTACAGAGGCTATATTTGAAATCTGGGTATCAATAAACCTGATAAACACATACTGGTATCAAACGAGTAGTCTAGTGTAAAAATATTGGGGGGAAATGTGAAGATGAGTGGGGTGTCATATATTTCTTTATCATTTTCAGAAAAAGACACGTAAGTTTATGGAAGAGGAGTTTATAAGCGACGTGGAGTGGGGGGCGATGACCACCTGTATCTGGAAAGGGGGGCGTCAGCTGGCAAAGATTGGCAACCACTGAGTCTTATATAATCATTGATAATTGATCTCCAGATCTGTTCAAATTATTAGGCTCAAGCACTTGTTTCTCCTAAACCTTCCTTAATCCAGCAGATACTAACAAATGCAACTTTACGTGAAGAAATGTCTATACTTTTCCCTCTATCCAAAAACAATCCGATTTGCTTTGCACGGCGCTAAATGACGTAAGCAAACAACGATGAAATAGCTTGCCACGGTGGGTGAGTGGATATCGTGTCGGTCTACTAACCCCAAGATTGCAGGTTCGCTCCTGGCCGTGGTAAGTGGTTTTTGAAAGGCGGCAAAAATACGATACGCATGTCATACGATGTTGGCATGTCAAAGAACCCATTTGAATTCAGCAGGCCGAGTTCATAATGGCAAAATTAATCTCGGGAGTTTCCGCCAACACAAAGTTCCTCATTTCTCTACTAGAAAGCGCTATAGTGTTCTAGGAGCTTAGATATCTAACATCTAACTTCCTTGACTTTCATAGTCAAGGAACAACGAAATTCGACATGGAAGCTACCCTCTGGGTGTCAAATAACAAAGCTTGCACCCGGCATCCGAGGCCATACGATATTATTATTATTATTATTAACGATGAAATGATATTGTTTAACTAGCAACACGCCCCGGCTTCATCCGGTATCTCAAACGTTTTACCCAGCGTAAGCTTAAAAGGCGCAAGGACGGCAGGTCACAGACGCAATTCAGATAACCCGAGGTGAACAGCGAAACTCCACATATACTCCTCTCTGAAGTCCTTACTCGACACGACTCGACAGTTTGATGCGCACCGAAGCTGGGGTGATAGGCTCACTCGCTAGCTCGTAAACTCACTTCGAAGCTAGTAATTTAAATTTCCACTGAATGGAGATTGTTGGAAGAAATGAAAACTTCGCGGACTTCTTCATTTTTGTAGAACTTTTCGTGCTGAACAATTCTTACACTCATCGTATATATGTATTATTTTAACGGTTTACCCAGCGTAAGCTTGAAAGGCGCACCGACGGCAGGTTTCTCTTCGACTCGATTCACTGAAATCGAAACTGCTCGTCTTCCTTTGGTCTCAAATGAATGTTTCTCTACAGAAACATTTCTCGAGAAATCCTTTACTGGATGGTGAAACCCGCATCAAAATCCATCCAGAGGTTATTGAGGTTGCACATTACATCCACGAATCGGGGACATTGTTTTATACCATGTAGAGAGAACGGTTCGTAGAAATAGCTACACTTCCCTATTAACAATGTGTTGCACCAACAATGACCAGAACCTCAAATTGACATTGTTGTCTTAAACTGCTACTTTCAGTCACAGAGCAGCGAGTCGTTCTCCCTTCAAAACAAAACACCTGAAGGTAAAAGCGGAGTTGCCAACATCTTGGATGAATCTATAAATCGAGTGGGAACTTTTGTTGCGCTTTATACTTACAATGTGAAAAATCCCTCTCATGAACAGCCATCCTGAATAAATTTAAAAGTGGTGGAACACTGTGTGTCTAGTCTAATAAATAAATAATTTGAACAGATCTGTAAATGATATAACCATAAACCACTTGATTTAGGATTTCAAAATTCGTCATTTCAGAATGTTGCACATCAACTTCTATCGTAGTTGGCATGACTGCGGTTACTGATTTAATAAATGCATGTATAGAATTCATGTAATTATGGGTCCATGTGATAATCCAGTTTTTTGTTGGTGTATGACAGATGCACATTTATACGTAATGAGCCGATTTAATTAAGGCTGAATTTGTGGTCAAACACATTGGTCATATAACAGCTGTGATTACCTGATTTGCCAGAACTCTCATAACAAATGTGTGAAACAGGATAGTGTTGTGCTAGCAGAGTTTTCCGAAAATTATTATTTAAGTGTATTTGGTAATGAGTGTGTTTGACTATCACTCATAATGATCAGAATAAATTGACTAATACTGCATCAGCTGCGGATATGTGACTTTAATTGTACAGTTTGCCGAGAAAATCGAACAAATGGCTAAATTATTTGAGAGCTACTGCTGCTGAGAGCTGACCAGAATGTTAGGCTAAGGAACGTAGTTACAAAGAACAAAGTCTAACTGAGGCTTGACAATATTTGCTTTTCTAAAAACATTACGCTATAACTTCCCGAGCGCCCAGAGCAAAATAAAACAGAACAGTGATTGATAATTACTATTAATAAGAAAATAATATCACAGATACGAACACCAATAAAGTCACTCAGGCAGTGTCTGTGGAGAGGGTGAATATTCTCAATTACCTAATAGAAAAGGAGGTTGCTATGGCAACGGCAGCAAGGCTGTGTGGAGGGAAGCCCCTTACCATAGCTCTCAGCTGGATTCCTCACTCGCAAACAAATTAACTCCGAACAGTACCTTCTTTGCAGTAAATAATGAAGTTTGAAACTCTTTAGGATGTTTAAAGAATAGCTAATGCAGACATCACTTGTACAGACTGAAGTAAGATCTCACAACCCTCTTCTTTTTCCATCGTCCCCCCCCCCCCCCTCTACTCTGCCCACTCTTCGCCAATCTCAGAAAAACGGTGAGAGAGTGCTGAAATTTTAGTATGAGAAGGAAACTATATTCCTAAGGAAAGAAAGATTATTGGGTGTGCAACTACGATGCACGACGATATTTGAGCGTGACAACGTATTCTAGGACTGATTTGTTTAAATTGTCGCTCTTGCGAAATTTCAGCTTTGTATATCTTTTAATTACGTATTTTGCGGAACGGGAAGTTCACAGGCGAAATGAAGAAAAAGGAAGTTGCACTTCCAGGGAAACTCCAAATACAACCACTTCTCTCTGAAGTTATATCTCAACAAGACTCGACAGTTTGCTGCTCGCTGTATCTGGGGTAATATGTTCGCCCGCTAGATAGGCTGTGATAAGACTCACCCCTAGCCAGCTAGTAAACTGTCCCCTCAGTATTTGAATGGAGATTGTTGGAAGAAATGAAAACGTATGTGGGCGATGTATTAAAGATAGAGATATGCTCTTCCGAACTTTTTATGCTGAACACTCATAGTATATAGATATTTTATTAACACTTACCCTGCTGAGGCCTTAAATGTTGCTCCTCACCCCTGTGCTGGCTGATTTCCAGAATTCATGGCTATGTTCAGAATGGTACAAACTGAATGTGGTTTGATTTACAAATAAATTGAAAAGTCCGTTCGATTTCCGAACCCTTACACTACCAATTTAATACAAATCCGACACGATTGAAAAAAAGAAAATAATGTAAAAAAAATAATGCCGTAGACAGCTGTTGCTCGCGCTCTCGTCCTGGAACGAGCGGGCGCGCTGGCAGAAGTAGAAGGGAGAACTGTCTCTTCGGTTGCGTCAGATTCAGAATCTGTTATGCGAATTATAACCCCAAATATATATACTAGTCATAGAATAAACTCAACGTTTTTGCGAGAGAAAAATCTGTCCACTAAGAATAAAAACAAAGGAAAGGAAAATAGATTTGACCTACTTGAACTTGCATCGCTTGCCTTCGAACAGATCGATATTCTTCCGCTGAACAGTGACGTGTTGCTATCTAGCGATGGTATGTGCAACTTCATGCTTACTGGCACCAACACGCGAGTGCTAGAGCTGTAATATTACGTTCGTCTCCAATACAAAGCGTGAGAAATTGATCAACGAGATATTACGCTCGCCGCAGTTGTAGAAAGTTACCTTCGAACATAATATTACGACGTCCGCGCTGTAAGTGTTAACGGTTTGCCCAGCGTAAGTTTAAGAAGCGCACGGATGCCATGTGTTTTCTTTAGACTTTTTCGCTGAAATCGTTACTGCTCGGCTTCCCTTGATAGTAAATAAATTATTTTCCACCGAAATCTTCCTCGAGATATCCTTTACAGAGTGGTGAAAACCACATCAAAATCCATTTAGAGGTTCACCCGTGACATCCGAAAACGGCAGTAGCGACACCCGTGCGCAGGAACAGAAGAGAGAGAGAGAGATAGTTGCAGAGTTAAAACGATATCATCACCTTTCACTGTAACACTCTTCCACGAACGTCACTGTATTCCAACAATTTATTTGACGTCATAACGTCAAAAACCATTTATAATTTACAAAGACAAGCACAACGCCACCTGTGTGCGATTGCCTGAAACTATCTGAGATATTTTAATCCTAGAATTAGCCTTGGGGCATATAACTCTCCTTGGAGTGGTCATCTGTTTAGTAACGTATTCTAATCATACAGCCAATAGATTTTCATTCAGGTTCAAAGCAATACCTTCACGGGAATACTTTGCTGAAATTGGGATACTCGTGTAGCAGATATCCTCGACTTCCTCCTACTTTTATTTTTCCCATTGTTCCTCATTTTACTATTCAAGGAACTGTACGACGTTTCTCATGGTATTTTACGCTTCCAGTTTACGGAATATTCAACTAAAGCATAGGTAAACGTGAAACTGAAGGGAGGGCTTGCTTGCCAGCAGAAGAATATAACTCGCGCAGTCTAAGTGCCCTTTGTTCCTTTCCATGCATACAGATGAAAGTTATCAATAACACATGAGGTTTTATATTCCTATATGTGTCTGCGTTTTAAACAACAGCTGGGCCTATATGGATGATATACACACATCAAAAAAAGTTTTGCATCACCTCGGTTCCAAGAGTTCCGGAACCGTTAAATACAAAGGGAATAGAGATCAACACAAACAACATTTCAGCTCGTTTTATTGCTCATGAGACCCACACATTGCATGTTGTACCATCATACAGCTAGACTTTCAGCATTTGTGGTCCAGATTGCAGTACACACCACTACCTCTAATACCCAGTAGCACGTCCTCTTGCATTGATGCATGCCTGTATTCGCCGTGGCATACTATCCACAAGTTCATCAAGACACTGTTGGTCCAAATTGTCCCACTCCTCAACGACAATTCGGCGTAAATCTCTCAGAGTGGTTGGTGGGTCAAGACGTCCATAAACAGCCCTTTTCAACATATCCCAGGCATGTTCGATAGGGTTCATGTCTGGCGAACATGCTGGCCACTGTAGTCGAGCGATGTCGTTATCTTGAAGGAACGCATTCACAAGATGTGCACGATGAGGTCGAGAATTGTCGTCCATGAAGACAAATGCCTCTCCAATAATCTGCCGATATGGTTGCACTATGGGTCGGAGGATGTCATTCAGGTATCGTAAAGCCGTTTCGGAGCCTTCCATGACCACCAGTGGCGTACGTCGGCCCCACATAATGCCACCCCAAAACATCAGGGAACCACCACCTTGCTGCACTCGCTGGACAGTGTGTCTAAGACGTTCAGCCTGACCAGGGTGCCTCCAAACACGTCTCCGACGATTGTCTGGTTGAAGGCATATGCGACACTCATCGGTGAAGAGAACGTGATGCCAATTCCGTGGGGTACATTCAGCATGTTGTTGGGCCCATCTGTACCGCGCTGCATGGTGTCGGGGTTGCAAAGCTGGACCTCGCCATGGACGTCGGGAGTGAAGTTGCGCATCATGCAGCCTATTGCGCACAGTTTGAGTTGAAACACGACGTCCTGTGGCTGAACGAAACGCATTATTCAACATGGTGGCATTGCTGTCAGGGTTCCTCCGAGCGGCAATCCGTAAGTAGCGGTCATCCACTACAGTAGTAGCCCTTGGGCGGCCTGAGCGAGGCCTGTCATCGACAGTTCCTGTATCTCTGTACCTCCTCCATGTCCGAACAACATCGCTTTGGTTCACTCTGAGACGCCTGGAAACTTCCCTTGTTGAGAGCCCTTCTTGACACAAAGTAACAATGCGGACGTGATCGAACTGCGGTATTGACCTTCTAGGCATGGTAGAACTACAGACAACATGAGCAGCGTACCTTCGTCCTGGTGGAATGACTGGAACTGATCGGCTGTCGTACCCCCTCCGTCTAATAGGCCCTGCTCATGCATGGTTGTTTACATCTTTGAGCAGTTTTAGTGACATCTATGAACAGTCAAAGGGACTGTATCTTGGATACAATATACACAGTCAACGTCTATATGCCGGAGATCTGGGAACCGAGGTGATGCAAAACTTTTTTTGATGTGTGTATTACTGTTCCACATTTCTCGTAACGCGACGGAATAATTCAATGTTCGATTTATACAACAACCTGCTTTACGATGCTGAGTGCTATTGAGCTTGGGCATCTTTTGATAGCAAAGGGAATAACACAGCACAAGATATCTTCTTATTTGTGGTCTTGAAGAGGAAATAGAATCAACTTCCTTCAAATTGTTAATTTATAGGAGCATTTCCAAGTGAACCAAATTAGCTACATAACTCTAATGTTTACTGTGTATTGACACAGACATTTAGAAAGATGGTATATTAGTTCTCGCAGTAAAGAGGCGCAGGTGCGCTTCATAGAAGGGAGGTAGCGCGCAGTTCGCTTCCCATGTGGGGGTCCGGGCGGGGACACCAAGAGCCAGCTAGGTGTCCTAGGCGAAACCCCACACAAGACACGGCACAAAAGTAGAAAAATTGCTGAGTTTTAACGGGCATTATCTTCCACTGAAACAACAATAAGTATTAAATGGAAATTATAACAGTCTAATAATAATACAGTGTGTCCGCAAAGTCTCTCCGCAGCGGCTACTACTGAAGAGCGTGTAATTTTAATGGAAGAGGCTTTCCGTGCTGGCGGAAACTTTACGGAGCACAGTGTGATAGTGGTGAGTACTTAATTTACTTAATTTATTGTAATTGTTTTCCTCGTGACAACGTAATATGAATATACTGCCAAACCAACACGCCCCGCAAGGCGAGACACGCGCTGCGGAGAGTCTTAGCGGACACACTGTAATAATTATAATAACAAAAACTCATAATATATGTCTACCCCTTATTATTCCCGTTTTCCAACAGGGTCGGGGATGAGATGCGATGGAAGTATTTGTGGCGGATGGTTTTTACGACTGGATGCCCTTCCTGATGCTAACCTCATGAGAGGAGTTAATGAGAGATGAAATGAATGATGGTGAATGAAACTGGGCAAGGATGTGGAAGGAAGCGGCCGTGGCCTGTCAGAAGGTACCGTCCCAGGAGTTGAACATGGGAAACCACGGAAAACCATTTCAAGGACGGCTGACGGTGGGCATCGATCCCATGCGTCTACCGAGTCAGCAGAGAGCGTGGCCCCGTAGCTTAACGCTGCGCTTTAGCGAGCGAAGCCACCACTGTCGGTAATTTAAGAAAACTAATAATAATAATAATAATAATAATAGTAATTTATAAGAGTAATTTATGCTTCCGTGGCTTAGGCGGCAGCGCGCCGGCCTCCCACCGCTGGGTCCGTTGTTCAAATCCCGGTCACTCCATGCGAGATCTGTGCTGGACAAAACGGAGGCAGACAGGTTTTTTCTCCGGGTACTCCAGATTTCCCTGTCAACAATTTCATTCCAGCAACACTCTCCACGATCATTTCATTTCATCTGTCATTCATTTAATCATTGTATCAGAGGAGTGCGACAGGCTTCATCAGCCAGCACAGTTCATATCCTCGCCGCTAGATGGGGGCTTCATTCATTCCATTCCATGACCCGGTCGGTCGACTGGAAACAGGCTGTGGATTTTCATTTCAATAGTAATTTATGATTTGCACGTAACTATGCTATACTAATTATGCTACTCTTGTCGTAGATAGGCCGGCTCCGTGGTGTTGGGGTAGCGCGCCTGCTTCTCACCCGGAGACCCCGAGTTCGATTCCCGGCTCCGTCAGGGATTTTAAAACTGACGTGAGGAGTGGAACGGCGTGCACTCAGCCTCGTGAGGACAATTCAGTAGCTTTCTGACAGTGAGGCAGCGCCCCGATCACGAAAACCAAGATTAACCGCCGAGGGGACCCGATGCGCTAATCACGCGTCACCCCAATATCTGAAGGCCAAATGGCAGGGCAGCGGTCACTTGGTCGGCCTAGGCCCTTCATGGGCTGTATAGTGCCAGGGGTTGACTTTTTTTTACTTTTTTGACGTAGATAGTCTTTGCTATATTTTTTACGATTCGCAATTTGAATCTCAGTGTATGTTATGCTTGTTTGAACAATTTTTATAGCAAATTTTTATACGACAACAGTAGCATAATTCCGTATTTTTAGTGTAAATTTAAACCGCAACACAGTGGTCAGGATTTAATGATGGTTACTTGAAGGTCGAAATGCGTAATCCTAATTATGCCTCATTTAAAATAGTGATGGGGCAGATGACCTCGTAGTTCCGCCCCTTAAAACAACAATAACTAACTATAACTAAAATAGTGATAACTAGCATTATCCGTCGTGGCTTCGCCCGCGAATATTCTTGTTGTAAAGAGTACACTTAGCAAAATCTCAATCATGAATGCTATGACTGATTTATCCTTGGTATGAATAATCAGACTTTGTCAATTCAGCTACTGGTGCAGTGGTTAGGGGTTTGTCATTCCTTCATAGGTATATCAGAGCGAAGTTAGTTTTCTGGGAATATCACAGACACTTTAATTTAAGGGCCTTCGAATGAGGTTTTCGGAGACCCTTTACAGTCGGGTGAAAAATACCTTTCGTACCACACTCACACGTGAAAATTGCGTGAAAAAATTCTAGAGTGCCCCTTGACCCCCTTAAGCGCATTATACTGTATGTATTGATGAATTTTACAGCTTAATTTGGTTCAGTGATAACCTTATAACCGTCTGGAAACTTTCACAGTAATGTAATAATTGGAATTGCATTGCGTCTTACAGAAATAGATGGACCTGTGAGATTCTGTTACCATGGTTACCGTGTTGCATTCTTCCATTATTTCATTGTAAATATACATGTTTTAAGGTATTTATTTAATTGTGAGGCATTTAAAGAGTAGGTGAGTGCGTTTCGCTTACGCATTGGGTTATGCTGAACTTGTAGGTACCCCATATGTGTAGGTTGGTGTTAATGGGACCTTATTTTCGGTACAAAACTGGAATGGAACCTTAGCAGAATAATAAAGGGAGGGATTAGCTAATAGGATACATGTTTTCTTTTCAGGAGTGTATTTACTTATTATATCTTATACCTCACCCATTCATTGGGCATATCTGTGTTGACCGACTGAAGATCAATAATGACATTTTAAAATTATTTATTCATGAATTTATTTATTTATTTACTTATTTCCTTTAATTAATTAATTGATTAATTAATTAATTCATTCATTTATTTATTCATGCATTCATTGGTTGGTTGGTTCCTCAATTTAGGGGCTGCGACAACGTGGTCATGTAGCCCCGTGTACTTTGGGTGTGTGTAGAATCTGTCTGATAACCGCTGTTCATTGTGATGACTGTATTAGTGTGTGTTACCTGTTTTCAATTCATGTAAGGACTGCAGACATATAATTTCTTCAAGTAGTTCCTACTTTTGCCGCCAAACGCCACCGTCAACGACTACTAGTCCAGAAATTTGTTACTAGATGCCACTGCAGTCAGCTCCTGGCGACGAACATCGGAACCTAAGAGCGTTTGTCAAATGTTTAACCTAATTTAGCTTCACACATGTGTAATTAGTGGAAGATTCTTTAACATGCCATAAATCAATGACATGGGACCGCCGGCTTTACTTCCCCTCCGAAGGAAGGCATACTGAGGGATTTCTAATGCTCTTGAAAATCCGACGACTTCGGCCAGGTATGAACCCGCGTTCTTGTGCATAGAAGCTCAGCATGCTACCAACTACGCCGCCTCATTCATTCATTCATTCGTTCATTCAATCAATCATTCATTCATAATTAAGGTGCATTTGTATACCGCTCAATATAGTACTTTCATGACTATACAGTTGATCGGGTAAATGAACCGTCTCTGTTTGTTACAAACCACATTTCAGAAAGGTACGTTCTGAGGTAATTGGCATACGGGAAGGGATATAAACCCTTCTTGTTCGCAGTTGGAATTCTGTGCTGAACTTCACGAAAGTGCAAACGAGATGTAATTTCATTCCCGTAGGACTATTTCGCTCTTGAATGTTGCCATCTTCAACTCATTATCCCTGAGTTTCGCTCTAGTGTGGGCGTTGTTACGTGGCTTCGAGCATGCGATGCTCCAGTGACGATGAAATCGACTATAAAAGTTTTACAACACAACAACATCGGTAGAAAAAGATGAGCGCGAGCGAGAAGTTAAATCTCTTCAAACTAAGTGGAAATAAAAGCGAATACTAAAATCCACGGTTAAATTTCATTAGTAATATGCTGAGAATTGCTTTATACACTACTGCAGCTCAAGCCGTGAAGTCTAAACACATCAGTTACATAATAGTGCAATAACAAAACCAGCCAGCTCCAAAACATTACATTTTACAGCTACATTGCGATGCTGTAGTATAAAGTACTCTTCATGCTAGGAGTATTTGAGAAGCTTGGCTTGAAGGTTGCAGTTGACGTATCGTCATTAGTAGGGCCTGGAGGTTGATGCCGTAAAAAAGTTTAATAAATGCACTTAAAATTTTAAAAATGACTAATAAATGACCTAAAAATCGAAAAAAGCCCTATAAAATGGAGAAAATGATCTTATAATAATAGACTAAACCTACTACATACTCCATACTTTCTTCGGCTTTTCCCAATTAATTGGGGTCGCTGGAGCCAACCAGGCTCATTTTGGTTTTGGCTGGGGATTTAAGGCCGAATGCCCTTCCTGACGCCACGTGATTTTTGAGGTGAAAATTCCACCCCGCTGTCACCGGGATTCGAACCCCAGCCGTTCGGGTGAAAGACGAGCAGCTAAGCCACTGCCCCATCACGCTCCCCTATAGACTAAACCTACCAATATTTCAAAAGTTCGAAAAATGCACTATAAAATGGAGAAAAAAAAGACATCTGAAGCTCAAACTGAAAAGTCAATCAAAATATATTTCTAGCACTTAACAAAAGGTTTATGTTCATGCTACTAGCTTCTTCTTAACTCTGAGAGACGTAACCCCCTCATATAAAGCTGTGACATGACTAAATTGGAAAAAAAAATGACATTAAAAGGCTGATTTCTCCAAAATATGACCAAACAAAAAATCTACCAAACTTAAAAAAATGCTCTTAAAATGGAAAATGGAAAATGCAAAAAGATGCAAAATAAAAATGACATATTTGAAGACGGGGTGGCCCGACCGGATTTTCTATGTACTTCAGCATTGTTTCAGACAGCTCAGTAAAATGATGACATGTCATCAACATCCGGGCCCTAGTCAAGAGTCATTAGTCATTAGCAATATTCTGATTATTGCAATCAAATACCAATTGAATCGGCCGGAAATATATTATTCATTTATGGTATGTCTTTTGGTGCCGGGAGTGTCCGAGGACATGTTCGGCTCGCTAGAGGCAGTAGCTGCTTCAGGCGGACACCCGCAGGGTGAGCTACAAGTTCCGTTCAATTTCAAGTAGTTCCAACTTTCGCTACCAGATAACACTGACACCTAGTGGTGAACGTTGGCACTTTGATAGAGCGTTGGGTCAAGACTTCAGTATTAAGTCACATTTCACTACATTTCAGGAGACAGATCAAACGTCGTTGACAGAACAGAAATTAACAAACACACTATATTAGTCATCCATGATGTGAAGCAACTATTCAGGTTATATTTGTGTTAGCGGAATATCAATTTCAATTTAATATAGCCTATATACTTTTCAGATCAATTTTGAAACGTGACTTAATGCCTTTCAGCTCCGTGGTCAGTTTTTGCGGCATAAAGCCACCCAGAATGAATATTTCACATGATAGTTTATTTTGAAATGGATTTGTAACATAAAACCACCCAAACCTTTTACAAATGTAACTTACAATAGCACAGTATCACGCGGGAATCTTGCAGTGCGACCAACATTAAGTACGGAATAAGACGCTGAAAGGCAGCATGTCATCGGCTTAATGCTCTTCTCCTCTGATCGCACTACATGTAGCAGTGGTTTCTGCCTTAAACAGAAGGCTGACGTAACTCTTTCCTATGCCGTTCCAATGCCCTTGGGTCAATACTTCAGAATACTAATTGTTAAAAACCATGACCATTTTTAGCCTATTTTCAATTTTGAAAAAAAAAAAAAAAGGCTTATGAGCTCACCTTTTGTCCGTGTGTGTGTGTGTGTGTGTGTGTGTGTGACCCCCTAATAACTTCTAAACGGCCAAAGCGATTTCAGTGAAACTCGGTAGGTTCATAGCACTGTTCAGGACGACCCCGACCGTATCCTTCAAATTTTGTTACGTCTCACCAGTCCAACATGGCGGCTGTGAGAAATATTTCACCAGCATTCAATATCTCTGAAACTATTCCCGATATCACCCTGGAATTTTTACGGTGATAAAGGGAACTACTAGAAGTTCACCTATGAGACTTTTGAAAAACTGGTAACTACAAAACCAACATGGCAGCCACGCGAATTTGCGACTTTTAAATAGACGTTTCTCGCGATTTAACCAAACAAACGCAATAAAACTTGGTACAGTATATGTTTATACACATTGTAATGCACCTACGTCTAACTTCGTTCGATTGTTTACATAACCACAAGATATTTCGCCGGCATTCTATGTCTCTGAAACTATTAGCGGTATCACCCTGAAATTTTGTAGGGAGATAAATGGCACTACTGGAAGTTCATCTATAAGACTTTCAAAAACCGGTAAACTACAAAACGAACATGGCGGCCAAGCGAATTTGAAAATTTTAAATAGACCTTTCTCGCGCTTTAATGTTCCAACCGCAATGAAATCTGGCACAGGAAATTTTTATACACATTGTAATACACAGGTATCTAATTTAGTTCAATTGTTTACATAACCTCAAGATGGCGGCTTTGCGAATTTTAAAATTAAGTTTTTATTTCTTGTATCGTAAACATGCGATCGATGTGAAGGTTTGAATAATGAACCTACTCAATAATTTTCCTTTAATGGTACATGACTCTATGGCCTATTCATTTAACAATCCAACAAGGCAACCGTCCTAAATATTTAGACGGCTCTGAATATCTACGAATCTATTACAGCAATCAAACTGAATTTTTAGCCTATTTTCAATTTTGAAAAAATAGGCTTATGAGATCACCTTTTGTCCGTGTGTGTGTGCGCGCGTGTGTGTGTGTGTGTGTGTGAGGTGTGTGTGTGTATCCACCTAATAACATCTAAACGGCTGGAGCTATTTCAATGAAACTCGGTAAGTTCATAGCACTATTCCGGACGACCTCGACTGTGCACTTCAAATTTTGTTACGTCTCACCAATCCAACATGGCGGCTGAGCGAAATATTTCATCAGCATTCAATATCTCTGAAACTATTCCCGATATCACCCTGGAAATTTTTACGGTGATAAAGGGAACTACTAGAAGTTCACCTATGTGACGTTTGCAAAACTGGTAACTACAAAACCAACATGGCGGCCACGCGAATTTGCGACTTTTAAATAGACGTTTCTTGCGATTTAACCAACCAAACACAATATAACGTGGTACAGTATATGATTATGCACATTGTAATGCACCGACATCTAACTTCGTTCAATTGTTTACATAACCACAAGATGGCGGATGTGCGAAATATTTCACCGGCATTCTATATCTCTGAAACTATTAGCGATATCACCCTGAAATTTTGTACGGAGATAAAGGCCACTACTGGAAGTACATCTATAAGACTTTCAAAAACCTGCTAACTAAAAAACTTAACATGGCGGCCAAACGAATTTCAAAATTTTAAATAGACCTATCTCGTGATTTAGTTTTCCAAACGCAATGAAATCTGGTACAAGAAATATTTATAGGCTACACATTGTAATGCATCGGTATCTAATTTAGTTCAATTGTTTACATAACCTCAAGATGGCGGCTGTGTGAATTTTAAAATTAAGTTTTTTATTTCTTGTGTCGTAATCATGCGATTGAAGTGAAAGTTTGAATAATGAACCTACGTAATAATTTTCCTTTAATGGTAAATGATTCTATGGCCTATACATTTCACAATCCTACAAAGCGACCATCCGAAATATTTAGACGGCTCTGAATATCTACGACATTTTTACTGAATTTTTTGATATTCATAGTGGCTATGAACATAAGTTCACCTATAGGACTTCCAATAACCTGGTGACCACAAATCCAACATGGCGGCGACGCGAAGTATAAATATTCACATGCACGTTTCTCGCAATTTAACCACCCGAGTGCAGTGAAACTTGGTACAGTAAATCCTTATACGAATGTTAATCCACTGGCATCTAATTTATTTCAATTGTTTCCATAACCACAAGATGGCAGCGATCCGAAATTTTAAAATCTCCTTGTTACTTCTTGTGTCCTAATCATGCGATTGAAGTTTGAATGCTGCACGTACATAATAATCTTCATGTAACAGTACATAACTCTAGGACCTACATATATAAATCCAACATGGCGACCATCCAAAATATTTAGTCGATTCTCAATGTCTACGAATCTATTACAGCAATCAAACTGAAATGTTGTATGTTGATAGTGACAATTAACAATTAGGATATATGAAAATAGGCTGTATAGTTCTTCACGGAACTACTTGTTTATTTTCATAGGGGCTATGAACTTAAGTTAACCTATATAAAGAAAGTCAAACCCTGGCACTATACAGCCCATGACGGGCTAAGGCCGACCAAGCGACCGCTGCCCAGCCATTCGGTCTGCAGATATTGGGGTGACGCGTGATCAGCGTGTCGGGTCCCCTCGGCCGTTAATGTTGGTTTTCGTGATCGGGGCGCTTTCTCACTGTCAGACAGCTACTCAATTGTCCTCACGAGGCTGAGTGCACCCCGTTCCAACCCTTACGTCAGTTTTAAAATCCCTGACGGAGCCGGGGAACGAACCCGGGGCCTCCTAGTGAGAGGCCGGTGCGCTACCCCAAGACCACGGGGCCGGCCTTAAGTTTACCTATAGGACTTTAAATAACCTGGTGATCACAAATCCAACATGGCGGTGACGCGAAGTATAAATATTCACATGGACGTTTCTCGCAATTTAACCATCCGAGTGCAGTGAAACTTGTTACAGTAAATCCTTATACGAATGTTAATCCACTGGCATCTAATTTAATTCAATTGTTTCCATAACCACAAGATGGCAGCGGTGCGAAATTTTAAAATCTCCTTGTTACTTCTTGTGTCCTAATCATGCGATTGAAGTTTGAATGCTACACGCACACAATAATCTTCATGTAACAGTACATAACTCTAGGACCTACACATATAAAATGAAACATGGCGACCATCCGAAATATTTAGTCGGTTCTCAATATCTGCGAATCTATTACAGCAATCAAACTGACATTTTGTATGTTGATAGGGGCAATTAACATAAGTAGGATATATGAAAATAGGCTGTATATTTCTTCCCGGAACTACTTGTTGACTCGATGCTTTCCAGCTCCGACCGATTCAATTGATCTGAAAAATTAATCCACCAGGTTTGTAAAATAAATTACTAATACTGTAGTTGAAGGGTTCTTTCCGAGCACTAGACAAGTCAAAAAATTAAATTGTTCAGAAATTTTAAAAAAAAGTTTCAGTCAGTCTGAAAGACTAGACTTTATATCATTTCAAATGACGCATGCTACAACTGCCTTCTCGTTTCGCTCGAAGCCCCAGGTCGCTCGAGCCCCAGGACTCTTTCAACAGACTCCATTACCCATTAACTTAGGCTTCCCGCGTGGCTGCATGACGTCACGCACTCGCCGTCCATTATCCATCTTAGGCTTCCCGCGCGGCTGCATGACGTCACGCACTCACCGTCCATTATCCATTAACTTAGGCTTCCCGCGCGGCTGCATGATGTCACGTGATCGCCGTCTCCGTAACGCATAACGTTCGACTCAAGCATAACGATGAAGTCGACAAGATCATTTGAAATGATAGAAACCAGCACAGCTTCATTTGTGCAGAATGAAATAAAAATTACTACTATTGTTTCACTAACAGCTTTACATTGCACATAAAGGAAATATACTTTTATGAGGATAGTTGAGAAAACCTAGAATACCCTTCGGACTTGACTGGTTTTTGCCGAAATCTTAGTCGAATAAAAAAGTGAAAAATATTTCAATCCTCAAATACGTTTATTTATTATGGAACTCCTGACAAAGTTCAAACCATTATTGAATGGCAAACATCCCAAGTAACTAATTATCTTGAAAAAGCATTGGACTTGTGTTATTTTTGTAGAATCCCCAATATTTCACACTCGTATATAACCCGACCTGTCTGCTTTTTGGAGACAGCAATAATATACAGGGTGATTAATAATTCCTATTACAAACTTCTGGGGGTTGTAGAGGGGACTATGTAGATCACAGTTTGTATAGGAACCCTAGTCCGGACATTTATCGTTTCGATACCAAATTGGTTCGAAGATCACTTTCATTTTACATCGCCCGCTTCACGGAACGCTAATAACATTGGCTGAGGGCAACCTCGGCAGTCCCCTGATGTCATACAATACGTATGTCTTCTGTTTACAAACCGTAGTGACAGTGCGTCCGCTTTGACAGCGGTTGTGGTGCAGTCAGGGCGCAATAGTCTATAGGACGAGACCACAGTCCAATGATAGCGTGTCATCTGTTCGTTTACAAACGGTAGTGACAGTGATTCCGCATTGCCAGGTCGAGGTAGTCCAAATTCGTGGACACCACAATTGCCAGATTTAACTCCCCTCGACTTTTTTCTGTGGGGACACATGGAGAACCTTGTTTATGAGACTGCTGTCGAGTCGGAAGAAGATCTTGTTGCACGCGTTCTGGCGGCAGCGCACATAATTGAACACACATCAAGGTCTCGTGGGACGTGTGCATGACAACTTGCTGTGCAGGTACACGTTGTGTAATGAACAGCAGGGTCAACACGTGGAACAACTCGTGTAGTGCAGACGTGTCTGTAGTGAAGTGGGAGATGCGCAATCGCGTCAAACTGATTTGGTATCGAAACGATACATGTCCGGACATGGGTTCCTAATCAAAATGTGATCTACTTAGCCCCCTCTACAAACCCCAGAAGTTTGTAATAGGAATGATGAATCACTCTGTATACAGTATATAGGAGGGCTGGCCTTGAAGAGGAAGAAGATGCATGTATCTCATAAAGTCAATTTTAGGACTTGACTGGTTTTTGAATTGAACCCTTCAGTTGTTTTAAGAATTGCTTTGTACACTACTGCAGCTCAAGCCGTGGAGTCTAAATAGAATAACTACAGAAGTAGTGTCATAGCAAAACTGGTCAGTTCAACAAATTATATTCTACTACTAACATTGCAATGTTGCAGTAGAAAGTACTCCTGATGATGCAGTACGAGAGTTTGAGAAGCCAAGTTAGATCCCAAAATAGCAGGACGTTGCAATTGACGTGTCGTAGAAAAACCGATCAACACACTGCCTTCCTTATGGATACTATGATGGTACTGTATTGAGAAATGAAGGTTTTAAGGTAACACACAAATAGTGCAAACCATATAGGTGGAAATTAATAGTTCAAACACTGGTGTTCCACCATATCAGTACGGGTACGAGAACTAATAATTACATGTAATTCTGACCTTTCTGATCATCCATCAGGCGATACTTTGACAGTCTTGAAAAATAACATCTAGGACTATTAAATCTATATTTCGCAAAAATGTTAACTACGAGTATATTGGAATGTGAGGAATTACCGCATAGTAATGCCCGTTTGCCTAAGTTTATTGAAACAATTATAGTTTTGTACATGCTTCAAGCCTCATTGGGCGCTTCGTCAGCGATAAACTATTTGAATCGTAAAGAATAACACAATCATAAAACTAAGGAGCAATAAAACTCGGTGATGGAGCGTATGTATCTATGGAAATAGGTTGGTGCATAAGTCCGTAGCGTTTTTGTTTTGCTTGTTGGTATTCCGGTTGCTATGGTTTTATTTATCAACTGTCATTGTTGCTTTGCAGTTCAATGTTTGTTCTTGAGTTTACATATTGATGTTTTGTCATTTGCTGATTTTGAGTGGAACCGTGGACGCTAGAAAATGGAGTGCCAAGTGGAGAAATTGGAACATTTCCGATATATTCTTCTCTTTGAATTCAATAGAGGGACGAAAGAGGCGGAGGTGCCAGAAACATTGGCGTCGTATTTAAGGTCAATGCTATTGGAGAGACCATGGCAAGAAAGTGGATTTCTCTTTTTAAGGTGGGCGGTTTTGACCTTAGTGACTCCCCACGTTCAGGAAGTCCGTCGGAATTTAATGAAGATCGTTTAAACGCATTAATTCACAACGATCCACGTCAGTGTACACGGGAACTGGCAAAGGTGATGAACTGTGCTCATTCCACCATTGTGCGACATTTCCATTCAATGGGTAAGGTTCAAAATCCGGTGTTTGGGTACCGCATGCTCTAAGCCAAAATCACAAATTCAGCGGGTGGCCATATGTGCATCTCTGCTTGCTCGTTATCGATTGGCTCGTGAACAACATCGACCATTCCTATCATGTATCGTTAATGGGGACGAGAAATGGTGTCTTTACGCTAACCTAAAGAGAAGAAAGGAATGATTAAGCCCAAACAAGCAACTCCACGTACAAAGACCTGCCCGCATCCACTAAAGATAATGTTATGCATCTGGTGGAACACCGACGATGGTCTTTGCAACGAATTGCTTCCCCGAGGTGAAACCATCACTGCTGACATTTATTGCCAACAACTGAGACGTCTTGCAGATACATTCCAAGAAAAACAAGCAGCAAGACTGCGTGAAGTGATGCTCCTCCATGACAACGCCCGCGCGCATTCTGTTGACCTGACAAAGAACACTATACAGGAGTTGGACTGGGAAATCATTCCACATGTACCTTATTCGCCCGATCTTGCGCCCTCAGATTTTCGCCTTTTCCGCTCTCTATCGAACATCCTTCAAGGAACTTCTTTTCCGGATGATGATGCGCTCCGAATATGACTTGATGAATTCTTCAACTGAAAACCACGTGATTTCTACAGGCGCGGAATCTAAAAATTACCATAGCGTTGGCAGACTGTTGTAGATAGTGAAGGAGAATAAGTTACTGATAATTAATTTCGCTTCTATGTGTATCTGATGTGCTTAATAAACTTTTAAACTTGATGTGGATAAACGTATGGAAAACGCTACGGACTTATGCACCAACCCAATATCAGGAAATTGGAAGTTAAATTAAACAATAGCCTACTGAAAAATACTTTGGACAAATTAAAAATGGAAAGTGTTGTTTAACAACTAATTCTGAAAATGTTTAACGAATACTGTAATAATATTGTTAGTTAGTTATTCTTGTTTTAATGGGAGGAACAGCGAGGTCAACCACCCCTTGCAATAATTGTTATATATGACATGTGTGACAAAACAAAATATCATTTTGTGAATAAATATAAAAACCATTTAATGGAATGACAAACAATACAAATCAAATGTTAGGCTAATTCAATTTATATTATAAAAACTAATGATAACATACCAACACTTTTTAAATATATTAAACATAAGTAAATACAAACAGTATGAAGATTCTTAGAAATTGATATAGTAGGACATTGTTTTAAAGTCAGTCAGTCTAAAAGTACACGTAATACAAATTTCATACTTATATAATAATATATAATAATAATATTAATAATAATAGTGATAATAATAGTTTAATGATATGTCCAAATATCATATGTTACAACCTGATACACATTATGTAACATCTATTTGTGGTTCGCTTTGTATTTTGGTTTATGTTAGGAAATTATTTTCTTATAATAGAACAGGATTGTTTATCTTGGTTTGTTAATTTATCGATTACGACGGACAGTGTTGAAAGCTTATTTGGTGTTCAAGTTAGGCTGCACATCCAAGAGCGCCATCAGGGATTCTAATAGTAACGCCGCATCACAAAGTACTGACGTGCCTATAAATACAGGCCTGATCACTCCAGCGCACTCAACATGAAAGCATCCCTCATGCGATCCTGTGTTTTCCCATGCATACACTTCTTTTTGAAGTTCTGCATTACCCAAGTACCTGCACACTGCATGTATGGCTTCCATTACTCCAAGAGCAGCTAGCGGTGCTTAATTTAAACACTTATAATTTTGGTAGAAAACGTGTTAACTGCATAGGCTATAACTCGAAACCTTAGACCAGCCACTTCCAATCTCTGGTCCACGGGCAACAATATAATATTGCAATTTTTAATACTGAATGAAAATCCACAGCCTGCTTCCAGTCACCGACCGGGTCAGGAATGGACTGAATGAAGCCCCCATCTAGCGGCGAGGATATGAACTGTGCCGGCTGCCGAGGCCTGACGCACTCCTCTGAGGCAATGATTAAATGCATGAGAGATGAAATGAAATGATAGTGGAGAGTGTTGCTGGAATGAAATTTTGACAGGGAAAACCGGAGTACCCGGAGAAAAACCTGTCTGCCTCCGTTTTGTCCAGCACAGATCTCACATGGAGTGACCGGGATTTGAACCACGGACCCAGTGGTGAGAGGCCGGCGTGCTGCCGCCTAAGCCACGGAGGCTTCAATTTTTAATACTAATAGACTGAAATTGTATTGTACCGGTAGCCTACACACAATTCATAAATCATTATTTTCATTTTGAATGTCCGCTTGGATTTTCAGTTTTGTTACATCATGCCCTCGAACGTGAATGCCAAAATCTTCATTTAACGTGGTGGTTGGTTGGTTCCTCAGTTTAGGGGCTGCGACAACGCGGTCATGTAGCCGCGTATACTTTGTGGGTGTGTAGAATCTGTCTGATAACCGGTATTAATTGTGATGACTGTATTAGTGTGTGCTATCTGTTTTTAATTCAAGTAAGGACTGCAGATATTCGATTTTCAAGTAGTTCCAACTTTTGATACCAAACGCCGCCATCAACGACCAACTAGTTCTGAACTTGGTTACTAGATGCCACCGCAGTCAGCTCCTGTTGACGAATGTTGGAACCTAAGAGCGTCAGTTAAATCTAACCTATAATTTAGTTTAACAGAAGTGTAATTAGTGGAAGGTTCTTTATCATGACATAAATCTATGATATGGGACCACGGGCTTTACTTCCCCTCCGAAGGAAGGCATACTGAGGGATTTTTATCATTCATTGAAATCCGACGACTTCAGCCGGGTTTGAGCCCGCGACCTTGGGCATAGAAACTCAGCATGCTACGAACTACGTCACTGAAGCCGCCTCCCTTAACGTACAATACCGCGTATCCCACATTGATAGGTTCATTTTCCTGTGTATAAGCACAGCTTAGAATTGGAGTTGCGGATATTAAGGTACAGTGCTATTTCTTTTGCAATATTGCCCAGTTTGTTTATGCATTGTAACTACAATGGTTGATCCAATATAGGCTACATTGTCAACTTTCAAATCATGTAATTCATGTCCGACATGTTGGATTTTGAGTGCATGTGGTCAACGAATGAAAATATTGAGCTCTGATTGGTTGGAGAAACTGTGTTATAATCAAAAGAGGTCCTTTAACGACCCCCATTATGATACATTTTTCTGATATATAATATTTACATATCGACATCGTCGAACACAAATTATATTTCCGTGTATTTATGTAGTTATTATGACGTAGAATATTTTGGTTTTCGTTTCCGTTTTAAAGGGCGACTAAATGAGTCTCGAGACTTGCTTTAGATCAGATCCCTCGCACCAAGATAGAACGCAGCTGCACTTGTGAGAAATACTGCTTCATACGAGATAGAATATTAATCGTTAAGGGAGTACTTAGGAACGCGTAATTAAAGAGAGTAACAAATGGCGGTAACCTAGTTTGCTGCAGCAAAGGGATGGTTAACTATTAAGTCAGATGATGAAGTGGGCCGTTAAGATGAATTAGTTCATTATGTTACACGAGCATTATTATGCTTTCTAGAGCTTGTTCATAATCAGCGAAATGTTTAGAAATAGTGTAACACGCGTGGTAGCTTGGTTTACGTACAACATCGACATGAAGAGCTTCAAGTACAGGATGTTCCAAAACGAATTCACTCATTACGGGACTCCGGGATGTCCTATATTGGCCATGATAATTTCCAACGTTTTATATATAATTTTATCAGAAACTAATAAAATCAGGGATGTTCTTCAAAACTCATTGATTACTTTAAAAGAGGCTTTTTGAAATTAAATGTATTTTTGCATTTCCATGAATCCTTTTAATATCTCATAATTTTAACGCCACTAAAATAAAAAAAAATATATCTGGCTTAATTATACTGAAGTATATTTTGCAAAACTTCCGTGTTAACTATTTATAGGGCACACTATATTTTTATAATTTTTACATTATTTAAATTTCATTTCAGCTCTATTTTATATTTTGATTTTAAGTATTCAATATATTTTTAATACATTTTAAAAATTATCTATTTATTTATTATTTTTAATTTTATAATTTTATTTTTTAATATTATAATCTTTTATTTTAATTTTTATGTGTCCTTTATGTTTTTAAATTTTTAGTGTGTCTTATTTTAATTTGTATATCTATGTTTTATTTTATTGTTTAATTTTAATATTTTTTATTATATTTACTAGTTAACATTTTATCCAGCACCATCAAACTAGAGATATATAACTTTCGCTTATGAGAAATATTATTACTAGATTTTGTTTTGTAATTAGGCTGTAATTTTCAATCATTAACATTTTTGATAATCGCCTAAAAACTCTTTTTATAGTTGCTGGTTGATATATAGACCACCATCCTATAAATGGTTAAAATACAACACATATAAGGGGGAATTACATCCTAAAATGTCAGCTTTGTATGTTGCAAACTTCCAATGAAAAGGGAAAGTAGAAAAATATTTAGAAATTAAAGATTTTTCCAGTTTCTAGAACATGCCATTACCATTTATTTGAAGCACTGGCATCCATTCTACTGATGTTCCATGTCGCGTTAACCTTGCTTCCAACGCAGCCTCTTTCTTAAAAGTTTTTGGTATAAGTTGTATCGTCTAATAGAATAACAAGTAGTTCCGTGAAGAAATATACAGCCTATTTTCATATAACCCAATTATGTTAATTGCCTCTATCTCCATACAAAATTTCAGTTTGATTGCTGTAATAGATTCGTAGATATTGAGAACCGACTAAATATTTCGGATGGTCGCCATGTTGGATTTTAAATATGTAGGTCCTAGAGTTATGTATTGTTACATGAAGATTATTGTGTACGTGTAGCATTCAAACTTCAATCGCATGATTAGGACACAAGAAGTAACAAGGAGATTTTAAAATTTCGCACAGCTGCCATCTTGTGGTTATGAAAACAATTGAAACAAATTAGAAGCCAGTGGATTATCATTCGTATAAGGATTTACTGTACCGAGTTTCACTGCATTCGAATGGTTAAATCACGAGAAACGTCCATGTGAATATTTATACTTCGCGTCGGCGCCATGTTGGATTTGTGATCACCAGGTTATTTAATGTCCTATAGTTGATCTTAAGTTCATAGCCCCTATGAACATAAAAAATTCAGTTTGATTGCTATAATAGATTCGTAGATAATCAGAGCCCTCTAAATATTTCAGATGGTCGCCATGTTGGATTGTTAAATGTATAGGCCATAGAGTCATGTACCATTAAAGGAAAATTATAGCGTAGGTTGATTATTCAAACTTCACTTCGATTGCATGATTACGACACAAGATATAAAAACTTAATTTTAAAATTCGCAATGCCGCCATCTTGAGGTTATGTAAACAATTGAACTAAATTAGATGCCAGTGCATTGCAATGTGTATAAACATTTCCTGTACCAGATTTCATTGCGTTTGGAATATGAAATCGAGAGAAAAGTCTATTTAAAATTTTCAAATTCGCTTGGCCGCCATGTTCTTGTTGTAGTTAACTGGTTTTTGAAAGTCTTACAGATGAACATCCATTAGTGTCCTTTATTTCCGTACATAACTTCAGGGTGGCATCGCTGAAAGTTTCAGAGATATAGAATGCCGGTGAAATATTCACACATCCGCCATCTTGTGGTTATGTAAATAATTGAACCAAGTTAGATGTCGGTGCATTACAATATGTATAAACATATACTGTACCAAGTTTTATTGCGTTTGGTTGGTTAAATCGTGAGAAACGTCTATTTAAAATTCGCAAATTCGCGTGGCCGCCATGTTGGTTTTGTAGTTATCAGATTTTCAAACGTCACATAGGTGAACTTCTATTAGTTCCCTTTATCACCGTAAAAAATTCCAGGGTGATATCGCGAATAGTTTCGGAGATATTGAATGCTGGTGAAATATTTCTCACAACCGCCATGTTGGATTGGTGAGAGATAACAAAATTTGAAGGGCACGGTTGGGGTTGTCCGGAATAGTGCTATGAACTTACCGAGTTTCATTGAAATCGGTCCAGCCGTTTAGATTTTATTAGGGGACACACACACACACACACACACCTCACACACACACACACGGACAAAAGGTGATCTCATAAGCCTATTTTTTCAAAATTGAAAATAGGCTAAAAATAAAAATGCACTTTGGTTGATTTACTAATAGAACGATTTTGGGAGAGTATCAGTAAAGTAACCACAGGAATGATCTGTGAAAAAATATACGTACCGTCAGAAAGCTAACAGTTTGTAGACTAAAATGGTGCAAAAAATAAATGTTGAAAATGTTCCAAATTTGCCAATTATCGTTACTTGAGTCGTACTTATCTATGGACCCAATACTTTCTAACTGTTTTTTCTTCTTAGCTCATTTCTAAAGCTACTTTATTTTTACTTTCCAACAACCGTACGCCTTATTACTAAACCCACTAATTTAGTTTAGTTAGAGCTTCATATGAAAGAAGGGGAATCCTATGGTGCTGGCGTGTTCTAAACCCCAAAAAGAAGGTTGATTCAGTTTCTCGGTAAAATGTATTATCGCTATAAAATGTACTTTTCATTTCGTTACTTTCCAACATACAGTATATGCTTGAAATGGTTATGGGTGTTATATTTTAACTCAGCCATGTTTCAAAATTTGGATTATTTTAGTTTAATTTTATCAGACGAAAGTATTCATGCAAACTCATTAAAATTCAAAACTACATTTCATTTCAAACCGCCTGCCTCAACATAACGAGAGATCCTTAATGAACATCCCTGATTAATTTCGATCAGTTCTTATTAATTGTTTCTGACAAAAAAGGTAACGTACGGTATCTAAAAATTTGAAAATTAACATGGGCAATATAAGACATTTTGGGGTTCCTTAAATCGAAATATATGGTAAACTACTTGTATTTTGTGACTTGTAATGGCCTTCTCAGTATGTGGTGGCCACGCGACTTGGTGAGGTGTACCATACCAACTGACGAGCCCAATGGTACACTGGGGCGAAACGCTGGCAATTATAATTTGAACTAACTCAACCATTTTATCATACTATTTGACATTACATCCGCTCAAATGGAAACTAACATCACATTTCCTTCGGGAATATTTGAAACCAAATTGGATTACCAAGCTAAGGTTTATTGTTTTTGTGAAAGGGAGTTCGACTCCCGTAGCACATTTGGCATTACTCGTGACGTCAATACTACAGTACAGTACTTGTACTTTGTGTCTTGTAATGGCCTTCTCAGTATGTGCTAGCCACGCGACTTGGTGAGGTGTACCATAACCAACTGACGAGCCCAATGGTACACTGGGGCGAAACGCTGGCATTTATAATGTGAGCTAACAGGATAATTTTATCATATTATTTGATAATATATAGTATTACAAACGGAATATATGTCTATGACTTTAGTCATGATCATTATTTTACCCGTATTGAATTCTAGACCTTTAAATCTAATGTCCACTTTTAAATACAGACGGAAGTTTACACAATTGAACACAAAATACAAACCATCTAGACAGAAGGTAGGTAATTAAAACTACTAACCCATGTGAGACTCAAACCTCTGATCACTGACAAACACACCTTTCGATGATGAGTTTTCTACCAACATATTTGTGATGTCAAAATAAGGGCAGGCGGCTTCGGTGGCGTACTTGGTCTATGCCCTAGGTCTCGGGTTCAAACCCAGCCGAAGTCGTCGGATTTCTTTATGAGCGTTAAAAATCCCTCAGTATGCCTTCCTTCGGAGGCGAAGTAACGCCGGCGGTCCAATGTCATAGCTTTATGGCATGAAAAAGGAACCTCCCCACGAACTACACTTGTGTGAAGCCAACATTTGTAGGTTAGAATTGATAACGCTCTATTCGTTCCAACGTTCGCCGCCAGAGACTGACTGCGATGGCATCTAGTAGGCAAGTCGACAAGCTAGGTGTCGTGGTCGGTAGCATTTGGTAGCAAAAGTAAGAACTACTTGAAATTACCGTCTGCTGTCCTTACTTGAATTAAAACAGATAACACACACTAATACAGTCATCACAATTAACACCGGTTATCAGACAGATTCTACACACACCCAAAGTACACGGAGCTACATGACCACGTTGTCGCAGCCCCTAAACTAAGGAACCAACCAAAAAATTAATGGCGAATGCGATTAATTAACCAGTTAAATTGCAGAATTGAATTTCTTTCCTGTTAGTCCAACTGTACTGGTGAGCGCGGTCAAATACTGAGGATTCTAACTTCAGGATAAACCGACCAAAGAATAGAGTCGCCTAGTTGCAAAACCAGCTACGAGGGTGATTAAAAAGCAGGCTACACTTCCCAGTTATTGTCTTTTATTATACCACATACACGTAGACAACACGGCTATATAATGTAAGTTCACTTTTCCACATAGTCTCCAAGAGACTGTAAACATTTCTCGGGACTCTCAACCAACTTTTCGATTCCGGATGCGTATAAATCACATCCAGTGCTATGTAACCATCTGGATGCAGCTGCTTCCGCCGGTTCAACGTTTGACAATACGAGGCTGAGGATTGTCATGCCTTTCGACATACATTCCACGTGCACCACACGCTGGTCATGAGCATTGGCCAATGAGAAGAGGAGTCTCTACATATACGTTTGTAATATACAGAATTAGCTTACCCTGAGCATTTAAGCACGGGCCACTACCGCAGCTGAGTAGAATATATCCAAGGGTGATGTTCAAATGTCTTGACATTTAGCACTTCAGTTGAGTGATAAGACTGTATGGACGAGATCTGTCTCGGTAATAGGCCTATTGGTTATTGGATCATGTGATGCAAATCTTGTGTGTTTAAACTCCGGAAACACCCCTTTGACGACCATACAGGGAACGAATGGAAGAGTCAATCGCTTTCGTTATCTTGGTGAATGGGTCCACCCCAATGGTAGAGATGGCTCCTCCATCTTAGCAAGGCGTACCAAACTCAACGCAGCATACCAACTATCCCACAATTTGTACAACAAGAAATGCATTTCGAGGAATGCTAAGATCTGTCACTACAGAACTGCTGTCAGACCACAGTTTGTGTATGCCGCAGAGACCCTCTTGATGAACAGAAAAGGCACCATGGATGACCTGGAGAAAGCCGAAAGACGTATCCTCAGGAAAATCCATGGCCCGAGATTGCTCCCAGATGGAACCTACCGTTTGAAATCTAATTCTGACCTGTATCGACAGTTAGAATCAGCCCATACCAGTATGCGACGTAGGAGGCTAAAGTTCTATGGGCACCTACAACGAATGAACAGCAACAGGCTTACCAATAAGATCTTCTCCTTGGTTAAAAGCTACAAGACTGGAAGCCTGTGGCTTAATGAAGGACTAAAGGATTTCAAATCGGCTGGAATTGCTGACCTTGATGAAGAAGATGGTTCTAAATGTTGTGCTATGGTAGAATCTTGGACCTGACCACCTAGAGTCCCTAAATGTTGGAAGCCCCTTTCGCAGAAGAGAAAGGAGAAATCGTCAGCAGGGCTCAAGAGATATTGGGATCGGAAAGAAGCATCGAAGAAGAACTAGTCATAAGCGCTCCATAGTGGGCTTAAATCAATAATAATAATGTCCCTACCACAGTCCAACCTCAGTTGCACTCAAGCCTATTTTACCTTATTTCAAAGTGCAGACTTAATCAAATATAAGCTGCCTATCGCGAGCGAAATTATTTCCTGAATGCTTCACAATTAGTATATCCACTAATTTGTGCTGATTGAAGTCCACAGAATCGTTTTATTAATCGTATGCATTACTTTCATTTAGCAGCACTGTAGTGTTATAAGTCGGTTTTATCGCGTTAGTGTTTCCGTTTTCTTCTGTTCAAATGTTATAACAAGCGCTTACCTCCGTGATTAGTTTCTCTGCACGTTGTGGTAATACCGCATTAAATGGAGAGCTTGATATATCCCTTTCCAAATTATATCTGTAACATACTGAAACGATCCAAATTAACTGATTATCTGTTACTGTAACACGGCCACGTACTGGGAGATCACGCCGCCGTCGCGACGCCTGATTGGACGGTGTACAGCAATAAGTTGTCTGGGCGACAGCATCAGTCCTCGCGCCCTCAAAATACTCCATCTAGGGGCTGTTACACCGTGTAATAGTGTCATTGTACAACCATTTACAACACGCAGTGACAAAACAAAACTCACACCGACTGTTAAAGACTTATTTTATCGCTTCCATTATATCAGTCGCTCGATCACATAATGTTTATATAGCATTGTGAAGATATACATTTGATAACACTCATTCAATGCATACACAATTGCTATATACATAGTTATCAATTTTATCTATGGTATCCTGGTACACATTTGTTCATGGATAACTTTTTAATGCCAGCTACAGTTGTTCTACAGGTATGGGATTCGAATCCGGTGATTCCCAGATCACTCACTTGAGGCTTCTTTCAGGTAGAAAGTTATCTCTACCAATGTGGACTATAGAATGACATAAATCTGACCATGATAGCCCAATTCCTTATTGACGTGTACAGCGCCGCACAGAGAGGCTAATAGCTCGTTATTCCCCTTCCCCTTTGCCAAAATTTCCGTCTATAGAGCCAACAGCCAAACAAATTGATCTAATTTTTCTCAAAAAATCCCTTACAGGTTCCATTAATATTGACCCCTTTTGCCGACTGTCATTGGCATATCGCTCAGTTCGAAGAGGACGAGGTGTAACTCTCGTGCCGTCCTTCGCACGTTGCAATGGTTACCTCACAGGTTTCTACGGCCGCTCTGCGTGGTTATGGAACGCGCTGCCTGGGGATGCCAAGATCTTGCCTCTTCGGAAATTCAAGCCGTACATAAAAAGGTTCATTGTATAAATAAATGTAGGCCTATGTATGAGTGATTGTTTGTCTCGCTGAATGAATGAGTATCCGAATGGAATGAATGAATGTATGGAGTGATTAAGGCTATGAAAGTGCGTGCGTCAGAGAGTGAGTGAACAGGAAACATGTACTATGTCAATATTCTAAGTATGTAAATACTGCAAATATCTTTGAAAAACATGTAAATATTGTTAAAAAAAATGTAGATGTAAACTGTGCATGTGAAGCATGAAATATGAATGTGGGGCTTGCCCTTTTTCTCTAGGCCTTCCATACTTCTTGAACGATTTATGGTAAATAAATAATAACAATTATAATTATATTAAAATTTATATAACCATAAGTCAATATATCTAGTATTTAATATCGACCGCTTTCAGTCACTCAGTGTAATTTAGAATATGAAATGGTGTAAGAACATTATCTTATATATAAAAGTGAAAGTCTGTATGTATGTATGTGGGTATGTATGTGGGTGGGTCTGTTCCGTATACAAATCTACACCGTTACACCGATCTCAACCGAATTTTGCATACACATAGTTTAGGACCCAGAAGGAACCGCTGGCTACATGAATTTTCGATAGTTTTTCTCATTCTTCTGATTTCGACCCTTTTGCACTCCAGCACATGCTAATCTCTATATATATAAGAATGAAAGTTTGTCTGTTTTTTTCTGAATTTCTACGGAAATTTGCGTTATTTACGCGTTTTAGACTCTTTTATGACGTATGCGCGCGAAAATGAAATTTTTGTCTGTCTGTCTGTCTGTCTGTCTGTTTGTTTGTCTGTGGACAATTTTTTGTGTCCTTATAACTCGAGAACGGCTGAGTGGATCAATGTAAAATTTGGTACAGATATCCTTCAGAGGCAAGACACCAATCATTGATGTAACTCTTCTCTGTACCTCTCATAAAAGGGGGCCTACCCCCTTAAAATACATGCTGAAATAGGCGTAGAAAGGCGAGACAAAGCTCATTTTCAGCCCCTCAATGTGAGAAACGAAACTCGGAAAGGGCCCCCGAAAACCACATTTTAAGGCCCTAAAACCAATAGTTTTTGAGATATTCCCAGAAAATTAATTTCATTTAATACAATAATGAAAGGAAGCTAGCCGGTAACCATGGCAACAGAAATTCACTGGTCCATCTATTGCTGTAATATAAGACGCAATACAATTCCATTTATTACATTACTGAGATAGTTTGCAAACGGCTAGAAGGTTATAACGGAACCAAACTAAGCTGTAAAATTCATCAATACATATAATGCGCTTAAGGGGGTCAAGGGGTACTCTAGATTTTTTTCACGCGATTTACACGAGCTGGTGTGCTACGGAAGGTCTATTATATCCCTATCCCTATATTGTTATATTATTATTATATTTTTTAAGCGTATGGCTTTTAGTGCCGGGAGTGTCCGAGGACATGTTCGGCTCGCCAGTTTTGTAGCTGATTCGAGACGGACACCCAATGGGTGAGCTACAAGTACCGTTGGGGAGGAAAGTTGGAAGGGAAGGGCGAGGAGTTGGAAGGTAGCGGCTGTGGCCTATAGTGAGGGACCAACCCCGGCATTTGCCTGGAAGGAAGATGGGAAACCACAGAAGACCATCTTCAAGGTTGCCGGCGGGGGGATTCGAACCTCCTCGCCTCCCGGATGTGAGCGACTGCCATTAGTCATGCCGTAACCACCACGGCTAACTCACCCGGTATAATTAATATTATTATTACACTACGGAAAGGAAGACCCCAGAGGACTGGAAAAAGGGAATAATTGTCCCGATCTTCAACAAAGGTAGTAGAACAGAATGCAGAAATTATCAGGGAATAAAACTGATGAGTCATTGTGCAAAGATGTTTGAGAAAGTTTTGGAAAGGAGAATTAGGACAAGGATAGAAGGAGGGATGAGGGAAGAACAACATGGCTTCAGAGCAGGAAGGTCCACAGTGGATTTGATTTTTGCTGTAAGGCAGTTACAAGAACAGCACTGTGAGTATGGAACAGATCTACTGATGGCCTTCCTGGACATTGAGAAAGCATATGACAGTGTATGCAGAAACAAAGTATGGAAGTCCCTGGAGGATAGAGGAGTAGAAAAATGGACTATAAGGAGGATAAAGGAGATGTACAAGGGAAGCGTGAGCTGTGTGAAAGTGGGAGGAGAGAGATCGGACTGGGTGGAACAGAGAAACGGCCTGAAACAAGGAAGTGCACTGGCACCGTTACTTTTCATTGTGGTGATGGATGACATAATGACCCGAGTGGCACAAGTAATTGGGGAAGGAAAGATGAAAGCAATGGTGTTAGCGGATGATTTGGGGAAACAAGGAGGAGGAGGTACAGGAACAGTTGGACGTGTGGGAAGGAATAATACAAGAATATGGGATGAAATTTAGCATAAATAAGAGTGAGATGGTGATCACAACAAGGAAGAAGGAAAGAACCACAACGGGAATAACCATTGGTGGGGAACAGCTGAAGAAAGTGGAGAGTTTCAAGTATCTGGGAAGCCTGATACAAGGTAATGGAAGAAACTATAGAGAAAAAATGAGCGGGGGAGACAGGCAGAAGTATTCCGAAGGAGTGTGAGAAGCATGTTATGGAGCAAGGATGTCCCTCAGAATAGAAAGAAGATCATATATCGGACGTACTATGCCCCTATCCTGACGTATGCCTCGGAGACCTGGGCTATGAAAGGAAGGGAGAAGAGCAAAATACAGGCCAGTGAGATGAGCTTCTTGAGAAGCAGTATTGGAGTTACAATGATGGACAGAATAAGAATTTTTTTTTTTATTTTTTTTAGCGTATGGCTTTTAGTGCCGGGAGTGTCCGAGGACATGTTTGGCTCGCCAGTTTTGTAGCTGCTTCGAGACGGACACCCAATGGGTGAGCTACAAGTACCGTTGGGGAGGGAAGGAGGGAAGTTGGAATGTAAGGACGAGGAGTAGGAAGGTAGCGGCTGTGGCCTATAGTTAGGGACCAACCCCGGCATTTGCCTGGAAGGAAGATGGGAAACCACAGAAGACCATCTTCAAGGTTGCCGGCGGGGGGATTCGAACCTCCTCGCCTCCCGGATGTGAGCGACTGCCATCAGTCACGCCGTAACCACCACGGCTAACTCACCCGGTAGAATAAGAAATGAGAGGACCAGAGAATTAATAAAGGAGGAACCATTACGGGATGGTATAGAGAAATCTAGGCTTAGATGGCATGGACATGTAAAACGAATGGAGGATAAGAGGATACCCAGGAGGATACACGAGACGAAGTGGGAAGGAAAGAGACCGAGAGGAAGACCGAGAGGAAGACCGAGAGGATGACCGAGAGGAAGACCGAGAGACAGGTGGCTGAAAGGGATGGAAGAAAGCGTGAAGAAGAGAGGAGAAGACTGGACAGGGGTGGAAGCTGAGAGATGGTGGGAAGATAGAAGACGTTGGAGTGGCCTGTGTTCCAAACAGACCCGGCCAACGGCTGGAAACTGTGCAAGAGGATGATGATGATGATGATGATACTACGGCCTACAACGACGAGACAAAGCACATTTTCAGCCCCTTGGTGTCAGAAAAAAAACCTCGGGGCCCCTAAACAGTCGTAAAGGGTCCCCGGAAACTACATTTTAATGCTCTAAAACCAAGAGTTTCTGAGATATTCCCAGAAAACTAATTTCATTTAATAAACTAATGTAGGAATGCAAGCCAGTAACCTTGACAACAGTGTCTCAAAAAGGTACATCCAACTTTCCATCTATTTCTGCAAGAAGTAGTGCCACTCCATTTATTAAATTTCCGTGAAAGTTTGCAAATGGCTATAAGGTTATCACGGAACCAACAAAAACTGTAAAATTCATCAATGCGCTTAAGGGGGTCAAGAGGTACCCTTGGATTTTTTCACAAGACTTAAACGTGCGATGTGTCGTACAGAAGGTCTATTATATCTTTAAACAGCAACATTATTTTCAAAAATTCCTGAATTGAAATAGTTTATTTTTTATTTTATTTTTTTGCTTTTAGGAATTTGGGCCATTGGAGGCTGAAAAACCTGAATTTTCATGCACCAAAAGCCTTTATAATTTATTAAAGAGGTCTTCCTCTGGATGTGCACTTGACACAACAGTGTGGGTCAGTTTTTATGGGATGTGAATTGCATTTCGTCTACGAGGTTTTCAATTTTATTTTCACGTCAGGAAGTACACGTTAGGTAAATTAGTTTCAGAGCATATTTCAACTAATCATTTATCTTTGTCGACAAACAGGTTCCAAGCCCCTAACCATTGCAACAGTAGCTCAATTGATTACGTTTGGTTATTAATAACGACGACCGTTCGAAGAATGGGTACTTCTGCTAGTCAAATCATAAAATGAGGCTATTAGTATCAAAAGGAACAATCTCCAATTTCCATCGAAATTGAGTTACTGACACGGTTGTATTATCCAACTAGCCATCTATCACACTATGCTGTTTGTTTCTTTCAAAAAGAACAAAATCCCATCGTTTTAGGGCATGAAAATACAATGTTGCTTTCAAACAGAACAATCTCCGCCATCTGTTGGAATCAAATGGGACAATCTCCACTACTACCAATCAGCTCCGTCCGTGCCGGTCATGTGAGTGCTGCCATATTGGTCCAATGCAGTGATAAAGAGACTGTCCTGCTCACGTGTGCCAATTTTCTCGTATTTTGCAGTTATATTGTATGTATTTTTTGTGTTTTAAGACTATATGAAGGTGCACTAACATATTATATCATCACAGCTAGCTGTAACATTCTTCTAGGTGTTCCGTGATGGATACGACACCCCAAAACGTGACACCTGTCTCACCCACAAAAGCTAGGAAGCTTGTATAATAGTAAGGTTACAGATCCAGAATTAAAAACTACCAAGTCTTATTTTCTAATGGTTTTTAATACTTGTTTTAATCTTGGATTCAAGACCCCCCCCCCCCCAGTAAGGACTGTTGTTCTCTCTGCATACAACTTGATGAGCGTATAAAACAAGAGCAAGATTCCACAAAACGAAGTGAAATAATGAAAACTGAGCGTGTACACGATCTAAAAGCGAAGGCATTTTACACTCTACTGAGAGATGCTGGTGAAGAGACTCTTATATTATCCGTTGACATGCAGAAAAACCAGCGTTTACCCCGCATCCCAGATCAAGGGGCTTATTACTCCCGTCAACTTTACTTTCACAACTTTGCTATAGTTCAAGATACCTCCCAATGCAGGCTTACCAAAGATAATATTTTTTTTGATATTGCTGGACGGAGGACAAATAAGGAAAAGAGTCCAATCAGATTGCTTCAGCGCTTTATGATAGGCTGATGAAACCTAACTTGAGAAATTACAAAGAAGTGAGACTCATGCGGGAGTCAAAATAAGAACAAGAACCTCCTCGCCATGTGCTTCTGACTGCTTCAAGTAACATTGAACGTATTGAAATGGTGTTTCCTGTATGAGGTCACTCTTTCATTCCTCCAGATCGTGTATTTGGCAATATCGAAAAATACATCAAGAATGAAAGAGAGATCATTACTCCAGCAGGTTACTTGGGCATAGTTGCAAATCATGGAACGGTCATAAATCTTGGTAACGACTCTATAGTGTTCGATTGGAAAACCAGCACAGATGCTATTCTGAAGCCAACTGGATCATGCCACTTCAAATTTGCTCCAAGTAAACGAGTAATACTAACGCGGGGTGTCAAAAAGTGCGATGTAAAAGTAAGAGGGGAGACAGCATACCGTATTAACACTAATATGTCCATGTTCATTACAAAGAAAAACTGTTCCATGTCTGAAATTAAACCCAAGGAATTACCAGCGAACAACATACAGAAATTGTCAAAAGATAAACAGAGACGTTACGAAACTTCTGTCATCCTATTTCGGTGAAGACTGGAAAACACTTTCTGAGCTTCGATACTAAGTCGATGTGCAGCAAAGAGCAGAAAGACAGGATGAAGGTGGACAGAATCCGCAAGATGACCTTTTGTGTGAAACACTTTACGACGATGACTCTCTTTTGGTGGTTTAATTCATATTTGAATTTTGTCCAGTGTTCATAATTAGGTATGGTGCTGTAATCCAAATCAAAGAATGTTGTGTTTTTAAATTACATATCAGTTAAATTGTTGAAATACTTATGTCCAAAATTAAAGGGCACTTCATTATAACAGCTTACAAATTTCTCCTCTTTCTTTTGTCACCGTAAATGACATTTTGGCTAAAAGGAGGAGTGTAGGTATCACCCATTCAACATTTGATAGCCGCTGATCGTGGCTGCGGCACCGTTTGTTTTTCATTGCAGCATGAGCCCCGCGGGGCGAAGCGGAGGACACAGCGATGACAGAGTGCAGTTTGTACATAAGTCAAGCAGCATTGCGTCAAATAAGCGTCACAGGAGTTCATGTTACCACGGACAGTTAAACGATGACTGAGGCTACTGAGCTGAGTCATATCCTACTCGCGCAACTGTACCTGTCAACGATGCAGGCTGACGTGTAACACAAGTAAACACAGAATAGTTCCATCTCGACAGCCAGCAATCAATTCGTGAATTGGGAATATCACATATGTTTATGTTAATAACAGAAAGGACAATCTCCATGCATGTTGATATCAAAAAGAGCAATATCCACAAAAATCGTACAGTTAGTATCAAAAGGGACAATCTACAAAATAAAATTTAAAATATCTCACTAACTATTAATCATATAGCTGGTTTTCTTTGATTACTCGCACACAACCGTTTACTTTATGTATAAGAAAAAAAAACATCCAGATAGAGTGGATACAAATGCATTAGATAAAAAATTACTCCTACTGTAAAATGCAGGAAGGTGGAGATTGATCCTTTTGATACTAATAGCCTCAAATATACTCATGAAGGAATGGCAAGGCGGATAGTTTCCATGGCAACATAGCTCAAGGCGAGACACGGCCGACTGGATGCCATTTGCGCTCTGCACTACCGGTATAGAAAATGAGGATCTTTACTTGAAATCACGTTAGTTACTCAACTTCTCACACAGCACTGTCAACCGAGTTTAGCATAACAAAGACTTGCCACTATCTTCTACTATATATTTGTCAAATACCACTCACTCACTCATTCATTCATCACGAAATCTCAGAAACTATCAAACGGATTGGAATGAAATTTGGTATCCAGCTTCCCCAAGGGCCGCAAATGCCCACTAAGAGAGGATTTTTGGATATTCTGGTTCTAAAGGGCTGTTAAGGGGGTTGACCTGCATTTCATTGAACAGCAATATCTCCCGATTGGTTTCATTGGGGGATGTGATACTCGGCACATAAACTCATCATTAAAAATAAGAAGACACGAGTTGGAGGGTTTTTCGATGTGGTGTATATTATGAGGTGAAAGGGGTGAAAAGTGGGGATTGAAAGAGTCCTAACGGAGCGTGTATCTCTTAAACGATATAGGCGAGGAGTTTGAAACTCAGCGGGAAGAAATCAGCATAAAAATAAGTAAATATGTGTTTGACCGTTTTATCATAAATCCAATTTAAGGGGCCCATGGGGAGGGGTGAAATTCTGGAGGGGGTGGAGAAACAGGAAAGAAAGTGTCCTTACTGATTGACTGACTCACTCACTCATCAAACTCAGGGGGAAAAACTGCTTTAAAGTAAGTAAATAGCTGTTCGACAGTTTTTTTTCATAAATCAAATTTAAGGGGTTCATGGGGAGGGGTGAAATTCAGAAAAAAGAAAATTGAAAGAAAATGTCCTGACTCACTCACTCACTCACTCACTCACTCACCATCGCCCAGCCAAAATGATTGAAGTTAGAGACATGACAGTTTGGGGATATGTTCATTGTATTTCAAAACAGTCTACTAAGGGAGGATTTTCGGATATTCAGGTTCTAAAGGGGTCTTAATGGGGATAAACCTGCATTTCATTGAATAACAATATCTCCCGATTGGTTCCATTGGGGGATGTGATACACGGCATATAAACTCAACATTAAAAAGTAAGACACTTGTCTGAGGGTTTTTCGATGTGGTGTATATTATGAGGTGAAAGGGGTGAAAAGTAGGGATTGAAAGATTCCTAACGGAGCGTGTATGTCTTAAACGACATAGGCGAGGAGTTTGAAACTCAGCGGAAACAAAATCAGCATAAAAATAAGTAAATATGTGTTTGACCGTTTTTTTTCATAAATCCAATTTAAGAGGCCCATGGGGAGGGGTGAAATTCGGTGTGGGGGGGGGGGACAGGAAAGAAAATGTCCTAACTGATTGACTGACTGACTCACTCATCAAACTCAGGGGGAAAAACTGCTTTAAAGTAAGTAAATAGCTGTTCGACAGTTTTTTTTATCAATCAAATTGAAGGGGTTCATCGGGAGGGGTGAAATTCTGAAGGGAAAAAAATGAAAGAAAATGTCCTGACTCATTCACTCACTCATCATCGCCCAGCCAAAAATATTGAAGTTGGAAACATGGCATTTTGGGGATATGTTCGTTGTATGTCAAAACTGTACACTAAGGGAGGATTTTTGGATATTCAGGCTCTAAAGGGGTCTTAAGAGGGTTAAACCTGAATTTCATTGAATAACAATATCTCACGAGTGGTTTCATTTGTGGATGTGATACTCGGCATATAAACTAATCATTAAAAATAAGCAGACATGTGTCTAAGGGTTTGTCGATGTGGTGTATTATTATGAGGTGAAAGGGGTGAAAATTGGGGGTTGAAGGATTCCTAACGGAGCGTGTAGGCCTATCTCTTAAACGACATAGGCGAGAAATTTGAAACGCAGCGAAAAAACATGAGCTAAAAAGATAAGTAAATCGGTGTTCGACCGTTTTTTCATAAATTAATTTAAGGGGCCAATGGAGTGGGGTGAAATTCTGGGGGAAAAAAAGAGAGAAAGTGTCCTAACTGACTAACTCACTCACTCACCAAACTCAGGGGAAAAACACAGCTTTAAAAATAAGTTAATAGGTGTTCAAGCGTTTTTTCATCAATCCAATTTAAGGGGCCCATGGGGAGGGGTGAAATTCTGGTAAAAATAATTGAAAGAAAATGTCCTGTCTGACTCACTCACTCATCACGCCAAGCGAAAACTATTAAAGTTGGAAAAATGAAATTTTGGGAATATGTTAGCTGTATGTCGAAAACGTCAACTAAGGAATGATTTTTGTTTATTCGGGTTTTAAAGATATGTTAAGGGGGTTAACGTGCATTTCATTGAATAACGATATATCATGAGTTGTTTCTTAGGGGATGTGATATTCGGTATATAAACTAATCATTAAAAATAATCAGAAATATGTCTAAGGGTTTATCGATGTGGTGTATATTATGAGGTGATAGGGGTGAAAATTGGGGGTTGAGGGATTCTTGACGGAGCGTGTATCTCTTAAAGGACATAGGAGAGAAGTTTGAAATTCGGCGGGAAAAGAACAGCTTAAAATACAAGTAAATAGGTTTTCGACAGTTTTTCTCATAAATCCAATTTAAGGGGCCCTTGGTGAGAGGTGAAATTCTGGAAAAAAAAACCAGGAAAGAAAGTGTCCTAACTGATTGATTCACTTACTCACTCATCAAACTCAGGGGGAAAACAGCTTTAAATAAGTAAATAGGTGTTCGACCGTTTGTTTCATAAATCCAATTTAAGGGGTTCATGGGGAGGGGTGAAATTATCAAAAATAAATGAAAGGAAATGTCCTGAGTGACTCACTCACTCATCATAGCCCAGCCAAAATTATTAAAGTTAGAAACATGACATATTGGGGATATGTTCGTTGTATGTCGAAAACGTCCAATAAGGAAAGAGTTTTGAATATTCAGGTTCTAAATAGGTGTTAAGGGGGGTAAACGTGCATTTCATTGAATAACCATATCTCACGAGTGGTTTCATTTGGGGATGTGATACTTGGCATATATACTAATCATTAAAAATAAGCTGACACATGTCTAATGTTTTTTCAATGTAGTGTAGGTGAAAGGGATAAAAAGTGGGGGTTGAAAGATTCCTAACGGACCGTGTATCTCTTAAACGACATAGGCGAGGAGTTCGAAACTCGGAGGAAATCAATCAGCATAAAAATAAATAAACAAATAAATAAATGAATAAATAAATAAATAAATAAAATAAATATGTGTTCGACCGTTTTTTCATAAATCCAATTTAAGGGGCCTATGGGGAGGGGTGAAATTCTGAAAAAAAATGTCCCCTAAGGAAGGATTTTTGGATGTTCACTCTCATCGACCAACCCAAACGATTCAAGTTAGAAGAATGATATTTTGGGGATATGTTTGTTGTGTGTCGAAAACGTCTACCAAGGAGGGATTTTTGGATATTTAGGTTCTAAAGGGGTGTTAATGGGGTAAAACCTGCATTTCATTGAATAACAATATGACACGACTATGACGCGAGCGAAACGAGGCCAAAAATGAGATGATGTGCGTCTATGTATTACTCAATCACGCAAGTACCACTGGTCCGATTTACATGAATTTTACATGGAAGTAGCTGATTTACCTGGTTAACATATAGGTTACTTTTGATTTCAATACTTTGTACTATTTAAAGATGGCGACCATTTTAGTGACTTCACTACACCCTTTGGTTTAAAACTTTCATATTTCCATTTCAAATACAAAGAGAACGCTAAGAAATAGCAAACTTTTGATGGTATATACGAGGTTAAAAATTACATTTTCTATCCGAAAGGTATCTCCAACCGTTAGCGAGTAAAACCTAAATTTGTGCTATAAAACACGGTCAACGTCGAGCGGTGTAGTTGGACAAAATGTTCCATCCTTAATCTCCCTCTGCGCAGCACCTCGCCTATCCCCTGTTTTAACTGTCACCTTCATATTTTAATTTATTTATGACGCGTAGCGAAGCACGGGTACTTCAGCTAGTGCTTAATATAAATTTGCCATAACAGAGGATTATAAAATAATCTTCTTCAAAAGCTCACAAATTAAAATAAAAAACAACCAGATCTGTTTCAATATTTTTTTAGGGAGAAAAACATTAAAAAGTAAGTCTTGATAAAAACAGCGTGGAATAGAAGAGATGTGGAAGTGAAACTAGATAGCCTAAGTTGGAACAGTTAGGTTAAAGCTGATAATTTGGTTAGTTTTATCAGTTTTAACCTATCTGTTTCAACTTATCTAGTTCCACTTCCACACCTCTTCTATTCCACGCTGTTTTTATCAAGACTTACTTTATTCATGTTTTTTTTTTCACTTAACAAATTTCTTTATCGGTTTCTCTTTTCTTTTTTACTTTTAGTTTGTGAGGTTTTGGAAGAAGAATATTTTTAGAATCCTCTGTTATGGCAAATTTATATTAAGTATATGTTCTTACACCTTTTCATGTCCTAAATTACGCTGAGGAAGGTCATAATGTGACTGAAAACGGTACGGTATTAAGGTACAATATATATTGACTTATGGTTATATAAATTTTATTATAATGGGTATCATATTCCACGAACCTACTACGGTGTCGTAGCAGGCGGAGAGGTGATACTCCGACGTGGCGCGTCCCAGGTGGCGGATAGGGGGGTCCTCACCGGCTTGCCGGCGGACTTGAGCAAAATAAAATAGCCTTCGCGGACCAAACACACAACAACCTCTACGGTTAACAACCGCAGTTGTAACTCGGAGCTTGCTCCATACAAGGTTTACTACCTTTGAAAGTCAAACATGGAAGGAAATCTTTTAAGGAATAATCAACCTAGACTGCATTCGGATACGGTGGGCAGTCACCTGAAAGATACCCTAGATGAGTCGGAGCATCTAAAAATACCCCCGACAGATAGAAAACCCACATTTAAACTGAAGATAGGACAGATAAACTATATAGCAACACACAATATAAATTCCATCATATAGCCAGTGAAAACTCAAAATTTTGACAGACGAAATGGATTGCAAAGGGATTCTAATAACCGGGCTTCAAGAAATGAGAAACACCGATCAGGAACCAATAGAATCACAAGGGTATAGAATTTACAAGGGAATACCACGAAAAAGAGTAATGAAGCAATGTCCACAATTCAGAACAGGATTTGTAGTCAATCTCAAAATAATTGAATCCATCATAGAATTTAAAGCATTATCCCCTAGGCTCTCGACACTAACTCTAAAAGCTGCAAATAGAACATATATCATTCTAAATGCCCATGCCCCAACTAATGATAAAAATAATAAGAAAGAACACAAACATGATGTGGAGGGATTTTGGGAGCTTTTAGATCAGACAGCAATAAACATAAATAAATTCATACCAAAATTTTAATTGGAGACTTTAATGCCAAGTTAGGAAAGGAAAAAAGATATAGAGACATAATAGGAAAATGGCCAGCACAGTGAAGAACAAACAGGAATGGCATAAGACTGGTGGAATTTTGCAGGAACCATGATATGATCTACAAATCAACTTACTTCATTAGAAGACCAAATAATCTCAAAACTTGGAAACATCCAGATTGGAAAAAAGGTGAATGGCAACAAGATCATGTTTGTATGGATAAGAACTATCACAGGGAGATCTACAATGTGAAAGTTCTGACAGGAACAGATACTGGATCGGATCATTACATGATAAAGATTAAAATTAAATTTACCCCGTTGACAAACGAAAAAAACTCACCTAAAAAAGAAGAGAACATACGACCCTCATAAACTAATAAATAACAAGGGATACAAAGAACGAACTAGATATATTAAAATAACAGATGATCAAGAGGAAATAGTTCCCGAATTGAAACAAATAGCTAAACAAGTAGCCCCAATAAATCCAAGGAAGAAACACCAATGGTGGAACGATGAGTGTGATAATACAGTGGAAGATAGACATCAAGCCTGGTTACGGTATCAGAGTCAAAAAACTGATGAATCACACTTGGATCTCATAAAACAAAGGAAGATAACTCAAAAAATAATACGAGGGGTTAAACGGCTATACCAAAAGGATATACTTCTGATGATCGAAACAAATAGCGCTAAAACAAACTCAAGAGATTACTACAAAATTTTTAGCAAACAACTACAAAGATATGAACCTCCAACATTAATGTTAAAATACAAAAATGGCGAGTTAGCTCATAGTAATAAAAGAAATACAGAAATTTTAGCAGAAACATTCAACAAGTTGCTAAATTGCGAAGATCCACCAGAACTGCTTCAAATAAATACAGACACCACTATTAAAACACCATCAGAAAACATAAATCCACCCACAATCCAAGAAGTCTACAAACAACTAAGAGAGCTCAAAAACTACAAAGCGAGTGGAGAAGATACATATTGTGGAAATATGCAGCAGAACCAGTAAAGATTTCATTACACCAATGCATAGTGAACATTTGGAACAAAGAAGAACTGCCAGGCCATTGGACTACTGCTATAATACATCCATTACACAAGAAAGGAGAAAAATCAAATCCTGACAACTATCGAGGAATTTCCCTTTTGGATATCACATATAAAATCATGTCACGAATTCTATATAATAGTTGTAAAGATCAATTAGAACTGGAAATAGGAGAATATCAAGGTGGATTTCGGCCATGGCGAAGCTGGCCTGAACAGATAATCACCTTAAAATTAGTAATGGACTACTACAAACGTAGACAAAAAACAGCAAGTCATAACCTTCGAAGACTTCAAAAAAGCTTATGATTGTATACATAGATCTTTATTGCTGAAAATACTAAGGAATTTCGGACTTCATCCCAAATTAATGAAAATTATAAAACTAACTCTAACAAACACCAAATCTAAAGTAAAATTCAGAGGAGAAATGTCTGAACCGTTTACGATTAAAACAGGATTAAGACCAGGAGATGGTTTATCGCCTCTACTTTTCAATTGTGCTTTGGAATATGTAATGAGGGAATGGTACAAGGAAAATCCTAGGAACATAAGAATGGGAACCAAGAAAGATCAAATAGACTTAAATTGCTTGGGATTCGCAGATGACTTAGCGTTACTGGCTAATAATATTCAAGAAGCCAGAAATCAAATAATAAGCCTACAAAATATAGCACAAAAAATTGGACTTCAGATATCATTTGAAAAGACAGAGATAATGGTAGCAAATCCACTTGTAATCAATCACATAACAGTAAATAACAAGAAAGTTAAAATAGCCAAGCAATTTAAATACTTAGGAGAAATTATAACTTACAACTTGGATGAGAATACTGCATGGCAAGAAAGAACTAATAAAATGATAAAAGCCCAAAAATTAACATGGTCTACATATAAAAGAAAATGTCTATCAATCGCAACAAAATTAAAACATTACAAGGCGGTGGTTCAACCAGAGGTGACCTATGGAAGTGAAACTCTTTTTAAAGTTACTCAGAAAAACAGAATCGACAAAATTTTAAAAGTAGAAAGAAGAATAGCTAGAACATGCATAAATAAAAAATATCAGAAAGATGGACAGTGGCGGATAGTACCAAATGAAGTGGTATACAGAGAACAGGAGCCCATCACTGATACTATTCGGAAGAAACGGCTTTCTTTCTTTGGTCACATCATGAGGACACCAGAAACCAGGTTATCTAGAAAAATTGTAGTGAAACTTTGGAATATGAAACAACAAGTAGGATGGATTAAGGAAATTAGCGAAGATATGAAAGAATTGGAAATAACCTTGGATGACTTGCAAAACAAAACAACAAAATTAAAAAACTGAGAGATATAAAAATAAGATTTCAGGCTAAAATAGACAAACGTAATACAGTAAAAAGGGTATTTACAGATGAGGAACGCCTGAGAAGATCAGAGCGAATGAAGAGCTACTGGGCGACTCGGGAAGGAAACTTACTGAAGGAGAGGACCAAGAAATGATTGACTGAAGTGGTCCAATGAGGCCGTAAAAGCAGAAGAAGAAGAAGAAGAAGAAGAAGAAGAAGAAGAAGAAGGGTATCATGTTGCGACCTCAAAACCACCGGCAGTTCAAAAGCTTGTATGCAACAATTGACAGTATTCTTCTTCTTCTTCTTTCTTTCTTTCTTCGTCATGCCGGACTAAGGAGTGCGATTGAACTTATTTAGCTGATGGCATTGCCTTTCTCTTCTCCCAAAATCTCTTCATCTTCTCGCTGTGGCTTCTCTTGCGATCTTCTGACCAGGTTTTGTTGGTGATAGTGCTTGGATGGTCTGCAAAGCGGTGATTATCGACTAATTCTCTGAACTTAGCTCTGTCTAGTACAATGTCATCTGTGATGGCTATTTCATGAAGATCTTTTCCAACTTCAAGCAGTCAGGTGTTTTTAACTTTCATTGACAGGGCAAAGTTGAGAATCTTTTTGGTCAGTCAATTTACAGTACCGTATTATTATTATTATTATTATTAATATTAATAATAATAATTGATACAAATAAACAACAACTGTTCAGATTTTCTCCTTTAAGGTGTTTCTTCCTTCTAGTTTTGCTTTCTACCAAAGATCTTTCAGCGTTTGGCTCCTTCTCAATCGTTCTTCGGCTTAAAGCGTGGGTCTTTCTTTGGGGGGATCCTTACGGTATATACCGTATATCAATATTTTGTGGGCACGATAACTACCGTCATTTTGTACCAATCACAAATTATATACATAAAATATAACCATTCAAATTCTCGTTTGAATTTGTTAATGGGCAAAAATCGGAGAAAGGGAAGTGGAAATGGGGGCCCTTTTCGTAAAAAGGGAAATACCGCTATAACTTTCATACTATGAAACAAAATTGATCCATTTGAAGGTTGAAGTTCTTGGCGTGGCATTTAACTGTTTAAATATATTTCAATTTTATAATTATAATGCCGGGAGTGTCCGAGGAGATATAATTACAGTAATTGCGAGGAATAAAACAAAAATTTCAAAAACTGTAGCAGCGAGAATCGAACCTGGGTCGGCGAGTTACCAGACAGTGCGCTTGACCACTGCGCCAAGCCACTGACTTAAACATTGCTGAAAACAGATACTTCGAAGGCTACTCGGAAATCTTTAGAGAGCGTTTTACCTTTTCCTATGGCCCACTCTGGCGAGATATTCTAGGAGCTTGAATGGGGCATCTACCTCCTTCTATTCACGCAGCTTGAGCCAACTCGGTGAGCTCCGACCTGCGCCTTTCTCTTGTTAGACCACCGCGCCTTCTGAATAAACAGCTGAGAGCAATCAGCGCAGGGAACTGCTGCTAACTATCGGCACTAGGGTCTAACTACGACTTACTTGTTAGTCCATTTTTCTAGAAAGTGCATCAGTCCTTGTAGAATTCAGATATTGAATTAGGTATCTCAGTAAAATGAATTATACCACTTAGCCTTTCACCCCACCAGTTGTTGCTAAATAGTGGATGTTAACTCACTGAATACGGTTTGGGCACAGGCAACTCGTATGTAAAGTCGTGGACAAGGAGCATATAATAACAGAGAAGGCACACTCCATGTAGTTATTAACTTCTTAGACGAGACAGTGATGACGAAGTGTTTGGATGATGATGATAATTGTTTTTGATGTGTAACATCTTTCCACTCGATTGCTGGATATTTTTGTGGGAGTGATTTTGAAAAGTGGGACGGAAGTAGATCGGACGGAAGTGTGTAAGACACACTGCCAACTGGATCGCATCCCTCCGGACTGCTAAAGCCAGCCAGGAGGGATGCGATCCAGCTGGCAATGGTAAGAGGAAACAATGAGCGCCCCGTGCCGGAGATTGGTACCATGACGCACTGACGGCCATGTGGAATGTATATAACATACGATTACTTCTAGGTTTGGAGGCGCCATTACAGATATTTCTACGATTAATCATCTTCAAGTTGTCGTTCTATGGTGTAAAAATATTCATTAACTTAGGCCTATATCATATTTGCTGAAAACAATGATGATTTATTAAGAGTCCGTTTTTAGCCTACATTCGATTTTTGCAAAAAATGAAAGTAGACTTATGAGATCAACACAGAGCGAAAAAAGTGTGTCTGTCTGTGTGTGTGTATGTGTGTGTGTGAGTCTGTGTGTGTGTATGTGTGTGTGTGAGTCTGTGTGTGTGTGTGTGTGTGTGTGTGTGTCTGTGTGTGTGTGAGTGTGTGTACTCTGAATGTCTGTTCCCCCCTATCAATTCGAACACGGTGAATGCGAATTGAACGAAATTTGGTACAAAGCTAGCACTAGCAAAGGACACCTCAGTGTCATGTTTTATATCGCCGCCATCTTGACGGAAACGTAATGGCGGCCACACAAATGTTCAAAGCTTAAATCAAATTACGACTAACCTAATCATCCGATCTCTACCAAATTTTGCAACAACATACCCTTATAGAGGAAGCATCCTTTGACCAAATTAATAGGTTATTAGCCTAATAGTTTGCGGATGGCGGCCGTCTTTATGTCAAAATTGATTCCCCCTATTAATTCGAACACGGTGGAACCGAATGGAACGACATTTGGTACAGAGGTAGCACTAGCAAAGGGCACCTCAGTGTCATGTTTTATATCGCCGCCATCTTGACTGAAACGTAATGGCGGCCACACGAATGTTCAAAGCTTAAATCAAATTACGATTAACCTAATCATCCGATCTCTACCAAATTTTGCAACTCCATACCTTTATGGAGGAAGCATCCTTTGACCAATCTAATAGGTCATTCGCCTAATAGTTTGCGGATGGCGGCCATCTTTATGTCAAAATTGATTCCCCCTATTAATTCGAACACGGTGGAACCGAATGGAACGAAATTTGGTACAGAGGTAGCACTAGCAAAGGGCACCTCAGTGTCATGTTTTATATCGCCGCCATCTTGACTGAAACGTAATGGCGGCCACACGAATGTTCAAAGCTTAAATCAAATTACGATTAACCTAATCATCCGATCTCTACCAAATTTTGCAACTCCATACCTTTATGGAGGAAACATCCTTTGACCAATCTAATAGGTCATTCGCCTAATAGTTTGCGGATGGCGGCCATCTTTATGTCAAAATTGATTCCCCCTATTAATTCGAACACGGTGGAACCGAATGGAACGAAATTTGGTACAGAGGTAGCACTAGCAAAGGGCACCTCAGTGTCATGTTTTATATCGCCGCCATCTTGACTGAAACGTAATGGCGGCCACACGAATGTTCAAAGCTTAAATCAAATTACGATTAACCTAATCATCCGATCTCTACCAAATTTTGCAACTACATACCTTTATGGAGGGAGCATCCTTTGACCAATCTAATAGGTCATTCGCCTAATAGTTTGCGGATGGCGGCCGTCTTTATGTCAAAATTGATTCCCCTATTAATTCGAACACGGTGGAACCGAATGGAACGAAATTTGGTACAGAGGTAGCACTAGCATAGGGCACCTCAGTGTCATGTTTTATATCGCCGCCATCTTGACTGAAACGTAATGGCGGCCACACGAATATTCAAAGCTTAAATCAAATTACGATTAACCTAATCATCCGATCTCTACCAAATTTTGCAACTACATACCTTTATGGAGGGAGCATCCTTTGACCAATCTAATAGGTCATTCGCCTAATAGTTTGCGGATGGCGGCCATCTTTGTGTCAGAATCGATTCCCCCTATTAATTCAAACACGGTGAAACCGAATGGAACGAAATTTGTTACAGAGATAGCACTAGCAAAGGGCATCTCAGTGTCATGATTAATATCGCCGCCATATTGACAGAAACGTAATGGCGGCCACAGAAATGTTTAAAGCTTAAATCAAATTACGACTAACATAACCATCCGATCTCTACCAAACTTTGCAACAACATACCTTTGTGGAGGGAGCATCCTTTGACCAATCTAATAGGTCATTAGCCTAATAGTTTGTGGATGGCGGCCATCTTTATGTCAAAATTGATTCCCCCTATTAATTCGAACACTGTGGAACCGAATGAACGAAATTTGGTACAGAGGTAGCACTAGCAAAGGGCACCTCAGTGTCATGTTTTATATCACCGCTATCTTGACGGAAACGTAATCGCGGCCACCCAAATGTTAAAAGCTAAAATGTAATTACGACCAACCTAATAATCTAGTCTCTACCAAATTTTGCAACACCATATCTTTATGTGGGAAACATATTCTGACCAAACTGCAAGAACATCAGCCCAATAGTTTGCAGATGGTGGCCAAGTATGTGTGCAAATCGATTCCCCCTATCAATTCAAACACGGTGAAACCGAATTGAACGAAATTTGGTACAGAGGTAGCACTAGCAAAGGGCACCTCATATTCATGTTTAATATCTCTATAGCACGTTGTGTTTCAATAAGCTACTACAACCAACATTCAATCATACTCCTTGAAAAGGACAAAGAGTTATAACAATACCCATGCATTTAGGAGAAAGTAGGCTATATGTTCTTTACTGAACATCTTGTTTAATCTCTGGATACAAGTGATCGGCATCCACTCTCCGAGTAACTTTGCTCAACACTTTCATACTGAACTGTAAACGCTCATGCAAACTCTGGTGTCAACGGATTGAAACACAAACCACATGCTAAAAGTCTTCGTATGAGTATTTTAATGATTATATGCTTCAATATGGAACATTGAAACTAGTCGGCAAAGCCGGTATCATGTTTCTACACAATAGCTATTCAGATATTAACCCACATTGCGGTAATGCAGTGATCAATGTAATATATATCGATGTTTTTATACGGGAACTGAACTGGCCTTTTTTGGTCCTATATAGGAATTCCCTTAACTGTCAAGTAAGCGTATTCATAACTAATTTAAAACTCAATTCCACGCAGGAACATTATCGAAAAAAAGCATAATATTAATGGAGCATAAAAAATACTTTCATATTATTACCGGCACGTAAAAATAAACTGTCTTGTACTCTAAATTTCTGTGGTTGTAATGGCTGCGTGGGTCTTCGAATCATGAGGTCTCAGGTTCGAACCCCAGTCCCGGCATTTATTTTGCTACCGGATTATCGATTTAAACGATATCTATCATGACATTATGCGTCATTTTAACAGAATCTACATGAAATTACGATTTATCTAATTTTAATTACAATAGTTTGCACCAATAGGATTTGGGAAATTTTATTGTATTGAACATTATTTCTAGTAGTCTATAGATAGGCTAGAGACTGTGGTTTCATTCCTCCTCTTAATTTACAATATAATATGTGATGTTTGTTCAAACAAGTGTGACAGTAGCACACCTCCAATTCAATCTATACCGTACATTCATCATAGTACCAGTATGAAAACGGAGCGTAAATTAGAATGTCCAAGCTGTGTAGTATACGAGTAGGATAACATTTTACACATCATATGCGATTACTGTAAGGCTCGTATCTTTTCTAAGGGGCCTAACATCTAGGTTCTCGGCCCCTAATAACTTGGGAGAGAGTGAAAGATGAGATGGGAAAGGAAACTGTAACTAACCCTAACTACAAACTTACATACTAGAACAGGAAACGGTAAACAAATAAAGGAAGAGGCAAATAAAGGACTGGAAGGAAAGAAATGCCTCAACCCTAGAAGAATGAGGATTGAGGGACTTGGAAGGAAGGAGAGCCATGAAAGGCAGATAGGAAAGGGAAAGAGGAGACGGCCCACCCCGAGGTCAGAGGAAAAAGGGGACAAAACGGACCCAGCTCAAGAAACCCTGAAATGACATGGTCCTTAGTTGGCCGTAACGAAGGAATAATAATAATAATAATAACAATAATAATAATAACAATAATAATATTGTCGAATTAGATCCTAGTCATTTGTTTCTTTACTGGACCAACACAATATACATTAATGCCACTTGATATGGTTGGCAGTAATGAGTATACCACGTGCTTACTAGGCGCTTTTCAATTGTTTCACTGACGACCATTGGTTGCCGCTTTGTACACAAACACAAAATAACGGTCTCTGTGATTTCTATGAAGTTTTTAGCGCCTGGTCGTGAACTTACAAAGCAAAGCATTTATACACAATTACTCCATGAACCTGTCAAAAGTTGGAACGCCTGTAAATGTAATTAATTTCAGTCTGTTTGATTTATTAGAAGAACAGTGACAAATACATAATTTTAGCATTCAATCGCATTTTTAACTGATCAAACGTTAACTGACACGAGAGGGGAAAATTCATGACGATAACGTGGAGTATTAATGGGAGGGACAGAAGGGAGAGATAAACAGGTTACCTGGAAATTCAGAACAGGGCCACACACTACAACTTTAAACTAACTGGATTTTACGACTATTGTCCCCTTTTCAGCATTTTTTAGATTTTAATTTTTAACTTAACTGAGCGTTGTCAATAGTTCTTGACCATTCCAGTGTTGGTAACACTAATTGGATGACTGCAGTTTAGACGGCTGGTATCCCTGCAGGCTCTGACAGCCAGAGCTCATTTTATATGTACAACGCGTGGGGTTGGTTCAGCACGTGACAATGTCTGTCGTCCAGGGAAATCTGTGACTGACACGTCTACAAACTCAACCCGGAGACAAACTTCCCGAGCAAGACTTTAGGGGTCCACATTCGTCTGCTACACTCAGTTAACCATTTTCACAGTAATTTAACAGGTAATCAGAGTTAAATTAGATCCTTGGGGAGATTTCTCTCAGCTTCTTGCGATGCACGTAGCGCATGCATCTCGCTGCTTTTCTATACAGTGTGAACCTCACGCAAATTCTCGTCCACAGGGGCGTTCGGTTTTCGTTTAATAATAATAATAATAATAATAATAATAATAATAAAGGAGAAAATCACTCCCTGAAACCGGTCTAAGAGTAATAAACAGGAAACTCAAAATCAATACCCGAGTAGACACTATAGCTTTCGCAGATGATGTAGCTATGCTAGCAGATTCGGTTCAAACAGCAATAGACCAGATCAATACTCGCCAATCTATAGCCTCCAAGACTGGTCTTCAGTTGTCTTACGAGAAAACAGTGTTCATGACAAATGACAAATATGCACCAGTTTACCTTCTTACAACAGGTTCCGTAAAGTCGGAGATTTTAAATATTTGGGGGAATGGATCAGTGAGGACCTCAAGAACAATAAAGCATTTGAAGAAAAAGATTCTGAAACTGAATATTGAATACAATCGATGCAGAAAAGTTTACCAGAAGAAATACATATCCATCAATGCGAAATTAAGGCACTATAACGCTGTAATCAGGCCCGAGGTCCTCTGTGCAGCTGAAACCCTAACCATCACAGGTGCAAAACTAATACAGAAACTAGAGGTCAAGGAATGAATTATCTTGAGGAAGATCTTAGGCCCAAGGATCATAAATGGAGAAAGGTATCACACGCCCAACGATGCTCTATACCTAAAGCAAGAACCTCTAATGGACACAATCATTAGGAGACGCCTCCAATTCTACGAACACCTTGAGAGACTGAACGAGTGGAGATTGACCAGTGAAATCCACTGAGCCAGCTCCTGAAAGTAAACAACATCACTTTGGTACCAGCAAGTTAAACAAGATCTGCAAAGCTTTAACATCTCTGAATCTGTTATACAAGACATACACGCTTTCCGGAAAATGTTAAAAGAAGATCCATAGATTAAACTAAATAAAGGGCAGAGACCAAAGAGGTCAGAAGCAGCTATTCAATTACAAAGTCAGGAAATGAAGGAGATATGGGCTAGGAAGAAGAATCTTAAGAACGTGAAACCAATCCCAACTCATCGAGCTGAAAACCATTATGGTTAACCTACGTAGTCCATCGTTGGCTCACTCGAAGAAAGAAAGAAAGAAAGAAAGAAAGAAAGAAAGAAAGAAAGAAAGAAAGAAAATCATAATATAATAATGATAATAATAATAATATTAGTCTGAGTTCAAGAGGTAAAGAAAGATTTAGAAAGAAATAATATACCAGAAGAAGACACCGTGGAGAGAGAGATTTTTCGAAAGAGAGGAAAGGAAACCTGGGGCGAAGTGGTCTGAGGACAAAATGAAGGAGCATAGTGTAAGAATGAAGAAATATTGGGAAGAACGGAAGAGAAAACAACAAAGAGTGAAGAATTGAAATTGGCGCGTGGTCCCTAGCAGGCCTCATCGGAAAGAAGGAGGAGACTAATAATATAATAATAATAATGATAATTTGGGTTCAGATGTTTAGGAAAAATCATATTCTCCTATTTGCCTCTATTTTAATGCCCGATTGGTTTTAGATGCAAATCGAGTGATTATCGTCACAATAAAATGGTTTTATTTGTCATATAAATGCATATTTAGAGCAATTTTTACCATTTTTTACCAATTTTTGAGCATTTTTTTGGCAAGAACTTCATATTTCGGTAATTTGACAGCAGCTCAACTTCTATAAACTAGTGTTTATAGAAATAGACTGTAAATAACCGATTAAACATTCATATTCAGAAAATGAATATGAAAATATGAATAAAGAAAGTAGTTAACAATTTAATCTCGAAGGATTTATAATTAACAAAAACGGCCATATTTAAATCAGTCATTTTAGGTCATATTTTGTTATTCTTATGGTCATATTTTGTCATTTTTAGGTCATATTTTGTCTATTTTATGGTCATATTTTATCATTTTGAGTCATATTTTGTTATTTTTATGGTCATATTTTGTCATATTTAGGTCATATTTTGTTATTTTTATGGTCATATTTTGTCTATTTTTGTGGTCATATTTTGTCTATTTTTATGGTCATATTTTGTCATTCTTGTGGTCATACTTTGTCACTTTTGAGTCATATTTTGTTATTTTTATGGTAATATTTTGTCATATTTAGGTCATATTTTGTTATTTTTATGGTCATATTTTGTCATGTTGAGTCATATTTTGTTATTCTTATGGCCATATTGTCTTGCATATTTGGGCTATTTTGAGGTCTTAAACATCCGAGCCTTAGTCATAATATATGGATTAAAAGGAAAACTACAGACTTGTACTGTACACAGTAATCGATAAGCTCACCGATACTGTACGCAAGAGACGATTGACATTATATGGTCACATCCGCAGAATGGATGACACTAGATATGCAAATAAAAACTGATTGATATAATAAATTCATAAAAGGTCAAAATCAGTTAGTTAGAAAAAATCAAGCAGGTCCTATAAGAAACAAACATCACAGAAGTTATCATCGGAATCGCAAAGCCTTTGGAACTCCGGTTGCTAAAATGACTACTGGTAAACAGAAGAACGCAAGAAACAGCATAGCGAGTTCATGAAGAGATTCTGGGAGGATGGAGGAGGAGAAGGAAAAGCCATAAACCCTAGTTCAACGAGCTCTTTACGTGGGCATAACGAAGAAAGAAGAAGAATTATGATAATAATAATAATAATAATAATAAACCCAAAACCACAATACCCTGGTTTATGAATACCAAAGACGACCTCAAAATGCTGCATCTAAAACTCGACGACGCCTTCAATAGAGATCTCTTCAGCAAAGAGATACAGACTAATGGGCTAACCCGAGACGGGACACCGAACCCGAAAAGAAGACAAGGTACCACCTGGACAGCGGAGCGCAAGATGGCCCACTCTCAGAGAATGAGGGAATTCTGGGCTCAGAGGAAAGCGAAACAAATTGCCAAGTGTAACAAGACTTAACGAGGTCCTAGATGGCCTCAACGAATTATATATATAAACAGAACACCTTGAAATTCCGAGCAAAGCCACACAATATTACTTCAAAATGGCTAGATTTTATGCCCACTATCTGCATTTTTTAAAGTTTTATTTTTTAACTTAACGGCCCTATCAAAAGGCAAATGGCATGTAGAACGGGTAAATATCACATCAATCCGTCTCGAGTACGGGTGTGATCCCAATTACCTTGTTCACAGGCCTTAAGAACTGGATCTGGATACACAAATGTACAAACCAATGCTGAAGGCAGTAGTTCTCTCAATTACCCGAAGCGTCCGGAAGTTTATGGGTAGCGATTTCGACTTTCCCGCTTGGAAGTGGCTGCATCAATAACTATACAGTACTTTGGACAAAAAATGACTAAAGGAAACAAGAAAGACAAGAGGGAGGATTCCCATCACAAATAAGTGGAAGCATTGTCGGACTCAGTTGGGGTCCCGTGGTCTCCAACCCATGTCCCACAAGTTGTGACCTTCTGGGAGAGAAAGTTTTATTTTTTATTTTTGATTTTTATCATTATGTGAAGTTATAATTTTCTTTAATCTACAGTAAAAGTATTTGGACATCCCTGTTTTATGAGTAGCACGAAATATGTTGATTCGACTTGACTGTCCACACGTAAATGTATCTTATCTGTATGAGTCATGCAAACAGTTGCTGCATGCCTGGTGAGTGGTGAATCCCAAACTATTTCAGCACTTTTTTTTAATAGCACACGTAATTTTAGAATGTATATAAAAGGATGCCAAAAGCACTGTTGATACACCTCCGCTGTACGAGTTTCCATCGTTCTTTCCGGAGGTGATCCAGAAAACCAGGCAGGGTATTCCCCAGAGGTGTTCGGTAACCAGTAAGGTTGTAGTGGATTGCTCCAGCTGCTAGCCATAAGATGGCTATAGGCACCTTAACACCTCAAAGTCTGTATCACAATATTACTCTTATACCATGATCGCGTCTTTATTCCATAACACTAGTAATACAGCAGCATTATTTATGTGCGCCCCGATAAACACGGCAAGCTAAGCCGGCTGCGACTGAACTGATTACGGGCGCGCGTAGGTGGTTCAGCCGGTGGTAGGCGCGCTCCGCTGACTCATATCGTTAGTTCACACGTGTTTTATCATTCATATGGACGTTAGTGTTGCACATTTAGTGAGTATTGTGATTACTGTGATTGTTGGTCATGTCTAGACACCAATTCTCATTGCGCGAACGTGTGTGTATCCATAATTCGTATATGAAAACAGAAAATCTTGTTCTGAAACGAGACGAAAATTTCGAATCAAGTTTCCAGGAAGATCTGTGCCTAATGTCAGTACAATTAGGTGGCTCGCTAAACGATTCAAGGAAACAGGCTCCGTAAATAATAAAAGAGGTGACAAACATTCTTTCATCAGAAGATGTCAGGTGTGTGTAAAAAGAGAGGGAGGACATTTCACCATCGCCTATGAGCACTGTAAGTACACATTATTGAACATGTTTGGTAAAAGTGTGAAAGTGCGTGCCACCAACGGCTGAACCGGGTACGCGCACCCGCGATCTGCGCCAGTCACAGACGGCTTAGCTTGCCGTGTTTGTCGGGGTGCACATATATAATGATCCTGTACTACTGGTGTCGTGATCAGATGATGGTCTATTATAAATTAGTTTTAAGTTTTAGCGTTGCACTAAAATACTTATTTAATTATTTAGCGTATGGGTCTTAGTGCCGAGAGTGTCCGAGGCCATGTTCGGCTCGCCAGTGTTTGAAGCTGCTTCTACGCGGGCACCCATGGTGTGAGCTACAAGTTCCGTCGCATGCACCGTATGAGTTAGCCGTGGTCGTTACGGCATGACTGCAGGCAGTTGCTCATATCCGGGAGGCGATGAGGACCGAATCCCCCCGCCAGCAAACTTGAAGATGGTTTTCTGTGGTTTCCCATCTTGATCTCTAACTAGAGGCCACAGCCGCTACCTTCCAATTCCTCGTCCTTACATTCACATTTTCTTCCCCAGACAACACTCCACACGCGACGGTAATTGTAGCTCACCCCATGGGTGTCGGCATAGAAACAGCCTCTGGCGAGCCAAACATGTCCTCGGACACTTAAAACCATTCGCTACCAAAAAAAAAACGTATGTGAATGAGATGGAATGAATTAAGATGAATGAAACTGGGGAATTTCAATTACAAGTAGTTCCAACTGTGGCTACCAGACGTCACTGACACCTGGCGGCGAAGGTTGGAACTTGATAGAGCGTTTCTAGCCAAAGAAACTACAAATTTGGCTACACACTCCCAACTGTAGTGGTAGGTTCTTTTCCATACCATAAATCTATGACATGGGCCCACGGGTTTTACTTCCCCTCCGAAGGAAGGCATACTGAAGGATTTTAACGCTCTTAAAAAATCCGATGACTACGGCCGGGTTTGAACCCGCGATCTTGAGCATAGCAATTCAGCATGCTACCGACTACGCCACTGAAGCCACTACTAAAATAGTGATTGTCATTTGTAGCTTTTCAGTCGGTCAACACGATTATGCCCAATGGGCGGGGTACAAGATGTAAGTACACTCCTGGAAGAAAATACATATACGGTGTTAGTTAAGTATCACAAATAACTGGGGCAATTTACGACTGATTTGTAGGACAGAGCAACATCATTTAATTGTACATAAAGCGGCGACGTCACTGCAATGTACCAGACGAGTGCAATGTTGGATTCAAAAAAGTCCTCTCGGCACGCCGGAAGGCGGAGGTAGATTTCACCGGACAAACTTGGGGATAGGCGAAAATAGGCAGAATATGCAGGTTTTCGTAGAAGGATCAGACCACATTTATTGCGTGAAAGTATTTTATAATTGGAGATTAATTAACTTTGTTTTTCGTCATTTTATGCATATTTTAAACATTCTATTGTCTTATGATGACGGTAACCTTCTTGTCATATGGAGTCCATTTTTATACTTGTGGTCACACTGTCCTTATGCAAGGTTTCGACACTGATGTGTAACTATGTAACGGTCTGTTACTTCTTCACGCAAAATTATATCTCCCGCAGAGATGTTGGTTCCTCAGTTTAGCGGCTGCGATAACGTGGTCATGTAACCCCGTGTACTTTGGGTGAGTGTAGAATCTGCCTGATAAACGGTGTGAATTGTGATGGCTGTATTAGTCTGTAATTAAGGAAAGGAATGAAGACGCTCAATTTCAAGCAGTAGTTCCTAATGTTCCTACCAGATACTACCGTCAACGACACCTAGCTGTGAACTTGGCTACTAGATGCCACCGCAATCAGCAACTCGCAACGAACGTTGGAACTTCCCCTCCAAAGGAAAGCATACTGAGGGATTTTTAGCGCTCTTTGAAAATCCGATGACTTTGGCCGGCTTTGAACCCGCGACCTTGGGCATTGAAGTTCAGCATGCTACCAGTTACGTCACCGAAGCCGCTTCACACTTAGTCAGATGGAAATCTGAATCTGATCTCGCGCAAGTGCGATGTCATGGCAACGTCTGCTGGCTCATCCCTCATCAATTTAGTAGTGTTGCCAGGGCAACCACTGATAGCTCTTGGCATTTTCTTATAATTCCGAAATCATTTTTCTCATCCCTTGGCGTAATGGTGGGTCATATCAAAAATTCTTTCAGTCAAAAGTTTTAGGTAATTATTAGGGGAATATTGTCCATTTTGTACGGTTTTGATATTGTGCCTATTAACAGAGATTAATGTTTCCCGAAGAACCCACTTTTTCCCACCCCTTTGGTCAATGGCTGGTGCTATCAAAAAACGTTTCAAACATAAATTTTTGAGCTTTATCCGACACATAGTATGAACTTTGAACGGTTTCGATATTTCACATATTAAGAGAGTTATAGCAATATTTCATATTTTCGAAAAAAAAAGTCCCCCATTTTCATCCCCTTCGACCGATTTAGCCCAGTAACGAACTCGACCGAGATTTTATGGGTAAACATATTCGGTTAAAAAAATCAAAGTGATTGGTGCAAAATTACGGCAGTTATCGCGTCCACAAGAAACTGATATACATATATATACATATATATATATATATATAAACTTTTGAACTGTCGGTGGTTTTGGGGTCTGGGGGATGTGAAACGCGAAGATATGTCGAAATTTTCCGGAAATAGAAACATGGTACCCATTGCAATAGTTAGCTTTCTAATGAAATCTACCTAAAATACTACCATCAACGACACCTAGCTGTGAACTTGAATACTAGATGACACCGGAACCATCAACTCGCAACGAACGTTGGAACTTCCCCTCCGAAGGAAAGCAAACTCATGGTTTTTTAGCGCTCTTAGTAAATCCGACGACTTTAGCCAGGTTTGAACCCGCGACCTTGGGCATAGAAGTTCAGCATGCTACCAGTTCCGATACCGAAGTCGCTTCCCACAGACAGATGGAAATCTGAATGTTATCTCGGCAGTGGCGTTGTCATAGCAACTGCTGATGGCTCATCCCTTATCATTAAAAGTAAAGTTGTCATGGCAACCTCTCTTGGCACTTTGCATTTTCTTATAATTTAAATCATTTTGCTCACCCCGTGGCGTAATGGTGGGTCATATCAAAAATTCTTTCAGACAAAAGTTTTAGGTAATTATTGGAGGAATATTGTCCATTTTGTACGGTTTTGATATTATGCCTATTAACAAAGATATGATTAATGTTTCCCGAAAAATCCACTTTTTCCCACCCCTTTGGTCAATGGTTAGTGCTACCAAAAAACTTTTCAAACATAAATTTTAGGGTCTTGTCCGACACATAGTATGAACTTTGAATGGATTCAATATTTCAGATATTAAGAGAGTTATAGCGATATTTCACTTTTTCGAAAAAAAAAGCCTCCCATTTTCACCCCCTTTGACCGATTTTGCCCATTAACGAACTCGACCGAGATTTTATAGGTATACATATTCAGTAAAAAATTCAAAGTGATTGGTGCAAAATTACGGCAGTTATCGCGTCCACAAGAAACTGATATACATATATATATATATATATATATATATATATATATATTGTACACAACTGTCATCATGTGGAACATGTGTTCGTATCCCAGCTAACTCACGGACTTTCGAGGTATGGGGCGTTCCTGCCCACCATACGACCACATGCTCAGGATTTGAGTCTACCAGGTAACTACTCTACATGAAATACACAACATATTCCTAAAATAAAACATTTACTGGTATAAAATCATGGCTATACAACAAATACAAATAAAGGACAAATTAGATTTAACTCCCACAATTAAAAATAGGGTTACTTTGTGAGTCTCTTCTTCAATATGGCAATACTGCACTCAAATCTAATTCTAGCATCCTATCAATGATACTTTCAGACTTCTATGGGTTTCTATAGGGTTCATCATGTGACACAATTTTATTTAACTGGAGCATCACAACACAAAGTCACATATCACATCTAAATGACATTAATAAAACATTACTCCGTTTCTTATGGCATTTACCTTGATTAGCATAAATTCATTATTATTCTGCTTTAATTAACAAATATTTGTTGTGTCGTGTGAATCATCTTCCTTCTTTCCATCACTATGAAACGCTTTAAAAAGTGGTACATTTCCCTTCCAAAATAAACATGGATAGAAATATTTATAGTTTCACCATACAACGATTCTCTGGGTCTTGTCGGGCTTATTATCGTTACAAATGTGTCATGTTCTTAAGAATCACATACCCGTCTGCATAAATTAGCGTGAACTGGCTAAAATGCATTCTAAATGGATGCCTAACAATTTATTTGGTTCAGTGTTCCTCTTCAGAGAATAACTGTGCCAAATATTATCCGATTTCTTTGCTTCAACAACGTATGTGAGTTGCAACACATCTTTTAATTCAATTGGCATCATCATTACACTCATAACTTAATTGCATATTGAAATATCGAGATTCTCCAGTGTCCTACTGTGACCATAATTTAAAGGACTAGCGGACCGACGTTCCCTTTCCCCAGCAGGCAATAAAATTAGTTCCAGCAAGCGCACAAGATGGCCGCTCGATTCAGTGGGCCAACCCACTTCTCTCATCTGCTGTCAAGGTCAAGTTTGTTTACAATTTCATTACAGCAGGGATACGCTAAGTGTTGTTCCTCAGTAATTGAGTCATTTAAATATTTAACACCTATAATTAGAGTGTATTGGGCTCAACTGGCTCCTTATTAACATTCATGGCTGGGGATGGATTCCTGTGATAGCCTTGCCGTTCTATGGTGACTACTAGTGGCCTTTGGACGCGCATCAAAATGAGAACACTGGATTCTCACTGGCAGCTGTCACATAATAATATGAGGAACTCTGCGTTTCCTAAACGACGAATATGATTCTTACCTCTCAGGGTAGATCATTAACACACATGCTCACGGAGTCTCAATGGACATCACTCGTGGCCATAATTCATGCAAGCGTTGGATACAGACAGGCTCGGTCCAATTCGCTGCGAATAATAAAGTATGCACAAGGGCGATACTACTCGTAGATTAGCCAACTTCTCACCTAACGCGCAAGCTATATTAGATTGGTCCCCGCAGTTATTTATTTACGTAAATCACTGGATTCTACGTTAATTCTGCACGCTTATATGCGGCTCAAACAATACTTCACATAGATGACTCAATTATTAAGGCACCCGCGTTCTCTCTGTATTAATACTTAAGCCAAAGCTTTAAATAGCTCCTAATAACAATGCATAAATTTACTGGCTTACATTACTTTAATGGTCCTCAAATATAATCCTAAGGATTGACCATATCAAATATTCATTCAACACATCATGGACACTGAAAAAATCTCGTATCTCGTTAGATTCCACGTTACTTTCTTACTGTTTACCAAAATACAGTATCTTTATATTAGACATGACACACTTTGAACATTATTTAGGCCAAAAATGCCTATTACTTTACTGTTGCCGACCCCAGATTATTACTATTATTATTATTCATTTAACGTTATCGTTACATCCATCACTATTTTCGGCTTGCATGGCCCTAAACAAATCACCTTCCAAGCCATATTTTATTCAAGAAGAGTGGTGAAAACTCGTCCAATAAGTGACTGTGACATCTTAGTCTCAAAGTGATAAATCGTTATATGGTGAACTATTTAGTTATAACAACATTGTAAATTGGCACTCACTTTTTATTTTCGCTGGATGGTACCAGCCTTTCAGCTTCAGGCCCACCATGACGCTTGGTTTAAGCCATCATGTTATCTTTTACACAACACTTAATTTCACACATTTCCCACATGATAAACATACTCTTATCAGTGGCCTCTTTCACATTTACACAATGCATATTAATCACTGTACACATGAACACTTTTAAATCACTATTACACAATTTATGTACACTTATTCACTATTTCACAGGTTGATCTTTACTCTTCCTATGCCTGATCTCAGAGATGCGATGCGATTACGCCAACCACTGGTCTCCGTGAAAGTTTAACAGCGTTTACGGACGTTCGATCCTCGTCACCTGCAATATCGTTCAGCTCACTATCAAGATTAAGTGGCGATGTTTTCCAAGCTCCCATCATTGTAGTGATCCTGATGATAATGTCATATACAATTCTGGCAATACCTCCCGGTATATGAAATGTTCAAAAACATTATAAGTTCCTTTTTCGCTGTGGCGAATTTATATTTGCGTCAGATAATAGATAAATATCTGTATTAAATTACTTTCGACGCACTTCATGATTACTTATGAAGCTGTACAACTTGTTTCATTGTTCTTCAACGGCTGGGCGTTGATACTTTAACATTTCGCGCTCTTACTAGCAGCGTGTTAGTTACGTGTATACAGACTGAAGACAACAAGACAACTCCCTTGGTCTGCACTGCTCCCTCCTTATAAAGGTTTCTCGTAAAATATAGTCCACCGGACATGTGGCTGCGACTCCTTCCTTGAAATAATACCTTTTCAGCCGAAATGACATATACACCTTGTTCATTTAAGTGTGGAGGTTTCATAACCGTTCACGTTCCGGCGATCGCTTCGGCCAATTAATTACAATTAATTGCCTTAATCCAGCGCGTCAGGACGCCACAATGGTGATTCCCCCTTGACTGGTCTCCAAATCACTCCTCTCGAGTGTAGGCTCGGTAGTAATGCGTTCATTTGGAGATATAGGCATTAATTTAGGTGTAAAATCATTCCTAAATTATCTCTCCTAAAATATATTCACCTGGGTGTACATTTCATTCCATTTTAATGCTCCACTTGGCTGTAATTAATTAATTTCCGAGGGCATTCGTCCCTATCCTAGGTTCCATCGTTGTCAAGCGGTGAATACCCGGGTCATTAATTTTGAGCTGTCTCCTCGCCCCAGACGAAAATAGATCCCTTGGCGCCTTCGGTCTCCACCCATTTTCCAACTGTAATTTGTAAAACGTCAACTGGCCTGCTCTCGTTCCTGTAGGCTTCGAAAACGTATATTTGCTTGCATTTGCTTCCAATTCTTTATCTTAAAACGGCTATGATATTCACATACAAGTCGTGAAATCATGCTACATTATTATATCTCATTATTTAACACATTGCTCTTCGGGTTCCCTAAAACTGTTCCTCCTCAGAGATCAATGGTTCGATTCTAGTTAGAATCATGTTCCTGGTCTTCTCAGATAGGACCTGAGTTCGATGCCATTCTGCCGTGACCAGTTGGGCACAATATATATACATATATAAACTTTTGAACTGACGGTCGTTTTGGGGTCTGGGGGATGTGAAACGCGAAGATATGTCGAAATTTTCCGGAAATAGAAACATGGTACCCATTGCAATAGTTAGCTTTCTAATGAAATCTACCTAAAATACTACCATCAACGACACCTAGCTGTGAACTTGAATACTAGATGCCTCCGGAACCATCAACTCGCAACGAACGTTGGAACTTCCCCTCCGAAGGAAAGCAAACTCATGGTTTTTAGCGCTCTTAGTAAATCCGACGACTTTAGCCAGGTTTGAACCCGCGACCTCGGGCATAGAAGTTCAGCATGCTACCAGTTCCGATACCGAAGTCGCTTCCCACAGACAGATGGAAATCTGAATGTTATCTCGGCAGTGGCGTTGTCATAGCAACTGCTGATGGCTCATCCCTTATCAATTAAAAGTAAAGTTGTCATGGCAACCTCTCTTGGCACTTGGCATTTTCTTATAATTTAAATCATTTTGCTCACCCCGTGGCGTAATGGTGGGTCATATCAAAAATTCTTTCAGACAAAAGTTTTAGGTAATTATTGGAGGAATATTGTCCATTTTGTACGGTTTTGATATTGTGCCTATTAACAAAGATATGATTAAAGTTTCCCGAAAAACCCACTTTTTCCCACCCCTTTGGTCAATGGTTGGTGCTACCAAAAAACTTTTCAAACATAAATTTTAGGGTCTTGTCCGACACATAGTATGAACTTTGATTGGATTCAATATTTCAGATATTAAGAGAGTTATAGCGATATTTCACTTTTTCGAAAAAAGCCTCCCATTTTCACCCCCTTTGACCGATTTTGTCCATTAACGAACTCGACCGAGATTTTATTGGTATACATATTCGGTAAAAAATTCAAAGTGATTGGTGCAAAATTACGGCAGTTATCGTGTCCACAAGAAACTGATATACATCTATTATATAAAACTAAGTGTCCTGACTGACTGACTGACTCATCATCGCCCAGCCAAAACTATTAAAGTTAGAAACATGAAATTTTGGGGATATGTTCGCTGTATTTCGAAAGGGCGCACTAAGAAAGGATTTTTGGATATTCAGGTTCTAAAGGGGTGTTAAGGGGGTAGACCTGCATTTCATCGAATAACAATATCTCCCGATTGGTTTAATTGGGGAATGTGATACTCGGCATATAAACTCATCATTAAAAATAAGATGACACGTGTCTGAGGGTTTTTCGATGTGGTGTATATTATGGGGTGAAAGGGGTGAAAAGTGGGGGTTGAAGGATTCATAACGGACCGTGTATCTCTTAAACGACATAGGCAAGGTGTTTGCAACTCAGCGGAAAAAAATCAGCTTGAAAAATAAGTAAATAGGTGTTCAGCCGTTTTTTCATAAATCTAATTTAAGGGGCCCATGGAGAGGGGTGAAATTATGTGGAAAAAAAACGGGAAAGAAAGTGTCCTAACTGATTGACTCTCTCACTCACTCATCAAACTCAGGGAAAAATATAGCTTAAAAATAAGTTAATAGGTGGTTGACAGTTTTTTTCATAAACCCAATTTAAGGGGTTCATGGGGAGGGGTGAAATTCTGAAAAATTAAAATTGAAAGAAAAAGTCCTGACTCACTCACCACCGCCCAGCCAAAATTATTGAAGTTAGAAACATGACATTTTAGGGATATGATCATTGTATGCCAAAACCGTCCACTAAGGGAGGATTTTAGAATATTCAGGTTCTAAAGGGGTCTTAAGGGGGTTAAACCTGCATTTCACTGAATACCAATATCTCCCGATTGGTTTCATTGGGGGTGTGATACTCGGCACATAAAGTCATCATTAAAAATAAGAAGAGACGTGTCTGAGGGTATTTCGATGTGGTGTATATTAGGAGGTGAAAGGGGTGAAAAGTGGGGGTTGAAGGATTCCTAACGGAGCGCGTATCTCTTAAATGACATAGGCGATAAATTTGAAACTCAGCGGGAAAAAAATCAGCTTAAAAAATACGGTAAGTAAATAGGTGTTCGACCGTTCTTTCATAAATTCAATTTAAGGGGCTAATGGGGTGGGGTGAAATTCTGGAGAAAAAAAAGGAGAGAACGTGCCCTAACTGACTGACTAACTCACTCACTCTTCAATCTCAGGGGAAAAAGACAGCTTAAAAATAAGTACATAGGTGTTCGAGCGTTTCTTCATAAATCCAATTTAAGGGACCCATGGGGAGGGGTAAAATTCTGGTAACAATAATTGAAAGATAATGACATAACTGACTCACTCACTCATCATCGCCCAGAAAAATAATAAGAAGTTGGAGAGATGAAATTTTGGGAATATGTTCGCTGTATGTCGAAAACGTCAACTAAGGAAGGATTTTTGTTTATTCGGGTTCTGAAGAGGTGTTAAGGGGGTAAACGTGCATTTCATTGAATAACGATATCTCATGAGTTGTTTCTTTGGAGATGTGATATTCGGCATATAAACTAATCATTAAAAATATCGATGTGGTGTATATTATGAGGTGAAAGGGGTGAAAATTGGGAGTTGAAGGATTCTTAACGGAGCGTGTATCTCTTAAACGACATAGGCGAGGAGTTTGAAACTCAGCGGAAAGAAATCAGCTTAAAATATAAGTAAATAGGTGTTCGACCGTTTTTTCATAAATCCAATTTAAGGGGCCCTAGGAGAGGGGTGAAATTCTGGGGGGGAAACAGGAAAGAAAGTGTTCTAAATCATTAACTCACTCATCAAACTCAGGTCGGAAGATCAGCTTAAAAATAAGTAAATAGGTGTTCGACCGGTTTTTTAAATCCAATTTAAGGGGTTCATTAGAGGGGTGAAATTATTAAAAATAAATGAAGGAAAATGTCCTGACTTACTCACTCACTCATCATCGCCCAGCCAAAATTATTGAATTTAGAAACATACAATTTTGGGGTTATGTTCGTTGTATGTCGAAAACGTCCACTAAGGAAGGATTTTTGGATATTCCTGTTCTAAAGGGGTTTTAAGGGGGTAGACCTGCATTTAATTGAATAATAATACCCCCGATTGGTTTCCTTGGGGGATGCGATAATCATCATATACTCTCATCATTAAGAATAAGATGACACCATGTCTGAGGAATTTTTGATGTAATGTATATTATGAGGTGTAATGTGTGAAAAGTGGGGGGGTTGAAGGATTCCTAACGGATCAAGTATCTCTTAAAAGACAGAGGCATAAAGTATAAAACTTAGGGGGAAAATAAACTTGATAAATAAGCAAATACAGTAGGTGGTCGACCATAATTCATAAATCCAATTTTAGGGGCCCATGGGGAGGGGTGAAATTCTGGGGAAAGAAGTCCACCAAGGAAGGATTTTTGGATATACACTCATCATCCTCCAGCCAAACCTATTGCAGTTAGAAGCATGAAATGTTGGGGATATGTTCGTTGTATGTCGAAAACATCCACTAGGGATGGATTTTTGGATAATCATGTTCATTGATTAACAATTTCTTACGAGTTGTTCCATTTGGGGGTGTGATATTCGGCATGTAAATTAATCAATAAAAATAAGCAGACATATGTCTAAGGGTATATCTATATGGTGTATATTATGAGGTGAAAGGGGTGAAAATTGGGGGTTGAAGAATTCTTATCGGAGCGTGTATCTCTTAAACGACATTAGCGAGATGTTTGAAATTCAGAGGAAAAACATCAGTTTAAAAAATAAGTAAATAGGTGTTCGACCGTTTATTTCATAAATCCCATTTAAGGGGTTCATGAGGAGGAGTGAAATTCTCAAAAATAAATGAAAGAAAATGTCCTGACTCACTCATATTCGCCCAGCCAAAATTATTGAAGATAGAAACATGAAATTTTGGGAATATGTTCGTTGTATGTCGAAAACGTCCACTAAGGAAAGATTGTTGGGTATTCAAGTTTTAAAGGGGTGTTAAGGGGGGTAAACTTGCATTTCATTGAATAACAATATCTCACGAGTGGTTTCATTTAGGGATGTGATACTTGGCATATAAACTAATCATTAAAAATAAGCTGACACATGTCTAATGGTTTTTTGATGTGGTGTATATTATGAGTAAAAGGGGTGAATTTTGGGGGTCGAAGGATTCCTAACGGAGCGTGTATCTCTTAAACGACATAGGCCAGGAGTTTGAAACTCAGCGGGAAAGAAATCAGCTTAAAAATACGGTAAGTAAATAGGTGTTCGACTGTTTTATCGTAAATCCAATTTAAGGGGCCCATGGGGAGGGGTGAAAATCTGGAAGAAAAACGTCCAATAAGGAAGGATTTTTGGATATTCACTCTCATCGACCAATCAAAACTATTGAACTTAGAAGAATGATATTTTGGGGATATGTTTGTTGTGTGACGAAAACGTCTACTAAGGGTTTTTGGATATACAGGTTCTAAAGGTGTGTTAACGGGGTTAAACCTACAATTCATTGAATAACAATATGACACGACTATGACGCGAGCGAAGCCGCGGGTACCTGCTAGTATATATATATATATATATATATATATATATACATAAATTATGTATAAACTTTTGAACTGACGGTGGTTTTTGGGTCTGGGGGATGTAAAACGCGAAGATATGTCGAAATTTTCCGGAAGTCGAAACATGGGACCCATTGCAATAGTTAGCTTTCTAATGAAATCTACCTAAAAAGATCACATGCATTCCAAGAACGATGAAGTTGTCTTCATTGTTGAACTGGGTCACTGGAGACAATATTGCTCAAGAGAATACAATTTCTATTACTTTTGCTTCGCGGAAGCTTGAAATATAATACTTTCTCGTCTAGCCCTGCGTGCATGCCGATATCCACGGATAAAAGTCGTGTGGATATCCGTAAAACGTTTCGCCGTGCGGATATAGTTTGCATGGCTGTGCGGATAGTGGATAAGCTGCGGATAATGTTTGGAGTAAATTTGATGATAATTTGTAGCCTATTTTAAAATAAAATAAAAATAGGCTTATGAGATCACATTTTGTCCGTGTGTGTGCGTGTGCGTGTGTGTGTGTGTGTGTGTGTGCGTCCCTAAAAACTTATAAACGGCTGGAGGGATTTCAATGAAACTCGGTAAGTTCATAGCACTATTCCGGACGACCCCGACCGTGCCCTTCAAATTTTGTTACGTCTCACCAATCCAACATGGCGGCTGTGCGAAATATTTCACCAGCATTCAATATCTCCGAAACTATTCCCGATATCCCCCTGGAATTTTTACGGTGATAAAGGGAACTACTAGAAGTTCACCTATGTGACTTTTGAAAAACTGGTAACTACAAAAACCAACATGGCGGCCACGCGAATTTGCGACATTTAAATAGACGTTTCTCGCGATTTAACCAACCAAACGCAATAAAACTTGGTACAGTATATGTTTATACACATTGTAATGCACCGACAACTAACTTCGTTCAATTGTTTACATAACCACAAGAAGGCGGATGTGCGAAATATTTCACCGGCATTCTATACCTATAAGACTTTCAAAAACCGGTTAACTACAAAACGAACATGGCGGCCAAGCGAATTTGAAAGTTTTAAATAGACCATTCTCGCGATTTAATGTTCCAACCGCAATGAAATCTGGTACAGGAAATGTCTATACACATTGTAATACACTGGTATCTAATTTAGTTCAATTGTTTACATAACCTCAAGATGGCGGCTTTGCGAATTTTAAAATTAAGTTTTTATTTCTTGTGTCGTAATCATGCGATCGATGTGAAATTTTGAATAATGAACCTACGCAATAATTTTCCTTTAATGGTACAAGACTCTATGGCCTATACATTTAACAATCCAACATGGCGACCATCCGAAATATTTAGACGTCTCTGAATATCTACGAATGTATTATAGCAATCCAATTGAATTTTTTTATGATCATAGGGGCTATGAACTTAAGTTCACCTATAGGACTTTAAATAACCTGGTGATCACAAATCCAACATGGCGGTGACACGAATTATAAATATTCACATGGAAGTTTCTCGCAATTTAACCATCCGAGTGCAGTGAAACTTGGTATAGTGAATCCTTATGCGAATGTTAATCCACTGACATCTAATTTATTCAATTGTTTCCATATCCACAAGATAGCAGCTGTGCGAAATTTTAAAATCTCCTTGTTACTTCTTGTGTCCTAATCATGCGATTGAAGTTTGAATGCTACACGCACACAATAATCTTCATGTAACAGTACATAACTCTAGGACCTACATATATAAAATCGAGCATGGCGACCATCCGAAATATTTAGTCGGTTCTCAATATCTACGAATCTATTACAGCAATCAAACTGAAATTTTGTATGTAGATAGAGGTAATTAACATAAGTAGGATATATGAAAGTAGGCTGTCTAGTTCTTCACGGAACTACTTGTTTTTAGAATACAATCCGAACTTGTTGAATATCATTAGGCGTACTACGACCCGGATATTTATGACTTATCATATTTTTACGATATGTTTTCTCATGACAAATGTAAGATGATGATTTACGCTAATATACATAATTCAATTAACATTCCGAACTGAAAACGGTTGCAATTCGGGCTCAAAACCATTCATTTTAAACATAGCACATGCCATACAGTACAAAGCCTAAGGGAACGACTTTCTCCTCAAATGTATAAATGTGTTGCTTTAATACTTATCTAATTTAAAAATATTATTGTAAAGCCAGTAGATTCGAATAACAAACGTGTGGATGCGGATAACGTAATGTTCATCCGCGAAGGGCCCTACCCATAGCCAAATGTTACATTTATTTGAACAAAAGAGCAACTGGATTACGATATTGCAGTTAGAATGTATTTGGAGGCTTACCTATCGCAGGCTGGATGAATTGTAAGCATTGAAGTTTAATATATTCAAAAAATTAATACCTTAAGGTCTATAATAAGTTGTAGACTACTTTTAATTATTCTGTAGTACCGGTTTCGGCCGCATTGTGAACTTCTTCAACGGCAATATATAATATAAGACGAGATAGAATTCTTACATTCAAAAATTATCCATATCAAAGGTTGTTATCAAAATTATTTCATAAGATACTACAGGGTGTCAGGGAATATTCTCCGCAGTGCCTATGCACTGCTCCGTTAGGTGAGAGCCGGAGTTAAGTTGGCAGCACAGCACAGCTCACACGTGTGTTCTGATATCCTGTCGACCTTGGAGAAGACAAGCTAGTACCTGGATGTCGGCGAGTGAGCGAAAGGTCTGACAACTTAACTCCGGTTCTCACCTAACGTAGCAGTGCCTAGGCACTGCGGAGAACATTCCCTGACACCCTATAGTTGCCTAAGGCTAATAACACATACAACAATTCTAAAAAATCAGATCTGTTACACGAATATATTAAGGACGAAAGATAAAACTCTTGATTTAAAAAAAACTAGCTTGAAGTTGAATCAGTAATGCGTATATTATTGATGCATAGACATTTATTGATGTAATCATGTGTTAAAGTAAGAATATAGGCTAATCATTGTGATGGTGTTACGGTGAAATATAATCGAGGAATATTGAGTATTCAATTGAGTATTCAATTTTCCCTGATTAGTTTTTCACAGTAACATTAACACACTATTCTTACTTACTATTCTTCTTGTTCGCCGTCTATAGACGGTCGAAGCACTCAACGGGTTAAATCTGTCATTAGGCCGATAGTGCACTCTAGGAGTAGGTGAATGAACTCAAGGTTAGTTCGTTCTCCTGCCATGCTTGGCGCTAGTGCGAAGAATATTGCAAGGTAATGTGCGGGGCCGTGATATTGAAAGTGGTCAGTATCGTACTGTACATCGTTCTAGAGGAACTGTAGATCCGGGTTTGAGTCACAGCCACGTCTAAAATATTCATCACATATGAATTAATTATAACTTAAGATATTGCTGTTAGTAATATATTTGGAGGATACCCTATAGAAGGCTGGATGAATTGTAAACTGAAAGTACTGAAAATGGATTGGAGCCAACACTAGAATTTGAAACAATGTCTCCAGTTCTCTGTTAATAGTGTGATAACCAGTGCACACATAGTGACAGCACAGTAATGATAATACTAATAATACTAATACTAATAATAATAATAATAATAATAATAATAATAGTAATCGATGCAGTTGCTATGGAACAAGCAGGAAAGATGATGCGTAACCTCTACTTGGCCTTTATTGATTACAAGAAAGCGTTTGATTCAGTGCCACATTTCTGGTTAATCCAAACCCTGAAGATATATAAAGTTGATCCTGCCATCAATATAAGTCTGCAACATATTGAACCCGCTGAGCTATGGTTCATGTGATATTTTTGTGACGGAATAATTATTATGGGATGTAGTACTTTTGAACATACCCAGAATACCACGTGGAGCGGAGAGCTCATGCTATACTCTTTGAAGTAGCGCTCAATTGCATTTTTGACTTTGGAGGTTTTGTTAATCACTTTTATCCTTTCACAAGACTCAGAATATTCCAATTCGTCATTCTGTATTATTGAATCATTTTGGTGAATGATTATTACGTTTTTGGTAAGGTATAACACTTGCAGATACGCAAGGAGCTATGAAAGTAGTCGCTCAATGACTTCGTTTTGGCGACCTACTTCCGAGTGAAAGTCAGTGACGACACTACATCTGGAGATCTGACGCCCGACAGGCGTGTTTCGAGTATCCGTCCGTCGCGACGTGGACATTATAATTATGTTTGTGCTCAAGTGAGCATCCGACTGCATCGTGTGTTGAAAATAACTATACTAACGTTGTCACACATCGTGGACGTATTATTGTTCTACGAAAGGCCATATTAGGCAATATTTTCTACAAACTGTAATTGGTGCCATACGCCAGATATTTTTCCCACGTGTAAGTGGAAGGGCAAAGTGCCACGCCGAAAATATAAGAGTTATCGTCTGATAATTGTGCCAAGACGACGTGATTATTACTGCCAACGATCACAACATTATTGCTACGGAAATTCTGAATTGAAAATATCAATTTTATCGCGGATGCCACGTGATTGATAAAACGTGATACAATTGCACGTGCTAACAAGCAAAGCATCGCATCGTGTTGAATCTTGAGGATCAACAGGCTGAAAACTACAAAATACTGTGGAGAACACTATTATTTTGCATCGTCCACAATAATCACGCCAAAACGCCGAGAGGAACGAGATATTTCGACATTTTTGACATCATTGAACTTTTCCACGCCATGATGAAGAAGACGACTATGGGCTAATACCATTCCGGTATGAGGGAGACGTCGTGATGGAGACCACCAGCTTGATGGAACGTCAGGATGCCGAGGACGCAGACGAAGGAACGTGGATGCCGACTTCCAGGCACATTCCAGACCTTTTTGGGAGACCATCATCCGGAGGCGAACGAACCCTGGTTGCTTGGGAGATCCAGATTGGTGAATCCGTGGAGGACAGGACCATGCTGGAGAGCCAAGCAGAGTTTTTCGCGACCCTGGTCGATGAATGTCTGAGCCGATGTGAGAGCTACCAAAAGTCGTGAGTTTGGGCACCCTTTCTTTTGTAATAGTCCGCGGTGGTATATTTAGATATCGTAGTTTTTTTTTGTGAATCAACCGCACTTATGTGTCAGCCATTTGCTAGGTAAGGTTGTAATGAGTATAATTGTTGTTTATTTCAGTCATTGTGAGTCACCCTGTGGGGTAGACCAGTTTTGGTTAACCCTGGTGCCGTCCTGATGGACGTCGTACCACGTTATAGCCGACCCACTGCCAAACATGACTGTAATCATTTGCAGCTATTTTGCTCAGCCATGTGTAGGATATTTATCCGTGGTTTCATTCAGATGTCATCGTCACTTTATTTAACTGCAATCTTTGCAACCAGTCTGTTGAGACTTATGACCTCGATAGATAGGTCGTATCGTTAGGAAACCAACTGTAGTTTCCAGTTTTATAAAAATATGCCGTATTTTCATTTTTGAAAGCGCTCAGAAGCCAATTTATAGTCAAATACTGACAGATTTATTATTTTGGAGAAAGTGTAGATGTCAAGCATCGAACTAAGTGCACTATCGCATCATTATGCAGGTCTAGAGTTGCAGATCTGTGCCATATTTATCAATTTGTTACTACTTTGTTTCTGTCATGAGGACACAGGTGTTAATGTTATACTGAGAACTTAATAAGTGTTATATCTTTGATGAGCAAAGAAGCTCGTGAGACATGCTGTTATGTCTGTGATTTACTATTCTTTGAAATGAAGGACTGCGATACTTTATTGTACAGTTAAATTGTAACGAGTTTAGCACACGGATTCTATATGGTTTTTGAACCAAGCATATGCTAAGAATGACAAGGCCAAATATTACGGTATTATATAATGTTAAAACTAGCCGGCCTTGCCTGTTGAAAAATGTGGTCAGTGAAGGACTGCAATTTGTGAAGTTGTCACCAATAAACTGGTTTGTTGACCCAATAACCTTGAAAATAAATGCTTGAAAGCGAGACAGAACTACGATAACATAGGACAGAATGTTGATTTCATTCATCTCTTTCTTTCAATGCAGCTATTGCTCATGAAACCCAGTGTTTCTTACTGTATTTTTGTTCATTTGTTTTTCTTGGATTTTCATACTATTAGTTAGATATTTTGCTGCGAGGAATGTCATTTCGACATGTCCAGGGTTGTCAGGCTTCTTTATGCATTGTTGGCGATCCTCTTGAGAGAGGCAAATTATAATGAAGGCAATTTGGTTATTAAATGCGAGGTTTTTGCCGCAGGTAACCCATGATAATATGTGCCTTGAGTGAGTAAGACGTGCCATTGTTGTAAGTCACGCATCTGTTGTTGTTATGAGGCATTATTATGAGAGTTGTTGAAAGCGAGGTATTTACCGCTGATAACTCGTGTTATTGTGAGTCCGAGCCGAGTTTGCTCGTTGAGTTTTCCGACTATTGAGTCGATGTTTTGCTGCGGGAGAATGATCTTTAGAAGACTACTCCTTGTCAGGCATTTGTCAGAATACGCCATAAACCTACGGAAGGAACATAAACCGACATAATAAACATCATCCGCATAATTGTTTTAAACAAGATCTAACTAACATATTATTTCCATTTAAACTTTGACATTCTTACATTTGAACCTGCTGACATGGCCGTGCTGATGAAGGGATTTCCTTTATTGGAAACGACGAAGACTGTAGACATTTTTGTTGTGACCTGGCGCACACATGAACCATTAGTTCATAGTGTGTGGAGCGCAGGCCATGTGATTGTCAGACGTGGTTTTAACTACGCTATCACCGACATTACTATCAAGCTAGATGACAATGGTTTACAAAGAGTTAACCACGGGGTAGGAAGGCATTATAATAAAAACTGTGTTGTACTATAATTATTGATGTCATAAAACTGTATTTTTCCCCATGTTACCTTTATTGCGTGCTATTTAGCACATGATTGTTGATTAGATTAATTGTTTTTAAATGGCTGTACACTTAGCTTTGTATTGTAACTGTTTTGCTATTACGGACGTCACCGCCGTAACTTTGAATGTTAACTGATAGGACTTATCTAGAAAAGTTAAATGTAAATGTGGAAATGGTACCACCATAACTTAGCTTTGCTTTGCTCCTTCACTTAAATGTAACTTCATATTAGCTTGATCATGTAACTTGTATTAGGGATTTTGCGTCGTACCATTTACCCAGCGTTGTTGCTGTTGCTTACTTATTGTGTATTAGATCTTTCGCGAGGGTTAATGTAACTTCATTGTTAGGGACTTGAACTTTTATTATCATTAACTTTTAGCTTGCGGATTAGCCGAATATAACCCTCCGAACTAGGATAGGGGTTTGTGGAAATCTACAATAAATTTTCACGGTGTTTTACATAAGCCTGGATGTTTAATTTCACAGTCTAGTTTTTGAGGTGAACCTTTCCTTAGGCCATCTTTGACCATCGAAACCATGTACCACGCTCCCCGTGGACTATAGAACCTCGTGCCGCATTGGCCTATTGTTAGGAAGTTCACCTGATCCTCACGGCAAACTTTTAAAGGTCCGACGGGGGAGATGTTAGGAGAGTCATCGCGGTTGTTGGCTATCCCGACAGCTTTACCGGAGGACTTCTGAAGGTCACTCACAAATATGTGCCGTTGCCACCCGGCGGACGGTCACATAAAATGGCGGCCCAACTAATGGGGCTACGAAGTTGACATGGTGCACGGTGTTAACGTGGAAACCGACGTATAGGTCGCACATAAATTGGCTCCCTATACGAGGGGCGAGACGTTGACATGGTAACACATTGATTGACTCCCTATACATGGAGCCAGATGTCAACATGGTGATCATCAGATTGCGCCCTGTATATTTTCTTATGCCGATATTTAGGAGGATCTTAATATTTGAATAATGGTAAATTGACAGGACTGGGACGAACTTAGAAAGTCGTACTGCAGATCAATAGACCGCATGGCATTCATATTTGATAGAAGACCATGGGGTGATGTTTTTATATTGAATAAATGAAAGATAGGGTTTTTCTTAGATGATGCCTCATCCTAAGTAAATGTAATACTTTGCTTTGCTCACCGTTGTATTAGTAAATGTAGAAGCACTTAGTTTGCATACTCCAGCTGTACTCGTGATATTTATTGAGTCGATACAAGCTTTATACCACCACGTTACTATCATAGCTGTAAGTTTCCATCATGATTGATCCCTCGTTTCTCTCAATATAAATTCTTGTCAAATGGATGAGGATATGATTCGCAGAGTGTTCGCTGTGATGTTGGCAGGTGTCAACGCTAACCTCCAACAACTTACTAGTGACTTGAGTGTGAATACACAAGCCTTAGAGGTTAATTCACAAACTATTGACAATGTTAGACAGGAAGTAGGTGATGTAAATGGTCATGTGGACCAGGTCAGGCAGAACCTCGAGATAAACACTCAGTCTGTTGACAATGTCAGGCAGAACCTTGAGGTAAATACCCAATCAATTAATGAAGTACGTTTAGATTTAGAGATAAACACCCGTACTGTTAAAGACGTTAGGACCGATCTAACAAAGGCCAGGGCCGAAATGGACTCGTACAGGGTAGAAGCGAAAAATGACTTAACGGCAGGTTTGGCAGCAGTAAGGATAGACGTGATTCGTCACCACCAGGAGGCAAGCCAGCGCGTAGACACATTAACGGAAGAAATGAATAGGGCAAGACAGGATGTGCAAACCCGACTCGAGGAGCACACGGCTCAAATTCAGACCGCTATAAATAAAGTACAGTTAGACGTCCAAGCTGATATCGAGCACACCAGAGAAGAATTTGGGACTAGGCTGAATCACGTAGAAGGTTTTATGGACAACGTAAAAAAGGATATGGCTACCATGAACCTAGGACTGGTATTAATGAGAGGTGCAGCTAACGCCGTTAATAACAACGTGAAGACCATCGTGGATAACATGCTTGAGGTTAGGGAGGAACTTAATTCTAACCGGAAAGACATCGCGGAACTAAAAGAAACTGTCACAGGCTTACGTGATACTGTAGATGTGCACAGGGAGGAGCACAAAGTCGACCTGATGATGTTGAGAGGCGAATTCGTGGAGCATAAAACTACAGTCGACGCCAATGTAAATGGAGTCAAGGATGATATCAACCATATCCAGAGTAACGTATCTCAGGTTGAGGGCGAAATTGCAACATTGCAGAAAAAGATTGAGGAAATAACGATTATTGATAGGCTCGAGTTGAGTCGTAACCTCAAATCAGCTATTCGTGAGGTGGACCAAAATCTCAAAGGTAAAGTTGAACGAATCGAGTTGCAACTAAATGATTTAGGGAGCAAAGTCGCCAACAGGAATATACAAGAATTAGAAGTCACCGAGGAGGGGCTCGACAGGTTAGAAGCACTTCCGAGGGGAGTAGATTTGCAACCGCCGATGGGAAATACACGTGAAACGCCGGAATTTTGGACTAGTAATGTACAGTCAAGTGTACATGCCGATACACGACCTTGGCAGTTTAATGCAACAGCGCCAAGCCAGACGTTAAATTACGATGCTAACCCGTTCAGACCAGCTATAAATAGACTGGATCCTGAAACTAACACGCCGTCAAACAACTACATGCAGAATACATACCGTACTGCTAATACTCAGGGTAATGTCACAGTGATAAGGTCAAGGGAAGAGCAACCCGCTAAATTCACTGGCACAGGAAGCGGAGTGACTCCTGTAGAATTTCTCACGAACGTCGAGAGCTATTTACGAGACACACTCGTAACTCCTGAAAGAGAACTTCGAGTTATTGAACGTCTTCTGGATGGACAAGCAGCAACTTGGTATCGGGCTTTTAAATATTCATTCTCCGGGTATCAAGACTTTAAAGAAGCACTACTGAGGACGTATTGGTCGAGTGACGTTCAGCAAAGTATAAGGGCTGAAATGTACACTCGCCGATACAGTTCCAACATGCCAACTCGCTACGCAAATTACTTTGCAACCCAGCTTGCTAAATTGAGAAATCTTCAGCCTCCTTTATCGGAGCAGGATTTAGTGAATACCATAGTATGGCAATACCCAGCCGACGTGCAAAGAGTACTAATCGCTGCAGGGGCGACGACATTTCAACAGTGTGATCAGATATTACGACGTCTTGATGCTAACGCGGAGCAATTTCCAACTCACCGTCAACAGAAGGTTGACAGGCGTGAAGAGCGTCACGTTAACGTCACGACTGTGGACAAAGTTAGCCAGACACAAGAAGCATCACAGAACTCTGGGAATCCTCGGCCAGAATACAACAATGAATACCGCCGTAACTGGAGAGAGTGGAGTAATACTCCATATTCAAGGAACCAGAGAGAAGACAATAGAACATATTGGAATCGTAGTGTGATGGTCCCAATTTGTGACCAGAATGAAATAATTTTATATATTTTATTATTATTATTATTATTATTATTATTATTATTATTATCAAATTTTTTTAAGTTTACATTTTACCTTTTATTAGTTATTATGTTAACTAATATATTTATATCTATTATTATGCGGTAATGTAGAATATTATGGCAATTGAAAGGATTTGGAGCGATACACATTATATTTGAAATAAGTTAAGACGCTTGACTGAATATTATTTCTGAAGAAAATTCGAACAAGAGAAAAAGAGGGTGTTCACAGAAGGCGGCTTATTCTCGGCTTCTTGGAAATGACATAAATAGACACTTATGTCTGTCACATCAAGTATTCTACCAATATACAAATCATACTAAGAAGGGATTCTAAGAAGACTTACCACTAACAATGCTGGGCCGATGAATGAGTCCTTTGCAACTTTATACTAAAGGTGGGCTGGTCCTCCCGAGAATTGCTACAAAGAAATATTGTCATTGTTGATATGTGAAAGGCGGGCTTATATCGCCTAGCGACTTCTGAAGAGGGGTCAAACACGTGCTTTACCTGGGAACGTTATATATATGACGGCCTCCCAACTGAAAGGTGATTATTATTATTGAATTGCTGGAGAAGAGAGAATGATGCTGAGGGGAGCAGAGGAACTTGTATCGAGATGGAGTCTATAACGCAGTTCTAAACTAGACAGTTGACTATTAAGTATGTGAATTTGATAAGACATTCTGTCTCATCAAACTGTGACATGGTTGTGTACGAGGCTATTGTCACAGGGATGATTTTTGGAATTTATTCCGTCATCCACATATAAATTAATTACTTTGAGGATGATCAGGGCCATCTGGAACTCTCTACGCAACAATCCAACTACAAAGATCTTCAATGTGGTGAGCGATGTAAACAGTTATACTCCAGTCAAATCAGAAGGCTATCATGCTTATTAAATTCAATATATTCTATTCAATTAACTCAGTATACTCCAATTTCCAATCAAGAACCATAATATAAGTAAATTCAGTAGATTCTTTAATTTAAATTTATTATTATTATTATTATTTTTATCTTTAGTATTTTATATTTTTTTGCACTTGTTGTTTTTTATATATTAAATTCATTTTTAAATTCAAATGTTAGACTGGTTTCCTTTAGTAGCTAGAAATTACTATAAGGCAACACCATACTCCTGAACTAATTATCGTAAGGTTAGATTACGTAAGTTTCACTACGGCTGGAGATAGGAATTTCGATGCTCTGCCTCTGTTTAACCGAGGTTTAATATATTATTTTGATCATGATATATATAAATGATCTGGCGCCCTGGCAATACATATGATACTACACATTATGAACTTTTTAGTGAATCTGACAACAATACAGATACACTATTAGATTAATACACAATTAAATGTTTCTTTTTGATCACCCTAAAGTGGGCGACTATTTAAATAATGAGCTTTGCATATTAACTTTTTTAATTAACTTTATTCTTATTAACAGTAATCAAGATAATAGTTCTCTAATTCATTAAAAATTAACGCCCAACTAGAGAGGCAAGTTTTAAATATCTCCCAAACCATTACAAATGGCAATCAAGTTTAAATATTTCTCTAACCCATTACAATGACGCCCAACTAGCGGAGCGCTTTTCTTATTATTAATAGAACCCCATTAAGCTCTCCTAAACCATTACAGTAGGTTCGATAATGGGGCGAGCGACAACCGTCGTCACGACAATAACCGTCGTGGGAATCAGGAAGGTCCGTCAGGAAGAGGAAGGATCCGGCGAGACTACAGGTATAACGGAGGTTACCAACGAGGACGTGATCCACGTTACCATCCGGACCGTGACTGGGAAGGGAGAGCGCGCGAGAGCCGCGAGTACATCCAGCAATTGAGAGAGAGCCAAAATTGAGAAGAGGGAGAAAGGAACCCTACTTCGAGGGAAGAAAGAAATGTGACGTCAGAGGCAGGACAGAACCAGCCTGGTACCTCTAGTCACAACAAAGAAAAAAAAAACGCCGAAAAATTAAGGCAGTCTAGTTTGGCTGAGCACAGGGTGACGGCAGATATTTTACTCTGGGAGCCCATCCAACAGGATTTACTCGACGAACGACGAACGACGAACCACAGTTATGAGCCAACACGTTTACCCAAAATAGTAGCCACTCTCAATGGATGCAGTGTTATAATTCTGATCGATACTGGCGCAATGATCAGTGTAATCTCTGCAGATTGCTATGCTAAGGTGAAGGCTAACTCTGAGGTGACAGAGCTGCCTGTTTCCGCTATTCGTGTCAGAGGAGTGATACCTGACCGGGTTGTGACGTGCAAGATACAGGTTTTGTGCACATTGAGAATCACAAGCCACGTGTATTTGCACGAATTCTTAGTTATGAAAGGTTTGCATCATGATGTCATACTAGGGGCTGATTTCATGAGGAAGTATGACGGTATTATCGACATGGGACGCAATACTGTCGAATTTAAACCGAACGAACCTATAGAGATGAACCTTGTGGTAGATGATCCGGAATTCCTGTCCGAAGTCGACGTTGTCGAGCAACTTAATAGCAAGGAAACTGAGGAAACACTTGATGCCGACGGAGAGGCAGGATTAATATCCACAACCATGCAAGAGAATTTGGCTACTACACTAAATGAATATTGGGACATATTCGATACTGCTCCTGGCGAAATTATGAATATGACCTCATTTTATTAGACGACTCTCCATTTCAGGAGAAAATTTACCCGATTGCTGAAAAACACCGCGAGGAAGCTGCAAGGAAGATCCATGAGATGGAAGTAGCAGGCACGATTAAGAAGTCACCGACTCCTTTTCTGAATCCAATTATACCTGTGGTTAAGGTTGATGGAAGTTTGAGGCTTTGTCTCGACGCAAGGGCTTTAAACGAACGCCTGGCTCCCGAGCACGACAGACCGCCTAAGATTAGGGACATCCTTAGGAAGTTTAAAGGGAAGAAAATTTTCTCATCATTGGACCTTGTACAATCATATTATCACATCAAACTGTCCGAGCATACTCAGGAGTACACTGGCTTCTTATTTGATCAAACCACCTATGTCTTCTGCAAGTTACCATTTGGTTTGAAGAATGCTGGAGCTGCTTTGATTAGAGCACTAGATGCTAAGTTAGATCCAGAGGTAAAAGAGAAAGTAATATGTTATGTGGACGACATAATCATCGCTTCTGAAACAGAGGAAGAGCATTTGGCTACCCTACGCCTTGTTTTGAAAATCTTCGACAGGCCAATTTCAAGGTCAAGTTTGACAAGTGCAGATTTCTCCAAAGAGAAGTAAATTTTGTTGGACATATTATTAATGGAGATGGATATCGACCGAATCCAGCAAAAATCAGAACTGTCGCCGCTTTTCCAACGCCAACCCGTGTGAAGCACGTGAGACAATTTTTGGGAATACTACAATTTTTTGTTGCTCATTGTGAGCGATACTCAGAGACTGTTGCACCACTTCAAAGTCTGCTGAAAAAGAACTGTAGATGGAATTGGAATGATGAGTGTGAGACAGCATTCCAGAAGGCTAAGGAGATGCTAGCGAATTCTATCCAGTTGGAATATCCTGATTATTCACGCAATTTCATTCTTGAAACAGACGCATCAGCCATTGGTATTGGAGCTATATTATTGCAGGAGGACGATGATAAGAAACGTTACTACATCGCTTTTTTGAGCAGACGTTTAAGAGCTCACGAATCTCACTATTTTACAACAGAAATAGAAGCACTAGCCGTCGTCTATGCATTAGAGTACTGGCAGAAACTTTTGATAGGCCAGAAGATTGTCGTAAGAACCGATCACGCTTTGACCTTCATCCTACGAACAAGACTGGCAAGTGACAGGATCACTAGATGGACTCTTTTTCTCCAACAGTTCGATCTGGAGATTGTTTACAAACCAGGCAGAGAGAATGTATTGGCCGACATCCTCAGCCGGAATCCTGAAACTTCTATTAATGCCATTGACATCGAGGGAGAATGCGAAGAACACCTTCGCCGACTTCGTTATCTACCCGAAGGACAGAGACGTGAAGAGGAACTTAGACACATCATTCGATTTCTTGAACGAAAGATGGATCCTCAGGATGAGTTTATGCAAGGATTGCTGCCATAGCAGATGACTATCTGATTTACCGTCGCGTTTTGTATAAATTTGTGGACGAAGATCACACCCAACTGCGTACAGTTATTCCCAGAAGGTACCAGGAATCTGTCATTCTCATGGTACATTTGTCTATTGGTCACGGTGGAACGGACAAGACCATTGCCACCATTAAAGTGTCGTTCACCTGGAAAAGGTTAGGAACCACTGTCAGAGAGTGTTTACGTGCTTGTGACGCATGCCAGCGGAACAAATACACGTCACACTTATTGAGAGAACCACCTAGACCTATACAACCAACTCAACCCAGAGAGTTGTACGCACAAGATCTTTACGGTCCTATACCTAAAGCCCGTCGTGGGAATCGTTACATTGTAGTCACCATAGATGTGTTTACAAAATACACAATGCTCCATCCTATTCAGAAGGCTAATGCACATCAAATTATCCAGCGAATAAGACGACAAGTGATACCGGAGGCAGGGAAGCCAAAATTCTTATTAACTGACCACGGATCGCAATATACTTCTGCAGAATTCGCCAACGCTATGGAGGAACTAGAGATTGGTCATCTTTTGTCATCGATAAGACACCCTGAGAGCAATCCAGCGGAATGCGTTATGTCCACTATTGCAAAATTTTGTCGTTTGTATTGTCAGGAGGAACACTGGCGATGGACTGAAGTCCTTGTTTTGATGGCAAAATGCATTAATTCTACTGTGCATGAAAGCACTGGTCAAATACCTTTGGTCCTGCATTTGAACCAGATGCCACTGAGAGTCTGGAACCGCGTGATTGTAAATCCACCTTGTTTACAACCATCGCATGCCAGCAGACTGTTAGCTGCTAGAGATACTTTAGACAGACAAGCTGCCAAACGCTTGAGGAGAACAAGACGCCAGAGATTCAGAGAACCACTTGAGGAGGGAGACCATATCCTTATAAGGAGACCCGGAATTTCTAATCCAATTGACCGCGTATACGGGAAATTTCTTTCCTTGTATTACGGCCCTAGTCGTGTTAGACAGCCGTTGAATAATGGGAGTTATGTCATTGAAGACATCAGAACTGGAGAACGTATTGGAACTTTCAACGCCGCCAATCTAAAAAAATATCACAGATGAATGAATTATAGAGGCAAATAAAATGTCGTCCCAACATTTTCTTTGAAACGACGGAGAGGCAGATGAACCCGCTGAGCTATGGTTCATGTGATATTTTTGTGACGGAATAATTATTATGGGATGTAGTACTTTTGAACATACCCAGAATACCACGTGGAGCGGAGAGCTCATGCTATACTCTTTGAAGTAGCGCTCAATTGCATTTTTGACTTTGGAGGTCTTGTTAATCACTTTTATCCTTTCACAAGACTCAGAATATTCTAATTCGTCATTCTGTATTATTGAATCATTTTGGTGAATGATTATTACGTTTTTGGTAAGGTATAACACTTGCAGATACGCAAGGAGCTATGAAAGTAGTCGCTCAATGACTTCGTTTTGGCGACCTACTTCCGAGTGAAAGTCAGTGACGACACTACATCTGGAGATCTGACGCCCGACAGGCGTGTTTCGAGTATCCGTCCGTCGCGACGTGGACATTATAAATATTTTTGTGCTCAAGTGAGCATCCGACTGCATCGTGTGTTGAAAATAACTATACTAACGTTGTCACACATCGTGGACGTATTATTGTTCTACGAAAGGCCATATTAGGCAATATTTTCTACAAACTGTAATTGGTGCCATACGCCAGATATTTTTCCCACGTGTAAGTGGAAGGGCAAAGTGCCACGCCGAAAATATAAGAGTTATCGTCTGATAATTGTGCCAAGACGACGTGATTATTACTGCCAACGATCACAACATTATTGCTACGGAAATTCTGAATTGAAAATATCAATTTTATCGCGGATGCCACGTGATTGATAAAACGTGATACAATTGCACGTGCTAACAAGCAAAGCATCGCATCGTGTTGAATCTTGAGGATCGTTTGTTGTTTGAGTCTTCAGTCTTTTGACTGGTTTGATGCAGCAGCTCTCCATGCCTCCCTGTCCTGAGCTAATCGTTTCATCTCTACATAACTACCACACCCTACATATGAGGCAATCTGTTTAACATATTCTAACCTTGGTCTACCCCTACAGTTCTTGTCCTCGACCCTTCCTTCCATAACTAAGCTTGCTATTCCTGGGTGTCTTAGTATGTGTCCTACCAACCTATCTCTTCTCTTCATTAGCAGTCGCCAACAACAGGCTGAAAACTACAAAATACTGTGGAGAACACTATTATTTTGCATCGTCCACAATAATCACGCCAAAACGCCGAGAGGAACGAGATATTTCGAAATTTTCGACATCATGCAAGACATTGAACTTTTCCACGCCATGGTGAAGAAGACGACTATGGGGCTAATACCATTCCGGTATGAGGGAGACGTCGTGATGAAGACCACCAGCTTGATGGAACGTCAGGATGCCGAGGACGCAGACGAAGGAACGTGGATGCCGACTTCCAGGCACATTCCAGACCTTCTTGGGAGACCATCATCCGGAGGCGAACGAACCCTGGTTGCTTGGGAGGTCCAGATTGGTGAATCCGTGGAGGACAGGACCATGCTGGAGAGCCAAGCAGAGTTTTTCGCGACCCTGGTCGATGAATGTCTGAGCCGATGTGAGAGCTACCAAAAGTCGTGAGTTTGGTCACCCTTTCTTTTGTAATAGTCCGCGGTGGTATATTTAGATATCGTAGCTTTTTGTGAATCAACCGCACTTATGTGTCAGCCATTTGCTAGGTAGGGTTGTAATTAGTATAATTGTTGTTTATTTCAGTCATTGTGAGTCACCCTGTGGGGTAGACCAGTTTTGGTTAACCCTGGTGCCGTCCTGATGGACGTCGTACCACGTTATAGCCGACCCACTGCCAAACATGACTGTAATCATTTGCAGCTATTTTGCTCAGCCATGTGTAGGATATTTATCCGTGGTTTCATTCAGATGTCATCGTCACTTTATTTAACTGCAATCTTTGCAACCAGTCTGTTGAGACTTATGACCTCGTTAGATAGGTCGTATCGTTAGGAAACCAACTGTAGTTTCCAGTTTTATAAAAATATGCCGTATTTTCATTTTTGAAAGCGCTCAGAAGCCAATTTATAGTCAAATACTGACAGATTTATTATTTTGGAGAAAGTGTAGATGTCAAGCATCGAACTAAGTGCACTATCGCATCATTATGCAGGTCTAGAGTTGCAGATCTGTGCCATATTTATCAATTTGTTACTACTTTGTTTCTGTCATGAGGACACAGGTGTTAATGTTATACTGAGAACTTAATAAGTGTTATATCTTTGATGAGCAAAGAAGCTCGTGAGACATGCTGTTATGTCTGTGATTTACTATTCTTTGAAATGAAGGACTGCGATACTTTATTGTACAGTTAAATTGTAACGTGTTTAGCACACGGATTCTATAAGGTTTTTGAACCAAGCATATGCTAAGAATGACAAGGCCAAATATTACGGTATTATATAATGTTAAAACTAGCCGGCCTTGCCTGTTGAAAAATGTGGTCAGTGAAGGACTGCAATTTGTGAAGTTGTCACCAATAAACTGGTTTGTTGACCCAATAACCTTGAAAATAAATGCTTGAAAGCGAGACAGAACTACGATAACATAGGACAGAATGTTGATTTCATTCATCTCTTTCTTTCAATGCAGCTATTGCTCATGAAACCCAGTGTTTCTTACTGTATTTTTGTTCATTTGTTTTTCTTGGATTTTCATACTGTTAGTTAGATATTTTGCTGCGAGGAATGTCATTTCGACATGTCCAGGGTTGTCAGGCTTCTTTATGCATTGTTGGCGATCCTCTTGAGAGAGGCAAATTATAATGAAGGCAATTTGGTTATTAAATGCGAGGTTTTTGCCGCAGGTAACCCATGATATTATGTGCCTTGAGTGAGTAAGACGTGCCATTGTTGTAAGTCGCGCATCTGTTGTTGTTATGAGGCATTATTATGAGAGTTGTTGAAAGCGAGGTATTTACCGCTGATAACTCGTGTTATTGTGAGTCCGAGCCGAGTTTGCTCGTTGAGTTTTCCGACTATTGAGTCGATGTTTTGCTGCGGGAGAATGATCTTTAGAAGACTACTCCTTGTCAGGCCTTTGTCAGATTACGCCATAAACCTACGGAAGGAACATAAACCGACATAATAAACATCATCCGCATAATTGTTTTAAACAAGATCTAACTAACATATTATTTCCATTTAAACTTTGACATTCTTACATTTGAACCTGCTGACATGGCCGTGCAGATGAAGGGATTTCCTTTATTGGAAGCGACGAAGACTGTAGACATTTTTGTTGTGACCTGGTGCACACATGAACCATTAGTTCATAGTGTGTGGAGCGCAGGCCATGTGATTGTCAGACGTGGTTTTAACTACGCTATCACCGACATTACTATCAAGCTAGATGACAATGGTTTACAAAGAGTTAACCATGGGGCAGGAAGGCATTATAATAAAAACTGTGTTGTACTATAATTATTGATGTCATGAAACTGTATTTTTCCCCATGTTACCTTTATTGCGTGCTATTTAGCACATGATTGTTGATTAGATTAATTGTTTTTAAATGGCTGTACACTTAGCTTTGTATTGTAACTGTTTTGCTATTACGGACGTCACCGCCGTAACTTTGAATGTTAACTGATAGGACTTAGCTAGAAAAGTTAAATGTAAATGTGGAAATGGTACCACCATAACTTAGCTTTGCTTTGCTCCTTCACTTAAATGTAACTTCATATTAGCTTGATCATGTAACTTGTATTAGGGATTTTGCGTCGTACCATTTACCCAGCGTTGTTGCTGTTGCTTACTTATTGTGTATTAGATCTTTCGCGAGGGTTAATGTAACTTCATTGTTAGGGACTTGAACTTTTATTATCATTAACTTTTAGCTTGCGGATTAGCCGAATATAACCCTCCGAACTAGGATAGGGGTTTGTGGAAATCTACAATAAATTTTCACGGTGTTTTACATAACCCTGGATGTTTAATTTCACAGTCTAGTTTTTGAGGTGAACCTTTCCTTAGGCCGTCGTTGACCATCGCAACCATGTACCACGCTCCCCGTGGACTATAGAACCTCGTGCCGCATTGGCCTATTGTTAGGAAGTTCACCTGATCCTCACGGCAAACTTTTAAAGGTCCGACGGGGGAGATGTTAGGAGAGTCATCGCGGTTGTTGGCTATCCCGACAGCTTTACCGGAGGACTTCTGAAGGTCACTCACAAATATGTGCCGTTGCCACCCGGCGGACGGTCACAATATGATGTCTCATTGGGGGACCAACTTATTAATGTCAATTGGAGACACATAAATGGAATCGCGATTTATTCAAATCAAAAGTGGTATCTTTCAGGGTGACAGCTTGAGCCCTCTATGGTTCTGTTTGGCGCTCAATCCGCTATCATCATTGCTGAACAATGCAAAGTGTGGTTTTCCAATTAAGCACTATGGTATAGTGAAATACAAAATTTCTCATTTGATGTACATGCATGACATAAAACTGTATGCATCCTCTGAGAAACACATCGACAATCTAATTGCAATAACTGCTTCATTTTCTTCTGATATTGGAATGTCCTTCGGATTAGATAAGTGTCGCACCCTCACCATTCGGCGTGGAAAATTAGAGGCCCGAGCATTTCAGCTTGATGACGGTTGTTTTGTAAAGGCTATGGAAGGTAATGAGACCTACAAATATCTTGGTCTCCTGCAATCTAATCGAATTGATCATAAAGGTATTAAAGATAGAACCGTAGCTATCTACAATCAAGGCCTTAACAAGATTTTAAAATTAAAGTTGAATGGAAAGAACACCTTTAAGGCTATTAATACCTATGCTATTCCTGTTCTGACATACACTTTCGGTATTATCAAATGGACGCAGACTGACTTGGAGAACATCCTAATTAGGACACGTACCATCTTAACAAAACACAGATGTCTCCACCCTATGTCAGCTGTTAAGCGATTGACAATCCCGCGCCAAAGAGGTGGATAAGGGCTTACGGACATTATCCAATTGCATGCAAGGAAAGTGAGGAACCTTCAGAGATATTTTCTTGACAGACATGACTCTCCCATACATCAAGCCGCTGTGAAGGCAGATGACAAGTGCACACCGCTGGATCTTCTTCACGTAAGGGATATACAGTTAGCCACTGATGAGGAATGTTCAGCCATCAAGCTTCAGCAGTGGACGCAGAAAGCTCTGCACGGTCGTCATCCGTACGATCTCAACCAGAAACCTGTCGACATTGAAGCGTCGAACAGCTGGTTGACTCATGCGGACCTATTCACTGAGTCTGAATGATTCATGGTTGCAATCCAGGATCAAGTTTTGGCTACCAAAAACTATCTTAAATATAAAGTTAAGGCAAATATTCAGGATGATAAATGCCGAAGATGCCAACTAGAACCGGAAACAATTCAGCATATCACAGGAGGCTGCAAGCAATCTCCTGTACTGATTACATGAAAAGGCACAACCAAGTGGCCAAAATAATGCACATACACCTTGCTCAAAATCACTTATTATCTGAAAATACTTTGCCTTACTATCAGTATGTTCCTGACGCCGTTTTGGAAAATCCCAGTCACAAGTTGTTATGGGACCGATCAGTTATTACTGATAAAACCATACCAGCAAACCGGCCAGATATCGTTCTTGTAAACAAGGTGCATAAGAGAACCTTTCTAATTGATAATGCAGTGCCCAATTCCCATAATCTGCAACAAACCTGCTGTGATAAGATCACCAAATATCTGCCCTTGGCTGAGGATATACGGCAAATGTGGAGACAGGAAAGTGTAGTGGTTCTGCCCATAGTCATTTCTTCTACCGGCGTCGTCCCTAAATCGTTGGATCGCAGTCTGCAAATATTGGGAATACATCCTGGTCTACAAGTCACCATGCAGAAGGCCGTCATCTTGGAGACCTGTTCCATTGTTCGATCGTTTCTCAACGTGCCACCTTAAGAGAATTAGCCATACCGTCTTGCAAATAAGCCGACGATATGTTGATAAGTCCCACATATGTGGTGAAATGAATGTGATAATAATAATAATAATAATAATAATAATAATAATAATAATAATAATAATAATAATAATCCAGGATTTAGGTTGGCCTACATCACTTTGAACGGCTATGGCTTTACAAATCCAGGCGTGCCTGATTTTCGCCTTTAGCTTTATACCATAACTCAGCAATTTTTATAGGTTGGTGCCGTGTCTTGTGTGGGGTTTCACCTAGGACACCAAGTTGGCTCATCAGCGGGCTCTTGGTGTCCTAGACGAACCTACAAACATTGCTGAGTTCTAACTCACTGGTCATGAAAGCAAATGTACCATCTTTTTGGAAGCCTTCATAGGGAAGTTATGGTCGCTTGAGCTTTTGGTTCTCGCAGTAAATAGGTGCACTTCATAAAATGGGAGGTAGCGCGCATTTCGCTATTCCTGTGGGGATCAGTAAGTTGTATAATACTAATTCTTAGTTTGGTAGTGACTATACCCATCATACTCAGTGAATTACTTAGTAATTCATACGGTGGTAGTGACTATACCCCTCGCACTCAGTAAGTTTTACAATAATTCTTACTCGAGTAGCGATTGTAAGAGGCAGACTTTAACTGATAAAATCTCTCCCAGATGGAGCACACAATACCAAACGTCGCCACCCAACGAATATTACCGTTTTCATTTCATCCACAATATTTATGTCATATAGAGAGCATGTACACGGCCATTCTCTCCATTGTCTTCGTATGAAAATTTGTAATAAAAGTTAGATATTGCGAAAGAAGCCATAGTGCTATTCGCTGGGCAATTGCCCGTTTAATGTATTTTTAATTCCTCTTCATCATGGCTATCATTAACAGCCATTCTCATTGCGTGCCGTGTAATGGAAGGGATATAATGACCCTTCCTGTCCACAGGGTAATTTCTTTTGTAAAACACCGTAAAGCATGTTGTAATGAATATTTAAATAGACTGGTCGAGAGTAGACCTAATTCAAACGTGGATTGCCATGAGATCAATATTGCTAGACAAGTTGTTGTTGATTATTTTAGGGGCTTTGCGACATCATGGTCATGTAGCCCCGTGTACTTAGGTGTTTGTAGAATTTGTTTGATAACCTGTGCTATTGTGGTGACTGTAGTAGTAGTTTACAGTTTGTTTATTTAACCAAATTTTACAATTTTTTGGTCTTGCCAAGCTTACTCTTGTCGGGAGGTGCCAATTAAATTCACACGTATTGCGTCCAATCTCTCACCTTCCAATTATTAGCCTACTTTTCACATTTTGTAACAAGTAGTTCCGTGAAGAACTATACAGCCTATTTTCACATATCCTACTTATGTTAATTGCCACTATCAACATACACAATTTCTGTTTGATTGCTGTAATAGATTCGTAGATATTAAGAACCGACTAAATATTTCGGATGGTCGCCATGTTGGATTTTATATATGTAGGTCCTAGAGTTATGTACTGTTACATGCAGATTATTGTGAACGTGTAGTATTTAAACTTCAATCGCATAATTAGGACACAAGAAAAAACAAGGAGATTTTAAAATTTTTCACAGCTGCCATCTTGAGGTTATGGAAACAATTGAAATAAATTAGATGCCAGTGGATTAACATTCGTATAAGGATTTACTGTACCAAGTTTCACTGCACTCGGATGGTTAAATTGCGAGAAACGTCCATGTGAATATTTATAATTCGCGTCACCTCCATGTTGGATTTGTGATCACCAGGTTATTTAAAGTCCTATAGGTGAACTTAAGTTCATAGCCCTTATGAACATTAAAAAATGCAGTTTGATTGCTAAAATAGATTCGTAGATATTCAGTATCGTCTAAATATTTCGGATGGTCGCCATGTTGGATTGTTAAATGTATAGGCCATAGAGTCATGTACCATTAAAGGAAAATTATTGCGTAGGTTCATTACTCAAACTTTCACTTCGATCGCATGACAACATCACAAGAAATAAAATCTTAATTTTAAAATTCGCACTGCCGCCATCTTGAGGTTATGAAAACAATTGAACTAAATTATATACCAGTGGATTACAATGTGTATAAATATTTCCTGTACCATGTTTCAGTGAGCTTGGAACATTAAATCGCGAGAAAGGTCTATTTAAAATTTTCAAATTCGCTTGGCCGCCATGTTCGTTTTGTAGTTAACCGGTTTTTGAAAATCTTATAGGTGGACTTCCAGTAGTGCCCTTTATCTCCGTACAAAATTTTAGGGAGATACCGCTAATAGTTTCAGAGATATAGAGTGCCGGCGAAATATTTCGCACATCCGCCATCTTGTGATTATGTAAACAATTGAACGAAGTTAGATGTCGGTGCATTACAATGTATATAAACATATACTGTACCATGTTTCATTGCGTTTGGTTGGTCAAATCGCGAGAAACGTCTATTTAAAAGTCGCAAATTCGCTTGGCCTCCATGTTGGTTTTGTAGTTACCAGGTTTTCAAAAGTCACATAAGTGAACTTATAGTAGTTTCCTCTATCACCATAGAAAATGTCAGGGTAATCTCGGCAATAGTTTCGGAGATATTGAATGCTGGTGAAATATTTCGCACAGCCGCCATGTTGGATTGGTGAGTCGTAACAAAATTTGAAGGGCACGGTCGAGGTCGCCGGGAATAGTGCTATGAACTTTCCGAGTTTCATTGAAATCACTCCTGCCGTTTAGATTTTTTAGGGGGGGGGGGGACACACACACGAATCACACACACACACACGCACACACACACGGACAAAAGGTGATCTCATAAGCCTTTTTTTTTTTCAAAATTGAAAATAGGCTAAAACTGAGGAAAACGTAGTCTAATGCGATCGATCCGGGCAAAAGTGTGTCTGTTTGTGTGTCCCCCATTATCAACTCCTAAACGGTTGCAGCTATCGAAACCAAATTTCATATGAGTAAAGACATATGCCTGAATATCTCACGGCCATATTTGAAAATGACGCCAGTGCTACCAACTGCTGAAAAATCGCAATTAAAATTAGAGGTTCATGTTGGATATCTCGGAAGATATGCATGGGAATTGTTCTAAAATTGACACACAGATGGATAATATTACATCAGACTAATTTACAGGAGCCCATACATGGGAGCGTTGCCAACATGATTCCATGCCTGCTGATAGGTTCAATCTTTAAATGAATGTAACTTCCATACTATCTATTGGATTTCAACCAATTTTGATATGTGATTTGCGCACCGTAGCTGATATGAATATGCGTATTTTTAGTGTCAACAGGGCTGCCAACTGTTTAAAAATGCACTCTATTATTTTTATCTTTATCTCAATATATTAGAAAGTTTGCTACCGGGTGAGTTAGCCGTGGTCGTTATGGCATGACTGCTGGCAGTCGCTCACATCCGGGAGGCGAAGAGGTTCGAATCCCCCCGCCGGCAACCTTGAAGATGGTCTTCTGTGGTTTCCCATCTTCCTTCCAGGCAAATGCCGGGGTTGGTCCCTAACTATAGGCCACAGCCGCTACCTTCCAACTCCTCGTTCTTACATTCCCCCTTCCCTCCCCAACGGTACTTGTAGCTCTCCCATTGGGTGTCCGTCTCGAAGCAGCTACAAAACAAGAAGTTCCGTTAAGAACTATACAGCCTACTTTTCATGCCAATGATTATTCTACAGAATATGAACCTATCTAGAATAATGAAGAAATTAAGTTGTTAATATCGAAATATATAATTAGTTCAAACTATACCTGGTATAATTTAGCCTAATAGAGCACTAAAGTTGGCAGCCCTGGTGACTGAATATATTCTTAGTTCCATCTCTTAAGGTACAGAATACAAAATTTGGTTGAAGTCCAATGGACGTTACATGCAGTTAGACACTGGATCTATCAGCACGCGTAAAAGCATGTTGCCAACAATGTCATGCGTGTGCTGGTCAGAAATAATCTGAAATATTATGATATCTTGTTGTGCCAATTTTGGATGAAATCCATTTGTTAGTATAGAAGTTACATGTATTTTAAAATTGGACATATCAGCAGGCATGGAATCATGTTGGCAGCACTGCCTTGTATTAATTACTCCAAATTAATCTAGAATATCAGGTGCTATACGTGTGCAAAGTATAGAGCTGTTCGCTTGCATACTTTCTGATATATTAATATTAGGGTAAAAAATATAGACAGCATTAATTAACAGTTGGCAGCCCTGATTGCTCCTAACAATACCTATAGTCATACCTGTTATGGTACACATAGCACATACGAAATTTGGTTGAAATCCAACTGATAGTATAGAAGTTACATGTATTTAAAAATTGGTACTATCAGCAGGCTTATAATCATGTTGGTCGAACTGACGTATATAAGTTACTCCAAATTAATCTAAAATGTCAGAATATTCGTGTGCATAGTTTAAAGCTATTGGCTTGAATACTTTCGGATATATTGGTATTTGGATAAAAAAAAATAGAGAGAGCAATTTTCAACAGTTGTCAGCCCTGGTGGCACTTAAGAATACGCTCAGTCATATCTGTTTATGTACAGATGTTACATACAAAATTTGGTTGAAATCCAATTGATAGTGTAGAAGTTATATGCGTTTAAACATTGGACCTATCAGAAGGCTTAAAATTATTTTGGCAACACTGTCATGGCTGGCCTCCTGGAAATTAAACTGAAATAGTCTTATCTACATGTGTGCCAATTTTGGAATAGCTCCCATGCATACCTTGCGAGATATCCAACATGGAGCTCAAATTTCTAGTGCGTTTTTTCAGCAGTTGGTAGCACTGACATCATTTTCAAATATGGACGTGAGATATTCCGGTGCACATCTTTACTCATACTAAATTTGGTTTTGATTGCTGCAGCCGTTTAGGAGTTGATAGGGGGGGACACACACACAGCCAGACAGACAGACAGAAGGACAGACAGACAGACAGACAGACAGACACACATTTTCCCGGATCGATCTCATAAGTCTACTTTTTCCTCATTTTTGCAAAATGTGAAAAGTAGGCTAAAAAAAATGGCGAGCCGAACATGTCCTCGGACACTCCCGGCACTAAAAGCCATACGCTAAAAAAAAAGTTTTCTGGCCAACAGTTCTAAACTTTGCATACATATAGTACCTGCAAATGTAGGTTAATTTTCAGTAACCGGTATACGATGGTGCTGCCAACCTGATTTTACGCGTGCAGATACATTCAATTTCAATACTGTACATGTAACGTGCATACTATCTATTGGATCTCAACCAAATTCTGCATGTGCATTGTGGATCTTAAGAGAGGGAACTAAGAATATATTTCGAGTCGCCAGTTCTGTCAACTGACGATATATGATCTCTATTTAAGAAAAGTAGGCTCTTTAGTTCGTCACGAAACTACTTGTTTTACATAGTGCCGCTAATCATAATTCACAAAAAATATTCGATCACCTTATAACAATTAATTATGGTTAAAAGATTATATTATGTTAATGTTAATACAATAAAGCAATTAGAGTAAATGATACTATATTTTCTTCCTTCCTTCATACCTTAAAACCTTAATACAACATGTCGTTACTATTTTAAAAACGTAACTTAAAAATTATACTTAAAACTTAAAATGCAAATGTTATTATCATGTTCATAGTGTATTACTTATTAATTTCAGCCAAAACAATGATATCTATATGCTTATTTGCAACACTTGCCAGAAACATTTCCCAGTGAAGTCTGATCGACCTGATGTTTAAGTGTAACACTGTCAATTTACATTGTGGTTTGTCAATACCAAATATGTATTCTGTCCAGTCATCCATACCGTCCAGTGCCCTTTGAGAGCTAAAATTATCATCAGAATCTATGAAATCCTTGTTTGAGAACGACATTTTTAAGATATTTACAAATATTTTGTGGTTAATGATAATTCAAATAAGATGTGGTACCCTGTATGCTCGCAGTTGTCTGCTTGGAATACAAGTGGTGTATAACGTAGTAGTAGTAGTAGTAATAGTGTGTATTTGTAATGCAGGTGATGATTGGGAAGGAGGCAGCCACGGCCTTAGGTTAGGACCCATCCCGGCATTTACGTTAACGCCGCATCCAGTCATTAGCTTGGCAAGGATAGTCCTTTTAATAATAAATACATGTATTTATTGCAGCCAAGTGGCCATAATGGACAGTTACAAGGTGTGCTTACAAATAATTATTACAGGTAGATTAATCTTTACTGTATTCAACTATGCTCTTTGTCCGTTTGCTGCATGATGTGATGTGGTATTTGTCGCAGAGGTTATTGCACAGAGAACATATGCATTCTTCATTCGCTTCATGGGTTTTAACATTTTTACAGATCTTGTGGAGGAATCCGTGGATGGCGAGTCTTGTTATCACATGTCTCCTATCCTGGTTCTCGTTTCTCCATCTTCTGTCCACCATTGCTTCTGTTACGTAGAATTCGAGCGGGATTTCGTTCTGCTTCTGATGTCTTATCTCGATGAGTTTCTTCATATGCTTGGTAGATGGCAGTTGTAGTCTTAATCTGAGATCTTCGATGTAGTGGGTTTCTTTTGCTAGGACATACGCCAGCCTGGACGGGGACGTTCTTGCAATTCCTAGCACCCTTTTCAGGAAAGTCCTTTTAATGTGTGTACGTGAAAAAGAGTGATGAAATTCGAAGGTAACTAATCCGTAAATATTAACAAAACATTCCATTTATTCCGATCCATTTTTTTAAACATTGTTTGCATTGAGTTCATGTTTGGTGCTCTTGAAATATACTGCCTGGTGTTGGCAAAAACAGAATAATAACAATAATAATATTAATAATCCTCTGAGGTCTGCTAGGAACCAAATGCAAATTTCAAATCCTCATGCTTTGTTGTTTTCTGTTTCCTTTTTTCCACCATGGTATTCCTTTATTGTTTCTTCTCTCCACGGATTACTCATGACCAGATTTTTCCCATCTGCCTTGGAATTCTTCCATATTTAACTTGCTACTTCTAAAATTTTATGTCTAACCGTCTTCTTTTACAGTATTTATTTTTACATCTTTCATCTTCTTTTTCAACTCCTTCTATTATTATTATTATTTATAAGCATCTTCATTTTAGAATGTTTTGCCTCTCAGCGTCCAGTTTAGCCTGCAGGCTTCCATTTGCGAACACGTCGCAGTTCGCACAGGAAACAGCCGTGTTCCTAAGCTAGAAGCAATCCCGGCATTCCCATGGAGTAGAAGTGGGAATGTCGAAGAATGTTCTCGAATGAGAAAATGTTGTTACGGTCATTTGAGCTATATTAATTCAACAAAATTATGTTAAATGGTCCGGCTAAGCTCAAATATTATTATCAGCGTTTCGCCCCCGTGTACTATTGGCCTCGTCAGTTGGAACAGTACATCTCACCAAGACTCTGAAAAGTCAAAGGACGATGACAACAGTTTCTCATTCGAGAACATTCTTCGACATATCGATAACCAAGGTAAGGTTTGCATTTGTTTTGAAAGGAAGACTATACTTCCTGAAGTGCTTTGGCAATGCTTGTGACGTCGATACGGCATATTATAATGTGTATCAAAATGTCTTGCATTGGCCTACTCAGTAAGCACTTTTCAGCGTCTTGGTGAGGTGTACTGTACCAACTGACGAGCCCAATAGTACACCGGGGCGAAACGCTGATAATAATATTTGAGCTTAGCCGGACCATTTAACATAATTTTGTTGAATAGAAGTGGGAAATCACGGAAAACCACTTCCAAGATTGCTGAGATGGGAATCGAACCCACCTCTTCTCACTCTTGCCTCACGAGGCTGAACTCGTTCCAGTCCTCAGACGAAGCCGGGAAACACACCCGGGACTCCGCGGTGACAGCCAAGGATGCTAGTCGCACTTAGTACAATAGTAACCAAGCACTCATTCTTGGAGAAATATAAAAGACAACGACTAGCAGGTGGTTTGGTTGTTGTTATTAATTAATTTTAGGGGATTGAGACATCATGGTCATCAGCCCTGTGTACGAGGACATTTTCTTAAGTAAGGGCCGTTTTATAAAGCCCGTAGTTAGTGCGCACGTCGTAACAAGCGTGCGCGCTACGTCCCGGCATCCTTTGCGAACAAGCAGGCGTCAGTTGCAGCTGTGTACGCTGAACTGTGCATCTTTACAATGTTCAAGATTATTGATTCGCCTGCCGCGTGTGAGGTACGATCAGTGACACGTTTTCTGAGTGCAAGAAACATGTCGGCTGCAGACATTCATCGTCAGCTTTGTGAGGTGTATGGTGATAATGCAATAACAGAAGGTAAAGTGCGAAAATGGGTACGCGAGTTCAAAAGTGGCCGTGAAAATGTTCATGACGATTAACGCTCGGGTCTGTGATCACAGATGACTTGGTGCTGCAATTGACACGAAAATTCACGAAGACCGAAGATTCATGATAACCACTCTATCAATGGATTTCCATCAAGTGTGAATTCTTGCTTGTCAGAGCAGGCGGCAAACTTTTATGCAGAGGGATTTCAGAACTTAGTTTTAAGGTAGGACAAGTGCCTAAATAAACAAGGCAACTATGTAGAAAAAATAGAGGAAGGTATGTAAAACCTAAAAATAAATGTGGTTTCAAAATAAAATGTTCGGTTAATTTAAAAAAACGGCCCTTACTTAAAAAACAGCCCTCATACTTAGGTGTGTGTGTTGAATTTGTCTGATAGCCTGTATTTATATGATTAGTGTAGTATTGTGTGCAGCTGTATTAGGGTCAGTGAGGGGGGGGGGGGGGTGGAGAGGAGGTGCATGGGGAATTGAAATATATGTGGAAATTTGAAGCCATTCTTTTTTTTAGTGTTGTCTATACAAATTGTCTTTTGCTGATTTTCAGTTGGTCAACACGGTTGTGCGTGGGGGGTGCAAATTATATTGAATGACGCCCCCATCTAGCGGTGAGGATATGAACTGTGCCGGCTGCCGAGCCTGTCGCACTCCCCTGGGGCAATGATTAAATGAATGACGGATGAATTTAAATGATAGTGGAGAGTGTTGCTGGAACGAAATTGTGATAGGGAAAACCGGAGTACCCGGAGAAAAACCTGTCTGTCCAACACAAATCTCACATGGAGTGACCGGGATTTGAGCCACGGACCCAGCGGTGAAAGGCCGGCGAGCTGCCGCCTAAGGCTCTTGTGATAATTAACTAATGCATGTAATTTTTTCCAGGATTGTGTTTACATAATTATAATTTGTACCCCGCCCAATTCATTGGGCACAACTGTATTGACAGACTGAAAAGCAGCAAAAGACGAATTGAAATAAGGTATCATACCGGCATTTTCCTAGAGACAGTGTGGAAAACCCGGAGAAAAATCGCACTCTGGATAGGCGCTGTCAGCGCCGGGATTCGAACTAACAATCTCCCAACCTGTTGCAGCAATCCACGTGGTTGTGTTGTACGATTTGACGACAATGTCGAACCCCAGATACACCACAGTGCATTCATGAAGAGATTTTGGGAGGATAAGAAGTCGCCAACCATCACGCCAACTAATAAGTATTGATATCGCGCCAGGAGATGGCAGTTGGGTTTGAACTACAGATATCTTCCCGCTCACAGCGTATCGCGCATTCCGAAAACATTCAGTTGGTAACTTTCTTCACTCACTCTGCACATTCCTTCCTTCACTGGCTGCATGTCGTCCGCTGTGATAACAACCATTGGCATTCGGGAAGCTCATATATTTAGGTTTGGAATATGCGGGCTGTGAATGCGTACACCAAGACCCCTCGTACCCCGTCGCAGCGTGTAGAACTGCCATCTTCTGGCGCGATGACAATATACACGCGTTCTTAGAATGGGCATATTGAAGGAGAATACCTTTTTAGCCTACTTTCGATTTTTGCAAAAAATTAAAGTAGACTTATGAGATCAACACAGGGCGAAAAAAAAGTGTGTCTGTCTGTGTGTGTGTATGTGTGTGTGTGTGTGAGTCTGTGTGTGTGTGAGAGAGAGAGTGTGTGTACTCTGAATGTCTGTCCCCCCTATCAATTCGAACACGGTGAACGCGAATTGAACGAAATTTGGTACAAAGGTAGCACTAGCAAAGGACACCTCAGTGTCAAGTTTTATATCGCCGCCATCTTGACAGAAACGTAATGGCGGCCACACAATTGTTAAAAGCTTAAATCAAATTACGACTAACCTAATCATCCGATCTCTACCAAGTTTTGCAACAACATACCTTTATGGGGGGAGCATCCTTTGACCAAACTAATAGGTCATCAGCCTAATAGTTTGCGGATGGCGGCCATCTTTGTACCAAAATCGATTCCCCCTATTAATTCGAACACAGTGAAACCGAATGGAACGAAATTTGGTACAGAGGTAGTACTAGCAAAGGGCACCTCAGTGTCATGTTTTATATCGCCGCCATCCTGACGGAAACGTAATGGCGGCCACCCAAATGTTAAAAACTTAAATCAAAATACGACCATCCTAATAATTTGATCTCTACCAGATTTTGCAACAACATGCCTTTTTGTGGAAAGCATCTTATGACTGACTACAAGGTCATCAGCCCAATAGTTTGCAAATAGCGGCCATGTATGTGTGAAAATCCATTCCTCATATCTATTCAAACACGGTGAAACCGAATGGAACGAAATTTGGTACAGAGGTAGCACTAACAAAGGGCACGTCAGTGTCATGTTTTACATCGCAGCCATCTTGACAGAAACGTAATGGCGGACACACAAATGTTCAAAGCTTAAATCAAATTACGACTAACATAATCATCCAATCTCTACCTAATTTTGCAACAACATGCCTTTATGGAGGGAGCATCCTTTGACCAATCTAATAGGTCATTAGCCTAATAGTTTGCGGATGGCGGCCATCTTTGCGTCAAAATCAATTCCCCCTATTAATTCGAACACGGTGAAACCGAATGGAACGAAATTTGGTACAGAGGTAGCACTAGCAAAGGGCACCTCAGTGTCATATTTTATATCACCGCCATATTGACGGAAACGTAATCGCGGCCACCCAAATGTTAAAAGCTAAAATGTAATTACGACCAACCTAATAATCTAGTCTCTACCAAATTTTGCAACAACATATCTTTATGTGGGAAACATATTCTGACCAAACTGCAAGATCATCAGCCCAATAGTTTGCAGATGGTGGCCAATTAAGTGTGCAAATCGATTCCCCCTATCAATTCAAACACGGTGAAACCGAATGGAACGAAATTTGGTACAGAGGTAGCACTAGCAACGGTCACCTCAGTGTCATGTTTTATATCATCGCCATCTTGACAGAAACGGAATGACGGCCACCCAAATGTTAAAAGCTTAAATCAAATTGCGACCATCCTAATAATTTGATCTCTACCAGATTTTGCAACAACATGCCTTTTTGTGGAAAGCATCTTATGACTGACTACAAGGTCATCAGCCCAATAGTTTGCAAATAGCGGCCATGTATGTGAGCAAATCCATTCCCCATATCTATTCAAACACGGTGAAACCGAATTGAATGTTTTTTTTACAGAGGTAGCACTAGCAAAGGGCACCTCATATTCATGTTTAATATCCCTATAGCACGTTGTATTTCAACAAGCTACTACAACCAACATTCAATTATACTCCTTGAAAAGGACAAAGAGTTATAACAATACCCATGCATTTAGGAGAAAGTAGGCTATATGTTCTTTACTGAACCCGAGGGTCTTATGCTGACTGATATCGAACGTGGATCTCAGAGATTGTGATCTCAGTATAAAGGTTCCACCAGGGAACGAACCCGAGATCTGCTGAGGGAGTTTTATGGTAAAAACCCCTAGAGAAATGTGTATATTTAATCACTGGTGTGATTCCAGTTGAGGATGACATTATTTATTAAAATAATGCAGGAAATTGAACGAAATACAGCATTATTAGACTACTTGATGTAGGCTATACTGGACTTGGAGCACGAAAAGTGCAGAGTTTGACGTTTGACTAATTGGCCCAGAATTGTGGGAGGTGCAGCATGGAGCCACGTCCATCTTGCTGTCCTCGTTATGTCGTCTGGAGGAGGTTGGGGACTTGAATAATGACCCAGTTTTTCCCCGACTGAGAATGGATGTAAGAGTGGGGTGGGAAGATCCCAAGGAAAATCATTGATTACTCATGATTGGAGTAACACAATGATATGAGAGTGGCACACAGATGAATCTTTAGCCAGGAGGCTAATTTTAGAGCCTTTAATCTGCGAAACTGACGCACATTTAACGAAGTGCGGAAGAACAGGGACAATGGTTGTGCGCGGTTTGGTTTTAACGAGGTTGCCAGGGTTTTCCCGTAAGATAGCGTCCCCACGTTATGAAGAAAGGAATTAATATTAATTAATTGGCCGAGCGATTCTTCAGCACGCAGACAGTTCTCGGATCAGTGAAGGAAAAGGAACCCGATGAGCATGGTTTCGAGACCAGAATCATGCTGGGAGAGGAGCTGAGAGAACGCGGGAAAATTTAGCCCTACATTCTGTGTGAATCCAATATAAGGGAGTCGACCCTTGGCAGAGTCTCAGTCTAACCTCAGTTTTCGGCAGTCTAACCTCAGTCTCAAGCCAGTAGCACGTCAGTCTTACTCAGTCTTCACGCAGTTAGAACACAGTCATCACGCCTGGCGCTCGCCAGTGTTGCAGCCAGTATTAACGCAGCTTACACAGTTGGACATAGTTTGTCACCGCGAGTCGCAAACAGTCGTCGCTACACAGTTTTTGTAAACAGTACGAACAATGTGTGTTCACTTAGGAAGCAACGCGTGAGATAAGTTGCAGAACTATTGTAAATAATAATCTATGTAAAGTCATGCACAGTGTTAAGCGCAATGTATAAAATATTGACTGATCGTACATGTCTAATTACGATGGAATGCGCTAAAAGAAACCTTACGAAGCAGTTGGTAATGTCTTTGAATACCAAATAATAACGCTCAGGACGGAAGTTAGCATAGTTATGCGAATCAGGAAGCTTACCGTAGGAGTATGGATAAACTGTTGGTGAATTCCGAGGGCAAGCGAACCAGACTTTCAATCAGGAGTTGGTAGGAGCACGGGAGATGCCGTCGACACCTGCATTTTTGGATATCTTTGCTAGGGAATTTCAACCAAGGAAAAGTGTACGGAGTGACGTGTGTTATGTAAATTATATGTGAAATGTCTTTTAAATTAATAGTTGAATAAGTGTTTTAAAGTGTCATGTGTGTTGGAAGCAATAGCTTCTTTATAGAAATGCAAAGTGTCGTGTGGTTAACGAAAAATATGTGTCAGAAAATGTGTGTATTCAAGATAAAAATGTCGCACTAGAATCTGCATATGGCAGGCGACCAGGAAGGATGTGAGTGGTTGGAACCACCGTGACAAGCCTTAAGATATGTGAGTACCCCACAAATTATGTTGAAGTAGAGATATAGGCCACTGCATGTAGTGTGATTTCAGAATTATAAAGATGCCAGTAAGAATCAGAGTAGGAGATAGACTCTCCAAGTTTACTCATTATTATGTTGATTTTAATAGATTTGAGATGTTATTTTGCATCAGTGAGTGGATTATCGTTACCACTATTATTTAGAAATGGCAAATCAGTTATGTAAATGTCACGAACATGTTTGTTCGACTTGTAAGATGAGTTGTGTCGGATTTTGGTAAATTTATGTCATTGAGAATAATAATAATAATAATAATGAAGATAAAGGTATGAATGAATGCATCAGGAAAAAAATGTTGTAAAAGAGAAATATTTACGCTAAAGGGCAAGACTTATCGATCCAAGCAGTAAGATTATACAGTAAGATTATACAGTAAGATTATGCAGTAAGATTCCGTTACGGGATTAAGAAAAGAGTTTGATATCAGAATATTGTATTAATGAGAATATAATTATGCCAGGAAATGGAAGAGCTGTTAGTGAATTGAATTTGCAGCTTATGTGAAAAGCTTATAGAGTAATTGATAGATTTCTCTTGGTAATTATGGGATGTAGATCATAGCATTAGGAGGGACCAGGGTATCTATTCTTCGTATGAAATCTCGTATGCCGTGGGCGTAATGAGAGATGTATTTTATGCCAGAGCGTATATAGTGATATTGACCCTAGCTCTGATGATGGATATTTGGAATGTTCCGGGTTCGAATCCCGTGATAGGTGGAAGGAAAACAATGGACACCTCTTGCACGCTATCTGATTCCCCGAGAACTATTTTGTTGAGTGATTCGGCTCGTTGAAGCGAATCCAAGACGGCAGCTTGGGGCTGGCCGCAATATTGTTAAAGATACCGGTTACCTAATGGACTAATGCGTTATGAATCTCGTGCCTTTATGTTGAAATGGGCCTAGTTTGGAGCCAATTATTATATCCTCAGTGTAGGAGTAAATGTGAAAGCTCATCCAGAACCTATTTGCATAATACTCAGTTTAAATCCATTGAGATATGTGTGTCACTGGGACCACAGTGTTTGTCTTGTAAGATCCTTTACTGCTTAGTGAGAGAAAGCCTTCAGACAGGAAGCGAGGGTCGAGCTAATGTTGGAACCCCATTCCACTTCTATTGTACACCGGCCGCTCGGGACGAGGGTCTGGACGGTCAGAAGTGAACCATGAAAACAAGTTTTAAAGGAACAGATTTTAGCCCCTGTTAATGACATGAATTGAAATATTGTTATGTTGAGTAATAAAGTCATGTGGTTTAAGAACACATTGATAATTATAGATTATCCTGATGGTTCATGATTTTAGCTATCTAACGAATGGTTAGACGTTGCATTTGTACTGTCACTGACATCTGTTTCTGAAGTGGGTTACCAGATGCCACAGGCTACGCGCGCAAAGGTAGTTTAATAGTACCGTCCGACACAGCGTTAACTAATGTTTTAATACGAAATCACACACGGCATGCAGTGGAACTATATAAATAGAGGAAGTGTAGGGGTAGCTTACATAATTATGGAGTTGTACGTAGACTGCTGTGCAACACCAGAATAGGCTAATGCATGTAAAGCATTTGGTGGGAAGAGAAATATCAAAACACACACACGATACACATTATTGTCAAATTAAGACAAGGTTCAAGGAATAATTAATCTTGTAGAGTTAATGAAGTCACATTGGATGACAGAAGAATTAAAGTACAGTTTGTTCTGAAGTTGTATGTGCATCAGCGCACTAGAGTACTTTGTAAAGCTCACATAAGGGTAGAGGTTTGTGTTATAATATGATTTTATTATGATAATATTATGTTCATATTTGTGGATTGTGGAAATAATTTTTGTTTGTTTGCTTTTGTGGTTGTGGGATTTGTTTGTTTGTGTGAAGCCATGAAGTTTATTATAGAATTAAAGTTTTAGAATAGAGTTGTGCCTTATCATTGTAGAGTTGATACCTTTTAGCCTCAAATCCAAAATATGCAACTGCTACAGTGGGAGAACAGTACACGCTCGAGCCCTGATGCTAGCTGGAGGCAGAAGCATATTTTCCATCGAGATTACTCACATGGGTACATGGAAATTGATGTCTTGTACAGTGATTTGAGCTATAGGTACAACTGGAGTCGGTCTAGATCTAATGCACACAACTCTATTATAGTAACAATTAACATGAAGTAGGGAATGACCGCACCTAAATTTAAGCTAGCTCCGATACGAACAATATAAATTTTGATAGATACCATTAATTTATCATGGCCCAAGCAACGTGGAGCGGTATTAACTCATTATGGAACCGCCTACGTTAGTGCAATATGAGCGATGTTGGCATTGCACGAACCGGTCATTGCTTTAATTTATCATGTCGCGCGTGTGTGGGCAAAGCATGAGTAGCATCTTACCTGCTCTTCTTTAATTTATCATGGCGAGACCCAAGTGGGGCATTCGACAGTACAACCGAGACCTTGGAGGGTTGCTGCGATGTCCTAACATGGACAACCTCACATGATATCTTAATTTATCATGGCACCCAGAGTTCGTGGAGCTTATGGGATTTAGGGAAAACCCATAGATTTTTATGGTATTTCATGGGGAAAACCATAGTAATTGTTTTTTTTTGCCTCAAACTGTGTTTGAGTGATTTGCGAGTTCAGTAGGCTTTTGATGTAACGCAGAATCTCTCTATTGAGAAGAGGATTACCCAAGGGTATGAGCGCTACGTACCAGATCCACAATTTATCATAATATTGACAGGTTTCGTTCGACTTTACAATATGTGTACAGTGTTTGATCTTTCTCTTCAAAACGTATCCACACATATTTCCAGGAATCCTGCCTGCATCTCACAGTATATTATTGTAGAAATGTCAGGTACAGAGGAGATTGTGCAGTTGATTGCGGGCTTAAGACAGCATTTTGTCGCTGTCAATGAACAAAATAAGCTGGAAGCTAAGGCTTTCCAGAATGAAATAAACGCTCGTTTAGATGATAATCAGAGGGAATTGAATAATCGTTTAGATGCCAATCAGGTTGCAATGAATGCAAATAAGGTTGAATTAAATGATATGTTAGGTCAAATGCAAGAGGTAATTAAGACCGAAGTAACAGAAACTGTTGTAAGCATTGTATCAGAAATGCAGGTTAAAACAAATAAACGTTTCGAGGCCATAGAAGCCAAGCTCGAAAGTAACTTACAAGCGTGTAAGCGTGCTCAGGATGAAACCAACAGTAGGTTAGATGAGCTGTCTAATGACATTAAGGATATTCAAATCCAAAATGAGGCGAATCTCGAACGCCAAGCGAAACAATTTTCAGAATTTACGAGAACGGTAGATCAGAGGTTAGAGGAGAACGACTCTAAATGGGACCAGAAATTGAAAAGCTATGCTAGAACAATTAACGGTGACCTCAAGAAACAGGATCGGAACATATTAGATCAATGTCAGGAAATAAGCGAGATTAAGGCTATCGCTAATGAAAGTAAAGAGCTAGTAAGCAACGTGAAAGGTCAGATGGGCAAAGTTCATCAAGAACTGGACCACGTTCAAAGCGATATTGTTATAGTTAACAAAAGGCAAGAGGAGAATAGAGGTGAGATCATCAAGGTCCGGAATGAATTGTCAAAAGTCAATGGACACATTCAAGAGGAAATTAAAGGGCTGAGAGAAGAACTCGAAATAAGAGATGGCCAGAAGACAGAGGCAAGCGACAAGACCCTTGCTCAAATTAAGGAAGATGTAGAGGATGAAATTTCCCATATCAAACAAAGTCTGAAAGAAGACGAGAAGAAAATATTTCAAGTAGCTGAGGAAAATCGAGATAGACTTACCAGAATCGAGAAGGAGGTAATTACTCGACTTGAAAGAGCGGAAATGCGCCACAATCAAAAGGAGACTAGGATAATCGCACAGGAGGAAACCCTTATGAAAAGTCCTAAGTCAAGTGAAGGCAGCATAGAAGATATGAGGAAAACAAGGTGGGCAGACTTAGAAACCCAACCTATAATCAGGATTGCTACAGGCCCAGGCGAAAGCCCTTATATGACGCCAGGTGCACCAATTGCAGCATCAACGCCACATGAAAATGCTACGCACACCCAGGTGATAAACATAATCAGGGCAAGTGAAGAAAAACCAAGGATGTTTTCAGGTAGCAACTGTAATATGACACCAAAATATTGGTTGAAGGAAGTGTCTGAATACCTGAATGATGCGCGGATACTTCCAGAGCGAAGGCTACGAGCCATTGAGAAACTAACAGAGGGAGAATGCGCATTATGGTTTCGCAGTTTCCGGTATACTTTCGATACTGTTGAGGAGTTTCGAGAGGCATTTTTGAAACGGTTCTGGGATCCAGCCACACAACAAAATTTGAGACTGGACTTGTATTCCAAAAGATACAGTACCAGCAACCCAACGAAGTACGCGGAGTTCTTCATATCTCAGATGTGTCGTTTCAAAGAACTGGATCAAAAACCGAGCGAGCTGGAATTATGCATTGCTATCGCCAAACAGCTTCCATACGAGATTCAAAGATTGCTAATCTCGGCTAATGCGAAAACGGCTATAGAAATGGAGGCAGTTCTTAGACAACTGGACCTCACAACAGCAAATACGATGCGGCAGAGTCGAACCGTGGAACAGGTACACGTGACCAACACGCAGACTGACCAACATCAAGCTCCAAGGAACAATAAAGCTACGAGCACTGAAACACTAGATTCCAACGGACGTCAATGGGAACAGGAACCCAGAAGATGGCAGCCAAAGTACAAAGGGAATGCTAGTAGAGGAGGAAGAGGCCGAAATTCGTGGAATAGGCAGAATACCAGGGGTAGACCGTACCAAAACCATGGAGGTAACAATGGCCAAGAAGGCAACAATAGAAATTGGAGACCCCAAGAAAGAAGAAGGAACTTCGATGACGAGGTAGAGGAACGATATCACGCTTCATTGCGATAGCTCGAGGAAAGGGGAGATGAGCCCCAGAAACAACAAGTTCGCTGGCAAGAGGCCATGCAGAACAGGATATCACCAGACAGATATGGAGATGGAGCTAAGAGTTTGGAGCTACAGCGCAGCGAACAGGAGAGAAGAAACTCCAAGGGGACGGGCGCTGAAGAAGAAAAAAACGCCAAAATTAGAAGAGTTCAAGACTGATGGATGGAAGTCGGTTAACATCATCAATTGGATAGCCAAACCAGAAGAGCTAATCGAGGATACAGGAGGATCACAGGTCATGGTCAAGAGAGAATTGCCTATTATAATTGTAAGAGTGGCAGGATTGAGAATAAGAAGTCTGTTAGACACCGGGTCTACAGTGAGCCTTATGACACAAGCTCTATTTAATGAAATAGCCCAGAGAGAGAATATTTTGAAAATACCGATCTCTAGTGTAAAAATAAAAGGGGTAATTCCAGACAGAACGATGATATGTAAATATCAGGTATTCCTAGATTTACAGATAGGAGGCTCTATTTTCTCACAGAGTTTTCTATTAGTAAACAAACTGCCTTATAATCTACTTATTGGGGCAGAATTTATAAGGGAATACAGAGTGATAATAGACTTAGCACAGGACAGGGTTATGTTCCATGTGAATGAGGAAGCCGAAGGCTTGGAGGTCGCACTCAATGAGATTGAACCAGGGTCAGATGAACAAGTATGGCATACATACAGAGACGTGGCCGAAGAAGAAGTGTTAGTTATTGAAATGTTAGAAAAAGAGCTGAAAACACTAGCCACAGACCTGGAGAAAGATTTGGAACCCGAATTGGAAGAATATATTTCGGAAAACCTAGAAGAAGCGAAAATTGGGCTAAAAGAGAAGGAAAATTTAAAGCAGTTATTAATGGAACAGAAGGAAGTCTTTGATTCGAGACCTGGTCGTATAAAGAACTCCACTTATGCTTTCCAAGTCAGTGATTGGACACCATTTAGGCAGAAACCCTACCCTATTGCTGAAAAGCATTATGCCAAAGTGAAAGAGGCAATTCAGGAGATGTTGGAGGCCGGTGTTATTGAGAAGACACCTACGCCTTATGTAAGTCCATTGGTAATCGTACCGAAGACAGACGGAACTGTTAGGGTATGTCTGGACCTGAGATATTTAAATTTGAAGGTTATTCCGGAGTTTGACCAAGTGCCACCTATTAAAGAGATCCTCAGGAAGTTCAAAGGGAAAACTGTATTCACAAACTTGGACATCACATTCAATTTCCACCATCTTGAATTAGAGAAGAAAACTAGTCTGTTGACAGGATTTATGTTTGATCAACACACATATACGTTTTTAAGGCTACCTTTTGGGTTGAAAACAGCTGGTTCAGCCCTGATAAGAGCGTTAGATCGCAATCTATCAGATGATGTGAAAGAGAGAACCATCAGATATGTAGACGACATTCTACTCACGTCAGAATCTCTGGAGGAGCACATGAGAGACCTGAAGAAGTTGCTAAATGACCTTCGAGAAGCTAACTTCTAGGTTAACATCAAGAAATTGCACTTCTGTCAGAGGGAAGTTAAATTCCTAGGGCATGTTATTGATGCAAATGGAGTTAAGCCTAATCCTGATAAATTGGAGGTAATTCGAAATTTCCCTCGACCCACGAAAGTTAAGCACGTCCGACAGTATTTGGGAGTAATTGGATTCTTTTCGAACCACTGCCCAAATTATACTACGACAGTAGCACCCCTGCAAGACCTATTGAAGAAAGGCGGCAGATGGAATTGGACGGAGCAATGTCAGGAAGCATTCGTGAGGTCAAAACAAATGCTTTTGGAATATGTGAAACTGGGATACCCGGATTAAACCCAGAAGTTCATTATACAGACGGATGCATCACTCATTGGGATCGGAGCGATGCTATTCCAGGAAAATGTTGACCAGCCTGAAAAGTAAGTTTTTATTGCCTTTATAAGTAGGAGGCTGAAAGCCCATGAGAAAAACTACACGATTACAGAGATAGAGTTGCTCGCAATTTTGTACGCGTTGCAAACATGGCATAAACTCGTGTACGGCTTTCAAATAGTCCTCAGAACAGACCATAAAGCTTTAACATTTCTGTTAAAGACAGACCTGTCTAGCCAGAGATTGACAAGATGGTCCTTGTATATTCAGCAATTCAATGTGGAAATAGAATACTGTCCAGGGAAAGAAAATGTAATACCGGACATATTAAGCCGTTACCCTAGAGAAGAGGAAGCGCTAGCTGTCCAGATTGAGAATCGAGATCAGAAGACGTTGGATGATTTGAAGAATCTTACCAACCTACAACGCGAAGACCCGTGGTTGAAGATGATGATCGATTACTTCGAGGGACGTTTAGCAAGGGGAACTGCAATATACAAAGAGGCAGAGGCATTGGCAACGGATTATATATGGTATAATCAGATAATACACAAGTGGGATGATGTAGATCATACACGTCAAAGGATTGTGATTCCTGCATCTTTGCAGAGGAGATTGGTGTGGCTAGCACACAGAGCATTTGGACATCCAGGGATAGACAAAATCTGTGCTCTGTTGAAAGAAGCATTTATTTGGCCAAAGTTGAGAGAAACGGTGAGAAATGCTATTAGGACATGTGATCTATGCCAAAGGGTAAAGCCAAATCCCTTTTTAATGAAACAACGACCTATACCGTTGTTACCGGAGAAGCCAAGGCAGCTATTAAGCATAGACAACTATGGACCATTGCCTAGAGCACGTAGAGGCAATAGACACATTTTTGTAGCCATGGATGTATTTTCGAAAATGGTGGTATTATGCCCCATACAGAAGACAAGTTCAAAGCAGGTATTGAAAAGCCTAAAGAGAGAGTTATTCCGATTCTTGGGAAGCCGGATGACATCCTCTCGGACCACGGAAGTTTGTTTCACAAGTGCAGAATTTCGTCGAGAACTGGAAACTCTTGGAATTAGGCAGATTTTATCTACCATTCGCCATCCTGAGGCAAATCCAGTTGAGAGAATAATGAGAGAGATCCAGAAATACATGAAGATCTACTGCTCCGAACAGAATTGGCGTTGGATTGAATTCCTAGAAGTAATTGAATACTGTATAAATAATACTGTTCACGAGGCGACAGGTCAAGTTCCCGTGACTCTACATTTGGATCAGAAACCGGAGAGACCGTGGACTGGTGTCATTCCATTACCAGTAGACGCACAGCTAGGACGAGAATTGAGGATCCAACGAACCTTCGAATATCTCAAAGCACAGGCGGAGAGACGTCAGAGGAGAAATCGTGCGAAGAGGTATCACAGACCGCTTCTCGTCGGACAGAAAGTTTTAGTAAGGAAACCCGCCAGTTCAGATCCAGAGGCACGGAAGTATAAGAAGTTCAATTTTGCATATCACGGCCCGTTCGAGGTGATTAGATACCTTCAAAACAATGCATACAGGATAAAGCATTTAGAAACTGGAAACGAGGTCATTATGAATGCAGCCAATTTAAAAATGTATTACTCGCCAGAAGAATTCGACGAACAAGAAGAAGTATTAACAGCACACACCAAACTGAACGTGGATAGCGAAGTCAGACCTGAACGTTCACGCAGCGAGGCGGAACGAGAAGCAGACAGCTTGCCCAAAGTAAGGGACGTACAACAAGAGTGCAAGTGTCTGCGAGAATTCTACAATGAAATGGTTGAAGCGGCGAGGGAGGCCGAGGCCATAAATGCAGCCCTCCGTCGAGAGAATAAACAGCTTAGAGAGAGCGCAGTGTGGAAGGGGGAACTGAACTAACTTACTCGCAGCCAGACGAGGTGAAGGACCCCAGACGTAAACACAGACAGTGGAAGACAGTCAGCTGGTTACTTACAGAAAATCACTTGCAATTGATTTCGATAAGTTTTGCAAGGGGAATCTTAACCCGAGGGTCTTATGCTGACTGATATCGAACGTGGATCTCAGAGATTGTGATCTCAGTATAAAGGTTCCACCAGGGAACGAACCCGAGATCTGCTGAGGGAGTTTTATGGTAAAAGCCCCTAGAGAAATGTGTATATTTAATCACTGGTGTGATTCCAGTTGAGGATGACATTATTTATTAAAATAATGCAGGAAATTGAACGAAATACAGCATTATTAGACTACTTGAAGTAGGCTATACTGGACTTGGAGCACGAAAAGTGCAGAGTTTGACGTTTGACTAATTGGCCCAGAATTGTGGGAGGTGCAGCATGGAGCCACGTCCATCTTGCTGTCCTCGTTATGTCGTCTGGAGGAGGTTGGGGACTTGAATAATGACCCAGTTTTTCCCCGACTGAGAATGGATGTAAGAGTGGGGTGGGAAGATCCCAAGGAAAATCATTGATTACTCATGATTGGAGTAACACAATGATATGAGAGTGGCACACAGATGAATATTTAGCCAGGAGGCTAATTTTAGAGCCTTTAATCTGCGAAACTGACGCACATTTAACGAAGTGCGGAAGAACAGGGACAATGGTTGTGCGCGGTTTGGTTTTAACGAGGTTGCCAGGGATTTCCCGTAAGATAGCGTCCCCACGCTATGAAGAAAGGAATTAATATTAATTAATTGGCCGAGCGATTCTTCAGCACGCAGACAGTTCTCGGATCAGTGAAGGAAAAGGAACCCGATGAGCATGGTTTCGAGACCAGAATCATGCTGGGAGAGGAGCTGAGAGAACGCGGGAAAATTTAGCCCCACTTTCTGTGTGAATCCAATATAAGGGAGTCGACCCTTGGCAGAGTCTCAGTCTAACCTCAGTTTTCGGCAGTCTAACCTCAGTCTCAAGCCAGTAGCACGTCAGTCTTACTCAGTCTTCACGCAGTTAGAACACAGTCATCACGCCAGGCGCACGCCAGTGTTGCAGCCAGTATTAACGCAGCTTACACAGTTGGACATAGTTTGTCACCGAGAGTCGCAAACAGTCGTCGCTACACAGTTTTTGTAAACAGTATGAACAATGTGTGTTCACTTAGGAAGCAACGTGTGAGATAAGTTGCAGAACTATTGTAAATAATAATCTATGTAAAGTCATGCACAGTGTTAAGCGCAATGTATAAAATATTGACTGATCGTACATGTCTAATTACGATGGAATGCGCTAAAAGAAACCTTACGAAGCAGTTGGTAATGTCTTTGAATACCAAATAATAACGCTCAGGACGGAAGTTAGCATAGTTATGCGAATCAGGAAGCTTACCGTAGGAGTATGGATAAACTGTTAGTGAATTCCGAGGGCAAGCGAACCAGACTTTCAATCAGGAGTTGGTAGGAGCACGGGAGATGCCGTCGACACCTGCATTTTTGGATATCTTTGCTAGGGAATTTCAACCAAGGAAAAGTGTACGGAGTGACGTGTGTTATGTAAATTATAAGTGAAATGTCTTTTAAATTAATAGTTGAATAAGTGTTTTAAAGTGTCATGTGTGTTGGAAGCAATAGCTTCTTTATAGAAATGCAAAGTGTCGTGTGGTTAACGAAAAATATGTGTCAGAAAATGTGTGTATTCAAGATAAAAATGTCGCACTAGAATCTGCATATGGCAGGCGACCAGGAAGGATGTGAGTGGTTGGAACCACCGTGACAAGCCTTAAGATATGTGAGTACCCCACAAATTATGTTGAAGTAGAGATATAGGCCACTGCATGTAGTGTGATTTCAGAATTATAAAGATGCCAGTAAGAATCAGAGTAGGAGATAGACTCTCCAAGTTTACTCATTATTATGTTGATTTTAATAGATTTGAGATGTTATTTTGCATCAGTGAGTGGATTATCGTTACCACTATTATTTAGAAATGGCAAATCAGTTATGTAAATGTCACGAACATGTTTGTTCGACTTGTAAGATGAGTTGTGTCGGATTTTGGTAAATTTATGTCATTGAGAATAATAATAATAATAATAATGAAGATAAAGGTATGAATGAATGCATCAGGAAAAAATGTTGTAAACGAGAAATATTTACGCTAAAGGGCAAGACTTATCGATCTAAGCAGTAAGATTATACAGTAAGATTATACAGTAAGATTATGCAGTAAGATTCCGTTACGGGATTAAGAAAAGAGTTTGATATCAGAATATTGTATTAATGAGAATATAATTATGCCAGGAAATGGAAGAGCTGTTAGTGAATTGAATTTGCAGCTTATGTGAAAAGCTTATAGAGTAATTGATAGATTTCTCTTGGTAATTATAGGATGTAGATCATAGCATTAGGAGGGACCAGGGTATCTATTCTTCGTATGAAATCTCGTATGCCGTGGGCGTAATGAGAGATGTATTTTATGCCAGAGCGTATATAGTGATATTGACCCTAGCTCTGATGATGGATATTTGGAATGTTCCGGGTTCGAATCCCGTGATAGGTGGGAGGAAAACAATGGACACCTCTTGCACGCTATCTGATTCCCCGAGAACTATTTTGTTGAGTGATTCGGCTCGTTGAAGCGAATCCAAGACGGCAGTTTGGGGCTGGCCGCAATATTGTTAAAGATACCGGTTACCTAATGGACTAATGCGTTATGAATCTCGTGCCTTTATGTTGAAATGGGCCTAGTTTGGAGCCAATTATTATATCCTCAGTGTAGGAGTAAATGTGAAAGCTCATCCAGAACCTATTTGCATAATACTCAGTTTAAATCCATTGAGATATGTGTGTCACTGGGACCACAGTGTTTGTCTTGTAAGATCTTTTACTGCTTAGTGAGAGAAAGCCTTCAGACAGGAAGCGAGGGTCGAGCTAATGTTGGAACCCCATTCCACTTCTATTGTACACCGGCCGCTCGGGACGAGGGTCTGGACGGTCAGAAGTGAACCGTGAAAACAAGTTTTAAAGGAACAGATTTTAGCCCCTGTTAATGACATGAATTGAAATATTGTTATGTTGAGTAATAAAGTCATTTGGTTTAAGAACACATTGATAATTATAGATTATCCTGATGGTTCATGATTTTAGCTATCTAACGAATGGTTAGACGTTGCATTTGTACTGTCACTGACATCTGTTTCTGAAGTGGGTTACCAGATGCCACAAGCTACGCGCGCAAATGTAGTTTAATAGTACCGTCCGACACAGCGTTAACTAATGTTTTTAATACGAAATCACACACGGCATGCAGTGGAACTATATAAATAGAGGAAGTGTAGGGGTAGCTTACATAATTATGGAGTTGTACGTAGACTGCTGGGCAACACCAGAATAGGCTAATGCATGTAAAGCATTTGGTGGGAAGAGAAATATCAAAACACACACACGATACACATTATTGTCAAATTAAGACAAGGTTCAAGGAATAATTAATCTTGTAGAGTTAATGAAGTCACATTGGATGACAGAAGAATTAAAGTACAGTTTGTTCTGAAGTTGTATGTGCATCAGCGCACTAGAGTACTTTGTAAAGCTCACATAAGGGTAAAGGTTTGTGTTATAATATGATTTTACTATGATAATGTTATGTTCATATTTGTGGATTGTGGAAATAATTTTTGTTTGTTTGTTTTTGTGGTTGTGGGATCTGTTTGTTTGTGTGAAGCCATGAAGTTTATTATAGAATTAAAGTTTTAGAATAGAGTTGTGCCTTATCATTGTAGAGTTGATACCTTTTAGCCTCAAATCCAAAATATGCAACTGCTACAGTGGGAGAACGGTACACGCTCGAGCCCTGATGCTAGCTGGAGGCAGAAGCATATTTTCCACCGAGATTACTCACATGGGTACATTACTGAACATCTTGTTTTATATTTAACATCTTTCCACTCGGTTGTTGGATATTTTTGTGGGAGTGATTTTGAAAAATGGGACGGAAGTGGAACGGACGGAAGTGCTAGCAGTGGTATCATGTGGAATGTATATCTCATACGGATTCCTTCAAGGTTTGGAGGCGCCATTACAGATATTTCTACAATAAATCATCTTCAAGTTGTCGTTCTTTAGTGTAAAAATATTCATTATATCACATTTGCTGTAAACAATTATGATTTATCAAGAGTCTGTTTTTCAATCTCTGTATAAAAGTGATGGGCATCCAATCCCCGAGTAACTTTGCTCAACACTTTAATACTGAACGGTAAACGCTGATGTGAACTCTGGAGTCAACTGATTGATACACAAACCAGATGTTAAACATCTTCGTATCAGTATTTAAATGATGAAATGCTATAATATGAAACATTGTAACTAGTCGGCAAAGCCGGTATTATGTTTCTGCGCAATGGGTATTCAGATATTAACCCACATTGAGGTAATGCAGTGATCAATGTAATATATATCAATGTTTTTATACGGAAACTGGGTTAGCCTTTCATAGACCACTATAGGAATTCCCTTTACTGTCAAGTAGGCGTATTCATAACTAATTTAAAACGCAGTTCCACGCAGGAACATTATCGATAAAAACCAAAATATTAATGGAGCATAAAAAATACTTTCATATTATTACCGGCACGTGAAAATGAGTACCTGTCTTGTACTCTAAATAACTCTTGTTGTAATGGCTGCGTGGATAGAATCTTGGACAGCGAATCATGCGGTCTGAAGTTCGAACCCCAGTCCCGGCAATTATTTTTGCTACCGGATGATCGATTTAAACAATATCTATCATAACATTATGCGTCATTTTAACAGAATATACATGAAATTACGATTTATCCAATTTTAATTACAATAGTTTGCGCCAAGCAGGAGTTGGGAAATTTTATTGTATTGAACATTGTTTCTAGTAGACTATAGATAGGCTAGAGACTATGGTTTCATTCCTACTCTTAATTTACAATTTATGTGATGTTTTTTCAAACAAGTGTGACAGTAGCACATCTCCAATTCAATCTATACATTCATCATAGTACCAGTATGAAAACGGAACGTAAATTAACATTTTAAGAATGCCCTGCTGTGTAGTATGCGAGTAGGATAACATGTCAGATGACTTCACATTCATTTTATCTCAATTTCATAGTAGGATAACATGTCAGATGACTTCACATACATTTCATTTCAATTTCATAGTAGGATAACATGTCAGATGTTACACATCATATGCGACTACTGTAAGGCTCGTATCTTTTTGTTAAATGCTCATCCTCCCAGCCCGGCTAGTCCCACGAACTCTGTGAGGTATCATTCCTCTACCATCGCAACGACGGTGTCTGGAAGCTGAACACACTTTGTTAGCAGGTACAACTGGGGATGGTGACAGGCTGATCGCTAACCGGTGTGTAATTAAGGAAGGGTCGCGGAAAGAAGTCGGCCATGAACCTGATGAAAGGAACCGTCCCGGCATTTGCCTGATGGTAATAATAATAATATCGTATGGCCTCGGATGCCGGGTGTAAGCTTTGTTAATTGACACCCAGAGGGCGGCTTGCATGTCGAATTATGCTCTTCCTTGGAGCGCTATGAATGTCAAGGACGTTAGATATGTAAGCTCCTTGACACTATAGCGCTTTCTAGTTGAGAAAGGAGGAACTTTTGTATTGGCGGAAAATCCCGAGATTGATTTTGTCATTATGAACACGGCGTACTGAATTCAAATGGGTGCTTTAACATGTCAACATCGCATGACATGCGTGTCGTGATTATTGTCGTGAACATTGGAAATCACAAAAATCTACTTCAGGAAAACAGAGGTGGGATTCGAACCCAAGCTCTCCCGTTACCAGCGAGGAACGAGTGAGCGCGTCAGCGCTCTCGGCTACTGTGGCTGGTGAATAAAAATAATAGCCAAATAATAATGACGTGTGGCCTCCTGGGAGGCCGAAAGCAGGTCCTTCTAATTGACGCCTGCGGGCGACCTGGGTGAAGTGCTATTAGTGTCAAAACTGTCGCTCATAGTCGCGCATGTTCATTTATTAGCATTAGGAGCAAAGTCCAATAACGCTGCCACTTCGCGCGCGCGGGAAACATTATTAGCAATTGGAAAGTACTGTATATTGGGTTTCACAGCCAGTGAATTAAAACTCAGCAATTGTTTAGGTTTGTCCCGTGTCTTGTGTGGGGTAGCGAGCAGTTCGCTACTCCTGTGGGGGACCGGGCGGGGACACCTAGAGCCCGCTGATGAGCCAGCTTGGTGTACTAGGTGGAACCCCACACAAGACACGGCACAAACCTAGAACAATTGCTGAGTTTTAATTATTAGCAGATTTCGATATGTCCGAGCAGTCAAATACAGACTTGTTCATTTTGGAAATAGAAGAAAGACCTGCACTTTGACACAGTACGTTAAAGGACTACAGTGATAGAAAATTTCCTGACTCATTCTTGTGTAGTTGAAAAACTTACTATCATGTTACGGAAATAATAATAAAGCAAATTAAACGCGCCTTTTGTTGAACGTTCTATTAACATAAGGTGTATCCAGGAGCGTCGAACTCGTCTTTGGCGTCGACGAATGTGATTGAATAACACAGCTGCTATCAATTCAACCTCCAGTTTGGATATTAATAACTAGCATTAGTGCCCGGCTTCGCCCGGTGGATTTATTTGTTTTATGGATGATAATGAATAGGCCTACAGAACTGGAGCGCTCAACGATAAGGATCGGAAAGCACCAACGCTTATAGCAGCTGATAACCTCAGTATACTGCACCAACACCATCGCCCTTATACAGAGTCATACTATTGTCATGATGATAACTGTTTTAGGGGCCTAAGAAATCCTTTTGCACTAATTACTCCCCGTGACTGCAATTTATAAGCAGCTCGAAATTCTGCACCAGAACACTGGGAGGGGTGACGTGATGCAGCCCACATTGCCAGTCAACAACAGACTTAGGTATTATTGAAGATGTTCGGGAGCGCTTGTTCTTCCAACTTACTGAACAAAAATCAATCTTTAAGGTTACCTGAGAGGTGTAGCCTAGTGCTACATATCCTAAACTATTCCTCTTGAATCTGGCTATCATATACAAACAGGAATTTTTGGAATCCGACTGGTTGTTCCTGAGATTAGCGCGTTTAAACACACAAACACACTCTTCAGCTTTATTATATTAGTATAGATATAGATTAAGACCCTTCTCGCGCCTTGTCGTTTGTAGTAATCGCGAGTATATAAATCGCGCGCGACAAGCCGCTAACGACTAGTCGCGCCAGTGGGTTAGGGCCTTTACAGATGTTACAGATGTGACCTGGCCAATAGGTATTCAAAGATTCCACCGACATCTGGAGATGGATATTGGCGGTGTTACTCCCCGTGACTGCAATTTATAAGCAGCTGGCAATTCTGCACCAACAACTACTGATATCAGACACTAGAGTCTCAAATACGTTGCGATCATAGCCAGGCAGCCGAGCATTGCACGCTAATGATATAGACACACTGTAACGACCTTATCAATCTTCCCTGACACTTTTGAACAAGGGTGAGGAGAACACGGCTATTGACTGAAGCATTAAATAATTAGGACATTCTGTATTCAACAAAGCTCATTTTGAAGTGTAAGGGATAAATCCTATTATGTGAGCTGGCATGCCATAAGTAATACAACAAAGGGGACATAGTTTCCAACGACAAGCAATTTAATCATGCCTTGGAAAACATTAATCAGTCGACGAGGTTAAAACAAAACGGGGAGAGGACATACTTGAGTCGACTTTCGCAACTTCGGAAGTTGTGTTTTAAAATGAAGCTTGGTTTAATTCTGTACTATGAGATATCTTGATTTAGGTTGAACCCCTTAACAGCGAGAAGTTCCCAAAGAGGTGAGATGAAAATTTGTGCGAGTTTTCGTACAAAAATACATCTTCTGAGGGTAGAGACGAGAGACCAGGGGTTGGTTAGCTATAACGTTTGGTTAGAAGGGAAGATCCCTTTGGTGGTGGAATTCTTGAGAGATTGGAAGCATTTGATGTTCAAGTCCAGGAATAACTCCAAGTCACTAACTTTGTTTCACAAACTTAATAGATGGTAAATCACGAGGCTCTTTCAAGCAAGGAGCAGAAATGTACTGATTGCAGAAGTTTGCCTTTATACTTAAGATTATTGCGTCCATCAATTAATATTGCAAAGATCTCTGGATTGCTTTTCACGGACATTTATTGGTATGATCCCAGCATATTTGTCTGCAGACCTAACTTTAACTTGTGACTCATCATCAATTTACAATAAAGGCAAAAGGGAGCGTTTGTGAAATTTTAACCATAATTTGTAGCGAAATGTTGAACAAAATTGTTTAATTATCCATAACTTCCAAGTTCCTCGCTGTGAGGTATGAACAGATTGCACAGGCCAGCGATGAATAATATACAAGGGAAGTGATATCTGAACTTTATGTATTGTTCGGTGCTGATTACGGAAACAGAAAATAAAAAGTTCTATCACGTCACGTTATCTTGAAAAAATAAATTTTACTTGGATTTGTATGAACATTTACATGAGATTGGACATAATAGAAGAACGTTAAGCAGAAGTTTCGAAGGAAACAGACTACGTACATAAATATACACTTTGTTTGTTTTGATTTTGTTCTTGCTCAGTTTAAAAATTGTTTCGAACGTTCATGTAAACATAAGCTTGCCACGGTGGGTGAGTGGTTAACGGGTTGGACTACTAACCCTAAGCTTGCAGGTTCGCTCCTGGCCGTGGTAAGTGATTTTTGAAAGGCGGCAAAAATTACGACACGGATGTCATACGATGTTGGCATGTTAATGAACCTATTTGAATTCAGTAGGTCGTGTTAATAATGGCAAAATTAATCTCGGTAGTTTCCGCCAACACAAAGTTCCTCATTTCTCTACTAGGAAGCGCAATAGTGTTCAAGGAGCTTAGATATGTAACCTCCTTGACTTTCATAGTGCTTCAAGGAACAACGAAATTCGACATTCAAGCTACCCTCTGGGTGCAGAATAACAAAGCTTGTACCCGGATACCGAGGCCATACGTTATTATTATTCTTATTATTATTATTATTATTATTATGTAGGAGCCTCCGTGGCTTAGGTGGCAGCACGCCGGCCTCTCACCGCTGAGTCCGTGGTTCAAATCCCGGTCACTCCATGTGAGATCTGTGCTGGACAAAACGGAGGCAGATAGGTTTTTCTCCGGGTACTCCGGTTTTCCCTGTCAAAATTTCATTCCAGCAACACTCTCCACTACCATTTCATTTCATCTGTCATTCATTTAATCACTGCCCCAGAGGAGTGCGTCAGGCCTCGGCAGCCGGCACAGTTCATATCCTCGCCGCTAGATGGGGGCTTCATTCATTCCATTCCTGACCCGGTCGGAGACTGGAAGCAGGCTGTGGATTTTCATTTTCATTATTATTATTATGTAAACATCCATAATGTGAACTTGTGAAAGTCTCAGTCCCTCCTGTTGTAATGCCTGTGTTATTTTATACATTAGTTTTTGTTTAATGCTCTTATTGTCTGTCCTGGGCCTTAATGGCCTATTAATAATAATAGTAATAATATCGTATGGCCTCGGTGCCGGGTGCAAGCTTTGTTAATTGACACCCAGAGGGCAGCTTGCGTGTCGAATGTAATGCTCCTTGAAGCGCTATGAATGTCAAGGAGGTTAGATATCTAAGCTCCTTAACGCTATACCGCTTTCTAGTAGAGAAATGAGGAACTTTGTGTTGGAGGAAAATCTAGAGATTAATTTTGCCTACCGAATTCAAATGGGTTCTTTAACATGCCAAACGTATGACATGAGTATCGTGATTTTTGTCGCCTTTCAAAAATCACTTACTATGGCCAGGAGCGAACCTGCAAGCTTGGGGTTGGTAGACCGACACTATAACCACACACCCACCGTGGCAAGCAATGGCCTGTTAATACAATAAATGATGATGATGATGATGATGATAATGATGATGATGATGTAAACATACATAATATTTTTTTTTTGCATCGTTTTTTTTTCTTCTAGAAATTGAGGCATAATCCGATGTAAAAAAAATCCTAAGGAATTCTTTTTGCTCTCGATTTTAGCAAAAATATCGATATCGATTTTACAAAACAAAACTGACGTGATGGAAAAAATGCAGGTCATTTTCAAAATAAGTACACCAAATAACATAAAAAAGTCCTCTCGGCACGCCGGAAGGCGGAGGTAGATTTCACCGGACAAACTTGGAGATAGGCGAAAATAGGCAGAATATGCAGGTTTTCGTAGATGGATCAGACCTCATTTATCGCGTGAAAGTATTTTATAATTGGAGATTAATTAACTTTGTTTTTCTTCATTTTAAACATATTTTAAACATTTTATTGTCTTATGGGGACGGTAACCTTCTTGTCATTTGGAGTCCATTTTTAGCCTATTTTCAATTTTGGAAAAAATAGGCTTATGAGATCACCTTTTGTCCATGTGTGTGTGCGCGCGTGTGTGTGTGTGTGTGTGTGTGTGTGTGAGTGAGGTGTGTGTGTGTGTGTCCCTAATAAAATCTAAACGGCTGGAGCGATTTCAGTGAAACTCGGTAAGTTCATAGCACTATTCCCGGTGACCTCGACCGTGCCCATCGAATTTTGTTACGTCTCACCAATCCAATATGGCGGCTGTGCGAAATATTTCACTAGCATTCAGTATCTCCGAAACTATAACGGATATCGCCCTGAAATTGTGTACGGTGATAAAGGGTACTACTAGAAGTTCACCTATGAGACTTTCAAAAACCTGGTTGCTACAAAACCAACATGGCGGCCAAGCGAAGTGGAGACTTTTAAATAGACTTTTCTCGCGATTTAACTATCCAAACGTAATGAAACTTGGTACAGCAAATATTTATACACATTGCAATGCACTGGAGTCTAATTTAGTTCAATTGTTTACATAACCTCAAAATGGCGGCTGTGCGAAATATTTCACTGACATTCTATATCCCCGAAACTATTACAGATATAACCCTGCAATTTTGTACGGTGATAAAGGGTACTGATACAAGTTTACCTATGTATAATTCATAAACCTGTAAAGTACAAAACCAACATGGCGACCATGCGAATTTGAAATATTTTAATAGACTTTTCTCGTGAGTTAACTCTCTGAGCGCAGTGAAATGTGGTACAGTAAATGATTTTGCAGATTGTAATGTACTGCCATCTAATTTAATTCAATTGTTTACATAACCTCAAGATGGCGGCTGTGCGAAATTTTAAAATTAAGTTTTTATTTCTTGTGTCGTAATCATGCGATCGAAGTGAAAGTTTGAATAATGAACCTAGGCAATAATTGTCCTTGAATGGTACATAACTCTATGGCCTATACATATAACAATCCTAAATGGCAAGCTTCCGTAATATTTAGACGGTTCTCAATATCAATGAATCTTTTACAGCAACCAAACTGAAATTTTTATGTTCATAGAGACTATGAACATATGTTCACCTATAGGACTTTCAGTAACCTGGTGAGCACGAATCCAACATGGCGGCGACGCGAAGTATAAATATTTAAATGGACGTTTCTCGCGAATTAACTATCCGAGTGCCGTGAAACGTTGCATTTTAAATGCTTATACAAATATTGATCCACTGGCATCTAATTTATTTCAATTGTTTGCATAATCACAAGATGGCTGCTGTGCGTAATTTTAAAATCTCGTTTTTACTTCTTGTGTTCTAATCATGCGATTGAAGTTTGAATACCACACGTACACAATAATCTTAATATAATAGTACAAAAATAAAAATCCAACCTGGCGACCATCTGAAATATTTAGACGGTTCTCAATATCTACGAATCTGTTACAGCAATTAAACTGAAATTTTGTATGTTGATAGAGGCAATTAACATGAGCAGGATATATGAAAATAGGCTGTACAGTTCTTCACGGAACTACTTGTTATACTTGTGGTCACACTGTCCTTATGCAAGGTTTCGACACTGATTTGTAACTATGTAACGGTCTGTTACTTCTTCACGCAAAATTTTATCTCCCGCAGAGATGTTGGTTGGTTCCTCAGTTTAGGGGCTGCGACAACGCGGTCATATAACCCCGTGTACTTTGGGTGAGTGTAGAATCTGTCTGATAAACGGTGTGAATTGTGATGGCTGTATTAGTCTGTAATTCAGGTAAGGAATGCAGACGCTAAATTTCAAGCAGTAGTTCCTAATGTTGCTACCAGATACTAACGTCAACGCCACCTAGCTGTGAACTTGGCTACTAGATGCCACCTCAATCAGCAACTCGCAACGAACGTTGGAACTTCCCCTCCAAAGGAAAGCTTACTGAGGGATTTTTAGCGCTCTTAGAAAATCCGACGACTTTGGCCGGCTTTGAACCCGCGACCTTGGGCATAGGAGTTCAGCATGCTACCAGTTACGTCACCGAAGCCGCTTCACACTTAGTCAGATGGAAATCTGAATCTGATCTCGCGCAAGTGCGTTGTCATGGCAACGTCTGATGGCTCATCCCTCATCAATTTAGTAGTGTTGCCATGTCAACCACTGATAGCTCTTGGCATTTTCTTATAATTCCGAAATCATTTTTCTCATCCCTTGGCGCAATGGTGGCTCATATCAAAAATTCTTTCAGACAAACATTTTAGGTAATTATTAGGGGAATATTGTCCATTTTGTAGGGTTTTGATATTGTGCCTATTAACAGATATGATTAATGTTTCCCGAAAAAAACACTTTTTCCCACCCCTTTGGTCAATGGTTGGTGCTATCAAAAAACGTTTCAAACATAAATTTCTGAGCTTTATCCGACACATAGTATGAACTTTGAACGGATTCGATATTTCACATATTAAGAGAGTTATAGCAATATTTAATTTTTTCGAGAAAAAAAGTCCCCCATTTTCATCCCCTTCGACCGATTTAGCCCAGTAACGAACTTGTCCGAGATTTTATGGGTATACATATTCGGTAAAAAATTAAAAGTGATTGGTGCAAAATTACGGCAATTATCGTGTCCACAAGAAACTGATATACATATATACATATATTACATAAATTATATATAAACTTTTGAACTGACGGTGGTTTTGGGGTCTGGGGGATGTGAAACGCGAAGATATGTCGAAATTTTCCGGAAATCGAAACATGGTACCCATTGCAATAGTTAGCTTTCTAATGAAATCTACCTAAAATACTACCGTCAACGACACCTAGCTGTGAACTTGGCTACTAGATGCCACCTCAATCAGCAACTCGCAACGAACGTTGGAACTTCCCCTCCGAAGGAAAGCAAACTCAGGTTTTTTAGCGCTCTTTGTAAATCCGACGACTTCAGCCGGGTTTGAACCCGCGACCTTGGGCATAGAAGTTCAGCATGCTACCAGTTCCGATACCGAAGTCGCTTCCCACAGACATATGAAAACTGAATGTGATCTCGTGCAGTGGCGTTGTCATAGCAACTGCTGATGGCTCATCCCTTATCAATTAAAAGTAAAGTTGTCATGGCAACCTCTCTTGGCACTTGGCATTTTCTTATAATTTAAATCATTTTGTTCACCCCGTGGCGTAATGGTGGATCATATCAAAAATTCTTTCAGACAAAAGTTTTAGGTAATTATTGGAGGAATATTGTCCATTTTGTGCGGTTTTGATATTGTGCCTATTAACAGAGATATGATTAATGTTTCCCGAAAAACCCACTTTTTCCCACCCCTTTGGTCAATGGTTGGTGCTATCAAAAAACTTATTTGACATAAATTTTTGGCACTTATCCGACACATATTATGAACTTTGAATGGATTCAATATTTCAGATATTAAGAGAGTTATAGCGATATTTCACTTTTTCGAAAAAAGCCCCTCATTTTCACCCCCTTTGACCGATTTTGCTCATTAACGAACTCGACCGAGATTTTATAGGCATACATATTATGTAAAAAATTCAAAGTGATTGGTGCAAAATTACGGCAGTTATCGTGTCCACAAGAAACTGATATATATCTATATATATATATATATATATATATATATAGATAGATACATATATACATAAATTATATATAAACTTTTGAACTGACGGTGGTTTTGGGGTCTGGGGGATGTGAAACGCGAAGATATGTCGAAATTTTACGGAAGTCGAAACATGGGACCCATTGCAATAGTTAGCTTTCTAATGAAATCTACCTAATTTAGCGAAAACTTCTCTTGTATAAAAAAAACTTAATTTTCGCAGGCCTGTGTTATATATTCTAAATGAAGATGGTTATTATTTGACAATGGTATTTATTTTTTATACAGTATATTAGCAACCCGACCCGGCTTCGCCCGGGAACAGTTATGAATGCATTACGTGATAAGCGTTTTTTTTTCCAATATCAATGAACAACGACCAATATCCGTTTTACGTCTCGGCATGATGGATTAAAATCACTGACTAGACTATTAATTATATTATCATGGAGATGCATGTGTAACAAATTCTTGTCAGACGTAATTTAAGAATGGCGAGGTGCATGAAACACAAAGCCCCCTTCCATCGAATCTTAACTTGACTGTGAATTTTGCGGAACAAAAACTTCACAGGCGAAATGAATAAAAGCCGAGTTGCACTTCCAGGGAAACTCCAAACACAACCACTCTTGTCTAAAGATTTTAACTCAACACGACTCGACAGTTTGCTGCTGGCTGTATCTGGGGCAATACGCTCGTCCGCTAGCTAAGCTGTAACTGGGGTGATAGACTTGCCCCTAGCTAGCTCGTAAACTGTCGCCTCAGTAACTGAATGGAGATAGTTGGAAGAAATGCAAACGTAAAATCACTTATACAGTAGTGGGCGATGTATTGAAGATAGAGATATGCTCTTCCGGGCTCTTTTTGTAGAACTTTTCATGCTGAACAATTCTTACACTCATAGAATAAAGATATGTTTAACGGTTTGCCAAGCGTAAGCTTAAAAAGCGCATGGACGCCAGTTTCTTTTTCGACCTTTTCACAGAAATCGTTAGTGCTTGACTTCCTTTGGTCATAAATAAATTATTTTCTACAGAAACCTTCCTCGAGATATCCCTTACAGAATGGTGAAAACCGCATCAAAATCCATGCAGTGGTTCTCGAGATTACCCGTGACATTCAAGAATCGGAGACTTTGTTTTATACTAAGTAGAGATGCAATACATAGGGTTAGGTTAATGATAAGGCTCCATCCTTTTTGATGTGTCCACTCGGTATCTGTATATTTTTTGTGGGGGTGACTTTGAAAAATGAAATGGAAATGGATGGGACGGAAACAGTCAGCGCGCGGGGGCGGAGATTGGTACCACGACGTACTGTCGGCCATGTGGCTATGTGTAATGTATATCGCATACGGTTTACTTCAAGGTTTGGAGGTCCCATTAAAGATATTCCTACAATAAATCATCTTCAAATTGTCGTTCTTTGGTGTGAAATTCTTCTTTTTCTTCTCTTCTGCTTTTACGGCCTCATTGGACCACTTCTGTTAATCATTTCTTGGTCCTCTTCTTCAGTAAATTTTCTTTCTGAGTCGCCCAGTAGCTTTTCATTCGCTCTGATCTTCTCAGGCGTTCCTCATCTGTAAATACCCTTATTACTTTATTACGTTTGGCTATTTTTGCCTGAAATCTTATTTTTATATCCTTAAGTTTTTTTTAATGTTTTTGTTTTGTCTTGCTAGTCATCCAAGGTTATTTCTAAGTCTTTCATATCTTCTCCAATTTCCTTAATCCATCCTACTTGTTGTTTCATATTCCAAAGTTTCACTACAATTTTACTGGATAACCTGGTTTCTGGTGTCCTCATAATGTGACCAAAAAAAGAAATCCGTTTCTTCCGAATAGTATCAGTGATGGGCTCCAGTTCTCTGTATACCACTTCATTTGGTACTATCTGCCACTGTCCATCTTCCTGATATTTTTTATTTATGCATGTTCTAGCTATTCTTCTTTCTACTTTTAAAATTTTGTCGATTCTGTTTTTCTGAGTAACTTTTAAAAGAGTTTCGCTTCCATATGTCACCTCTGGTTGAGCCACCGTGTTCTAATGTTTTAATTTTGTTGCGATTGATAGGCATTTTCTTTTATATATTGTAGACCATGTTAATTTTTGGGCTATTATCATTTTATTAGTTCTTTCTTGCCTTGCAGGTTTCTCATCCAAGTTGTAAGTTATAATTTCTCCTAAATATTTAAATTGCTTCACTATTTTAACTTTCTTGTTATTTACTGTTATGTGATTGATTACAAGTGGATTTGCTACCATTATCCCTGTGAAAATATTCATTATATCATATTTTATAATTTTATTAATGCAGCCAATGGCCATGTACTTTTCTTTTCAGGACGGGTCAGGGAAGGAATATTGGAAGGAAATCGGCCGAGGACCTATTGAAAGGAACCGTCCCGGCATTTGCCTGGTGGTGAAAATGGGAAACCACGAAAACCATTTTCAGCACGGCCAAAATTATAACATATTTGCTAAATACAATTATAATTTATTAAATCTTCATACTTTTGCTGTATTCTTATTTAATATAAGCACTCGAAGTACTGACAAGGTTTGGAGGCCAGTTACCTGAAATCCTGTAGGCTGTGATATGTCTGTCCATGGTATGTTTAGTGTTCTTAGGAGGTGGCGTGAGATGAAACTAGAGTTGTTTTGTTAGGAGGACATGCAAGATGGCCAGCGCGGCGTTGGAGCGCTTGAGTGAGGGTTGCTGGACATTGTTCCAATGAACAACAGAGTTCACTGTTAACAAGGGATTTGCGCTCCCGGCAGACACATATTAGGATGTGGAATGTATATTGCATACGGTTTACATCAAGGTTTGGAGGCAACATTAAAGATATTCCTACAATATATCATCTCAAGTTGTCGTTCTTTGGTTTGAAAATAATCATTATATCACATTTGCTGAAATGATCTGACACAGGAGTTTTACAAGTAGTTATTTCAATGACCAACAGAGTTCACTGTTAACAAGGGATTCGCGCTCCCGGCAGACACATAGTGGGATAACATGTCACATGTTACACATCATATGCGACTACTGTATGGTTCGTAAATTTTTCTGCTATGCTCGTTTAGTATTTACATGTTTCGCGACAAATTAAGGGAAGAACTTATGATGGTATTTTAAGTTTTTTTTTTCAAGACATTTTTTTAAGTAGATCTCATGAGAAAGCCACCTATTGCAGTGGGCACCACATTGCGGTTTCTGGACAATTTCGACATCTCCGTGTTTCACATCGCCCAGACCACAAAACCACCGTCACATCACTTTCTTGTGGACACGATAATTACCGTCATTTTTCACCAATCACGTCAAAATGTAGGTACATAAACTATTCAAAATCTCAGATTAGTTCATTAAAGGGCAAAATTGCACCCAGGGGTGTGTAAAGGTGGAAGGAGGAGTGAGGGGGGGGGGCTCTTTTCCAAAATGTGAATTATCGCTATAATTTTCTTAGAATGTAAGAAATCGAATCAATTCAAAGTTCTTCAGGTAGGGGTCAAATGTTTTTTGATAGACCAGCCATTGAGCAAAGGGATTGGGAAAATGGAGCATAAGAGAAAGGTATCATACCTCCTTTAAAAGTAGATGTCCTGGTGTATAAAGTACACCAGGCGTACTAAAGATGGTATATTTTCTTGATTGTAACGTCTCTGTAGGCTGTCTATAGAAAACTTAGCTCGTTCCACCGCTGGACTTTATTTGCCCAATTCAACAGTTATGATTGTTCTGGAATTTTCTACGCCAAACAATTCATCCACAAGCTAAACCTTCTAGTATTTTCCACTCACATATGGAAATACTTTTTCTAACCAAGGAATTTTCTTTATGAACAGCTAATCAACACCTAATTTGTCTTCCTTCGTGGGAAATTGTCCGCTGCATTCAACTATAACCTGCAAATTTTTCAATGCAATAGACTCTTTCAAACCAAAATGCAACTAGTTATTTTACACCACCGCAATAACTTTCCTTTCTATAAACTTTCTGTGCTACAATAGTGAACTTTTCAACCACGTCAATAGACTATAGTGAAAACAGTGCTTGTTCAACTTTTCATCCGCGTCGCGCTCGTCTGAGAAAAATAAATTCGGCCAAGAACTTTCCCCCAAAAGTTCCAATTTCCTTTTCCACAACCACCCTTTACTAACAAATTAGGTTAAGTCTTAAATTTAGGCTTGTTGCTATGAGGTGTCATTTGATAGCAAATGCCCTCCCAACTTTGTTCCGTTTGTAATAACTTAACTCTGTAAAAATTTGTGTCTAGTACACATTTTAAAGTATATTGTTTCTCCCTTTTTTTAATGGGGAATTCAATTATTTCTTCTCACACGTGAGTGGCTTAACTTTTCTCTCTAAGTTTCACGAAAGGGTAACTTGCCCTATTTTTCCTCGTGATCCTGTTTAAACATAGATGTTCTAGAACTTCTTCTTAATTTTTCTCTTCAGGTTTCACAATAATTGACCTGCCCTATTTGCAAGAATTATAATCGTAATTACTGTATAAATATAAGAAGTTATAGAAACTTCTACTTAATTTCTCTCTCTTTCTTTGGTTTAATTTCATCTTTGTTATTTGTTCATGCTTTTAAGAATCCCACATAGAAATTCTTAAAGCACTCACATTGTATCTCACCAATTCTGCAAAGCTAGAATTACTTTATAATTGTTGTTACAAACGTTAAAACTGTCCAATTTAAGCACAACTTTTAAAATCTTATTCAGATTTTTAGTAATTACCAGAAGTCTTAAATTTGTACCCAATTTAACGTTGTTTATTAATTACAAACCTGTTATCGTTAGGTTTCAGATTTTTACATGTTGTAAACTTTTATAAATCACAATCGTGATCTAAATGTTGTTAATTATTCAAAGTTTAATTCATTGTTAATAAATCTTTATTAGTTTTTTCGTTATTCTTTTCCCTAGATTCACGATTAAATAGGACCCTCTTTAAAAAACTCTGAAATCAAATTAACAATAGTTCCACTATTTGTTGCATTTGAGCAAGAACTCTTAGTCACAAACTTATTAAAATCGCTCTTAGCTTTTATAGCTAATTCTAACTAGCCAGTAAGGCAAGTATAGCTCGCTCTGCCAGCTTCCTGCTTGTTGAGACTTTCTCTATAACTTATGGTTGGTTTTCCAAATTTAAGTTTTTCTTCTTGTCTAAACTTTTAGTCGGCACTTTGCTGGATAGAAGCTTAGCCTTTCTTGAATGCAACAATTGGTGTTCTTCCCAAAATTTAAAACCAAAAAGCCTCAAAAATAATCAAATTGTTTTTAAAAGCACGATAACTGCTTCATCGCTACCCTTCCTGGAAGCATTCGGTCGCTCCTTGGAAATCCTACAATTCCAAGAATTTAAAAAACATCACGGCGAATTTAAATTATTTGAGCCTTTCAAAACCGTTGATTAAACCTGATTCCTTTGAAAGGATATACAACAATTCTGTCATTCTTTGTTTTGCCAGACTACCACCCTTCCCCATATTACCCAAGTCTAGGCTGGGAAGGGAAAGCACAAACTTCACTTGCTGGCAAATAGCCCAAGCTCCAGCCGCATTTCCCGTTGGCTACGCCCAGGTCCATACCCACTTTAGGTGTTTCACGGGCTTTGCGGTGACACTCGTCTCTAAACATTGTCTTTGATGTTGGACTCTCGTCCTATTATCCACACTTGTTCCTTAGTCCGAAACCCACTTCCCTTTACTTCTCTCTTCATCTTCCCTTGGGGTAGGGTTAATTACTAGCAAAAACCTACCCACCTCCCGCAATGAATTCTTAGACTAATCTTAGCGTTACCCAGGAACAATGACGTGGACGTAATAGTAATTTGTTCCCTTCGGGGTGCCTGATTTTGGTGATTCCCCTTGCCTCTCACTATCTCGGGGTGCTTGATGACTGTGAGGTCCCCTTGCCCCTCACTATCACGGGGTGCTTCGATATAAGGAGATTGTCGAATACAACGCCATCTATCATGCAAGGAAAATAAATGTTTCATACAAACGTTACATATTTTTTCACGGAGAATCCAAATCTGCACTAAAATAGGGGTTCCTATTTAAGAATTCAAAGTCACTCCCCTCCTGACCCCGGGGATGGTGCTGGGCGAACAACATTTATTGCAACTTATTTGTAATCCGATTTGTATTTTTTTCAAATAGTTCGAAAATCAGTTTTAAGTGCCTCACCTGTATATGGCAATGTTTTGATAGAATAACTAATACTTGTTTGGCTTCTGCAACAGAAGAAGTGCCCTTCCTTCAGTATCTTTCACAAGTTTTATACCATTATTTCAGCCTTTACCAATAATGTAATATGATTCATACTATAAATGTAGTTCCTCTTTTAAGAGTGCATGTTACCAAATAGTGTTTTGAAGCGATCTTTATTGCATAATATGATAATTATGGTACTATTCAATCAGCGCTAACGTTGTTGTTTTATTTACCGCACATACCCTAGGATTCTTAAACATGAAGTGTCGTCGTGACAGCCGTGGCCTTAAGTTAGCGCCCATCCCGGCATTTTCCTGCAGTGGAAGGGAGAAATCACGGAAAACCACTTCCAAAATGGCTGAGGTGGCAATCGAGCCCATTTCTTTTCAGTTTTACCTCACGATGCTGAATGTACCCCGTTCCAGCCCACAGACCAGAATTAAATCGCTTGGCAGAGCCAGGAATATAATCCAGACCTCAAGGGGTGTGTAATAGTGACCTAACCCTTAATTCTTTAAAGGTAGCGTTTAACGAATTACGGATTGGGTCACTATTGCACACATAGCCACTTTTAAAAGTGAGAAAACATGTTTTTAGCCTATTTTCAATTTTGAAAAAATAGGCTTATGAGATCACCTTTTGTCCGTGTGTGTGTGCGTGTGTGTGTGTGTGTGTGTGTGATTCGTGTGTGTGTCCCCCCCTAATAAAATCTAAACGGCAGGAGCGATTTCAATGAAACTCGGAAAGTTCATAGCACTATTCCCGGCGACCTCGACCGTGCCCTTCAAATTTTGTTACGACTCACCAATCCAACATGGCGGCTGTGCGAAATATTTCACCAGAATTCAATATCTCCGAAACTATTACCGATATTACCCTGACATTTTCCATGGTGATAGAGGGAACTACTATAAGTTCACTTACGTGACTTTTGAAAACCTGGTAACTACAAAACCAACATGGCGGCCAAGCGAATTTGCGACATTTAAATAGACGTTTCTCGCGATTTGACCAACCAAACGCAATGAAACTTGGTACAGTATATGTTTATATACATTGTAATGCACCGACATCTAACTTCGTTCAATTGTTTACATAATCACAAGATGGCGGATGTGCGAAATATTTCACCGGCATTCTATATCTCTGAAACTATTAGCGGTATCTCCCTAAAATTTTGTACTGAGATAAAGGGCACTACTGGAAGTCCATCTATAAGATTTTCAAAAACCGGTTAACTACAAAACGAACATGGCGGCCAAGCGAATTTGAACATTTTAAATAGACCTTTCTCGCGATTTAATGTTCCAAGCGCACTGAAACCTGGTACAGGAAATATTTATACACATTGTAATCCACTGGTATCTAATTTAGTTCAATTGTTTACATAATCTCAAGATGGCGGCAGTGCGAATTTTAAAATTAAGTTTTTATTTCTTGTGTCGTAGTCATGCGATCGAAGTGAAAGTTTGAATAATGAACCTACGCAATAATTTTCCTTTAATGGTACATGACTCTTTGGCCTATACATTTAACAATCCAACATGGCGACCATCCGAAATATTTAGACGATACTGAATATCTACGAATCTATTTTAGCAATCAAACTGCATTTTTTTAATGTTCATAGGGGCTATGAACTTAAGTTCACCTATAGGACTTTAAATAACCTGGTGATCACAAATCCAACATGGCGGTGACGCGAATTATAAATATTCACATGGACGTTTCTCGCAATTTAACCATCCGCGTGCAGTGAAACTTGGTACAGTAAATCTTTATCCGAATGTTAATCCACTGGCATCTAATTTATTTCAATTGTTTCCATAACCTCAAGATGGCAGCTGTGAAAATTTTTAAATCTCCTTGTTTTTTCTTGTGTCCTAATTATGCGATTGAAGTTTGAATACTACACGTTCACAATAATCTGCATGTAACAGTACATAACTCTAGGACCTACTTATATAAATTCCAACATGGCGACCATCCGAAATATTTAGTCAGTTCTCAATATCTACGAATCTATTACAGCAATCAAACTGAAATTGTGTATGTTAAATAGTGGCAATTAGCATAAGTAGGATATATGAAAATAGGCTGTATAGTTCTTCACGGAACTACTTGTTTTTAATACAATAACAATAATATCGTATGGCCTCGGCTGCCGGGTGCAAGCTTTGGTATTTGACACACAGATGGCAGCTTGCATGTCGAAGCGCTATGGAAGTCAAGAAGGTTAGATATCTAAGCTCCTTGACACTATAGGCTAGTGCTTTTTAGTGGAGAAAGTAGGAACTTAAGCGTTGGCGGAAAATCCCGAGATTAATTTTGCCACTATGAACACGGCCTACTGAATTCAAATGGGTTATTTAACATCGTATGACATGCGTGCCGTGATTTTTGTCGCCTTTCAAAAATCACTTGCCATGGCTATGAGCGAACCTGCAAGCTTGCGGTTGGTAGACCGTCACGATAACCACTCACCCACCGTGGCAATGAAATATGCTAATATATTTCATTCCCACTGAAACCATCGCCTCATGAAATGTACACATTTTCTGGCCCCACAAGTGTCTGGCTGTTTTAAAACACGAAATTAAATATTTTAAATCGCTCTTAAGTCATGAGTAACAACACAACGTGGCCTAATTTATCTCGGCCTTGCTGGCACAAAAGCGAGGAGGTGCTTTAGGATTATGGAGGGGAACGCGAACTCACAGAAAGGGAATTTGCTCTCCTGCAGATTACACCTGTTCTGTTAGATACGCTTCCTGACCACAGTTCGCGTAAAGCAACACTGCAATTACCTAGAAACTGTTTCCACATTCAAATGGAGCATGACTTCGTATAAAGTTTCATTCTAACAGCAGTTCAAGCAAACTTAAGCAAATTCAATTCCGATTCTACAACAAGCTCTGTTACATTAAATCCCTCTCAGATGTGTCAAGAACTTCGTTGACTTATACAGTGAAAGTCTGAATACGTTAATAGTTCAGTTTGACGCTTAATTATGTTGGTATACACCTTCCTGTAGGTGCTGTTCTATCTTTCTACCATTCTCGTTCAATTGAGTAATAAACAGGTTAAAAAGTTCCGCCTAATCAAACTTTATTAAATATGATCACTGTGGTGGGACATGTTTCGAGGCCTAATTATTAGTTTTGGCCCGTTCATCGGCCGATATGAATGAATAAGACACAAGATAAATGTTTAGCGTCACACTAAGAAGTCCCTTGTCACTAAACCTTATATGGTGCACCACAAAGATCGATGGGAAAATTGAACACCCATAGCAACACAAAATGATGTAAAAAAACCTTATGAACTAGGAACACTTTCAATAGGGTTAGTTCAAATCTTCAGAAGTGTTCATCGACGAGACAATTCATAAAATTGAACACACGCTTCATGAATTGTCTCGTCGATGAACACTTCTGATGATTTGAACTAACCCTATTGAATGTTGGTTCTAAAGTTTAGGAGCTGCGAAAACGCGGTCATGCACCCCCCGCCTATTGAATGTGTTCCTAGTTTATAAGATTTTTTATGTTCGACCCTGACTATTATGTGTCAGAAAACTGTACCATAATGAGGCTCATTATAACATTATTTTTCATTATGAAACAGTTTCTCCCACCAATCAGAGCTCAAGAAACAGTCGTGTGACCAACTAGATAAGGATACCTTCGCGCGTGCGCTCAAAATCCAACATGTCTATATAAATCACCGAAAGTGGAACGTCCATATGTTCGCGTAAATAAACTGGTGAATATGAGACAAGAAATAGCACTGTACCTTAATGTCCCCAAATCCAATTTCTACACAGCGCGTTGTTTTGAAACGACTTCGGTGACAGTTTTACTGAATACTGGTGCACAATCTGAACTTATGGCATTGAAGCACACAGAACGCATGCGTCGGTTGGCCAGAGAGCTTGGAAAACAGAGATATACTATCCAGCGCAGCACCCGATCACAACATTCTTGTGACTGAACAGATATTTATGAATATTTATGTTAAAACATATAATAAAGTTATAATGATCGTCGAACATAAACAGACGTATGCAACTCGCCTATAATGGTAATTAAGACAGGAGTATGTTTATAAAACGAGCGTATGCGAGTTTTATAATTTCCCTACGAGCCATTATAGGCTCGTTGCATAATACATAATGCATAATATATATATATATATATAGGTATTATATCATTTTGTGTTAATTAAGGCGTTCAATTTTTCAATCTATCGTTATGGTGCACCATATAAGGTTTAGTGACAAGGGACTTTTTTACTGTGACGCTAAACAATTATCTTGTGTCTTATTCATTCATATCGGCTGACGAAGCGGCCAAAACTAATAATTAGGCCTTGGAACATGTCCCACCAATGACAACACAGTAATCATTTAATAAAAGTATTGATCAGGCGGAACTTTTAACCTGTTTATTACTGAATTAGTTTATCAATACGGAACCAGAATGAACCTTTTAAGTTCTAAGATTCACATTCAACACACGGCGTAGTGACTAGCGTTTTTGGCTGTAGGGGGAGTGATGGTGCAATAGTCATCCTGAAGTACCACATGTTGTGGTTCGGATTCCATATAAAAATGGAGGTCCCGTGGCTCATGATTGTGAGAATGGTTGGTTGGTTCCTCAGTTTAGGGGCTGCGACAACGCCGTCATGTAGTCCCGAGTACTTTGGGTGCGTGTAGAATCTGTCTGATAACCGGTGTTAATTGTGATAGCTGTATTAGTGTGTGTTATCTGTTTTAATTCAGGTAAGGACTGCGGAAATTCAATTTTCAAGTAGTTCCTACTTGTGCTACCAAACGCCAACGTCAACGACAACTAGTTCTCAACTTGGTTACTAGATGCCATCCGTCAGCTCCTGGAGACGAACGTTGGAACGTAAGAGCGTTAGTCAATTCTAACCTATAATTTAGCTTCACACAAGTGTAATTAGTGGAAGGTTCTTTTACATGTCATAAATGTAGGACATGGGACCGCCGGCTATGCTTCCCCTCCGAAGGAAGGCATACTGAGGGATTTTTAACGCTCTTAAAAATCCGACGACGTTGGCCGGGTTTGAACCCGCGACCTTGGGCATACAAGCTCAGTATGCTACCAACTACGCCACCGAAGCCGCTTGATCGTGAGAATAAATGGTCATGTAAATCTACAAGCTTCCTTCCTTATTCTTGACTGTCACATTGGAGGTCTGGGTTCAATTCTTGGTGCTGCCAAGAAATTTAATTCTGATCTGAGGGCTGGAACTTGGTACCCTCAGCCTCGTGAGGTTAGAACTGAGAAGAGGTGGGTTCGATTTCCACCTCACCTGGGGTCCCGCAATTCTCCTCCAAGCACATGCTCAGTTGAAGGCCACGGCCTATATCGTATTAGCACTAACGAATGCAGCCATCGGAATAGCATAAGTTGACAGACGGATTCCACACATACGTGGCTACATGACCACGATGTCGCAAAGCCTCTAAATGATTTGTTGTTCTTGATTCATCTAGCGGATTTGCAGCCTTAGGTGGGTGAAAGTGATGGCTGTAGAAGTGAGTCTATTTGTGCCGTGGACTTAATTTGGGGGGGGGGGGGGGTTACGGAAAACCACTTCTAGGATGAGAACCTACCTCTTCTCATTTCTGCCTCATGAGGTTGGGTGTCCATATTCAATTCATCAAACCACAAATACATTTCTTGGTAGAGCCATGAATTAAACGTTGACATACGCTGTGAGTACATAGCACCTTAGAAAAGGTGAATGCGTGAAGAGTCAGAGTCTGGTGCTCGTAAACCGGGCTCCTTGTACTCTGTTGTGAAGGGAAAACTTGATAATAATAATAATAATTGAATGATTGAAATGTTACTTCGGGCAAAGGTAAATCATTGGTAAACCATTGCCAGCGTATTTGTTGTGCGATGATTAATATTTATACAAGGGAGGTAATAATAATAATAATAATTGTCCAATTCATTAGTTTGTTAACTAACTAATTAAAGGGGGGCAGTGCAAGAGAGAAATGAGAGTAGCAGCACGTCTCAGCCTATGTTCGGGTCAGGAAGTGAGGGTTGGCCAATGTGACCAGTCACACTCCTGCCGATGCTGTAGATGTTATTATTATTATTATCGCTACGCTCGCCATGGATGAACTGTGTGTGGGATTGTCGGTGTGTGTATTGGGTTTAAGTTATACAGCAGCTTCTAATTTAATGTGAAAAATAGAAGACGTCTAGTAGGTTGAAATTCAGTAGTGTTTTAGGAGAGAGGAAAAATAAAGACCTGTAGTAGGTTTGGCATTGTTTGGCAACAATATATTGCTTTTAAAAGGCCTCAGCTCCCGTCTCTTATGATTTAAATTTGTGTAAAGTGTTCGTGGACAATGTAATTGAGGTGTAATATATGCCACTGGAGCGGAGAGTTTGAATTTATAGGTGCTGTGCTCTGATTGGCTGAAGGTGTGCTCTGATTGGCTATGACAGCCAAGGATACTAGTCACTATGCCACGAGGTGGACCACTCAGGAAATTTATAAACAAAAAATTACCTTTCTCCGAACTCAAGGCTTTGAAACACGCTAAATGACAGGATTAGAGGTAATTAAAAAGTAGTGGGGTGTGATGCTAGATCGCTGCGAATATTGATGACTGTCATGCGCGTTGAATTCCCCCCTGAGTTAACCATAGGCATTGCTGGTCAACACTGTGGACTGAAAAAAATAATTTCACATTCTGGGGCCGCTATCTCACAGTAGTACACACAATTGACACACAATAAGCGGTCCATTGAAACGTTTAATTTTAGTTGTTGTTGCTGCTGGTTATTTTGCTTAATTTGTAAGCACCTCTGCACTTAAGTGTCTGGAATTTGTCTGAAAACTTAACATATTATTTCTGTGTAGTAATGTGTGATTAGTAATTGAGCATGGGATTGGAGACGAGGTGATGATGATAATGGTGATGATGATGATGAATGTTGTTTTAATGGCGGAACAGCGAGGCGTTAACGCAGTTTAAAAAATACTAATGTAGATGATTAAAAATTTAGATAGGATGCCTAATATTAATTAAACAAAAAATAAAACAAAACTAATAATAATACTACTTAACGATGGAATTCACTTGCTACATCTGGCCTTAGCTGATGACATAGCAATCCTTTCCAATAATAGGCAAGAAGCAATTCAATCCATTGAAAACAAGAAGTTCCGTGACGAACTAAAGAGCCTACTTGACTTAAAATTTAAGATCCATGCCAATGAATGGATCTATCTAGAATAATGACGAAATTAAGTTGGTATTTTCGAAATTTATAATTAGTTCGAAATACTGTATACCTGGCATAATATAGCCCAATAGAGAACTACAGTTGGCAGCCCAGGTGACTGAATAATATTCTTAGTTCCATCTCTTAAGGTACAAAATTTGGTTGATGTCCAATGGATAGCATGGACGGTACATGCAGTTAAACATTGGACCTAACAGCGCGCGTAAAATCATGTTGGCAACAATGACATACATGTATTGGTCAGAAATAATCTGAAATTATATAATAATATGATCTATGGTTGTGTCAATTTTGCATGAAATCCATTAGTAAGTTTGGAAGTTACATGCATTTTAAAATTGGACCTATCAGCAGGCTTAGTATCATGTTGGCAGCACTGGCGTAGGCCTATATTAGTTACTCCAAATTAATCTAGAATGCCAGGTACTATACGTGTGCAAAGTTTAGAGCTATTGGCTTGCTTGCTTCTGATATATTGATATTAGGGTAACAAAAATACAGACAGTATTAATTAAAGGTTGGCAGCCCTGGTTACTCTTAACAATCGGCATAGTAATATTTGTTATGGTACACATAGCACACACGAAATTTGGTTGAAATCCAAATGATAGTATAGAAGTTACATGTATTTAAATTTGGGCCTCTCAGCAGGCTTAGAACCATGTTAGTAGCACTGACGTATATAAGTTACTCCAAATTTATATAGAATGTCAGGTACTATACGTGTGCATAGTTTAAAGCTGTCGGCTTGCATACTTTCTGATATATGGGCATTTGGATGTTAAAAATGAGAGCATTTATTAACAGTTGGCAGCCCTGGTTGCTCTTAAGAATACGCTCAGTCATATCTGTTTATGTACATATAGCAAATACGAAACTTGCTTGAAATCCAATCGATAGTGTAGAAGTTATATGCATTTAAAATTTGGACATATCAGCAGGCTTATAATCATTTTGGCAACACTGCCATGTATGGCCTCCTGGAAATTAAACTGCAATATTTTTATCTATGCGTGTGCCAATTTTGAAATAGCTCCCATTCATAGCTTCCAAGATATCCAACATGGAGCTCAATTTTCAATTGCGATTTTTCAGCAGTTGGTAACACTGACATCATTTTCAATTATGGGCGTGAGATATTCAGGTATAGATCTTTACACCTACCAAATTTTGTTTCGATTGCTGCAGCCGTTTAGGAGTTGATAGGGACACACACACACACACACACACACACAGCCAGACAGACAGATGGACAGACAGAAGGACACACATTTGCCCGATCTCATAAGTCTACTTTTTCCTCATTTTTGCAAAATGTGAAAAAAGTAGGCTAAAAATACATGAAATTACCATCAAAACTGGACTTCAAATCTCGTATGAGAAAACTCAGTACTTGGAAGGAGCTTTACGATACCTAGATGGACAACCTCTGATAACTAAATTTGGCAAAATCTTTCAAGTGAACCAATTCAAATATATGAAAAAATTATTCAGTGCTATGGTTTAAACCACCATGCAAATAAAGAAAGACATTTCAAATTACAGGAAGCTTACAGGATCACTTCGAACAGGTATAATAAGAAATCAATATTTTGGAAAGCAAAACTTAGACACTATAATACAGAAACCAAATCTGATGCTATGTAGGCCTATGCATAATAAACCTGAACCATTGGTGACGGATCTTTAACCAGAGACGTAGAGAAACAAGAAAGGAAAATGTTAAGACAATTTCTTGGCCCAGTTTTTATAGATGGAATAAGGAGGAAAAGATCATCCCAGGAAATATATTGTCATTCCGAATGAATCTCTCACACATTTTGGAAAAGTCAATTGAAATTTTATGGACACATTTTCAGAATGAACAATAACAGACAAACTAAGAGATTTCTAAACCTAGCCCTTTTATTAAAAACCAAGAACAGCTGGCTTCGTGAAATTGAAACAGATCTCCGGGAATTCAACATCTCAGAATACATTGTACGGGACAGATGTACATTCAGAACCAAATTTGACAATCACCAATTTGGAGACAAACCCAACACCAAAGAACATGGACAGAAGGACGAAGTAAGAAGCTTAGCGAGAGGATGAAGAAATTTTGGGAGGAAAAGAAGGCCAACACATCAGCTAAGCAGGTTCAACCGTGCTCCTGAGTAGGACATAACGGTGTAAAAAATCATCATCATCATCATCATCATCATCATCATCATCGTTTGTTCGCTCCAGCAAGCCGGGTGCGGTTATAAATGAGCCGTCTCCAATTTGTCCTGTCCATCCACAACTGTTGTTCCTGTATTTGATGCCAGTTCTTATCTCTAGCCTCAAGGTCCTTATAAATTTGCTTCTCCCACTCATCGCGAGGTCTTCCTCTAGGTCTCTTCCCGGGGACACTCTGGCCAAAGTGTAAAAAATATATACTAATAATAATAATAATAATAATAATAATAATAATAATAAACAAAAATTAACCACGGGAAAAGGTGACCTCTAAGATACCTGGTTTTGAACCAACAACTTCTCACTTCTGCCTCACGAAGTTGAGTGTACCCCGTTTCATCCCTCAGACCAGAATTAAATATCTTGGCGGAGCCGGGAATTGAACATGTACCTAAGACGTGACAGGCAAAAATCCTAGACCTGGGAGATAGTTCTAGAGTTAACTGTTTCAATTAATTGATGTACAGAGAGATAGCGATAATTTTTTCGTTTGTCATTCACATTTTCTAACAGTGACAGGTTGAGAGGAAGGATCCAAAGTACTGTGCTAAGAATATTTCGGTAAAACTGTGACTCCCTGCCTTCCAAAAGATTTCAGAATCGAACACAGCCCCTGATGACTCAGACGAATAAGTCTACCTTCCAGCAAGTTCCCAACGGCGAAAAGAAAGTCTTTGGGGAAATCAGACAAGCTGCTCTACATCTTCCAATATTATGGAATCATCTGAGAGTTCTCCTTTGTTCGCCGTTCTGCCGCTTTGTACATATTTTACCTCTACTCCAAGGTTTTAAACGAAGAGGGTATTAAATACAAGCATATAAAGTCTTGTTTTGCCTGATGGGACGTAACGCAAGCCCTCTTATCTGTTCCGCTTGTAGCAACGCCATTTTATACCCGTAGCATGCATACAAAAGGTGCTGGGAAAGAAAGAGCCAAGTCAATTTTTTAATATTTATATATTTCTATGTGAATAAGACAGTCTTTCCTGGTCCTAAACAATAGCTAAGGTGGTTTTCGAAACAAAACCTTGGGTGCAAGTATACTGGGAAAAACAAGAAACAGTGGTTGGTTGGTTGGTTCCTTAGTTTAGGGGCTCCGACAACGCGGTCATGTAGCCCCGTGTACTTTGGGTGTGTGTAGAATCTGTCTGATAACCGGTGTTAATTGTGATGACTGTATTAATGTGTGTATCTGTTTTAATTCAAGTAAGGACTGCAGACATTCAATTTTTCAAAGTAGTTCCTACTTTTGCCGCCAAACGCCACCGTCAACGACCAATTAGTTCAGAACTTAGTTACCAGATGCCACCGCAGTCGGCTCCTGACGACGAACGTAGGAACCTAAGAACGTTAGTCAAATGTTTAACCTATATGTAATTTAGCTTCACACAGGTGTAATTAGTGGAAGGTTCTTAAACATGCCATAAATCTATGACATGGGACCGCCGGCTTTACTTCCCCTCCGAAGAAAGGCTACTGAGGGATTTTTAACGTTCTTAAAAAATCTGACGTCTTCGGCCGGGTTTGAACCCGCGATCTTGGGCATAGAAGCTCAGCAAAGAAACAGTGCACCAGGAAAGAAGGGTTGTTAAGTTTATCTTCCTACTCATTTTCTTTTCTCACTCAGATATAAGTTAAAATGGTTTTAAACTTATGTTTGTAGTAAAAAAGAAAAACAAAACAAATATGTTAATTATTTTAAAAGCTTAATTTGGTTAACAGAGTTAAACTCTTTAAACGTCGTTGACAAACATTTTAAAATTGTGACATAACCCATCCTATCCCAGTGCCCTTCTTATTCATTCTGTCCGTACAGTGTTCAGCAACTGGATTGCCATCACAAAGTGAGAGATATGACGCGGTCATTTGTTTATTATGATCAAATCTAGCAACCAAAGCGAATTCGCCCGGTATCTTCAACGGTTTACCCAGCGTAAGCTCAAAAGGGGCACGGACGGCAGGTTCCACACGCAATTCAGAAAAGCTGAGGTGAACAGTGAATCTTCCAACACATATACTCTTCTCTGAAGTCTTAACTCGACACAACTCGACTGTTTGATGCTTGGCTGAAACTGGGGGGATAGGCTCGTTCGCTTGCTCGTAAATTCGCTCCGAAGCTACAGTAGTAATTTAAATTTCCACTTAATTGAGATTGTTTGAAGAAATGGAATCGTAAAAGCACTTATAGTGGGCGCTGTATTCATAGTACATTATGCAACGAGGCTATAATGGCAATAATATGTTTATAAAACGAGCGAAGCGAGTATTATAGTTTCCATATGAGTGTCTTAATTACCATTATAGGCGAGTTGCATACGACTGTTTATGTTCGACGATAATACTATAACTATATCATGTTCGAACATAAATATTCATAAATATCTGTCGAGATTTCGCCAGTTTTATGTACTGAAAAGAGCGCATGGGACGCGGAGAATACCTTGTATTAGTCCATGGCCTCATCAAATAGCCCTCTATGAGTGAAATTTAAAATAGGAGGCCGTGGAAGTCAGCGCAGATGCAATGCTATCCTTACCTAATTGGTCACACAACTGTTTCTTGAGCTCTGATTGGTGCGAGAAACTGCTTCATAATGAAAAATAGTGTTATAATGACACTTATTATGATACAGTTTTCTGCCATATAATATTTACATTTCGACATCGTCGATGCTGTCCGGACAATTTTGTAGAACTTTTCATGCTAAACAATTCCAGTATATAGATAATTTTATGTTCGACCCTGACTATTATATGTCAGAAACCTCTACTATAATGAGGCTCATTATAACACTATTTTTAGCCAACTTTTCACATTTGGCAAAAATGAGGAAAAAGTAGACTTATGAGATCAGGCAAATGTGTGTCTGTCTGTCCTTTTGTCTGTCTGTCTGCCCTTCTGTCTGTCAGTCTGGCTGGCTGGCTAACTGGCTGGCTATGTGTGTCCCCCCCTATCAACTCCTAAACGGCTGCAGCAATCGAAACAAAATTTGGTAGGAGTAAAGATCTATACCTGAATATCTCACGGCCATATTTGAAAATTATGTCAGTGCTACCAACTGCTGAAAAATCGCAATTGAAATTTGAGCTCCATGTTGGATATCCATGAATGGGAGCTATTTCAATATCGGCACATGTATAGATAATAACCTTGCAGTTTAATTTCCAGGAGGCTATACATGGCAGTGTTGCCAAAATGATTATAAGCCTGCTGATAGGTCCAATTTTTTATTGCATATAACTTCTACACTATCAATTGAATTTCAACCAAATTTCGTATGTGCTATGTGTACATAAACAGATATGACTGAGCGTATTCTTAAGAGCCACCAGGGCTGCCAACTGTTAATAAATACTGTCTCTATTTTTGTTACCCTAATATCAATATATCAGAAAGTATGCAAGCCAATAGCTCTAAACTTTGCACACGTATAGTACCTGGCATTCTAGATTAATTCGGAGTAACTAATATTCGTCAGTGCTGCCAACATGATTCTAAGCCCGCTGATAGGTTCAATTTTAAAATGCATGTAACTTCTATACTAACTAATGGATTTCATTCAAAATTGACACAACAATAGATCAGATTATTTGAGACTATTTCTGACCAATACATGTATGTCATTGTTGCCAACATGATTTTACGCGCGCTGTTAGATCCAATGTTTAACTGCATGTAACGTCCATGCTATCCATTGGACTTCAACCACATTTTGTATTCTGTACTCTAAGAGATGGAACTAAGAATATATTCAGTGACCAGGGCTGCCAACTGTAGTTCTCTATTAGGCTACATTATACCAGGTATACAGTATTTCGAACTAATTAGAAATTTCGATACTATCAACTTAGTTTCGTCATTATTCTAGATAGATCCATATAGATTAATCATTTGCATGAATCTTAAATTTTAAGAAAAATAGGATCTTTAGTTCGTCACGGAACTTCTTGTTCATTATGAAACAGTTTCTCCCACCAATCAGAGCTCAAGAAACAGTTGTTCGACCAATTAGATAATTAGATGCGCTGAGTTCCACGGCCTTCTAATTTAAATTTCACTGCCTGGCCTAGTGTCATAGTAGGGTAATCGAGGAGGCCATGGTCAAATACATGGCATTCACTGCGTCTCATGCGCTCTGTTCAGTACATAAAACTGGCGAAATCTCGACAGATATTTATGAATATTTAAGTTCGAAAATAAAATAGTTATAATAATTATCGTCGAACATAAACAGTCGTATGCAACTCGCCTATAATGGTAATTAAGACACTCGCTTTCGCTCGTTTTATAAACATACTCGTGTCTTAATTATTGCCATTATAGTCTCGTTGCATAATGTACTATTAACGGTTTACCTAGCGTAAGCTTAATAGGCGCATGGGCGGCAGGTTCGTGTTCGACTCGATTCATTGAAATCGTTAGGCTACTGCTCGGCTTCCATTGGCCATAAATGAATGCTTTTCTACATGCAAGTTCAGGGTTAGCAGGTGTAATTCCTCACCCATTTTATTTGGGCACATTTGCGTGTTGACCAACTGATAAACAATTCATGTATTGGAACTAAATTAGAGCCTCAGCCACTTCCTTCCCAAATCCTAGCGCTTACAAATGACTTCCAAATAAATCACGACAAAACTAAACAAATGATTTTCAGAATAGGTGGAAAATTCTCTCCAAAGGACACACTGACCCTTCAAAACAATCACCTAGAAGTAGTTTCAAAATTCAAATATCTTGGAGTTACTCTCCAAAACATCACTGACATCATTCAACATTCATGTGAAAGAAGGAGCAACAGCAGCGATAAAAGCAATTTTACCACATTCAAACAGCATCGAAAACTCCCAATAAAACGGCTATGGCAGTATTTAAATAGGTCATAGCACCAATAGCGACTTATGGAATCCACATAATTTGGGACAAACTAAAAGAAAATGACCTATTAACATTAGAGGAAGTCAAAGCCCGCTATAAGAAAAGAGTCTTGGGTATCGGAAGGACAGCGCTGTCAAGACTGACTTATGTCTTCAAAAAAGAAATTTTCTTTATAGACAACATTAGACTGCATATGCTATTGCCGCGCACCGAGACCTATGAGAGTGCCCTTCAAATACTAAAAAAACTGTATCTGGGATGATTTCTACACAACTGACGCCATAATGACTGGCGAATGGAGACTGGCAAACTATGAACTCCGACGCGTAATGACACGATAAGCTACACATGGCTTTCAATACAAGTTCTGTCAAAACAAAAGATTCCACCAATCAACTGATGAAAGTGTGTGTGATCTATGCAGTGAATGCTGTTCCCGATATCATGCAAAATATTGCCGACAAAGATGGACATCAATAACCCAATTGGGATTGGAATAACGTACAGTAGGTTACTCAGTTTTTTATTTTGCACATTGTGCGCTTTTTCGATAATAATAATTACAAATTCACACTCTAGTACAACCATCAAAACGGGTTATCAGAGACAAACGCCCAAGTAGGCCTACACGGGGCTAATGACCTTGATGTCGCAAAATGAATCATCAACAACAACAAATCTTTACGCCATGACAAGGCCATAAAATGCACATGGGGTAGACTTATTAAATCTCAAAGAAAGTATTCATGAATCATCTTGTTTGTTGTGATTTTACTTTACTTTTTCTACTACGACGTTCAGACAGATGAAAGTTTTGCTCGTTGATAAGTAGAAGCCAGAAAATGTGATGTTGAAGGGTAGACCTCTGTTCCTTTCATCTAGGTCACCGCATCTGTTTTCATCTCGTGGGGCGTGATCTCGTTACCACCTGTCTCAACGCAACAAAGTTGGAAGATTGCATGTGCAAGAACACCATTCTTCCCGTCATACGACAAACAAGGAACAAACATTTTAAAAAGACTGTTTTACTACAGTACATCGAGGTCCAATGATAATAATAATAATAATAAGAAGAAGAAGAAGAAGACGAAGAAGAACAAAGGGATGACGAAGAAATTGGAAGGTGATACTTTACTGTTCCACAGAATGTGTCCCAGATAAAGATATCCTACTTAAAACAGTAGTGAGAAGTTCTTGACCTCTATTAATCCGTTCTGGACTTCTTCATTAGATAGGCCTACTCTTGCTTTCCATGATATCTTAAGCAACCTGCGGTAAGTCTACTTTTCGAACACTTCGATCTTCGATCTTGTTTGTTGTTGCTATTTTTAGTATTCAACACGCAATACCTTATAGAAGTGAAGACCAGATGTAACATTTGACCAATCGAACACTAAAATAGAGATTTATATCTGTACAGGTCAGAAATTTTTGAAATTCATGAATGCACTAAGGGCAATCTCCATGCGGCATTCTATCTCCATGTGCAATGTCAATTTGACCGTCTCGTGACGTGGTGGATAGCAGTCGTGGCTGTCACAGCGGAGGCCATGACTCTGCCAAGAAACTGAATTCTTGTCTGAGGGCAGGTTCGGGGTACACTCAGCATAGTGAGGCCAAACTGAGAAGAGGCAGTTCAATTCCTGGAAGTGGTTTGCTGTGGTTTTCCACTTCTACTACCGGCAATTTCTGGGACGCTACCTAACGCCAAGTCCGCTTCCTACCCAAATACTACCTCGATTACAAATACACACACTAGTACAGATATCATAGCGACACAGGTTATCAGACAACTTCTACACACACCGAAGTACTCGGGGCTACATGACCACGATGTCGCAAAGCCCCTAAAGAATCAACAAAAGAAAAGTTTGCCACGGAGGGTGAGTAATTATCATGTCGGACTACCAACCGCAAGCTTGCACGTTCGCTCCTCGCCGTGTTAAGTGATTTTTGAAAGGCGACAAAAATCACGGCACGCATGTCATACGTTGTTGGCGTGTTAAAGAACCAGTTTGAATTCAGTAGGCCGTGTTTATAATGGTAAAATTAATCTCGGGATTTTCCGCCAACACAAAAGTTCCTCCTTTCTCTACTAGGAAGCGCTATAGTGCCAAGGAGCTTAGACATCTAACCTCTTTGACTTTCTTAGCGCTCCAAGGAACAAAAAACGACATGCAAGCTGCCCTCTGGGCGTCAAATAACATAGCTTGCACCCGGCATCCGAGGCCATACGATATTATTTATTTAAAAAAATATATTGAAATATTTAGAGCCTTTATTTAACCAAGTTATTTGTAAGGATATCCATTCATTTTTTTAATTGATTCTTATTATTTTACATTTTACTTGGTTGGTTGGTTGGTTCCTTAGTTTAGGGGCTGCGACAACGCGGTCATGTAGCCCCGTGTACTTTGGGTGTGTGTAGAATCTGTCTGATAACCGGTGTTAATTGTGATGACTGTATTAGTGTGTGTATCTGTTTTTTTTTTTTTTTTAATTCAAGTAGGGACTGCAACTTTGAATTTTCAAATAGTTCCTACTTTTGCCGCCAAGCACCACCGTCAACGACTACTAGGCCTAGTTCAGAACTAGCTACTAGACGCCACCGCAGTCGGCTCTTGGCAACGAACGTAGCAACCTAAGAGCGTTGTTTACATTCTTAACCTATCCAATTTAGTTTCACACAGGTGTAATTAGTGGAAAGATCTTTAACATGCCATAAATCTATGACATGGGACCGCCGGCTTTACTTCCCCTCCGAAGGAAGGCATACTGAGGGATTTTAACGCTCTTAAAAAATCCGACGGCTTCGGCCGGGTTTGAACCCGCTATCTTGGGCATAGAAGCTCAGCATGCTACCAACTACGCCACCGAAGCCGCTACATTTTACTTGAAAGCGGAGTGTATGGTAGTTACAAGGGAGAATAAAGAAGAAGAGATGGGGGCACTAGAGATAGGAAGCTTGCTGTTTAAGAAGACTGGATCCTTCAAATATCTAGGAATCATCGTAAATTGGAATAACAACATGGAGGAAGAGATAATGAACCGTATAAAATCTGCAGAGAGGTGCATGTTAGCGATGAATAAACTATTCAGCAGTAAACTGTTATCAAGGACACCAAAACTCCGTGTTTATAAGTCAAATTTACGACCAGTATTAATATAAGGGGCAGAGACATGGACAGTGAGCAAGAAGATGGGGAGGAGAATATTGACCTTTGAAAACAAAGTGTTAAGAAAAATCTTCGGGTTGGTGTTAGAGCAGGGAAACTTAAGAAGAAGAAAAAACACAGAATTTCACGCACTGTATAACGAACCGGATGTGATAGCACAGTAATAAGGGGCAGAAGATTAGAATGGCTGGGGCATGTAGGCTACTGAGAAGGGAAGAAGGGATGGTAAAAAGAGTGCTAGAAGGAAAACCACAGGGAAAAGACCCCTCGGTAGACCAAAGTTGAGATGGCAGGATGGAGTCAGGAAAGACCTGGAGGCCCTGGAAGCCAACGAGAATATGGCCGGAGACAGAAAGCAATGGAAGAGGCGCAAGCTGTTCCAGCCGAGCAGCTCGCTTGTGAGCAGGTGAGTGCTCGCCGCCTTCCGTGAGTACACCTGTAATATGCAATACAGCTCTGTTGTAGGGACTGTAGTTACTAAGCGGTGGATACATTAGGACCGGCAGGGACAGCATGGACCTGTACTATGACCTTCACCCAGTGACGTATTGGCTACCACCCCCCGTCCCTAGCCAACCGTGCTCCGAGCATCACTGCTGAGTACTCGCGTGTACGCAGACTCAAACTCGTGGGTTTGGAACAGCCTGGGAGTGAGGCCCGACTTCGGTTCGTGTAGCCCAGTGGTTTCCAACCTGGGGTCGCCCCCCCCCCCCCCAGGGGAGCATGGGACCTTATCATGGGGGGGGGGGGGGGGGCGTGAAGTGACTTCCGAATTATTTATCTAAAATTCGAATATTACTATTTTGTATAGTAAACATTTTTCAAATCTTTCCAAGTGATTGTCGCGCCAAGTCAATGGAGGGAGAAGAGGGGTAAAAAGAACGATAGCCTATAGCCAACTTACGGTAGTGAGAATCTGTTAATAGAACCTTTAAACTGGCCATCATTGTATTTCTTCTGTAGCGTCTTCACTCTGTAACGTGGAAGTCCCACACCCCATTTGCAATTTTATACATCATTTTGTTATTCCGACGTTTTGCGGTTACAAAACCTAAATTCTTCTATCGCAGTGGAATTCTGCCAATGTTGGCGAAGTCTCTTACTACCATGAAGAATGCTGTCACCTGCACCAATCAGTGGTTTTCCCGGTAAGCCGGTATTTAAATTTAGCTCGTAGTTGCCAAGGCTCTCTTCTGTAGTCCAATTGCTCTGTGTGTTAGTGCAGGTTTGTTGTTTAATTGTCTTGTGTGTGCACAATACTGTTTTACCCCTAGGGTACGCTACCCCCATCCCCTAAATAAAATCTCCGACAAATCCAAATTCCAAACAATTACTTTATAAACCTACAAATTACAATTAAAAAATTATAAGACTAATAAGTTAGCACCTACATGAGCCCAAGTAGCCTCGTGTCCCAGGCAACGACCCTAGAAAGGACTATGACTTGGGAGGAATGTACGGATTCCGCAGACGTAGCACAAGAAACCTATAAGAACCCCGGAGGTCATGCACCCGGGATCATTCAGTCTGTCTAAGTGCTACCGACGCGACGTGACGAACCGCTGCTGTTAGGTAAGTGACTCAAGCAATCACTACACTCACCCTCACACTACACTCACATCCCCCTGTGCTTGGACTGTAATAATTCTTTATCTTTATTATTTTAACAGCTATTTGCAAGCGTACCTCAAAATCGAGGCACACATTAAATTTAAAAGTAATAGAAGCCACTGGTCTTATCCTTTATTTAATTAACTGATAAGATCCTACCCTCTTAGCTTCCCCATCAAGTAGGATCTAGAATTAGCTTCACTGTCTACTGTTTAATTGTTTCGTGACGTCAGCCGAGTGCTACCACACAGCGCTGACACAAGCAGGCTATCAGCTCGCCTGCGTACGACTTGCTTTAGACCGCTGGGTATCGCTAGCGCGCACAGAGTAGTAATTAAATTACCTTTCCAAACACCCCCTCACCCGGAACTACCCCGTCAAGCAGTACATTGGGGAGTTCTCCTTGCAGATCGCATGGACGATCGCAAATCACTAAATAGTCCCTACCTCTTACAGCAATTGTCAAGCTCGACCCCTAATCACACTAATTTCATCCCTTAGGTTAATTCTTTGTACAGGCAACCCTCACAGGTACCTTACAATACCGTTTAACTCTGTGCAAGCATATTCCTTTAGTAATATGGCCAGCGGTTCGACAGAATTCATTTAAAAACATGTGAAATATTTTATGTGGTCCACGTTGTTTTATATTTCGCGGTACAGAACCGGCAACGTTGTCTCCCTCCCTCATGAGAAATGTCAGAGCCGGACACTATGGTGGCTGGACTGTAGTACAACTGTCCCATCAGAGATGGCACGTTAATGGCAATGACAACACATCGCCGATAGTCCATCAGTGGCCAGGTCTTTTGACAGTCGATTCTGTGCCTCTTATACTTTCGCAGTGGACGTGTCTGTCAAGTTGTTTATTGTGAGTGTTGTGTATGCTTCGCTGTAACAGTGCGACTGTGTGAATTGTGTTATTTAATATTCTGACTGTTTTCTTAAATTGATAACTATGTCCAAGAAGAGACTGTACAGTGATGACTACATTAAATATGGCTTCTCAGTCGTTGAACGCAACGGAATACAACAGCCTCAATGCGTAATCTGCCACTGTGTTCTGAGTAACGACGCGATGAGGCCTGTGCGTTTGGAGAGACATTTAATCACGAATCATTCTGGCTTAAAAGACAACCCCACAGAATGTTTTGCAACTAAACTCAACTCACTAAAACGTATGAAATTAGATTCATCGGATACTTTTAACCAAGAAAATGAGAAAGCACTGGGAGCCTCATATGAACTAGCTCTTCTCATTGCCAAAGACAAAGAAGCACACACAATTGGGGAAACAATAGTAAAGCCATGTATGTTATTAGCCGCAAATATAGTTTTGGGTGAAGGGAGTCGGCAGAAATAGTCTAAAATGCCTCTCTCTCTGATAACACAGTGAAGTGCAGACTTCAAGAACTGTCAGAAGACATTAAAATGCAGGTTTTGGAGAAGGTGAAAGCATCTCCAGTGTTTTCAATTCAGTGTGATGAAACAACCGACGTGGCCCATTGTTGTCAACTGATTGTATATTGCCGATTTGTCGACAGTGGGATTTTAAGAGAAGAAATGTTATTCTCCCAATGTTTGAAAACAACATCGAAAGCTTGTGATGTGTTTTCTGCCATCGATAGTTTTTTCCAAGAACATAGACTTTCCTGAGAAAAGGTAGTGGGTATATGTACAGCTGGTGCACCTGCTATGATTGGGTCACGTTCTGGGTTTCTCAAATTGGCCAAAGATAAAAATCCAAACATCATGGGAACCCACTGTATAATTCACTGGCAGGCTTTGGCCTTGCCCCAAGATTTAAATAACACTCAAAAAGTCGCTATAAGAATTGTGAACTCTGTGAAGACAAGTTCTTTACAGACAAGATTGTTTGAAGCCCTTTGTGTTGACCTTCAAGCCGATCACAAAACTCTCCTTTTCCACACAGAGGTTCGCTGGCTATCGAAAGGGAACATGTTGGCTCGGTTGTTTGAGTTAAGGTCTGAAGTTGTTAGCCTACTTTTCACATTTTGCAAAAATGAGGAAAAAGTAGACTTATGAGATCGGGCAAATGTGTGTCTGTCTGTCTGTCTGTCTGTCCTTCTGTCTGTCTGTCTGGCTGTGTGTGTATCCCCCCCCCCCCCATTCAACTCCTAAACGGCTGCAGCAATCGAAACAAAATTTGGTAGGAGTAAAGATCTACACCTGAATATCTCACGGCCATATTTGAAAATGATGTCAGTGCTACCAACTGCTAAAAAATCGCAATTGAAATTTGAGCTCCATGTTGGATATCTTGGAAAGTATGCATGGGAGCTATTTCAAAATTGGCACACGTACAGATCATAATATTTCAGTTTAATTTCCAGGAGGCCAAACATGGCAGTGTTGCCAAAATGATTATAAGCCTCCTGATAGGTCCAATTTTTAAATGCATATAACTTCTACACTATCAATTGGAATTCAACCAAATTTCGTATGTTGTATGTGTACATAACCAGATATGACTGAGCGTATTCTTAAGACCTACCAGGGCTGCCAACTGTTAATAAATGCTCCTAATTTATTTTATCCAAATAAAACTATGCACACGTATAGTACCTGACATTCTATATTAATTTGGAGTAACTTATATACGTCAGTGCTACCAACATGATTCTAAGCCTGCTGACAGGTCCAACTTTAAATACATGCAACTTCCATACTATCATTTGGATTTCAACGAAATTTCGTATGTGTTATGTGTACCATAACAGATATGACTATGCGTATTCTAAGGAGCAACCAGGGCTGCCAACTGTTAATATGTGCTGTCCCTATTTTTGTTACCCTAATATCAATATATCAGAAAGTATGCAAGCCAATAGCTCTAAAATTTGCACACGTATAGTACCTGGCATTCTAGACGAATTTGGAGTAACTAATATACGTCAGTGCTGACAACATGATTCCAAGCCTGCTGATAGGTCCAATTTTAAAATGCATGTAACTTCTATAGTAACTAATGGATTTCATTCAAAATTGGCACAACAATAGATCATATTATTTCAGATTATTTCTGACCAATACATGCATGACATTGTTGCCAACATGATTTTACGCGCGCTGTTAGATCCAATGTTTAACTGCATGTAACGTCCATGCGATTCATTGGACTTCAACCAAATTTTGTATTTTGTACCTTAAGAGATGGAACTAAGAATATATTCAGTCATCAGGGCTGCCAACTGTAGTGCTCTATTAGGATACATTATGCCAGGTATACAGTATTTCGAACTAATTGGAAATTTCGATATTAGCAACTTAATTTCGTCATTATTCTAGATAGGTTCATATTCTGTAGAATAATCATTGGCATGAAAAGTAGGCTGTATAGTTCTTAACGGAACTTCTTGTTCTTCTTGGTGAAGGTAAGAACGATCTGTATGAAGTGTTTACTGATGCCAATTTTATCGTCTCATTGGCATATATTTGCGATTTTTTTGAAGCTTTGAACAATTTGAACTTAAAGCTCCAAGGCAAAAACGCTAATATTATGCTTGCTTATGATGCCATCAGAGCTTTCCTGGAAAAAATACAGTTATGGAAACGCCGGCTTCAGTTGAACAACTTCTCATCCTTTCACCGCTTTAATGAAATTTTGCCGGAAAATGAACGTGATTGTAACAAACTTAAGGTGCAAATTTAGACAAATTTGGATTCCCTGGTACAACAATTCAACTTCTATTTTCCTGATATCCCGTCGGATGAATGGTCCTGGAAGTTGACAAGGAATCTGTTTGCCATTGACATTGATGCAGTGCCAGCACAACTTCAAGAAGAAGCCATAGATTTGCAGTGTGATTCAAAACTAAAGGATGATTTCAAAATATTAGGACTAGGTGACTTTTGGGTAAACAGTCTTGAAGTGTATCCTGAAATAGCCAAAGTTGCATTGTGTGTCATTGTCCCATTTTCAACAACATATTTATGTGAGTCAGGATTCTCAACGTTGAGTGACATAAAGACAAAGCAGCGCTGTCGGCTTGATGTTGCAAATGTTCTCCGCTGTGCTGTCAAATGTCAAACCAAACATACCGAAAATTTAGCCTTCACGACCGGCGTTGAAATAGGAATCTCTGTTTCGCGGGCTTATAGGTCGTGTTCCAAAGACATTTTGTCGTCCTGACGTTTCGCTGAATACTGCGTTCAGCATGTTCACAGGTTACATTAAGCGAGGTAAAACAAGTAAACAGAAGATATATAAATAGTCAACAACCCACACATAGAGGCTACCATAGCAACGGCGTACCACATAAAAGTAATGCATCAAGGACAGGGCTGCTCGTCTGTTGCATCTCCTCGTCTACGACGGTCAATAAGGGCAGGCTTGAGGGGATTAAGGACTGGAAGCCAAGCTCTGTTCACACGTTCTGCTTCCTCCTTAAGATTGAAGCTGTTAGTATGCTTCAGAATTTCAATGGCCTCCCTTTGTAGCCTGGCATGATAAGACACCGTGGTGGACAGAACTTCGGTGTCTCCATATCTTATATCGTGACCTGCTACAGTGGATTTATCTGTTTGTCCCAGCCGGCTGTGTCGTTCGTGCTCCTTGAGGCGAGTGGCAATACTTCTTTTCGTTGTTCCAATATATACTTGGCCACAATCACACGGGATTTTATAAACCCCTGCCACGGTATGAGGATGTCGCTTATCTTTAGCGGACCTAAACATGTCCTTAATTTTTCGTGTAGGCCTGTATATGGTCTTTATATCATGGGACTCGTGTAGCCTCCCTATTCTGTCCGTGACCTTTTTTATATATGGAAGAAAAGCTCTAGCCAGGGGCTGTTTGTCTCCAATTACCCTTGTAGTTGGACGTCTCGGATGCAGTGCTCGCTGGATATCTTTCTGGCTGTACCCATTGGCGCGTAAGGCCTCGTTGAGGTGTACAATTTCTTGTTTTAGGCACTGCTTTTCACAAGTTCTTTTCGCGCGGTCAGCCAGTGTTTTTATCAATCCGTATTTCTGTCGTGGGTGGTGGTTGGACGTCTTATGTAGATATCGGTCAGTATGGGTCGGCTTACGGAAAACTGTATGTCCCAAGGTTAGATCAGCGGTCTTCGTTACCATAACGTCGAGAAAAGCGATTTTCTGTTCATTTTCTAATTCCATGATAAACTGAATGTTAGAGTTCTGGCTGTTAAGATGTTGCAAAAACAGATTTAATTGATCTTTACCTTGGCCCCATATTACAAAAGTATCGTCCACGTACCGTAGCCACACTTTAGGTTTCAAAGGTGCGGTCTCTAGTGCTATTTGCTCAAATTGTTCCATGAAGAAATTCGCGATCACCGGACTCAGGGGACAGCCCATGGCGACCCCATCAATTTGTTCATAGAAATCACCCTTCCACAGGAAATAGCTAGCTGTGAGGCAGTGGCGGAATAAGGCGGTAATATCATCAGGAAAAATCCGTGCGATGTACTCCAGGGCTGCCTGTATAGGTACTTTCGTGAAAAGAGAGACCACGTCAAAACTTACTAGTAAGTCACCAGCTTCTAGTTGAATAGTTTTCAATTTTTCAATGAAATGGCCGGAATCTTTGACGAACGACTGTGTACCGCCGATATGTGGTTGAAGTAAGGTAGCTAAATGTTTGGCAATGCTATAAGTTGGTGATCCAATAGCACTCACGATAGGACGAAGAGGAACATTATCTTTATGTATCTTAGGCAAGCCATAATGTCTTGGTGGTAAAGCTTCACTTCTGGTGGTTCCCTTCTTTACGTTTTCAGGTAGTGAAGATACCTTGATCAGGCCGTTTGTTTCACGAAGAATCCGGCTGGTAGGATCTCTCAGTAGTTTGCGGTAGGTACCCGGGTCTAAAAGTTCCAAAACCTTGGCAGTGTAGTCGTCCATGTCCAAGATAACCGTTGCGTTCCCTTTGTCTGCAGGAAGAATAATTATGCTCTCGTCCATATTGAGAGTCTTTATAGCCTTCCTCTCCTGAGGCGTGAGGTTACTCTGCGGTGCCGGTGCCTTCTTGAATATACGTGAGGCTTCATGACGGATTTCTTCTGCTTGCTCAGATGGTAACTCACGGATTGCCGCTTCAATATTGGCGACAATGTCTTCCACGGGAATCGAAGGAGGGGTCACTGCGTAATTTCCTCCTTCCGCTAGTATAGAGATTTCCCCGTCTGACAGGTGGCGATTGATCAGGTTAACAATTATCCGTGAGATGTCCAGCGTAGGCGCAACTACCGGCGCGGGTTTGTCTCTCTGTAACCGCTCAAACTTTTTCTTCTGCCGGATGCTAGACTGTTCAAATGTTGAACGCATAGAGTAGAAGGTGATACGATCTACATTTTCCCAGTCCTGATATGAGAGTGTGCTGCTGATGCGGTAGTGCAGCTGTAAGAGTGCCTGATCTGTAGTAGCGAGCCCTTTACGTGCAAAATTATGCGTTCACGTAATAGCGAACGTTCAGTTCGATCATATATTCTATGGGCTCTAACTGAGGTTAGTGGTCTCTTCATTTTAATAAAGTTGGGAATCATACCTGTGTCTCGACATCGAATAAGAAACGCGAGTGATGATAGAAGTTGCGACTTTTTCCTCCTTAACCTCTCAAAGCCACGAACTAATTGTGATATTTCCTCCCCGTAGAGGCGAATTAAGTAAAAATTTAGACTTTCACGACCGGCGTTGAAATAGGAATCTCTGTTTCGCGGGCTTATAGGTCGTGTTCCAAGGACATTTTGTCGTCCTGACGTTTCGCTGAATACTGCGTTCAGCATGTTCACAGGTTACATTAAGCGAGGTAAAACAAGTAAACAGAAGATACATTAATAGTCAACAACCCACACATAGAGGCTACCATAGCAACGGCGTACCACATAAAAGTAATGCATAAAGGACAGGGCTGCTCGTCTGTTGCATCTTCTCGTCTACGACGGTCAATAAGGGCAGGCTTGAGGGGATTAAGGACTGGAAGCCAAGCTCTGTTCACACGTTTTGCTTCCTCCTTAAGATTGAAGTTGTTAGTATGCTTCAGGATTTCAATGGCCTCCCTTTGTAGCCTGGCATGATAAGACACCGTGGTGGACAGAACTTCAGTGTCTCCATATCTTATATCGTGACCTGCAAGTAGTGAGTGTGCTGCTACAGTGGATTTATCTGTTTGTCCCAGCCGGCTGTGTCGTTCGTGCTCCTTGAGGCAAGTGGCAATACTTCTTTTCGTTGTTCCAATATATACTTGGCCACAATCTCACGGGATTTTATAAACCCCTGCCGCGGTATGAGGATGTCGCATATCTTTAGCGGACCTGAACACGTCCTTAATTTTTCGTGTAGGCCTGTATATGGTCTGTATATCATGGGACTCGAGTAGCCTCCCTATTCTGTCCGTGACCTTTTTTATAGCTCTAGCAGGGACTGTTTGTCTCCAATTACCCTTGTAGTTGTACGTCTCGGATGCAGTGCTCGCTGTTTATCTTTCCGGCTGTACCCATTGTCGCGTAAGGCCTCGTTGAGGTGTACAATTTCTTGTTTTAGGCAATGCTTTTCACAAATTCTTTTCGCGCGGTCAGCCAGTGTTTTTATCACTCCGTATTTCTGTCGTGGGTGGTGGTTGGACGTCTTATGTAGATATCGGTCAGTATGGGTCGGCTTACGGTAAACTGTATGTCCCAAGGTTAGATCAGCGGTCTTCGTTACCATAACGTCGAGAAAAGCGATTTTCTGTTCATTTTCTAACTCCATGGTAAACTGAATGTTAGAGTTCTGGCTGTTAAGATGTTGTAAAAACAGATTTAATTGATCTTTACCATGGACCCATATTACAAAAGTATCGTCCACGTATCGTAGCCACACTTTAGGTTTCAAAGGTGCGGTCTCTAGTGCTATTTGTTCAAATTGTTCCATGAAGAAATTCGCGATCACCGGACTCAGGGGACTGCCCATGGCGACCCCATCAATTTGTTCATAGAAATCACCCTTCCACAGGAAATAGCTAGCGGTGAGGCAGTGGCGGAATAAGGCGGTGATATCATCAGGAAAAATCCGTGCGATGTACTCCAGGGCTACCTTTATAGGTACTTTCGTGAAAAGAGAGACCACGTCAAAACTTACTAGTAAGTCACCAGCTTCTAGTTGAATAGTTTTCAATTTTTCAATGTAATGGCCGGAATCTTTGACGAACGACTGTGTACCGCCGATATGTGGTTGAAGTAAGTTAGCTAAATGTTTGGCAATGCTATAAGTTGGTGATCCAATAGCACTCACGATAGGACGAAGAGGAACATTATCTTTATGTATCTTAGGCAAGCCATAAAGTCTTGGTGGTAAAAATCACTTCTGGTGGTTCCCTTATTTACGTTTTCAGGTAGTGAAGATACCTTGATCAGGCCGTTTGTTTCACGAAGAATCCGGCTGGTAGGATCTCTCAGTAGTTTTCGGTAGGTACCCGGGTCTAAAAGTTCCAAAACCTTGGCAGTGTAGTCGTCCATGTCCAAGATAACCGTTGCGTTCCCTTTGTCTGCAGGAAGAATAATTATGCTCTCGTCCATATTGAGAGTCTTTTTTATGTATGGAAGAAAAGCTCTAGCCAGGGGCTGTTTGTCTCCAATTACCCTCGTAGTTGGACGTCTCGGATGCAGTGCTAGCTGGATATCTTTCTGGCTGTACCCAGCGAAAGGAGGAAATTACGCAGTGACCCCTCCTTCGATTCCCGTGGAAGACATTGTTGCCAATATTGAAGCGGCAATCCGTGAGTTACCATCTGAGCAAGCAGATGAAATCCGTCATGAAGCCTCACTTATAATCAAGAAGGCACCGGCACCGCAGAGTAACCTCACGCCTCAGGAGACGAAGGCTATAAAGACTCTCAATATGGACGAGAGCATAATTATTCTTCCTGCAGACAAAGGGAACGCAACTGTTATCTTGGACATGGACGACTACACTGCCAAGGTTTTGGAACTTTTAGACCCGGGTACCTACCGCAAACTACTGAGAGATCCTACCAGCCGGATTCTTCGTGAAACAAACGGCCTGATCAAGGTATCTTCACTACCTGAAAACGTAAAGAAGGGAACCACCAGAAGTGAAGCTTTACCACCAAGACTTTATGGCTTGCCTAAGATACATAAAGATAATGTTCCTCTTCGTCCTATCGTGAGTGCTATTGGATCACCAACTTATAGCATTGCCAAACATTTAGCTACCTTACTTCAACCACATATCGGCGGTACACAGTCGTTCGTCAAAGATTCCGGCCATTTCATTGAAAAATTGAAAACTATTCAACTAGAAGCTGGTGACTTACTAGTAAGTTTTGACGTGGTCTCTCTTTTCACGAAAGTACCTATACAGTCAGCCCTGGAGTACATCGCACGGATTTTTCCTGATGATATCACCGCCTTATTCCGCCACTGCCTCACCGCTAGCTATTTCCTGTGGAAGGGTGATTTCTATGAACAAATTGATGGGGTCGCCATGGGCAGTCCCCTGAGTCCGGTGATCGCGAATTTCTTCATGGAACAATTTGAACAAGTAGCACTAGAGACCGCACCTTTGAAACCTAAAGTGTGGCTACGATACGTGGACGATACTTTTGTAATATGGGTCCATGGTAAAGATCCATTAAATCTGTGTTTACAACATCTTAACAGCCAGAACTCTAACATTCAGTTTACCATGGAGTTAGAAAATGAACAGAAAATCGCTTTTCTCGACGTTATGGTAACGAAGACCGCTGATCTAACCTTGGGACAAACAGTTTACCGTAAGCCGACCCATACTGACCGATATCTACATAAGACGTCCAGCCACCACCCACGACAGAAATACGGAGTGATAAAAACACTGGCTGACCGCGCGAAAAGAATTTGTGTAAAGCAGTGCCTAAAACAAGAAATTGTACACCTCAACGAGGCCTTACGCGCCAATGGGTACAGCCAGAAAGATATCCAGCGAGCACTGCATCCGAGACGTCCAACTACAAGGGTAATTGGAGACAAACAGCCCCTGGCTGCGGCTATAAAAAAGGTCACGGACAGAATAAGGAGGCTACTCGAGTCCCATGATATAAAGACCATATACAGGCCTACACGAAAAATTAAGGACATGTTTAGGTCAGCTAAAGATAAGCGACATCCTCACACCGCGGCAGGGGATTATAAAATCCCGTGAGATTGTGGCCAAGTATATATTGGAACAACGAAAAGAAGTATTGCCACTCGCCTCAAGGACCACGAACGACACAGCCGGCTGGGACAAATAGATAAATCCACTGTAGCAGCACACTCACTACTTGCAGGTCACGATATAAGATATGGAGACACCGAATTTCTGTCCACCTCGGTGTCTTATCATGCCAGGCTACAAAGGGAGCCCATTGAAATTCTGAAGCATACTAACAGCTTCAATCTTAAGGAGGAAGCAGAACGTGTGAACAGAGCTTGGCTTCCAGTCCTTAATCCCCTCAAGCCTGCCCTTATTGACCGTCGTAGACGAGAAGATGCAACAGACGAGCAGCCCTGTCCTTGATGCATTACTTTTATGTGGTACGCCGTTGCTATGGTAGCCTCTATGTGTGGGTTGTTGACTATTAATATATCATCTGTTTACTTGTTTTACCTCGCTTAATGTAACCTGTGAACATTCTGAACGCAGTATTCAGCGAAACGTCAGGACGACAAAATGTCCTTGGAACACGACCTATAAGCCCGCGAAACAGAGATTCCTATTTCAACGCCGGTCGTGAAAGTCTAAATTTTTACTTAATTCGCCTCTATGGGGAGGAAATATCACAATTAGTTCGTGGATTTGAGTGGTTAAGGAAGAAAAAGTCGCAACTTCTGTCATCACTCGCGTTTCTTCTTCGATGCCGAGACACAGGTATGATTCCCAAGTTTATTAAAATGAAGAGACCACTAACCTCAGTTAGAGCCCATAGAATATATGATCGAACTGAACGTTCGCTATTACGTGAACGCATAAGTTTTGCACGTAAGGGGCTCGCTACTACAGATCAGGCACTCTTACAGCTGCACTACCGCATCAGCAGCACACTCTCATATCAGGACTGGGAAAATGTAGATCGTATCACCTTCTACTCTATGCGTTCAACATTTGAACAGTCTAGCATCCGGCAGAAGAAAAAGTTTGAGCGGTTACAGAGAGACCAACCCGCGCCGGTAGTTGCGCCTACGCTGGACATCTCACTTATAATTGTTAACCTGACCAATCGCCACCTGTCAGAGGGGGTAATCTCTATACTAGCGAAAGGAGGAAATTACGCAGTGACCCCTCCTTCGATTCCCGTGGAAGACATTGTCGCCAATATTGAAGCGGCAATCCATGAGTTACCATCTGAGCAAGCAGATGAAATCCGTCATGAAGCCTCACTTATAATCAAGAAGGCACCGGCACCGCAGAGTAACCTCACGCCTCAGGAGACGAAGGCTATAAAGACTCTCAATATGGACGAGAGCATAATTATTCTTCCTGCAGACAAAGGGAACGCAACTGTTATCTTGGACATGGACGACTACACTGCCAAGGTTTTGGAACTTTTAGACCCGGGTACCTACCGCAAACTACTGAGAGATCCTACCAGCCGGATTCTTCGTGAAACAAACGGCCTGATCAAGGTATCTTCACTACCTGAAAACGTAAAGAAGGGAACCACCAGAAGTGAAGCTTTACCACCAAGACTTTATGGCTTGCCTAAGATACATAAAGATAATGTTCCTCTTCGTCCTATCGTGAGTGCTATTGGATCACCAACTTATAGCATTGCCAAACATTTAGCTACCTTACTTCAACCACATATCGGCGGTACCCAGTCGTTCGTCAAAGATTCCGGCCATTTCATTGAAAAATTGAAAACTATTCAACTAGAAGCTGGTGACTTACTAGTAAGTTTTGACGTGGTCTCTCTTTTCACGAAAGTACCTATACAGTCAGCCCTGGAGTACATCGCACGGATTTTTCCTGATGATATCACCGCCTTATTCCGCCACTGCCTCACCGCTAGCTATTTCCTGTGGAAGGGTGATTTCTATGAACAAATTGATGGGGTCGCCATGGGCAGTCCCCTGAGTCCGGTGATCGCGAATTTCTTCATGGAACAATTTGAACAAGTAGCACTAGAGACCGCACCTTTGAAACCTAAAGTGTGGCTACGATACGTGGACGATACTTTTGTAATATGGGTCCATGGTAAAGATCCATTAAATCTGTGTTTACAACATCTTAACAGCCAGAACTCTAACATTCAGTTTACCATGGAGTTAGAAAATGAACAGAAAATCGCTTTTCTCGACGTTATGGTAACGAAGACCGCTGATCTAACCTTGGGACAAACAGTTTACCGTAAGCCGACCCATACTGACCGATATCTACATAAGACGTCTAGCCACCACCCACGACAGAAATACGGAGTGATAAAAACACTGGCTGACCGCGCGAAAAGAATTTGTGTAAAGCAGTGCCTAAAACAAGAAATTGTACACCTCAACGAGGCCTTACGCGCCAATGGGTACAGCCAGAAAGATATCCAGCGAGCACTGCATCCGAGACGTCCAACTACAAGGGTAATTGGAGACAAACAGCCCCTGGCTGCGGCTATAAAAAAGGTCACGGACAGAATAAGGAGGCTACTCGAGTCCCATGATATAAAGACCATATACAGGCCTACACGAAAAATTAAGGACATGTTTAGGTCCGCTAAAGATAAGCGACATCCTCACACCGCGGCAGGGGATTATAAAATCCCGTGAGATTGTGGCCAAGTATATATTGGAACAACGAAAAGAAGTATTGCCACTCGCCTCAAGGACCACGAACGACACAGCCGGCTGGGACAAATAGATAAATCCACTGTAGCAGCACACTCACTACTTGCAGGTCACGATATAAGATATGGAGACACCGAATTTCTGTCCACCTCGGTGTCTTATCATGCCAGGCTACAAAGGGAGGCCATTGAAATTCTGAAGCATACTAACAGCTTCAATCTTAAGGAGGAAGCAGAACGTGTGAACAGAGCTTGGCTTCCAGTCCTTAATCCCCTCAAGCCTGCCCTTATTGACCGTCGTAGACGAGAAGATGCAACAGACGAGCAGCCCTGTCCTTGATGCATTACTTTTATGTGGTACGCCGTTGCTATGGTAGCCTCTATGTGTGGGTTGTTGACTATTAATATATCATCTGTTTACTTGTTTTACCTCGCTTAATGTAACCTGTGAACATTCTGAACGCAGTATTCAGCGAAACGTCAGGACGACAAAATGTCCTTGGAACACGACCTATAAGCCCGCGAAACAGAGATTCCTATTTCAACGCCGGTCGTGAAAGTCTAAATTTTTACTTAATTCGCCTCTATGGGGAGGAAATATCACAATTAGTTCGTGGATTTGAGTGGTTAAGGAAGAAAAAGTCGCAACTTCTGTCATCACTCGCGTTTCTTCTTCGATGCCGAGACACAGGTATGATTCCCAAGTTTATTAAAATGAAGAGACCACTAACCTCAGTTAGAGCCCATAGAATATATGATCGAACTGAACGTTCGCTATTACGTGAACGCATAAGTTTTGCACGTAAGGGGCTCGCTACTACAGATCAGGCACTCTTACAGCTGCACTACCGCATCAGCAGCACACTCTCATATCAGGACTGGGAAAATGTAGATCGTATCACCTTCTACTCTATGCGTTCAACATTTGAACAGTCTAGCATCCGGCAGAAGAAAAAGTTTGAGCGGTTACAGAGAGACCAACCCGCGCCGGTAGTTGCGCCTACGCTGGACATCTCACTTATAATTGTTAACCTGACCAATCGCCACCTGTCAGAGGGGGTAATCTCTATACTAGCGAAAGGAGGAAATTACGCAGTGACCCCTCCTTCGATTCCCGTGGAAGACATTGTCGCCAATATTGAAGCGGCAATCCATGAGTTACCATCTGAGCAAGCAGATGAAATCCGTCATGAAGCCTCACGTATAATCAAGAAGGCACCGGCACCGCAGAGTAACCTCACGCCTCAGGAGAGGAAGGCAATAAAGACTCTCAATATGGACGAGAGCATAATTATTCTTCCTGCATACAAAGGGAACGCAACGGTTATCTTGGACATGGACGACTACACTGCCAAGTTTTTCGAACTTTTAGACCCGGGTACCTACCGCAAACTACTGAGAGATCCTACCAGCCGGATTCTTCGTGAAACAAACGGCCTGATCAAGGTATCTTCACTACCTGAAAACGTAAAGAAGGGAACCACCAGAAGTGAAGCTTTACCACCAAGACTTTATGGCTTGCCTAAGATACATAAAGATAATGTTCCTCTTCGTCCTATCGTGAGTGCTATTGAATCACCAACTTATAGCATTGCCAAACATTTAGCTACCTTACTTCAACCACATATCGGCGGTACCCAGTCGTTCGTCAAAGATTCCGGCCATTTCATTGAAAAATTGAAAACTATTCAACTAGAAGCTGGTGACTTACTAGTAAGTTTTGACGTGGTCTCTCTTTTCACGAAAGTACCTATACAGGCAGCCCTGGAGTACATCACACGGATTTTTCCTGATGATATCACCGCCTTATTCCGCCACTGCCTCACCGCTAGCTATTTCCTGTGGAAGGGTGATTTCTATGAACAAATTGATGGGGTCGCCATGGGCAGTCCCCTGAGTCCGGTGATCGCGAATTTCTTCATGGAACAATTTGAACAAATAGCACTAGAGACCGCACCTTTGAAAACTAAAGTGTGGCTACGATACGTGGACGATACTTTTGTAATATAGGGCCATGGTAAAGTTCAATTAAATATGTTTTTACAACATCTTAACAGCCAGAACTCTAACATTCAGTTTACCATGGAGTTAGAAAATGAACAGAAAATCGCTTTTCTCGACGTTATGGTAACGAAGACCGCTGATCTAACCTTGGGATATACAGTTTACCGTAAGCCGACCCATACTGACCGATATCTACATACGACGTCCAACCACCACCCACGACAGGAATACGGAGTGATAAAAATACTGGCTGACCGCGCGAAAAGAATTTGTGAAAAGCAGTGCCTAAAGCAATAAATTGTACACCTCAACGAGGCCTTACGCGCCAATGGGTACAGCCAGAAAGATATCCAGCGAGCACTGCATCCGAGACGTCCAACTACAAGGGTAATTGGAGACAAACAGCCCCTGGCTAGAGCTTTTCTTCCATATATAAAAAAGGTCACGGACAGAATAGGGAGGCTATTCGAGTCCCATGATATAAAGACCATATACAGGCCTACACGAAAAATTAAGGACAAGTTTAGGTCCGCTAAAGATAAGCGACATCCTCATACCGCCCTCAGGGGCTCACATCTAGTGGGACGTGGGTTAGCGACCACGGGACCCCAGCTGAGTCCGGCATTGCTTCCAGTTAGTTGTGCCGGGCTCCTCTCCGTCTTCTTTCCTGTCGACCTCTCTTGGTCAACTCTTGTTCTTTTCCGACCCCGACGGTATTAGGGTATCCTAGGCCTAGGGAGTCTTTCAATTTCCCGCCTTAGTTGGCCCTTGTCTCATCTTTTCTTTCTTTGGTGTAAATGTGTGTGTGCGTGACAGGAGGTGGAATCCTCCCCTAATCACAAGCTGAGTGGTCGTGGCGAGGTGATGAATGGCTACTGGGAGAGTAGGCACAAGCGACCCACCTCCAGATACCTGGCGACCTCTGGAGAACCTTAGCCTTACCCCGGGCAAGCGGGGCTCTGCCGGGGGTTGACTTTTAGTTCCCTAGCTACTCGTGGGACCCAACATAGCGTCCATTATTTCACAGGGTGGCTCCCTTACAAAGCCGTCTTTAAAATTTTAGAAGAGGAAGTTTATGCCTCTAGTTTCACCGCTTGATGAAAAGGATTCAACGTTTTTCCCTCGGTACCTTATGGTAACAAGGACCGATGGGCAAAATTTTACAAACGTTGATCCTTTTGATTTACTTGATGCAATTGAGGGGAAATGGGGCGATGTAGACACAGTAAAAAAGCTGCGAAACGGCGCACTCTTGATAAAAACTCAAGGAAAGAGACAGACAGATGGTCTTCTTGGGACGACAAGTTTCGGTGGTATTCCAGTCGAGGTAGTGAAGCACCAGTCCCTAAACCTGAAGAAAGGTTTAGTATTTCATAGGGACCTGGTGAACACTACCGACGAGCGTATCCTGGAAAGAACTGGAAAGCATGGCGTTGTCGAGGTGAGACGAATCAAACGTAAGATGAATGGTGTACTAATTGACACCGGGGCGTTCATCTTATCGTTTGAGTCGGATAGCCTGCCCAAGAGGATCAAAGTGTCAATGTACACTCTCGATGTGCGACCGTATATTCCATCTCCATTGCGGTGTTTTCAGTGTCAGCGATTTGGACATACCTCATCTCGTTGCTCGGGAAAGCCTATCTGTCTTTCCTGTGGCAAGGCCACTCATGAGGGAGAGGAATGTACACCACCTCCCGCTTGTCCAAATTGCAAGGGAGAGCACTCTCCTCGCTGGAAGGAATGTCCTGCCTTCCTAGAGGAGAAGAAAATTCAAGAAATAAAGACCTTAGACGAGCTCTCCTACACTGAAGCACGCAGAAAATATCGCTCCATGGCCTCTCCTATTTTCTCAGTATCATATGCTCAAAAGGTATCAAAAGAATCTAGTAATCAAGCGGCAAATTTGACAACGGAAACAAGTTCTAAAAGAGTTACCACTGTTAAAGGGGCTACAAATAGCCCTATTATCACCCCTGTTAGCCAGAAGAAGGTTACGGAATCTTCTTCTGGCATCCAACAAAAGGCGCAGGTGCCTCCAACTAAACCGGCGCCATCGGAGAAGGAAACTCCTCCGATAAGGCCAGTGAAGAAGCAATCTCCGACTCGTTCGAGGAGGAAGTCTTCGCCGGCCACGGCTGGACCCATATCCAGCCAAACAAAACAGGGAACAGAAACGGCGGGTAAGAAAGAGACTGTCCATCGCCGTCTCCCTTGCCCTCCTGCTGAAAAGGCAGCTCCAATACCTCCTGGCAATTCTGCTTCCACGACCACCGGAGGAGCAGTGCTAGCAAGTGCTGCATTGTTTGGCAGGACGGAGACGTCAGGGGGGAAGGGACCAACTACTTCCCCAAATAGTCGTCAACGCCGGTTCAAAAAGAAAAATAGTCGGGACGTGCCGGGGACGGACTCCCAGTCATCGGACCGGGAGAAGGTCCCTCGTCACCGCTCTCGCTCTTCACCAAGGACGAGACCCGGAAAGTCCGGCGATAACCGTTCGCCAACCAAGAGAGCATTCGCTCCGTTTTCTTCGTCCTCCGAAGGAAATGTGGAGATTGAGGAATGCTCTCCTACCCTATCACCTACTCCTAAGGATAGGGATGGTTGGCAAACGGTTAAGCATAAGTAGACGACTATCTTCTACTTAAGTCCACACTATGGCACTATTACAATGGAACTGTAATAGCTATTTTCGACATCTCGCTGAAGTACGCCAATTGATTTCTCAGTTTACGGCAAACATTGTCTGTCTTCAGGAATCCAGGTTTCGTCCTGGACATGAGACAACAATGCGACACTTCAAACTCTTCTCTAAAGACCGGGTGGACGGAGCTGTGGCCGCCGGTGGCGTCTGCACTCTCGTCCACTCTAGTCTCTTTAGTGAAGAGGTGCCGTTGCGTACTCAGCTAGAAGCAGTTGCAGTTCGTACTTCGTTGCCAGTAATGGCAACAGTATGTAACGTGTACATCCCGCCTGATTCTAAACCGGTTTACGGACAGCTGGAGGATCTAGTCTCTCAGCTCCCCCCTCCTTTTCTCCTTCTGGGAGATGTTAATGCCCACAACACCATCTGGGGCTCCGCTACCACTAGCGGTAAAGGGAGAGATTTTGAGAGGCTGATCAGGCGGCTGGACCTGTGTTTGTTGAACACAGGGGAACCTACGCACTTCTCTATTGCACACGGCACTTATTCAAGTGTCGATATTACCTTGTGCAGTCGTGCGCTGGTTCCCCTGCTACAGTGGGGTGTACACAATGACCTTTGTAATAGTGACCATTTTCCAATTATTGTTACTCTTCCGAACCAGAGAGCCATCGAGTTACCAAGTCGATGGCTTCTCCGTCGGGATGATTGGCCAACTTTCATGGCACGTGCGGTGTTTGCCGAAGATACCTTTGAGAGTGTCGACGATCATACCATTCACATAACGAATGGTATTTTGGCTGCTGCTGAGGAAACAATACCTTCCTCATCCGGAAACTCTCGCCGGAAGCTTTTCCCTTGGTGGACAGCCGATATTGCAGCAGCCATTAAAGATCGTCGACGTGCTTTCAAATGCGATCGGAGGCAAAACACTATGTCCAACCTTATCACCTTTAGAAGGATGCGTGCCAGATCTGATTCGGGAGAGTAAGAAAACGACGTGGGAAAAGTATGTGTCGTCTACGACGGCACATACTCCTTCATCTCAAGTGTGGACTAAGCTTCGCCGGATCTCCGGACTCCCGACATCACTGTCGATACCCGGAGTGTCCATCAATGGAGACATCATCACGGACCATCTCGCCATTGCCAACAGCATTGGCTCGCACTTCTCCGATGTATCCTGCTCCGGGAGTTACGATCCTACATTTCTGACTCTGAAGTGGGAGGCAGAGACTCACCCCTTGTCCTTTGCCACTGCTGCTTCGGAGTCCTATAATGTACCATTCTCTGAATGGGAACTGCGCAGTGCGCTTGCACTGTGCAGGGATACGGCTCCTGGACCGGATAACATACATAATCAAATGTTAAAACATCTGTGCGAAGCCAGTATAAAACAACTGTTGATCCTCTTCAATCGTATATGGATTGAAGGGGAGTTTCCATCTCAATGGCGAGAGGGGATCGTGATACCGATTCCTAAGGCTGGAAAGGATCCCAAGTTTTTAAGCAGCTATAGGCCCATTTGTTTGACAAATGGCCTATGTAAGCTGCTCGAAAAGATGGTGAACCGTCGACTGGTGTGGTTCTTGGAGGATAAAGGTCTCCTGTCTGAGTACCAATGTGGATTTCGCTCTCATAGGTCCACCACTGACCATCTGGTGCGACTTGAGAGCGCCATACAGGAGGCTTTTTTCCGAAAGCAGCACCTAGTCACGGTTTTCTTTGACCTCGAGAAAGCCTACGACACCACATGGCGCTACGGGATCCTTTCCACCCTTCACAAGTGGGGACTCCGTGGTAACTTACCGACTTTCATTGCGAATTTCATGTCCATCCGACTCTTCCGTGTAAGGGTCGGTAGGACATTATCGCAATACTATACCCAAGAAAATGGAGTTCCTCAGGGTTCAGTGCTGAGTGTCACCTTGTTCGCGATTGCCATTAATGGCATTGTTGCCGCCGCCGGGTCCGCGGTAGTTCCATCGCTGTATGTAGACGATTTAGCTCTGCATTACAGCTCTGGAAGTATGGCAGTCGTGGAACGGCAATTGCAGCTAGCCATCAACCGGGTCGACAGGTGGGCTCACGACCGGGGTTTTCGTTTTTCAGCAGCGAAAACCTCCGTCGTTCATTTTTGTCGGCTACGGAGGCTACATTTACACCCTGAACTACATCTCAGGGATGCTGCGTTGCCGTTGGTTGACACTTATCGCTTCCTGGGGCTCCATTTTGACAGCAAGTTAACGTGGCAGCACCATATACGGCAATTGAAAATGACATGTCTCAGGAAACTGAACATGCTCAAGTTTCTTAGTGGCACTACGTGGGGGCTGACCGTGCGGTGCTGCTACGGTTCTACCAAGCCCTCGTCCTGTCCCGGCTAGACTATGGTTCGGCGGCATACGGTTCAGCAAGGCCGGCAACCTTGAAAATGCTGGACAGTATCCACCATAGTGGCGTTAGGCTGGCTACCGGTGCCTTCCGGACCAGCCCGATACCCAGCCTACTCGCCGAATCGGGTGTTCCACCTTTAAATTATAGACGCCAACATATGCTTTTAACATATGCTGCCAATGTGCGTCAAATGCCGCAACACCCAACCTATCAAGCTCTCTTCGGTACCCAAAACCACCAGGGGTACGCCTACCGGCCTCGTGCCACTCGGCCGGTTGGTATTAGACTTGATAGCTCGTGTACTGAAATAGGAGTGGCTGTAGGTCCCTGTATGATCCGGACATCTAGCGAGGTGCCTCCGTGGCAAGCCCCGCGTCCGGAAATTCGGTTAGACATTCACCAAGGTCCTAAAGTGGACACGGATGCGACCGTTTACCGGAGGCAGTTCCACAGCATAGTTCACCAATTTCCGGACGCTGGCATTCTATACACGGATGGTTCGAAGGTGGACGAGAAAGTGGGTTGTGCTTACGTTATTGATGGTGCAAGTACCAAGATCTCTTTGCCTGAGGCCTGTAGTGTGTTTACTGCGGAGCTCGTTGCCATCTATGAAGCTCTGCAGTTTGCACTACAGGATGCACGAATCCACTTTCTCGTGTGTACCGACTCTTTGAGTTCGTTGCAGTCAATTGCTACATGTTTCCCGCAACACCCCCTAGTGCAGCGAATCCACGACCTACTAGCCGGGCTGTGCCACGCTGACACTCGAATCACCTTTCTGTGGCTTCCAAGCCACATGGGAATTGCGGGAAATGAGTTAGCAGATCAAGCTGCAAAAGAGGCGGTATCACTACCACCTCGACCAATGGAGGTACCCGCTAGAGATATTCGCTCTCAGTTACGCCTACAAGTTCTGGCTTTTTGGGAGAGTCAGTGGCTAGCTGACCCACTGCCCAGTAAACTGAGAGCGATCAAGGGAACTACTCGCGTGTGGCGGAGCTCCTTCCGGGCCCGGAGAGAGTCCGTCATTTTGTGTAGGCTAAGGATAGGTCATACAAGATCCACCCACTCGTACCTAATGAGAAGGGAAGACCCCCCACTTTGTGCCTGTGGAGACGTATTCACCGTGGCCCACATTTTCACCGAGTGTGTGGATCTTGCTGACTTACGAAGAAACCTTGGTTTGCAGACTACACTCAAACTTATATTAGCCGATGACGCGGTGGCTGCTGATCGCGTTATCCGATTTATAAGTGAGAGTGGGTTAGGGCCAGCAATCTAAATTTTCCAGTGAACATTGACTCAATGACTTGTTCGTTTTTGAATGATAATGTTTTATTTTTTCCGTAATTTTTGTTTATTTTTATAATTTTTATTTTTTATTGAATTGTTTGTTTTTGTTTTATTAATTTTTGGTCTTTTTAAATTTAGATGTCACCTCAAAATTTTAAATTCAACTCAAAATTTGTATTCTTTAATCTGTGTTAAGAGGGGCAGATGACCTCGTAGTTCCGCCCCTTAAAACAACAATAACTAACTAACCTCATACCGCGGCAGGGGTTTATAAAATCCCGTGTGATTGTGGCCAAGTATATATTGGAACAACGAAAAGAAGTATTGCCACTCGCCTCAAGGAGCACGAACGACACAGCCGGCTGGGACAAACAGATAAATCCACTGTAGCAGCACACTCACTACTTGCAGGTCACGATATAAGATATGGAGACACCGAAGTTCTGTCCACCAGGGTGTCTTATCATGCCAGGCTACAAAGGGAGGCCATTGAAATCCTGAAGCATACTAACAGCTTCAATCTTAAGGAGGAAGCAGAACGTGTGAACAGAGCTTGGCTTCCAGTCCTTAATCCCCTCAAGCCTGCCCTTATTGACCGTCGTAGACGAGAAGATGCAACAGACGAGCAGCCCTGTCCTTGATGCATTACTTTTATGTGGTACGCCGTTGCTATGGTAGCCTCTATGTGTGGGTTGTTGACTATTTATATATCTTCTGTTTACTTGTTTTACCTCGCTTAATGTAACCTGTGAACATGCTGAACGCAGTATTCAGCGTAACGTCAGGACGACAAAATGTCCTTGGAACACGACCTATAAGCCCGAGAAACAGAGATTCCTATTTCAAACATACCGAAGCTTACCAAGAGAAAACAGTGTCAACCCTCTCACTGACATTCGTTGACTAATTAAAGATTTATTTATAAGTGTATTCTTTGTATTGTGGTAAAATGAAGTTAGTATGTAATAGATATAAAGCGCGTACCGTTCTTCTTTTTTTCCGCCAAAGAATAATTATTCCATAATGTAGTGTAATTAGGTTAAGTCTATATTATCCTCCACGTCAGTTTATCGAAGAGGTTATAGAAGCGATGGGGAGGGGGTGGGGGGTGGGGGGCGTGATGACGACCCGGATCTGAAAAGGGGGGCGTCAGCTGGCAAAGGTTGGGAACCACTGCTGTAGCCAACTAAGTAATTAAGTAGGCTATTTATCCGTTAGGTTCTTATATATTCATCGTTCTTATTCATTGTTTTTCCAGTTTCTTCATTTCATACTCTATATATTTTACTTAATTTAATTTCTCAAGAGATTTATTAAACACTAGCTGTACCCGGCATACGTTGCAATGCCAATCAAAGAAAGTGTTGGCATTATAACTTTGTATGTTGAAGTGCTTTTGGATTCCCAATATTGTTTTTCTTTTTCCGTTAACCACCTCTAAACTATTGTAAAATTGATTTACCATCTCAAAATAATCATGCGAGCGTGCTCAACAACTCACCAAATTTTCATCGCAATGAATGGTATATGAACGCATACGGGACTTTGTTGAAACGATTCGAGCGCCGTCACCCATTTGTTGAATATACTCGTACGCTACCTATTGTAAAATGGATTTACTAAGTGAAAATCGTCCCTGGCGTGTACACAACAACTCATGATACTTTCATCGCAATCGGATGAATGGCATATGAACGCATAGGCCTACGGGGTTTTGCTTAAACGATTCGCGCGACGACACTCATTTGTTGAATCTACTTGTGCGCCACCCATTGAAAAACGGATTAACTAATTCATACACCTTCGCAGGACTGTGCTCAAATCCCCAAAGTTTTATGATAATCGGATGAATGTTATATGAACGCATACGGGACTTGGTTGAAACGATTCACGCGCTGTCACCCATTAATTGAATCTAATCGTGCGCTACCAATTGTAAAATGGATTTACTCAATCAGAAATCTTTGCGGGAGTGGAAACAACATTTCCCCAAATTTCATTGCAATCGCATGAATGGTATATGAACGCATACGGATTTTTTTTAAACGATACGCACGCCGTTATTCATTTGTTGAATCTACTTGTGCGATACCTATTGTAAAGTGGATGTACTGAGCCAGAAACCTTCCCTGAAGTGTACACAACATCTCACTCAAGTTTCATCGCTTTCGGACAAATGGTATATGAACGCATACGGGACTTTGTTAAAACGCTTCTCGCGCCTTCGCTCATATGTTGAATCTACTTGAGCGCTACCTATTGTAAAATGGATTAACTAAGCCTGAAATCTTCCCTGGAGTGTACACAGCCACTCACCCAAGTTTAGTCGCTATCAGACGAATGGTATATGAACGTATACGGGACTATGTTGAAACACTTCGGGCGTCGTCGTTCGTTTGTTTAATCTCCTTGTGCGATACCTATTGTAAAGTGAATTTACTAACCCAGAAACCTTCCCTGAAGTGTACACAACATCTCACCCAAGTTTCATCGCTATCAGACGAATAGTATACGAACGCAATCGGGACTTTGCTGAAACGCTTCGCGCATCGTCGCTCATTTGTTGAATCCACTCATGACATGGATGGATTTACATGGATTTACTAAAACAGAAACCTTGCCTGTAGTGTACACAACCTCTCAGCCAAGTTTCATCGATATCGGACGAATGGTATGTGAACGCATACAGGACTTTGTTGAAACGCTTCTCCCGTCGTCTCTCATTTGTTGAATCTACTCGTGCGCTACCTATTGTTAAGTGGATTTACTAAGCCAGACACCTCCCCTGAATTGTACACAACATCTCACCCAAGTTTCAACACTATCAGACAAATAGTATATGAACGGATACGGGACTTTGTTTAAGCGATTCGCGTGCCGTCACTCATTTGTTGAATCTACTCGTGCGCTACCTATTGTTAAGTGGATTTACTAAGCCAGACACCTCCCCTGAATTGTACACAACATCTCACCCAAGTTTCATCACTATCAGACAAATAGTATATGAACGCATACGGGACTTTGTTTAAGCGATTCGCGTGCCGTCACTCATTTGTTGAATCTACTCGTGCGCTACAACGTTCATATTTATTCACCTTTTAAACCTTCTTTGGACTTCCACAAATAATTCAAGACCAAGATTAGCCAAATCGGTCCAGCCGTTCTCAAGTTTTAGCGAGACTAACGAACAGCACATAATTTTTATATATATAGATAGATTGTGAGGTTTGAGGCCATTTTACAGTGTTGCCTAAATGAACGAAAGTTTGGTGCTTTTCAGTAGGTCAACACGAATGTACCCAAATAGAGCTGGTTTATGCCCTGATCCTGAAATAAATTACATAAGATTAATAAATACACTAGGATGACCAGTTTCGATCGTCAAGCGATCATCATCAGACCCATTACACTTAGGCTATAAAATCTATTGTTGAGACTACAGGTGAAAAATACATACAATATGTACAATTATTTAGTTGCAGTGTTGGTAATGCAACAGTCGGTGTATGTTAAATGTGGTATATCTAATGTTAGGTGAACTTCTAAAATAGTGATGAAAATCTGGAATTTGTTAGGGGTGATTATATGGTTTTACAAAATCAACTACGGTTATACTGAAATAATACAAGCTTACTTTAAGTAACAAATTAGCAAACATACTATTATCTTCTGAAGATAAGAGTACTCTCATGTTAGTTTTGAGTGCCACTTGTGTTATATCCGGCCAGATGTAAGATCTTTTTAATGAAGCGTTCACTTCGGCGGCTCTCGTTCCTCTGGTAACAACTGGTAAGTTCAGACGAAAATCTCCGGCGAACAAAACTGTGCAGCCACCCATAGGTGTGTTCCGATTCCTTAGATCACGCAAGGTCCTCTCTACAGCTTCAACGGAAGTTTTGTGCGACATTGTAGCCTCATCCCATACAACTAAAGAACAATTTCGGATTAAACTGGCAGTGTTATTTGATTTGAAATATTAGATACACTTCCATCATTACTGCTGACTTTCGATGAAAGTTTAAATGTTGCATGAGCTGTTCCTCCCCCTTCCAAAAGAGTGGCTGCAATTCCAGATGATGCGACGGCAAGAGCAATATTACCACCAGACCTCACTTTGGCGAGCAACAAATTAATCATGAACGTTTTGCCTGTGCCTCCAGGTGAATCGAGAAAAAATATCTGATCGTGGTTCAGACGGTGTTCTTCTTGAGCAACGGTTTGAAGGAGCCGAAGACGAAGTCTTTCTTTCTCTTGTGACGATCGAGAAATTATTTGTTGCTCTGTTTAATTGTTACGTGATAATCGCTTTCTTATGTCGATGAACTATGACCTATATCCGTCTTACATCTCGGCATGATGGCTTAAAATCACTGACTGGACTATTAATTATAATGAATTCTTACCAGATGCAATTTAAGAATGGTGAGGTGCATGAAGCACAAATCCCCCTTCCGTCCAATCTTAAATTGACTGTGAATTTTTCGTTCCGAAAAGTTCACAGGCGAAATGAAGAAAAGCCGAGTTGCACTTTCAGGGGAATGGCGAGGTGCATGATCCACTAACCCCCTTCCGTCCAATCTTAACTTAACTGTGTATTTTGCGCAAAGTTCACAGGCGAAATGAAGAGTAGTACTTCCAAGGAATGGCGAGGTGCATGAAACACAAATCTCCCTTCCGTCCAATCTTAACTTGATTGTGTATTTTGCGGAACGGAAAGTTCACAGGCGAAATGAAGAAAAGCCGAGTTGCACTTCCAGGAAAACTCCAAACACAAGCACCCTTCCCTAAAGTCTAAACTCAACACGACTCGACGGTTTGCTGCTGGCTGTATGTGGGTTAATAGGTTCGCCCGCTAATTAGGAAGGGGGGAGGGGATAGACTCGCCCTTAGCTAGCTCGTAAACTGTCGCCTCAGTATTTGAATGGACATGGTTGGAAGAAATGAAAACGTAAAACCACTTATAGTGGGCGATGTATTGAAGATATAGATATGCTCTCGCGGACTTTTTTGTAGAACTTTTCATTTTGAACAATTCTTACACTCATAGTAGGCATATGTAGATATTTTTTACGGTTTGCCCAGCGTAAACTTACAAAGCGCTCGGACGGCCCGTTTTTTTCCGACTTTTTCACTGAAATCGTTACTGCTCGGCTTCCTTTGATCATAATTAAATAATTTTCTACAGAAATCATCCTCGATATATCCTTTACAGGATGGTGAAAGCCGCATCAAAATACATCCAGAGGTTCCAGAGATTACCCGTTACATCCAAGAATCGGGGATTTGTTTTATACTATGTAGGGATTAGATAAGGATTATTGCGTAGGTTCATTATTCAAACGTTGGCTCCGATCGCTTGATTAGGACAAAAATGAAAACAAAACAACGTAATTTTAAAATTTCACACAGTCGCCATCTTGAGGTTATGAAAACAATTGAACTAAATAAGATGCCAGTGAATTACAATGTCTATAAACATTTACTGTACCATATTTCACTGCGCTAGGATGGTTAAATCGTGTGAAAAGTCTATTAAAATGTTTCAATTTCATGTGTATGCAAATTCTGGGTTTTCCGACTTCTAAATCCACCATTCTCTTTGTGGACCTAATATATTCCTGAAATATCTACCTTTCCTTGATTCCCAATTTCTCCATCATCCCTTTATTGTTCATGGCGAGAATTTCCGCTGCATATAGATCTTCTGGTCGGCAGTGCAGTGCAATAATGTTTGCTGTACGCATAATTCTTTCTTTCTTTCTTTCTTTCTTTCTTTCTTTCTTTCTTTCTTTCTTTGTCATGCCCGACTAAGGAGCGCGATTGAACTTATTTAGCTGATGGTATTGCCTTTCTCTTCTCCCAAAATCTCTTCATCTTCTCGCTGTGGCTTCTCTTGCGATCTTCTGACCAGGTTTTGTTGGTGACAGTGCTTGTATGTTCTGCAATGCGGTGATTATCGACTAATTCTCTGAACTTAGCTCTGTCTAGTAAAATGTCATCTGTGATGGCTATTTCCTGAAGATATTTTCCAACTTCAAGCAGCCAGGTGTTTTAACTTTCATTGTCAGGGCAAGGTTAAGAATCCTTTTGGTCAGTCTCTGATTGCCCATCCTGAGGATATGCCCGTAAAATTTCAATCGTATTTTCCTAAATGTGTTTGAGATTTTCTCCGAGTGCTGGTATAAGTCTTGGGATTTTCTTTTCATCCAGATTCCCCCTGTATAGACTGGTCCTAAATGTTTCTTAGGATTTTCCTTTCTTGCTTTTCCACATCTTTAATTAATGATCTGCCCCCAATAATCAGCGTTTAAGAAGCATATAGTGCATCAGGCTTGATTACAGTGTTGTAATGCCGTAATTTTGCATTTCTGGATATTGATTTTTATTATTTCTGTTCCAAGTGAGTCTGCAAGCATTTTGCAGTTTAGAGATCATTTCTTTATTATTATTATTATTATTATTATTGTTATTATTATTATTATTATTATTATTATTATTATGATTATTATTATAAATGCACTTTATTTGAAGTATGATCCTACAATATCAAAACGAGAAGCAATGTGTCAATATCAGTCAAAGATACTGAGGCATTAGTTTGAAGAGGTTCTACTCACTGAATGCTATTCTGGTGGTGAAGTCGGCGGTAGAAAAGATATGTGATTATTCCCACAAGAGTCTTGGTGCAGTGGTATTTGGGGGAGAGAGATAACTGCCGGCCAGCCAGACAATCGCTATAGTAACAGTGCAGAGAGCACGGGGTAGACATGAAATGTATAGGACCTGCCCTCGGAAGCAAGGGGAATGACTCCTTTCTTGTTGAAGAAAGCGAATAAGTTCTCTTTGAAGTGGATGGAAGGAACAGCTTCATATCGGCTGCCTACTGTCTTCCTTCCATTTCGTTCTTTAACGGAGAAGTGAGGGGGGGGGGGTAAAGAGGGATGAGAGGAGAGGGTAGGAGATTGGGAAGAAAGGTTGGAGAATAAAACACACACACACAAAAAAGTGTTTCGAGTTTCTCCTGAGATCGTTCCAATGATTGAGGCTCGGCATTCGTTTGAACAAGACGTCCAATATTTCTGGAGCAAGCACACAATACGTCTTTCACTCACTGTGTTGGTTGTTCCCTTTCAATATTAATTCAACATCTTTCTTCGCCTTTCCTTTATCTCAAACCACCCACTTAACCTCATTTTATTTCAATTATTCATGAATTAACAGCCCAAATACATCTCATATTCACGTCCAATTGTAAATTATGTTACGGTTATCATGACAAAAACCCCACGTCGTACACATGTGAATTGGCGGGTATTTCGTGAGAGCGCAGGGGATAGAGATGGTTGGTTGGTTCCTTAGTTTAGGAGCTGCGACAACGCGGTCATGTAGCCCCGTGTACTTGGGTGTGTGTGTAGAATTTGTCTGATAACCGGTGTTAAATGTGATGGCTGTATTAGTGTGTGTTATCTGTGATTCAGGTAGAAGGACTGCAGACGATTTTTTTCAAGTAGTTCCTACTTTTGCTACCAAATGCTACCGACACCTAGCTGCGGACGTGGCTACTAAATGCCATCGCAATCAGCACCTGGCGGCGAACTTTGGAACTAATTTAACGTTATCAAACTGACCTACAGATTTCAGCTTCCACAAGTGTAGTTGTTGGACGGGTTTTTTCATGTCTTAAATCTATAACATGGGACCGCCGTGCCGGCTTTACTTCCCCTCCGAAGGAAGGCATACTGAGAGATTTTTAACGCTCTTAAAAATCCGACGACTTTGGCCGGGTTTCAAGGGGTTAGAGATAGCTACCACGACGGACAAAATGTTGATGACATATTTGTGGATATATTATGCAAATTAAATTATGTAAGGGGAAATTTTTGCCCCAGGACTAATACATTCGGTGCTAGGGTTGGCTAGGAAGCGGCCATGAACTTAATTTATAAACCATCACAGCATTTGCCTGAAGTATAAATGAGAAACCACGGAATTCCTTTTCTTGGATTACCATGGTGGGAATCGAACAAACGCTTATTAGTCAGTTATCCTTAATGAGGATAAGAGATCCCCTTCTAACCCTCTGACTAGAATTAAATTTATTGGCAGAATCTGGAGACATGTTAGCCTCACCGATAGTCATTACACTAGTTGGTCCCATCATTCAGTATTTAAACCTGCTCTTCTTTAACGCGAATAACAGACATGAAAGTGATCGCTGGTATAAGATGTGGTCATTCAGGAGGAGTTGCAGTGGGGATCAAGTTGTGTTACCTCACTCACTCCCATAGTCCACTTCAAATAATTATGTTGTTCGCCATATTGGACACCGAATGTTCATTATAGGAGAGGAACAGCTGTAATACGTCCATCTGCACAGATCGCATTCACACAAATATTTTCAAGTGCAAAGAATCATCAATGGCTGAATTTATAGTAAAGCCTTCATTACTTCCGATAGCTTGCCACGGTGGGTGAGTGGATAGCGTGTCGGTCTACTAACCCCAAGTTTGCAGGTTCGTTCCTGGCCGTGGTAAGTGATTTTTTTGAAAGGCGGCAAAAATACGACACGCATGTCATACGATGTTGGCATGTCAAAGAACCCATTTGAATTCAGTAGGCCGTGTTCATAATGGCAAAATTAATCTCGGGAGTTTCCGCCAACACAAAGTTCCTCATTTCTCTACTAGAAAGCGCTATAGTGTTCAAGGAGCTTAGATATCTAACCTCCTTGACTTTCATAGTGATTCAAGGAACAACGAAATTCGACATGCAAGCTACCCTCTGGGTGTCAAATAACAAAGCTTGCACCCGGCATCCGGGGCCATACGATATTATTATTATTATTATTATTATTATACTTACAGTTTTATTTTATTCTTTTTTTCTCTTTATAATGTGTTAAAGTAACATACTACTTATTAAAAATACATATTTATGAACATTAAACTGTGTTAAAATTAAACTCATTGCCCCTTGAAACTTTTAGTGATAGGCCGACTACCATCTACAGTAGTTGGCTCCGGGCGCCAAGTAGCCTTATTACGCCACTGCTCGCTGGTAGAAGTTAGATGTGGTCATTCAGGATGAGTTGCAGTGGGGATCAATCACTCCCTTACTTCACTCCAAATATGTTGATCGCCATATTGGACACCGAATATACAATATAGGAGAGGAACAGCTGTAATACGTCCATCTGCACAGATTGCATTCACACAAATATTTTCGAGTGCAGAATATCATCATTGGCTGAATTTATAGTAAAGCCATCATTACTTCCGACTTGAGGTTTCAGTGCCAGGCTCGAGTTTCGTTCAATAAATCGCGACATCGTGAACGAAACTCAATTTGTCGTGATATACCGATTTGAATGGCAGCCTGTGATTGACTAGTTAAAGTGATTTTCCTTCTGACCGCTAGTTAACTCTAGGGTAACACTGAAAAGTCAAGTCTGAAATAATGATGGCTTTGGTTGGTTGGTTGGTTCTTAAGTTTAGGGGCTGCGACAACGCAGTCATGTAGCCCTGTGTACTTTGGGTGTGTGTAGAATCTGTCTGATAACCGGTGTTAATTGTGATGACTGTATTAGTGTGTGTTATCTGTTTTTTAATTTAAGTACACACTGCAACTTAGAATTTTTCAAATAGCTACTACTTTTGCCGCCAAGCGCCACCGTCAACGACTACTAGGCCAAGTTCAGAACTTAGCTACTAGATGTCACCGCAGTCGGCTCTTGGCAACGAAAGTAGAAACCTAAGAGCGTTGTTTACATTCTTAACCTATCCAATTTAGCTTCACACAGGTGTAATTAGTGGAAGGTTCTTTAACATGCCATAAATCTATGACATGGGACCGTCGGCTTTACTTCCCCTCCGATGGAAGGCATACTGAAATGATGGCTTTACTATAACGTGTTTCAGTTTTGACAAACAAATCTTCTACCTGACTGATGAGATCTCAGTGACAGAGGAATGAAGCCACTGAGAACGGTATGCATCAAGTGGAGTAATTAAGGTGGAAAAATAAAATACACCCTAGAACTCGGACACTCCAATACCACCAGGGTTGGAAGAAAAGAATAGTTGACCCACCACTGAGAGAAACCTGACACAAATAATATTTCAGGAATTTTAGGGTCTGATGAGAGAATTATTAATATAAAGATAATTTTTGGCACAGTGGACATATTTGATGTGCTTAACAATTAAGTTTCAGTGCACTAAGCAGGGAGTGCATAGTTACGACGATTAGATATTCATATTAAATGTGAACTCCATTACCCTTAGCGATTGCTTCCTACTCCAATCCTAATTAATATCTGCATTGCGAACAGCAGTAGGAAGTTAACACTGCGAAACAATCTAACACAAAATATAATGATGTTATATTTTTACGTCAGTTATTTCTTCATCATCGTAACAATCACTGCCCACTAACTGTTTTACAATATACAGTTCCGTGAGCGAAGATGAAGCAGACGCCATGTTTACATTCAATCTTTATTATCAGTAAATCTGTCATAAACATTCGAGAACAACGAAGATTAAAAATTCATTACAATTCCCGCAAACTATAGCAAATAGGGAAGGTGTTCTCTCGAAGACCACTAGATGGCAGCACAATACTGGAATACAGCACAGCATTCATACGAGCGCTGTGAATAAGTTATCGTCATGTCGTGTGCGATGCGACATCGAAGCGAAAGTTACATATTTTAATGTAAAACCCCACTTGACATAGGAGTGCAAAAGATTAAATAAAATGCTTGATTATCTCTCCAGAAACACCACACACGCCACCACCTAAACCCTCGTGGTTCAGTCCCTGTTCGTCGTAAAAACAAACTAAATTCACTATTTGACAGACCAAAGCTTTGTTTATAAGATTTATACAGAGCATTGTTGTGAAATTTGCCATATTAAATCCAAAGACAACACAGACATAGAGGCCGAATTGCGACCTTCCTTTTAAAATGTCCCAACGTTCGGCACTTTCGGCGGTGCCGGATGTTATTGGATATGCACTTTAACTACTTAAAAATGTAGCTCTATCCTTCGAATTTAATTTGTGATATCTCCGGTCGATTTAGAGACTACTGTTTGCATTAAATGCTAATTCCAGTGAGGGCATGCACTTTTCCAGGTCTCCAGTAGCTCCAGGGCCTGGAATTCAAGGAAACCAACACAGGAAAGTTGGGGACGTTTAATATGTTGTTAAGAACATCAAATAAGACCACTGTGAAAAAGTTAGCTTTACATTAATTATTTCCACCTTTAGATGATTTTGACCTAAAATTACTGGGCTATAATTGAATGCAATGCAATCGATATTTCAATATGAACTCGTCTGCCTCTTGAACTGTTGAGGAGCATGATAACTATCTGTCTGTTTTATTACGGTGCATTAGCATTCTATAGCCAGAGCAATAAAGTAATCTTTACAACATCGTAAAGAGCGGCAATCCGTTATGTCAGGGTTCCGAGTGTTATATTACGACTTGATAAATCTACTCGTACAGAATTTGTGGCATATTTCACTTCATTATCACAGCTCCGCTGCCACTGATAACGTCATATAACATACGACCTAAAATAAAGTAGCCTACGATGTAATTTACATTAAAGGTTTAATAACGACGTTGAAACTAAGAGGGGGATAAGGAACATAGGTAAGGATGCAATTTACGCTCCTTGATCTGCGGAAAAGTGTGAATAACAGGGAGAATTTACAGTGAAGTATGTCACCGAGTTACGCGATAAGGTTTTATATTATATCATTGAAAGAGATATGAAACTAACTCAACAAATGAACTGACTAGAAGCAATCCCTAGGAAAGTCAAACTAAACAAGTAGTTCCGTGAATAACTAAAGCCTATTTTCTTATATCCTACATAAGCTAATTGGCATTTGTTTCCATAACCACAAGATGGCAGCTATGCGAAATTTTAGAATCTCGTTTTTACTTATTTTGTCCTAATCATGCGATTTCAGTTTGATTGCAGGATAGATTCGTAGATATTGAGAACCGTCTAAATATTTCGGATGGTCGTCATGTTGGATTTTTATATATGTAAGTCTAAGAGTTATGTACTGTTCAACACCCCCCCCCCCCCCCCCTTGGCACTATACAGCCCATGACGGGCTAAGGCCGACCAAGCGACCGCTGCTCAGCCATTTGGCCTGCAGATATTGGGGTGAAACGTGATCAGTGAGTCGGGTCCCCTCGGCCGTTAATCTTGGTATTCGTGATTCGTGATCGGGGCGCTGTCTCACTGTCAGACAGCTACTCAATTGTCCTCACGAGGCTGAGTGCACCCCGTTCCAACCCTCACGTCAGTTTTAAAATCCCTGATGGAGCCGGGGATCGAACTCGGGGCCTCCAGGTGAGAGGCAGGTGCGCTACTCCAACACCACGGGGCCGGCTATGTACTGTTACATGAAGATTAGTGTGTACGTGTAGTATTCAAACATCAATCGCATGATTAGGACAAACTAAGTAAAAACGAGATTTTAAAATTTCGCACAGCTGCCATCTTGTGGTTTGGAAACAATTGAAATAAATTAGATGCCAGTGGATTAACATTTGTATAAGGATTTACTGTACCAAGTTTCACTGCAATCGGATGGTTAAATTGCGAGAAACGTCCATGTGAATAGTTATACTTGACGACGCCGCCATGTTGGATTTGTGATCACCAGGTTATTGAGAGTCCTATAGATGAACTTATGTTCATAGCTCCCATGAACATCAAAAAATGCAGTTTGATTGCTGTAATAGATTCGTAGATATTGAGAACCGTTTAAATATTTCGGATGGTCGCCATGTTGAATTGTTATAAGTATAGGCCATAGAGTCATGTACCATTAAAGGAAAATTATTGCGTAGGTTCATTACTCTAACTTTCACTTCGATCGCATGATTACGACACAAGAAATAAAATCTTAATTTAAAATTCGCACAGCCACCTTCTTGAGGTTATGTAAACAATTGAACTGGATTAGATACCAGTGCATTACAATGTGTATAAACATTTGCTGTACCAAGTTTCATTGCGCTTGGATCATTAAATCGCGAGAAAAGTCTATTTACACATTCAACTTCGCTTGTCCGCCATGTTCGTTTTGTAGTTAACCGGTTTTTGAAAGTCTCATAGATGAACTTGAGGTTATGTTAATAATTGAACGAAGTTAGATGTCGGTGCATTACAATGTGTATAAAGATATACTGTACCAAGTATCTTTGCGTTTGGTTGGTTAAATCGCGAGAAACGTCTATTTAAATGTTGCAACTTCGCTTGGCCGCCATGTTGGTTTTGTAGTTACCAGGTTTTCAAACGTCTCATAGGTGAACTTCCAGTAGTTCCCTTCATCACCGTACAAATTTCCAGGGTGATATCGGAAATAGTTTCGGAGATATTGAATGCTGGTGAAATATTTCGCACAGCCGCCATGTTGGATTGGTGAGACGGAACAAAATTTGAAGGGCACGGTCGGCGTCGTTCGGAATAGTGCTATGAACTTACCGAGGTTCATTGAAATTGCTCCAGCCGTTAAGAATTTATTAGGGTGGGGGCACACACACGAATCACACACATACGCACACACACACGGACAAAAGGTGATCTCATAAGCCTATTTTTTCATAAATGAATATAGGCTAAAAACTTTAAGACAGAATGCAGAAAATCTTTAAAATTTTCAAAATTCATTTTTTTACGTTACGTTACATCTTCATAAGGTCCGATGATCGACTGTCAAAGAAAGCTTGGAATTTCGTGAACCCAACGGCAAAAGCATTAGGATGGCTCGAAGAATGTAATAAAGATCTTAGACAAATCGGTATTCCGGAGGACAACATTTTGAACAGGAATGAATTTAGACAAATTATCAAAACTAGTTGAAACCCTTCAAAACATGACGGGCAATTAACAGCATATTTACTGAAGAAGTTTCCTATATAAGTTACATTCTTTTTACGATTACTTTTTGGCCCCATTCGCAACTTTAAGGTCGTCAAAAGATTGCAGTCTCGACATTGCAACCTACTGTTGGCACATATCTTACATCGAGTGACCGGGATTTCAACCATGGACCCAACGGTGAGAGAGCGGTGTGGTGCCGTCTAAACCACGTAGGCTTCCCCAAGAGATAAAATAAGGTATGAAAATGATATATTGTCGTAATAAAAGAAATAGTTCCGGTGCAGCAGTGACAATTCATATTGAAATCAACTGCTAATGACTCCCAGAAAGGTTTGTGAATCATAAATATGAGATTTTCAATAATCTGCCTTGTGAATGTTATGAAATGGGAAGAGAACCTACTCTCAACAATTAATGAATCTTCCTCTCCTTTATAATTCTTATAACTAACTCTCACATTAAAACGCGATGGACATCCGCCATGTCTGTCATGACCAAACTGATTCTGCGCATGCACTAGGGCCAATAATTTTGCATTTTTCTATAAATTTTTAAATACATGGTAACATCATATATATTAATTCAGTGGTATAGATCCCTCCTGCGGCACTCATAAGCGACCGATCGTGAAAATGAGCATTCAAACGAAAGAGAATAGACATTAGCAGTGATGAATTGCACTTTAATTCCATGAATATCAATAATTTCTTAAAAAAATGATTTTTAAAAAAACTGTACGAAGTGTGCGATTTGCAGATACTGTTGGTGCATGAAGATACGCTCCATAATTTCTGTCCACTTCACATTATGGACGCTGTGATGCCCGTTTTATGTCATTTTAATAATCTGAGGTCTTTCCTTTATCATTTTGCATGGATTTCAGAAACAGTAAATGAAAGGAATGTGTAGGCCCTACTCAAATCGTATAATTTCATAAATTATCAGTGACGATTTGCATTCTAATTTCATAAATATCTATTTTTGTAAGAAATGTGCGATTTGTAAATACTGATGCTCAAACATGCTGCAATTATGAGTTGACGTCTAAACCCTTAAAACTATTAAACGTTAATTATTATTAATTTACAGTTTTTCTTCTGCATTCTAATTTCATAAATATCGATCATTTCGAATGATTTTCAGAAACAGTAAATCAATGGATTGAGTACTCTAATCTTAAAACCGGTGAGTGTTACGTCGTCTAAAACCTTAGAACTAATAAACATTAAGTTATTCTTTTACAGGGTTTTCTTCTATCATATCCCATGGTTTTCAGAATCAGTAAATCAATGGATTGAGTACTCAAATCTTATAACCGGCGAGTGTTACTGCTAAGCTTCCAGTCAATGGACTCAGCACACACATGATTTAAACTCATTCGTCTAATCAATGGATTTATGAAATTTCAGGTTTGTTAAATTCCAGGTTTGTTAATATGCCGCGATACAAGATTTTCTTCTGCATTCAAATTTCATAAATCTCGATTTTTGTAAGAAGTGTGCTATTTGCAAATACTGTTGCTGTAACATGCTGCAATTATGAGTTGTCGTCTAAAACCTTAAAACTATTGAACGTTAATTCTCTCACAGTTTTTCTTCTATCATTTCGCATGGTGTTGGGAAACAGTAAATCAATGGATTGAGTACTCTAATCGTATAACCGGTGAGTGTTACGACGTCTAACACCTTAGAACTATTTACAGTTCTTTCTTCTATCATCTTCTATCATTTCCAGGTTCGTTAATATGCCGCGATACAGGTTTTTCTTCTGCATTCTAATTCCATAAATATAGATGTATGTAAGAATTGTGCTTTTTTGCAAATACTGTTGCTCTAACATGCTGCAACTGCAAGTTGTCGTCTAAAACCTTAAAACTATTGAACGATAATTCTCTTACAGTTTTCTTCTATCTGGCTTTCAGAATCAGTAAATCAATGGATTGGGTACAGGTTTTTCTTCTGCATTCTAATTCCATAAATATCCATTTTTGCAAGAAGTGTGTTATTTGCAAATACTGTTGGCGTAACATGCTGCAATTATGAGTTGTCGTCTAAAACCTTAAAACTGTCTGTTAGGTAGTCAGTCCGAAGGCTGGTTGGATCCTCAAACAGTACCGCCATTAGGTTATGTGAGTAGATACCCACAAAAACCCAAGGCAGCGCTATATTGAGGCGTACTAGGCAAAAAGAAGAGTGAGGTTGTTTGCCATTGCGTTCCTCACACCTTAAAACTATTGAACGTTAATTCTCTTACAGTTTTTCTTCTATCTTTTCGCATGGATTTCAGAAACAGAAAATCAATTGATTGAGTACTCATATCGTACTCAAATCGTATAATTTCATAAATATCGAAAAACCGGTGAGTGTTATGATGAACCAATTTTCAGTGATTGCCTTCTTAGGTTAAGGAACGTACAACTTGGAATTCTGACTGAAATGTATCGAATAACCGGTGAGTGTTACGGCTAATCTGTCTATCAATGGACTCAGCACACAAATGGCATTAACATTGACGAATTGCATTCTAATTTCATAAATATCAAAGAAAGAAACCATCCACAGCACGCTCTCATGCTGACGCTCCACTCGGGAAAGCGAACGCTTCCCTGTAGGTAAAATGCAAAGGAGTTTAGCGCTGAGTGCTCCCACACAGGACCGGGAATGCTGCACTGCAGGCAGTGTGCGAAGGAGTTTGACACTGATCGTTGCACTTAGGAACAAGAAAGCCTCACTATAAGCGGGGTGTGAGGAAGTTGTCCAACGAGGGCTGTCCTGATAAGGGAGAAAGAGGCTCCTCAGCCAACAAGATAAAGCAGGAAATCTTGACCAAGATGCTTTCTGCCCGGAGTGCACCCAGAAGCAGCAAAAAGGAATTCTGCCCGATATGTCAGACGCAATGCACTAATGAGGACAGCACAATCGAATGCGATAGGTGAAGAGAAAAGACCCACGAGCACTGTACAGGCCTCATTAGTCAGGAAGTCAGAGACCTTGAAAGAAAGAACAGGAAACTGATATGACTGTGTGAAACATGAAAACCTAAGGCACTGCACATGAATAAATCCTGTAGGGTGGTAATAGCCGCCCTTGCCGAAAAGGTCGAGGACCTAACACAATACATCAAAACCCGACTTCAGAAAAACATGGAAAATGTAATCAAAGAAGCAGTATACAATGCTCACAGAAAGAAACCAGCTACAGCACGCTCTCATGCTGACGCTCCACTCAAGAAAGCGAAAGTATCCCTGTAGGTAACGTGCAAAGGAGTTTAGCGCTGAGCGCTAACACACGAGACCGGGAAAGCTGCCCTGCATGCAGTGTGCGAAAGAGTTTAACGCTGATCGTAGCACTTAGGATCAAGGAAGCCTCACTGTAAGCGGGGCGTGAAGAAGTTTTCTACCGAGGGCTGTCCTGATAAGGGAGAAAGAGGCTCCTCAGCCAACAAGATAAAGCAGGAAATCTTGACCAAGATGCTTTCATAAATATCGAATAACTGGCGAGTGTTATGATGATCGAATTTTCACTGATTGCCTTCTTAAGTTAGAGAACGTACAGCTTGGAATTCTAACTGAAATGAAAATGGTGTTCTATAATCATTTGGTTGAAATAAAAACATAACAACCTTTCTCCTTAAGTCACTCATTATAAACCTATTAGGGAAAGTATGACAAATGAACATGGGAGATTTCTCGCACGGGTACGCTAGTATATATTATTTCAGTAGTATATATCCCTCCTGCGGCACTCACAAGCGACCGATCGTGACAAATGAGCATTCAAATGAAAGAGAATAGACATTAGCAGTGACTTATTGCACTATAATTTCATAAATATCCATAAGTTCTTTAAAAAATTACTTTAAAAATTGTACGAAGTGTGCGATTTGCAAACACCGTTGATGTAGGAAAATACTCTCCATAATTGCTGTCCATGGGCCGCTGTGACGCCTGTTTCATGTCATACTAACATTCTGAGGTCTTTCCTTTATCCTGAAATGTAAATAGTGTTCTATAATCATTTGATTGAAATAAAACCATAACCTTTCTCCTTAAGTGTCTCATTATAAACCTATTGGGGGAAGTGTGGTTTATGAACGTGCGAGATTTCTCGCACGGGTCCGCTAGTATTTGTTTATTTTCAAGACACTCTGCAAATATACAGATCAAGGTCTTTCGTCAGAGTACATTACGAAGTCAATCGGTTCAGCCGTTCTGTCAATCTCGCGGTAACAAAAATCAGCATACTGTTTTAAATATATAGACTAGTTGAAACCCGTCAAAACATGACGGCCAATGGGAAAATATTTACTGAGGAATTCTTTGTACGATTACTTTTAGGCACTGTTGAAACTTTAAAGGCGTCAAAAGATTGCACTCTCGACGTTGCAACATACTGCTGGCCGTGACTGAAAACGTGATGAGGTAAATATTGAGACCTATACGTTCCAGAGTTTCGCCTTGAGTATTGAATGTGATAAAGTATGCCAAGCGAATTGGAAAATGTTGCTTCTTAAAAGAAAATGGTAGTGTTTTTTCGGATGGTGTTAAATCAAGTCGAAGGATTAGGCCTCTCTGCCTAATTTTAAGTGCACTTATTATTTCCAAATCCAAGCAATACTATTGCATTTAGAAGCCCCTGGGAAATGTTCAGATTTCTTAAGGAGCATAACTATCAGTCAAGCGTTTGGACTATGTGGAGGCATATAATTTAATTCCAAGAAATTCAAGAACTACGCAGGAAACTGAAATAAACGTATAGGTCTCAATTTTCCTCATCACGTTTTCAGTCATGGCCAGCAGTATGTTGCAATGTCGAGAGTGCAATCTTTCATCTTCAGTATGTAATCTGTTAATGCTCGTGTATTTTTTTGAACTAAGCTATTGGATAGAAGGTCAATGACATATAAGTTGATTTCATTACATTGTTCATTTTTTTGGTGTAAGAATCCCTCAGTATGCCTTCCTCAGGAGGGGAAGTAAATCCGGCGGTCCTATGCCTTAGATTTATGACATGAAAAAGAATCTTCCACTAACTACAGTACATTTGTGTGAAGCCAAAATTTGTAGGTTAGATTATTTGATAACGCTATATTAGTTCCAAAGTTCGTCGCCAGGTGCTGGCTGCGATGGCATCTAGTAGCCAAGTCCGCAGCTAGGTGTCGTGGACGGTAGCATTTGGTAGCAAAAGTAGGAACTACTGTACTTGAAAATTAGATCGTCTTCAGTCCTTACCTGAATCGCAGATAACACACACTAATACAGCCATCACATTATTAACACCGGTTATCAGACAGATTCTACGCATACACCCAAAGTACACGGGGCTACATGACCGCATTTTCGCAGCCCCTAAACTAAGGAACCAACCATTCGTGTAAGAATGCGAACTTTCGAGAAATTTATTATATCCTTCGCAGAAGTAAATGTTTCAGGCACGGTATCCTCGTGCGTTGCAAGTTTGGCTGGTAATTCAGTAACACTTGATTATCACCAACCATAGAGAAGTTGTCGCCGTTAACATGTAGCATATAATCAGAAAATTCCATTTCACCTTGTTTCAATCGCGTGTTTTTATGTAAGTGGCGTATTTTGGAGAAGGGCCAGAGAGAAGAGTATTTAATATGAATAACTGTTTGGCGAGAAGTGTGCGACAGACCTGAAGTCTCCATGAAGAATAACTTTCCCACAAAAAGGAATAATGTCGTTACGTATCTCTTAGATGTAGATTCACACACATTAATGAATGAATGTTTGCCATTGGGGCTCCATTCCAAACTATGGGCCGAACTAATCGAATATCGTCAGCTGGATTTTGAATGTTAAATGTAGGGGTTTTGCAAGAATTCACTTGATTTGCAGATCTGACTCGATTAGCTTCTAGAGAATCTAATATATACAACTGGTCGCAAGAACCGTCGCTTATAATTTTGGAATATAACGAAGTAATGCGATGATGTGCAAATCCATGCATTTTAAAACAATATGAACCGTATGCATGTGGCATAGTAACATTGGTACCGGTACCAAAGGAAACGAAGTTCATGGCATTGTTGTACTGCCGATTATTATCTCCAAAATTCCTTGAAATATCATCTCCAGTGAAAAATTGTTGCAGCCTGTCGAATATTTTATATTTAGTCAGATCAATTTTACCATTTCAACAGCAAAGATCAAAGTAACCAAGCGAAGATTTCTCGCAAGAGAAATACAGTGCAGAACAATGTTTACATTTGTTCGTTAAGGACCCTACACTGTATAGCATATACTCTGGAATTGCTTCTGAAATGGCATATTTATATTGGATTTTAAAAGTGGCTTCGTATTTTCTCTGATTTCCCATTTTATTGCGGCTAATGTTCTTTTTCATCAAATGGGTTTATTTATAGCAGCATTTCTCCCCAAATTAACGTCATATTCAATAACACTATAGTTGCCTGCATCAACGCAGCCGCCAAATATTAAATGGCAAATAATACTTCTATTGAAAAAAATCCACAGCATGGTTAGATTCATTGTTATGTACTCTAAACAAATAATGAATAAACAAAAATATTCACTGATACAATGAAGTTCAGAGACTTTCATTCTCAAGTTGGTTGCTGATGAGAATGCGATGAGACTGATCGCCAAAAATAAAATCCTTATAATTATCCCTGCTTGCAACAATTTTTGCAATTTGCTTGCAAACGCAGCTCAGGATGAAGTTCTTCGTTTTGAAAAAAAAAAAAAAAAACAGCACGAAACTGCTCTAAATAATCAATTTCCATCACCTGTTGTAGGTACAATCCTTTGCATTTCCATGACAGTAAATTATGTAAGGGAGCATAGAATCATTTCGTCGACTACTGGAATGAGCATAGACTCACTTCGCCAGCCACCGTAATGGAGGGAATTTCAGAATTATAGGCTATGTTCAGTGCATGTCAAAAATCATATTAACGCAAGGAAGCCCACATTTTGAGCTATCACCCCGAATTACGGGTTAAATCCCTGCTCTGCCAAGAAATTTAATTCTGGTCTGAGGGCTGGAACGGGGCGCACTCTTGTGGCAAAATTAAGAATAGCAAGGTTCGATTCCCATCTCAGTAATCTTGGATGTGGTTTTCCGTGGTTTCCCATTTCCACTCCAGGCAAATACCGGGATAGTTCCTAACTTAAAGTCTCGGTCGTCAACTCCCCATTCCCCACCTTAATTACAAATGCACACTTCAATATAGCCATCACAATAACACGGGTTATCAGAGAACATTTTACACACACACACCAAAGTAGACGGGGCTGAGTAACCACGATGTCCGAGTCCATCAAATGAATTATGTTCGCCACATCTCTCATGGCGGAAGCGATAGCGGCCATTTAAATTTAATAATTTAAAAGTATATGGCAACGTAAATCGTTTGGAATTCCTTACTTAAAGGGAGTAATAAAAGTAAAATATGTTTAGACAATGCGACACCAACAGCAAGAAAGAATAATTGGGAAATAACAATTCATGTCGGAGGTGGGATTCGAACTCTCTAGATAATGCATAATGAAATTCGCAAACTCTTAACGCTGGCCCTGAGCCAAGGATTAAGGGCTCAATCCCTGCTTTGCCAAGAAATTTAATTCTGGTCTGAGGGCTGGAACGGAGCTCACTCTTGTGGCAAAATTAAGAATAGCAAGGTTCGATTCCCATCTCAGTAATCTTGGATGTGGTTTTCCGTGGTTTCCCATTTCCACTCCATGCAAATACCGGGATAGTTACTAACTTAAAGTCTCGGTCGTCAACTCCCCATTCCCCACCTCAATTACAAATGCACACATCAATATAGCCATCACAATAACACAGGTTATCAGAGAACATTTTACACACACACACCAAAGTAGATGGGGCTGAGCAACCACGCTGTCCGAGTCCATCAAATGAATTATGTTCGCCAATTATCTCATGGCGGAAGCGATTACGGCCATTTTAATTTAATAATTTAAAAGTATATGGCAACGTAAATCGTTTGGAATTCCTTTTTAATGGGAATAATAAAAGTAGAATATGTTTAGACAATGCGACACCAACAGCAAGAAAGAATAATTGGGAAATAAAAATTCATGTCGGAGGCGGGATTCGAACTCTCTGGATAATGCATAATGAAATTCTCAGACTCAGAACGCTGGCCCTGAGCTACCTGGACAACGGGAATCGCGAGTAATATTCCTTTAGTTAAACAAACGTACACACTCAACTGACTGTTTAAGTTCTTCAATACCTCCCTTATTTTATAATTCTATTTCAATGTATAATGTGGAAACATCATAAACAATATTCCGGATCCTTGTTAATTCTCATAAACAAAGATCTCAGTAAGAAGCGGTGGGATGCACCATTTCGCTCGTATAAATAGAGCCATAGTGTGCAAGCGCGGGAACTACAAATTTTTCTTTATGAAGGAGAATTCGTTACATTAGGGGAATTTTAAAAGTTAAGTATGATTTGGCTGCGTAATACCAATTGCAAGAAATAAGATTACGGAAATAAAAAAAAACTGTCGGAGATGGGAATCGAACCGTCTCCATTTCACGATGCATAAATTTCAACTCCGGAACTTCACTGAGCCACCGAAACACTAAATATGTTACGAAATATTATGTCATGTAAACAATTATACACACTCAACAGTCAGTGTAAGTTCTTCTACATTTCCCGTCTATTATAATTCCTTTATACTATATATCGTGGAAACATCATAATTAATATTCCCCTCCCTTATATTTCTTATAATAATAACTATTACATTAAAACGCGGTGGACATCCGCCATGTCTGTCATTAACCAAGGTGATTCTGCGCATGCGCTTGAGCCAATAATTTTTCAGTTTTGTTTATAAATTTAAAAATATATGGTTACATATTTGTTTATTTTAAAGACACTCTGCAAAAATACAGGCCAAGGGCTTTCGTCAGGGTGCATTACGAAGTCAATCGGTTCAGCCGTTCTGTCAATCTCGCCGTAACAAAAATCAGCTTACTGTTTTAAATATATAGATATGGCAATGTCAATCGCGCCGAATTTCTTAGTTTACGGGAATGCTAAGAGTAAAATATGTTTTGTCGATGGAATAGCAATACCAAGAAATAAAAATTCGGAAAAAAAAGGTGACGGAGGTGGGACTCGAACAGCTCCCATTGCGCGATGCATAAATTAAGAGCCTCTGACGCTACGACCTGAGCTACCGAAACACTGGTAATACCACGCAATATTAAGTTACTTAAACAACATAGGCCCTACACACTTAACTGTCAGTATACATATTTCAACATTTTCCGTCGTGTATAATTGTACTCCAGTATATATCGTGGGAACGTCATAAATAATGTTCACTTCTTTTATACTTCTAATAAATAACTATCAAACGCGATTGTACGCATGCGTGAGGGGCAGGAATTCTATATTAATTTAAAAAATATACGAATTCCTTAGTTTAGGGGAATGCCAAGAGTTAAATATGTTTTGACAATGGGATAGCAATACCAAGGAATAAAAATACGGAAATAAAAAAAACATGTCGGAGGTGGGACTCGAACTGCTTCCATTGCGCGATGCATAAATTAAGATTTCTCGCTTCTACGACCTGAGCTACCGAACCACTTGTAATGGTACGCAATATCAAGACAATTTGATGACATAGGCCCTACACACTCGACTGTCAGTTTACGTGTTTCAACATTTTCCGTCGTGTATAATGTATTCCAGTAGCCTATACATCGTGGGAACGTCACAAATAATGTTCACTTCTTCTATATTTCTTATAAATAACTATCAAATTGAAACGCGATGCACTTGTAACCGCCATGACTGTCATGAGGCAAGGGGATTGTACGCATGCGTGAGGGGCAAGAATTCTGCAATTTTCTATATTAATAAAAAATATATACGAATTCCTTAGTTTACGGGAATGCTAAGACTTAAATATGTTTTGACAATGGAATAGCAATACCAAGAAATAAAAATACAGAAATAAAAAAACATGTCGGAGGTGGGACTCGAACAGCTTCCATTGCGCGATGCATAAATTAAGATTTCTTGCCTCTACGACCTGAGCTACCAAACCACTGAAATCGCCACGCAATATTAAGACAGTTTAACTACATAGGCCCTAAACACTCGACTACGTGTTTCGACATTTTCCGTTGTGTATAATTGTATTCCTGTATATATCGTGGGAACATCATAAATAATGTTCCCTTCCTTTATACTTCTTGCAAATAACTATCAAATTGAAACGCGATGCACTTGTAACCGCCATGACTGTAGTGAGGCGATGTGATTGTGCGCATGCGCTAGGGTCAATAATTTTGCATTTTTGTTTAGACATTTAAAAATATATGGTAACATATTTGTTTATATTAAAGACACTCTGCAAATATACAGATCAAGAGCTTTCGTCAGAGTGCATTACGAAGTAAATCGGTTCAGCCGTTCTGTTAATCTCGCGGTAACAAAAATCAGCTTACTGTTTTAAATATATAGATAGATGGTAACATATTTTGTTTATTTTAAAGACACTCTGCAAATATACAGATCAAGAGCTTTCGTCAGAGTGCATTACGAAGTAAATCGGTTCAGCCGTTCTGTTAATCTCGCGGTAACAAAAATCAGCTTACTGTTTTAAATATATAGATAGATTATCAAAAACTAGGGGAAGAACCTACCAAAAGGAGGGGGACTTCTTTCAGAAGATCGAAAGAAGGCACTGAGTGATGGACTCGAGGGATACTGGCAGACCAACAGACAGAAAATGATATTGACTGCTACCTCGTAGTCCACAGTGGCTCAATTGGAAACAAGAACAAAATAATGATGATAATAATAATAACAACAATAAATAATAAATATATGGAAAGGAAAGGAAAGGTAAATCGTGTTCGGAGCAGATTTGGGGCCTAAAGACGATATTACGTATACGCCGCAGTACCAACACATTTGTCACCTCCGTGGATTTTAAGAAGGCGGATGATGCTATTGACAGAGAAACTATTCTGGACACACTAGAAGAGCTCAGAGTGGACAGGAAGACCAGGGATTGAATCCTCCAAACTCTCACTGACACAACATCTCAAGTGAAGTTTCTAGGTGAACTATCAGAGCCTTTCGAATTACATACAGGAGTTCGACAAGGTGACGGCCTCTCCCCACTGCTTTTTAACTTAGTGTTAGACAAAGTCATCAGGGAGTGGGGAAATAACATCAAAGGCATAAGCATTGGTACTCTGGGACAGAAAATCAAAGTAAAATGCCCAGCTTTTGCTGATGATCTAGCTATCTTAACCAAGACTAGTGAAGAAACCATGAATGCCATAGAGAAGTTACATTAGTTAGCATCAAAGACAGGACTCCAAATATCGTATGAGAAGACACATTTCTTGGTAAATGGCCACCAAAATATCCCAAGATCCCCACTAAAGACGAACTATGGAATAATTAGACACATACCTTCCTTCAAATATTTAGGAGAAATTATTGTACCATCTGGATTGGACAGGAAAGTTAATTCAGAAAGAGCTACCAAACTCCAGAAAGCATACCGAATAACATGGAATCACTATAATAAAAGAGTGATGTCACGAAATGCAAAACTACGGCACTACCAGACAGTTGTTCATCCGGAAGCATTGTACAGCTCCGAAACTATATGCCTAGAAGGCCACTCTCAAATTGGTGAAATCGAAATCCAGGAACGTAAAATTCTCAGGAAAATATATGGTCCTGTTTATGTTAATGTTATATGTGGATTAAAACTAATCAATAAGATCACTGATACCGTGCGTAAAAGACGATTGAAATTTTACGGTCACATCTGCAAAATGGACAACACCGGATATGCAAAAAAAACCAAAAAAAAAAACCAGCTTGATATAATTAATTCAAAGAAGGTCAAAATCAGTTGGTTAGAAGAAATCAAACAGGACTTTAGGAAATAAACATTACAGAAGATATCATCATGAATCGCATGACTTTTGGAACTCTAGTTACAAATCACTCTTTCACCGAAAAAGCCAAAAAGACCAGTGGAAAAAATGGACGGAGGAACGTAAGAAGGGGCATAGTGAGTTCATAAGGAGATTTTGGGAGGAGAAGAAGAGGAAAACACCAACCCGAGTCAAAAAGTTCAAACGCGCTCCCTAAGTGGGCAAAACGAAGAAAGAAAGAAAGAAAGAAAGAAAGAAAGAAAGAAAGAAAGAATGAATGAAAGAAAGGAAGGAAGGAGGAAAGGAAGAAAGGAAGAAAGGAAGAAAAATAAACAATAAATAATATTCCCTCTACGATCTCTGGAAATCTGATATCCAGTACAGATGGTATTCCATTACAAACTTATCTACACATTATAAACTGTTTATTGATACCAAGGGTACGGTTTCACCACGATTAATTCACGAAGCTCTAGAGTATGCTGTGCATTGATTTGCTATAATCATTGATTGGAATCATCCTCTAACTAGATTGCATATCAAAAGGAACCCCTAAATGAAGCACCAACCGTGGAACAAATACATGAAATGCTAATCACCCTATAGAAGAGAACCAGCTCCTACACACATCCAATTAACCGATCCATACAAACGATATTACCTGACGGCCGATTATAAATCAAAAGCTGGTCAAAATTTGACCATGTGACAGGTAAAGTTAAATCAACCATTTCACTGGTCACACAAATATATCATCAGATTACTGAAAATTAAAAGTGTTTTATAATAGTTACCGTTGCATATTGGGTGGAAATTAAAATGAACTCATGTGTGCGCACATTTTATGCCATCTTTAAACCATAAATGTCAGAATTTTTAATGCATTACTCTGATTATTACTGTATCAGTGTTTACTGCACTTTGTATCTGGTATCGATAATGTACAGTATCAATGTGGACAGATATGGAATTAAAAACTTTTAAATTGCACGGGTTCATCAACTGTGCAATACTTTCGAATAGTCGACATTGCATTTCAAATGAACATATGAGTCGTCCAGTTGCAAAACTCGTTTAATCCACTTGTGAATAAGGACCATGTCGTACTAGTACATTATGCAACGAGCCCATAATGGCAATAATTAAGACACGAGTATGTTTATAAAACGAGCGTATGCGAGTTTTATAATTTTCATACGAGTGTCTTAATTACCATTATAGGCGAGTTGCATACGACTGTTTACGTTCGACGATAATTATTATAACTATTTTATGTTCGAACATAAATATTCATAAATATCTGTCGAGATTTCACCAGTTGTATGAACTGAACAGAGCGCATGGAACGCAGAGAATGCCTTGTATTTGACCATGGCCTCCTCGATTACCCCACTATGACACTAGGCCAGGCAGTGACATTTTAATTAGAAGGCCTTGGAACTCAGCGCATGTGCGATGCTAACCTTATCTAATCAGTCAAACAACTGTTTCTTGAGCTGTGATTGGTGGGAGAAACTGTTTCATAATGAACAAGATGTTCAGTAAAGAACATATAGCCTACTTTCTCCTAAATGCATGGGTATATTTATAACTCTTTGTCCTTTTCAAGGAGTATGATTGAATGTTGGTTGTAGTAGCTTGTTGAAATACAACGTGCTATAGGGATATTAAACATGAATATGAGGTGCCCTTTGCTAGTGCTACCTCTGTACCAAATTTCATTCAATTCGGTTTCACCGTGTTTGAATTGATAGGGGGAATCTATTTGCACACATACTTGGCCACCATCTGCAAACTATTGGGCTGATGTTCTTGCAGTTTGGTCAGAATATGTTTCCCACATAAAGATATGGTGTTGCAAAATTTGGTAGAGACTAGATTATTAGGTTGGTCGTAATTACATTTTAGCTTTTAACATTTGGGTGGCCGCGAATACGTTTCCGTCAAGATAGCGGTGATATAAAACATGACACTGAGGTGTCCATTGCTAGTGCTACCTCTGTACCAAATTTCGTTCATTCGGTTCCACCGTGTTCGAATTAATAGGGGGAATCAATTTTGACATAAATATGACCGCCATCCGCAAACTATTAGGCTAATGACCTATTAGATCGGTCAAAGGATGCTCCCTCCATAAAGGTATGTTGTTGCAAAGTTTGGTAGAGATCGGATGGTTATGTTAGTCGTAATTTGATTTAAGCTTTAAACATTTGTGTGGCCGCCATTACGTTTCTGTCAATATGGCGGCGATATTAATCATGACACTGAGATGCTCTTTGCTAGTGCTATCTCTGTACCAAATTTCGTTCCATTCGGTTTCACCGTGTTTGAATTAATAGGGGGAATCGATTCTGACACAAAGATGGCCGCCATCCGCAAACTATTACGCTGATGACTTATTCGATTGTTCAAAGGATGCTCCCTCCTTAAAGGTATGTAGTTGCAAAATTTGGTAGAGATCGGATGATTAGGTTAATCGTAATTTGATTTAAGCTTTGAACATTCGTGTGGCCACCATTACGTTACAGTCAAGATGGCGGCGATATAAAACATGACACTGAGGTGCCCTTTGCTAGTGCTACCTCTGTACCAAATTTCGTTCCATTCGGTTCCACCGTGTTTGAATTAATAGGGGGAATCATTTTTGACATAAAGATGGCCGCCATCCGCAAACTATTAGGCGAATGACCTTTTATATTGGTCAAAAGATGCTCCCTCCATAAAGGTATGTAGTTGCAAAGTTTGGTAGAGATCGGATGGTTACGTTAGTCGTAATTTAACTTAATCTTTGAACATTTGTGCGGCCGCCATTACGTTTCTGTCAATATGGCGTCGATATAAAATATGACACTGAGATGCCCTTTGCTAGTGCTACCCCTGTACCAAATTTCGTTCCATTCAGTTCCACCGTGTTTGAATTAATAGGGGGAATCGATTTTCACACAAAGATGGCCGCCATCCGCAAACTATTACGCTGATGACCAATTAGTTTGGTCAAAGGATGCTCCCCCCATAAAGGTATGTTGTTGCAAAATTTGGTAGAGATCGGATGATAAGGTTAGTCGTAATTTGATTTAAGCTTTGAATATTTGTGTGGCCGCCATTACGTTTCCGTCAAGATGGCGGCGATATAAAATATGACACTGAGGTGTCTTTTGTTAGTACTACCTCTTTACCAAATTTCGTTCCATTCGGTTGCACCGTGTTCGAATTAATAGGGGGAATCGATTTTCACACAAAGATGGCCGCCATCCAAAAACTATTACGCTGATGACCTATTAGTTTAGTCAAAGGATTCTCCCCCATAAAGGTATGTTGTTGCAAAATTTGGTAGAGATCGGATGATTAGGTTAGTCGTAATTTGATTTAAGCTTTGAACATTTGTGTGGCCGCCATTACGTTTCTGTCAAGATGACAGCGATATAAAACATGACACTGAGGTGCCTTTTGTTAGTACTACCTCCATACCAAATTTCGTTCCATTCGGTTGCACCGTGTTCCAATTAATAGGGGGAATCGATTTTCACACAAAGATGGCCGCCATCCAAAAACTATTACGCTGATGACCTATTATATTGGTCAAAAGATGCTCCTTCCATAAAGGTATGTTGTTGCAAAATTTGGTAGAGATCGGATGATTAGGTTAGTCGTAATTTGATTTAAGCTTTGAACATTTGTGTGGCCGCCATTACGTTTCCGTCAAGATGGCGGCGATATAAAACATGACACTGAGGTGTCCTTTGCTAGTGCTACCTTTGTCCTAAATTTCGTTCAATTCGCATTCACCGTGTTCGAATTGATAGGGGGGAACAGACATTCAGAGTACACACATTCACACACACAGAGTCACTCACACAGACTCTCACACACACATACACACACACCCACACACACACAGACTCACACACTTTTTTCGCCCTGTGTTGATCTCATAAGTCTACTTTCATTTTTGGCAAAAATCGAAAGTAGGCTAAAAACAAGATGTTCAGTAAAGAACATATAGCCTACTTTCTCCTAAATGCATGGGCATTGTTATAACTCATTGTCCTTTTCAAGGAGTATGATTGAATGTTGGTTGTAGTAGCTTGTTGAAATACAACGTGCTATAGGGATATTAAACATGAATATGAGGTGCCCTTTGCTAGTGCTACCTCTGTACCAAATTTCGTTCAATTCGGTTTCACCGTGTTTGAATTGATAGGAGGAATCGATTTGCACACATACTTGGCCACCATCTGCAAACTATTGGGCTGATGTTCTTGCAGTTTGGTCAGAATATGTTTCCCACATAAAGATATGGTGTTGCAAAATTTGCTAGAGACTAGATTATTAGGTTGGTCGTAATTACAATTTAGCTTTTAACATTTGGGTGGCCGCGAATACGTTTCCGTCAAGATAGCGGTGATATAAAACATGACACTGAGGTGTCCATTGCTAGTGCTACCTCTGAACCAAATTTCGTTCATTCGGTTCCACCGTGTTCGAATTAATGGGGGGAATCAATTTTGACATAAATATGACCGCCATCCGCAAACTATTAGGCTAATGACCTATTAGATTGGTCAAAGGATGCTCCCTCCATAAAGGTATGTTGTTGCAAAGATTGGTAGAGATCGGATGGTTATGTTAGTCGTAATTTGATTTAAGCTTTAAACATTTGTGTGGCCGCCATTACGTTTCTGTCAATATGGCGGCGATATTAATCATGACACTGAGATGCCCTTTGCTAGTGCTATCTCTGTACCAAATTTCGTTCCATTCGGTTTCACCGTGTTTGAATTAATAGGGGGAATCGATTCTGACACAAAGATGGCCGCCATCCGCAAACTATTACGCTGATGACTTATTCGATTGTTCAAAGGATGCTCCCTCCTTAAAGGTATGTAGTTGCAAAATTTGGTAGAGATCGGATGATTAGGTTAATCGTAATTTGATTTAAGCTTTGAACATTCGTGTGGCCACCATTACGTTACAGTCAAGATGGCGGCGATATAAAACATGACACTGAGGTGCCCTTTGCTAGTGCTACCTCTGTACCAAATTTCGTTCCATTCGGTTCCACCGTGTTTGAATTAATAGGGGGAATCATTTTTGACATAAAGATGGCCGCCATCCGCAAACTATTAGGCGAATGACCTTTTATATTGGTCAAAAGATGCTCCCTCCATAAAGGTATGTAGTTGCAAAGTTTGGTAGAGATCGGATGGTTACGTTAGTCGTAATTTAACTTAATCTTTGAACATTTGTGCGGCCGCCATTACGTTTCTGTCAATATGGCGTCGATATAAAATATGACACTGAGATGCCCTTTGCTAGTGCTACCCCTGTACCAAATTTCGTTCCATTCAGTTCCACCGTGTTTGAATTAATAGGGGGAATCGATTTTCACACAAAGATGGCCGCCATCCGCAAACTATTACGCTGATGACCTATTAGTTTGGTCAAAGGATGCTCCCCCCATAAAGGTATGTTGTTGCAAAATTTGGTAGAGATCGGATGATTAGGTTAGTCGTAATTTGATTTAAGCTTTGAATATTTGTGTGGCCGCCATTACGTTTCCGTCAAGATGGCGGCGATATAAAATATGACACTGAGGTGTCTTTTGTTAGTACTACCTCTTTACCAAATTTTGTTCCATTCGGTTGCACCGTGTTCGAATTAACAGGGGGAATCGATTTTCACACAAAGATGGCCGCCATCCGCAAACTATTACGCTGATGACCTATTAGTTTAGTCAAAGGATTCTCCCCCATAAAGGTATGTTGTTGCAAAATTTGGTAGAGATCGGATGATTAGGTTAGTCGTAATTTGATTTAAGCTTTGAACATTTGTGTGGCCGCCATTACGTTTCTGTCAAGATGACAGCGATATAAAACATGACACTGAGGTGCCTTTTGTTAGTACTACCTCCATACCAAATTTCGTTCCATTCGGTTGCACCGTGTTCGAATTAATAGGGGGAATCGATTTTCACACAAAGATGGCCGCCATCCGCAAACTATTACGCTGATGACCTATTATATTGGTCAAACGATGCTCCCTCCATAAAGGTATGTTGTTGCAAAATTTGGTAGAGATCGGATGATTAGGTTCGTCGTAATTTGATTTAAGCTTTGAACATTTGTATGGCCACCATTACGTTTCCGTAAAGATGACGGCGATATAAAACATGACACTGAGGTGCCTTTTGTTAGTACTACATCTGTACCAAATTTCGTTCCATTCGGTTGCACCGTGTTCGAATTAATAGGGGGAATCGATTTTCACACAAAGATGGCCGCCATCCAAAAACTATTACGCTGATGACCTATTATATTGGTCAAAAGATGCTCCTTCCATAAAGGTATGTTGTTGCAAAATTTGGTAGAGATCGGATGATTAGGTTAGTCGTAATTTGATTTAAGCTTTGAACATTTGTGTGGCCGCCATTACGTTTCCGTCAAGATGGCGGCGATATAAAACATGACACTGAGGTGTCCTTTGCTAGTGCTACCTTTGTCCTAAATTTCGTTCAATTCGCATTCACCTTGTCGAATTGATAGGGGGGAACAGACATTCAGAGTACACACATTCACACACACAGAGTCACTCACACAGACTCTCACACACACATACACACACACCCACACACACACAGACTCACACACTTTTTTCGCCCTGTGTTGATCTCATAAGTCTACTTTCATTTTTGGCAAAAATCGAAAGTAGGCTAAAAACAAGATGTTCAGTAAAGAACATATAGCCTACTTTCTCCTAAATGCATGGGCATTGTTATAACTCATTGTCCTTTTCAAGGAGTATGATTGAATGTTGGTTGTAGTAGCTTGTTGAAATACAACGTGCTATAGGGATATTAAACATGAATATGAGGTGCCCTTTGCTAGTGCTACCTCTGTACCAAATTTCGTTCAATTCGGTTTCACCGTGTTTGAATTGATAGGAGGAATCGATTTGCACACATACTTGGCCACCATCTGCAAACTATTGGGCTGATGTTCTTGCAGTTTGGTCAGAATATGTTTCCCACATAAAGATATGGTGTTGCAAAATTTGGTAGAGACTAGATTATTAGGTTGGTCGTAATTACATTTTAGCTTTTAACATTTGGGTGGCCGCGATTACGTTTCCGTCAAGATAGCGGTGATATAAAACATGACACTGAGGTGCCCTTTGCTAGTGCTACCTCTGTACCAAATTTCGTTCATTCGGTTCCACCGTGTTCGAATTAATAGGGGGAATCAATTTTGACATAAAGATGGCCGCCATCCGCAAACTATTAGGCTAATGACCTATTAGATTGGTTAAAGGATGCTCCCTCCATAAAGGTATGTTGTTGCAAAGTTTGGTAGAGATCGGATGGTTATGTTAGTCGTAATTTGATTTAAGCCTTAAATATTTGTGTGGCCGCCATTACGTTTCTGTCAATATGGCGGCGATATTAATCATGACACTGATGCCCTTTGCTAGTGCTATCTCTGTACCAAATTTCGTTCCATTCGGTTTCACCGTGTTTGAATTATTAGGGGGAATCGATTCTGACACTAAGATGGCCGCCATCCGCAAACTATTAGGCGAATGACCTATTAGATTGGTCAAAGGATGCTCCCTCCATAAAGGTATGTAGTTGCAAAATTTGGTAGAGATCGGATGATTAGGTTAATCGTAATTTGATTTAAGCTTTGAACATTCGTGTGGCCGCCATTACTTTTCAGTCAAGATGGCGGCGATATAAAACATGACACTGCGGTGCCCTTTGCTAATGCTACCTCTGTACCAAATTTCCTTCCATTCGGTTCCACCGTGTTCGAATTAATAGGGGGAATCGATTTTTACACAAAGATGGCCGCCATCCGCAAACTATTACGCTGATGACCTATTAGCTTGGTCAAAGGATGCTGTCCCCATAAAGGTATGTTGATGAAAAATTTGGTAGAGATCGGTTGATTAGGTTAGTCGTAATTTGATTTAAGCTTTGAACATTTGTGTGGCCGCCATTACGTTTACGTCAAGATGGCGGCGATATAAAACATGACACTGAGGTGTCCTTTGCTAGTGCTACCTTTGTACCAAATTTCGTTCAATTCGCATTCACCGTGTTCGAATTGATAGGGGGGGGACATACATTCAGAGTACACACACTCACACACACACAGACACACACACACACACACACACAGACTCACACACACACATACATACACACACAGACTCACACACACACACACACACACAGACACACACACACACACAGACTCACACACACACACACACATACACACACAGACTCACACACACAGACTCACACACACACATACACACACACAGACAGACACACTTTTCTCGCCCTGTGTTGATCTCATAAGTCTACTTTCATTTTTTGCAAAAATCGAAAGTAGGCTAATTGTGTTATAATGACCATCATTATGATACAGTTTTCTGACATATAATAGTCAGGTTCGAACATAAAATTATGTATTTAATTATTATATTTTACTTTATTTTATTTTGTTTCATTTTGTTTTTTATTGTTATTTTGTTTTGTTTTACTTTGTTTTTTTTTGTTTATTTTGTTTTATTTTGATTGTGTTTTGTTTATTTTGTTTTATTTTATTTTGATTTTCCAGAACACAAAACCAAAACACAAACACATGAAGTAAAAAGCAAAATTCAAACACTAAAGCAAAAGCAGAAAAAAAAAAAGGAAACACCAAGCAAAAAGCCAAATTCAAAAACAACAAAACAGAAAACAATCATAAAACCAAAACATCAAAGACAAAGTAAAAGCAAGATTCAAACACAATAGAAAAACCAGAAAAAAATCAAAAAATGAAACACAAAGCAAAAAGCAAAATTCAAAAATCACAAAAGCCGAAAACAAACTCCAAACCAAAACAACAAAAAACGAAGCAATACGCAATATTCTAACACAAAATAAAAGCAGAAATCAAATAAAAAATGAAACACAAAGCAAAAAGCAAAATTCAAAAAGAGCAAAAGCAGAAAACAAACACAAAACCAAAACAAAAAAGACGAAGCAAAAAGCAAAATTTGAAAACAAAAGCAGAAAACAAAAAACAGAAACATAAAACAAAAAGCAAAATTCAAAGCAGCAAACGCAGAAAACAAACACAAAACCAAGAAAGAAAAGCAAATAGTAAAATTCAAAAGCAAAAGTACAAAGCAAACAGAAAACCAAAATCCAGAGTAAAATGTAGAAAACAACCAACACAAATGATACTTGAGGCGACGTCCAGAGATACGTTTCTGATGAAAATGATTCCTATTCACAAGTGGATTAATCGAGTTTTGCAACTTGACGACTCAAATACTGTAGTTCATGATAGAATGATGATGACGATATTAAGATGATTTACAGGTCGAATATCGATAATAAATTTGCTTCGAGAATTAATTTGTTTTGATTGTTATTAGTGCTTCCGCTGTGCCTTCGTGGCTTAGGCGGCAGCACGCTGGCCTCTCCCCGCTGGGTCCGTGGTTCAAATCCCGGTGAGATTTGTGCTGGACAAAGCGGGAGAAGACGGGGATTTCTCCGTGTACTCGGGTTTTCCCCTGTCACAATTTCATTCCAGCAACACTCTCCATTATCATTTCATTTCTTTTCACGGTGGGTGAGTAGTTATCGTGTCGGACTACCAACCCCAAGCTTGCAGGTTCGCTCCTTGCCACGGTAAGTGATTTTTGAAAAGCGACAAAAATCAAGACACGCATGTCATACATTGTTGGCATGTTAAAGAACCCATTTGATTTCAGTAGGCCGTGTTCATAATGGCAAAATTAATCTCGGAATGTTCGCCAACTCAAAATGTTCCTCCGTTCTATACTAGAAAGCGCTATAGTGACAAGGAGCTTAGATATCAATCCTCCTTGACTTTCATAGCGCTCCAAGGAACAACAAAATTCGACATGCTAGCTGCTCTTTGGATGTCACATAACAAAGCTTGCACCAGGCATCCAAGGGCATACGATATTATATTATTATTATTATTATTATTATTATTATTATTATTATTATTATTATTATTATTATATTAGTTTGCCACGGTGGGTGAGTGGTTATCGTGTCAGATTACTAACCCCAAGCTTGCATGTTCGCTTCTGGCCGTGGTAAGTGACTTTTGAAAGGCGGAAAAAATCACGACTCGCTTGTCATACGATGTTTGCATGTCAAAGAACCCATTGAAAACAGTAGGCCGTGTTCGTAATGGCAAAATTAATCTCGGGATTTTCCGCCAACAAAAAGTTCCTCATTTATCTACTAGAAAGCGCTATAGTGTCAAGGAGCTTACTGTCGACCAAAATATTGTGTGTACTCGAGTTTGAAGGTTGTTTGTGAAGTAACCAGTAGACCTACATAAAATCCAATAACATCATCATTTTCGTCGTTCTATTTTACGTTAGTTCATGTAGGGTGGAGTTTTAAATTTATATTTTAATATTTTTTTATCGCAGTTGGAACACAAAAAGTGCCCGTTTTTAAGCGTGTTTCAACCATGCGTCACATTTAAGAATTATTATCTCACAAACCCGTCATCAGATCGAATCCAAATTTTAACACAATATACATTGGAATGATGTATAACTGGTCTATTAATTTCAAAATTTTGTGTGTCCAAGAACGAAAGTTATCATCATTTTTGTAAGGGGTCGTTGGAAAATTTAGTTCTTGGTTGCGTTGTAGGCCTAATCCTTATAGATCAAAAAGTTATGCTGTATGACTGTGAAATACGTAAATTAATTCACTTATTTTATATCGGTTCGTATTTGTATGGGGAATTATTACATGGTTCACCAGTTAGCCGCTCCGGTGAAAGCTGTACAGCGTTGCCAAGGTGGGCTCCATCACGCTTCATGGCACGCCTCGCTCGGTAGTGATGGGCTCCATATCAGCAACACTGTGCGGCATTTTCCGGAGCGGCTAGCTGGTGAACCATGGCTTAATTCCTCGTACAAATACAAACTGATATAAAATAAGTGAATTAATTTACGTATTTCACTGTCATACAGGAAAACGTTTTGATCTACAAGGATTACAACGCAACCAAGAACTAGATTTTCCAACGACCCCGAGCCGAGAAAAAGTTACCTTACAAAAATGATAACTTTCGTCCGTGAACACACAAAATTTTGAAATTAATAAACCAGTTATACAACATTCCAATGTATATTGTGTTAAAATTTGAATTCGATCTGATGACGGGTTTGTGAGATAATAATTCTTAAATGTGACGCATGGTCGAAACACGCTTAAAAACGGGCACTTTTTGTGTTTCAACTGCGATAAAAAATATTAAACTATAAATTAAAAATTCCAAACCTACATGATCTAACGTAAAATGGAACGACGAAAATTATGATATTATTGGATTTTATGTAGGTCTATTGGTTACTTCACAAACAACCTTCAAACTCGAGTACACATAATATTTTGGTCGACAGTAGATATGTAACCTCCTTGACTTTCATAGTGCTTCAAGGAACAACAAAATTCGACATGCAAGATACCCTCTGGGTGTCAAATAACAAAGCTTGCACCCGGCACCCGAGGCAATATGATATTATTTTTTATTATTATATCATCTGTCATACATTTAATCATTGCCCCAGGAGAGTGCGACAGGCTTCGGCAGACGGCACAGTTCATATCCTCGCTGCCAGATGGGGACTTCATTCATTCCATTCCCTGATCTGGTCGGTCGACTACGGATTTTCATTTTCATTATTGCTTCCGCCTCCTTGCGTAGTGTCTAGCATTCTTAGCTGTCACCCGGGTTTGATTCCCGGCTCTGCCAGAAAATGTAACTCTGGTTTGAGGGCTGGAACAGGGCACACTCAGCCTCGTGAAGCAAAACTGAGAAGAGGCGGGTTCGATTCCTACCTCAGCCATCCTGGAAGTGGTTTTCCGTGGCTTTCCACTTCAAGCAAATGCTGGAATGGTTCCTAAATTAAGGCTGTGGCCACTTCTTACTCAAATCCTACCTCAATTACAAAAACACACACTAGTACAGACATTAGAGTGGCTCAGGTTATCAGACTAATTCTGCACACACCCAAGTACTCAGGGCTACATGACAAGGATATTGCAAAAACATATCTCACATCCTGAACACTTTTATTGTCATAACCAGAATAAATAATCTATGAATGGAAAGCGAAAATTTAGCAGCGAGGAGGCTGCAACCTGCCGTGGATATCTGTTCGCCGGGTGGAGGGGCTGCACCTGCTACTGAAATGAAACGTGACTTTTCTCTCCATATTAAAACGGAGAAACATTTCGAAATGTCGGTAACCCTACGTTTCTTTCCTGGTTTATAGCCTAAACTATATTCAGCTTAATTGGCCAAGTAGTGGTGGTTTCGGTGGCGTAGTTGGTAGCATGCTGAGCTTCTATGCCCAAGGTCGCGGGTTCAAACCAGGCTGAAGTCGTCGGATTTTTTAAGGATTTTATAAGGCACCATATTTTAATCCCAGTGCGAAATCTTTAAAAAATACAACTTCACACACTGTTGCAATCATCACTCAACTTATGAGACTAACGACATACACACACAAATAAGCTGTGCTGATTGCCAAGATAACTAAATCAATGAAGCAATAACAACACCATAATACAGTTTTCACGATGTTCAATGGGATGATGACGATGTTGTAAAGCACGCTGTATGCGGGTCTATACTTTTGGGAAGCAAAGAATGATGGAACTTAGTTTCATAAACTTGGAGTTTATAATTAAGATTTAAGACGACAAGGATAAGAATTATCGTCCCCAAGACAACGCCAGCTCTTGTTTCCATAAGCAGTCTCCGTCCTTGTTTTCTCTATCTTACTCTCTGTCATCTTCTCACACACTAGGCCGTGTTTTACTTCGTATCAAACATTCATGACTTATACTGTTACGTCAACTTTTTCGACCAATTGTATTCATTATATAGCTTTGATGCTATTAGATTCATTCATGTTCTCAATCCATAGATTGGTAGGCAGCAATCCTCCTCTTTCATTCTTCCCTGTCGCCAGTCAGTCTCGTCATGTCTCTGTTAGAATGAACATAAACATCTGTTATGATCTGTTTGATCTCGGTCGCCCTCTTCCTCCCTTGCCCCGAATTATGCCATCTAACACAGTTACCATGAAGTTATTGTGGCGATAGAAATGTCCATCAGTTGGTCTCGTCGTTCCGTATTGTTTTGAGAATTGCTCTCTTTTCATTAATGGTTTTGAGTACTTCGTAACTCGTCACTCTTGCGGTCCATGGAATTTTTCCCATCCGCTGCCAACACCACATTTCAAAAGCTTCAAGTCTTCTTTTATCAGCACATCCCATTGTCGAGGCTTCTGAGCCAATTGTTGTTTTAAGGGGCGGAACTACGAGGTCATCTGCCCCTAACTCCACACATAATATTTTATAATTTAATCGAGGTCTCAATATATATATTCTTTGAAGTTAGGCTGTTAGGTCGAGTGGAATTTTAAACGCCGACGTTTCGAGACCCTTCTTGTTCCTTTATCAAGGTTTGTCAAGAAAGAAAGAAAGAAAGAAAGAAAGAAAGAAAGAAAGAAAGAAAGATAAATAATGTTATTGGTTTTACGTCCCTTTTAACTACACTGGCTTTTAGAGAGGAAAGAAAGAAGGAAAGATAGAATGAGTTAACAATGGCATATACCCTCCATAGATAAATGGTATAATATAGAAAACCATAGAGTAAGTATTTGTTTCGACATGACTTCCTATCTTATACCATTTATCTATGGAGGGTATATGCCATTGTTAACTCATTCATTCTTTCTTTCTTTCTTTCTTTCTTTCTTTCTTTCTTTCTTTCTTTATTTCTTTCTTTCTTTCTTTCTTTCTTTCTTTCTTTCTTTCTTGAGAAACCTTGATAAAGGGACAGGCAGTTAGTTGTCTGGATATGAATAATCCCTGGCACTACAGCCCGTGAAGGGCCTAGACCTACCATGCGACCGCTGCCCGGCCATTTGGCCTGCAGATATTGGGGTGACGCGTGATCAGCGCATCAGGTCCCCTCGACCGTTAGTCTTGGTTTTCGTGATCGGGGTGCTGACTCACTGTCAAAAAGCTTCTCAATTGTCCTCACGAGGCAAACATACGTAGTTCTCCTGGTAAGCACGCAATTTGCCTGACAGTGGCTTTTAGAGACGCCTGGGTGCCGGAATTTTGCCCCGAAAGGGGTCTTTAACTTGTCAGTATATCGACTCTCACGGCTCCCTTACATTTCCGCTCCCTCAAATGCCAGCTGACAGCGCCAAGATTCGATCTTGCTACCTTGGGAACAGCAGGCGAGAACGTTACAGCTGAGCTACGCAGCCAGTCTAAAGACTTAAGAGTCAAACAACAACAACAACAACAAATATCTATTAATTCCGCTTTTCTTCATTTATAATATGCAAATTATATGATATTGGTGTGTACTTAACAAGTTTGGGTCGAAATTGAATATGTACTTTACGAGACATTCATGAGAATTTGTAAAGTTGACACCATCTATTTCGTACAATTAAATCAACGAAGAGAAGTAGGAAAAGTTGGATGTTCGGAACCAATTTTACCAATATTTTAAATTTTATGAAAATCTGCCAGTCATTCACACGTTGATAGTGAGGACATACAGACACACGCACATTCCTGCCCCCTTCGTGGTCTAATACATGTGCCTTCTTCTCACCTTTAATGAAGAAAGTAATCTGAAATATAATTATCTTACCCTCATAACAGAATGTTCCGTATCTTAAGAAATTAGAAATAACTAAGAAAATATTCGATGGCAGGTGCTGAAGCCAAATTCGAGCTGACTGGAAAAGGAACTACGAGTTTACCCTTAAGCCACTGACTCCTTAAGCTAGCGCTTCAACGCGATATTCACAACAATTATCTTAGCTTCATTTGTTAAACATCATGATGAAAAATTCGTACTTTTTATCTGGAGTGTGTCTGTGCTAATAGGCCACAAGGATCCTGCTGGCAGTCGTTAGAAGACTCGTTCTACATAATGAGTCATTCAAGTGTTTCTATAGAAAGGGGTGCGTTACAGAGGGAGAAATATAATAGGGAATTAGAATAGGCAGTGATCTTCAATACAATAGGCTACTAGTGTACCGCGGTGCATGTCTTACAAGAGATACCCATTTATGTATTTATTCATTCACACATTCATTCATTCATTCATTTTCTTATTTATTTATTGATTTAATTATTGATAATTATTATTCGATTTTGTGTACGCAGAGAGGTGTCTGCCAGCAGTGAGAGGCTGCGAGTGGAAGAGAACAACGCCTATCCACTGAATGGATATAATCCTCCTCAGCAACGGCCGAGGTCTCGAAAGAGCTTCCTGAGGACATCTGAGATGCTTACCGTCTCGTCGGAGAAGGCATGGCTGGATTTATGGAAGAAGACGACCCCTCACCCCTACGGTTGGATGCCTGTAGCTGAAGAACTACCAGCCGGACACAACGGAAGTTGGTTGGTGTGGATGTCTCTGAACAGGTCGCGATCAGGAGTTGGAAGATCCCGAGACAATCTGAGGAGATGGGGCCTCAGTACAGGTGACACGTCGTGCGAATGTGGACAGGAACAATCCACAAAATACATGCTTAATTGCATCCTATGCCCTTCAACTTGTGCAGAGGAAGATCACCTCCTAGCCACTCCGAGTGCCTTGGATGTTGGTCAGTATTGGGCACGTGCTATATAGACAATTTTACCCTTATATAAATAAACCGGCTCCGGTCCAGGAATCCACCCCTACGACTGGCTCAACAGCTTGCTGATAGTAATTTCAACATTGCAGCTAATTGGCGTGAAACATGAACTAGAAATGCCCCACCCGAAGTACGTGACCTCATTGATCCTGTAGAGAAAATCAAGGGCTTTGAACAACCGCGACATAATATGGAAGGCCATTAACCGCTTCCGTAGAGGACATGGAGTTTGTGCATACAACCAGCACAAATGGGGGAAGCGACCAGACCCCTGCTGTGATTGTGGTACATCGAACCAGACCATCAGGCACATTATGGAAGATTGCAAAATAAGAGCGTACCTAGGTGACCCTATCGACTTTTTCAGTGCTACACCATCGAGCCTGGACTGGATAAATAGACTGGACATAAAGTTATAGGTCGATATCTGTGCTTGTATGTACTAATTATTATTATTTTTGTTATTATTATTGTGTTACATGTGTAATGCCATACGCCAAATAAATAAATAACCCTTATATAATTATATAGCAACTGTACATTTGTATGTTTCCGACACAAGAAATAAATAATACAATTATTCGATTCGGCCAACTATGGAGCACGCTACTTCCGTCACAGAGCTTTAGTTCTATCTCAATATTCCCGCATAAATTTTCAGTGGGCCTCCATTCTTTCAGCAGTCCACTTTTTTCATGTTTCCATCATAGGCTTTTCTGAGAATCGCTGTTGTGTTCCAAGTTTTCTCTGAAGAGGAGCACGTTCCTGTATGCTTTCAAACGTGATCCCTACTTCTAGAAGATCTCTTTCAATCTCGGTGAACCAAGGTCCCTTCTTTTTCTTGTAGGAAAAAGTGCGGTTGGTCAGTCTCTGAGAGTTCATGCGTGTTATGTGGCCTTAGACACTAATCCTCCTTTTCCGTATGATGTCTGTTATCTTTTCCACACTTACTCGTAAGAGCGGCTTCGGTGGCGTAGTTGATAGCATGCTGACCTTCTATGGCCAAGATCGCGGGTTCAAACCCGGCCAAAGTCCTCGGATTCCTTAACAGCGTTAAAATCCTTCAGTATGCCTTCATTTGGAGGGGAAGTAAAGCCGGCAGTCCTATGTCATAGATTTATGGCATGTAAAAGAACCTTCCACTAATTAAACTTGTGTGAAGCTAAATTTGCAGGTTGGGTTTCGATGAAACGCTCTCCAACTTTCGCTACCAGATGTCACTGACACCTAGTGGTGAAATTGAAATTGTAATTGTAGCTCACCCCATGGTGTCCGGATTGAAGCAGCTACAGCCTCTGGTGAGCCGAACATGTCCTCGGACACTCCCGGCACTAAACGATAAATATTTAAATAAATAAATCCACACTTCGGTAGAGTTCGTTGTTGTGCCATCTCCTGTACCCTCCGTTTTTCCAGATTGGTCCCAGTATCTTTCTTAGGATTTTTCTTTCTTTAGCCTCTACCTTTTCAATCAAACCTTTCCTGTTCAATGCAGGGCATTATTTATCTATATGTTTATTTATTTATTTGTTTATTTATTTATTTATTTGTTTAATAATTTCTTCTTCTTTCGATTCGGCCATCTAAGGACCACGTCATTTCAACTGCTTCTTGCTGCATCGAGCTTTAACATCCTCCCAGTACTTCCGCATTAGTTCTCGATGCTGTTGTTCCTTTCTGCAGTCCACTTCTTGCCAGTTGGAAGCTTTGGCTTTTCTTGGAAACATCGGTGTGCTGTTAGTTTTTGTTTAAGTGTGGCACGTTCCCAAATATCGTTGCCTGTAATTCCCACTTCTTGTAAATCTTTGTCCAACTCAGTGAACCAAGCTCCCTTGGTTTTCTTTTTGAGGAAGTAGGTGAAAATTCTATTTGTCAATCGTGCTGGGTTCATTCTTGTTATATGACAGTAAAAGGCAATTATCTGTTTCCGCATGGCATCAGTTATTTTTTCCACGTGGGTGTAAAGTTCGTGCTTGTGCCGTCTCCTATATTCCCCATTTTCTTTTACCGTACCCAAGATTTTTCTCATAATTTTTCTTTCTTTCACTTCCAGATTCTCTGATAGTCCCTTGCGATGCATTGCAAGGCACTCTGCAGCATACAAAACCTCTGGACGGATGATTGTTTGGTAGTGTCTTAACTTGGCATTTGTTGATATGGATTCCTTGTTGTAAATGGCCTTTGTTAGATTATATGCCAGTTCCATTTTCCTGATTCGTGACTCGAAAGCCGCCTTCTCGGAGAGATTGGGGTCTATCCACTCACCCAAATATTTGAACGCTTTCGTTTGCTTGATTTTCCCCTGTCCTACATCCAGCTCTTTTGGCGCTAGCTTGATATTAGTGATGAATTCTGTTTTTTTCAAAGGAGATCTTAAGGCCCGTTTTTGCTGCTTGAATCTGGAGTTCATTAATTTGCGCTGCGGCTGCATCGAGGGAATCGGAAAAAATTGCGAGGTCATCTGCGAATGCTAGGCAGTCAACTATCAGGTTCTGTTTAATGTAGCCCAATCTGACTCCATTTTCAGACTTGTTAATGTTCATTACTTAATAATAATTAATTAATTAATTAATTAATTAATTAATTAATTAATTAATTTATTTATTTATTTATTTATATATTTATTTATTTATTTATTCATTTATTTATTTATTTATTTATGTATTTATTTTGTGGCGAACGTATGGCCTAGAAAATGTCCCCATAAACTAAATTTAATCTCACCGGCTGCTTGGCGCAGCGGTAACGTTCTCGCCTACTGTTCCCAAGGTTGCAGAATCGAATCCTGGCGCAGTCAGTTGGAATTTGACGGAACAAAAATGCGAGGGAGACGTGTCATAGATTTACTGGCATGATAAAGATCCCCTTCGGGGCAAAATCCTGGCACCTCGGCGTCTCTAAAAGCTAATAACGTAAAACCAATAATATTATTTTATTATTATTATCGTTAGTCTATGAACCCGTCAACATCGGCTATTCGAAGTATTTAGGGATTCAGATTGTCGTATACATACCGGGTTATTCAGAAGCTCTATCCAATATCGTTTGCTGCAACCCAACTAACGCGTGTTGGCAATTCTCTGCTAGCGTCCCGTATGATACTAATGCACTGCAAGCATATCCTGCAAACGATACTGAACCTTATTAATTTTTTCCCTCGATATGTCTACAGATTAATACGAGGTAAAAATAATACTGTTCAGTATCGTTTGCTGGAATATGCTTGCAGTCTACCATACGGGATGCAGGCAGTGAAATATCGACCTTCCTGCCAACACACGTTCGTTGGTTTGCAACAAACAATACTGGAAGAGGCTACTACAGTGAGTCTCGCTCACGACTCGGCCGGCCGGCGCGCCCAGCTTATCTGACTCCCGTTGACTCTTCACACCCGCTCGGCATAACATAGCACTTCGCTCACATTATCCGTGCATGACATGAGATGACAATTATAATTAATAATATAAGCTGCTACTACCTTATGACAGGAGATTTATGTATTTATTTCTTGACGGTACACAACAGGGCTCAGTGTGCGCCCCAATAACAGTGCACCTACACAGTAAAATACACTTTCTGATATTTCTACATTATCAATATCTAAAGGTAATTATTAATCCTAGGAAGTTAACACAGATTGAAAAGCATAGTAGTAAAAAGCTTAATCCAAAGGTAATATAAAAACTAGATCTAAATTTGACCTAATATCAAATATATAAGAAACAGGTTTTGAAATTATTACATCGTAAACTAAAAGGTAACATTGATAACTAGGGAACAGGCAGGCCTATTCACATATATACATTGTTGATTCTGTTTTGTGTGATAATTTTATTTCAAGTATGAATTAGAGTGACTGGGTTGTAATTTCCAAGAACGGTCTAATTGAGAGACAGAAATCTAGTTTCCAGTTTACATGAACCGCATCGATGTAAATACTTCAAAGCCTCCATACAGGAGAATTATTATGAGAAGTAATATTGGTTATATCATTTTTAGCCTACTTTCGATTTTTGCAAAAAATGAAAGTAGACTTATGAGATCAACACAGGGCGAAAAAAGTGTGTCTGTCTGTGTGTGTGTGTGTGTGTATGTGTGTGTGTGAGTCTGTGTGTGTCTGCGTGTGTGTGTGAGTGTGTGTACTCTGAATGTCTGTCCCCCCTCTATCAATTCAAACACGGTGAATGCGAATTGAACGAAATTTGGTACAAAGATAGCACTAGCAAAGGACACCTCAGTGTCATGTTTTATATCGCCGCCATCTTTACTAAAACTGAATGGCGGCCACTCAAACGTTCAAAACGTAAAATCAAATAACGATTAACCAAATCATCCGATCTCTACCAAATTTGGTAACAACATACCTTCGTATAGGATGCGTCTTGTGACCAAACTACAAGGTCGTCCGCCGTACCATTTCAGGATGGCGGCCGTGCGAATAATGCAAACTTTATGATCCATATCATGGGACCCACCAGTTCCGATTATCGAGCCGAGAATCGTTTTAACTGTTCTAAAGGAAGAGGCACGTTCGAAATTAAAAGTTTATTTTGTAATACTATAGTGCAGACGTAATTTTAAAAAGCTGAGCTGATTCAGTAATAAGACAAGATGGCAGCGGATATCTTGTGCCTGACTTATATTTCACTAATTTGAGTATTGCATGCAATATAGCGTACTGATACAAAATAAATAAACTTTGTATGAAATGCTTTATATATAAATAATATACTCCAGTGATGAAATCGTTTAGTATAAATCATTATTTGCTAACAAGTTCTATGTAAGTAATTTTATATAGAACGATATTCGTTGACACAATTAGCTCAGTGGTAGAGCGTTAGCCTATCGCTCAAATGCCTATGGTTCAAACCCGATCAGAGCTAGGTTTTTTGCTTGAAATGTTATATGTTTATTGTTTTGTAATGACTCAGATGTTTTAAAATTAAGCGTTATATTGTGCATATTATTGTAAAATATATATTTAATTAAAACATAATTCGCCAGCAGATTTACTCGAGACATCTAGCTGCCAAAAAGGTAACTGCACGCCGACCTACTTATTAACTTCCAGATTTTATTGAAAAGTTTCTTCTTCTGGCCGCTAGAATGCACTCGCTCTGTTAGGATTATATTGTTCGATATTTCACCACTAGATGTCACGACTAGTCTACGTGGGGCTCCATTGATTACTATACCATTGGCATTCTATGCGCATCGAATTTGAAGAATGACAAGATGATACTACGATACATTTTTACTTTTTATTTTAAAGGGTTTGTAACAGCCTATTTTGCGTTACTTGAAAATGTTATTTGAAGTAAAGAACAAAACGATTTCACATAGTAACTGAATTCAAGCCGTTGGTGTTAGTTCAGGTTATTAATTACTACTTTTATTTCAGGCAAATAGCAATCGAAAATATCCACATAGTTTGTATACACACGTCTCTGTAGGGTCATGGAAAGATTTGTTAATTCAATTAGGGTTGTGAAAGCCATGCACAACCAGACGTGTAAAGACATGCCTCAACTCAAAGTTGGATGTTGCCCACGGCAGGTCGTATATGTAATAATAATAATAATAATAATAATAATAATAATAATAATAATAATAATAATAATGTTATTGGTTTTACATCCCTTTTAACTACTGCTGCTTTTAGAGACACCGGGGTGCCGGAATTTTGGCCCGAAGGGGATCTTTAACGTGCCAGTAAATGTACTGACACGGCTCCCTCGCATTTGTGCACCCTCAAATGCCAGCTGACTGCGCCGGGATACGAACCTGCAACCTAGGGTCCAGCAAGCGAGAACGTTACCGCTGAGCCACGCAGCCAGTCCGGTCGATTATGTCTCCAGATCCATAACATTCTTGATATACTTCTTATCTTTCTTTCTTTCTTCAATGATGGTAGCAGTTTTTATCTAGGTTGTGGCGTTTGGTAGAGGTAAATCGTTCCTAAGGTCTTCAACAAAGAATAGTTCTATTATACTCTTTGATAATAACAACGAGTTATAACTATACTCATACATTTAGGAGAAAGTAGGCTATATGTTCTATACTGAACATCTTGTTGAATGTTATATTTGATCTTGTAGTAAAGCGAGGGATGTTGAAATTTAGGAGCGATAGGAAAAAGAGTTATCAATTTGACCGTTAATAACTTTATAAAGGAATTTCATATCATTCACTTGCCTTCGGGACTCCAAACTAGTCATGCCGAAATTCAACAAAAGTTCACCGTAGGGTACCAAGTGTGGGTAATTGCCCGTTATTTTGAAGTGTAAATATCTGAGGAATTTCTTTTGAACTTGCTCAATGGATTTAATGCATGTTTTCTGCCAGGGATTCCATACTTAGCTGGCGTACTCGAGCTTGGATCTCACCATGGCAATATAAAGGTTTATGCAGGTACTGGTCCTAATGAATGGCTTACTGTTTCTTATTATAAACCCTAACATGCGGTAAGCATCCCTGACTGTCTTTTGCACATGAGAAGTGAAAGCAAGCTCTCGGTCAAACAGGATTCCTAGATCTTTCTTCTCGCTTAGGCCCACTGTTTGCAATGACTGAGGTCCAATTCCATAAACAAATGTGATTGGCTTCTTCTTACGTGTAAAGGTCATAAAAACACGCTTAGGTACATTTAAGTATAATTTGTTTCCTACACTCCATTTGTGTATATTATTTAGGTCATTTTGTAGTAGAGTGCAGTCATTAGCGGAAGAAATTGATTTAAAAATTTTGAAGTCATCTGCACATAAAAGTCTATTTGAGTGTACTATACAACGAGGCAAATCGTTTATCATTGCTAGAAAAATCAGAGATCCAAGGTTCGAACCTTGGGGTATTCCGGAATGAAGTATGTATTCCTTTGAGACAATTTTCTGGAAGAAAACAAATTGTTTCCTGTCTCTGAGGTAGGAGCTGAATAATTTGAGTAATGGGTGGGAGAATCCCAAAATACACAATTTGTTAAGAAGGATATCATGATTTATTGTGTCGAACGCTTTCTCAAAATCTGTAAATATGACATCTATTTGCCCCCCTTTATCTAACTCTTTAGATATAATTTGAGTAAAATTAGTTGCATTCGTCACTGTAGATTTCTTGGATAGGAAACCATGTTGGTTATCTGTTACGAGCGGTCTGAGAAATACTGATATTATTCCGTGCAATATGAATTCAAATACCTTGGCCACTGCAGATAAATTAGATGTTCTAAATGTTCTCCTCCTACATCCACACATTTCCGGCATCGTCTTAGGAAACTCCCTTTCACACGCATATGTTCGTCTTTCGTAATTGAGGCTTTTCCTCTCCGGATATGCTAATATTTTTCTCGGACGAAGCTTGATTCCATTTACACGGGTATGGTTCGACGACGCAGAATAACAGATATTGGAGTAGAGAAACCCCCATCGCATATACGAAATTCCTCTACATAACGAATGGGTCGGAAGATATCAAGCCTAAATTACGGAAGACGAACTTATGCGTGTGAATCGGAGTTTCCTAAGACGTTGCCGGAAATATGTGGATGTATGATGAGACAATTTCCAACATCTCCTGTCATAAGGTACGAGCTTATTTAATTAATTATTATTTTCTTAATTTTAATTGTCATCTCATGTCATGCGCGGATAAAGTGAGCGAAGTGCTATGTTATGCCGAGCGGTGAGTGATGAGTCAACAGAGACAGATAAGCTGGGTGCGCCGGCCGGCCGAGTCGTGAGAGAGACTCAATGTATATCACCCAGTATATCCTCTTCAGACCCAGAGCACACAAATGTGCACTGTCTCTTTTTTTTTTTTTTTTTTGTATTTTTCGTTAGCATGAGTTGATATTATGTTATTTTTGACCCGCATTTCCACCCCTCATTTGTATGTGGTAGGGGATGAAGAGAGATACGCTTTCTATGTGATGGATATGTTATGGCTGGATGCCCTTTCCAACGCCTCACTCATCAAAGCTATGATGTTAATTAGACATGAAGTGAAGGGATATGGATGAAACTGGGGAACAAGTTTGAAGAAAGTGGCCGTGGGTTACTAAAAGGTACCACCCTGGTTTCATCTAGAGTTGAAAATAGGAAATCACGAGAAAGCCATTACACGGACGGCTGAGGGTGGGACTCAAACCTACTCGTCTTCATAATCCAACGACAACCGAAACCAATGCACTTGTGACCTGGTGCTCTTAACTACCCCGGTAAGTGACTGTGACCTGGAATTTTAATTATTATTATTTATTCGTTAATTCCCCTTAAGGAGAGCGTTACAACACAATCAATGTTCATGTTTTATTCTGGCCCTCTCTTCTTTTTTTTCCCAAACGTCTCATATACACACTATGCTTCCTCTTTATCCCCTCCGTCCACTCCTTTCCCGGTTGTCTCTCTTTGGGAGTTTGCTCAAACTTCTGTTGTCTAAGTTTTTCTCTGTATGTGCTCCTGTCTGCGATGTCTTCTGTAGAGATGTTTAGTTTCTTGAGGTCTTCCAGGGTTTCCTTTACACAATTGGTTTTTAGTGTACTATTCGTAACTATATTAAAAATTTTCTTGCTCAGTCTCTCTTCGGTCATCCTATGAATATGTCCATAACATTTTGCCCTCCTTTTCCTTAACGAATGTTCTTTGTAATCGTCTCTGTCTGTTTGTACAGTTCTATTGTCGGTCTCTTTATCCATATTCCCTCTTTCTGAACTCGCCCGTAGATCTTTCTCAGAATTTTTCTCTCTTGTTTTTCTAATTCCTTGATTTTTGTTCGTCGCTTGATTGCTGTCGTTTCTGAATAGTATAAGGCCTCTGGTAAGACTACTGTACGATAGTGTCATAATTTGGCATTGATGGAAATGCTTTTTTTTTTCATGTAAGTCAGTATGCTTTCTGCAATTTAGCGTTCCTGTCTTCATTGGATGCCAAGTTCAGTCCTGTTTTCTGTATAATCTCTCCTAGGTATTTGAAACTTTCCCCTGGAATTTTAATATTTTACTAAGAATGTCTTTTGTCATCAAAAATGTGTTATTTCTTCCAATATTTAATAAGGAATATAGAAAAAGGAAAATATCAGCTACAAATGTTGCCTTTGGTCTGAAGAGATTAAGGCACGGTTTGCGATAACCTATGTATGACCAGTCTTTTGATTGTCTACTTCCAGATTTTATGTAAGACTACTCTTGTGCACGGCGATGCCCGGATGGTATATTTATATTGTATAGAAGATAGGTCTCATAGTTTGTAACCACTCGTTGGACAGGGTGAGGAAAACCCCACATGAGGGCAGACAGGTCCGAAGAGCATCTGATCCTCAATCCTTCAAGAGAACCAGTTGGTCTAATATAAGGATCCACTTAGCGGTGTAGTGTCAGTGCCAGGATTCAAACAACCGATCTCCGGACGTGCTGCAGGTCTATATCGCAGTCAAGGTTTGCGATGTAACATGCTCGGCTACGCCGCATAGTGACCTGAAATATGTTAGCAAACAATTATCTAGTGCTTACCGTATATACATTTCTGACACTCAAGGATTAATTACTGTATTACCGTAATTTTATCGCAGAGTATATTTTGCTTGTAACTTTAATGTGCTCAACTACAGGTCGAAAGTGAAGCAGAAAGGAAATAAAATAAACAGAGATACTGAAAATGATAACACACAAACAAACGTAGCCTAATGGATACACTGAGAGGTGAGTTAGCCTCCACCGCTAAAGGTCATGGAAGATAAACACTCGAATCCTTTTAACGTGATTTGAATCCCCCAGTATAATCCGCGTTCATTACATAGAATCACACAGTTTATTTTTCGGTTTTAGTTTCTTTATTTTGTGCGCGTGTCAAAGGTTGTGGCTCAGTGATATTATACTCATTTTCAGAGGAGTAGCGCAGTAACCCAGATAATGTGTGCTACATTTTTTAGGAGTCCGAGTAATGTTACATCTACTGTAACTCTTTTGTTTTGTATGCTGACAAATGCAGAAAAGTATTCATTTCATTCGATGGATTTTATTTCCATATGATGGCATATTATACAAGTAAAATGTCAGTAATGAATCCACGGTAACGTTATTTATGACAGAGTTGCAATATATTGGGATTGTTGGAAGCTTCATTGATGCATGGACAACATTACCTAATAAATATTTCCCGAGCTTGTGCACTCGGATACCCACCCGTGACACAATCTGCACTTTATCTACTGGTAGATTTGCAATGTACTCATTTAAATAGCACGCGCTACAAATGCTGGAACACAAGCACTCGCGCTGGGTGACCTTCACCCTAGGTTTGTGGTGGTTGAAGCAGTGCTGTCAAGCATTATAGCCCAGGCATATTAAGTTTTAACAAAAAAAAAAAAAAAAAAAATGTAAAGCTGAAATTTGGCATAGATGTTCCCTAGTACCCTAGTAACAAATCCTGAAAAGTCCCCATCTCTGCTGCGTCCGCGTCATAGTTTTTGAAGAGTTCAAAAGGGCTTAAATGGGGCCTAAGTGCCAAAAACAGCATTTTTGCTTCCTGCGTTCAAAATATTTATCCAAAATCAGTTCTAATGAGCTTTGATAATAATAAGAGAAGGACTGCATTAAATATAACGCTTTTATTCGTCGTAATTATTGCCATACATTTAAACAGATGAGTAATCAAACATTTTTAGCTCAACTTTTCTAACGAAAATTTAGCTAATTTGTCATTAGCCGGGACTTATCGTGTAAACAGCTGCTGTTAGCGACTAAAGGCCCCAAGTAAAAGTTGTAAAGCACACTTGTAGCTTTAAAATGACACATTGCCCATGTTCATCCGACAAACAACAGCAGTGATACAGTTACAAATATAAAAGTGCAAGTGTGGCAGACGCTTTCCGAACGAACGCCTATTTACGCTGGTGTGCTCCATCTTTTCACCTTTGCTGACACCATTTTGTACCTTTGATCAAGAACTTTTAGGATGGTATTCCTTTGAATCCAGGTAAACTAGTAGAAACAATTTGCATAGCACAAAACGAGTTTAATGTAGTTAGCAGTTAAACGTACATTCATAATATGCATAATGCAAATAATAACAAAACAATGCTTAAAAAGCTTTCTTTAGACAAAGAACACTTGCAAAACAAAGCTTACATCGGACTCAATCGATCTCCTCATCGTCTGAACCATCAAATGTGACGTTGCCACAAGCTTTTCCACTGCAGTGTCCACACATTAAGGAGCATTCTAAACCGGAACGTGCACACTTACACCAGCTGCCACAAGAGATCTTGCAGTTGCAGGACACCAAATTGAGGAGATGATCTGGAGCAGCTGGAAGATGAGTTGTCACTGGTACAAAAGCTGAGTGTTGGATTTTCTATTCCCATTGGGTCGGGTCCAAAGAAAGTCCTAACCATTCCTGAACTTGCAAATATACCCGCAGTGAATGTTGTTTGCATGCCGCCGAAGTCGGCGGAAGTGAAGCCAGATGAAATGATGCTGTGACCGGTTGTTTGGCAATTTTTTGGCTGTATTTCACTACCCGAAGTTCGTCGAGGCTTTTGCACTCCAATTTGGCGCTATCGTCGAGACAAATGGCGAACTTCTCTCCAGATGATATTATGGCCTTTTCATCTGGAGCCGTCGAGACGAATACCTTCATTTCCTCGCGTAAAGATGGGAATCCATTAATATTTTCCAGGCTTGCTGTTTGATGTACTCCACCCACAGCTTTCCTGTGCGAGATTTCTGGCTCATTGAAGAAAATGTGTCATGAAGCGACTCTTTGAGACGTTCAAGGCAAGGATATGATAGCAAGTCGTTGGCGGTGCCTTCATGGAATGTGGTAAAAAGCGCCTGTATTTCGTCCTTGTCATACTTCAGCCCGTCGTTCATGTTGAGTAACATTGTCCCGAAGACCTGTTTTGGCAGAAAATGCGCTCTGTGGGCCCTAGAACATGCACAGTTTCGTGTTATTGATACATTTGAAATTGAAGGCATAACGTAATCATTTTTAAGAGCGTGCTAATTGCAAGCCTACCTAGAATATGCGTGTCCAGACATCATGTGAGTCACTGACGATTTAGCGTATATTTTCGCCCAGATCTCCCCCAAACCGCTTCCATTCATCACGTAGCCGATTGCCATTGCCCCAAGAAACGACATCAGAAGGTGAAATCCGCCTAGAGGAACAACCACGTTTTTGAGTTCCTCTGAAGTGTCCGATGCGACTATCTCTGCAACTTTCGCGTATAGGGGCTGGTCAAAAGTTACGAAACAAGTGCTTTCTTTCAGTTCCGAGCACTCTCTTGCGGCAAACTTCAACGCGGAATATATAGTTGATGGATAGCTCGGTTCCAAGTTAATGACCGACAGGGCATCAACTGACGTTGTCTGGGAAGCTGGTTGAGCAAGAGCAGACAGTGACGTCTTCATAAAGCCGTTCCACGAAGCGGGTAAACTAATACCTGACCACCGTCCAGATAACCGCAAGGAGTCCATCATCGACGCAATAGCCACAGAGTTTGGGGCTTCCACAGTTAACTCCTTAATCTTGACGTCCTTTGAACCAGGAGAAGAGGGTTTCCGATACCACGAAATGTTGAACTTCCCCTTCGCCGCAATCACACCAGCATTAGGAACTTCTCGTGTACGTGGGAGTGGAGATATTTCACTGTCAGGCACTGGACCTGTGCACTTGATGCCTCCCATGCAGTGAAATGTGTTTCGCCCGTCCAATGTCATTATGTTATAGTCAGCGATGTCAAAGCAAAACTGCGTGAACGCTCCAGCATTCGGGATTGGACGTTCTTCACGAAGCGCTGAAACTTCGTACCTGTGAATTTCCGCCACATTTACTGAAAATCCAAGACTGTTTAGAATCTGAATTAATTGTTTCGAGTATTGTTGGCCTGCTCCGACAGGCCGAGCGCTGTCACCTAGAAACGCGATCGGGTGCCTTTTTAACAGCGGTTATGCTTTGGGACCGTAACTCGGTAACCGTTTCTCGCATATACATTGGTAATGTACCGATGTGAAGTTAAAAGTATGCTTTATAACTTTTATTCTGGGTCTTTAGTCAATATCAGCAGTTGTTTAAAAACTAATGACCTGCTAATGACAAATTAACCAAATTTTCGTGTAAAAATTGTGCTAAAAATGTTAAATTAGTCGTTTTTTTTCTTCATAAATAGCAATAATTAGACCTGATAAGTTTGTTATCCTACTGGTTCATTTTTATTAATTGCTAAAGCTCGCGAGAACTAAATTTGGATCAATATTTTGAACGCAGGAAGCAAAAATGCTGTTTTTGGCACTTAGGCCCCATTTAAGCCCTTTTGAACCCTCCAAAAACTATGACGCGGACACCGCAGAGATGGGGACTTTTCAGGATTTGTTTCTAGGGCACTAGGGAACATCTATGCCAAATTTCAGCTCTACATTTTTTTTTCAGGTTGGCCGTGTTTTTTTGCATATAATGCCTCCTGGCCTATTATCAATGTTCGCCTGAATCGTCTACGATCTCGAAATCCATCAACAAGGACTGCAATAGACTTGGAGAATACCAACTTCAACATAACTACAGAATGGCGGGGAAGACAGGATACTAGGCCTGGATCAACCTTACCTCGCATTGGATCATCGCTGCCACCTGGATTTGAGTTTCCTCGGAAAACATGGTCAACTCTCAATAGGATTCGTGCGGGTCATAGCAACTGTGCAGACTTCCATTATAAATGGAACATAGTTTCTTCACCTAACTGTGATTGTGGTGCCCCTAAGCAGACCATCCAGCATATCATCACCAAGTGTCCTAAAAGTAAGTACTGTGGCAACGTCACTGATTTCGCTCATGAATCACCAGAGTCAATTACTTATATAAACGATTTAGATATAAATATATAGTTTGTCTTCCTTTCCTAAACTAATTATCATCTGTGTACATATTGTATCTGTCAAACCATACGCTAAATAAATAAAATAATGTTGTTGTTGGATTCTTCAGTTTTTGACTGATTTGATGCAGCGCGCCTATCCTCCCGAGTGTCCTGAGCTAATTGTTTCATCTCTACATAGCTACCACACCTTACATCCGAGGCAATCTGTTTAATATATTCTAACCTATTGTTCTTGTCCTCAACGCTTCCTTCCATAACTAAGTTTGCTATTCCTTAGTATGTGTCCTACCAACCTATCCCTTCTCTTCATTAGCAGTCACCAGAAACATCTCTCCTCGCCCACTCGTGTCAACTATTTCTTCATTTGTTACTCTATCTACCAATCAGATTTCCATCGTACTCCTGTAACACCACATTTCAAACACTAGTACTTTTCTTCTGCGCTAACAGTTCAAGGTTCACCTCCATAGGGTGCGACGCTCCAGACGAAGGATTTCATAAATGACATTCTAATATATGATTCGCATTTGATGTCAAAAGATTTCACTTTTCTAGAAATGCTTTCCTTGCGTGAGCCAACCTACATCTTATATCCTCTTTGCATCGTCCATCATTAGCTTTTTGCTTCCTGAGTAGTGGAAGTCTCCTACTTCCTTTTCACCTGCAGTTTGACGTCAATAGGTGAATTCTTTCCTCAAGACGGAGTCCATTCCATATAAAAACTCATTCAAATCCTCTGGTGAATCGCCTAACATGACAATGACGTCAGCAAATCTCATTATCAATACCTGGTACCAATGTTTATAGTAAACCTGGAATAAACATCACACCTGAAGTTCGTCACAATAGTAAATCAGTAGATCACAGATTAACATACTCACACTACATTAATGAAAAATGAAAATCCACAGCCTGCTTCCAGTCTCCGACCGGGTCAGGAATGGAATGAATGGAGCCCCCATCTAGCGGCGAGGATATGGACTGTGCCGGCTGCCGAGGCCTGACGCACTCCTCTGGGGCAATGATTAAATGAATGACAGATGAAATGAAATGAGAGTGGAGAGTGTTGCTGGAATGAAATTTTGACAGGGAAAACCGGAGTACCCGGAGAAAAACCTGTCAGCCTCCGTTTTGTCCAGCACAGATCTCACATGGAGTGACCGGGATTGGAACCACGGACCCAGCGGTGAGAGGCCGGCGTGCTGCCGCCTAAGCCACGGAGGCACTCACACTACATTAATAATATTTGTAAATAAGATTGACACGTTACACTAGTTTTTACAAACATTTGCAGTCAGAATATTGTGTGTATATTTGTGCATAAGTGTAATACAAACACATTGTACCTTATCTAAGCCTAAAGTGAGCTGGATCTGATCTGCTGAGGATCGAATAATGTCGTCCAATTAAGTACACCCCCTTTCTCTCTTTTTTTTTTTTTTTTACAGAAAAGCGTGCATTTTGTGATGAATCTGTCATGTAATATTTGTCTGAGTTTAGGGTTGCTCGGTTGGTTCCTTAGTTTAGGGGCTGCGAAAGCGCGGTTATGAAGCCCCGTGTACTTTGGGTGTGTGTAGAATCTGTCTGATACCAGTGAAAATTGTGATGACTGTATTAGTGTGTGTTATCTGCTTTTAATTCAAGTAAGGATTGAAGACGATAATTTCAAGTAGTTCCTACTTTCGCTACCAAATGCTACAGTCCACGACACCTAACTGTGAACTTGGCTACTGTTAGATGCCAACGTAACCAGCGCCCGGTGACTAACGTTGGAACTTAAGAGCATTAACAAACCGAATCTACAAATTTTGCTTCACACAAGTTTAGTTAGTGGAAGGTTCATTTACATGCCATACATCTATGACATGGCCCCGCCAGCTTTCCTTCCCCTCCAAAGGAAGGCATACTTAGGGACTTTCAACGCTCATTAAAAAATCCGATGACTTCGGCCGGGTTTGAACCCGCGACCTTGGGCCACATGCTCAATACTTGTTTTCCCGCCTAATATAATTGGGCACCATTTGTATTGACCGACTGAAAACTTTTCTATAATATGAGGTGCGTTCAAAAAGTAACGAGCCAGAGGCATAATTACAGAAGTATTGGCCCTGGCTGTTGAGGCACTTGTCCCATTGTGACACGAGGCGGTGAATGGCTGTCTCATAAAATTCCCTGGGCAGCGATGTGAACCAGTTCCGCACGTATAAGCTGGACGTCGGCGTCCGAGGTGAATCGTTGGCCCCGCAGAGCCCTTTTCAGGGGTCCAAACATGGCGTAATCACAGGGAGAGAGGTCTGGACTGTATGGAGGGTGGCCGAGAACCTCCCATTTGAATTTCTGCAGGAGTGCCGCGACTGTGTAAGCTGTATGAGGTCGTGCATTGTCGTGGAGCGACCTCGGCGGCTATGGCGTTCACTGTCACTCGGCGGTCCTGGGTAATGAGTGCATCAAACAGCTGGACGATGTCATCCGCAATGCAGTGGGGGGGGGGGGGGGTTGCCCTAGACCGGCACCCGTCCTTCCCTGAAGCGCTTATGCCACGCCTTGTCCCTTGCAAGGGACATGCAGTGTTCGCCGTAAACTTGTGACATTCGGCGATGAATGTCCGTTCCCCCTACTCCTTCCGCTGTCAGAAACAGAACAACACCTCTTTGCTCTTCGGTTGACGCCTCCGTGTCACTGTTTGCAATGCGACTGGCAGCTTCGGACGATTGATGCATGCTGCTGCTCGCTTTGTATCTTCACGTGACATGCACGCGTGCCCTCTAGCGACGGGCTGTGGCCTTCCACGCTCTGGTAGGAACCACACCTCGTTACACACGACACGATTAGGTGATGCAGTCACCGGTTTGCGCATTCAAGCCTCCGGCTCGTTACTTTTTGAACGCACCTTATATAATTTGAATTATTGATCAATGACTGACTTTTGTCAAGCCTATACAAAGAGCAGACAACCAACACAAGTTGTTTTCACTGCTGCCATCGGAAAGCATGGTAATTACGTCATGGTGTCTCTTGAATCATTGACAGCCAATTTTGACCAAACATTATATGAACATAATATGCACAGCCATAGTATTGCTTTGTTCCAGTTGTGCATTGTGTTACTGATTATCAGGGCTTTACTGTTCTTCTCATTCGAATATTCGGCGGCGTAGTGTGTAGCATGCTGAACTGCTATGCCCAAGATCGTGTGCACAAACCCGGTCGAAGTCGTCGGATTATTTAAGAGCGTTAAAATCCTTCTGAATGCCTACCTTCGGAGGGGAAATAAAGCATGTGGGCCAATGTCATAGATTTTTGGCACGTAAAAGAACCTACAACTGCAATTGGTGGCGTGTAGGAACATTTTTAGGTTTTATTTGGCTGGTTAGGAAACGCTCTATCAAGATCCACTGTTCGCCGCTAGGTGTTAGTGACAGTAGCATCTGGCAGCCAGAGTTGGAACTACTTGAAATTGAACTTGTTGGGAGCCCTCGGGCGTTCAATGGAAAATACCCAGCTATGGCCATTGGCTGCGAATAATATATCATCAATATTCGACTACTTCGGAAATTTGACAATTTAAAATTCGAAATTGCAAGTATTCGAACATTGGAATCTTCGAAAAATTCGAATATTCGGACATGAGGATGACTTAATACTTCGGTTGTTCGAATATGATAAGTACGGCTCTAAAAAACTGGAAAATATTTATTTTTTATGTATTAAAAATACCTGAAATATACCGGGTGAGTTAGCCGTGGTCGTTACGGCATGACTGCTGGCAGTCGCTCACATCCGGGAGGCAAGGAGGTTCGAATTCCCCCGCCGGCAACATTGAAGATGGTCTTCTGTGGTTTCCCATCTTCCTTCCAGGCAAATGCCAGGGTTGGTCCCTAACTATAGGCCACAGCCGCTTCCTTCCAATTCCTCGTCCTTGCATTCCAACTTTCTTCCCCAACGGTACTTGTAGCTCACCCTTGGGTGTCCGTCTCGAAGCAGCTACAAAACTGGCGAGCCGAACATGTCCTCGGACACTCCCGGCATACGCTAAAAAAAACTGAAATATGTGACAAAAAAGTAAAAATATTTATTTCTAATTTAGTTTACTAATGTAAATATGCTGAAGCATTACAATACACAAAGAGATACATCTTCAGGTTGTCCATCACAAAAGACCGACGATTATCGCGAAACACTTCTTCTGAAGGCACGAAACTGCAGCAATATGTTTCTTGCCCTTGAGGTGTTGGGTAACTTGAGATCGCTGTTCAGCCTTGATAGCTCCCATCAGAAGTAAAATTATCTTTAAATTCTGCAACATACTGCTGCAGACGGTAACTTATTTTTACTTTAGGCATCGTAGAACTGCCTTACATTGCACAGTGCTAGAAATGAACTGCATGTGAGTGACACTGGTTCCGGGTAGCTGGGAGAGGGGAAGTCTAGCACATGGTGCAAGATGGCTATGGACAAGGAAATCCCCAGCTTCCACAGTGAGTGGCACGGGGCGACACTGTTGCAAGCTGACATAAGCTGTGCATTAGGATTAAATAGCTCACAGGTTCTTCCCCGTTGAAGTAACACAGAACAAGATGTTCAGTAAAGAACATATAGCCTACTTTCTCCTAAATGTATGAGTATAGTTATAACTCGTTGTTATTATCAAAGAGTATAATAGAACTATTCTTTGTTGAAGACCTTAGAAACGATTTACCTCTACCAAACGCCACAACCTAGATAAAAACTGCTACCATCATTGAAGAAAGAAAGATAAGAAGTATCTCAAGAATGTTATGGATCTGGAGACATAATCGACAGGACTGGCTGCGTGGCTCAGCGGTAACGTTCTCGCTTGCTGGGCCCTAGGTTGCAGGTTCGTATCCTGGCGCAGTCAGCTGGCATTTGAGGGTGCACAAATGCGAGGGAGCCGTGTCAGTACATTTACTGGCACGTTAAAGATCCCCTTCGGGCCAAAATTCCGGCACCCCGGTGTCTCTAAAAGCAGCAGCAGTTAAAAGGGATGTAAAACCAATAACATTATTATTATTATTATTATTATTATTATTATTATTATTATTATTATTATTATTATTACATATACGACCTGCCGTGGGCAACATCCAACTTTGAGTTGAGGCATGTCTTTACACGTATGGTTGTGCATGGCTTTCACAACCCCAATTTAATTAAGAAATCTTTCCATGACCCTACAGAGACTTCAAATAACATTTTCAAGTAACGCAAAATAGGCTGTTACAAACCCTTTAAAATAAAAAGTAAAAATGTATCGTAGTATCATCTTGTCATTCTTCTAATTCGATGCGCATAGAATGCCTATGGTATAGTAATCAATGGAGCCCCACGTAGACTAGTCGTGACATCTAGTGGTGAAATATCGAACAATATAATCCTAACAGAGCGAGTGCATTCTAGCGGCCAGAAGAAGAAACTTTTCAATAAAATCTGGAAGTTAATAAGTACCTTTTTGGCAGCTAGATGTCTCGAGTAAATCTGCTGGCGAATTATGTTTTAATTAAATATATATTTTACACCATAATATGCACAATATAACGCTTAATTTTAAAACATCAGAGTCATACAAAACAATAAACATAAAACATTTCAAGCAAAAAACCTAGCTCTGATCGGGTTTGAACCATAGTCATTTGAGCGATAGGCTAACGCTCTACCACTGAGCTAATTGTGTCAACGAATATCGTGCTATATAAAATGACTTACATAGAACTTGTTAGCAAATAATGATTTATACTAAACGATTTCATCACTGGAGTATATTATTTATATATAAAGCATTTCATACAAAGTTTATTTATTTTGTATCTGTACGCTATATTGCATGCAATACTCAAATTAGTGAAATATAAGACAGGCACAAGATATCCGCTGCCATCTTGTCTTATTACTGAATCAGCTCAGCTTTTTAAAATCACGTCTGCACTATAGTATTACAAAATAAACTTTTAATTTCGAACGTGCCTCTTCCTTTAGAACAGTTAAAACGATTCTCGGCTTGATAATCGGAACTGGTGGGTCCCATGATATGGATTATAAAGTTTGCATAATTCGCACGGCCGCCATCCTGAAATGGTATGGCGGACGACCTTGTAGTTTGGTCACAAAACGCATCCTATACGAAGGTATGTTGTTACCAAATTTGGTAGAGATCGGATGATTTGGTTAGTCGTTATTTGATTTTACGTTTTGAACGTTTGAGTGGCCGCCATTCAGTTTTAGTAAAGATGGGGGCGATATAAAACATGACACTGAGGTGTCCTTTGCTAGTGCTACCTTTGTACCAAATTTCGTTCAATTCGCATTCACCGTGTTCGAATTGATAGGGGGGGGGACAGACATTCAGAGTACACACATTCACACACACACAGACACACACACACACACAGACTCACACACACAGACTCACACACACACATACACACACACACACACATACACACACACACAGACTCACACACACATACACACACACAGACAGACACACTTTTTTCGCCCTGTGTTGATCTCATAAGTCTACTTTCATTTTTTGCAAAAATCGAAAGTAGGCTAACAAAAATGCAATAAACTGAAAGATCTAGCATACTGATTTTTTTAATGTAAATATTTTGTTTTTCATGGGCTATTAAGCGAAAAGCAGGAATTTATGCATTTATAGATATAAAGCTTATTATGTATTTGTATAAAACATATTTATTTACCTAAAAATCCGAGCCCTAATGATAAGTGCCTGACAATTACAGCAATTTGTGTAAAGAACAAGATGTTCAGTAAAGAACATATATCCTACTTTGTCCTAAATGCATGGGTATTGTTATAACTCTTTGTCCTTTTCAAGGAGTATAATTGAATGTTGGTTGTAGTAGCTTGTTGAAATACAACTTGTTATACGAATACATGAATATGAGGTGCCCTTTGCTAGTGCTACCTCTTTAAAAAATTCATTCAATTCGGTTTCACCGTGTTTGAATTGATATAGGGAATCGATTTTCACACATACATGGCCGATATCTGCAAACAATTGGTTTGATGACCTTGTAGTTTAGTCAAAAGACGCTCGCCATGTAATTATTTACATATTTGATTTCTAAATTCAAGGCACTATTTCTGCCAAAATAGTTAATAATAAGTATATGTTGTTGCAAAATTTGGTAGAGATCGGATGATTAGGTTAGTCGTAATTTTATTTAAGCTTTGAACATTTGGGTGGTCGCCATTACGTTTCCGTCAAGATGGCGGCTATATAAAATATGACACTGAGGTGCCCTTTGCTAGTTCTACCTCTGTACCAAATTTCGTTCCATTTGGTTTCACCGTGTTCGAATTGACAGGGGGGGGGGGGAGAGACATTCCGAGTACACACACACACACATACACACACACAGACATGCACACAATTTTTGGCCCTGTGTAGATATCATAAGTCTACTTTCATTTTTTTTCAAAAATGCTCGGTGAACGAGTTGATTGAAGCAGGGGGAATCCAAGTGGTCAGATGAGGTTAAGCGCTCCCCCATTCTTCTGTAGGATCTTTATAAATAAATATCATTCAAAACAAGCTTACGTGTAATCTTTTTTCTTTCGTTCTTCCTTTCTTTCTTTCTTTCTTTCTTTCTTTCTTTCTTTCTTTTTTTCTTTCTTTCCTTTATGACGACGTCAAATTAAATGTTGGAATACAGTGAGGTTCGTGAAAAAGTGTTACAGTGAAAGGTGAAAATATAGTTTTATCTTTCTTTTAGCTTGCCACGGTGGGTTAGTGGTCATCGTGTCGGACTACCAACCTCAAGCTTGCAGGTTCGTTCCTGGACGTGGTGAGTGATTTTTGAAAGGCGACAAAAATCACGGTACGCATGTCATACATTGTTGGCATATTAAAGAACCCATTTGGCAAAATTAATCTCAAGATTTTCCGCCAACACAAAAAAGTTCCTCCTTTCTCTACTAGAAAGCGCTATAGTGCCAAGGATCTTACTTATCTAGCCTCCTTGAGAAACAATAAAATTCGACATGCAAGCTGCCTTCTGGGCGACAATTAACAAAGCTTGCACCCGGCACCCGAAGCCATACGATATTATTATTAATTCTTTCTTTCTTTCCTCTTTTTTCTATGTTTCTTATTCTTATTCGAACAATTGAATGATGCGACTTGTTCAGGTTATTTCACCAATGCGAATATTTCGACATTTATTTAGGTTGGAAATTTGAATTATTCGAATCTGTGAATATTCGAATCAAATATTCATATTTGAATCTATTCGAAAAAATTGAATAATTGTTGGAATATGTCCAACCCTACTGATTACCGCAAGTAACAAAGTGGTATCAGTCTTAAGTTATGCAACAATATTGTTGGAATATGTCCATCCCTACTGATTACCGCGAGTAACAAAGAGGTATCAGTCTTAACTTTGGCAACAATAATTTCCAATCATTCTGTATTATTATCATTGTTGTTGGTTGTTGGTGATTAGGGGATGCGTCAACGCGGCCATGTATCCCCGTGTACTTTGGGTGTGTGTAGAACTTGCCTGATAACCGGTGTTCATCGTGATGACTGTATTTGTGTGTGTTTATCTGTGATTCAGCTCGAAGGACTGCAGACGATTAAACTTTTCAAGTAGTTTCTACTTTTACTACCAAATGCAACCGTCCACAACACCTAGCTGCGGACGTGGCTACAAAATGTCATTGCAGTTAGCACCTGGCGGCGAACGTTGGAACTAATATAGCGTTATCAAACTAGCCTACAAACTTTAGCTTCCACAAGTATTGTTAGTGAAAGGTTCTTTTTCATGCCATAAATCTATGACATGGGACCACCGACTTTATTCCCCTCCGAAGAAAGGCATACTGATGAATTCTTAACGCTCTTAAAAAATCCGACGATTTCAGCCGGGTTTGAAGCTGCGATCTTGGGCATAGAAGCTCAGCGTGCTACCAACTACGCCACCGAAGCCGCTGTTATTGTTGTTGTTAATAAATAACCACAACAATAGGACGATCCAAGGTATATGCAACAACAACATCAAAAATTACTCTAGAAGTAGTGTGCCCGTTTAGACCGGAGTCCGCACGACCACATATGCATTTTACCAATAATCAAGTCAGCACGAGAGTCAAAATATCCCGGAGCGCCAGATGGGGTAAAGCTAATCGCAAAAACGACATCAAATGAAAAAAATGCTTTACTGATTTTTGGTTCAATGCAACAATAAGGATAGAAGGAGATTCAATTGGGCGTAACACATCAAGTAAAATTATCTCAGTTTATTTTGAAGTTAAAATTGACTGCAAAGATGCTCAAAACAGCATCACTCACGTGTGGCGACCCACACTCCTATTTACACAATATACAGAAATTTTCCAAACACATTTGACAATTATTTTTTTTGGAAACACAAGTCTGATTAATAGTCCTGTAGACTGTGTTCCAAAATTATTTATGATTAATTCCAGTTCAAATTTAATTGTCTCTACTGGAAATATCGTAGATCACTGTTTGAATTTTTACATAATATTAACACTCGTAGAATAAATGTTCATAGAATTTTTAACTTTCACTTATTTTTCCAGTTTCAAAAATATATAGTCGAAAAATATTATTATTTCTGAATCAACACAAGTTATTTACACATATTAATAACATCTGAAAAGTATTTGACCTTGAGCATAGCATCGAAGAACTGTGCGAAGCACAACAACAATTAATTGTTCTTCTGACATTAAACATTCGAGAAGTGACTCGATTATGAAATTCAAGCTTCTAACAAAATACATGATTTCTGAATCATCAACTTGATCACTAAATTGTTGAACCATTCAACTATTCAATTTTCCACTTGGAATCATTATTATAAAAAAATATTTATATTCATGGCCATGTTAGTAATTTTCACAACTTGCAATTCTTCGACAGAATGCGGAAATAAGAATTGTAGCTTCATAATAAATTCATTTAGTTCATGGCACTAAGATTGAAAATATCCTTCAAATTATTCGTGGTTAAAGAATTATATTTAATTGGCAGTGGCCCATTCTATTATTTGTGTAAGAACGCAATATTCCAACAACAACGGCAAAGGTCTTCCTCTGAAGAAGAATAAACTACTATCATGACAAATCCGGGTTCTAGCAAAATCAAAGTCTAAATGGAATCCGTAAACAAGGTTGAAATAAGAACTGATGGTTTCAAGAAATAACCTTCGGGTCATTCATACGACGAAATGTGTAGTTCCAATACTCCTATAAGCCTGAGCCATCGAACCTGCTATTTGATTGATGCTCGAAAAAATCTCCTCATTCCTGCGACTTAAACATGCGCACCTGGGAATGGCATTTCAACTACTCCACACATATAAATTTTCTTCCCAAAATTTATACAATAAATCAAGCCTCTGCTTGTTATCAGCACTGGAAGATTAATAAACTTACAAGTTTATTTTATTTTACCATTCAGTTCAACCCGTGAATTTACCATACTTATGAAAATCTTTATTTCACTTTCGAGTGTATTTACGTCATGATTTTATATAAATACAAAAATATCCTATTTGATACAAATATCATTTGCTTCCCGTGTCATGCCTCTCCGTGTTATCTGAAAAATATACTTTGCTCAATGAAAATATCAACTGTTCAACCAGAACTGAACTGTTGGTTGAATGCGGGCTTGCGCTAACCACTCTCCTTCTGAAAATCTCTTGTTCCAAACTAGAAATGATTAAACTACTTCATAGGCTCTCTCTCAATACATGTGATTATTATAAAATATAATATCCAAGAATTATTTAGAAAAATTATAAAAATTATTATTATCATTATTAGTGGATTATTATTATTATTTTTTTGTTATATTATTTTAAATATGTTTAATTATCATCTCATTATGTGAGAATCCACATGTTCGAACCTTTGAATATGGAAAAAATATCCATTCCTCAACAAAAATAATTTAACTTTTACAGTTAAATCGGCTGATTACCGTGATTTCCCTAAAATATGAAATATTCAAATAAATGCTCGAAATGCTCGGTCATCGATCCTAAACTGTTCTGAGTGCGGAAAATGCTCAGAATAACTCTAATATGTCTTGCGTAAATCATTGCAAGATTTAAATACGAAGAAAAATAAATGTGTTGGTCATCTGCCGAAAAATAGTTTGTTCCAATTAGCTAGGCATAATATAATTCAAATGTGGCTTACATTTCTTGATGGTCTTGAAGCGTAGTGAACCTGGTTTGTACCAGATTTATCCATAGACATGCCCTATCGGACAAGCATGTATAATCCTTGTATCGGCCGCCATTATATACCCACAATCCGTCTAGTCAGACATAGTGGTAGTATCTCTTGACGTTTGAATTAACTGTTGTTCCATTTTAATATGGGCTTCTATCAAAGCCATAACAGTTCGCTTATATGGGGTCAGATCTAAGTGATCTATTCTTAGATATGTCAGTTGTAACATAACTCACGGTAATCTTATCAGTACAAGAAAAACACTGACAGTCTAACCAATCAACGGCTGTTCTGAAGATCGTTCCCTGGGCATGGTTTAACACCATCTACCATGCGCTAAGCAACCTGTAGTTTCCCTTGCGTAGACTAATGAACACCACCGTGATCGACTGGTCTTCAGTGTACTGATAGATCGAAATGGTTAACAAGTTACCAATATGAAAACTGACTGAAATGGACTTAAACATCCAAGTATTAGGTTATTACTGGACTGTGACAAAGTACTAATTCTAGACAAAGTCTAGCATATGTCCATGTAGAAATATAAAATATTTCTCCAGTGTCTGTAGAAAAAAAAATCGATCACCTCAGTGATTCTCCTTGCCTGAAACTTACTAAGTTCCAACTCGTAGCGCAGCACTTTTGTGACTATCCCAAATTTGAAAATTACTTCGGCGTAGATCCGGCAACCATGTGCCTTGGCTCAGCGCAGCAGCAACTTGCTCGGCAAGTGCTTGTGTTGGAATGAGCTATCGATGCCTCGGCCGGCCGGCTTTTTTTCAAAACTGCCAGGGTCACGCGTCATCACGCTGAAATCTAGAAATCATCATATCTCTGGTATCCCTGGTCCGATTTACTTGATACTAAGTGCATTCTCTTTCATTTGGCCGTGCCAGTAATCTGATCCAAGTCTCAAGTCTCTGCTCCATGGTTGACTATTTAATCAATAAATAGCCTCGACCTCTGCTATTACTCGCTACGTCACTTGACATGCAAGTATCGGTATATTCTTTCCAATTGCTTCGAGAAACAAAGTAGCGCGATATTCAAATATCTCAACTTTCAAAAGAGGCTGTAGCCTTTCCCTTGATATCTAGGTGTCTGAATCTTAGAATACCCATTCCTAGAGTTGGGCACATCCACCCCACACCTAGCAAAAAATAAAAATTGATTTTTTTTATTTTTACTATCTACACATTAAATTATCTGGTTCTTGAATAATAAATCTTCAAATTCGATGCATTATAAGTTCCCACGATGTTACCAGTTCGTGTATTGGCGATTTCATAGCTTCCATTGTTGTTTACTTCCACAATGTTCAAAATCTTCAATTTCACCAGGTTTAATATCAAAAATATCGTGATACTCTTCCAAAATTTTCCCAAACTCTGGAGACTCCTTCTCAGAGTAGACTTCTCTTCCTTCAGCTTCATGAAAAATCAGAGACCATTGAGCATCTCCCTCGACGTCTTCCTCTTCTTTTCCCTCGAAGTTAATCTCTTCGGTATTCTTGAATCTGATCGTCTCTGTCTTCATGTCTATCACTGCTTGATATTTCTGAATGAAATCTGCTCCCAATATCATGTCAAAAGCCATGTCCTTCATTACTACAAACACATGTCGGAAATCATGTCCTCCAATCGTAATACATAAGTATAATTGTGTTTTACACAGATATATTTTATTGGGTATTATTCCTTCGATCTTAATTCCTGATACTGGAATTTCCTCTAAATTCTCTTTGAGCTTCCACAGAATATAAAGCTTCTCACTCACCAGACAAAGCATAGCCCCAGTATCAATCAAAGTATCGACAGGCATACCGAATACTTCGCATGATATGATTGGCATTCTAATTCTTGTACCCATTTCTTTCCGTTCGTCATTCTGTTGAATTAAGTCATCATCCTCTGCTTGCCATTTAATAATTCTGGAAGTGAAAGTGTTCAAAATTCTATCTTCTACTGTGAATTCGAAGTTTTTTTTTTTTTCGTTACCATTCCCCCGGGATTGTTGTGTTCCCGATGGACCTGGTTCATTGGGCCTCTGCTCCAAAAATTGCAAGTTATCTTGGTGTCTTGCTTCCAAGTTTTTCCTCGTCTCCTTGTTGAACTCTTCATTGGACTGACGAGTATCCACATTCCCTCTGTTATTGTAGTTGTTTCTACCATAGTATCTTCTTTCCTGGTACCTTCCTTGACTATCTCGTGGCCTTCTCCATCGAGTATTATATCGATTTCCACCATCCGGTCTCGCATAAGGCTTGTAACTGTATCTGTTACTGTACTGATTCCATCCTCTCTTATTTGAATCTTTCCTCGGCGTTTTCTCTTCTCGCCCCTCTCGAATCTCTCGAGGTGTTTGAGAATAATTATCAGCCATAACAGCTTACACAGCGTTGTTATTCTTTCCTCCCTTCTGATGGAAGAATTGAGCGTTCATATGATCAAGCTTCTGTAATACTTCGTCAGATTGCTCCATATTATAGATATCAGGAGCGATCAAAGTCCTCTGGACGTCTGCTGGAAACTGACGTATCAATGCAGTAATCAATTCGTTATCTGGCATCGGCGGATCTAAATGTTGAAGTTTAGAAAGCTGTCCAGAAAAGTACGTAGAGTATCGAGTAGGTTGTGACGTCGAGAATCTCTTAGAATATAACTCTGCTCTGACTTGCTGTTGGGTTTCCGGGGACCAAAACTTTTTCAATAGCCCACGAGAAAACTCCTCAAAAGTGGTTAGAGTGGATCTAAAAGCTCTAAACCAAAGAAGTGCAGGACCTTCCAAAAACTTCCATATCACTCGGATCTGTCTTTCTTTAGGGATCTTGGAATCTTTCAGGTAATCACCTGCTTCTCTCAAAAATTCCACGGGTGTCACAGAATCTCGCCCTGAAAATTTAGAAGGCTTATCTTCTACATTCTTAAATACAGTTATGGGGTTGGATTGAAATACTGTCCTGACCTCGTCCTGTCTTTGACTATCCGTTTCTCTAGATGCTCCTAGATTTATATGTATCTGTTCCTTTCCCCTTACACTTGGCATTTTCAACATATGATCAGACTGTTTCTCGTCCTTGATTTGAGTTTTCATAGCCTCAAGTTCCTTCTGGTTTTCTTCTGCCATTTTCTTAATTGCTTCAGTTTCTTTACAATTCTCCTTAACATCAATGGATATCTGGTTCATAACAGCATCATGACTTTTCAATGACCCTGTCATATCTGATATGTCCTTCTGAGTTGCTTGGATATCTTTGGAAATTACTTGAATATGGGATGACAAAGATTCCCTAATCTCCTTGATTCCCTCTTGATTCTCCAGCTTGAGTATGTCTTTAATTTCATTGACAACTGTGGTTTTAATTTCAGTTTGCAATTCATTAATCACACCTTCTCTTATTTCTCCCATTACAAGTTCTTTGAATTGTTCCGTTAAACGTTGAACAACTAGAATTCCCATCTCATTACTCTCCTTCTTCACTCTGACTTGTAGGTTGATCATGTCTTCACCAACTTTCCTAAGACCATGTTCTATCCTATCAGCTAAGCTTTGGGATCGAAGTTCGGCATCGCGAAATTTATCGTCCATTAAACTTGCGTTAGTAGCTAATGAAGTTTCGAGCTCATGTGTTTTTTCGCATAATTTATTCATTTTACCCTCAAATGTCATTTTCAAAATTTCAGAATTCTCTTTAAATTTACTTTCCATAGAATTAAATTTACTATTTAAATTTTCTTTCAAGTTACCTTTTAACCTGCTTTCTAAAGAATCAGAATTTTCTTTAAGTTTATCCTTTAAATTTTCTTTAAGTTTATTTTCTAAAGAATCAGAATTTTCTTTAAGTTTCCTTTCCAAATCCTCAGTATTTTCTTTCATAATGGCTGCTACACGCAGTCCAGCTTCCTTTGAACTCTCCTCCAAACTCCTCATCATTCTCATCATTTCTTCCATAATTTTCAATTATTATTCAAAACTTAGGGGTATACAATATTGGCAAACACAAGCTTATAACTAGAACAAGAAATATGAATAGCTAATTGGAACACTCTAATAAAATGAGATTTGCCCTAATGTCGACGTGATGGAAAAACAAAATTCTCTACTTTTACGAATTACATTTACCACAATATCACAAGAAAAATATGCAAGTTCTCAAATATCCTCCACCTGGAGTCTAATAATGCGTATGTCCAGTCATCGAACGTTTACTACTGAATTTACTTGACGCCCTAATGGTTAAGCCATTATCAAAAATAATCAAACCCATTCTAATTATTAATCCAGTTAAATTTTTAATTTTCCCCACTAATTGGGTTTCCTACTAATTTATTCATCCAAACCAGACATCTCTCAACTCCCAAAATATTTCTATAAAAAATATCACAATTTAAATCGGCATGCGATTGACCATGTCTAAATAGAGACCCACGTTCGAAGCCATTTCTCTCTCTATCTTATTTTATGTGCCCGTTTAGGCCGGAGTCCGCACGACCACATATGCATTTTACCAATAATCAGTCAGCACGAGAGTCAAAATATCTCGGAGCGCCAGATGGGTTAAAGCTAATCGCAAAAACGACATCAAATGAAAAAAATGCTTTACTGATTTTTGGTTCAATGCAACAATAAGGATAGAAGGAGATTCAATTGGGCGTAACACATCAAGTAAAATTATCTCAGTTTATTTTGAAGTTAAAATTGACTGCAAAGATGCTCAAAACAGCATCACTCACGTGTGGCGACCCACACTCCTATTTACACAATATACAGAAATTTTCCAAACACATTTGACAATTATTTTTTTTGGAAACACAAGTCTGATTAATAGTCCTGTAGACTGTGTTCCAAAATTATTTATGATTAATTCCAGTTCAAATTTAATTGTCTCTACTGGAAATATCGTAGATCACTGTTTGAAATTTTACATAATATTAACACTCGTAGAATAAATGTTCATAGAATTTTTAACTTTCACTTATTTTTCCAGTTTCAAAAATATATAGTCGAAAAATATTATTATTTCTGAATCAACACAAGTTATTTACACATATTAATAACATCTGAAAAGTATTTGACCTTGAGCATAGCATCGAAGAACTGTGCGAAGCACAACAACAATTAATTGTTCTTCTGACATTAAACATTCGAGAAGTGACTCGATTATGAAATTCAAGCTTCTAACAAAATACATGATTTCTGAATCATCAACTTGATCACTAAATTGTTGAACCATTCAACTATTCAATTTTCCACTTGGAATCATTATTATAAAAAAATATTTATATTCATGGCCATGTTAGTAATTTTCACAACTTGCAATTCTTCGACAGAATGCGTAAATAAGAATTGTAGCTTCATAATAAATTCATTTAGTTCATGGCACTAGGATTGAAAATATCCTTCAAATTATTCGTGGTTAAAGAATTATTTTAATTGGCAGTGGCCCATTCTATTATTTGTGTAAGAACACAATATTCCAACAACAACGGCAAAGGTCTTCCTCTGAAGAAGAATAAACTACTATCATGACAAATCCGGGTTCTAGCAAAATCAAAGTCTAAATGGAATCCGTAAACAAGGTTGAAATAAGAACTGATGGTTTCAAGAAATAACCTTCGGGTCATTCATACGACGAAATGTGTAGTTCCAATACTCCTATAAACCTGAGCCATCGAACCTGCTATCTGATTGATGCTCGAAAAAATCTCCTCATTCCTGCGACTTAAACATGCGCACCTGGGAATGGCATTTCAACTACTCCACACATATAAATTTTCTTCCCAAAATTTATACAATAAATCAAGCCTCTGCTTGTTATCAACACTGGAAGATTAATAAACTTACAAGTTTATTTTATTTTACCATTCAGTTCAACCCGTGAATTTACCATACTTATGAAAATCTTTATTTCACTTTCGAGTGTATTTACGTCATGATTTTATATAAATACAAAAATATCCTATTTGATACAAATATCATTTGCTTCCCGTGTCATGCCTCTCCGTGTTATCTGAAAAATATACTTTGCTCAATGCAAATATCAACTGTTCAACCAGAACTGAACTGTTGGTTGAATGCGGGCTTGCGCTAACCACTCTCCTTCTGAAAATCTCTTGTTCCAAACTAGAAATGATTAAACTACTTCATATGCTCTCTCTCAATACATGTGATTATTATAAAATATAATATCCAAGAATTATTTAGAAAAATTATAAAAATTATTATTATCATTATTAGTGGATTATTATTATTATTTTTTTGTTATATTATTTTAAATATGTTTAATTATCATCTCATTATGTGAGAACCCACATGTTCGAACCTTTGAATATGGAAAAAATATCCATTCCTCAACAAAAATAATTTAACTTTTACAGTTACATCGGCTGATTACCGTGATTTCCCTAAAATATGAAATATTCAAATAAATGCTCGAAATGCTCGGTCATCGATCCTAAACTGTTCTGAGTGCGGAAAATGCTCAGAATAACTCTAATATGTCTTGCGTAAATCATTGCAAGATTTAAATACGAAGAAAAATAAATGTGTTGGTCATCTGCCGAAAAATAGTTTGTTCCAATTAGCTAGGCATAATATAATTCAAATGTGGCTTACATTTCTTGATGGTCTTGAAGCGTAGTGAACCTGGTTTGTACCAGATTTATCCATAGACATGCCCTATCGGACAAGCATGTATAATCCTTGTATCGGCCGCCATTATATACCCACAATCCGTCTAGTCAGACATAGTGGTAGTATCTCTTGACGTTTGAATTAACTGTTGTTCCATTTTAATATGGGCTTCTATCAAAGCCATAACAGTTCGCTTATATGGGGTCAGATCTAAGTGATCTATTCTTAGATATGTCAGTTGTAACATAACTCACGGTAATCTTATCAGTACAAGAAAAACACTGACAGTCTAACCAATCAACGGCTGTTCTGAAGATCGTTCCCTGGGCATGGTTTAACACCATCTACCATGCGCTAAGCAACCTGTAGTTTCCCTTGCGTAGACTAATGAACACCACCGTGATCGACTGGTCTTCAGTGTACTGATAGATCGAAATGGTTAACAAGTTACCAATATGAAAACTGACTGAAATGGACTTAAACATCCAAGTATTAGGTTATTACTGGACTGTGACAAAGTACTAATTCTAGACAAAGTCTAGCATATGTCCATGTAGAAATATAAAATATTTCTCCAGTGTCTGTAGAAAAAAAAATCGATCACCTCAGTGATTCTCCTTGCCGGAAACTTACTAAGTTCCAACTCGTAGCGCAGCACTTTTGTGACTATCACAAATTTGAAAATTACTTCGGCGTAGATCCGGCAACCATGTGCCTTGGCTCAGCGCAGCAGCAACTTGCTCGGCAAGTGCTTGTGTTGGAATGAGCTATCGATGCCTCGGCCGGCCGGCTTTTTTTCAAAACTGCCAGGGTCACGCGTCATCACGCTGAAATCTAGAAATCATCATATCTCTGGTATCCCTGGTCCGATTTACTTGATACTAAGTGCATTCTCTTTCATTTGGCCGTGCCAGTAATCTGATCCAAGTCTCAAGTCTCTGCTCCATGGTTGACTATTTAATCAATAAATAGCCTCGACCTCTGCTATTACTCGCTACGTCACTTGACATGCAAGTATCGGTATATTCTTTCCAATTGCTTCGAGAAGCAAAGTAGCGCGATATTCAAATATCTCAACTTTCAAAAGCGGCTGTAGCCTTTCCCTTGATATCTAGGTGTCTGAATCTTGGAATACCCATTCCTAGAGTTGGGCACATCCACCCCACACCTAGCAAAAAATAAAAATTGAATTTTTTTTATTTTTACTATCTACACATTAAATTATCTGGTTCTTGAATAATAAATCTTCAAATTCGATGCATTATAAGTTCCCACGATGTTACCAGTTCGTGTATTGGCGATTTCATAGCTTCCATTGTTGTTTACTTCCACAATGTTCAAAATCTTCAATTTCACCAGGTTTAATATCAAAAATATCGTGATACTCTTCCAAAATTTTCCCAAACTCTGGAGACTCCTTCTCAGAGTAGACTTCTCTTCCTTCAGCTTCATGAAAAATCAGAGACCATTGAGCATCTCCCTCGACGTCTTCCTCTTCTTTTCCCTCGAAGTTAATCTCTTCGGTATTCTTGAATCTGATCGTCTCTGTCTTCATGTCTATCACTGCTTGATATTTCTGAATGAAATCTGCTCCCAATATCATGTCAAAAGCCATGTCCTTCATTACTACAAACACATGTCGGAAATCATGTCCTCCAATCGTAATACATAAGTATAATTGTGTTTTACACAGATATATTTTATTGGGTATTATTCCTTCGATCTTAATTCCTGATACTGGAATTTCCTCTAAATTCTCTTTGAGCTTCCACAGAATATAAAGCTTCTCACTCACCAGACAAAGCATAGCCCCAGTATCAATCAAAGTATCGACAGGCATACCGAATACTTCGCATGATATGATTGGCATTCTAATTCTTGTACCCATTTCTTTCCGTTCGTCATTCTGTTGAATTAAGTCATCATCCTCTGCTTGCCATTTAATAATTCTGGAAGTGAAAGTGTTCAAAATTCTATCTTCTACTGTGAATTCGAAGTTTTTTTTTTTTTCGTTACCATTCCCCCGGGATTGTTGTGTTCCCGATGGACCTGGTTCATTGGGCCTCTGCTCCAAAAATTGCAAGTTATCTTGGTGTCTTGCTTCCAAGTTTTTCCTCGTCTCCTTGTTGAACTCTTCATTGGACTGACGAGTATCCACATTCCCTCTGTTATTGTAGTTGTTTCTACCATAGTATCTTCTTTCCTGGTACCTTCCTTGACTATCTCGTGGCCTTCTCCATCGAGTATTATATCGATTTCCACCATCCGGTCTCGCATAAGGCTTGTAACTGTATCTGTTACTGTACTGATTCCATCCTCTCTTATTTGAATCTTTCCTCGGCGTTTTCTCTTCTCGCCCCTCTCGAATCTCTCGAGGTGTTTGAGAATAATTATCAGCCATAACAGCTTACACAGCGTTGTTATTCTTTCCTCCCTTCTGATGGAAGAATTGAGCGTTCATATGATCAAGCTTCTGTAATACTTCGTCAGATTGCTCCATATTATAGATATCAGGAGCGATCAAAGTCCTCTGGACGTCTGCTGGAAACTGACTTATCAATGCAGTAATCAATTCGTTATCTGGCATCGGCGGATCTAAATGTTGAAGTTTAGAAAGCTGTCCAGAAAAGTACGTAGAGTATCGAGTAGGTTGTGACGTCGAGAATCTCTTAGAATATAACTCTGCTCTGACTTGCTGTTGGGTTTCCGGGGACCAAAACTTTTTCAATAGCCCACGAGAAAACTCCTCAAAAGTGGTTAGAGTGGATCTAAAAGCTCTAAACCAAAGAAGTGCAGGACCTTCCAAAAACTTCCATATCACTCGGATCTGTCTTTCTTTAGGGATCTTGGAATCTTTCAGGTAATCACCTGCTTCTCTCAAAAATTCCACGGGTGTCACAGAATCTCGCCCTGAAAATTTAGAAGGCTTATCTTCTACATTCTTAAATACAGTTATGGGGTTGGATTGAAATACTGTCCTGACCTCGTCCTGTCTTTGACTATCCGTTTCTCTAGATGCTCCTAGATTTATATGTATCTGTTCCTTTCCCCTTACACTTGGCATTTTCAACATATGATCAGACTGTTTCTCGTCCTTGATTTGAGTTTTCATAGCCTCAAGTTCCTTCTGGTTTTCTTCTGCCATTTTCTTAATTGCTTCAGTTTCTTTACAATTCTCCTTAACATCAATGGATATCTGGTTCATAACAGCATCATGACTTTTCAATGACCCTGTCATATCTGATATGTCCTTCTGAGTTGCTTGGATATCTTTGGAAATTACTTGAATATGGGATGACAAAGATTCCCTAATCTCCTTGATTCCCTCTTGATTCTCCAGCTTGAGTATGTCTTTAATTTCATTGACAACTGTGATTTTAATTTCAGTTTGCAATTCATTAATCACACCTTCTCTTATTTCTCCCATTACAAGTTCTTTGAATTGTTCCGTTAAACGTTGAACAACTAGAATTCCCATCTCATTACTCTCCTTCTTCACTCTGACTTGTAGGTTGATCATGTCTTCACCAACTTTCCTAAGACCATGTTCTATCCTATCAGCTAAGCTTTGGGATCGAAGTTCGGCATCGCGAAATTTATCGTCCATTAAACTTGCGTTAGTAGCTAATGAAGTTTCGAGCTCATGTGTTTTTTCGCATAATTTATTCATTTTACCCTCAAATGTCATTTTCAAAATTTCAGAATTCTCTTTAAATTTACTTTCCATAGAATTAAATTTACTATTTAAATTTTCTTTCAAGTTACCTTTTAACCTGCTTTCTAAAGAATCAGAATTTTCTTTAAGTTTATCCTTTAAATTTTCTTTAAGTTTATTTTCTAAAGAATCAGAATTTTCTTTAAGTTTCCTTTCCAAATCCTCAGTATTTTCTTTCATAATGGCTGCTACACGCAGTCCAGCTTCCTTTGAACTCTCCTCCAAACTCCTCATCATTCTCATCATTTCTTCCATAATTTTCAATTATTATTCAAAACTTAGGGGTATACAATATTGGCAAACACAAGCTTATAACTAGAACAAGAAATATGAATAGCTAATTGGAACACTCTAATAAAATGAGATTTGCCCTAATGTCGACGTGATGGAAAAACAAAATTCTCTACTTTTACGAATTACATTTACCACAATATCACAAGAAAAATATGCAAGTTCTCAAATATCCTCCACCTGGATTCTAATAATGCGTATGTCCAGTCATCGAACGTTTACTACTGAATTTACTTGACGCCCTAATGGTTAAGCCATTATCAAAAATAATCAAACCCATTCTAATTATTAATCCAGTTAAATTTTTAATTTTCCCCACTAATTGGGTTTCCTACTAATTTATTCATCCAAACCAGACATCTCTCAACTCCCAAAATATTTCTATAAAAATTATCACAATTTAAATCAGCATGCGATTGACCATGTCTAAATAGAGACCCACGTTCGAAGCTATTTCTCTCTCTATCTTATTTTATGTGCCCGTTTAGGCCGGAGTTCGCACGACCACATATGCATTTTACCAATAATCAGTCAGCACGAGAGTCAAAATATCTCGGAGCGCCAGATGGGTTAAAGCTAATCGCAAAAACGACATCAAATGAAAAAAATGCTTTACTGATTTTTGGTTCAATGCAACAATAAGGATAGAAGGAGATTCAATTGGGCGTAACACATCAAGTAAAATTATCTCAGTTTATTTTGAAGTTAAAATTGACTGCAAAGATGCTCAAAACAGCATCACTCACGTGTGGCGACCCACACTCCTATTTACACAATATACAGAAATTTTCCAAACACATTTGACAATTATTTTTTTTGGAAACACAAGTCTGATTAATAGTCCTGTAGACTGTGTTCCAAAATTATTTATGATTAATTCCAGTTCAAATTTAATTGTCTCTACTGGAAATATCGTAGATCACTGTTTGAAATTTTACATAATATTAACACTCGTAGAATAAATGTTCATAGAATTTTTAACTTTCACTTATTTTTCCAGTTTCAAAAATATATAGTCGAAAAATATTATTATTTCTGAATCAACACAAGTTATTTACACATATTAATAACATCTGAAAAGTATTTGACCTTGAGCATAGCATCGAAGAACTGTGCGAAGCACAACAACAATTAATTGTTCTTCTGACATTAAACATTCGAGAAGTGACTCGATTATGAAATTCAAGCTTCTAACAAAATACATGATTTCTGAATCATCAACTTGATCACTAAATTGTTGAACCATTCAACTATTCAATTTTCCACTTGGAATCATTATTATAAAAAAATATTTATATTCATGGCCATGTTAGTAATTTTCACAACTTGCAATTCTTCGACAGAATGCGTAAATAAGAATTGTAGCTTCATAATAAATTCATTTAGTTCATGGCACTAGGATTGAAAATATCCTTCAAATTATTCGTGGTTAAAGAATTATTTTAATTGGCAGTGGCCCATTCTATTATTTGTGTAAGAACACAATATTCCAACAACAACGGCAAAGGTCTTCCTCTGAAGAAGAATAAACTACTATCATGACAAATCCGGGTTCTAGCAAAATCAAAGTCTAAATGGAATCCGTAAACAAGGTTGAAATAAGAACTGATGGTTTCAAGAAATAACCTTCGGGTCATTCATACGACGAAATGTGTAGTTCCAATACTCCTATAAACCTGAGCCATCGAACCTGCTATCTGATTGATGCTCGAAAAAATCTCCTCATTCCTGCGACTTAAACATGCGCACCTGGGAATGGCATTTCAACTACTCCACACATATAAATTTTCTTCCCAAAATTTATACAATAAATCAAGCCTCTGCTTGTTATCAACACTGGAAGATTAATAAACTTACAAGTTTATTTTATTTTACCATTCAGTTCAACCCGTGAATTTACCATACTTATGAAAATCTTTATTTCACTTTCGAGTGTATTTACGTCATGATTTTATATAAATACAAAAATATCCTATTTGATACAAATATCATTTGCTTCCCGTGTCATGCCTCTCCGTGTTATCTGAAAAATATACTTTGCTCAATGCAAATATCAACTGTTCAACCAGAACTGAACTGTTGGTTGAATGCGGGCTTGCGCTAACCACTCTCCTTCTGAAAATCTCTTGTTCCAAACTAGAAATGATTAAACTACTTCATAGGCTCTCTCTCAATACATGTGATTATTATAAAATATAATATCCAAGAATTATTTAGAAAAATTATAAAAATTATTATTATCATTATTAGTGGATTATTATTATTATTTTTTTGTTATATTATTTTAAATATGTTTAATTATCATCTCATTATGTGAGAATCCACATGTTCGAACCTTTGAATATGGAAAAAATATCCATTCCTCAACAAAAATAATTTAACTTTTACAGTTAAATCGGCTGATTACCGTGATTTCCCTAAAATATGAAATATTCAAATAAATGCTCGAAATGCTCGGTCATCGATCCTAAACTGTTCTGAGTGCGGAAAATGCTCAGAATAACTCTAATATGTCTTGCGTAAATCATTGCAAGATTTAAATACGAAGAAAAATAAATGTGTTGGTCATCTGCCGAAAAATAGTTTGTTCCAATTAGCTAGGCATAATATAATTCAAATGTGGCTTACATTTCTTGATGGTCTTGAAGCGTAGTGAACCTGGTTTGTACCAGATTTATCCATAGACATGCCCTATCGGACAAGCATGTATAATCCTTGTATCGGCCGCCATTATATACCCACAATCCGTCTAGTCAGACATAGTGGTAGTATCTCTTGACGTTTGAATTAACTGTTGTTCCATTTTAATATGGGCTTCTATCAAAGCCATAACAGTTCGCTTATATGGGGTCAGATCTAAGTGATCTATTCTTAGATATGTCAGTTGTAACATAACTCACGGTAATCTTATCAGTACAAGAAAAACACTGACAGTCTAACCAATCAACGGCTGTTCTGAAGATCGTTCCCTGGGCATGGTTTAACACCATCTACCATGCGCTAAGCAACCTGTAGTTTCCCTTGCGTAGACTAATGAACACCACCGTGATCGACTGGTCTTCAGTGTACTGATAGATCGAAATGGTTAACAAGTTACCAATATGAAAACTGACTGAAATGGACTTAAACATCCAAGTATTAGGTTATTACTGGACTGTGACAAAGTACTAATTCTAGACAAAGTCTAGCATATGTCCATGTAGAAATATAAAATATTTCTCCAGTGTCTGTAGAAAAAAAAATCGATCACCTCAGTGATTCTCCTTGCCGGAAACTTACTAAGTTCCAACTCGTAGCGCAGCACTTTTGTGACTATCACAAATTTGAAAATTACTTCGGCGTAGATCCGGCAACCATGTGCCTTGGCTCAGCGCAGCAGCAACTTGCTCGGCAAGTGCTTGTGTTGGAATGAGCTATCGATGCCTCGGCCGGCCGGCTTTTTTTCAAAACTGCCAGGGTCACGCGTCATCACGCTGAAATCTAGAAATCATCATATCTCTGGTATCCCTGGTCCGATTTACTTGATACTAAGTGCATTCTCTTTCATTTGGCCGTGCCAGTAACCTGATCCAAGTCTCAAGTCTCTGCTCCATGGTTGACTATTTAATCAATAAATAGCCTCGACCTCTGCTATTACTCGCTACGTCACTTGACATGCAAGTATCGGTATATTCTTTCCAATTGCTTCGAGAAGCAAAGTAGCGCGATATTCAAATATCTCAACTTTCAAAAGCGGCTGTAGCCTTTCCCTTGATATCTAGGTGTCTGAATCTTGGAATACCCATTCCTAGAGTTGGGCACATCCACCCCACACCTAGCAAAAATTAAAAATTGATTTTTTTTAATTTTACTATCTACACATTAAATTATCTGGTTCTTGAATAATAAATCTTCAAATTCGATGCATTATAAGTTCCCACGATGTTACCAGTTCGTGTATTGGCGATTTCATAGCTTCCATTGTTGTTTACTTCCACAATGTTCAAAATCTTCAATTTCACCAGGTTTAATATCAAAAATATCGTGATACTCTTCCAAAATTTTCCCAAACTCTGGAGACTCCTTCTCAGAGTAGACTTCTCTTCCTTCAGCTTCATGAAAAATCAGAGACCATTGAGCATCTCCCTCGACGTCTTCCTCTTCTTTTCCCTCGAAGTTAATCTCTTCGGTATTCTTGAATCTGATCGTCTCTGTCTTCATGTCTATCACTGCTTGATATTTCTGAATGAAATCTGCTCCCAATATCATGTCAAAAGCCATGTCCTTCATTACTACAAACACATGTCGGAAATCATGTCCTCCAATCGTAATACATAAGTATAATTGTGTTTTACACAGAGATATTTTATTGGGTATTATTCCTTCGATCTTAATTCCTGATACTGGAATTTCCTCTAAATTCTCTTTGAGCTTCCACAGAATATAAAGCTTCTCACTCACCAGACAAAGCATAGCCCCAGTATCAATCAAAGTATCGACAGGCATACCGAATACTTCGCATGATATGATTGGCATTCTAATTCTTGTACCCATTTCTTTCCGTTCGTCATTCTGTTGAATTAAGTCATCATCCTCTGCTTGCCATTTAATAATTCTGGAAGTGAAAGTGTTCAAAATTCTATCTTCTACTGTGAATTCGAAGTTTTTTTTTTTTTTCGTTACCATTCCCCCGGGATTGTTGTGTTCCCGATGGACCTGGTTCATTGGGCCTCTGCTCCAAAAATTGCAAGTTATCTTGGTGTCTTGCTTCCAAGTTTTTCCTCGTCTCCTTGTTGAACTCTTCATTGGACTGACGAGTATCCACATTCCCTCTGTTATTGTAGTTGTTTCTACCATAGTATCTTCTTTCCTGGTACCTTCCTTGACTATCTCGTGGCCTTCTCCATCGAGTATTATATCGATTTCCACCATCCGGTCTCGCATAAGGCTTGTAACTGTATCTGTTACTGTACTGATTCCATCCTCTCTTATTTGAATCTTTCCTCGGCGTTTTCTCTTCTCGCCCCTCTCGAATCTCTCGAGGTGTTTGAGAATAATTATCAGCCATAACAGCTTACACAGCGTTGTTATTCTTTCCTCCCTTCTGATGGAAGAATTGAGCGTTCATATGATCAAGCTTCTGTAATACTTCGTCAGATTGCTCCATATTATAGATATCAGGAGCGATCAAAGTCCTCTGGACGTCTGCTGGAAACTGACGTATCAATGCAGTAATCAATTCGTTATCTGGCATCGGCGGATCTAAATGTTGAAGTTTAGAAAGCTGTCCAGAAAAGTACGTAGAGTATCGAGTAGGTTGTGACGTCGAGAATCTCTTAGAATATAACTCTGCTCTGACTTGCTGTTGGGTTTCCGGGGACCAAAACTTTTTCAATAGCCCACGAGAAAACTCCTCAAAAGTGGTTAGAATGGATCTAAAAGCTCTAAACCAAAGAAGTGCAGGACCTTCCAAAAACTTCCATATCACTCGGATCTGTCTTTCTTTAGGGATCTTGGAATCTTTCAGGTAATCACCTGCTTCTCTCAAAAATTCCACGGGTGTCACAGAATCTCGCCCTGAAAATTTAGAAGGCTTATCTTCTACATTCTTAAATACAGTTATGGGGTTGGATTGAAATACTGTCCTGACCTCGTCCTGTCTTTGACTATCCGTTTCTCTAGATGCTCCTAGATTTATATGTATCTGTTCCTTTCCCCTTACACTTGGCATTTTCAACATATGATCAGACTGTTTCTCGTCCTTGATTTGAGTTTTCATAGCCTCAAGTTCCTTCTGGTTTTCTTCTGCCATTTTCTTAATTGCTTCAGTTTCTTTACAATTCTCCTTAACATCAATGGATATCTGGTTCATAACAGCCTCATGACTTTTCAATGACCCTGTCATATCTGATATGTCCTTCTGAGTTGCTTGGATATCTTTGGAAATTACTTGAATATGGGATGACAAAGATTCCCTAATCTCCTTGATTCCCTCTTGATTCTCCAGCTTGAGTATGTCTTTAATTTCATTGACAACTGTGGTTTTAATTTCAGTTTGCAATTCATTAATCACACCTTCTCTTATTTCTCCCATTACAAGTTCTTTGAATTGTTCCGTTAAACGTTGAACAACTAGAATTCCCATCTCATTACTCTCCTTCTTCACTCTGACTTGTAGGTTGATCATGTCTTCACCAACTTTCCTAAGACCATGTTCTATCCTATCAGCTAAGCTTTGGGATCGAAGTTCGGCATCGCGAAATTTATCGTCCATTAAACTTGCGTTAGTAGCTAATGAAGTTTCGAGCTCATGTGTTTTTTCGCATAATTTATTCATTTTACCCTCAAATGTCATTTTCAAAATTTCAGAATTCTCTTTAAATTTACTTTCCATAGAATTAAATTTACTATTTAAATTTTCTTTCAAGTTACCTTTTAACCTGCTTTCTAAAGAATCAGAATTTTCTTTAAGTTTATCCTTTAAATTTTCTTTAAGTTTATTTTCTAAAGAATCAGAATTTTCTTTAAGTTTCCTTTCCAAATCCTCAGTATTTTCTTTCATAATGGCTGCTACACGCAGTCCAGCTTCCTTTGAACTCTCCTCCAAACTCCTCATCATTCTCATCATTTCTTCCATAATTTTCAATTATTATTCAAAACTTAGGGGTATACAATATTGGCAAACACAAGCTTATAACTAGAACAAGAAATATGAATAGCTAATTGGAACACTCTAATAAAATGAGATTTGCCCTAATGTCGACGTGATGGAAAAACAAAATTCTCTACTTTTACGAATTACATTTACCACAATATCACAAGAAAAATATGCAAGTTCTCAAATATCCTCCACCTGGATTCTAATAATGCGTATGTCCAGTCATCGAACGTTTACTACTGAATTTACTTGACGCCCTAATGGTTAAGCCATTATCAAATATAATCAAACCCATTCTAATTATTAATCCAGTTAAATTTATAATTTTCCCCACTAATTGGGTTTCCTACTAATTTATTCATCCAAACCAGACATCTCTCAACTCCCAAAATATTTCTATAAAAATTATCACAATTTAAATCGGCATGCGATTGACCATGTCTAAATAGAGACCCACGTTCGAAGCCATTTCTCTCTCTATCTTATTTTATGTGCCCGTTTAGGCCGGAGTCCGCACGACCACATATGCATTTTACCAATAATCAGTCAGCACGAGAGTCAAAATATCTCGGAGCGCCAGATGGGTTAAAGCTAATCGCAAAAACGACATCAAATGAAAAAAATGCTTTACTGATTTTTGGTTCAATGCAACAATAAGGATAGAAGGAGATTCAATTGGGCGTAACACATCAAGTAAAATTATCTCAGTTTATTTTGAAGTTAAAATTGACTGCAAAGATGCTCAAAACAGCATCACTCACGTGTGGCGACCCACACTCCTATTTACACAATATACAGAAATTTTCCAAACACATTTGACAATTTTTTTTTTTTTGAAACACAAGTCTGATTAATAGTCCTGTAGACTGTGTTCCAAAATTATTTATGATTAATTCCAGTTCAAATTTAATTGTCTCTACTGGAAATATCGTAGATCACTGTTTGAATTTTTACATAATATTAACACTCGTAGAATAAATGTTCATAGAATTTTTAACTTTCACTTATTTTTCCAGTTTCAAAAATATATAGTCGAAAAATATTATTATTTCTGAATCAACACAAGTTATTTACACATATTAATAACATCTGAAAAGTATTTGACCTTGAGCATAGCATCGAAGAACTGTGCGAAGCACAACAACAATTAATTGTTCTTCTGACATTAAACATTCGAGAAGTGACTCGATTATGAAATTCAAGCTTCTAACAAAATACATGATTTCTGAATCATCAACTTGATCACTAAATTGTTGAACCATTCAACTATTCAATTTTCCACTTGGAATCATTATTATAAAAAAATATTTATATTCATGGCCATGTTAGTAATTTTCACAACTTGCAATTCTTCGACAGAATGCGTAAATAAGAATTGTAGCTTCATAATAAATTCATTTAGTTCATGGCACTAGGATTGAAAATATCCTTCAAATTATTCGTGGTTAAAGAATTATTTTAATTGGCAGTGGCCCATTCTATTATTTGTGTAAGAACACAATATTCCAACAACAACGGCAAAGGTCTTCCTCTGAAGAAGAATAAACTACTATCATGACAAATCCGGGTTCTAGCAAAATCAAAGTCTAAATGGAATCCGTAAACAAGGTTGAAATAAGAACTGATGGTTTCAAGAAATAACCTTCGGGTCATTCATACGACGAAATGTGTAGTTCCAATACTCCTATAAACCTGAGCCATCGAACCTGCTATCTGATTGATGCTCGAAAAAATCTCCTCATTCCTGCGACTTAAACATGCGCACCTGGGAATGGCATTTCAACTACTCCACACATATAAATTTTCTTCCCAAAATGTATACAATAAATCAAGCCTCTGCTTGTTATCAACACTGGAAGATTAATAAACTTACAAGTTTATTTTATTTTACCATTCAGTTCAACCCGTGAATTTACCATACTTATGAAAATCTTTATTTCACTTTCGAGTGTATTTACGTCATGATTTTATATAAATACTAAAATATCCTATTTGATACAAATATCATTTGCTTCCCGTTTCAAGCCTCTCCGTGTTATCTGAAAAATATACTTTGCTCAATGCAAATATCAACTGTTCAACCAGAACTTAAATGTTGGTTGAATGCGGGCTTGCGCTAACCACTCTCCTTCTGAAAATCTCTTGTTCCAAACTAGAAATGATTAAACTACTTCATAGGCTCTCTCTCAATACATGTGATTATTATAAAATATAATATCCAAGAATTATTTAGAAAAATTATAAAAATTATTATTATCATTATTAGTGGATTATTATTATTATTTTTTTGTTATATTATTTTAAATATGTTTAATTATCATCTCATTATGTGAGAATCCACATGTTCGAACCTTTGAATATGGAAAAAATATCCATTCCTCAACAAAAATAATTTAACTTTTACAGTTAAATCGGCTGATTACCGTGATTTCCCTAAAATATGAAATATTCAAATAAATGCTCGAAATGCTCGGTCATCGATCCTAAACTGTTCTGAGTGCGGAAAATGCTCAGAATAACTCTAATATGTCTAGCGTAAATCATTGCAAGATTTAAATACGAAGAAAAATAAATGTGTTGGTCATCTGCCGAAAAATAGTTTGTTCCAATTAGCTAGGCATAATATAATTCAAATGTGGCTTACATTTCTTGATGGTCTTGAAGCGTAGTGAACCTGGTTTGTACCAGATTTATCCATAGACATGCCCTATCGGACAAGCATGTATAATCCTTGTATCGGCCGCCATTATATACCCACAATCCGTCTAGTCAGACATAGTGGTAGTATCTCTTGACGTTTGAATTAACTGTTGTTCCATTTTAATATGGGCTTCTATCAAAGCCATAACAGTTCGCTTATATGGGGTCAGATCTAAGTGATCTATTCTTAGATATGTCAGTTGTAACATAACTCACGGTAATCTTATCAGTACAAGAAAAACACTGACAGTCTAACCAATCAACGGCTGTTCTGAAGATCGTTCCCTGGGCATGGTTTAACACCATCTACCATGCGCTAAGCAACCTGTAGTTTCCCTTGCGTAGACTAATGAACACCACCGTGATCGACTGGTCTTCAGTGTACTGATAGATCGAAATGGTTAACAAGTTACCAATATGAAAACTGACTGAAATGGACTTAAACATCCAAGTATTAGGTTATTACTGGACTGTGACAAAGTACTAATTCTAGACAAAGTCTAGCATATGTCCATGTAGAAATATAAAATATTTCTCCAGTGTCTGTAGAAAAAAAAATCGATCACCTCAGTGATTCTCCTTGCCGGAAACTTACTAAGTTCCAACTCGTAGCGCAGCACTTTTGTGACTATCACAAATTTGAAAATTACTTCGGCGTAGATCCGGCAACCATGTGCCTTGGCTCAGCGCAGCAGCAACTTGCTCGGCAAGTGCTTGTGTTGGAATGAGCTATCGATGCCTCGGCCGGCCGGCTTTTTTTCAAAACTGCCAGGGTCACGCGTCATCACGCTGAAATCTAGAAATCATCATATCTCTGGTATCCCTGGTCCGATTTACTTGATACTAAGTGCATTCTCTTTCATTTGGCCGTGCCAGTAATCTGATCCAAGTCTCAAGTCTCTGCTCCATGGTTGACTATTTAATCAATAAATAGCCTCGACCTCTGCTATTACTCGCTACGTCACTTGACATGCAAGTATCGGTATATTTTTTCCAATTGCTTCGAGAAACAAAGTAGCGCGATATTCAAATATCTCAACTTTCAAAAGCGGCTGTAGCCTTTCCCTTGATATCTAGGTGTCTGAATCTTGGAATACCCATTCCTAGAGTTGGGCACATCCACCCCACACCTAGCAAAAAATAAAAATTGAATTTTTTTTATTTTTACTATCTACACATTAAATTATCTGGTTCTTGAATAATAAATCTTCAAATTCGATGCATTATAAGTTCCCACGATGTTACCAGTTCGTATATTGGCGATTTCATAGCTTCCATTGTTGTTTACTTCCACAATGTTCAAAATCTTCAATTTCACCAGGTTTAATATCAAAAATATCGTGATACTCTTCCAAAATTTTCCCAAACTCTGGAGACTCCTTCTCAGAGTAGACTTCTCTTCCTTCAGCTTCATGAAAAATCAGAGACCATTGAGCATCTCCCTCGACGTCTTCCTCTTCTTTTCCCTCGAAGTTAATCTCTTCGGTATTCTTGAATCTGATCGTCTCTGTCTTCATGTCTATCACTGCTTGATATTTCTGAATGAAATCTGCTCCCAATATCATGTCAAAAGCCATGTCCTTCATTACTACAAACACATGTCGGAAATCATGTCCTCCAATCGTAATAGGCTACATAAGTATAATTGTGTTTTACACAGATATATTTTATTGGGTATTATTCCTTCGATCTTAATTCCTGATACTGGAATTTCCTCTAAATTCTCTTTGAGCTTCCACAGAATATAAAGCTTCTCACTCACCAGACAAAGCATAGCCCCAGTATCAATCAAAGTATCGACAGGCATACCGAATACTTCGCATGATATGATTGGCATTCTAATTCTTGTACCCATTTCTTTCCGTTCGTCATTCTGTTGAATTAAGTCATCATCCTCTGCTTGCCATTTAATAATTCTGGAAGTGAAAGTGTTCAAAATTCTATCTTCTACTGTGAATTCGAAGTTGTTTTTTTTTCGTTACCATTCCCCCGGGATTGTTGTGTTCCCGATGGACCTGGTTCATTGGGCCTCTGCTCCAAAAATTGCAAGTTATCTTGGTGTCTTGCTTCCAAGTTTTTCCTCGTCTCCTTGTTGAACTCTTCATTGGACTGACGAGTATCCACATTCCCTCTGTTATTGTAGTTGTTTCTACCATAGTATCTTCTTTCCTGGTACCTTCCTTGACTATCTCGTGGCCTTCTCCATCGAGTATTATATCGATTTCCACCATCCGGTCTCGCATAAGGCTTGTAACTGTATCTGTTACTGTACTGATTCCATCCTCTCTTATTTGAATCTTTCCTCGGCGTTTTCTCTTCTCGCCCCTCTCGAATCTCTCGAGGTGTTTGAGAATAATTATCAGCCATACCAGCTTACACAGCGTTGTTATTCTTTCCTCCCTTCTGATGGAAGAATTGAGCGTTCATATGATCAAGCTTCTGTAATACTTCGTCAGATTGCTCCATATTATAGATATCAGGAGCGATCAAAGTCCTCTGGAGGTCTGCTGGAAACTGACGTATCAATGCAGTAATCAATTCGTTATCTGGCATCGGCGGATCTAAATGTTGAAGTTTAGAAAGCTGTCCAGAAAAGTACGTAGAGTATCGAGTAGGTTGTGACGTCGAGAATCTCTTAGAATATAACTCTGCTCTGACTTGCTGTTGGGTTTCCGGGGACCAAAACTTTTTCAATAGCCCACGAGAAAACTCCTCAAAAGTGGTTAGAGTGGATCTAAAAGCTCTAAACCTAAGAAGTGCAGGACCTTCCAAAAACTTCCATATCACTCGGATCTGTCTTTCTTTAGGGATCTTGGAATCTTTCAGGTAATCACCTGCTTCTCTCAAAAATTCCACGGGTGTCACAGAATCTCGCCCTAAAAATTTACAAGGCTTATCTTCTACATTCTTAAATACAGTTATGGGGTTGGATTGAAATACTGTCCTGACCTCGTCCTGTCTTTGACTATCCGTTTCTCTAGATGCTCCTAGATTTATATGTATCTGTTCCTTTCCCCTTACACTTGGCATTTTCAACATATGATCAGACTGTTTCTCGTCCTTGATTTGAGTTTTCATAGCCTCAAGTTCCTTCTGGTTTTCTTCTGCCATTTTCTTAATTGCTTCAGTTTCTTTACAATTCTCCTTAACATCAATGGATATCTGGTTCATAACAGCCTCATGACTTTTCAATGACCCTGTCATATCTGATATGTCCTTCTGAGTTGCTTGGATATCTTTGGAAATTACTTGAATATGGGATGACAAAGATTCCCTAATCTCCTTGATTCCCTCTTGATTCTCCAGCTTGAGTATGTCTTTAATTTCATTGACAACTGTGGTTTTAATTTCAGTTTGCAATTCATTAATCACACCTTCTCTTATTTCTCCCATTACAAGTTCTTTGAATTGTTCCGTTAAACGTTGAACAACTAGAATTCCCATCTCATTACTCTCCTTCTTCACTCTGACTTGTAGGTTGATCATGTCTTCACCAACTTTCCTAAGACCATGTTCTATCCTATCAGCTAAGCTTTGGGATCGAAGTTCGGCATCGCGAAATTTATCGTCCATTAAACTTGCGTTAGTAGCTAATGAAGTTTCGAGCTCATGTGTTTTTTCGCATAATTTATTCATTTTACCCTCAAATGTCATTTTCAAAATTTCAGAATTCTCTTTAAATTTACTTTCCATAGAATTAAATTTACTATTTAAATTTTCTTTCAAGTTACCTTTTAACCTGCTTTCTAAAGAATCAGAATTTTCTTTAAGTTTATCCTTTAAATTTTCTTTAAGTTTATTTTCTAAAGAATCAGAATTTTCTTTAAGTTTCCTTTCCAAATCCTCAGTATTTTCTTTCATAATGGCTGCTACACGCAGTCCAGCTTCCTTTGAACTCTCCTCCAAACTCCTCATCATTCTCATCATTTCTTCCATAATTTTCAATTATTATTCAAAACTTAGGGGTATACAATATTGGCAAACACAAGCTTATAACTAGAACAAGAAATATGAATAGCTAATTGGAACACTCTAATAAAATGAGATTTGCCCTAATGTCGACGTGATGGAAAAACAAAATTCTCTACTTTTACGAATTACATTTACCACAATATCACAAGAAAAATATGCAAGTTCTCAAATATCCTCCACCTGGATTCTAATAATGCGTATGTCCAGTCATCGAACGTTTACTACTGAATTTACTTGACGCCCTAATGGTTAAGCCATTATCAAAAATACTCAAACCCATTCTAATTATTAATCCAGTTAAATTTTTAATTTTCCCCACTAATTGGGTTTCCTACTAATTTATTCATCCAAACCAGACATCTCTCAACTCCCAAAATATTTCTATAAAAATTATCACAATTTAAATCGGCATGCGATTGACCATGTCTAAATAGAGACCCACGTTCGAAGCCATTTCTCTCTCTATCTTATTTTATGTGCCCGTTTAGGCCGGAGTCCGCACGACCACATATGCATTTTACCAATAATCAGTCAGCACGAGAGTCAAAATATCTCGGAGCGCCAGATGGGTTAAAGCTAATCGCAAAAACGACATCAAATGAAAAAAATGCTTTACTGATTTTTGGTTCAATGCAACAATAAGGATAGAAGGAGATTCAATTGGGCGTAACACATCAAGTAAAATTATCTCAGTTTATTTTGAAGTTAAAATTGACTGCAAAGATGCTCAAAACAGCATCACTCACGTGTGGCGACCCACACTCCTATTTACACAATATACAGAAATTTTCCAAACACATTTGACAATTATTTTTTTTTGGAAACACAAGTCTGATTAATAGTCCTGTAGACTGTGTTCCAAAATTATTTATGATTAATTCCAGTTCAAATTTAATTGTCTCTACTGGAAATATCGTAGATCACTGTTTGAATTTTTACATAATATTAACACTCGTAGAATAAATGTTCATAGAATTTTTAACTTTCACTTATTTTTCCAGTTTCAAAAATATATAGTCGAAAAATATTATTATTTCTGAATCAACACAAGTTATTTACACATATTAATAACATCTGAAAAGTATTTGACCTTGAGCATAGCATCGAAGAACTGTGCGAAGCACAACAACAATTAATTGTTCTTCTGACATTAAACATTCGAGAAGTGACTCGATTATGAAATTCAAGCTTCTAACAAAATACATGATTTCTGAATCATCAACTTGATCACTAAATTGTTGAACCATTCAACTATTCAATTTTCCACTTGGAATCATTATTATAAAAAAATATTTATATTCATGGCCATGTTAGTAATTTTCACAACTTGCAATTCTTCGACAGAATGCGTAAATAAGAATTGTAGCTTCATAATAAATTCATTTAGTTCATGGCACTAGGATTGAAAATATCCTTCAAATTATTCGTGGTTAAAGAATTATTTTAATTGGCAGTGGCCCATTCTATTATTTGTGTAAGAACACAATATTCCAACAACAACGGCAAAGGTCTTCCTCTGAAGAAGAATAAACTACTATCATGACAAATCCGGGTTCTAGCAAAATCAAAGTCTAAATGGAATCCGTAAACAAGGTTGAAATAAGAACTGATGGTTTCAAGAAATAACCTTCGGGTCATTCATACGACGAAATGTGTAGTTCCAATACTCCTATAAACCTGAGCCATCGAACCTGCTATCTGATTGATGCTCGAAAAAATCTCCTCATTCCTGCGACTTAAACATGCGCACCTGGGAATGGCATTTCAACTACTCCACACATATAAATTTTCTTCCCAAAATTTATACAATATATCAAGCCTCTGCTTGTTATCAACACTGGAAGATTAATAAACTTACAAGTTTATTTTATTTTACCATTCAGTTCAACCCGTGAATTTACCATACTTATGAAAATCTTTATTTCACTTTCGAGTGTATTTACGTCATGATTTTATATAAATACTAAAATATCCTATTTGATACAAATATCATTTGCTTCCCGTTTCAAGCCTCTCCGTGTTATCTGAAAAATATACTTTGCTCAATGCAAATATCAACTGTTCAACCAGAACTTAAATGTTGGTTGAATGCGGGCTTGCGCTAACCACTCTCCTTCGGAAAAACTCTTGTTCCAAACTAGAAATGATTAAACTACTTCATAGGCTCTCTCTCTCAATACATGTGATTATTATAAAATATAATATCCAAGAATTATTTAGAAAAATTATAAAAATTATTATTATTATTATTAGTGGATTAATATTATTATTTTTTTGTTATATTATTTTAAATATGTTTAATTATCATCTCATTATGTGAGAATCCACATGTTCGAACCTTTGAATATGGAAAAAATATCCATTCCTCAACAAAAATAATTTAACTTTTACAGTTACATCGGCTGATTACCGTGATTTCCCTAAAATATGAAATATTCAAATAAATGCTCGAAATGCTCGGTCATCGATCCTAAACTGTTCTGAGTGCGGAAAATGCTCAGAATAACTCTAATATGTCTTGCGTAAATCATTGCAAGATTTAAATACGAAGAAAAATAAATGTGTTGGTCATCTGCCGAAAAATAGTTTGTTCCAATTAGCTAGGCATAATATAATTCAAATGTGGCTTACATTTCTTGATGGTCTTGAAGCGTAGTGAACCTGGTTTGTACCAGATTTATCCATAGACATGCCCTATCGGACAAGCATGTATAATCCTTGTATCGGCCGCCATTATATACCCACAATCCGTCTAGTCAGACATAGTGGTAGTATCTCTTGACGTTTGAATTAACTGTTGTTCCATTTTAATATGGGCTTCTATCAAAGCCATAACAGTTCGCTTATATGGGGTCAGATCTAAGTGATCTATTCTTAGATATGTCAGTTGTAACATAACTCACGGTAATCTTATCAGTACAAGAAAAACACTGACAGTCTAACCAATCAACGGCTGTTCTGAAGATCGTTCCCTGGGCATGGTTTAACACCATCTACCATGCGCTAAGCAACCTGTAGTTTCCCTTGCGTAGACTAATGAACACCACCGTGATCGACTGGTCTTCAGTGTACTGATAGATCGAAATGGTTAACAAGTTACCAATATGAAAACTGACTGAAATGGACTTAAACATCCAAGTATTAGGTTATTACTGGACTGTGACAAAGTACTAATTCTAGACAAAGTCTAGCATATGTCCATGTAGAAATATAAAATATTTCTCCAGTGTCTGTAGAAAAAAAAATCGATCACCTCAGTGATTCTCCTTGCCGGAAACTTACTAAGTTCCAACTCGTAGCGCAGCACTTTTGTGACTATCACAAATTTGAAAATTACTTCGGCGTAGATCCGGCAACCATGTGCCTTAGCTCAGCGCAGCAGCAACTTGCTCGGCAAGTGCTTGTGTTGGAATGAGCTATCGATGCCTCGGCCGGCCGGCTTTTTTTCAAAACTGCCAGGGTCACGCGTCATCACGCTGAAATCTAGAAATCATCATATCTCTGGTATCCCTGGTCCGATTTACTTGATACTAAGTGCATTCTCTTTCATTTGGCCGTGCCAGTAATCTGATCCAAGTCTCAAGTCTCTGCTCCATGGTTGACTATTTAATCAATAAATAGCCTCGACCTCTGCTATTACTCGCTACGTCACTTGACATGCAAGTATCGGTATATTCTTTCCAATTGCTTCGAGAAGCAAAGTAGCGCGATATTCAAATATCTCAACTTTCAAAAGCGGCTGTAGCCTTTCCCTTGATATCTAGGTGTCTGAATCTTGGAATACCCATTCCTAGAGTTGGGCACATCCACCCCACACCTAGCAAAAAATAAAAATTGAATTTTTTTTATTTTTACTATCTACACATTAAATTATCTGGTTCTTGAATAATAAATCTTCAAATTCGATGCATTATAAGTTCCCACGATGTTACCAGTTCGTGTATTGGCGATTTCATAGCTTCCATTGTTGTTTACTTCCACAATGTTCAAAATCTTCAATTTCACCAGGTTTAATATCAAAAATATCGTGATACTCTTCCAAAATTTTCCCAAACTCTGGAGACTCCTTCTCAGAGTAGACTTCTCTTCCTTCAGCTTCATGAAAAATCAGAGACCATTGAGCATCTCCCTCGACGTCTTCCTCTTCTTTTCCCTCGAAGTTAATCTCTTCGGTATTCTTGAATCTGATCGTCTCTGTCTTCATGTCTATCACTGCTTGATATTTCTGAATGAAATCTGCTCCCAATATCATGTCAAAAGCCATGTCCTTCATTACTACAAACACATGTCGGAAATCATGTCCTCCAATCGTAATACATAAGTATAATTGTGTTTTACACAGAGATATTTTATTGGGTATTATTCCTTCGATCTTAATTCCTGATACTGGAATTTCCTCTAAATTCTCTTTGAGCTTCCACAGAATATAAAGCTTCTCACTCACCAGACAAAGCATAGCCCCAGTATCAATCAAAGTATCGACAGGCATACCGAATACTTCGCATGATATGATTGGCATTCTAATTCTTGTACCCATTTCTTTCCGTTCGTCATTCTGTTGAATTAAGTCATCATCCTCTGCTTGCCATTTAATAATTCTGGAAGTGAAAGTGTTCAAAATTCTATCTTCTACTGTGAATTCGAAGTTTTTTTTTTTTTTCGTTACCATTCCCCCGGGATTGTTGTGTTCCCGATGGACCTGGTTCATTGGGCCTCTGCTCCAAAAATTGCAAGTTATCTTGGTGTCTTGCTTCCAAGTTTTTCCTCGTCTCCTTGTTGAACTCTTCATTGGACTGACGAGTATCCACATTCCCTCTGTTATTGTAGTTGTTTCTACCATAGTATCTTCTTTCCTGGTACCTTCCTTGACTATCTCGTGGCCTTCTCCATTGAGTATTATATCGATTTCCACCATCCGGTCTCGCATAAGGCTTGTAACTGTATCTGTTACTGTACTGATTCCATCCTCTCTTATTTGAATCTTTCCTCGGCGTTTTCTCTTCTCGCCCCTCTCGAATCTCTCGAGGTGTTTGAGAATAATTATCAGCCATAACAGCTTACACAGCGTTGTTATTCTTTCCTCCCTTCTGATGGAAGAATTGAGCGTTCATATGATCAAGCTTCTGTAATACTTCGTCAGATTGCTCCATATTATAGATATCAGGAGCGATCAAAGTCCTCTGGACGTCTGCTGGAAACTGACGTATCAATGCAGTAATCAATTCGTTATCTGGCATCGGCGGATCTAAATGTTGAAGTTTAGAAAGCTGTCCAGAAAAGTACGTAGAGTATCGAGTAGGTTGTGACGTCGAGAATCTCTTAGAATATAACTCTGCTCTGACTTGCTGTTGGGTTTCCGGGGACCAAAACTTTTTCAATAGCCCACGAGAAAACTCCTCAAAAGTGGTTAGAGTGGATCTAAAAGCTCTAAACCTAAGAAGTGCAGGACCTTCCAAAAACTTCCATATCACTCGGATCTGTCTTTCTTTAGGGATCTTGGAATCTTTCAGGTAATCACCTGCTTCTCTCAAAAATTCCACGGGTGTCACAGAATCTCGCCTTGAAAATTTAGAAGGCTTATCTTCTACATTCTTAAATACAGTTATGGGGTTGGATTGAAATACTGTCCTGACCTCGTCCTGTCTTTGACTATCCGTTTCTCTAGATGCTCCTAGATTTATATGTATCTGTTCCTTTCCCCTTACACTTGGCATTTTCAACATATGATCAGACTGTTTCTCGTCCTTGATTTGAGTTTTCATAGCCTCAAGTTCCTTCTGGTTTTCTTCTGCCATTTTCTTAATTGCTTCAGTTTCTTTACAATTCTCCTTAACATCAATGGATATCTGGTTCATAACAGCCTCATGACTTTTCAATGACCCTGTCATATCTGATATGTCCTTCTGAGTTGCTTGGATATCTTTGGAAATTACTTGAATATGGGATGACAAAGATTCCCTAATCTCCTTGATTCCCTCTTGATTCTCCAGCTTGAGTATGTCTTTAATTTCATTGACAACTGTGGTTTTAATTTCAGTTTGCAATTCATTAATCACACCTTCTCTTATTTCTCCCATTACAAGTTCTTTGAATTGTTCCGTTAAACGTTGAACAACTAGAATTCCCATCTCATTACTCTCCTTCTTCACTCTGACTTGTAGGTTGATCATGTCTTCACCAACTTTCCTAAGACCATGTTCTATCCTATCAGCTAAGCTTTGGGATCGAAGTTCGGCATCGCTAAATTTATCGTCCATTAAACTTGCGTTAGTAGCTAATGAAGTTTCGAGCTCATGTGTTTTTTCGCATAATTTATTCATTTTACCCTCAAATGTCATTTTCAAAATTTCAGAATTCTCTTTAAATTTACTTTCCATAGAATTAAATTTACTATTTAAATTTTCTTTCAAGTTACCTTTTAACCTGCTTTCTAAAGAATCAGAATTTTCTTTAAGTTTATCCTTTAAATTTTCTTTAAGTTTATTTTCTAAAGAATCAGAATTTTCTTTAAGTTTCCTTTCCAAATCCTCAGTATTTTCTTTCATAATGGCTGCTACACGCAGTCCAGCTTCCTTTGAACTCTCCTCCAAACTCCTCATCATTCTCATCATTTCTTCCATAATTTTCAATTATTATTCAAAACTTAGGGGTATACAATATTGGCAAACACAAGCTTATAACTAGAACAAGAAATATGAATAGCTAATTGGAACACTCTAATAAAATGAGATTTGCCCTAATGTCGACGTGATGGAAAAACAAAATTCTCTACTTTTACGAATTACATTTACCACAATATCACAAGAAAAATATGCAAGTTCTCAAATATCCTCCACCTGGATTCTAATAATGCGTATGTCCAGTCATCGAACGTTTACTACTGAATTTATTTGACGCCCTAATGGTTAAGCCATTATCAAAAATAATCAAACCCATTCTAATTATTAATCCAGTTAAATTTTTAATTTTCCCCACTAATTGGGTTTCCTACTAATTTATTCATCCAAACCAGACATCTCTCAACTCCCAAAATATTTCTATAAAAATTATCACAATTTAAATCGGCATGCGATTGACCATGTCTAAATAGAGACCCACGTTCGAAGCCATTTCTCTCTCTATCTTATTTTATGTGCCCGTTTAGGCCGGAGTCCGCACGACCACATATGCATTTTACCAATAATCAGTCAGCACGAGAGTCAAAATATCTCGGAGCGCCAGATGGGTTAAAGCTAATCGCAAAAACGACATCAAATGAAAAAAATGCTTTACTGATTTTTGGTTCAATGCAACAATAAGGATAGAAGGAGATTCAATTGGGCGTAACACATCAAGTAAAATTATCTCAGTTTATTTTGAAGTTAAAATTGACTGCAAAGATGCTCAAAACAGCATCACTCACGTGTGGCGACCCACACTCCTATTTACACAATATACAGAAATTTTCCAAACACATTTGACAATTATTTTTTTTGGAAACACAAGTCTGATTAATAGTCCTGTAGACTGTGTTCCAAAATTATTTATGATTAATTCCAGTTCAAATTTAATTGTCTCTACTGGAAATATCGTAGATCACTGTTTGAATTTTTACATAATATTAACACTCGTCGAATAAATGTTCATAGAATTTTTAACTTTCACTTATTTTTCCAGTTTCAAAAATATATAGTCGAAAAATATTATTATTTCTGAATCAACACAAGTTATTTACACATATTAATAACATCTGAAAAGTATTTGACCTTGAGCATAGCATCGAAGAACTGTGCGAAGCACAACAACAATTAATTGTTCTTCTGACATTAAACATTCGAGAAGTGACTCGATTATGAAATTCAAGCTTCTAACAAAATACATGATTTCTGAATCATCAACTTGATCACTAAATTGTTGAACCATTCAACTATTCAATTTTCCACTTGGAATCATTATTATAAAAAAATATTTATATTCATGGCCATGTTAGTAATTTTCACAACTTGCAATTCTTCGACAGAATGCGTAAATAAGAATTGTAGCTTCATAATAAATTCATTTAGTTCATGGCACTCGGATTGAAAATATCCTTCAAATTATTCGTGGTTAAAGAATTATTTTAATTGGCAGTGGCCCATTCTATTATTTGTGTAAGAACACAATATTCCAACAACAACGGCAAAGGTCTTCCTCTGAAGACTACTATCATGACAAATCCGGGTTCTAGCAAAATCAAAGTCTAAATGGAATCCGTAAACAAGGTTGAAATAAGAACTGATGGTTTCAAGAAATAACCTTCGGGTCATTCATACGACGAAATGTGTAGTTCCAATACTCCTATAAACCTGAGCCATCGAACCTGCTATCTGATTGATGCTCGAAAAAATCTCCTCATTCCTGCGACTTAAACATGCGCACCTGGGAATGGCATTTCAACTACTCCACACATATAAATTTTCTTCCCAAAATTTATACAATATATCAAGCCTCTGCTTGTTATCAACACTGGAAGATTAATAAACTTACAGGTTTATTTTATTTTACCATTCAGTTCAACCCGTGAATTTACCATACTTATGAAAATCTTTATTTCACTTTCGAGTGTATTTACGTCATGATTTTATATAAATACTAAAATATCCTATTTGATACAAATATCATTTGCTTCCCGTTTCATGCCTCTCCGTGTTATCTGAAAAATATACTTTGCTCAATGCAAATATCAACTGTTCAACCAGAACTTAAATGTTGGTTGAATGCGGGCTTGCGCTAACCACTCTCCTTCGGAAAATCTCTTGTTCCAAACTAGAAATGATTAAACTACTTCATAGGCTCTCTCTCTCAATACATGTGATTATTATAAAATATAATATCCAAGAATTATTTAGAAAAATTATAAAAATTATTATTATTATTATTAGTGGATTAATATTATTATTTTTTTGTTATATTATTTTAAATATGTTTAATTATCATCTCATTATGTGAGAATCCACATGTTCGAACCTTTGAATATGGAAAAAATATCCATTCCTCAACAAAAATAATTTAACTTTTACAGTTACATCGGCTGATTACCGTGATTTCCCTAAAATATGAAATATTCAAATAAATGCTCGAAATGCTCGGTCATCGATCCTAAACTGTTCTGAGTGCGGAAAATGCTCAGAATAACTCTAATATGTCTTGCGTAAATCATTGCAAGATTTAAATACGAAGAAAAATAAATGTGTTGGTCATCTGCCGAAAAATAGTTTGTTCCAATTAGCTAGGCATAATATAATTCAAATGTGGCTTACATTTCTTGATGGTCTTGAAGCGTAGTGAACCTGGTTTGTACCAGATTTATCCATAGACATGCCCTATCGGACAAGCATGTATAATCCTTGTATCGGCCGCCATTATATACCCACAATCCGTCTAGTCAGACATAGTGGTAGTATCTCTTGACGTTTGAATTAACTGTTGTTCCATTTTAATATGGGCTTCTATCAAAGCCATAACAGTTCGCTTATATGGGTCAGATCTAAGTGATCTATTCTTAGATATGTCAGTTGTAACATAACTCACGGTAATCTTATCAGTACAAGAAAAACACTGACAGTCTAACCAATCAACGGCTGTTCTGAAGATCGTTCCCTGGGCATGGTTTAACACCATCTACCATGCGCTAAGCAACCTGTAGTTTCCCTTGCGAAGATTAATGAACACCACCGTGATCGACTGGTCTTCAGTGTACTGATAGATCGAAATGGTTAACAAGTTACCAATATGAAAACTGAGTGAAATGGACTTAAACATCCAAGTATTAGGTTATTACTGGACTGTGACAAAGTACTAATTCTAGACAAAGTCTAGCATATGTCCATGTAGAAATATAAAATATTTCTCCAGTGTCTGTAGAAAAAAAAATCAATCACCTCAGTGATTCTCCTTGCCGGAAACTTACTAAGTTCCAACTCGTAGCGCAGCACTTTTGTGACTATCACAACTTTGAAAATTACTTCTGCGTAGATCCGGCAACCATGTGCCTTGGCTCAGCGTAGCAGCAACTTGCTCGGCAAGTGCTTGTGTTGGAATGAGCTATCGATAGGGATGGGCGCGACTGAAGCCCGGAATCGAGAGTGTCGACTCGATCGACTCCAAACACCGGTCTCGGTTCGCATGAAGCCTCGCGACTCCACATTAATATTATGCCTATTGCGGGGCCGCTTCGCATGAAGCCTCGCGACTCCAAGTTCACGTGATGAGTATTGCGGGGCCACACGGTCCCTTCGCATGAAGCCTCGTGACTCCAAGCTAACCTGATGAGTAAGGCCCGGATAGTTATTTGTTTATATATATTTAATTTTACTAAATATTTTCTATTTAGTTACATATATTTGCCGTTTTTATAAATAAATACATATTATGGTGAATTTATTCGTAAGTAGTTATTATTATTACCTGTCTTTGGTGGCATGTCGCACTCCTTAGATAAATGCTGCCAACATTTTCGACCCTTGGCAATTCCATTAATTTGCCCCTCTGTTTCGTGAATGTACCCTTGTCTCTGTATTGTAGTAGTATTTCAAGACAGGAATTCCCTGGCCATTAAGTATAGCAGGGGGGCCGGGGAAGACTCGTGACTCCAAGCTCCCCTGATGAATATTGCGGGGTCGCTTCGCATGAAGCCTCGCGACTCCAAGCTCCCCTGATGAGTATTGCGGAGTCGCTTCGCATGAAGACTCGCGACTCCAAGCTCCCCTGATGAGTATTGCGGAATCGCTTCGCATGAAGCCTCGCGACTCCAAGCTCCCCTGATGAGTATTGCGGGGTCGCTTCGCATGAAGACTCGCGACTCCAAGCTCCCCTGATGAGTATTGCGGAGTCGCTTCGCATGAAGCCTCGCGACTCCAAGCTCCCCTGATGAATATTGCGGGGTCGCTTCGCATGAAGACTCGCGACTCCAAGCTCCCCTGATGAGTATTGCGGAGTCGCTTCGCATGAAGACTCGCGACTCCAAGCTCCCCTGATGAGTATCGCGGGGTCGCTTCGCATGAAGCCTCGCGACTCCAAGCTCCCCTGTTGAGTATTGCGGGGTCGCTTCGCATGAAGCCTCGCGACTCCAAGTTCCCCTGATGAGTATTGCGGGGTCACTTCGCATGAAGCCTCGCGACTCCAAGCTCCCCTGTTGAGTATTGCGGGGTCGCTTCGCATGAAGACTCGCGACTCCAAGCTCCCCTGTTGAGTATTGCGGAGTCGCTTCGCATGAAGCCTCGCGAATCCAAGCTCCCCTGTTGAGTATTGTGGGGCTGCTTCGCATGAAGCCTCGCGACTCCAAGCTCCCCTGATGAAGATTGCGGGGTCGCTTCGCATGAAGCCTCGCGACTCCTACTCACCTGATGAGTATTGCGGGGTCGCTTCTCATGAAGCCTCGCGACTCCAAGCTCACCTGATGAGTATTGCGGGGTCGCTTCGCATGAAGACTCGCGTCTCCAAGCTCCCCTGTTGAGTATTGCAGGGCCGCTTCGCATGAAGCCTCGCGACTCCAAGCTCATCTGATGAGTATTGCGGGGGGCACACAGTCGCTTTTTATCCGAATCTCTCATAATTATTATTATTATTTACAATCATTGTACCAAATTGTTGTGATATTGCACTTTTGACAGGTTGTATTACTATTATTGTTATTAATAATCATCATCATAATAAACACAATAACAATTACGCCTACAACATTGCCGATGATAACCCGAAACAATCATCCATGTTTGCTGGCTAATAATCCTATTGTATTCATCGTAAAACAAGGTATCAAGGGACAAACGTGGACGGATAACAAGACCGTCACAATATGAGAGGCCTGTGCGCACATCTTAAACAAAGCAATTAACAAACCATAACTTAGGCCAAATCTTACATTAATTCAACACCCACATTTTGTTATTGGAGACACGGAAATGAAACACCCTATAATGAAAGTAAGAATAACACACATAGTGCCAAGAACTTCGTAATTGGTATTCGACATTCCATATAACGATCTTGCCGGTAAAATAAATATCCTATCACTATGCATCAACTAGGCCTATCCAGCATATTCTCATACTGTAGAATCGTACAGTAGATCATAACAAAGAACGACTATGCATATAATCATTCTATTGAATCATTTTGCAGGTTATAATAGCTTGCCATACATTTCAATACCAAAAAAGTATCACTGCAGCTAGCAGCAAGATTTATTCAGTTGTATTTTAAACATGCCGCAGCGATAGCGAACTACTTTGCTGTGTTTGCTGCCAGCATACATGTTCAAGCAGTTCCAAAAACAGTTGTTAGATGGCGTTAGTGCATCAGTGGAGTCGACACTGGAGTCGAGAGTATCGGTTCCAGCGGCAGCAGTCTCGACTCTTCGCGACTCCGTTCGCAACCCATCCCTAGCTATCGATGCCTCGGCCGGCCGGCTTTTATTCAAAACTGCCAGGGTCACGCGTCATCACGCTGAAATCTAGAAATCATCATATCTCTGGTATCCCTGGTCCGATTTACTTGATACTAAGTGCATTCTCTTTCATTTGGCCGTGCCAGTAATCTGATCCAAGTCTCAAGTCTCTACTCCATGGTTAACTATTTAATCAATAAATAGCCTCGACCTCTGTTATTACTCGCTACGTCACTTGACATGCAAGTATCGGTATATTCTTTCCAAATGCTTCGAGAAGCAATGTAGCGCGATATTCAAATATCTCAACTTTCAAAAGCGGCTGTAGCCTTTCCCTTGATATCTAGGTGTCTGAATCTTGGAATACCCATTCCTAGAGTTGGGCACAGTAGTCTGTATTGATTTAACTCCTTCCTTAGTTATCAAGCCGAAGTAAAGTACTGTATGTCTGTCACTTCATTTCAGCGTTGGAAATCTAATTTCAGATGAAATTCACGGCTTCTTTCAAGGCACACAGTGTCACTACGAGTTAATTATAAGTTGGAACGTCTGCGATAAGATACAGCCAGACTCTACATAGCGATGAATCCACTTCTTAACTTACATCACATCCCGTTCCCATTTCAATAGTATTGGGGATGTTGATAATCCCAAGGATTTACGAGTAAGGCGACTAAGTACACCCAGTGAGGGGTTCTAGTTTTTACATCGTACACCCGTAAATAAATCCTTGTAGCAAGAAAGCCCTGGTTCAAGGAAGATATATAATGCTCGCTTTAGGACAGATGTTGATACAGATGCAGGGCCAAAATTAGTATCTCCAAACACCTCCTCACGCCATACGCAGCTGACTTGAAAGAAATGTAGGCTCCGTACATTTACCAGGAAAATGTTTGTAGTAGTTATGTGATTGAGAGGATTGTATGGTCAGCAGTCTCGTGTACTTCTGTGTGTTTGTGGAATTATGTTGTCAGTATTAGAGTGTATATTTGTATTTAAGGGGGCGTTAACTCAGGTTTCCGGTAAAAATATCAAATTTTACTTTTTTGTCTTTTTGAATGCTGCAGACCTTCAAAATCCTAGGAAAAGCTGTTTCATGTTAGTATCCCTACCTATATTATTCTGCTAAGGTCCCATTCCAGTTTTGTACCGAAAATAAGGTCCTATTAACACCAACCTACACATATAGGGACCAACAGGTTCCGCATAACCCAATGTGTGCGCGAAACACACTCACTTACTCCTTAAATGCCTCACAATTAAATAATTACCATTTTGCACTCGAGAAAAGGTTTATAAAGTCATAAAATAAATTCATGAAGGAATGGCAAGTCATGTCGTTTCCAGGCAACAGTAGCTCATGACGACACACGGCCGACTGGATGCGAGTAGCGCTCTCCACTACCGGTATAGAAAATGAGGCTCTTTACATGAAATCCCGTTAGTTACTCTACTGCTCATACAGCACTGTTAACCCAGGAAAGCTTAACAAAGACTTGACACTATTTGTACCGCGGCGAACTGCTAGGCGAACCTGCCACTAGAGCGCAAGGCAGTGCGGTGGCATTGGCAAGATACCTAACCTGGAAGTCTTTCTGTATTTCCAGACTGTATTTATGCTTGGATTTCTTGCAAGGCATTGGTATGTTTACTTTTGCCTGAACTTATGTGAACATTTCCAGACTGTATTTATGCTTTGCATTTCTTGCATTGCATTGGCATGTTTACTTCTCATGTGCCTGAACATATGTGAACAAGGTAAGACCTACAATAGACTACTACTACATTGTTATACATATTTCTTTGTGTTTCTCATGTACATATGCCGTTTAACAACAATAAATACATTTCTTCAATAATTAGAACTTCCTTCTCCCTCATTCTCCGCTACTACCCCATAAACTTACATTCACGTTGGGAAAGCTCGCACGGGCCCACTAGTCTGTGTTAATTTTTGAGTTATGGGCCAATAAAGTTTGACGTTAAAATGGGTGTGGCTCACAGCAACTTGAGCAAACAGTTACTCACTTCGCTGGACTCGAGGAAGTTCACCCACTGTTTATAATACAGTATTTTCCTCTAAAGAAAGTAGTACGTTTCTCCGGTCACAGATGGCAGCGTATGCAATATTCTGTTGAAATTCACGTGTATTGTTGTTGTAATGAATATTGAGAGCGTATTTAAGCCAGTTTGTTCTGTTAGTGATTTCGGAAGTAATTGAATATGCCTCGTGGCGAAAGAAACAGAAGTTTACTGACAATATTCATACCAGAAAGAAGGTTACCGGTAATGTGGGCCTAAATACAAGTCGAGTAGGTTATGTGCTACAAAGCATGAGTGCAAGCTGAGATTATGGATATGGAAAGTTTTAAACTTTTGAGTTGGGACCTCAGTAATAAATTATGCATGCGTTTCTTTGAACGCGATTATCTCTAAATTCAATATTTGTTGACATAAGGTACATTTTCTCAAAAAATATTCAAGGGGATTCAATGCAATATTTAGGGATGCATTATATCCCTTATGAGTATAACTTGACGAACCAGAATTCTAATACCCTACTTAAGCTAGGAGAAAAAGAATTCCTTAAGGCTAAAATTATTCAAATATTTATATTTTAAGTTTATAAAATCATATATTTTTTAATTTAATGGAGTAGGCCTATAACAATTTCTCTTCTTTTGATCATGCCACAGAATTACCTCATTATGATCAGGAAATTTGAGCGTTCTCATTCCAATACTTTTTCTAAAGAGGTGCCAGTGATACAATATCAAAGATAAAAGGGATGCGATTGAGAAGTTGTAAGTTGGTAGCCCAGCAGTATTTTGAATTGAATTTTATTTTATATTAGTAGTCACATGCATGTGATACCTGGATAAAATTTCAGATACAATGATAAAAGCATTTCTGAGAAAATAAATTATATATATATATATATATATTTTTTTTTTTACCATTTGCGAGAGAGCTAAGTTAACGCCCCCTTAACTCTTTCAGGTTAGGTGGTGAGGAAAATAAACCACCAGCTGTCATTCGTTCAATGAACGGTGATGCAGGGAATGTACCACCAAATGGTGAAGTCTACCTCTTCCAGCATGCTGGCATACTCTCTGTACCACGTTGTGTTATGATGCCTTTAGTTCTAGCTTTCTCCACCAGGTGGTATATCTCATGCATATTCTTATCTCATTTTAAACACATGCAACAATGTTTAGCACAATAGTGCAATAAACTAATATCTTGTGCCTCAAGGGTCACAATAATTGCTGTCAATTTCATGTGCTTGAATGCTAGTAATCTCCTTTTTCCTGATGCGCCAACAGTCCAAGTTTCACTTCCATAGAGCGCCACGCTACAGACAAAGACTTTCAAAAATGAATTTCTAATACCTAAATCTATATTTGATGTCAACACATTTCATTTTTGCGGAAATGTTTTCCTTGCCGGAGCCAGCCTTTTTTTTAATATCCTCATTGCTTCGTCTATCACTAGTTATTTTGCTTTCTAAGTAACAGAAGTCTCCTAATTCCTTTAGATTTTCACCTGCCAATTTGACGTCCAAAGGGCTTTCTGATTTATTTCGGCTGCTTTCCATTATTAGCCTATTTTTCTCATTTTGCAAAAATGAGGAAAAAGTAGACTTGTATAAGATCGATCCGGACAAATGTGTGTCTGTCTGTATGTGTGTCGTCGTCGTCGTCGTCGTCGTCGTCCACCCTCCCCCCCCCCCCACTCCCATCAACTCCTAAACGGCTGCAGCTATCGCAACCAAACTTTGTATGAGTAACGATCTATACCTGATTATCTCAAGGCCATATTTGAAAATGATGTCAGTGCTACCAACTGCTGAAAAGTCGCAATTGAGATTTGAGCTCCATTTTGGATATCTTGGAAGGTATGCCTCGGAGCTATTCCAAAATTGGCACACTTATAGATAATAACATTTCAGTTTAATTTCCAGGAGACCATACATGACAGTATTGCAAAAATGATTCTAAGCATGCTGATAGGACCAATTTTAAATGCACGTAACATGTGTAGCCTACTGACAAATAGATTTCAACCAAATTGGGCATGCGCATTCTTTACCTTAAGAGATGGAATTAAGAATAAATTCAGTCATCAGGGCTGCCAACTGTAGTGCTATATTAGGTTACACTATGCCAGGTTTATTTCGAACTAATTAAACATTTTGGTATTACCAACATTATCTCGTCATTATTCTAGATAGGTCCATAGGCTATAGAATAATCTTTGGCATGAATCTTAAATTTTAAGAAAAGTAGGCTCTTTAGTTCGTGACGGAACTTCTTGTTTTTGTTTTACATAGTCACCATAGGATTGTATATTGGTGTGTACTGACATGGAGTTTGATCGTTGTGGACGTGGACGCTACAACACAGACACATAATGTCTGTAATAACTTAGTTCTTAACCTCAGTCCTATTGGCATTCCTCCCTGTCTTCAGCTTGTTACTGGCCTGTCACCGCGTGGTCCTCATTTAACAGCGGGACTCGGCGTTTTTACGATCACTTCCATAAAAACAAATTAACCCTTCTAATTTTTCTTTTCACGCTGTTCATAATCTGAAGCCGGAAGAAAGGGATTTAAAAGCTATCACTTTTAATGAGATGGTAGCAACTGTAGAGACATGAGAGATGTACGATAATGTGCTGTAATGGAGGAGGAGCAAGCAAGCAGAATAAACACAGTTTCCTGTCTGCCACTAAGTCATATTACGGAGCGAGGATAACGCGTTGCCAACGCTCTTGTATGGTATTTTACTTCGAAGGAAGATTTCAGCTCTATGTGGGCGCAATTTAATGTTTTTCAGACGGTCAACAAAGATATTGGAATGCAGCCGAAATAAATCAGAAACCTCTATGGACATTAAATTGGCAGGGGAAAAGCTGAAGGAAGTAGGAGACTTCTGTTACTTAGGAAGCAAAGTAACCAGTGTTGGACGAAGCAAAAGGGATATAAAAAGTAGGTTGGCTAAGGCAAGGAAAGCATTTCTACAAAAAGGGAATCTGTTGACTTCGAATATACTGTAGATTTATGCATTTGGAAGTCATTTTTGAAAGTCTTTGTCTGGTGCGTGGCACTCTATGGAAGCGAAACTTGGACTGTTTGTGTAGCAGAAAAGAGGAGAATTGAAGCGTTTGAAATGTGGTGTTACAGGAGAATGATGAAGATCAGATGGGTAGCTAGGGTTACAAACTAATAGCTATTAAGACGAGTGGGAGAGGAGAGATGTTTCTGGCGTCTGCTAATTAAGAGAAGAGATAGGTTGGTGGGACACATACTAAGACACCCAAGAATAGAAAGCTTAGTTTTGGAAGGAAGGGTCGAGGACAAGAACTGTAGGGGTAGACCTAGGTTAGATATTAAACAGATTGCCTTGGATGTAGGGTGTGGTAGCTATGTAGAGATGAAACGATTAGCTCAGGACAGGGAGGCATGGAGTGCTGCGTCAAACCAGTCAAGAGTTTGAAGACTCAAACAACAACAACAACACGATTGCTCCCAATTGTAGCCTACAATTGAATCGGTCGGAGCTGAAAAGCATTAAGTCAAAAATTGTCATTTTTTAAATAATTAGTATTCTGAAGTATTGTCTCAAGGACCTTGGAACGGCATAGGAAAGAATTAAGTCAGCTTTCTGTTTAAGCCAGAAACCACTGCTACATGCAGTGTGATCAGAGGAGAAAAGCATTAAGTCAATGACTTGTTGCCCTTCAGTGCTGTATTCCGTACTTAATATTGGCTGCACTGCAAGATTCGCGCATGTCAGTGTACTAAAATACATTTGTAATCGGGTGTAGATTGTTTTTATGTTACAAATCCTTTTTAAAAGAAACTGTCACGTGAAATATTCATTCTGGATGGCTAAACTGACCACGGAGCTGAAAGGCATTAAGTCACGTTTCCAAAATGTATTTGAAAAATATATTAATTAAATTAAAATTGATATTCCTCTAACACAAATATAACCTGAATAGTTGCTTCACAACCTGATGACTAATATAGTGTGTTTGTTAAGTTATGTTCTGTCAATGACGTTTTATCTGTCTCCTGAGAAGTACTGAAAACTGCCTTAATACTTTTCAGCTCCGGCCGATTCAATCAATACATTTACTTGGATGATCAATTGCGAACGTCAAGCGGTCATCATCCGATCCTTTAAACTCTATGTCTACAATTATGTGGGTGATGATATTTGCAATATCGGGGAGACTCCACTAATTCCTCAATATTAAGGGGCTGATGGTAAACAGGGTAAATGAAGGGACCAAAGAAAATAATAGCATAGAAAATACTGTACTGCATACTGTAAGGACCTTGGAGGGCTTATACAATGTGTTAGGGGTTGCTGGGGTTGCTGTAGAATGTCGTGGTGATAGGGGCTGTTTGATTAGGTGTTTTGTGTAAGGTTGAGTGCTGAGCGTCAATTTAGCTTAGACGGTCTCGAGGAAGAGCTACCAAGTGTTCGAGGTGATTGGTGAGCTCGGGGATGGGGTATTTTTTAAGGGGTTGATGGCTAATTGATAACCTGCTCAACACAGGCGGGCAGCGCGTACAAGCGAGTGTTGTGAGTAGTCCTGCTGACTGGAGCTCTATTGCGAGTCGTCAGGCGGACTGCTGACCTGATGCTTTAAAAACAATTAAGCAATACTGAGCCCTAATGGGTCGGGGTTGAAGGATAGGGGATTATCCTGCAATCAAGTAAGCTACAAGACCAATAAAGTTAATACCAGTAGGTTTAAGATCACTTCTTTAGTGAGGTATAATTATTCCAAAGACCAGACTTGAGTGCTACTGGTCTTGGCGTTCAAACAAGGCTAATACAAAGTGTAAAAAGGGTAGAGTGTAAGGAATGTAACCTGTAAGCACACTTACCCTAGATGGCGGCTGTCACGAAGTAGACCTTCAGAGATTCGGTTGGACACAGATCCTGACTACCTCTGACTGCCTGCTTTTATAATTATGGTGCTGCAAGCTAATCATTATCAGCACATTCCATGCTAGCAGCTACAGGCCTGGGGGTCGTGTGAGTTCAAGAGGGGCCATGTGTGAGGTTATGTGAGTTCATTGAGGTGTGTTAGATTATGGATAGTTATGGTGTATTTGGAGTAGTGTTAAAATGATGTGGAAATATGGGGGTGAGAGTGTAAAGGGGGTGTATCCCCTATAGGGATACAACAATACCCTATTTGTGGCATAAATTCAGCTCTTAAAATTTCATCCGACATGGGTTGTCTAAATCAATTAATAACCCTTTTGAAGAAATTTGAATTTGGTAACTTTTTAGTTTTTATTATACTAGTGGTAGTGGTACTAGGGGTAAATCCGCAGTCTAATAATATGATAAGTCTAATTTTTATTTTCGTGTGGCCTCCTGAGAGGCCGAGTGCAGGTCTATCTAGTTGACGCCCGTGGGTGATCTGCGCACCGTAATGAGGATGATGTGATAATGAAGACGTCACATACACCCAATCCCCGAGCCACGGGAATTAACCCCAGGAGATTAAAATCCCTGATGGCCCGACCGGAAATCGAGCCCGGGACTTGGGGTCCAAAGCCTAGCACGCTATGCACTTAGCCATGGAGCCGGACATAAGTCTAATAATATGCCTCATTAATACCACTACCTAATAAATGAATCAAAGAAATACATGAGATTTGAGTAACTCGCAAACAATTGACAACACAGGTTTTCACAATTTTACCGCTAGATAGTAGCATATGACGGTTCAAAATCCATAGTATAGAAAATTAAATAGTCGACTGACCAGAACTGGTGAGATGATCTCGTCACCTTCACGCTGGCACCTCTAGAGAGAAGACATATTTGAAGTACTGCGGAAGTAGCAATGTCTCACCTACACACTTATTTGGTTTCAGCAGTGATTATAATCACATATAAGTTAACGAATAAATCTTCACATATTGCGCAAATTTATAATACCGGTAAATGTTATGATGTGTGGGTTTAGTTCTTGTTCCAACTTTTTTAAATGGATTATTCCAATGAATAATGTTTTGTCTTTCATTTGGTGAAAACAAAATGAATACTATCTTCAATACTTCCAGTGATATGCCCCTAGTTGTTTAGCGGCTTCGGTGGCACAGTAGGTAGCATGCCGAGCTACTGTGCCCAAGATCGCGGGTTCAACCCCGGCATAAGTCGTCGGATGTTTTAAGAGCTTTAAAAATCCCTCAGTATGCCTTCCTTCGGAGGGGAGGTAAAGCCGGTGGTCCCATAGATTTATGGCAAGAAAAAGATCCTTCCACTAACTACACTTGTGGAAGCTAAAATGTGTAGGTTTGTTTGATAACGCTATATTAGTTCCAACATTCGCCGCCAAATGCTGACTGCGATGGCATTTAGTATCCACGTCTGCAGCTAGGTGTCGTGGGTGGTAGCATTTGGTAGCAAAAGTAGGAACTACTTTGAAAAAGTTAATCGTCTACAGTCCTTCTACCTGAATCACAGATAACACACACTAATACAGACATCACAATTAACACCGGTTATCAAACACATTCTACACACACCCAAAGTACAAGGGGCTACATGACCACGTTGTCGCAGCCCCTAAACTAAGGAACCAACCAACTAACCCCTAAATATTAGTTGCTGTCGCTGAGGTTGTCTCCTGAATATATGTTTGAAGCTCGTTTCCCGAAAATGTTATTTTTACGGAGCGTTTAGATGATAACTGAAATACCGTACTATTAGAGATATCTCAATGAAATTTTGCATGATTGTATATTGTACTAATATAAACAACAGATAGGCCTACCACAATATTTTGTGTATCAAGTATACTTCCCATTTATGAGGATATTGTTTCCTCAGCAAATGTAAAAAATATACATTTAGAGTAAGAATATGAAAAAGAAAATCCTGAATATGTGTGTCAATTATTTTAGTGTATGTTGTAGCCATGAATGTTACCAACAGCTCAAAAGAACATTCATGTAAATATTTTAAATTGTGGGGTAGTTATCATGTGAACGTAGGAGGCTAAAGTTCTACGGGCACCTGCAACGAATGAACAGCAACAGGCTTACCAAGATCTTCTTCTTGGTTAAAAGCTACAAGACTGGAAGCCTGTGGCTTAATGTAGTACTAAAGGACTTGGATTCGACTGGAATTGCTGACCTTGATGTAGAAAATCGTTCTAAATGTTGTGCTATGGTAGAATCTTGGACCCCACCACCTAGAGTCCCTAAATGTCGGAAGCCCCTTTCGCAGGAGAGAAGGGAGAAATTATCAGCAGGGCTCAAGAAATATTGAGAACGAAAAAAGCATCGAAGAAGAACTAGTGATAAGCGCTCCGTAGTGGGCTTAAATCAATAATAATAATAATAATAATAATAATAATAATAATGTAGACGCTGTCCAACTGTCCAAATAAACAGGTGAACGATTGGAGGTATATTAATGCATGACTGCAAGCATATTATAAAATGTGTTTTGATGAGTGATCTGTGTTTAATAATCCTGCAAAGTTTTATTTCTTTCTAGCATATAGTTTATGAAATATACTGTATATATATATTTTTAACCCAGTAGAAATTGTCGTGCGAAAGCAAAAATACTGCCAATATTGACGTATGGCTTAGAAATTATCTGGCCGTATCTCTCAGTGAAAAACCTCTCCACATTAGAAAGAGTAAAAGCAGTATACATTAAGAAAGCAATTGGAGTTTCAAAGACAACAAGATACAGATTAGTTTATCTCCTGGCAAGACAATCCTTCCCAACACAAATGGATCAGAGAATCTATTGGCAACACTCATCCAAAAGCGAGAAGACGCATATCCGGAGTTTTTTGCATCTGGCGCCATGATTGATCGAAAGCAAACTTTGAAATGCGTCACGTCTGTACAAGAATGGCAGTACACGGCTTCCATCACATCATTTGTCACAACAAGACGTATCATGAACCTTCAATTACAAGCAAGTGTCAACTGTGTGGACATGCATGCGATCACTATGACCACTTGGAAATGTGTACAAAAAGAACAAGGACAATCAGTGATTATGCGAATCAATAGAAATCAGGTTTATATAAATATAATTTTTGTAAACCTATGGCCACTTGGCTGCATTAAATGTTTACATTAAATGTTTAATTGTCATGCGAAAGTTGTACCTCCCCCCTTATTGATTTAAAGATATTTACTAAATTATGACTTAATTAAATATTGTCAAGGTTTTGATGCCGTATTGAATTGGGGATTTATTACTTTGCTTCAAATGAGTGGAACATTGCTATCTTAACTGATTCACCGGAGGATTTGAATGCGTTTCTATATGGTATCTTGAGGCAGGGGCGTATATACAATTTTTTCGGGGGGGGGGGGGAGGGGTCGCGTGCTATCCTGGAAAATTGTGAGTATTCTCAGGGGATTGTCCCCGCAAAATATCCAGAAATATCAACCAATATCTTAGAGCATATAACTTTGTGTAATTATTTTTACATAAGATTCAAAGTTTATATAGCCTACAATAATTGTAATTATTACTGGCAATACAAAAAAAAGTTGTAAAATGCAACACAACACACAAATAAAATTTTATACTTAATGCATTTTCTATTATGATCTATGGAGTATGAATGGCAAATATCTAAATATTTGTCAATTTACTAAGCAGAAAGGTAGTTTTCGTTTGTTTTACAAGTTGATAATTCATTTCTCTAAAGTACCGTACTGTGGAATTCACAGTTTTGCCTCACAAGGCTGAGTGAACCCAGTTCCAGCCCTCAGACTAGAATTAAAATTTCTTGGCAGAGCTAGGAAACGACTTCGGACCTCTGGGACGACAGCCAAGAATGCTAGCCACTACACCACGAGGTAATCTAATTTTAATTTTAATATTGTTTATAACTTAGCCAATAAGTTAAGATTAGGGTATAATTAAATTTACAATTATTTTATGCTCTTACCTAAGCAACATTTTCTTAATTTTATTGGCTTTTTTCGGGGGGGAACGTGGAGCACCCTCAGCACCACCCTTATATATACGCCCCTGTCTTGGGGAAAGAATCCATGATGAAAATCAATAAATGTAAAACAAAAATAATGGAATGCAACGGAAAGAAGGGAACAAAATAACCATTGATGGACGAAGCAAAGAGGATATCAAAAAAGTAGGTTGGCTCAGGCAAGGAAAGCATTTCTACAGAAAATAAATCTGTTGGCATCGAATATTGGTTTAGATATTAGAAAGTCATTTTTGAAAGCCATTATCTGGAGCGTGGCGCTCTATGGAAGTGAAATTTGGACTTTTGGCGTAGCTGAAAAGAGGAGGATGATGATGATGATGATGATGATGATGATAATTGTTGTTTTAAGGGGCCTAACATCTAGGTTATCAGCCCCTAATGGTTTGGGTGAGCGTGAAGATGATAATGAGAAGTAAACTACTGTATAACTAAAACTAACTACTAACTTATATACTAGAAGAAGAAATGGAAAACAAAAGGAGAATATGGCAAATAAAGGACAGGAGGAAAAGAAATGCCCTCAACCATCAAAGAAGGTGGACTGAGGGACTTGGAAGGAAGGAGAGCCATGAAAGGCAGATAGGTAAGTGAAAGGGGAGAGGGTCCGCCGCAGAGGTAATGGAAAAGGGAGAAAACCGGACCCAGCTCAGGAATCCCTTGGGGTCGCCAACTCCCCAACTCACCAGCCGTGATCCCCTGAGGGTATAGTAATAACCAGGGTGCACCAGAAGTGGTGGGGCTACATACACCCTGCCTGCTTGAGGGCCTTGAGCAGAAGGCAGGAGATAACATGAAAAGAAAATGAAGGCTGACCCCACGCAGAAGGAGGGAATCAGAAAAGATGAGACAAGGGTCAATTAAGACGGGAAAGGAACAGACTCCCTAGGCCTTGGATACCATAATACCGTCGGGGTCGGAAGAGAACAAGAGTTGACCAAGTGAGGTCGACAAGAAAGAAGACGGACAGGAGCCCGGCACAAGTAAGAGGAAACAATGCTAGACTCAGCTGGAGCCCCATGGTCGCCAACCCACGTCCAACTAGATGTGAGCCCCTGGGGGGGGGGGGGGTGGAAGAGGAGAATAGAAGTATTTGAAATCTCGTTTTACAGGAGAATGACGAAGATTAGATGAAGAGCTATTAACACGAGTGAGAGAGAAGAGATATTTCTGGCGACTGCTAATGGAGAAGGTAGGACTCATACTTAGACACCCAGGAATAGCAAACGTTCTTATGGAATGAAGGGTCGAGGACAAGAACTTCAGGAGTAGACCAAGGTTCGAATATGTAGACTGGATATAAGGGGTGGGAGTTATGTAGAGATGAAATGACTAGCTCAGGAGAGGGAGGATTAGAGAGAGCTGCATCAAACCAGTCAAACGACTGAAGACACAAACAACAGGTCTAACAGGCAACAGTGCAACAATACACAGCCAACATCTTTCTTGCAAAGGCTTGCAATGTTTTGTTTCAATATTTGTTTTGAAAAACATTTTGACATGAGATTTGACCCTAGAACCCTCTCCAACTTCCACAACAAATAATTACTAAGAATGCGCATATTTGACTACTCCAATTTAGAATTGTTTTATTTTCTAATATTCAACACATCGCTAATAACACCCGCAAATTGTAACATCACTTGATCGAGTCGAAGAAATTATTGTTCTGGCCACTGATGCTCATAATAATGATACTCGACGTGACCTGGGGAACTTAAGCGATTATTAAAGACAGTTTTCGTTCCGATTCCACATGCTTCCTTTGGATCACGCACAAATTTAATTACTGGATCGCATACATTCATTTCTATGGCATAGGTTATGGCCTGAACAGTTTTTCTACCGCAATTAGAATTTAGAAGTAATCGCTGTCATTGTGTCGTCCATAATTTGTATATACAGTAGTGGGGCACGCACGATAGTTGTATCATCCAGCTGGTGCCCAAAGTTTTGATTGCACTACCATGCTGTATAATAAAATAAATTGTAAATCAAATAATGGCTGCATGTAGGCTTCCTTTCGGAGATTAACTTAATGTAAATAGGTCTTTTAATCTTTGGTAGTGACCGCCGAGCATTGCCATCATCAACCGGAACTGGACCAACGCCAATCAGAATCTAACACATGTGGTGATGAAGTTAGCAGTGTATGGGGACCACCATAAAATATGTAAAAGCATGTCCTACCACGCCCCAAATGAACTCTGCGTGTGCTCATTATGTGACCAGTTCTGTGACATATACAGGGTGTATCATAATTATACCGACAAAAAAATCAGGGACGCTCTGCGTGTTATGTAAAAGACGATGCCGCAATCGGATTGGCGGAGAAAATTTTTCCCTCCGAGAAAATGAGTTTACTTTCTTACTTCCGGGCGCGTGATTCAAATTTACGAACTCGCCGTATTTGCTGAGCCAAGCAGCAAGCCGCTGGCCACTGCTGTGCTTCAGGCAAGGGAAGGGAGTGTGATATAAGGAGACAGAGATATGCTGGCGGGCATGCCCGGTGGCCAGCGGCTTGCTCTCTAGCTCAGCAAATACGGCGAGTTCGTAGATTTGAATCGCGCGCCCGGAAGTAGCAAAGTAACCTCATTTTCTAGGAGGGAAACATTTTCTCCGCCAATCCGATTGCGGCATCGTCTTTTATATAACACGCAGAGCGTCCCTGATTTTGTTGTCGGTATAATTAAGATACACCCTTTATAACATCACACGATGTAGAAAAAAAAACAGAAATCGCTTTGTGATTACGGCAAGGACTTAACTAGTGTAAATCTATGTTATGCACATTCGTCCGCTTTTCAATTAATAATATTTTCTAATATTTCAAAAAGACGTGGGAACGACCATATCTGCCCAAAATCCTTATTGATAAAGTTATATGAAATAGGAACAGAAGACTATAAGTCAATAAATTGTAATTCCTGAGTACAGTGTACCTTTTCACCAAACAGTAGTTGATACAAATGCAGTTGCAAGATTGACACAACATTTTATAAAAAGGCTAATTTCAAAATTATTTCCAAAACACTAACTATCTAAAATGATTAAAAATACTCTATAAGACTAAAATTCAGAAATGTTACAATGTTTAGATTAACGATGAAAGATAAATCTCTTGAACAGACAGCTCAACAACTTATTCCATGATCAAACATTCCTTTATAACTACTCTATTTTATTGGACTAACTAGAAGTTTGGTGCTTTTCAGTCGGTCAACACGAATGTACCCAAACGAGTTGGGTTATACCCTAATCCTGAAAGAAATTACATGAGATTAATAAATACAATAGGATGACCAGTTTCGATTTTTCTGCTGTGACTAGTTAGGCAGAAAACAACAAACGCACTTCAGCAGCAAGCTGGCAACATCACTGATAAAATTAGAAGCATTTCATTCTTTATTTTTGCAGCCTGTTCCACAGACGTTTACTTTGCAAGCACTGGCTTGGAAGAGGAAATCAAAGCGAACTGATTACGGTGGGCTGGTGGAGGGGTATTGCTTTGCTCTGATTGACTCACAAGACGCTGGAAGGGAATACATTTGCATTCACGAATTACAATATTCAGCGAGGGGCTTTGAATATATTCCGCATTTCTCAAAGAGAACAGTCGTCCAATGTTCACTTTACATGAATACAGCCTTGTGGTTAGCCAGATCTTCGTCTTTCTAAGTCATAATGGAGAATATTACTCGAGAGAGATGAAATGAATGGAATTTGGTAAGAACTTGAAAGGAAGAGGTCGTGGCCTATTATATGTTGTTGTTGTTGATTGATTTATAGGCTTAGGAGCATCATGGTCATATAGCCCCGTGTACTTGGGTGTGTGTAAAATTTGTCCAATAACCTATGTGTCTGTGATGTCTGTATTACTGTGTGTATTTGCAATTCAGGTAGAATTTCGGTAGGAATCAGCCAAGGCCTTATGTTAGGTACTGTCCCCGTTTACCCGGATAGTAGGCTGTCAGATATCCGCCCCCTCAATCGGATTGCCAACAATCAATCGCACCGGCTCAGCTACATCAATGAAAATGGCACTGACAGATACTACCGAGGTTTGAGCACAGAAGTTACCAAGAAATTATTGTGGAACACACCAAAATAGACGGGGGTTCATACTTACCTTTACTTACCTCTTAAAAATTTTCTCGGGGATTGGGTTGACAACAGGATCTCTAAAGTATGCTCCCACAATAACCTTCACCAAGACATTTAAAAATGAACCAGAACGAAGACGAGAACTTTGAACTGTACAAGAGCTTTTATTTCAAATAATGGGTATGACTTTAACAACTCAACAAAATAAATCTGGCTATCAGTAGCCCATGTCAATCTGACTATGTCCTCCTAAAGGACTTGCAAAGTTATCAAACAATATGTTAGTTCCCATGAGCTCAAAATAACGTAACATTCAAAACACATTTGGATTGGATAAGGAAGTCAGGACGAGACACATATATAGAGCATTTGGTTTCTTTTAATAAACATGACACTTGTATTTATAGGCGCAAGGCCTCAATGTGAACGACCTCGCCCGCTGATAACCAGTTGTCTAACCAGCTGCGATCTACCCTTCAACCTGACGCACACCCGTCAAATGGGGGCTCACTTGTCACGCCACACTGCGTAAGAATTCAGCTCCCTCTCAAAGCTTTAAATGTCTGCAAGACAACTCATATATATTTACGCAAATCTTTCAAATGCTTTACTCACATACCACTGGATTATTCTGACAATCCCTAAACTTGTTAAGTTATCATCCAAATGTTTAATAAGCATAGTTTAGAGTATAAAACACACTCTTAAATGTTTATAACAAAATCACATAAATTATTTATAACAATTAGAAATTGTTTATAATAATTTCGAAGATAATTACAAAATTTTTAAACACGCCTTTAACATTACTTTCGTTCCACATTATTATCAAAGATATTTACATCATTATTTACAATATCAACATTTAAATAATTCAAATCATTAATTTAAGAAATACATTTAACCACATGTTCATCCGGTTGGTAATTTCATAATCGTGTCAATATAATCGACCAATGAAGGTTAGTTATACATTTTAATGTCACAATCTGGTTTAATAAAGGTTGTAATAATTATAATTATTTGTGACGGTAATCTTCATTCAAAATCTTATCTCAAATTCTTTCAAAACTCTTGTTAATTATAACAGTAAATTCACTTGATTAATTTTCAACGAACTATGACAATACACTCCAGCGGAAAATACTTCGCTTACAAAATAATGCACTAACTGCATTCAAATAGGCCCAAAATTCATCATATATTAATATATATGGCATCAAAATCTTCCACAGAACTTACAAAAACCTCCACTAACAAATTCTTTATCATTAATTACTGTGGGAACCTCCTCCATTTATTCAAGGGCATTATACATCAGCGACTTTCAACACGTCCGCTGCACTAGCGATTATACATTCATAGTTCCACTTAAAAATTCTTATAATCATTAATAGTTTCAAAACTGTTGTCATTTAACCTTCGTGGATTTCATTCATGAATCGAAATGAAGTAAAAACTTGCCAATCACAAACAAATTTAATAGTGAATACGCTTATATACGCCTGTCTGGTCTATCAAAATTTTAAGATTAACATCTTCAAAGAATTGTAGTATAAAAATACTATCATCAAACAAAGTGCGACTAAACTACAAAATAGTCGAATAGAATCCAATTAGACTGGGGAATGCAAACATCATTATGTAAATCTCTAATTGAGAAAAAACTCCTAACAAAAGTTCACGACTTTAATGCATTCAATAATTCATAATTAAAGTTCAGCTTTCACAAAATGGTCTATGATGCAATGATCGTTCATAACTGACGATAAATGTCTGTGTTGCAATCAATTCAAATAACGACTAGTATTTCCAAGATCGTCGACAACGTACTGGATTTTAACGCTCTAAAATCATTAAAATATTCTACCTTCTTGATGATGACAGAAAATTGGTCAAAGTAATTAAACTGGGGTAGAACTACTTTAATAAAGTGACACGCTGTCTGAATTTAAATCTGCCATAAAGATCGTTAACTTACAGTCAAATCGAGACTACAAAAAAAAAAAAAAAAAATTACTGAAAAATCTAAATATCAGTCTTAACTGATCAAAAATCATTTAACTATGCCCATGACATAACAATGTCTTAATAAATCGTCGAAAAAGGCATAACTCATCAAGGTGTACTGAGAATAGGAATCTCAAACAAGAATATCGGCAAAATACATGAGGACAAAAATATGGGAAAATGGTTGCTCAAACATTGCTAAGAAACTCAAATACAATAAACGTTCACGACTACCTTATCTGCCGATTGACGTTCCAGAGGAAAATTCCCCAAAGAAGACTGCTGATGGATCCATTTCACCAAGTTAAAGCTGAGTTCCATCCTCGAAATAGGAAACAGCACCCTCGGAGAATCGAACTGCTTCCTCCTCCGGAAATTGCACTGCTCCGTGAAGACGAACGACATCCTTCCGGCAATAATCTTCTTTGTGAGTCGGGACAACCCTGACCTCTCTTGAAAAATCCCTGAAGTTCCAGTAGAAAATCGCCATGAAGTTTTTGTAGTAATTTCCGAAGAAATATTCATATTCAGTAAGTATGAAATCATTTCCATTGTTGTTTGATAGTATTCAGCGTTGAACCACGAAACATGGGTGTAGATGGTTATTCACCACATTTTCGCTTGTGTGGAATGGCAATTAGCGAAGTTCCATGCTGCTATCTTACTCCGTTGAAATATGTCCCAATTGCATTAAAGTCCTTTAGCCTTCCATCTTCTCTTCGGTTATGGTAATAGAAGAACAAACTGCCATATTAAACTGCTCCATAATACTGTAGCGTTGTGTCACAAAAGCAATCTGAAGTCTCCCTATTTTACTAGCCGTGTCAGCCGTGGCGTAGATTCTGGCGATACAAAGTGCTTCTCATGTGGCGAGAAAATCACTTTTGTCAGTCGTCTAAAATTGCTAATATCTTCCAAATTAATTCCTCGAAATTGTTCAACTTTTCTACACTCCTTACTGTAGCAATGCACAATAGAATTAGCTTATAGGCGACCGCTAACTGTTCATAGCTAATCTCGTAGACGCGTTATAATGTGCGTTTCAACTTCACCTAGATTTACTCACAGTAAACTTGCACTGCTTGTGTGCTCGACTCTCGTTTAATGCAGTGGCTTCACCACGCGTTATAAAGACGACTCTTTCTATTAATCTCACTCGACGTTTCACCGAAATAACTATTTGAGATCTGACGATTGAGCTATCAGACGATTGAGACTCCTCTCTTCTGCGCAAGGCCTTTTATGAACTTCATGAGGGGCGTATCCATCCCTTCCATAGCGTGTTACTGCGTCATCGCTAGAAGTTCCAACTTTGTCAATACATGACGGATTTTCAAAATTCAAAAACTGAAAATAAATTTCACCAAAATTCCAGATCAATGCCTCTACTGCAAATGGATTTCCACAATTCTGCATTCCAAACATAATAAAGATATCATAGTTTCAGCAATCTCCGTCTTCCCTCAGACTATCGTTCATTGGTTCGAGCCTCCCCTCCAATAGCATAATTTCTTCCTCAGCAGAATTCCACGTTTCCTGCGACTGCGTCGTACATCTCGGATCCTTCTCGAATAAATGCTGACGTCACTGAGAATCTCAGCTCAAGTAGCCTGCTGGCATAACGTCTGCGTCATCCGTGCTTACGTCATGACTACCCACGTCATAACTATGACAGCCATAACTTTCTTTATAATTTCCATTATAGCCACCGTGGTCTCTAAATAATTCAATTACGGGGGCATTCTCCCCTCACCACGTTTTAAAAACAGTTGCAAATTGTTTTTAAACTCAGTGTTACAAGTACCTCAACTCTCTTGAACACGAAATTGAATTATTACTGGCTTACTCTAGGATAGTATCTTTTCAAATTTCCAGCATTGAACTTGCCGTAAATGACATTATTCTCATCATCGTAGAGTTCATAGCAGTTGTTCCCATAGGCGTTCGTAATCCTGAACGGACCCATGAACACATTTCCAAATTTGGGGTAGATTTTCTTGCTCATATCAGCCTTGATAGGTCTGCGTAATAATACAAGATTTCCAACTTGTAAGGGTGCACCAAAACGTTTTCCAGCTACTCTTTTCAATCGTTTCTCTGCTGCTTTCTGGAGTTGTTCCTTCGCCTTGTCAATCCTCTGCTGCCTTCCTAGGTCGGGATCTCTAGGAATGTGGTTGAAAAGATTATCCCATGGCCTTTCTGGGTTTCTTCCTAGATGAAGTCGCATTGGCACTTCTCCTGTGCTCTCCTGCACTGTAGAGTTCAGACATTCCTCAATAAGGGGTACAAATCTCACCCAACCAGAATGATCATTTGGACAGAAAATTCGACAGAATTTCGAAAATTCAGCCATATATCTTTCCGAGGAATTCGATTCTGGGTAACGCACGCTTGAAAATAAGTGCTTAATGCCAAGCCTTTCCATATCCGCTGCAAATTCCACGGATGTAAACTGTGTTCCATGATCTGACAGTAGATATTCTGGTTTACCAGCTTTAGGAAATACAGCATTTTCCAGTCTGCTTACAACGTTCCTCGTGTTAGCTTTCTGCATGGGACTCATTGTAACAAATTTTTGAGAAAACATCCACGTTAACCAACAGGTACTGGTTACCCTGATATCCCTTCGGACAGGGGCCAAATATATCCGTCGCCATTAGTTCGTTTGGCTTAGAAGGAATCATAGCCTTCGGTTTTCCTTTTAATAAAGCAGAAGCATATTTTGCTCTTTGACATTTGTCACATGATCGAATGACCTTGGCAATGCTGGAACGCATGTTAGTCCAAATAAATCTCTCTTTAAGAGTATTAAGAGTTTTATCTAAACCGGCATATCCAGTTGCGTGATGAGCTACCCACACTAAATTGACAACAAGTTTAGGTGGCACGACTATTCGGAGTTTTGTATGCGCAGAGTCAGCATACTTGCATACGATGTCTCCACTCAAGACAAAGTGTCGTGAATTTCTCCGTGTAGCTGCATAGTCAACATCCGTATTGTCCATGTAACCCTTGAGGAACCTGTACATTTTCCTTATTGGAGCGTGTCTCTTCTGTGACACACCGATTCGGGCTAACTTCCTAACGGTTTCTTGATCTTCTTGCTCCAATTGTACATGGTGTATCTGCACATTTTTAATAGGGTTACGTGATAGAGCATCAGCCAGTAAGTTATCTTTCCCAGGCTGGTGGACGATAGTGGCGTTAAACTGTTGGGTGAACAAAGCCCAACGTGTCAATCTATCACTCGACATGTCAGTTTGCAGCATAAACTGTAGTGCTTTATGGTCAGTAATAATGATGACCTTATGTCCCAGCAGGATTTTCTTCCACGCTTGCAATGCTGTTACAAAAGCTAACGCTTCAAGTTCTGTCGTGAAGTAGTTTTCCTCGTGTTTCTTCAACTTCCGACTAGTGAACGCAATGTAGTGCTTGTTGCCTGCCTCGTCTTTCTGGTATAAGACTGCACTAATGCCTATTCTTGATGCATCAGATTCAATATAGAACACCTTCTCAAAGTCTGGGTACTCCAGTTTCACATTATTTCTGAGCATCTCTTTTGCTTTCTCAAAAGCCTCGTCTGCAGCGGTGCTCCATTTCCATCTGTTATTCTTCTTGAGTAAGTCATACAGAGGAGCCATAATTTCAGAGTATCTTGGACAGTGGCTGCTAATAAATTGGCATGCGCCTACAAATTCTCTGACTTGTTTCACCTTAGTTGGCTTTGGAAATCTCGTGATCGCATCTACTTTTTTTATGTTTGGATGATATCCATCTTTATCAATAGTATGCCCCAAGTAATTTATCTCCTTCTTCAAGAATTGACATTTTCCAAAATTGACCTTGATATTGGCCTCCCTTAAATTCTCGAACAACTTTCTCAAGTGCACTAAATGTTCTGCGGCGCTGGGTGAAGATACGATTAAATCGTCAATGTAGCAGATTACATTTTCTTTCACTTCGTCAGTGAGCTTACTATCAAGTGCTCGAATAAGTGCTGGTCCACTGTTAACCATACCAAAAGGCATTCTGACAAAGACCCATGACGTCTGGTCAAATAAGAATCCAGTGTACTGCATACTATCTTCTTCTAGCTGAACTTGATAAAATGAAGACGTCAAGTCAAGAACGCTGAAACATGCTCTCCCTTTGAATTTTCGAAGCAGATCTCTAATCTTGGGTGGTCGGTCATTTTCTGGAAGAATCTTTAAGTTGATGGTCCTGGCATCGAGACAAAGACGTATCTGACCATTACTTTTCTTCACTACTGTGATGGGGTTTATATAAGACGACGCCTGTTTTTTAATAATCCCGTCTACCTCCATTTTTCTGATTACTTCTTGATAGTATTTCTCAGGAATGGGGTATATTCTCTTCTGGTAAGGGGTTTCATCTGTCAGCCTTATCTTGTATTTATAATCCTTAATCAATCCAGGCTTTTCATCAAAAATATCTTGGAATTCCTTTATCAGATCCTCAAATTCCCCCTGAATTTCTTCAAATCCTTCAGTTTTTCTAATGGGTATTTCTGCTAAATTCTCCACTTCATTAATTATGGTATTCAAAATTTCTTCCCTAAGGTCTATTTCCAGACTGTTTTTCACGTCCTGTTTTTCTATCTCTTCTGTGATCATGTACCCATCATTAAAGCTAATACTTCTGTTCTTCATGTCAATAATAGCTCCGACCTTCGATATAAAATCGATTCCAAGCACCATATCAAAATTGATCTTGCTCACCACAATGAAGATCTGTTCATAATTCCTTCCATTGATCTCAAAGTTCAATAACACTTGAATCTTGCACTTCACTGCCTTATCTTGGAATATCCCTCTCACTTTGACGGTAGAAACAGGTAGAACTGTCATGTTCTTTCCTCTTAGCAGACTTTGATAACATTCCTCTGAAATGATGGAGATAATTGCACCAGTATCCATCAGGGCTTTGTACTGTTGGCCATCTATCCGTACAGAAATAATAGGTAAGGCACATGGTCTTTCCTCTTTAACGATACCCCTCTCTTCTAGCAAATCTTCATCAGTAACTTCATATATCTCATTAATTGTAATCAGGTGTGGTGTGGCAATGTATTTACAAGTTCTCACTGTCGTTGATAAATCGGCGTTTTTTTTTTTTTGTGTTACCGACCTCAAAATTCTGCTGGCTCGTAGAAGGCCCAGGATCAATTACAACATCCTGCCTTTTCTTTTGGTTGTTGGCTTCTTTTTCCCGTAATTCTTTCAGGTATTGCTAGCTTTCCTTCTCTCTTTCCTGATACTGATCGGGTGTCATAACCTGACCTTGAGAATTCTGATTTCTGTTTTGGTTCTGGTTATTCCTATTATAATTTCTGTTATAACCATTATTGTTGTAATATCTGCCTCTTCCATTGTTGTAATTTCCTCGGTTATAGTTCCAGCCTCTTCTCTGTTGATACGGTCGGTAACCTTGCGATCTGTTATTTCGAAACTGATTATTCCTGTGAGGACCTACATTGTCAGTTTTCTCCTCATCTGGCTTGTCAGTTTGTTGGACTTGGTCCATATATACAGTATTTATTTCTTTGAAGTCATGCCTTTGACCTTTCTGTACCACGTTAGGCATTGGACTTGTGTAGTCTAACCTCCTCAGTAATTCATCCATGCTGGTCAAATCCCTGATGTTTGACGAAATAATTAGTCTCCTCACCTCCACAGGTAGCATACGAGAAATCGCATCAATTAATTGCTCCGTTGACAATAGGAATTGCAAAAATCTCAAGCGGGACAATTGACTCGTAAAGAAATCAGCGTACCGTGTTGGAAGAGTACCTGAGTATTTTCTTGAATACACCTCCGCTCTTAACGCATTCTGCGCTTCTATGGACCAAAATCGTTTGATTAATGCCTCTGCAAACTCGTCAAAGTTACTGAATGTGTATCTAAATGCGCAAAACCATTCGAGGGGTCCTCCAATCAAAAATCTCTCCACTATCTTCATCTCTCTTTCTCTGGGAATGTGAGCTTCGATGAAATAATCTTTGAGGTTCCTTACATATTCTATAGGCGTCTAACTATCAGTGTTACTGAATTTTTGCGGTTTATCTTCAAAATTCCTGATGACCGTCACGTTCCTCGGATATGAATCCGGGTAGTTTTTCCCACTATCTCGATAGTTCCACTCAGGTTCCATATTCCTCTCGTCATCTTCCTCCCTGAATCTGGATATACGTTCTTCAGGAGTCACGTCTCTCTCTTCTGGATCTAGGTTATATCTTCTGGCATAATTCCTATTGGTTTCGCAAGCCAAGCCTTCTGTATCCTTGTCAGTGATTTCCGTTAAGACTTTCTTGATTAACTCTTCTTTGTAGGTCTCCATCAAACTAGCCTCTCCTAGCTTCAAATCTTGCGGTTTGCTCGTCGTTTCATTCACATCAGAGACAACTTTATGAATCTGTTCCTCTAATGCAGATTTTAATGCTTGCACATCCTGACCTAATTGTGTTCTATCTTCAACTTGTCTTTCGGATAGCGAATCCATCCTGACGCTTAAATCTTTCCTAATCTGTACTACTTCATTGTTAATATCAATTTGAGTACTGGCAAGTTTTCTTTCAATACGTTCCTGAATTTGGGTTACATGTTCCCCACTTGACTTATTCCACTCGTCTTTCCATACTGCTACATTTGCCGTTAACATTTCTGCTATGTCTACTTCGATATCTTCTTTCAATACTTTATTATGGTCTAATACTTGGGTTCTCATGACCTCTACATCATACTTTAAACCTGCTAAAGACGCTGTCGTTCTAACTGACTCATCAACTAATCTAGTCGTTAATGCACTTATATTACGTGTACAAAGGGTTTTCGAATTTTCTATCTCTTCCCTGACTTTATTTACATCAGTTTGGACTCTAGCAATATCTACGAACACTGTGTTGACTTCTACTTGAATCTTAGTTATGTCACTTTGCACCTCATTTACATCCGAATGAATGTTATTAATATCAACCTGAACATTGGATACATCAGTTCTAACATTTTGGATTTCTTTTTGGACTTCCTCAACCTTGTCTTGGACAGTCGCAACATCATTTTTAACAACAACTACCTCAGCCCTAGCACAAGAAATATCACCTCGGACATTAGCTACATCTAGATTCAACATTGTAAGATCTTTATGCACATTAGCAACATCAATTTTAACATCAGCAACATTTTTATGCATATTAGACACATCTATTTTAACATTGGACACGTCTGTGCGGTTGTCAGTTACAGTATTCTCAATTCCTTGGGTATTAATCTGTAAACGCGACATATTATCCTCTAAGTTAGCAGCACTAGTCTGAAGACCCTTCAAACTTTCACCCATGCTAGCTTTCAAATTACTAGCATTCTGCTCCATTCGACTAGCATTCTCCTTCATACTTTCATTCATGCTAGCTTTCAAATTAGCAGACAAATTACTAGCATTCTCCTCCATCATCTGCTTCATACTACTATCCATGCTTGTTTTCAAGTTAGCAGACATCTCCTCTAACATCATCCTCAAACTTTCATCTGCCATTACAATATTATTCAAAAATAGACTGCTGTAGGGACATACATCAATAGAGCAAAATAACAACATTTGAGCAACACTTTTCACCATATATAAATTTGATCAATTTTCTGTCTTAAATCTAACTTATAACTACCTTATAATTAACTTTCGAAGACACTTCATGTTGAAACAAACTCAAGCACATGTTCAAATTTCCCTGGCCCATTTTAAAATATCCTAACACAAATACTTTACATTTACAATCCAAATAATTTAATTTTATCTTTAATATGACTAAAATGTCATAAGCCGGTCAAATAAAATAAGATTCCAGATCATAGGCGATTTTTCCTAAGTTTCCAGCCTATTTAACCTTTCTCAAGTTGTATAAGATTTGATCTTTTCTGAGTGTAATTTTCCTAATACAATACAACATTTACTTCCTATATAATCACACTCTTAAATTCTACAATTGGCCAAGACATCTAACAAAGAATCAACCTCTTTATTTGAGTCTAATCGAGCCACACGTTTTAGGTTTGCCAATCCTACTGGCGTTCAACCTGGTGATCCACTTATGTTGAACAGGCCCCACGTTTTAGGTGCGCCAATCCTTCTGTCCCCGTTTACCCGGATAGTAGGCTGTCAGATATCCGCCCCCTCAATCGGATTGCCAACAATCAATCGCACCGGCTCAGCTACATCAATGAAATTGGCACTGACAGATGCTACTGAGGTTTGAGCACAGAAGTTACCAAGAAATTATTGTGGAACACACCAAAATAGACGGGGGTTCATACTTACCTTTACTTACCTCTTAAAAATTATCTCGGGGATTGGGTTGACAACAGGATCTCTAAAGTATGCTCCCACAATAACCTTCACCAAGACATTTAAAAATGAACCAGAACGAAGACGAGAACTTTGAACTGTACAAGAGCTTTTATTTCAAATAATGGGTATGACTTTAACAACTCAACAAAATAAATCTGGCTATCAGTAGCCCATGTCAATCTGACTATGTCCTCCTAAAGGACTTGCAAAGTTATCAAACAATATGTTAGCTCCCATGAGCTCAAAATAACGTAACATTCAAAACACATTTGGATTGGATAAGGAGACACATATATAGAGCATTTGGTTTCTTTTAATAAACATGACACTTGTATTTATAGGCGCAAGGCCTCAATGTGAACGACCTCGCCCGCTGATAACCAGTTGTCTAACCAGCTGCGATCTACCCTTCAACCTGACGCACACCCGTCAAATGGGGGCTCACTTGTCACGCCACACTGCGTAAGAATTCAGCTCCCTCTCAAAGCTTTAAATGTCTGCAAGACAACTCATATATATTTACGCAAATCTTTCAAATGCTTTACTCACATACCACTGGATTATTCTGACAATCCCTAAACTTGTTAAGTTATCATCCAAATGTTTAATAAGCATAGTTTAGAGTATAAAACACACTCTTAAATGTTTATAACAAAATCACATAAATTATTTATAACAATTAGAAATTGTTTATAATAATTTCGAAGATAATTACAAAATTTTTAAACACGCCTTTAACATTACTTTCGTTCCACATTATTATCAAAGATATTTACATCATTATTTACAATATCAACATTTAAATAATTCAAATCATTAATTTAAGAAATACATTTAACCACATGTTCATCCGGTTGGTAATTTCATAATCGTGTCAATATAATCGACCAATGAAGGTTAGTTATACATTTTAATGTCACAATCTGGTTTAATAAAGGTTGTAATAATTATAATTATTTGTGACGGTAATCTTCATTCAAAATCTTATCTCAAATTCTTTCAAAACTCTTGTTAATTATAACAGTAAATTCACTTGATTAATTTTCAACGAACTATGACAATACATTCCAGCGGAAAATACTTCGCTTACAAAATAATGCACTAACTGCATTCAAATAGGCCCAAAATTCATCATATATTAATATATATGGCATCAAAATCTTCCACAGAACTTACAAAAACCTCCACTAACAAATTCTTTATCATTAATTACTGTGGGAACCTCCTCCATTTATTCAAGGGCATTATACATCAGCGACTTTCAACACGTCCGCTGCACTAGCGATTATACATTCATAGTTCCACTTAAAAATTCTTATAATCATTAATAGTTTCAAAACTGTTGTCATTTAACCTTCGTGGATTTCATTCATGAATCGAAATGAAGTAAAAACTTGCCAATCACAAACAAATTTAATAGTGAATACGCTTATATACGCCTGTCTGGTCTATCAAAATTTTAAGATTAACATCTTCAAAGAATTGTAGTATAAAAATACTATCATCAAACAAAGTGCGACTAAACTACAAAATAGTCGAATAGAATCCAATTAGACTGGGGAATGCAAACATCATTATATAAATCTCTAATTGAGAAAAAACTCCTAACAAAAGTTCACGACTTTAATGCATTCAATAATTCATAATTAAAGTTCAGCTTTCACAAAATGGTCTATGATGCAATGATCGTTCATAACTGACGATAAATGTCTGTGTTGCAATCAATTCAAATAACGACTAGTATTTCCAAGATCGTCGACAACGTACTGGATTTTAACGCTCTAAAATCATTTAAATGTTCTTCCTTCTTGATGATGACAGAAAATTGGTCAAAGTAATTAAACTGGGGTAGAACTACTTTAATAAAGTGACACGCTGTCTGAATTTAAATCTGCCATAAAGATCGTTAACTTACAGTCAAATCGAGACTACAAAAAAAAAAAAAAAAAAAATACTGAAAAATCTAAATATCAGTCTTAACTGATCAAAAATCATTTAACTATGCCCATGACATAACAATGTCTTAATAAATCGTCGAAAAAGGCATAACTCATCAAGGTGTACTGAGAATAGGAATCTCAAACAAGAATATCGGCAAAATACATGAGGACAAAAATATGGGAAAATGGTTGCTCAAACATTGCTAAGAAACTCAAATACAATAAACGTTCACGACTACCTTATCTGCCGATTGACGTTCCAGAGGAAAATTCCCCAAAGAAGACTGCTGATGGATCCATTTCACCAAGTTAAAGCTGAGTTCCATCCTCGAAATAGGAAACAGCACCCTCGGAGAATCGAACTGCTTCCTCCTCCGGAAATTGCACTGCTCCGTGAAGACGAACGACATCCTTCCGGCAATAATCTTCTTTGTGAGTCGGGACAACCCTGACCTCTCTTGAAAAATCCCTGAAGTTCCAGTAGAAAATCGCCATGAAGTTTTTGTAGTAATTTCCGAAGAAATATTCATATTCAGTAAGTATGAAATCATTTCCATTGCTGTTTGATAGTATTCAGCGTTGAACCACGAAACATGGGTGTAGATGGTTATTCACCACATGTTCGCTTGTGTGGAATGGCAATTAGCGAAGTTCCATGCTGCTATCTTACTCCGTTGAAATATGTCCCAATTGCATTAAAGTCCTTTAGCCTTCCATCTTCTCTTCGGTTATGGTAATAGAAGAACAAACTGCCATATTAAACTGCTCCATAATACTGTAGCGTTGTGTCACAAAAGCAATCTGAAGTCTCCCTATTTTACTAGCCGTGTCAGCCGTGGCGTAGATTCTGGCGATACAAAGTGCTTCTCATGTGGCGAGAAAATCACTTTTGTCAGTCGTCTAAAATTGCTAATATCTTCCAAATTAATTCCTCGAAATTGTTCAACTTTTCTACACTCCTTACTGTAGCAATGCACAATAGAATTAGCTTATAGGCGACCGCTAACTGTTCATAGCTAATCTCGTAGACGCGTTATAATGTGCGTTTCAACTTCACCTAGATTTACTCACAGTAAACTTGCACTGCTTGTGTGCTCGACTCTCGTTTAATGCAGTGGCTTCACCACGCGTTATAAAGACGACTCTTTCTATTAATCTCACTCGACGTTTCACCGAAATAACTATTTGAGATCTGACGATTGAGCTATCAGACGATTGAGACTCCTCTCTTCTGCGCAAGGCCTTTTATGAACTTCATGAGGGGCGTATCCATCCCTTCCATAGCGTGTTACTGCGTCATCGCTAGAAGTTCCAACTTTGTCAATACATGACGGATTTTCAAAATTCAAAAACTGAAAATAAATTTCACCAAAATTCCAGATCAATGCCTCTACTGCAAATGGATTTCCACAATTCTGCATTCCAAACATAATAAAGATATCATAGTTTCAGCAATCTCCGTCTTCCCTCAGACTATCGTTCATTGGTTCGAGCCTCCCCTCCAATAGCATAATTTCTTCCTCAGCAGAATTCCACGTTTCCTGCGACTGCGTCGTACATCTCGGATCCTTCTCGAATAAATGCTGACGTCACTGAGAATCTCAGCTCAAGTAGCCTGCTGGCATAACGTCTGCGTCATCCGTGCTTACGTCATGACTACCCACGTCATAACTATGACAGCCATAACTTTCTTTATAATTTCCATTATAGCCACCGTGGTCTCTAAATAATTCAATTACGGGGGCAGTACCATCCAGCATCCAGGTATTTGCCTGGAGTAGAAGTGGGAAACCACGGCTATAATGATGCCCCGATTTATTTCTTAAGCCTTTACTCTGAAACGTGGTCTATTGGATAAATTTATTCTCATTGTTATAAGTCAAACAACGTCACTAGTGACAATCTGTCAAATAATCAATCAGTATTTTATTTTTTATTAAATTGCTCTATTTCTGTTAGTTGGTTAGTTAGTTAGTTAGCGATTGTTGTCTTAGGAGGCGGAACAGCGACGTCATCTGCCTTCATGATTTCTGTATCCAACAATATATTTTAATAGATGCTTCTTTCAATATAAAAGCTACTCTGAACTAATTCTAATTACTTCCGGGAAGGCTGAGTAGGAATCAAACCCGCCTCTTCTCAATTTTGCCTCACGAGGTTGAGTGTAATCCGTCCCAAACTTCAGACCAGAATTGAATTTCTTGCCAGAGCCTGGAATCGAACCTGGACCTCCAAGGTGACAGCCAAGAGTGCTAGCCACCTGTTGAAAGGAACCGTCCCGGTATTTGTGTGGTGGTGAAAATGGGAAACTACGAAAACGATTTTCAGAACGGCCGTGGAGGAATTCGAGCCCACGCTCTCCCGGTGCTAGCGAGGTATCAGTTAGCGCGTCAGTGCTCTCGGCCACAGTGGCCAGTTATACGAAAACTGAAGCGTAGGCGGGAAGAAACGTCTATGTTACATTTTGTGTAATTTGAGATAGGCCTATTCACGGAACAAAACAAACATCTACGATGGTTTCTGAATACGTACTGTATTTCCAAGTAGTTCGAGCATATCTCAAAAGATGGCTTTAGTATTCCCGAATTTAGGAAGCGAAATGCACTTTAAAACTAACGGAGCAAAAGTCTATGTTATATCGCTCTCGCTCGAACGCGGCAACAATGTTATGAAGTGAATGGATATGAAGACCGCAGGGAAAGATCGGGTTAGTCCATTGTTTTCGGAAATGAGTTTATGGCGCATTCTGGTGGCCAGCCATCGTCACTACAGATCAGTTGAAATTGATTTCAAATAAAGCAGTAAGTCACCGAGATCAGAGGTTTTTATTTCTAGTGGAAACGGTGAAGAACGTCCCACATCCTCTCTCTCTCATAATTTAACTTTAGTTGTTATTTGTATTGCCGGCTCCATGGTGTTGGGTTAGTGCGCCTGCCGCTCACTCGGAGGCCCCGGGTTCGATTCCCGTCTCCGTCAGGGATTTTAGAAACTGACGTGAGGGATGGAACGTGGTGTACTCAGCCTCGTGAGGACAATTCAGTGGCTGCCTGAGAGTGCGGCAGCGCCCCGGCTACGAAAAACAGGATTAACGGCCGAGGGGACCCGATTGTGCTGGCCACGCATCACCCTAATATCTGCACGGCAAAAAGGATGGGCAGCGGTCGCTTGGTAGGCCTGGGCCCTTCATGGGCTGTAGTGCCAGGGGTTATTGTTATTATCAATATTATTATATGTTATTTGTAAAACATTTAGGCCTACCGTACTTCCTTCATAAGAAATAAACTTGGCAAATTAACTACATGGCTTACCCTCAATTGAAAGTATTTCTTATTAGTGTTGAGGGTTTAAATTGGCTCTCCTGAAAAAAATATAGAATGTGACTTTCCCGTGGAGTGTTCATATAATGAAAACATTCTCGACAAGAAGCTATTCTGGTGTTATCAGCTGTGTATTACTAAGCTTATTAGTGCAAATTATTGTGTTAAATCCAAAAGGAAACGCAACATAGTTGTACTTTTAAACCTAATAAAAATAACTTCACCACGCCAAAGAAACTAGTTCATTCGCGTTTTACATTTAAAGGAAAATTATTTTTACGGACTAATACACTATAAGTAGGTTCAAACAATAGCATTTAACTTAAAACAACGCTATCTATTCTGTTCGCCTCCATTATGGGCGAGTGAGTGAGAGCGCGCTGTGTAGTGTGTTGGTTTACGGAACAAGTCTATGTTACGTCTTACCGCAATGCCCTGTTAGTCCAGTCAAATTAGACATAAAAGGGGGCCTGACCTTGCAAAAGGTCATGTAGTTCTAATTTATCCAGTGCTTGATTTGTAAAGAAAGAGGTCCCGGTACCGTGGGCTACTGGATGGGGGGGAGGGGTCTTTATGGAATATTGAAATATAGAGTTCTAAAAACGATATTTTTACGCTTTTCAGATTTTACCCTCCTCACCTGCTGATATCCATACACACTCAAGATGAAGTGCATCATAAAATACAGACTCAAACCCCCAACAATTCTTGTTCAGTCCTTCCGAATCTATTAGCCCCCAAGATTAGTTCAATACAAAGTTCAAGAATCTCGCTAGAAGACGCCTTGGCAAACTCGTTCTATAAGTGCAATGCTCAATTGAAACACCAAAGATTTTCTTTTGAAAACGTAATTATTGTTTTTTTTTTATTGTAAAGACTGAATAATGGCTGTATTATTTTCAAAGCTCCCCAAAATCTCCAATTTATTTGTTTATTGTTTTATTTATTTAATTATTTATTTATTTATTTTGCTTCCTAGCTTATCTTTTAAAAAATTAAAACCATTGTGTTTTGGGTGAATGAATCATATTATCAGGGGAATCCTTAGGAATATCTTTTTCAAAGTGAACATTGGCATCTTAGAGAAACTTTGCTTGTATCCATGGACCATATTATAATTTTGATTTCTATGGAATAGCGTTGAACATTCTGAACAGCGTTCTGTATGTCCCCAACGTCGTGATTAAAACCTAGAATATCCAATGCAGTCATGGAGCGTCATTAACGCGCTCGGCTATAATGATGTCCGCATTTAATTTTTAAAACCATTACTCTGAAATGTGGTCTCATTGTTATAAGCAAACAAGGTCACTGGTGACAACCTGTCAAATAATAATTAATCAGTATTTTTTAAATTCCACTATTTCTGTTAGTTGGTTAGTTAGTTAGTTAGTTAGCTATTGTCATTTTAAGAGGCGGAACAGTGAAGTCATCTGCCCCTCATGATTTCTGTACCCAACGATATATATTGTAATAGATGCTTCTTTCAATATAAAAGCTACTCTGAACCAATTCTTATTCCTTTTTCAAAAATCATGTTATTTGAATTTTTACAAGTGTTCAAATCATGGTTTTGAACATATTTTTTTCATAATGTATTCCATAATACTCCATGGTTAGCAACACCAAACCGATAATCATCACAGGAAGTTTACGGAGTAGTGATGGTTTTAAATGTACTAAGTTGTCCAGAACGTACATGAGTTTACCTTTCTGTATTTTGTCTCTTCTTTGGAGGTTTTGGAAACTTACAGGACTGAATGTTGGTCCATTGTTGCACACTTGTTAGTTTTCTAGTATGAATGGAGAAGTAATCAAAAATTCAAAAATTTCACTTTCTTTTAAGAAAAATTTTACTTGCGTTTGTAAATGTTGTATTATTTTGTTTCTGCCAAGTATTGACATAAAAATAAGACTCGTGTTAACTCAAGCTGTATGTTCTTGGTATTTCAAGAACGCATTTCAACAAGACTGAGCAACCTACCTCGCAGAATGTTTACCTTGAAATTATATTCACTTAGTGAATGTTGAAACACCGTGTATAAATTATGGCGTTTATCGCTGGATCTATCATCACTATTGAGCTTACAAAGATGTATCGATTGCTGGTTGAGATTCCTATAACTCTCTAAGGAATGGAAATACACGGGATAGCTTTATGAAATGTGTATATTCAACGGTGTAAAATATGCGATCGTCACGTACCAGCAATAGTACTGAATGAGTTTTTAATAATAATAATAACATTATAGTACATTATGCAACGAGCCTATAATGGCTATAATTAAGACACAAGTATTTTATAAAACGAGCGTATGCGAGTTTTATAATTTCCATACGAGTGTCTTAATTACCTTTATAGGCGAGTTGCATACGACTGTATATGTTCGACGATAATTATAACTTTATTATATGTTTTAACATAAATATTCATAAATATCTGTTCAGTCACTACAGTAGAATGTTGTGATCGGGTGCTGCGGTGGGTAGTATATCTCTCTTGTCCAAGCTCTCTGGACAACAGACGCATGCGCTCTGTGTGCTTCATTACCATATGTTCAGATTGCGCACCAGTATTCAGTAAAACTGTCACTGAAGTCGTGTCAAAACCACGCGCTATTTCTTGTCTCATATTCGCCAGTTTATTTACGCTAACATATGGACGGTGCGTATTCCATGTCGGTAATTTATTATAGTTCGATGTTGTGTTTATGTCCGACATGTTGGATTTTGAGTGCATGCGCGAAGGTATCGTTACCTAATTGGTCAATGAACGAGCTCTGATTGGCTGGAGAAACTGTATCATAATGAAAAACGGTGTTATAATGACCATCATTATGATACAGTTTTCTAACACATAATAGTGAGGGTCGAACATAAATAATATTAAGTAGTAGAAGAAGAAAAGAACAATAAAAATAAATTCATTACATTTATTGTGGCCAAATAGCCAGGAATGGTTTACAATAGGCTATATATTAATATAATCAATGATGCACTCCAATGACCATTCCATGAGTTTATTTTATGACAATTTCCTATTTTTTGCACCGATTGAAGTGGCTAACTTCTCACATTTGCCACATATTTTGCACACACATTTTTCATTTACTAAGTAAATAATAATAACTGTAATAATAATAATAATAATAATAATAATAACGTTATAACACAGGGTAAGTGTGGCACGGAGTGGCTGACAGAGGTCCAGAGGAACCAACAACAGGTCAACATAGAAAATCTCGAGGACCGCACCGAGCACCGGAATAAAATCAAAAATGTTAAGTTTGAGCATAGAGCATCACGACAGCCTGGAAGAAAATGGACAGATGGGCGGAAGAAGGAGCATTTTGAGAGGATGAAGAGATTTTGGGAAGATAAGCGGGAAAACGCCAGAAGATGAAATCATGTATTCAAGTTCAATCACTCTCCTAAAGGGGAACAATCGATTAAATAATTAAATACATATTTATATAAATAAATTCTAAGTGAACTATGGTCAGATCTGTTTAACAGATGCCTAGAAACAGGGGAAATACCCGACGAATGGAGAAAATCCATAATTAAGGTTCTACACAAAGGCAAAGGAGAAGACAACGACCCAAACTCATACCGAGGAATCGCTCTAGAGAACAATATATTCAAAGTATTTTCAAACATTCTGCTCAAAAGGCTCACCCCGACTGTCGATCGACTGATTCCCGATCAGCAATTCGGGTTCAGGAAAGGAAGGTCCACCCTTCAAGCTATCAACAATCTACTGAATGACATACAACAAGCGCTTAGACACACTAAAGGAATTTTCCATGCAATATTTGTCGACTTCTCGAAGGCCTTCGACCTACTAACCAGATCGAAGCTCATTATAAAACTGGAGCAAATGATGGATGAAAAATCCGAAATCACGTATATGATAAAAAACATCCTGGCTTTCAACAAAGTAGAGATAAATGATGGGATATCAACCTCAAGAGAGATCACCCAAACCAACGGAGTACTACAAGGCGACCCACTGAGTCCCACTCTGTTCAACGTCGCGACAGCGGATGTTATACGGACTATTGAAAACACAAAATCAGTATCCCTCTACCTGTACGCAGATGACATGGTTCTGGGGTCTATAAACAGACAGGAGCTACAGGAAGTGCTCAACAACTTGCAAGACTGGGCGGAGGAAAATGAGCTCAGTATAAATGAAAAGAAGACAGTGCATATGGCCTTCCGAAAAGGAGGAAAACTAGCCGCCGAAAACAAAATGATCCTGGGAGAGACTGAACTTGAGACAGTCAATTCCTACAAATACCTCGGCCTCACCCTACAGACAACGTGCCAATCCTTTAGACTACATATAAAGGAACGAGCAGCAGCAGCCATTAGAGGAATGTACGATTTGAACAATATTACCAAACTATCTCTACAAACAGCAATGATTCTCTTCCACGCGAAAATAACCCCCGTCATTACATATGGTCTAGAACTGATATGGGAAAGGCTATCCATGACAGACCTAATCACAATTGAGAAAGTAAAAGCTTCTTTCCTGAAAAGGGTGCTAGGAATTTCAAGAACGTCCCAGTCCAGGCTGGCATATGTCCTAACAAAAGAAACATACTACATTGAAGATCTCAGATTAAGACTACAACTGCCATCTACTAAGCATATGAAGAAACTCCTCGAGATAAGACATCAGAAGCAGAACGAAATCCCGCTTGAATTCTACGCAACAGAAGCAATGGTGGACAGAAGATGGACAAACGAGAACCAGGAGATGAGACATGTGGTAACAAGACTCGCCATCCACGGTTTCCACCACAAGATCTGTAAAAATGTTAAATACCATGAACCGAATGAAGAATGCGTATGTTCTCTGTGCAATAACCCCTGCGACAAATACCACATTACATCATGCAGCAAACGGACAAAGAGCATAGTTGAATACAGTAAAGATTAATCTACCTGTAATAATTATTTGTAAGCACACCTTATAACTGTCCATTATGGCCACTTGGCTGCAATAAATATTTATTTATAAATAATAATAATAATAGTATACAAATGATAATAAAAGTCCACCGATGTAACTATAATCGAAGAAATAATGTGTAACTCACAGATAGTAGAGCGCCTTCTTCAGCCTCCTGTCATGTAGCACAGATTACTTACCTAGAAAGAAGATAAAGGTACGTTAACATGATTTACACAGAATTTGCTCTTTTATCTATGCTATCTGGCGATAGGCATTTCTTAGATCATTCCCAACAAGACAGATTCAGAAGTAGCATACAGGTGTTCAAAATAATACCTTCATGTTGTAATATAACAAAATAATTCAGAGGAAAGTCCTTCAGCAAAAGGAGGATTAGGAGAGAAGTACAGGGTTAGCACAAATTATTTAAGCGATTTCATGCACATGTATTATTGAAAGTATATAGGCTACACAATTGACACACATACCAACTAAAAGAGAAACTCACCAAGTTTTTTGAGTCTGCTTGCTACAAATTCTCGATGTGCTCTCCTCGCGTCACACGGCATATATCGATATGGAGGTGCAACTCCGACCACACACGCTGAAGCATATCCTGGTCAATTTTAGCTCAAGCCGCATGAATCCGGTTCCTCAGTTCAACGAAGTTAACTGCCATGTGTGGTACATAAACTTAATCTTTGATAAACCCGATAAAAATAAATCAGGTGACCAGGGGGGCCAGCGCATAATACACCGATCCACATCTGTCATAAGATGACAATAATCGACGCTATCAGTTTTCCAATTGTTGAACTGAGGAATCGGATCCATGCGGCTATAACTAAAATTGACCAGGATATGCTCCATCGTGTGTGGTCGGATTTGGACAACCGTATCATTAAAAAATTGTTTCACTCAACTTATTAGTATGCATTCTGTTTAGAGTTTTATGTCCAATACATTTTGAGAAAGCGTAACTCAACCTAAAATTGTAAAACACCTACACGTAATAGAACTATTCAAACACTGACGTCCACGAGGTGGCGCTAACTGAACACAACACTTCAATTTTTTAATATGCTCATACCACCCAATATTATGAATCAATTGTTATAAAAGTTTTTCAACATGTTAAGTGAAACTCCGGATATAAGATAAAATAGTTGTTACTGAAAAAGCAATAGCCTTTACTCTTACGAACATTACAATTAATGAATCTTTATAAACCAAATATTAAGCAAAAGGTATATTTATGACTTAACCCTTTATAGGTTAGTGGTCAGTATATTAACCATCTAGCAAAAGGACAATTTATATTGTCAAAGATGCAGATTGTTGAACCATTCACTCATATTAAATTAAAATTAATATAATTAGGCTAAAATAATTAGATGTAAATGAATACAAATAGTATATATTTACTTCTGTACTATTCTGCCCTATAAAGGGTTAACTATTAAGCTTGAAGATTTGAAACTAAATACACTTAAAAGTCCATGGCTTGTAATCCTACCAAAATTCATGGTTCTATTTCTGCAAACATATTATTTGAAAACTTTTCTTCGGAAATTTACATCAAGTTACATAATTACTGGAGCTGTTATTCTAGTTCAGATTAGTACATACGCACATATGAATACTATGAATATTTCAAGTAGATCGGTGCAGTACTCTCTTAAGATAATGTATTGGACGAAAATGGAAGAAATGGAAAATGTCTGTGAAAGAAATGCCTGCATACCTCGGAAATATATTAACATTTTGTTCCAAACAATCTTCCTGTGATATTTCACACATAAAATATCAACAGAACCTAAGTTAGCGCCACCATAACCTGTTCTTAGTTCTTCCCTTTGAAATATTCGACCAGTGAATATTCTAACGTCGCCATCATGTTGAAAACAAAGGAGCTTCTATTGTTGTTTGCAAAGAAATAACATTGAAACTGTTGGTTTACTTGGAGTCCATGTTTTCTCTCAGGATGCCGTGCAAGCTTGTTTACTTTGTTAGATTAACCTTACAATGGGCAGCTATTATTTTATCTTACGTTGAAAGGGCAACAAGAGTGAAATATTGAAGAATTATCGCGATGAAGCATATCAAGGAGGCCATGGTAAACTCTTATCCGAAACCAACTTACATATTTACAACAAAAAGAATACCTCGACCTCATGTTTATACAATAGTGTATATTATATTAGCAGTCGATTTCGGTGGCGTAGTCGGTAGCATGCTGAACTGCTAGGCCGGCCAAAGTCGTCGGCTTTTTAGCCTACTTTTCACATTTTGCAAAAAATGAGGAAAAAGTAGACTTATAAGATCGGGCAAATGTGTGTCTGTCTGTCTGCCCTTCTGTCTGTCTGGCTGTGTGTGTCCGTCCCCCCCCCCCCCTATCAACTCCTAAACGGCTGCAGCAATCGAAAAAAAATTTGGTAGGAGTAAAGATCTATACCTGAATATCTCACGGCCATATTTGAAAATGACATCAGTGCTACCAACTGCTGAGAAATCGCAATTGAAATTTGAGCTCCATGTTGGATATCTTGGAAGGTATGAATGGGAGCTATTTTAAAATTGGCACACGTATAGGTAATACTATTGCAGTTTAATTTCCAGGAGGCCATACATGGCAGAGTTGCCAAGATGATTAAAAGCCTGCTCATAGGTCCAAATTTTTAATGCATATAACTTCTACACTATCAATTGGATTTCAACCAAATTTCGTATGTGTTAGTTAGTTAGTTATTGTTGTTTTAAGGGGTGGAATTACGAGGTCATCTTCCCCTAATATCTTATGTGCTATGTGGACATAAACAGATATGACTGAGCGTATTCTTAAGACCCACCAGGGCTGCCAACTGTTAATAAATGCTCTCAATATTTTTTATCCAAATACCCATATATCAGAGAGTATGCAAGCCGACAGCTTTAAACTATGCACACGTATAGTACCTGGCATTCTATATTAATTTGGAGTAACTTATATACGTCAGTGCTACCAACATGATTCTACACCTGCTGAGAGGTCCAACTTAAAATACATGTAACTTCTATACTATCATTTGGATTTCAACCAAATTTCGTGTGTGCTATGTGTACCATAACAGATATGACTATGCCGATTCTTAAGAGTAACCAGGGCTGCCAACTCTTAATAAATAATGTCTCTATTTTTGTCACCCTAATATCAATATATTAGAAAGTTTGCAAGCCATTAGCTCTAAACATCGCACACGTATAGTGCCTGGCATTCTAGATTAATTTGGAGTAACTAATATAGGCCTACGCCAGTGCTGCCAACATGATTCGAAGCCTGTTGATAGGTCAATTTTAAAATGCATGTAACTTGTATAATAACTAATGGATTTCATTCAAAATTTACACAATAATAGATCATATTATTTCAGATTATTTCTGACCAATACATATACGTCCTTGTTGCCAACATGATTTTACGCGCGCTGTTAGATCCAATGTTTATCTGCATGTAACGTCCATGCTAAACATTGGACTTCAACCAAATATTGTATTCTGTACCTTAAGAGATGGAACTAAGAATATATTCAGTCACCAGGACTGCCAACTGTAGTTCTCCATTAGACTACATTATGGGTATACGAACTAATTAGAAATTTCGATTTTACCAACTTAATTTCGTCATTATTCTAGATAGATCCATATAGATTAAGCATTGGCATGAATCTTAAATTTTAAGAAAAGTAGGCTCTTTAGTTCGTCACGGAACTTCTTGTTAAGAGCGTTAAAATTCTTCAGTATGCCTTCCTTTGGAGGGGAAGTAAAGACGGCGGGCCATGTCATAAATTTACGGAAAGTAAGAGAACTTACCGCTGCAATTGGCAGTGTTGAGCAAAATTTGTAGGTTATATTTTGCTATTTAGAAACGCTCAATCAAGTTCCAACGTTGGCCGCTAGGTGTTAGTGACTGTGGCATCTGGTAGTCAAAGTTGTATCTACTTGAAATTGAACTTGTTGGGAGCCATCGGGAGATCAATCAAAAATACCCAGCTATGGCCATTGGCTGCGATTCAAATGTATACAAGCAACCTGCCCCGGCTTCGCCCGGTGTCTTTGACGGTTTTACCAGCGTAAGCTTAAAAGGCGCATGGACGGCAGGTTCCAGACGCAATTCAGAAAAGCCGAGGTGAACAGCGAAACTCCAAACTACTCTTCTCTGAAGTCTTATCTCGACAAGATTCTACAGTTTGTTGCTGGCCGAAGCTGGGGTGAGGGGCTTGCTAGCTAGCTCGTAAACTCGCTTCGAAGCTACAAACCTTTCTCGAGAAATGCATTACAGGATGGCGAAAATCACACCAAATTCCATCGATTGGTTCTCGATATTACCCGTTACATCCAAGAATCGGGGAGTTTCTTTTGTACGAAGTAGAGATGTGATTATTGTTGTAGTTGTTGATTAATTTAAGAGATTTGTGACATCATGGCCATGTAACCCTGTGTACTTGGGTACGTGTGCAATCTAATAACCTATGCCATTGTGATGACTAGGGCTCGGATTTGTAGGTACAAAAAAATCAGGAAAATATTTAGTCTATTTTTAATGTATTAAATATTTCTGTAATATGTTACAAAAAATAAAAATATTTAATTATAATTTAGTTTATTAATGACAATATAAACAATGTGCAGTATTCACGAATGCGATTTATGCTATGTCTCACTGACTGCTGAAGAATTACAAAACACAACGAGATACATCTTCAGGTTGTCCTTCACAAATGACCGACGATTATCGCAAAACACTTCTTCTGAAGGCGCGAAACTGCGCCAATATGTTTCTTGCCTACGAGGTGTGGTGTAACTTGAGATCGCTGTTCAGCCTTGATTGCTTTCCCACATGGTTGGCAGAACAGAACGCCCCCATCAGAAGTAAAATTATCCTTAAATTTTGCAACATAATTCTGCAGACGATAACTTGTAGTTGGTTTTACTTTAGGCATCCCCGGCTTCCATAGTGAGTGGGACCGGGCGACAAGATAAGAAAAACACAGCTGCAAGCTTACATACGCTCTAACAGGTTCTTCCCCGTTGAAGTAATACAGACCAATATTCAATAAACTGAAAGATCTAGCATATTGATTGTAAATAATGTAAATATTATGTATTTTTATGTGCTAATAAGTGAAAAGCAGGAATTTGTGTATTTATAGACAAAAATTTTAAAATATGCATTTACATTAAAAAATACTTATTTACCTAAAAATCCGAGCCCTAGTGATGACTGCAGTAGTATGTGTATTTATAATTGAGGCTAGGATTCAAAAGGAGGCACCTTGTGACCATCAATGGGAACCATTCCAGTATCAACCTGGAGTACAAGTGTGAAACCACCAATTGTGGCTAAGATGGGAATCGAACCCACCTCTTCTCAGTTCTGACTCATGAGGTTAAGGGTATCAGGTTCCAGCCCTCAGACAAAAATTATATTTCTTGGTAGAGCTGGGAATAGAAGGCGGACCTACGCGATGACAGCAAAGAATGCCACGAGGTGGACCAGATATATTATTATTATTATTATTATTATTATTATTATTATTATCATAAAGGTATATTTATTAAACCAACAGTAAATCATACAGCGATAAATATGCATTAAATATAAGGCACTATTTGTCGACACTCAGCTGTGTTGCCTCTGTTCACACCCCATTGGGTGGTATTACCCATTTAAGATTTGATTGCCGCTGAGCCTGGCTGCGCCACCGTTTGTTCATTATTGTAGCAGGAGCCCCGCGGGGTGATGACACAGTGCAGTCTGCACATAAGTCAAGCAGCATTGCGCGCACTACCTGTCTTAGAAGCACAGATGAGCGTCACAGGAGCTCATGTCACCACGGACAGTTACTAGAGCTGAGTCATATCCTACACGGACAACTGTACCTGTCAAAGAAGCAGAGTGACGTGTGACACAAGTAAACAGAGAATAGTTCCCAACTCGACCGCCAGCAATCAATTCTATCCCACTTCTTTCCGCACCACGAGCATACACATGCTGGGGCTGGTTGGTGATATTTCTTGTTCATGCATACTTTGTAGTGGAATCCATGAGTCACGAATCTGGTCGCGACGTGGCGTAGTTCACGTAGGCTTGGCATCCAGTCTTTGTCTATCATCGCATCCGCGCTGTAGAAGTCGCTCCAAATGTCGTTCTGTTTCGTCTTTAAGTCTTGTTTCAGTCGATGGCATGAGAAGTTTGAGTCGCAAGTCTTCTATTATAAGCAGTGGTTCTCTTGCTAGTGCATACGTCAGCCGGATTGTTGTGAATTTTGAGAGATATAATGCCCATTTCAGAAAGTTACTCTTGATCTTTTCCAGTTCCGTTAGATATCTTGTAGCTTAGATGGGGCCAAATGTTCTCTAGTCCGTATGTCGCCACCGGCACAATCTTAGTCTGGAATAATTCCATGGCTGTCTACATTGATATCTCCCGGAGATGCGTTATGTCGTTCCTGGCTCTCAATGCCGCGTGTACTTGATGTGGGTTGTAAAAGCTGTCCCTGTAGTCTGCAATGCCACTCCTAGATAAATTGAAGTGTGTCAATGACGCGAGAGGATTACCTTTATGGTGCTTACTTGTAGTGTCTTATTATATAATACGCTAAGGTGTATGTTTCGCAAAACTCAAGTTCCTAAACCAGAGGGAGTTAGAAGGTGTGGTTTGTACCAAAATCTTACAAATCGTCTCATTAGTAGACCTACAGGAAAAATCTTGCATTTCTTGAAATGTCAATGGAAATATATTATTTTATTTGCTTTCTAAGTGCTTTTAAACAAATAAACGAGACGATAGCCCCTGCTAGAACTATATCGCGTACATGCCACATAGCACTAGGGCCGGGCGGGTAGTCTGTACAAATGGGGCGCACACAACCCCTTTATGCGCGAGTTCTCGCACGGGTCCGCTAATATACAGTTTAGTTTGAATGTATCGGAGACCCTCGCTAGCCCGCTCGCCCGCGGCGCGAGCCTGTCTCCCGCCAGGCACTTTGCCGTTATGCGGCGCTCTCGCGGCATTGAGTCATTTGTACTTACATTTGTACTTCAATGTGATACTTGACCAATTTTTTGACGAACTGACTTACGGAGAGCGATTGTCAACTTATTTTCAACAAGATTCTGCCACTGCTCACACTGACGAAGCATCCATGACAGAATTGCGTCGCATTTTTGGCGCTAGGATTATAAGTCGGAACGTGTGGCCCCCGCGAAGCCCCGACTTATTACCATGTGACTTATTTGTGGGGGACGCTTAAAAATAGAGTGTATGCGAGAAACCCTCCACTTTAAATGAGCTTAAAGACTATATTACAGCTGAAATACAGTCAATCGGTGCTGAGGAACTTCAGAGAGTACATGTCTGTTTCATAAAAAGGTGCCAGCGATGTGTAGCAGTGAATGGCGAAAATTTTCAGCACCAGCTGTGAACTAGGTAAGTACAAATTCCTATACTCAATGACTCAGTGCCGCGCGGCGCCGCATAACGGCAAAGTGCGTGGCGGGAGACAGGCTCACGCCACGGGCGAGCGGGCTAACGAGGGTCTCCGATACATCCAAACTAAACTCTCTGTATATTTATTTTTTGACTTATTATTTAACTCTCATCGGTAGTTATAAGGCAGGTTCAACGACGAGGTTTATGCCCGAAATATCTCTCACCAATAAATGAGGATAATAATAATAATAATCATAGTAATAATAATAATAATAATAATAATAATGATAATAGAGAACGCAGGGGAGGAAGATGGACAGCAGAGAGAAAGGTGCAACACTCTGAAAGATTGAAGGAAGTGTGGAGAAAGAGAAAGGAAGAAAGAACAATGAGAAAGATATGATATGATATTTGCGTGGTGTTTAGTTTTGGCCGGTTAGCATAATGTAATGTATTGTAATGTAATAATAATAATAATAACTAGTGGACCCGTGTGAGAAATCTCGCATTTCTACAAAATTGTTGTTGTGTAATAGCCTCGCACAACAGTAAGTAATGGGTGATTTATTATGAGCGCGTTTCTTGTTAATGGCCTGTCGTAACCTGTGAATGTCACAATTACCTTCTTCGTTTGTTGTAATGGTTGCTTTGTTGATGTGTCTGGTGACCAAACTGGCTGTGTAGGACTTGATGCTACACTTTGTAATTGACTTTCTTTGTTTCACAATTTCCTTTATTCTTCGAGAGTGGCGTCCCTTTTTTCTTGACCACACGAAACTAGCAGTTAGTCTCTTTCTCTCCTAAAATCCTGCCTTTTGTGTTACTCGTCTAAAGGAAATTCTGATTTCTGTTGTATTTGTTTAAAGGCCAGTGTTTTTCATATATTTTTCAATATAAATGAACCATGTTATTAAGATCACATATATAAAACGCTAAGGTGTTTGCTCCATAAAACTCAAGCTCTTAAACTAGAAGGAATGAGAAAGTGCGGTTTGTACCCAATTTTTCCAAATCGTCCCAATAATATAGGAAAAAACTTGATTTTCTTGAAAGGTCAACTGAAATATATTTATTTGTTTAAAAAGTGTGCTACTGTACTGTTACTGTTGTTAACTGATGTTAAGCGGGCTAGAAACACGGAACGGGCAGAGTTGTTGATTTGTTTAAACACACTTTTTAAACAAATAAATATATTTCAGTTGACCTTTCAAGAAAATCAAGTTTTTTCCTATATTATTTTGACGATTTGGAAAAATTGAGTACAAACCGCACTATCTCATTCCCTCTAGTTTAAGAGCTTGATTTTTATGAAACAAACACTTTAGCGTTTTATTTATGTGATCTTAATAACATGGTTCATTTATATTGAAAAATATATGAAAACCACGGGCATTTAAACAAATACAGCAAAAAACAGAATTTCCTTTAGACAAGTAACACAAAATGCAGGATTTCAGGAGAGAAAGAGACTAACTGCTAGTTTGGTGTAGTTACGAAAAAAGGGCCGCCACTCTCGAAGAATGAAGGAAATTGTGAACCAAAGGAAGTTAATTACAAAGAAAAGTAGTCAAAGTTGGATTACCGTACCCTCCAATGAATAATGAATAATGTAAAAACTGTCAAACGTGGTCCATAGCTGGCCGTAACGAATAAATAGAATAATGTTAAAAGAAAGTAGTTCCTGAACGCTACTTAAATTTACAATCCACACTCGCGTTACATTAATCAAGGAAATAAATATTACGTCAAATAACAGAATTATGGCTTTCAGATTACTCAAAGGTAATATACTTCCTTCCCAATCCTTTCGACATATTTTCTGAAACCTTATAACCCCTCACCTCAGCTTCAATTCAAGAACAGAATCCGAAGAAAAGAAATCTCATTCACTGTCTCCTCTCCCTTCGTCTTCGTTCTCAAGACTTTAAACAGAAATACGGTGCCTGCCTTCCTACAAGTCTATCCTTCTCGCGCCTAACACAAATTGATGGGATATGTCACAAGGATTCACGCATGAGGTGCTGCGTGAAGATATTATTTTGATCAAGTAAATAAAACTAGGGCATAAATCTAGTTTACCGACAGCCATAACCTAATAGCAACCCTTCTTTAGAAAAGACAGCAGGCTTATTTTAGACTCAGCACACACGTAACTTAGCTGCCGTCTAAAATAGTCGGAGATTTCAGGGAAAGGAATATATTCCATCGTGGAAACTTAAACTCAATTGCTTTTTTAATTATATCTCCCCTTTTTCATGTCTTGTCAAATATCAGAGACGAAGGTCGAGATTGTCACCAAGAGAAGTATAGACTAGATTAGTGTAATGTGACCATGTTGTCACTGTTCCTTATTGACGAAGTCCTGAAGATTAAAAACCTTAAGACAATATTAATTTGTACTTTATGTTCGACCCTGACTATTATATGTCAGAAAACTGTACTATAATGAGGCTCATTATAAGAATATTTTTCATTATGAAACAGTTTCTCCCACCAATCAGAGCTCAAGAAACAGTTGTTCGACCAATTAGATAATTAGATGCGCTGAGTTCCACGGCCTTCTAATTTAAATTTCACTGCCTGGCCTAGTGTCATAGTAGGGTAATCGAGGAGTCCATGGTTAAATACAAGGCATTCTGTGCGTCTCAATGTGCTCTGTTCAGTACATCAAACTGGCGAAATCTCGACAGATATTTATAAATATTTATGTTCGAACATAAAATAGTTATAATAATTATCGCCGAACATAAACAGTCGTATGCAACTCACCTATAATGGTAATTAAGACAACCAATTATTGCCATTATAGGCTCGTTGCATAATGTACGGTTTCGACCACATTGTGGCCCTCCTCAGCGCAAATAAGAATATGAATAGAAAAGCAGGACTGACAGTACATGAACAATTTTTCCATGAAAGAAGGTTGTTCTCAAAACTATTTCTAACACATTAATCGCCTATTCACTAAAATAAAATAAAAAGATTATTACAAAAATATGTTAAATGCTAAAGAATTAAATCTTGATTTAAAACCAGCTTGAAGAAGGAACGGTGGTGTGGTTGTTATGTAGACAAAAACTTTAGGTTAAGATTGAATTTGTCAGAATGGATATAATCATGTAAAATTGTGAAGAAGCTGTGGAATAATAGCCTATCGTTGAGATGAATATTCCAATCTGTAGATAGGCTATATTGCCCAAGTTATATGCACTTGCAAATGCACATGCTAGTTGTATCATTTAAAGTCTGTTCGCCGAGTTGAGATAGTGCGCATATATACTTGCACGTGGTCACTTGACGGCCTGGGCAGGGAAACACGCACAGTTCAGACGTCATCGGCTCTGTCGGACAGGGGTAGCCAAGAAGCTCCGAGATCATTCTGCATGCCGTAGCCCTCGAAAATACTGTACAAGACTTGCTGCACTGTATACGGTTGCCTGTCATAAGCAGTTTGGAAATTGTGGACACGTTCAAATACCTACGAAGTGAATTAATGCAAACTGGTATGTAGGACATGGAGATTGGCAGCAGGAGGGTACAGCAGAGCAATAAGGAAGTGCCAAGGAACTACCAAGGAAAAGCAAAGAGGTAATGTATTAAGTGTACTATGTACCCATATTGACTTATGCAGCTGAGACTTGGACCTTGATAAGCAGGCAAGAGAGTAGAATTCAAGCCTGTGAAACGAAATTCCTAAGAAGTATGATAGGAAAGACGAGGGAAGACAGAGTGAGAAATGAAGATGTTAGGAAGGAAGTTGGATGGGAAAACTAAATGAGAGATTTTTTGTTTGTTTGTCGTGTGGCCTCCTGAGAGGCCGAGTGCAGGTCCTTCTAGAAGACGCCCGTGGGCGACCTGCGCGTTATGGAATTGATGAAGATGAATGAATCTGGGCAAGGATGTGGAAGGAAGCGGCCGTGGCCTGTCAGAAGGTACCGTCCCAGCATTTGCCTGGTGTTGAAAATGGAAACCACGGAAAACCATTTCCAGGACGGCCGACGGTGGGGCTCGAACCCACGCGTCTACCGAGTCAGCTGAGAGCTTGGCGCCATGACCTAACGCTGCGCTTTAGCCTGCGTAGCCACTGTTGTCGGTAATGAGAGAATTGAGAAGAATAAACTAAGGTGGTTTGGACATGTTAAGAGGATGGAGGAAAATAGAATACCAAGACAGATGCTGGAGGCAAAGTGCAAGGGTAAGAGAGCAAGGGGAAGACCTAGAACAAGGTGGATTGATTCAGTGAAGAACAGCATAAGAAAAATAAATCTGGACTGGGACAAGATCATGGAAGAAGAATGGTGGAAGGAAAGAAGAAAGTGGAGAAGTGCCATAAATACCCCGACCCGGCAGGAGCTGGATAAGGTGGTATGATGATGATGATGATGATGATGATGTTGATGATGATGATGATGATGATGAAGATGATGAATTAAATAAATACATAAACGAACAATAAATAAACCGCGCTGTAGCATGTAACCTTCACATGTAGGCTATACACAGCACTGTACGTTCAACAGGCACAGCTCTATGCACCCCTTGCGGGCAGCCCTGCAATCACGTGTACAACTGTGTTTACTTCCACTATCTCGACTCGGCGAACAGACTTTAGATGTAACTGGTAAATTATTGAGTGCTTTAATTATTGAGAATCTACCATTGCATTCTGATAACACTATAAGGTACATATGAGTTGATCATACTTTTGGTATTATGAGTTTCGCATAATACTTGTATGTCATGATGCAGAGCGTATTTGGGATTGCGAGCGAGGTCATTACATAAGAGACGTCAATCTGACAATTAGTGCAGACTTTATTGATGTGTGAAAAGAAAATTATAAATAGGAAGACATTTGGCCTGTTAAACAGGGACTGATATGTGTTGTAATCTTGCCATCCTGTGACGTTTCAATAAGGAACATGGGCACTACGGGCGTCCAGACTCGCCGTGGCATATCACAGATCAAGTTGCCCAGGTCTTCTTGCGGCAGGCGATCCCACTCTTCGATGGCAGCCTCCATGATCACTTGGCGGGTTATGGGAGGGCGTGGACACTGAGCAATAGCACGGTTCAACACATCCCTGCATGTTCGATACAGTTCATGTCCGGCGACATCGCAGGCCAATCCAGTCGTGCCTTGGTGGACTCCTGGAGGAAGTTTTGTACCATCGCCGCTCGATGTAGTAAGTTTATGCAAAACGTGTTCTGATGAGTAAGTTATACTGTATTATAGATATGACATCACCCATATCTGAAACAAATTGATCCGCGTTGACAAACTTTAATTGAAATCGAAATCTTGTTAAAATTGGTTGGTTGGATCCTCAGTTTAGGGGCTCGACAACGCGGTCATGTAGCCCCCTGTACTTTGGGTGTGTGTAGAATCTGTCTGATAACCGGTGTTAATTGTGATGACTGTATTAATGTGTGTATCTGTTTTAATTCAAGTAAGGACTGCAGCCATTTAATTTTATCAAGTAGTTCCTACTTTTGAGGCCAAACGCCACCGTCAACGACCATATAGTTCAGAACTTAGTTAACAGATGCCACCGCAGTCGGCTCTTGACGACGAACGTAGGAAATTAAGAACGTTAGTCAAATGATTAACTTTAGCTTCACATAGGTGTAATTAGTGGAAGGTTCTTTAACATGCCATAAATCTATGATATGGGACCACTGGCTTTACTTCCCCTCCGAAGAAAGGCATACTGAGGGATTTTTAACGCTCTTAAAAAATCCAACGACTTCGGCTGGGTTTGAACCCGCGATCTTGGGCATAGAAGCTCAGCATGCTACCAACTACGCCACCGAAGCCACTTTGTTAAAATTGCTGATGATGACGACACTGCTGTCCAAACTAGTCGTAGTACATTGAACAACTAATAAAAAAATTACATTTATTGACTCTTAGTGGTTTTATTTTATACCATTACGCAAATTTACAAGAAAGTTAACCAAATCGTATGGCCTATATCTATTTTGTTGGCTGACTAAAGCATTTAAACTTCATTTACTAAGGCAACATTGAAAAATTACTCCCAACACGATTTTTTTTGATCGTGTGACCTCCGGAGAGGCTGAGTGCAAGTCTTGGGTGACTTGCGCGTCGTAATGAGGATGGAGTGATGATGAAGACGTCTCATACACCCAGTCCCCGAGCCACGGGAATGAACCCCAGGATATTAAAATCCCTGATGACTCGGCCACGCTAACCATTTAGCCACGGAGCATCCAACACGATTTAGTTAATATGTTTAGGATGGGCAATCCGAGACTGACCAAAAGGATTCTCAACCTTGCCCTGTCAATGAAAGTTAAAAACACCTGGCTGCTTGAAGTTGGATACGATCTTCAGGAAATAAGCAACACAGATGACATTGTAGGCTACTAGACAGAGCTAAGTTCAGAGAATTAGTCGATAATCACCGCTTTGCAGACCATCCAAGCACTGTCACCATCTAAACCTGGTCAGACGATCGCAAGAGAAGCCACAGCGAGAAGTGAAGAGATTTGGGGAGAAGAGAAAGGCAATGCCATCAGCTAAATACGTTCAATCGCGCTCCTTAGTCGGGCATGACGACGAACGAAAGAATTAATAGACACATTTTATAAATATGCCAGCCCCGTGGTGTTGGGGAAGCGTGCCTGCCTCTCGCTCGGAGGCCCTGGGTTCGATTCCCGGCTCCGTCAGGGATTTTAGAAACTGACGTGAGGTCTGGAACGGTGTGCACTCAGCCTCGTGAGGACAATTGAGTAGCTATCTGACAGTGAGGCAGCGCCCAGATCACGAATACTAAGATTAATGGCCGAGGGGAGGTGATGGGCTGATCACGCGTCACCCCAATATCTGCAGGCCAAATGGCTGGGCAGCGGTCGCTTGGTAGGCCTAGGCCCTTAATGGGCTGTAGTGCCGGGGGTTATTATATTATTATTTATTTTATAAATATCCTTAAATTTAAATCCTTAACCACACTGGGAATTGCATACATGTCTCAAAAACAAAATGTAGTCTCAAGCTACCTTCCATTGTGCGGTGAAACAATCTAATTGTGAAAATATGTATAACTCGGCAAACAAGAGGCTATGGAAATAATCCCGAAGGAAACTGTCTTTCAGAATGGCACAGAAAGTTTCCGTGGCTTGGATCAATAACTTACTAATAAATAAACAGCTCAATTAACCCTGAGCAGTAGAATAATATTTTCTGAATTAATCTAGCTGTCTAGAAATAAAGTATAGCAATACACTGATATGAACTCAAGATTCCTAACTAGGCTAACTACCTTGAGAATAACTGAAGATGAAGACAGCCAAGGCACTGTTAATTGTCTTCGTTATCAAAGGATCCGCACTTTTATTCTGCCTCTCCGTGTTCTCTTTCTGCATTGAGGAAGACAAAAAGAAGAAGTTCATTAATTTCATTTGAAAAGACAAAGATGTAGGCAGTGAAGGGTGTTTATTCGTGCTTGCAATGGAGCAGAACATGAATTATTAATTAGGCCTTACTTTGAATACATGTTTGGTATGCAACAAGCCTCCAGTAACACATGTGGTCTTCTAATTGGTCAAGTTTTGTGTACACTTACTTTTACATATTCATCATACAGTTACCTATAAGCCTCCGTGGCTTAGGCGGCAGCACGCCGGCCTCTCACCGCTGGGTCCATGGTTCAAATCCCGGTCACTCCATGTGAGATCTGTGCTGGACAAAACGGAGGCAGACAGGTTTTCCTCCGGGTACTCCGGTTTTCCCTGTCAAAATTTCATTCCAGCAACACCCTCCACTATTATTTCATTTCATCTGTCATTCATTTAATCATTGCCCCAGGGGAGTGCGACAGGCTTCGGCAGCCGGCACAGTTTATATCCTCGCCGCTGGATTCCTGCTCCGGTCGGTCGACTGGAAGCATTTACTGCGTCACTTCCCTTTCAGCCTTTACTTCACAGCATCATTATCATCACCGTCAGGGGGCGTGGTGGCTCAGCGGTCTAGCTGTATGCCTCTCACCAAGGCGGTCCGGGTTCGATTCCCGGTCATTGCATGTGAGATTTTCGAAGTGAAATGCCATGTCCTGTGGTTCGGATTCCACGTAAAAAGGAGGTCCCGTGGCTCATGATCTCGAGATTAACGGTCACGTTAAACTACAAGCTTGCTTGCTTGCTTGTTTTATCATCACCGTCATCACTTTCAGTGTTGGTTCTGTGATCTAAGAAAAGTCGGTGGGTATAATTAATCCATGTTACTTATTCCAAGTTAGCAGGTGTGAGTAGATACATTGTATTCCCCGATCAATTTAATTAGAGACATTATCACGTTGAAAAGTAATTCTTTTATTAGATTATTACTGTATTATTAATAATAATAACAATTTAATATTTTCCTGTTTTTTGTTCCTTATGTATTCTTACATACCAGAAGCAATTCTCAAGTTATTATTAAAGAAACGCGCACAAGTTGCGCATTAAGCACACAAACACATTTACACTACATTCATTATACTTCACCTTGTGCTTCTAAGCAGGTCTCGATTATTGGCTTGGATAGTTTTTATCATTTCAAATGATCTTGTCGACTTCACCGTTATGCTTTGGTCCATCGTTATGCGTTACGGTTACGGAGAGGAAATGTACTAAGGTTGCACTTGACGTCATCATGTTGTTCAGTGCATATGCACCGAGTCTGAGTTTACTCCTGGGCTATGGTTTTACGCGATACGGAGACGGAGAACGCGTGACGTCATGCAGCAGAGTGCACCTCCCGCTCTCCGTTCCCCGCGCGGGAAGCACAAGATAATGGGTAATGGAGTCTGTTGGAAGAGTCCTGGGGCTTCGAGTGAAGCCTATCCTGCCTTTCTAACATGTGTAGCATTTGTAGCATGCGTCATCTCGCCTCGTAAGGGCTGCCACGGCCGGGTGCAGGACAAGAGGGGAACGCATGTACAGTTATACTATGAGAACACACTGCACAGCGCACGATCCAGCACGAATTTTGCACACACACGACATGCGATGAGGTTTCGCCGGTGACGACTGCTCGTCTATCCCAGTTGTGTGGTTGAGCGAAGCGCATTAGTTCCGATTTCCGCCACCAGCAACAATTCGCTGCTAGGATAGTACACAGCTGAATAGAACCAGATTCTCCTTTTTTACAGAATCTCCAACAATGTATAGATTTCCTGTATCCCGACGAGGAGAATTATGTTTTTATGGCATCCTAACCAGATCAGTCTTGGCCACCAATTGAGCTACGGCGGTTGGAAATTAATAAAATTAACTATTTTTAATCGATGATTTGCTGTTAAAAGAATCTATTTTAAATATTCGTAGGCAATATACTACTCGTAATGATAGAAGAAACGGCGACAGATTCAGTTTTAGGCAGGGTAAGTTCCGACAGCAGACATTTCACATTCTTAAGGATTGGTCCTTTCATGTCTATTGCCTCATGGAAAATAAATAAGATAAAAGCGCTTTAAAGATACAAGCGCATGCATGCGTAATGTACACGATGTTGGTTCGAAAAATATCTCGTGTAGCACATTTGGTGGATACAATCATGGCAAAATACAACCTAAAAGGTCTTGCAACGGAGATTCAGATTCGAATAAAATCTTCCATTTTAATGAATTGTATCTTAATTGTGAATAAAGTATTTCTTCATAAATGAAAATAGGCTAAAACTTAAAACAAAACAACAAATTCTGGATAGGGACTCCACCCCATGATCCTCGGATTACCGTTCTGTGCCCTTTCCGCTGCACCAAGCGCTGGCTGGAAACTACGCTAACATACGTGTCTCAAGCCTCGCCCGACCCGCGCTTGTCCATCCGCTGCTCCCACGTTTGTGCCAATATTTTCTGGTCAAGCCCTGCTTACACCATAGCCCACATATGGACGAAATTAGTGATGATGAAGAGTAGGTGCGTGTCCGCTTGTTAGCGTGATAGCCATTTATTCAGGGTGCCGGAATTACAGTATGCACCTTTATTACGTTTTAAAAATTAATAATGAAGTCTGACACCATTGGCGGCCGTGGTGGACAGACTCTTTGCCCTGAAGTTGTTGTGTTTATCATGCATAACCGCTCGGCACATTCTGTCATCTAGTTTCCGAAGAGTGGAGCATGACAAGCTCGTGGGAGAGACACTAGTCAATAATGTTTTAATCGCAATAATCCTTTCAACAATGTAAACTGTGTGCTACTAATCCTTTCTACAATAAACACCGTAACTCTGTGTGTAGTGAACCACAAATACTCGGGTTCAGTGGCGGACTGGCTCTCGAGGGCCCACTCGGGAGTTCTGACAGAAGGTCCCCCTCCCCGTACCCCCGTAGTGGGAAATGTCGGGAAAATAGGCAAAAAATAATTCCTAGTTTTTTCGTTTAATTTTACTTATTGAACTCAAACACAAACACAATAAACATAAACAATTGAAGCAGAAAACAGCTTAGCAGCTAATTTCAGAGGCAATATGCTTGAACAATAAAATCACAGCAACAATCGCGAAAGTTCAGAAGATGTTCTAGCAACACTATCTATAATTTTGTCTTTGTCAATCGACGCCACCAGGTCGTACTCGACGTTCATCAAAAACAGAGGTTCAAATATATCTTGCGGAATCGTGGACCTTAACTTAGTTCTGACAATCTTGAGTTTTGAGAACACCCTCTCACAAGTTATTTGCGTGCAAGGTAGTGTCAGAACGAATTGATAGACTCAATACAGATTAGGAAACAATCGTGATTGCTGGGCAATATCCCGGACGATATCAAACGCACACTTTAAACATCTTTTACATTTAGGATAACTTTCTTTGATCTCGTCAGATTCTTCATCAACATCAACATGTAAGTCAGTTTCAAGGGGAGCATCATCTTTGCTAGGCTCAAATGTTTCATTTAAATCTTTGGTTAAGGAAGAGTACTGCGCCGCAAAAGTTTTTAATTCTTCGGATAATGTATCTTTATCTACCTTAGCTAATCTTGCAACTTCCCTTAACGCGTTTTCAGGCAACCCGTTTGTGATAACATCATTAAAATTTTTAGGATCTAAGCAAGCACAATCTTTGAGAAGATAAATCTACGATCTATGCTAGACTTAGCTACATGGAGAATATTCAAGTACGTGTCAATCCTGTACACATCTTTTGGATGTTATGGTCTTTCGTCATCAACTTGTTCACCAGCCATTTTTTGGTTCTTTTCATTTTCTTTGGTTTAAAGTCCTCCTGCAAATGAAAATCCTCAGGGACACCAGCCACATCGGGATCATGTAAATTCAATCTCTCGTTTAAAAGGGCAGAAAAATTTTTGCTCTTCTCATACAGCGACTCAAAGTGTTCGTCGCTCCTTTTATTCTCAATCTCTTTTGCAAGTTTTTCCACCATATTGAACGCGGTCAAGTAGTTTAAAGACTTAGATTGTAAATATTTTGACGCAACTGAACTCGCCTTAAAAATATCTAGGTACACAGCAGCAGTTAAAATGTTCTCAAGCTTGCTCAATTTTTTTAGCAGTGCAATTGCTAGAAACTTTGTTTTTGCATCAAAAGTCGAGCCCCGTGAAACAATTTTGAACAAGGCTTCCAATAAAATAGCGAATTTTGAATAGAAATCGATTCCTCGTGAACATCTAGATCTATTTGGGACGAAATAGCTTTGTCCTTGCTCCACCACCTGCTTTTTTCGATAACCTGTAACCTGCTCATTTTCCCATGACCAGACTCAGCCTGCTTTTTTACTTCCCTTACAACATCCATAGGCTTATGCGATTCGGAGAAAAACACTGCTGTTTCCTGCACTAAACCGAACAAGTTTTCACTAGAAAGGCAACATTCGGTCGCGTCTACATGACTATATTAAGAACGTGTCCAACGCAGTGCGTAAACAATATGTCTGGATTCAAAATTTTAAAGTGGGCTTGCAATCCCTCGTACTTAGCTGACATATTGGCAGCGCCGTCAAATGAACAGCCATTCAATTTTACGATTTCTACTTTCATTTCAGAAAATTCTTTACAGATGAGATTGTAGAGAGCTTTTCCTCTGGAGTCATGAACAGCGAGCAAACGAAGCAATCTTTCATGAACTTTTCCGTGTAATACGTAACGCACTACCACAGCCATTTGATCCAAAACAGAAACGTCCTGAGTGGAATCAACAAGAAGACCAAACCACGTTGCTTCCTTTAAATCTGAGATTATCTGTGCTTGCAAGCATTCACCAATAGCTTTAATTGACTTGTTAATGAACGTTTTTGACAGAAAAGTGACCAGAGACCCTCTCCCTGCTGAAGGTTCTCCCCCTTTTTATTTTCGTTTTCCTTCATTCGCTTACTAAGCTCAATGCACTTATTGATATGTTCTTTGAGTACGACATCATAGTCTTTAAGCAATAACACCAACTCTAAAATGTTGCCGTGGTTAACAGACCTATCCTCCAAACTATAGGCAGCCTCATCCGACGTTCCTCGATAAGCAAGCCCTTGCCTCCCAACAAACACAATTACAGCAATCAACCTCTTCACAATTTGGCGCCTTAGCTCAACCTATTGCCTACGCATTTCCCTAAGATTGACATCAATGCAACTAGAAATGTCCCTACTAACGGCTGCTTGCAACAAAGCATCACAGGCATTTAAGTGATTCTTGGATTTCTCATGACTTTCAACAGAACTGTAAACATGTTTCGCGTCTTTTACGTCATGACCAGTAACAAAGCTGGATAAGTTACCTCGAAAGTCAATGTTTCTACCAAAAACCATGCATGTTGTGCAGAAAATTTGCTTTTTCTCACTGCAATACGAAAGCCACTTGCGCTTTATTTTCTCGCCTGATGGCAACGTATAAAAGTAAAGTTTGTTTGTGCAAAAGGCAACTTTTAAGGACACTCTTCCGAAGAAGGCTGAATCGGATGATTTTTACTGCTAATTTGGCATCAACACATACAAACCATATAATAACCATATAATCACCCCTAACGGACACATTCCGGAATTTTATCACTATTTTAGAAGTTCACCTAACATTAGATATACCACATTTAGCATACACCGACTGTTGCATTACCAACACTGCAACTAAATAATTGTACATATTGTATAAATTTTTCTCCTGTATTCTCAAACATAGATGTTATAGCCTAAGTGTAATGGATCTCATGATGATCGCTTGACGATCGAAACTGGTCATCCTAGTGTATTTATTAATCTTATGTAATTTATTTCAGGATTCGGGCATAACCCAGCTCTTTTTGGGTACATTCGTGTTGACCGACTGAAAAGCACCAAACTTTTGTTTACTTAGGCAACACTGAAAAATGGCTTCAAACCTCACAAAACTTGAATAAATCAACGATAATTTACGACCTTTGCAATTTAATTACCTGTTCTCCCCTTTTAAAAATATTGCCACTAAAAAGGATCATTGTCGCATCAACTCAGAGTAAAAGGGATTTGATTAGGTATCGTTAATGTTTTTTACAAAATGAGCAAAATAAAAATACATTTAGGTTCTAAGTATTTACTTATCTACAAGAGACACACAGCAAAGTACCGCACCGCGTTTCGTCGTAAGGTATACGGTATCATCTTCTTAAGAACGTAGCAAAAATTCTCACGCGCAAGATCTCGCCAACACGCCAACCTCCCTCGCCGTCTTCCCTACCCCCCCCCCCCCCCCTCTCATGAAAAGTTGCGATGAGATTTTCTCCGACCCTCGACCCCCCCCCCCCCTTTTCAAATACGTGATTTTCCTATGACCTTTTGACGACATATGCTTTCTTAGAGATGACATAATTTTTATTAATTATATTAGTAATGAGTGTAAATGCGGACAAAACACTGCACTTATTTTAAACATAGTACTACACACCTGCGCTCCTTGCTTCGTAATCAAGCACAGTGAACAGTTTCGTTTGCTTAGGATCTGTTACAGCAGCTTCCAGAGCACTTCTCTCTCGTATTTTCTTCTTTTCGTGTCCGCTTTTGAGTTGTTGAGGCTTCTTGTTTGGTGGCGGCGTTGTTGTCGAGCATTAGTCTATCGTTCAGTGGCGGCCGGTGGCTTGTAAAGCTGGGTGTTGCACCAACATTTCTGATGTCGCAATTTTATATGGGAAGTTTACACATGTAACAAAAGTTAATTAACGTTAGATAAACTACATTTCTATAAAAACTGAAATACATGGGTTTTCCAAACTAACTGAACGTTCGACAAATAGACAAATTTTAATGGCTCTTTTGGGCTTCTTCCTATAAGAATTCATAAAAAATCATATGTATGTATTTACGCCCTATGTCTGAGTTAATTGGAAGAATTTAAAACACAGCAGGTTGTCTAAGGTTGGGTCTCTATCTCCAGGATAATAAACATTCTCAACATAAAAACATGGCAACCGAAAAGTTTGTACGTTACGAAAAATGATATTACTAACAAAGATGGGCACATATTCTGCATAAGGATAGGATTTTTTTACTATAGGTTGAACCCCATCAGAGGAACCAGCCATGAAGTGCGCTCTGTCATACGTCTGCGCAATTCATTTTTGCGGAGTTTCATTCAATTTCTGCTTCTTTAATTAATCCAGTAAACACGCTCCTAATGTGTGTGCATCATGTTTTGTTTGCCTCTTACTACGTAACTTATCGGTACACAACAGCCATCTGAAATATGTTTGAAATATCACTAGTTTCATCTGCTATAATGGCTAAAATTTCCGATTCCTTTATTTGCTTTGATACTTCTTCTTGGCAAACCACCAACATAATCTGTAAAATTTAATTTTCAATTGTTTTGGACGTTCCTTTGAAAACAGTTGCCCTTACTAAAATGACCTTTAACACAGCATCCAACTCAACGCTAAATTTAATTAGTTCTCTCAAAACACCTGGATTTGTTGATGTTACACTTTCATCATGATCACGCAAGGTCAGTTCGAAAGAGCCACAGAAACGAATACAGTTTATTACAATATTTAACACATACATATTGTGCCTAACTTCTTCGTTATATTCCGCAATTTACCTTCTATAGACACTGTCCAATTGTGCAGCTTCGTTAACAGTTCCAAAAAGTGTCAATTTCAAACAGCTGAAGATTGGTTGGTTCCTCAGTTTAGGAGCTGCGACAACGCGGTCATATCCTGTACTTTGGATGTGTGGAGAATCTGTCTGATAACCGGTGTTAATTGTGATGGCTGTATTACTGAGTGTCACCTGTTTTTAATTCAAGTGAGGACTGCAGACATTGAATTTCAAGCAGTTTCTACTCTTGGCGCCAAAGGCCACCGTAAACGACTACTAGTTCAGAACTTGATTACTACACGCCACCGCAGTCGGCTCCTGGCGACGAACGTTGGAACCTAAGAGCGTTGTTCAAATTTTTAACCTATAATTTAGCTTCACACAGGTGTAATTAGTGGAAGATTCTTTAACATGCCATAAATCTATGACATGGGACCACCAGCTTTACTTCCCCTCCGAAAGAATGCATACTGAGGGATTTTTAACGCTCTTAAAAATCCGACGACTTCGGCCGGGTTTGAACCCGCGATCTTGGACATAGAGGCTCAGCATGCTACCAACTACGGCACCAAAGCCACTCAGCTGAAGATTCATGTTTCTTTATTTTAGGGATTAATTTCCGTAACTCCTATTTAGGTCCACGCGGATTCTCCACCAACAAACATGGAAAACAGAATAAAGCGTTTTTAATGTCGCATTCACATAACCAATTATTATTGCCTTAAATATATCCTTTAAACGCCCTCGTAGCCTATACTTATATTTTGGACAATACTTATCTGGTAATGGTCAACCGAGTGTTTTTACTGTGAGTTTATCGTCATCAGGGAGCTGGGAAAGCTGTCTAACTAGTAAATTACTTGCTCTATTAATTTTCACTTACACTCCACAATGCAATTAATGTTTCAAACTAAACATTCCGTTTAAATAAAATACTAACTTACAAGATGCACAGATGATACATCTGGGTGCTATATCGGAAAGTGGCGCGAAGCATTCCCTAGTGGTGTGGGAAAGAAACTACCCTTCAGGGGCGGATGACCTCGTAGTTCCGCCCCTTAAAACAACAGTAACTAACTAACTAACTAAACTACCCTTCGCGGGGTAAGAGAAATCGAGGGTGTTGTCATTTCCAAAGAGTGGTGTAGTCTAACGGTGCCATTTGGAACTGAGTGTTGCCAGGGGGCTGGCAGCACGTCTGCAACTCCCTACAGCCCATGCTGGCCAGCAAGCTATGTACAAGCTTGGCCTCGTTCCTGCCGGCCGCGCTGTCTACTTGGGAGTCGCAACAAGAGAGCTAACCCCCTGGAGTTTGATTTGAAGGCGGCAGCTTTTATAGGTACAGTGTGAAGCATTACGATAAATAATAACAAAATATCGATGATTTAAACACATTTTTGAGTGCATTAGATCTATAAAACTAAAACATTAAAGGAAAAAAACGACGAATTAGTTGTAAAATTATTGGGAGTTGTGCAACGCTGCAACAATATCACCAGCCGCCCTTGCTATCGTTGCATAGTTTTGGGGATTTCCGGTACCTTAATTAAGGTACACGTAGGCTTAGTGTGTAACTGACAACTGATTTACAGGACCTTTTCCCATACACACTCACATCAGATCAGTCAGTAGTTATTCCGCCACAAAGTAATCCAGGGTAAGACTTCGCTTCACGTTAACAATCAGACGCAACTCGATTCGCACTGCACTTAATGGCAAATTTGTTTATAACGACTGCGGTACGCACTTCAAAAAGTTTTATCACACCTTAATTGCACTGTTAAGGCTCCTGGGACGGCAACAAAAAAAAAGATCACAGCAGCGCGCTGGTTAAAACAATAGGGATGTCATCAAATCGTCAAGACACGCAGCCCAGCCTCGGCTCGATCACCATGCGCGCGCAGGTGCAGGCAGGGCCTCGGATTCGGATTCCGTATACTTCGTCAGCGACTTTTTGCGATTGTAGCGAAGCAGGCAGTGTAACGGCCTAAGCTGATAACATGGCTGTAGTACCCTAGTACCGCCTGCTCCGCTACGATCGCATAAAGTCGCTGACGAAGTTTACGGAAACAAAAATCCATCGCTACAGAAAGATTGTGCAGATTCCAAGCTTTAATTTGATATATAAATATATCAGTACAATACAAAAAGGAAATATTGAAAAGTTGCGAAAACAAAATGGGTTCCTTCGCAAAATCAAACGTTGGACGTTCGGGCCTACTGTACAACTCTTAACGGCTTTCGGTCGGCGCGGTGCACGGAAAAACTATGTCGGAGCATACTTTAATCACTCGGCGTTCGTTTTTGCGCAGACATGCGTAGACTTTGACAAGTTCAATGATATTCTATATACATTAAGGATTGTAAAGGTGTTCGTCGCATCTTGGTACTCGTTGGTGTAAGGTTAATATCTCGCCTTAAACTTGCGGAATTTCAAAGTTTTTTTTTGGTCTAGTTTACGTACAGTTAAAACAATTATATTGAGTGCTATATCTATGTGTAATAGAACCATCTTTTAGGAAACATTATGACCTTTCCAAATATGTGTATGGTTATAGGGGTAAAGTAAAGTTAACCCACGAAAAATTGAAAATACCCGAACCCTAGCTGTTAGCAGAGGCTTTTTTGTAGAAAAATAGTCGACTTTGAACGCTCATTCTGCCATCAAATAATGCTTTTGTTTCAAAATTTTTGTCATTACATGAAGCTTTGGACCTGTAATGTTTTCTTCTAAGTTGCTTTCTCTGTATCCTACCCTGAAGAGTCCCCCCAGCAAGCAGAATATAAAATAGAGAAATCCCGTTGGGCGCCAACTCAAATACAAATGTATTAGAGTAATAAATTTAAGTTCAAAACAAGATAAACACGAGTTCTCAATAAAATCAGAGTGTAGGGTAAAATATATACCAACCCGGATACAATCAGTTTGGGATGTAGTTTTGATATTCACTGCAATAAACAAGCATTTACCGAGAATATTACTTACGGTTCAGTTGTCATATTATGATACATAATATATCTATAGTACTGCAGTGTGATATGATTTTTTAAGTTTTCTTTATTATAAGAACTCTTCTTTGTGAGAAAATTGATGGGATTATCATCAAGAAGCAGTCTAGATACCTTTATATAATATATATTAACTTTCGGGAGCGTGATGGCGTAGTGGCTTAGCTGCTCGTCTTTCACCCGGACGGCCGGGGTTCGAATCACGGTGACAGCGGGGTGGGACTTGGAAAATCACGTGGCGTCAGGAAGGGCATCCGGCCTTAAATCCCCGGCCAAAACCAAAATGAGCCTGATTGGCTCCGGCGACCCCATTTAATTGGGAAATGCCGCAGGAAGTTTATTCATTTCCAGTATTTTTATAAGACCACATTACTTCGTATATTATCCAATCCTGCTTTTTTATTTCTTTGTTACCTCCTATCAACAACAATCTCCTGCTTACCCCTTTTCATATCTTCCTCTCTGCCTTCTAAAGATATGACACCACCCTAGTGTTGGATCCTCTTCTCCTTGACTCCACAGATATGCACTCACAAACACCTAGTTCAATATCTCAACACCTGAGCGCTCTTATCATAAAAATGTCACAGACCTTTATGAAACAAATAAGATCGGTATTTATTTATAATTAACACTTTCGCAAACGCCCAATTCCCCCCCCCCCCTCCAGATCACTGTGCAGCGTCCTGGCAGGCGATGCAACTACTCAGGCGGGTGTTTCAGGAAAATTAGCTTTTGCATTTTTTTGGAGTAGTGATTGTTCTGTATTAATAAAACAGACCAGGAAACAAAATACCAACTTGGAGCGGCATAGGAGACATCCTTTTTTTTTAACAAATTGAGACGTTGGCCGTCTCCTCAGAAGCATCCAAACGCTGGCGTCTCAATGTAACAGAAAGCGTTTCAATATGAGAGGGCTTGGGTCTTAGTTTGAGACAACAGAAAGGGGCCCCGAGCTGAAAGGGGCCCTTAGCTAAAAGGGGCCCTTACCTGAAAGGGGCCATGAGCTGAAAGGGGCCCTTAGCTTAAAGGGGCCCTTAGCTTAAAGGGGCCCTTAGCTGAAAGGGGCCCATAGAAAGCCAAAAAGTTGTTTTAAAAATGAAAGGACCAAAATAAATTAAAACAACACTAATTCGATTAAAGACCTCGATAGATTCATTTTATTTCAATAGGGAGGTGGTGTATTTTTTAGCTTCAACCAGTGGCCCAAGGACTCTTAAGTTGCGGCTATCGTTACGGCCCACACAAAATCCCGAAAGGCAGTGCTGCGACTCAATACAAAGTGCCCGCCCGGGCCAGTCCGCCACTGCTCGGGTTTTACGCACGACAATAAAATTGTGGTCGGTCTTCTTGAGGGAGTAGAACTTCCAGAGCTGAGTTTATATTGATTCATAAACCATTTGTATTTAGGTATTGTTGTTTGCTATTGCTCGATGTAGGTCGAGGGATTTTAGTCCGTTTTGCGAAGTCCTAAGGATAGCAACAAGAGTTTGAGTAAGGAAGAAGAAATGATTTAAATGACATAGTGACCAATATTTAATTACGATAGCAATGCTAATAATAATCATCTCTGCTTAGTATAAAACAAAGACCCCGATTCATGGAGTTATGGGCAATCTCGAGATGCGGTTTTCACCATTCTGTAAGGATTCTCGGGGAAGGTTTCTGTAGAAAATTATTTATTTATGACCAAAAGAAGCCGTGCAGCAACAATATTTCAGTGAATCGAGTTAAAAAAAACTATCGTCCGTGCGCCTTTTAACCTATGAGGACTGGCGCATGGGTATTTTTGACCCGAGACTTAAATAATGCTCTATATTTTTGTTTTGGTCAACCCTCATTTCTTGTCGCTTACAGTACCTTCCTCCTTAACCTTGAACTTCGCCCTGCACAAGAATCATGTCCATAGCTTTTTGAACACTCGAGTTATTTTTGTATTATTTATGGTCGGGTGAGATTTACCCATGGCGCCAGTCCTCGCGTGACAATGTTCGGCTTACAGTACGTCAGTCTGGACAATCTGTAAAAAATAAGGGGGAAAATCCAAATATTTTGGTGCAGCACAATCACATAGCTCACGTTCTTGTCGTTCCATGTTTATTGCCTAGGGACACTTTGGTCATTAGCCCCTTTGTTCAAATAAATCAAAATGACTGCTTTCCCGCCTTTATGAAGGCCATTTATACTGTTACGAAAATTATTTTCATTTTTCTGCATGTTAAATTTGAAAAATATAAATAAACCTCATTTTATATTGGGTATAGTTCATAGGAAGACACCAGGTGTAAAATTGCTTCATTAAAATACGTACGACTACGACAAAAAGGGAGTGACACACTATGGGTCAAAATGACCCGGCGCCAATCCTCGTGTTATATTTCTTCACGCCAGTTCTCAAGGGTTAAGCTTACGCTGGGTAAATATCTATAGAATTGTTCATGATGAAAAGTTCTACAAAAACGTCCGTGACAGCATCGCCAACTTTAAGTTTTTTTTCTTTTACGTTTTCATTTGTTCCAAAAATGTCCTTTCAATTACTAGCTTCGGAGACAGTTTACGAGCTACCTATTGTGCGAGCCTATCACCCCTCTTTCAACCTTCGTTCCGCAGATTACACAGTCAAGTTTAGATTGGACTGGAGGGGGATTTGTGTTACATGCACCTCGCCATTCTTACATTACGTCTGTCCAGTCAGTGATTTTCACTCAAGCTCAAGGAGAACATTTTCTGCATCCTCTGTGAAAAGGTAAGTTCTTTAATCATGATTTTCCGGAGAATTTACCATTAATTAATGGACTCTGTTGTGGTTTCTACCTCCGCGCAATCTGCGGAGCCGAGTTTGGTTGGCTGGGGGAAGGCGTGCACGCACCTGGTAGGTGGCCGCTGGCCCGCTCCAGCAGAAAATCACCCGTGTGTTCAGGGCCGTATTTCTAAATAGGCTAAGTAGGCTGCAACTTAAGCGGCAAATTTTCAGGGGCGGCAGTTTGGCAATTCATTCAAAAGCTAAAATGAAATATTTCAGACGTTAATAATATTTTCCGTGCGAATTTAAGATTACAAGTTACTTACAAATATGTTTTAGTCATTAGACAGTTTTTCCTGCCTTAGAAGAATTAAGAACTATCTGCGAACTAGTATTTCTGAAATACGGTTGAACTCATTTTCATTACATTGTATTGAAGCAAATACAACAAAAACACTTTCATAAGAGGACATTATTAACGAATTTGCTATTAAGAAATCTCGTAAGAAAGCTATGTAAATTTGAACATCAAGATTACGTGGGGTGAGTTGTTTTAGAGTAATTTGAATATTTTTCAACAAATAAACGAGTAATTAACTACATTTTGTGTAATTTTATTTCACCATGTAGGAACATTTAATTCAAATTGAACACAGATCTTCAATTACACTAAAGATAGTCATTAGCAGTAAAATATAAAAATATGTGAAAAATAGCGATCACTGATCCCCAGGAACAAAATTAATTCATTACGTTCGAAACCCATTTCATTTTTAACGAACCTTAAAGAAGTAAGTTAAAAAAAGGAGATAACTAATTTCATTATAACATTTATTATGTAAGCCATTAAATTTGTAGTTTTATCTAAACTAAATGAACTTTATGTTTAAAAAAGATTAAAACACCAATGAACTCTATCCTTTTGTTGTATAAAACACATGTATTAAGCAAATATGAACTATTGAGGGGGCGGCGAATGGACTTCAGCCTATAAGCGGCATACTCTTAAATCCGGCCCTGCGTATCTTAATCAATTGTAATTTATTTCAGGTTATTGTTCATATATTCCAGTTATTATTATTATTATTATTATTATTATTTTTTATTTAGTCAATTTACCCTCTAGGTTGGTGGTTCCCACGGAGTCATCGAGGGAACTCACCACTACCGCCTCTATGGGCTGTGTCCTGGAGCTTGGAACATCTGGTCGGGATGGATACAACTGGGGAGGTGTGATCAGCTCTTCGCCCAGGCAGCCTCACCTGCAAAGCGAACAGGGGCCTCATGAGGGATGGGAAGGGATGGAAGATTGGGATGGTTAGGCTAGGAAGAGGGAAGGAGGCGGCCGTGGCGTGACAGTAGGTACTGAGACAGTATTTTGCTATTTACTTGAACCCTGATACGACAGCGAGACGTATTTTGAATTATTGCTTGGCATTAGTTTGACTGCAGGTTTGAGACGCAGTACGCTTGTGATTCACTAAGGAGATGGATAGACAATCCCGCCACGCTCTTGATCACGTGCACAGGTCATGCTCACTGACTTGGTCCTGCAACTTTTTGATACATATATGACACGATAATCGACTGGGTTCGATTGTCCACCTCGATACAGGAGTGATGCATCTTGGGTAGACTGCCAGCTGGGACGTGGATGAGCAGTTTTGAAACGACAGACACTTGAGTTCAGTGACATATGCAGTGAACATGTTATCGCTGTAGTGAGAAAGTTCCGTTTATCACGCGGAATTACGAGTGTTCTCTACTCGCGGCGCGGGTCGAACGGGTGAATTGCTACCACAGCAATATGCGGTTGTCCGTACTTCTGGTGTGTTGGATATAACCCAGAGATTAAATATACCCGATTGAACTTAGCTATTGCACAGACTTGTTAATACAGACTCTTCGATGTGGAAATCTAATACGTATTTATTTGAAATGCAGGAAAGCATTAATATTATCAAGAACAACACGACTGGATTTTATTGTGAGAACCTAGTTGTTGTAGCAATGATGGGCTAAACATATCGTGCAGGAATGTAATGCAGAAGCAGAGTTGATCATTTGGAGTGACATCCTTATTAAACACTACAATGAAGAGAAAGAAACGTTGGGAACGTTAGTTCTGATCCAGAGGTTTTAAAGTAGCCAAGAATGAAGAAACAACTCCAAAGAAACGAAACTACTTTACTGATAACGTCGAGGGAGCCTTGTACAAGCAATATGCAGGAACTCCGTTTCGTAGCCAGTAGTTTTCGAGTTAGGAGGAAGTTGGTTCGGCGACTTGCAGCTCCAGCCATGAACTACTCAGGGATGATGGTTCAGTTCCTGAAAGGAATGTATATTCCTATACTTTCTTCAATCTCAACCAGAACTTCGCCCAAGGTAGCTGGAAAACTTTTCTTCTCTTGTAGACAGTAGACCTTGTCACTTTTAGTTCGATACTTTTCACCAATATATTATTAATTAGTATGAAATTCATTCGAAGACTAGATCTGGTTCTTTTTTTATCATTTCTGTCGGAGAGTGCAATTTATTGTGAAGTTAACAGTAAACGTGATGCTATTTAGAGCATTACTTTGTTGCTTTGATTTTGAAAATTATGAAAATAAAACCAAGCATTCAATTTTGTTGAGAAGATATCTGCAGCATAATTAGGACCAAGACGACGATATCTTTGTATAAGAATAGCAATTAGGAAGAAGATGGCCACACACTCGTGCACTTGAACTATTCCAAAAATATGTCAGTGATACTATTCGTTTGGACTTACGACATTCTAGTAGAAATTCTTTCTTTTAGAAATGATAGTGCATTTTCATCGTTATTTTTCATGGTTATGGAATTATGGAAATCGTCCAGCGAAAACAATTGTGAATTGATTGCCAAGGCATTTGTAGCCTACTTTCATATTTTTTTTATTAAAGGTTTTTCTAATGATAATTTTTTTGGTTCGTTCAGATTTTAGCTTATGTTATTTCAATTCGTTTTTTGGAAGACTCTTGGATTGATCATCGTTTGATTTAATGGTTTGCGTGTATCTATTGATATGATAATAGACTCCTTTCCATGGTGTAAGTCTCACGTGTTTTCTTCTGAGTAGTTGAGCCATTTTTCGAGTGTGGATAGGCGAAACTGAAACGACTATTTTTTACTAGTGTCTATTTACAATTTTTTTCTCTCATATATAAGTCTTTATGGAAATAAATATATATAAATATATTGAAATTGTGAACTAAATTTAACAGTTCAAATTAGTATAACAGAATTTGTCGTAGACTTAAATGACGATAATTTGTGGAAATAGATAATACAATTTATCTTATAAATTGTTGCTTCGTGTTTAATGAAGTTAGAAAAGAAGTAATCTATGGCAATTCTATATTCGTCTATGATAGGGCATGATATTTTCAGAGCAATTTTTGAAAGGTTTTAAGTTTAATAACGTTTGGGATTAATTCTTGACAGCTTTGGAAAGCTGAATTAAGGTATTGCAATTTTGTGCATACGATTTATTGTGTTAGTGAAGCGAATATTTGACATCATTGGATGGTCAATATTAATGCTGTATATTGTACTCGTAGTCTTTTGAGAAGACATTAACGTTGTCATTGCGTTTTAGTAAGAGTGAAATTAGCTTTTGAGCTATCACTATTTGGATATGAAGTAGTTGTAGTAATCGTGAATTGGAATCACGAATGTTTTTCTTATATGCTTGTTTTATTCAAGTAGCCCTACGTTTTATTCTTACCTAGTAGGATTTGCCGGAGATAAATTGCTTATATCATGACACCCATATTTAAGTAACACAGCCACTTCTCGAATAACTTTAATTAATTCATGCAACATGATACATGTGATATTTCAGTAATTTTAGCAAAAATATACTGCATTCTTTGAAGCATATAAATAGTTAATAAACTATTTTCATAACTAGTAACACTATTCGATTATCTTAATTGATTGTTGAATGCATCGAATTAAGAAAATGATAACCTTGAAACATACTTGTAAAATTAAATGAAGATGGGCAGCGTTTATTACAAAATCCTAATTAAGGATATAACTTGTATATAAAATGTAAAATATGTATAAATCTTTAATAAGGGTATAACATCAGTACATAATGTAATATTGTATTTTTCTTGTAATTTGTTCAGCGGATGATATGAGCAGTAAGTTGGGGCCTTATTATAGGCATTTATTTAAACTATTTTTTCATCATTTGATCTAAAGAAGCTTTTCTTTAATTTTGTGTCTAATTGACGGACTTTCATCATTAACCAGTCAATAAACGGAATTTAATTTTAAAAGAATCTTAGAACGACTGGTGTTTTCTATCAGAAAAGGGGAGTGCGTTAGGAGGACCAGTGGGTAGTTTTTCCTTGAGTTTGCTTAAACTTAACGCCAGAGATATTTTATTTTATTTTAGAGTCTCTTGTTCGAGTTCTTTTGAGCTTCGTTTCATCGTAATTTTATACACCACTGGCATCTTCGTACCGCATTCTTTAATATCGACGTATCCTGATCCCTGGTTGATCCTAGTTGGTAGGTTTTTCAGAGGTCATTTCAGCCGGGAACTTCTAGAATCTACGATCCAGCTTTTCCATCGGATTGCAACAGGTAAGACCACGTGGATTACTGGTACATCTATATATGGCGACCCAATCTATGGGGCTATCGAATTGGCATTCTCGATTTCTCCAATGCTAAACCCATGTGTGAGAATCCATTTTTATGAGATTATTGAGTTTAGCAGTTTTCGAACGATGTAGTCGTTAGCAAAATTTTCTTTGGCACTGCTACGATTATACACGTCGAATTCGTTGGGAATTCACGTTTCTTCAAATCGTGAAGATGAGTTTACTCAATCTACCTGGCATACAGATAGAATTATCGCCATTGCTTAAATTTATTTGTTTTGTGCGTGCCTAGTAAAATGTAATTTGATTGATTACGACATGACCATAAAAGAGATTTCTAGGAAATTTTTATGGATCAGCGTGGTCAGATGGGACATGACATGGGGCCATTTCTCACTCCATGCTTGTCGGCCATTTCGCGTTAGTTACCGGCGATGATGATTATTTGTAGATAATCTGTAATAATAGAATCACTTTCTTTAATAATAAAATAAATAATTCATCATTTCAACTTTAATTTAAACCGTTTCTAATATAAATCACCGTCGTTGCATTCCTCCTATTTTCTTATAGACTTAATTTATATAATAAGTTTAGAAGCAAAATAAAATTCAATGCTTGTATTGGTGAAAAGGGTCATTCTAAATGTGTCAATTCTGCTATTTATGTATTGCATTCCTGTGTTTTCTATAATTGTATTTACCATGACAGCTGTGTCAATGGAGGACATTGCCAATATGTTGAAGGCAATGCAGGAGAAGATGGGCAGTCACGCCAATGAATTAGCTGAGATCAGGAGTAATTGCCAAACTAGTTTTGACAATATCAACGCTGTTGTCAATAAGAATACTGAATTAGTTCAGGAATCTGTAGGGGTTCAGGAATCTGTAGGGGAGAATTTGAAGGCTGACATGAGTCAAATGCACTTGTCACTCAAATATCTTCAAGATAGTAATCGCAAGATTTCAGCTAAAACTAAAGAAATAAAAGAAAAGATAGAGGATATAGAAACAGGCATCGACAGTGTGACAGCCGATGTCAGGCTTGTTCAACTTGACATTAGTAATATTAATGTAGAAGTTAGCCATGTTAGATCTAATGTTGCATCATTAGAAGTAAGAGCCATAAGCACTGAAAATAAATTAGATTCAACTGAAGGCAAATTAGATGCGGCTCAAGTTGATATTACTGTAATGCAGGGTAAAATAAATTCAACAGAAAGTAAAATAGATTCAGCTGAAGGCAAATTAGATGCAATGCAGGGTAAAATAAATTCAACAGAAAGTAAAATAGATTCAGCTGAAGGCAAATTAGATGCAATGCAGGGTAAAATAAATTCAACAGAAAGTAAAATAGATTCGGCTGAGAAAAAGATAGATGCCACTCAGGCTAAAATTAACCTAACAGAAGGCATTGTAACTGGTATACGAGCTAGTATTTCTACCATAAAGGAGGATGTTAGAAATATTAAATCGGAACTAGACAGTAATCAGAAAGAAAATAAAAATAGCTTAGATGCATTGCAATTGCAGTTTTCAAACGAAGCAAGTGCAACGCACGAAACTCTAACCAAATTAGAGGGTGATATGGCCCAACTTAAAGAAAAAGTTGAAGATCACAACAAGGTCTTGAGAAAAGATAAATAGATCGATCTCAAAGTTATTGTTAACGATCAAGTGACCATCTTAAGGGGGGAAATCACAAAAATAAATGAAGATGTCATTAAAAGTATTAAGTCAGATTTTGAATTAAAGATTAACAGAACAGAATTAAGACTTAACCAAGATATTTCCCAGGCTAGAATAGACACTGATAAACGAATCGATTCAGTTCAGACTATGCAGGTCGAAAGCGTTACTGTTCTTAGGGAGGATTTAGAAACGCAGATTAAAGGCGTAATTCTGAAAGTAGACCAAGTTAAGATAGATCTAAACTCAGAGCGTGAAAAGAAAACATCGGAATTAAACGAGATTAGACAAGAGTTACAAACGTTCAGGTTAATGGATCACATAGACATACATAAATTAAGAGCGGAAATCAACTCACAATTGGAAACGTTGGGGAAACCTATAAATTCCGATGGGGAAGGAGCGGTACACCATTTAAGGGACAGGATGGATACCACAACGCCAGTTAGAAACTATTTAGCGAGGTTGAATAAGGCACATGAAACAGAACAGAGTCATGCTAGATCAGAGATCCCGAATGAGGCTACGTCAGAAATAAATCCCAGAGATTTTAGGATATCAACGCCTAATGACAGATCTAATGTCATGATAGTGAGGAATTACGAGGAGAAAATTAAGAAGTTTTCAAATACGGAGGGCTTGACTCCTATAGAATTCATTAGAAATCTACAAGATCACTTTGCGGAACATCATGTTGCAAGGGACAGAGAACTGCGGATTGTTGAGAAGCATCTGGCAGATGCACCGTTAAATTGGTTCCGTGCTTTCCGATATACTTGCGATAACTTCGAACAGTTTTCGGAAGCATTTATTAAAAGATTCTGGTCGATAGAGATACAACACGCAGTGAGGGCGGAAGTATATTCAAGGAAGTATAGTAGTACTGGACCCACAAGTTATTCTGAATTCTTCACATCTCAGTTAGCCCGCCTTAGATATATTCAACCCCCATTGAGACAGGAGAAAATTCTCGAGACAATTTCACGCCAGTTACCGGTGGAAGTTAGAAGGAATTTAATCTCATCAGGCGTAGAGGATTTAGCGCCAATGGACGACTTGCTGCGTAGGCTAGACCATACATCTATGTCGCCTACCATAGTCAAAAGCGGAAGGACGGAAACTAAGACCGTGAACGCGGTAGTCGTTGATCAAACTCAACAAACAGAAAGGTCAAATAGGACAGAATCTAGATGGGAAGGTCCGATGAGGAACAGCAGAACGTATAGTCGAAGATTTGGAGATAGAAACAACCAGCGACCATATGGAAACTACCAACAGAGATACGATCGAGACCGGGATAGAACTAACCAAACAGATCGTAATCAAGAAAGATATAAACCTTACGAAAGTAGAAATAGGAATGATAGGTATATGAATGGAAATCAGGAAAGAGAACAATACCAACCTAGGAATAACAGGTATCGAGGTTATCAGAACAATAACCGATACTATGATAATAGGGATAGACAAGGCCAGTATCAGCAACAGAATAGAGGTCAACAAGGGTTTGCCAGATACAAAAACTACCGAGACAAAAATTATCATAACCAGGAAGATAAAGAACAGTCTAGAAAGGACAGGGATAGGCGTGAGGAAAGGAAGGATCGAAGGGACAGAAAGTGAGCCAGAACCTAACACTAGCCATCACTCTAGTGATAATGAAAGGGGTTCACAGGAAAAAAAACGCCAATTACGAAATCCCGGAAGGATTAAACAGCCAGCCGTCTCCATTTGACATAATTATACAAGATGTTTATGAGGTCACGGACGAAGATTTGTTATACGAAGAAATGGAAGGAATTGTGAGTGAACGTGCTGAATTGCCTATTATTGAAATCTCTGTGGGCAATCAACATTGCAGGTCTCTTATAGACACGGGAGCGGTCATTTCAATCATATCCGAAGATTGCTTTTTGAAATTAGAAAAGGAACAACAATTTACCACATTGCCAGCTTCATCGATCAAAGTTAGAGGACTATTTCAAGATAAATCGATGAAATGCAAATTACAAGTCCAGCTGATGTTCAGTATAAATGAAAGATGTTTTGAACATATTTTTGTGGTGCTCAAAAATATCAGAATTACCATTGACATGGACAGGAGAATTATCAGGTTCCCAGAGAAAACTATTAGGAAGATAGTACATGAAAATATTGATTCCAATGAGGATGTGGAAAATTTGATCAGGGAAGAAGTTTTAGAAAATATAATAAATCAGACCGAGCAAGAAAGAGAGCATTATGCACTTTACGTCGAGGGATTTACAAAAAGTATTTCAAGAAAGTGGAATAAAACGCAAAATGCTGTTCATTAACGAATACCTAGAATGGTGTAATAAAAGTATTCGCACACTTTTATTAGCTAGGTTGGGAGGAGGATGAGACAGTATTTTGCTATTTACTTGAACCCTGATACGACAGCGAGACGTATTTTGAATTATTGCTTGGCATTAGTTTGACTGCAGGTTTGAGACGCAGTACGCTTGTGATTCACTAAGGAGATGGATAGACAATCCCGCCACGCTCTTGATCACGTGCACAGGTCATGCTCACTGACTTGGTCCTGCAACTTTTTGATACATATATGACACGATAATCGACTGGGTTCGATTGTCCACCTCGATACAGGAGTGATGCATCTTGGGTAGACTGCCAGCTGGGACGTGGATGAGCAGTTTTGAAACGACAGACACTTGAGTTCAGTGACATATGCAGTGAACATGTTATCGCTGTAGTGAGAAAGTTCCGTTTATCACGCGGTATTACGAGTGTTCTCTACTCGCGGCGCGGGTCGAACGGGTGAATTGCTACCACAGCAATATGCGGTTGTCCGTACTTCTGGTGTGTTGGATATAACCCAGAGATTAAATATACCCGAGTGAACTTAGCTATTGCACAGACTTGTTAATACAGACTCTTCGATGTGGAAATCTAATACGTATTTATTTGAAATGCAGGAAAGCATTAATATTATCAAGAACAACACGACTGGATTTTATTGTGAGAACCTAGTTGTTGTAGTAATGATGGGCTAAACATATCGTGCAGGAATGTAATGCAGAAGCAGAGTTGATCATTTGGAGTGACATCCTTATTAAACACTACAATGAAGAGAAAGAAACGTTGGGGAACGTTAGTTCTGATCCAGAGGTTTTAAAGTAGCCAAGAATGAAGAAACAACTCCAAAGAAACGAAACTACTTTACTGATAACGTCGAGGGAGCCTTGTACAAGCAATATGCAGGAACTCCGTTTCGTAGCCAGTAGTTTTCGAGTTAGGAGGAAGTTGGTTCGGCGACTTGCAGCTCCAGCCATGAAACACTCAGGGATGATGGTTCAGTTCCTGAAAGGAATGTATATTCCTATACTTTCTTCAATCTCAACCAGAACTTCGCCCAAGGTAGCTGGAAAACTTTTCTTCTCTTGTAGACAGTAGACCTTGTCACTTTTATTTCGATACTTTTCACCAATATTTTATTAATTAGTATGAAATTCATTCGAAGACTAGATCTGGTTCTTTTTTATCATTTCTGTCGGAGAGTGCAATTTATTGTGTAGTTAACAGTAAACGTGATGCTATTTAGAGCATTACTTTGTTGCTTTGATTTTGAAAATTATGGAAATAAAACCAAGCATTCAATTTTGTTGAGAAGATATCTGCAGCATAATTAGGACCAAGACGACGATATCTTTGTATAAGAATAGCAATTAGGAAGAAGATGGCCACACACTCGTGCACTTGAACTATTCCAAAAATATGTCAGTAATACTATTCGTTTGGACTTATGACATTCTAGTAGAAATTCTTTCTTTTAGAAATGATAGTGCATTTTCATCGTTATTTTTCATGGTTATGGAATTATGGAAATCGTCCAGCGAAAACAATTGTGAATTGATTGCCAAGGCATTTGTAGCCTACTTTCATATATCTTTTTGATTAATGATTTTTCTTTAAATGATAATTTTTTTTGTTCGTTCAGTTTTTAGCTTGTGTTATTTCAATTCGTTTTTTGGAAGACTCTTGGATAGATCATCGTTTGATTTAATGGTTTGCGTGTATCTATTGATATGATAATAGACTCCTTTCCATGGTGTAAGTCTCACGTGTTTTCTTCTGAGTAGTTGAGCCATTTTTCGAGTTTGGATAGGCGAAACTGAAACGACTATTTTTTTACTAGTGTCTATTTACAATTTTTTTCTCTCATATATAAGTCTTCATGGAAATAAATATATATAAATATATTGAAATTGTGAACTAAATTTAACAGTTCAAATTAGTATAACAGAATTTGTCGTAGACTTAAATGACGATAATTTGTGGAAATAGATAATACAATTTATCTTATAAATTGTTGCTTCGTGTTTAATGAAGTTAGAAAAGAAGTAATCTATGGCAATTCTATATTCGTCTATGATAGGGCATGATATTTTCAGAGCAATTTTTGAAAGGTTTTAAGTTTAATAACGTTTGGGATTAATTCTTGACAGCTTTGGAAAGCTGAATTAAGGTATTGCAATTTTGTGCATACGATTTATTGTGTTAGTGAAGCGAATATTTGACATCATTGGATGGTCAATATTAATGCTGTATATTGTACTCGTAGTCTTTTGAGAAGACATTAACGTTGTCATTGCGTTTTAGTAAGAGTGAAATTAGCTTTTGAGCTATCACTATTTGGATATGAAGTAGTTGTAGTAATCGTGAATTGGAATCACGAATGTTTTTCTTATATGCTTGTTTTATTCAAGTAGCCCTACGTTTTATTCTTACCTAGTAGGATTTGCCGGAGATAAATTGCTTATATCATGACACCCATATTTAAGTAACACAGCCACTTCTCGAATAACTTTAATTAATTCATGCAACATGATACATGTGATATTTCAGTAATTTTAGCAAAAATATACTCCATTCTTTGAAGCATATAAATAGTTAATAAACTATTTTCATAACTAGTAACACTATTCGATTATCTTAATTGATTGTTGAATGCATCGAATTAAGAAAATGATAACCTTGAAACATACTTGTAAAATTAAATGAAGATGGGCAGCGTTTATTACAAAATCCTAATTAAGGATATAACTTGTATATAAAATGTAAAATATGTATAAATCTTTAATAAGGGTATAACATCAGTACATAATGTAATATTGTATTTTTCTTGTAATTTGTTCAGCGGATGATATGAGCAGTAAGTTGGGGCCTTATTGTAGGCATTTATTTAAACTATTTTTTCATCATTTGATCTAAAGAAGCTTTTCTTTAATTTTGTGTCTAATTGACGGACATTCATCATTAATCAGTCAATAAACGGAATTTAATTTTAAAAGAATCTTAGAACGACTGGTGTTTTCTATCAGAAAAGGGGAGTGCGTTAGGAGGACCAGTGGGTAGTTTTTCCTTGAGTTTGCTTAAACTTAACGCCCGAGATATTTTATTTTATTTTAGAGTCTCTTGTTCGAGTTCTTTTGAGCTTCGTTTCATCGTAATTTTATACACCACTGGCATCTTCGTACCGCATTCTTTAATATCGACGTATCCTGATCCCTGGTTGATCCTAGTTGGTAGGTTTTTCAGAGGTCATTTCAGCCGGGAACTTCTAGAATCTACGATCCAGCTTTTCCATCGGATTGCAACAGGTAAGACCACGTGGATTACGGGTACTGTACCATCCCGGCATTTGACCGAAGACGAAGTGGGAAACCACGTAAAACCACTTCGAGGATGGCTGAGGTGGGAATCGAACCCCCTCTACTCATTTGGACCACCCGAGGCTGAGTAGACCCCGTTCCAGTCCTCATGCCACTTTGCAAATTTCGTGGCAGAGCCGGAAATCGAACCCAGGACCTCCGGGGCGGCAGCTAACAATTTTGACCGCTACGCTACGGAGGCGACATTATTATTATTATTATTATTATTATTATTATTATTATTATCGTGTGGCCTCCGGAGAGGCCGAGTGCAGGTATTTCTAGTTGACGCCTGCGGGCAACCTGCGCGTCGTAATGAGGTGACGTCACATACACCCAGTCCCCGAGCCACCGGAATTAACCCCAGGAGATTAAAATTCCTGATGACTCGGCCGGAAATCGAACCCGGGGCACTTTGGGCCAAAGCTAACCATTTAGCCACGGATCCGGACACATATTCCAGTAGTAGGGCCAACTTGAAATGACTTGTGTTGACCGACTGAAAACAACAATATTAATATTGTTAATATGGCAACACTGAAAAATGGCTTCAAATACTTCAATCGATATAATTGGGCACATGAAGTTGTTGGCCGACTGAAAAGGAAATATTTTATCATCTTTTACAGCTTTAATATACGTTTGTGGAACGTGGACGGTAATGTGTGCCAAGTGCATGACAGATGTTCGCGAGCACCTGACAACCTCAGATCGGCGCAATTCCATTATTCACACAGATCTTACTTTAAGGAATATTTTCATAAATATTGAATGGATTCCAGTATCGATACATATTCAATCACTTACGGATACACTGAATACATCACGAAGAAGGTAGTAAAGAATATGTAGGTATACCTCATTGATCCACGCGAAGCGAGGTTTTTTCGTCTGTGCTTTGAAGTATTTCTGTCCCTCAATGCAGGTGTTACCAGAATGTATTGCACCATATAGGCTACATTTTTGGCGAAGCAATTTCATTTCTTAATATTCCTTCTGAAAGGCATCCATCCTTAACTTATCAGCTTTGGGATCCGTTCGCGAGATGTGTGGTGCTTTGGGATATTAAAATAAAGAGAATCTTTCACTGATCAAAGAAGTAAGAGAATCCATAAACATTTCTGCAATGGGAAGCTTCAGTCGAGCGAACCGTGGGTCAAACCTAAGAGTTGACACCACAACTCCAAGTGTGACTTGACCCCACTTTTCTTGACACTCATTATACAGTACTGTAGGTGAGGTATATCAAGCAGAACTCCGGGATTTAATGGCTGCATCACAGTGCATAGTGGATCGAAATCGAAATCTAGGAGGACAACATTATTTATTTTCATAATTAAAAAATCAAAATGTATTACTTCTACAGCATTCTCATATAATTATCGCTCACTATTCTGGGATATAAACGCATCTTAGTGTAAATCTGTCACCACTTTTCGAGCAGTCTGAATTGGAGGGTGAATGTAAGTGGCTGTGGTTTGGTTGTCTTTGTGGTTAGTGTGATGCTTTAAGATGGAACATGCAGCTGAAGGTATGATCTTTGTAACGTGTTTCAGTTATTAAAAGGCGTAATTGTTAGGTAATTTTAGCTATATTTGCATTATATAACATTGAACTATAATTTTTAAATTATATTTCACTTAGATTTTTAGTGTGTAGCGTCACTCTGCGTCACTTTCTACTTAATGTTAAAATGTAGATAAAGTCTTGTAGTTTACGCCTGTTATAAGATTTTTTGCATCTTTTTAAAACTTACTTAGTTATTTTACGTTTTAGAAGATACCGCGCAACCAGTTCTCACACGTTTACAACTGTTTGAAGCACTGGGTTCGACGATTATGTCAAAAGTGGAACTTTGTTACTTTGTTAAAAGTAAATTAGGAGTAGAAAATTGTTCTGAAGAGATAACTGAATGCTCTATCCAACTCCTAGTCATAGACAATTTCTTGCATGTGTAGACGCAGCTTTAAGAAAATGGTCTTAACTGATGTTTATTATGAAGTAATCAAATTATATACGTTGCTTTTATTCTAAATTCATGATTAAAATGTAAAAATAATTTTGTCCTCCTAGATTTCGATTTTGCCCCACTATGCAGTAGAGTAGCAACAACAACAGTTACTGTGATTTAAAGGCAGCACTCAAATCATTAAACGACAAGAACAACTTAACACAATGGTTACTGCAGTATTAATAATAATACCGTATGGCCTCGAGTGCCGGGTACAAGCTTTGTTACTTGACACCCAGAGAGCAGCTTGCATGTCGAATTTAGTCGTTCATTGGAACGCTATGAAAGTCAAGGAGGTTAGATATCTAAGCTCCTTGACACTATAGCGCTTTCTAGTAGAGAATGGAGTAACATTGTGTTGGCAGAAAATCCCAATATTAATATTGCCATAATGAATACGGCCCACTGAATTCAAATGGGTTCCTTAACATGCCAACATGCATGTCGTGATATAAGTCATCTTTCAAAAAGCACTTACCACGGCCAGAAGCGAACCTGCAAGCTTAGGATTGAAAGACCGACAGGATAACCACTCACCCACCGTGGCAGTGGCGTAAGTAGGATTCGCTTCCGAATGGGCATGAGCGGAACTAATTGCGTTTTTCGTTTGTGTTTGTTGTTTTGTACGTCTTTTCTTTTTGCCATGTGTCTTATGTTTTTTGTAGTATAGTAGTTTTCTGATTTTGCTTTTGAATTTTTATTTTTGCTCTGTGTTTTATTTTATTTTCGTTTTGTTTGTGCGTTTGTTTTCTGATTTTGCTTTTTTTGAATTTTGCTTAGTGTTTTTGTTTGTCTTCTGCTTTTGTTTTTTAAAATTCTGCTTTTCGTTATGTGTTTTCGGTTTTCTGTTTGTTTTTGTTTTTGAATTTTGCTTTTAGCTTTGTGTTTTTTGTCCTTGGATTTGTATTTATTTTCTGCTTTTGCTATCTTTTTAGTTCTGATTTTTGCTCTGTGTTTTCGGTTTTGTTTTCTGATTTTGCTTTTGAATTTTACTATTTGCTTTCTGATTTGGTCATGCATTTATTTTTCTTCTTGCTTTGTGCGGGAGGCAACATAAGACAATATAAGACTCGCATTCGCTCGTTTTATAAACATACTCGTGTCTTAATTATTGGCATTATAAGCTCGTTGCATAATGTACTATTATATCATATTTGCTGAAAACAATTATAATTTATTAAGGGTCTGTTTTTCAATCTCTGGATAAAAGTTATGGACACCTAGTCCCCAAGTAACGTGTTTTTCAATGCAAAGTTTTGCGACTCTGGTGTCAACTGATTGAAACACAAACCACTTGGTCAAAGTCTTCGTATCAGTATTTAAATGATGATATGCTTTAATATGAAACATTGTAACTAATCGGAAATGGCGGTATTATGTTTCTGCACAATGGCTATTCAGATATTAACCCACATTGCGGTAATGCAGTTATTAATACAGTGTATATATATGTGTGTTTATACGGGAACTGGGCTTGCCTTCCATGGCGGTACGTGAAAATAAGTATTCGTCTTGTACTCTAAATATCGGTGGTTGTAATAGCTGCGATGATAGCGTCTTGTCTACGAATCATGATGTCTCAGCTTCGAACCCCCAGTCCCGGTAATTATTTTTCTACCAGATTATCGATTTAAACGATATTTATCATAACATTATGCGTCAATTCTACAGAATCGACATGGAATTACGATTTATCTAATTTTTATTACAATATTGTGCACCAAGCAGAAGTAGGGAAATTTGATTGTAATGAAAAGTTATGCGAACTCTGGTGTCAACTGATTGAAACACAAACCACATGGTCAAAATCATCGTATCCGTATTTAAATGATGATATGCTTTAATATGAAACATTGTAACTAGTCGGCAATGCCGGTCTAATGTTTCTACACAATGGCTATTCAGATAGTAACCAACATTGCGGTAATGCAGTTATCAATATAATATATATCGATGTGTTTATACGGGAACTGAGTTAGTCTTTCAAGGCGGTACGTGAAAATAAGTAACCATCTTGTACTTCAAATAGCTGTGGTTGTAGTAGCTGCGATGATAGTGTCTTGGTCTGCGAATCATGAGGTCCGAGGGTCGAACCCCAGTTCCGGCAATTAATTTTGCTACCAGATTATCGATTTAAACGACATATATCATAAGAGTATGCGTCATTTTAACAGAATCTACATGAAATTACGATTTATCTAATTTTTATTACAGTATTATGCACGCAGCAGGAGTTGGGAAATTTGATAGTATTGAACATTATTTCCAGTAGTATATAGTGTGACCTTTATGCATATCTGATAGCATAAAGTCCACATATTATTCCAACAAAATTTAATTCATGTCTCAAAGCCGATGTGGGAATGGAAGTTGCTTGTGAAACTAGAAGGACAAAAGGACGGTTCGTACGTGACTTGAAGAAGCTTTCTCCCAGCGCGAACAAAGGTAGCAGGAAAGAGAAAATCCACATCTGGACACCAAATGCACCAGACAACGCGCGAAGGTCGTTCAACTGCGCGGGCAAATGCAGAAAACTCAACGATTACCTACCAAATAAACCCCGCCCATTTGAAAGGAATTAGAGCAGTAATTGGAATACAGAAACAGGAGTTATACCATCGTATAGGGGATGATCCCAGCCTCTCAGAAATATCATCAAAATTTAAATCGGATTATTCTGTGATTTTTGCCAGAATTAAAATGAAATCAGGGGGTGGATTTGAAACGACCAATGGCAGTGAGTGACGCTAGACGCGATCAAATCCCGCCGAAATTGAGGGACAATGAAGCAAATTACGGAGCTCATTATCTAACGATCCTACGATCGGATTTTGAATATGAAGGAGTCATTGAGACATTGGGAATGAGGACGTTCTAAGGAGCTAGTTCACATATTCATGTGAGTATTATTTTGGAAATAAATTCTGAGAACCCCCTACTCCACGTCCCTTTAAGAGAAATCGTATAAATAATGGATTGAAACACAGCGAAGTTAGTCTACTCTGGGGCAACATCAGCGGCGGAAGCCCGTGCCGCGAGCCTTCGGACAATACGGTGAGTTTTACAAGTTCTATAAGTATACTTTGGGGCATCGTCAAAGGCGAAAGCCCGTGCCCTGAGCGTTCAGAAATTAACATTTTACAAGTTTTATAAGTCTTAATATACGCTGTGGACGCGAGAGCCTGCGTTGAGGCATAAGAATAATTAACATTGTTACAAGTTATAAGTAGGAGCTAGCATACCTCCGAAATTGAACATCGCTAAGTATTCGCGGGTGCAAAGTAGAACAGTGCATATCATAACAGTATGACGCAGTTGTAATGATAGGTATATGAGATAGGAGCTTCATGTACGAGAACCGTGCATTGTGTTAATGGTAATAATTCACAGTGGACCTTTGTTTTTGGTGAAATTTTGAGAAAAACCGTGTGTAAATTCTCCTCCTATCAAGATGAATCAACTATTGAAGAAGACTGATATCATGGACCAGAACCGCATCAGGACATATGAGAGATAAGTAAATATTGTATGGGGCATGAGGGTCATAATGTTTCCCATTATTGGGGTCGGATAAGTCTATCTCGATCATAAGCAGTTATGATAGAAATAGATATTTTAGGCGTACCGGGCATGTTTGTGTAGATTTGTGTGTTTATCAATAATGAGAATTTTGTGTGTTTTATAATGTAATAAGTATATGAGCATCAAAGTGTTATTTTAAATATGGTTTTGTTTTTGGGATGTCATTATCTTGTGAATGCACAGTCAAGGGAATATTTGTTTGATAGTGCTTATGCACAATGTAATTGTAAAAGCTAAATGGGGAAGACCGCTCGATAGTGTGACAAGACCAGTAAGTGACAATGAAATTATGAGAGTAATGAGTATGGTAAGTGATTATCACGCGAAGGTACAAAGTGGTAAGACAAGAATGGCTGGAAGGTATTATGAGATCTATTCAGATAAGGCTAAGAGTCGATCTTGGGTCGAGCAGAAATAAGGCGGATGTGGTATTCCCGCGGTCTTCGATGATATAATGGTGAGTGAAATAATAGCGGAGGTGATATTCCCGCATTCTTCGACGATATATAAATGGTAAGTAAAATGATTGAATTCATTATCTGATGAGAGCCCACTTTAGCTCCGTCGGAAAGAGGTTGAATTGCTCGAGCCCAAGGCAGGTAAAAGGGAGTCTTAAGAAGCAGGTAGAAATTGGTTAGCCGTCTGAATTCTCAAAGCAGCCAGGAAGGTTGTGCTGGCCTGCTGGTTAGCATGGAGAAAGCACGTCTGTCACAAGGTCGAGTTTGGCATTGTATTATATGAAGGGAGGCAGTCCAACTCCCCGGGGTTTCATTTATATGCCGCTTCAGGAAGCGAGATGTTCTAATTGTAATTATTTTTGGAGTGCATTCATTATGTTGTTGTTTATTAATAGTCACGGCGCACCGGCAGCCGAAGTATTTATTTGATGCTTCATGTATGTTGACTTGTTTATTTTACCATAATTAACGGAGTTATAGCTCTGAGTGAAGTAATTGCTTTAAAGTTATAAAAACACACATGCCCGTAACCTAGAATAAACCTATTGCCTTCATTATCTGACTCTTGTGAGGAAAGATGATGATTGTACGAATAGACGTGTCCGATTTCCCAAAGAACAAGTTTTGCAAGTTATAAAAATGAGTGCGCAATATTATTGTGATAGAATGGCTGGTTTATTTAAGCCACAGTTATTTGAATTAAGTCTGTTGACAATAACTCTTGGACTTGAAGCAGTGGACTGCCGTAAAATAGACTATTTTCTATTCCTGGTTTCAGCCAGTGTGAAACATTATTTTGCATTTTTTTTGATATTGTTGTTTTTCAGTAATTTAAGGGAGTTGATTTTATTTTATTTGTCTATGGTTGGGAGAAAAGGGAGATGATGTTTTTGTGAAATAAATTATTTTATATTAGGAGTTCTCTGACCTACTGATTATAAGATAAGCCTCCTGTGATCCTGTGACAATATTCCTAGGATGTTTAGTATAAGTTAGAGCCACCCCGAACAGAGCACCACCCGAGTGAGAGTCGGCATCCTAGGAGAACGCGGAAGGGTATAATAGGTAGGCTAGGGACTATGGTGTCATTCCTCCTCTTAATTTACACTATAATAGGTGATGTTTGTTCAAACAAGTGTGACAGTAACATATCTCCAATTCAATCTATACATTCATCATAGTACCAGCGTACCAGTATGAAAGCTGAGCGTAAATTAACATTTTAAGAATGCCCTCCTGTGTAGTATACGAGTAGGATAACATGTCAGATGCTACACATCATATGCGACTAATGTAAGGCTCGTATCTTGTTTTTCTTATTTATTCGTTAACTTTGGAATGCACTCTCTAAGTCAGGTGATTTCAATCCATAGTTCATGAATCATTGAACAGTTCAAGAGCGTTCATTAGTGAAAACACTCCAAATCCCTCTGCTCTAAATTCACACGAAAAGTACAAAGTAATCAAAACAATACGTGTGACATTTTTCATTACTGGTAAGGCTCTTCTGTTAGTGGAAAATCTAAAAAATCATTTTACTTTGAGTTTCTGAAAAGAAAATATAATTAAGACTCTTGGTTAAACATTTGAAGTAATTTCAGCGCCTTCCAATCATATTTAGTGCATTAAGCGAACCGGGACGTGGGAATCGATAGACATATGTGGCTTCCTATGTTTAATTACATATCTCAGAAACTAAAATAGATATTTCCTTGAATGTTCTTTTGGTATATTCAGAGTACATTCATCATTATTGGCATAAAATTTGAAGCCTTTATATTGGATATTGTGTGTCAGAGAGAGCATTATAAAAGCAATCTTAACATAAATATATTGTTAAAAATTCCCTTAACTCATATCCCTTTTTCTGAGCAAATACTCAAACCAGACCCAACAAACGTTGCACGCATAATATTTAAACAATGTTTGAGCTACTGAAGTAAAAGGATTGTCCCATTGTTTACAGCAGTTGAGTTTTTTATTTACATCCTTGTTGAAAACTTAAATTTTTTGTAAAATTATCAGTGCTTTTCAAGCTGGACTCCATGAACTAATCAAGATAACTGAATAAATTTACTTCCACTAGTAGATATATATATAGTGTCTTAGAGGCTACCAAGTTTCAAATGCATTGAGCAGATAGTTTCCGACAAAATGGTACATGAAGTTTCAAAAAATATGACTTAGGGAAAACATAAAAAGAATGTTTGCCTAGTAGCTACAGTATAGCCTTAAAACATTATGTTTAAACATAATTTTATTGCATCATTAATTGATACATCAAATTCTTCAGAAAAGATGGGAGGTTTCTTTAAGCTAAAAAAATTGACGTTTTTGAGCCTATCACAGGTCCCGGTTCCCTGGGGGGGGGGGGGGGAAATGAATAAAAGTAGTATTTTTTATATTCGCCCATAATTTACCTTACGGTATCAAGATTTTAATTCCAAAATATTACAGTTCAATACCATCCGTAAATGTGAGAAAAATTAGTATATGTAAATGCATACCCACTTCTGTAGGAAGAATGTGAGGATAATCTGACATCATCAGATGATGAAATTGGAAACGAAGGCTCATCAAAGGAGAAATTCAATGATAAAACAGCTGGAGGAATAAGACAAATCAGAGGAAAATGGATATTGTCTGCACTAATTCATTAGATGCGCGACAATACAATATAAATACACTCAAATCTTAGATTCAAGTTTTCCATAACTTACATTTTGTAGGTTTATTGTACCTTTTCTCCTACAGTGCATACAGTGATGAAACTTGGTATGCTGCTGTAAACCATTATTCTAAATAACTTCCTGGAACAATTTGCTTTTTAAGAACATATTTTGGATTTTAACGGGTAACAAGTCATTTTTTTTAAAATAAAATTATGTCCATCAGATTCTGAAGTGCTGTTAAAAATAAATTAAATAAGATATCAAAAATTTGTTCCTCAGATATCTGTAACCTGGTCTTTAGATATTACATGTCAAATTTTGTAATTTACAATGTGATGGTTTTGTAGAAAAGGTACATATTAAGGGTACATGTTTCAGAAAATTCAAATATTCCTAGCTGAAGAACCATTTGCATTATCACCACGAAAATCAACACAGACATGTCTAGCACACTGATAATCATGTGGTAACATTATATCGCATTTTCTTTAAAACTCTGGGAGTTACAAGACGTCTTTTACTGGAGTGCAATTTTGCATACGTCCCCCCTCGCCGTGAAAAGGATAAAATGTTTGGAATACTGGCGTCGAGACTAATAATTTGGACTCCTCTGTAGTAACAATTCTATTTCTAGCCAAACGTGACTTTGTCGCAACCATGAGTCACTACAGTGTCTTCTTTCCCCCTAGGCCCACACTGTCAGATCAATGAACGACTGCGGGAGGCAACGACCGAATGTTGCTGCGTCGAGAAGAGTACACAACTCGAATAAGAACCTTCACCGTATCAACAATTAGAAGGAAATGACAAACGTCCTGATCGTACAGTGTTGAGTCACAATAGATTTGTTTACATAAACGTGCAGTAAAACAAACGGAAAATGAAGTCAAACAGGATCATTACACGCCATTTAATTAAAGCCTAGCCTGTAATCCGAACTTCCCCTCAGTCTTCTCCGCAACAGCATGTGATATACAACCCTCCTTAACATGTCTCCTAATTCTAGAATCCCATTACATCAACATTTACAGTTTACGCCTGGCGGATTCAGTGCCTTTACTACACATTCCGGAAAATGCATATAAATACAGTAGGCGTAAAATGTCCCGAATAATAATTATCTCCCAGAATTTAATTACAACGTCACAGGAAAGCATCTGTATGTTAGAACACTGTTGGTTGTAAGAGAGTGGGAATGTAGTGATTACAGGTGTTCCGAGTTCATTTTCTGTATCACGGGTTACTTAAATATGAGTCGTCCAGTTACAAAACTCGTTTAATCCACTTGTGAATAAGAATAATTTACATGAGAAAGGTTTCTCTGGACTTTGCCTCGCGTATCTTTTGTGTTGGTTATTTTCTACTTTTTTCTTTTTGCTTTGTGTTTTGGTTTTTTGGTTTTGTGTTTGCTTTGTGCTTTTGCTTTTGAATTTTACTTTTTGCTTTTCTTTCTTGGTTTTGGTTTTGTGTTTGTTTTCTGCTTTTTTTAATGTTGCTCTTTTGTTGTGTGTTGCTTGTTTTTTGTTTTCTGCTTTTGCTTTTGTTTTGAATTTATCGTTTTGCTTCGTATTTTTGTTTTTTGTTTTATGTTTGTTTTCTGGAAAATGAAAATAAAACAAAACAAAATAAAACAAAATAAGCAAAAAAATCAAAATAAAAAAACAAAATAAATCAAAATAAACAAAAGAAAATAAAAACAAAATAAAACTAAACAAAAAAATTAAATAAAACAATTTAAAACAAAATAAAACAAAATAAAATAAAACAAAACAAAATCAAAATAAAACAACACAAAACAAAACAAAATAAAGTAAAATAAAATAAAATAAAATAAAATAAAATAAAATAAAATAAAATAAAATAAAATAAAATAAAATAAAATAAAATAAAATAAAATAATTTATTAATACATATTTTTACGACATGATCCTTATGCACAAGTGGATTAAACGAGTTTTGCAACTGGACGACTCATATACGAGAAGTGTAAATAAGGGTTCGTAATTTTAATCGATTAAGTTATGTTTACGAATAATCGATTATTCGAAGCAGAAAAATCGATTAATTGCTACAGAATGCGTACACATTAACAATTTTAAAAAATTGGTAAATAGATATAGCCTATCCGCATTGAGTGATAGAATTGATAAATTGAAAATCCGCACTGATCAATATTATATTCTGTATTTCCAGTGTAAGAACCTGGCATATTTGGCGGGAACGATAGTAAAAGGCCGCTGCGGGTTCCTATTGGCTGGATTTTGACAATTAGCAGCACACGTGGCCAGCGCATTGCTCACGATTCAGTGCTGCCTGTGTCTGAGTTGTTTCATTGTCATCGTTTCGATTACTTTTAGTATCGAGTTTTAATATTTTTGTTTCCATTTTTACTTCGATACTAACTTACGAGTAGGTACAGCACAAGTTACTGTTTCCTGTCATACCGGAGTGTTCAAATTACCGTCTTTCTTTCAATAGCCTACAAATCGACAATTTAAAAAGACTGCAATAATGACGCTACAGAACGGCTTGTTTGTGTGTTCGGCTAAAAACTTCTTTACCGTAACATTACATATGTGGAATGACAAAAGCTATTTGGTATTGACCGTACTGAGTCGTGATACAGTGAGTGAGTGGGTGAGTGACCTTGGTGTTATTATGATGTTGTTTCTGTGTTCAACTGCTGTAAACTGTGAATGACCTCCACCCTGAATGTTGTTTCATCTTGAAGGATAATTGCACGGTGAGTGCTGATATATTCATCATCTGATTACTTTGTATTTTGTATTAGCGGTAATCTATATTTGTATAGCTGTTTCGACCCGGTCTCGTATTTATTGAATAACGGTGATATAGCTTCGGTGTGTTATTTATTTGTTTATGTACCGTATTTCTCAAATTGAATGTCCTCGACGTTGACTCAGGATCGACATTTACATTATATTGCGCATAATAGTACCGAAATAATGTCCGAAGTGTAGCCCTGTGTATATTTGAATCAGCTGATCTAAATCAACCATATAAATTTTGCAACACAGCTCAGCTGTTCCAAACTCCCGCCATTTACTTCACGATCTTTCTTTTGATATACAGAGTTAAGAGAAGTTGTTTAATGAAATATTAAACGATGTACATGTTTCGGAATATCAATGATTCCATCCTCAGCGAGAAAATGTTACACCTTAAAAATTAGTAAACCATTGAAGAATCATTTTGAATTTTCGACTGATTTTTGACAATATTTATTTACGTTCAATTTCGAAAAATCTTCCAATTTCTAACCACGATTTACATGCCATCTCACATATCTGCATTGGAAAAGAAGTCTCATATGAATATATTTTTCGAAATACCAGTAGAATATCAGCGAAGCCTCCGTGGCTTAGGCGGCAGCACGCCGGCCTCTCACCGCTGGATCCGTGGTTCAAATCCCGGTCACTCCATGTGAGATCTGTGCTGGACAAAACGGAGGCAGACAGGTTTTTCTCCGGGTACTCCGGTTTTCCCTGTCAAAATTTCATTCCAGCAACACTCTCCACTATCATTTCATTTCATCTGTCATTCAGTTAATCATTGCCCCAGAGGAGTGCGTCAGGCCTCGGCAGCCGGCACAATTCATATCCTCGCCGCTAGAAGGGGGCTTCATTCATTCCATTCCTGACCCAGTCGGAGACTGAAAGCAGGCTGTGGATTTTCATTTCAGGAGAATATCAGCATAGCATTTTAAAGTAGTTTCTCTAATTTCAGATCAATTCATATATTTACAAGTTTTTCATAATTTAAATTAACAGTAGGCCTATTTGTAAGGATATCCAATTTTTAGCCTATTTTCATTTTATGAAAAATAAAAGGCTTATGAGATCACCTCTTGTCCGTGTGTGTGTGTGCGCGTATGTGTCTATGATGTGTGTATGTGTCCCCCCTAATAACTTCTAAACGGCTGGAGCGATTTCAATGAAACTCAGTAAGGTTAAAGCACCATTTTGACCGACCCCAACCGTGCCCTACAAAGTTTTTTACGTCTCACCAATCCAACATGGCGGCTGTGCGAAATATTTCACAAGCATTCAATATCTCCGAAACTATTACCGATATTACCCTGAAATTCTGTGCGGGAAAAAAGAGAACTACTAGAAGTTCACCTATGTGACCTTTGAAAACCTGGTAACTATGAAACCAACATGGCGGCCAAGCGAATTTGCGACTTTTAAATAGACTTTTCTCGCGATTTAACCAACCAAACGCAATGTACCTTGGTACAGTATATGTATATACACATTGTAATTCACCGACATCTAACTTCGTTCAATTGTTTACATAACCTCAAGATGGCGACTGTGCGAAATATTTCACCGGTATTCTATATCTCTGAAAATATTACAGTTAACACCTTGAAATTTTGTACGGAGATAAAGGGCACTACTGGAAGTTCAACTACGAAACTTTCTAAAACCGATTAACTACAGAACGAACATGGCGTCCACGCAAAGTTGAAAGTTTTAAATAGACTTTTCTTGCGATTTAATAATCCAAACGCAATGAAACTTGGTACAGAAAATGTTTATACACATTGTAATGGATTGGTATTTAATTTAGTTAAATTGTTTACATAACCTCAATATGGCGGCTGTGCGAATTTTAAAATTAAGTTTTTATTTCTTGTGTCGTAATCATGCGATCGAAGTGAAAGTTTGAATAAAGGACCTAGGCAATAATTTTTTTTAATGGTACATGAATCTATGGCCTATACATATATCAATCCAACATGGCGACCATCCGAAATATTTAGTCGGATCTCAATATCTACGAATCTATTACAGCAATCAAACTGAAATGTTGTATGTTGATAGTGGCAATTAACATAAGTAGATTATATGAAAATAGAATTTAGTTCTTCACGGAACTACTTGTTAAATAATTACGGTTCCTTCTTTGTAAAACTAGGCTATCCATAAAACAAAAGAAATCAAAAATGTCCCTGTCCTAAATTGCAAACATTGAACAAAAGTTCAAAATCTTGGTTGAGAACTCTTCGTTTTCTTTTTTCGAAACCCTTTCCAATTTGATTGATGTCTGTCCTTCCACTGTCACTGACTCTTATTTGATTATTGTTAACAAACGCAAGGAGCAAAAAGTAACATTTTCAACCCTCATTATTCGAGATCGTCGACATTTCTTTCTCCGGTATGTTATATTCATTGTTCTTTATGTTGGCAATTCCTTCTTCTAGTTAAGTTAGTTATTGTAGTTGTACGGGGTGGAACAGTGAGATCATCTGCCCTTATTCCTTCTTCCAGTATGTAGGTTAGGCATAAGTTAGTAGAAGTTGACCACTCATTCTTGGCTGTTACCGTGAAGTTCTGACTTCGATTCCCTGGCAATACATTTAAATCTGACCTGAAGACTGGAATGCCGTTCATCCAGCATCGTGATGCAAATTTGATAAGAAGTGTATTCAAATCCTACCTCAAACATCCCGGAAGTGGTTTCGCGTGGTCTCCCCACCTCAACTCCAAGCAAATGCCGGGCTGGTGCCTAAATTAAGATCATGCTCGTCTCGTCTCCCACTTAAATCCCAGCATCAGTTATAAGCACATACACTAGAACAACAATGGCACAGGTTATCAGAGACATTCCACACACACACACCCTGATCAAGGGACACATGACCGCGATGCCGCAAAGCAACAACAACAAACCTTGCATTCTTCCTCCCTATCGTCCTTCCTTCCATTCGTCCTACCTTCCTTTTTTCTTTCCTTTCGTCCTTCCATTCTTCCTTCCTCCCTTTCATCCTTCCTTTCTTTCTTCTTTCCTTTCGTACTTCCTTTCTTCCATTCTTCCTTCTTTTCTTGCATTATTCCTTCATTTTATCCGTACCTCCTTTCGTCCTTACTTTCTTCCATTCTTCCTTCCGTCCATCCTTTCTTTCTTCCTTCCACTCCACCTTCCTTTCGTCCTTTCTTTCTATCTTCCATTCGTTCATCCTTCCTTCCATTTTTCCATATTTCCTTTCTTTCTTCCTTCCATTCTTCCAGGCTTCTTTTTTGTCATTCTTCCCTATCTTTCTTTCTTTTTTATTTCTTTATTTCTATATTTCTTTCTTCCTTCCATGGTCTATGAAAGAGCCACCATCCCGTTTTTTTTTTCTTCCAGAAACAAGATAAAAATATTTCAAGATGATCAACGTTGTGATTCGACACTCAAACTGTCTCCAATATCCGTGGCAATATCCATCGCCCTTAACGGGATCCCAATCGCAAATTGGTAAAAAGCAATTAATACAATTTTGCTCGAGGGAGTTATTCTAAACTAATAGCTAATTACAGCATATCAGGAAACCAATGAAATGTCATATTATCTTTACTGATGAGAAAATACTGTCTCAGTAAGTAATACATGTCGTATGTTATTGCGCTGCAAATGAATTATTAATGAGTTCTATTTGAAGCAATATTTAAATGATGTGAACACAAGGATAACTGTATGTGTGTTTGAACATCATGTCAATTCCCACAGCCATGAAACGAATGTATCAAACCATTTCTTCACAGTCCACATAACTTATGGGGCAGATAACTTCCATATTTCGTCTCTTGAGACAAACATTACCACTACCATCACCAGGGGTATACAATAATTTTATGGGTGGGGGCTTCCCACTTGCGAACCCCATCTCGATAGCTAATTTCCCCGTTACTTGAGTAACTTATGCTACCAGAGGACGTAAAATGTGATAGTAAAACATTTTCATGTCATTTAAATTTAACAATCCCTCCCTATATAATACTGCTAAGGTCCCATTCCAGTTTTGTACCGAAAATAAGGTCCTATTAACACCAATCTACTCATATGGAGTACCTACAGGCTCCGCATAACCCAATGTGTGCGCGAAACACACTCACTTATTCATTAAATGCCTCACAATTAAATAAATACCATTATGCACTCGAAAATAGGCTTATAAAGTCATAAAATAAACTCATGAAGGAATGGCAAGTCATGTCGTTTCCAGGCAACGGTAGCTATTGACGAGATACGGCCGACTGGATGAGAGTAGCGCTCTCCACTACTGGTATAGAAAATGAGGCTCTTTACATGAAATCCCGTTAGTTACTCTACTGCTCATACAGCACTGTCAACCCAGTAAAGCTTAACAAAGACTTGACACTATTTGTACCGCGGCGTACTGCTAGGCGAACCTGCCGCTAGAGCGCAGGGCAGCAAGTTGGCATTGGCAAGATGCCTAACCTATATGTATTTCTGTATTTCCAGACTTTATTTATGCTTTGCCTTTCTTGCATTGCATTGGCATGTTTACTTTTGCCTGAACATATGTGAACGAGGAAAGACCTACAATAGATATAGTTCGTTGTGTTCTTCTCATGTGCATATGCCGTTTAACAACAATAAATACATTTCTTCAATATTTAAAACTTCCTTCTCCCACATTCTCCCCTACTACCCCATAAACCTACATTCACGTTGCGAAAGCTCGCACGGGCGCACTAGTTAAATATATTTCTCACGCATTTGTTAGGTGTTGTACTAAACGTCCTCTAAGATACTGACCTAAACCTAACTAACACTAAAGATTAAATAGTTCCATCTAGGGGTGTATATACAATTTTTCTATGGGAGGGGGATAGGGTGACTATCCGACGGCTTCGGTGGCGTAGTTGGTAGCATGCTGAGCTTCTATGCCCAAGATCGCGGGTTCAAATCCGGCCGAAGTCGTCGGATTTTTAAGAGCGTTACAAATCCCTCAGTATTCCTTCCTTCGGAGGGGAAGTAAAACCGGCGGTCCCATGTCATAGATTTATGGCATGTTAAAAAACCTTCCACTAATTACACCTTTGTGAAGCTAAATTGTATAGGTTAAGAATGTAAACAACGCTCTTAGGTTCCTACGTTCATTGCCAAGAGCCGACTGCGGTGGCGTCTGGTAGCTAAGTTCTGAACTATTAGTCGTTGACGGTGGCCTTTGGCGGAAAAAGTAGGAACTATTTGAAAAATTCAAAAGTCTGCAGTCCTTATTTGAATTTCAAAAAGAAACAGATACACACACTAATACAGTCATCACAGTTAACACCGGTTATCAGACAGATTCTACACACACCCAAAGTACACGGGGCTACATGACCGCGTTGTCGCAGCCCCTAAACTTAAGAACAAACCAACCAATCAAGGGTGACTATCCTCGAAAAATAAGAGTATTCTCAACGGATTGACACCGCAAAATAACCAGAAATATCAACCAAAATCTTAGAGCATATAACTTTGTGAAATTATTTTCGATAAGAGTTAATTGTAAAATTCTATGTTCATACAGCCTACAATTAGTGGCAATACAACATAACACACAAATACAATGTTATACTTAATGCATTTTCTATTATGTCCAATGGAGTATGAATGGCAAATATCTAAACATTTGTCAATTTATTAAGCACAAAGCTAAACAATATTTTAAATTAATTTATTACAAATTGATAATGTATTTCTCAAAAGTACCGTACTGTGGCATTCCTAGTTTTGCCTCATAAGGCTGAGTGTACCCCGTTCTAGCCTCAGATCAGAATTAGAATTTCTTGCGGAGCCGAGAATCGAATTCGGACCTCCGGGACGGCAGCTGAGAATGCTAGCCACTAATTTCAATCTTAATACTGTTTATAACTTAGCCAATAAGTTAAGATTAGGGTACAACCAAATTTACAATTATATTATGTTTTTACCAAAACTACAGTTTCTTAATTTTTATTGTTTCCTGTCGGGGGGAGAGGCGGGGGGGGATGGAGCCCCCACAGCCCCCCCCCCCCTATATACGCCCCTGGTTCCATCTGGAAATTAATTAGCACTGCCGCAACGTCAGTAGTAAACGGTACAGAAAACATGTCTAACAATGTCTCATATGATGAAATCGATCATTTTTTAAATTCGCTTAGTTTAACTTACAATAATGAGACGAAACTCGGCCTTCGCATGCAAATTTGACGGCAAAAACATTGGTGACTGGGCCGCATTTACTGACATTGAGGGCCATGAGTTGTGCACCCTTTGTCTAGACGTATAAAATACATGACTAGAGTCTGACCGCCAATTCGTGGCTAGAGCAAGTGTCAGGCAGTCGATTTAGAGGACGGGCAAATTAGCTGTGGTTACACTCTGTGTTACCTGTAGTACAATACAGCTCGAATGGTTTTGTTCCAAAAACCGTGCTATGGTTGGCTTTTTGTAAATCGTTAGAAAAGCACAAAATCTTAACTCTAAATTTCGGAATAATTTGTAGTATCATGTTGTCGGAAAACAAGAAGAAATTCAAAAGCGTTTTTCTCAAAATCTACGTATTTTAAAGAAAAGTTTTTTAAACAAAAAATGTAGAGGACATTGTCACCTACAATTTGCCTCGTTGAGGTCATGTCATAAGTTTTGAAATGCAGAAGGTAGGTGGCGCCAAAGTATCCAAAGAAGGTTTTTTTTTTCACTTTCTGTCCTAAAAAAAAAATGTATTTTTTTCACAAAAGAGTGAATTAGAAATTTGTTCCTCTAAAAATGGTCTGCAACATTTATTTAAACGTTTGTTTCCTCCGACTTACCGTTCCAAAGTTATAGCGCAGCAAATGCAACGCTGCGTAGTCAAGGCTACTATTGTTACTGCGGAGAGAGCGGTGGGCATAATTTAGGCCGGGACCGGTGTCGGACAACTTTCACACTTCGGCAGACCGTAACTTTGGAACGGAAAGTCGGAGGAGAAAATGTTTCAATTAATGTGGTAGACAATTTTGAGAGGAATAAATTTCTAATTCGCTCTTTAGTGAACAAGACATTTTTTCTAGGACAAAAAGTGAAAAAACACTTTTATGGAAACTTTGGCGCCACTTAGCTTCTGCATTTTGAAACGCATGACATGACCTCAATGAGACAAATTGTAGGTGACAATGTCCTCTACATTTTTTGTTTAAAAACTTTTCTTTAAAATACGTCGATTCAGAGAAATACGCTTTTCATTTTTTTTTTTTTTTTAGTTTTCCGACAAAATGATCGTGCAAATTATTCTGAAATTTAGAGTTAAACTTTTCTTGTGCTTTTCTAACGATTTACTAAAAGCCAACCATAGCACGGTTTTTGGAACAAAAGGGGTTTCTTCTGTGCAGCTGTACTGTACTATTAGTAGCCTAATACGAGTGCCGGTGGTCAAGTTGGATACTGTTCTTTGTTTACAGTTTTCACTGTTGATAGGTATAGTCACGCGGGAGAATATAACTCAGCTGTAGTAGCCTCATTAAACATTCTCCTGTGAGTGGCAATACCCCGTTTAGACGTCTCGGTTGCAATCGCGATCAGTCCCCGATGCAGATTAAGTTGGGACGTCTAAACGCAACAGTATTACATTATCGCGAGCAAATTACCCTCCAACCGGATCATCCCGTTCCCGTACCCACAACTAGATAATTGAATCAGTGCTTTTTGAAAGGGCGTAGGTCAACGATCGGAAATTGTTGGGAAACTAAATAAAACTTTCCCAAAGGCTCAGTTTTTAGTTTAATTTTTATTTTTATGGATTTTGTGACAAACATGCTTTTATGGAACATGTTCCACTCTCTAAAATAGTTTTATACATTTTTGTCCGGAAGATATGCGCAAAAGAAAATCGTGCAACTACGCCCTTTCAAAAAAAATGAATAATTAGACACAAGTATTTAAGTTTGGTAAGTTAAGAATAACATACGTGAGTATTCATGTAAGTTGCACTGTGTGTGGTTAAGTGTAAGAGAGGGCCTAGAGCCCTAACTTCGCCACAATAAAGGCACCAATAAATAAATAAATAAATAAATAAATAAAACAAAAATGTTCATTATATTGTTCGAATTTGCTAATACTAAGAAATTAGTGCAAATCTAAAGCACATACATTGTTTTTAGATAGAATGGATTTGCTACACAAAAAAATTGCAACATATCTGAAGCACAGGGAAACACTTACAACATAAGAAAGTCATTGTTAGATGGTTCCTTAGTTTAGGGGCAGCGACAACGCGGTCATGTAGTCCCGTGTACTTTGGGTGTGACGCACGTATGCCCTTAAAAAACTCAATATTTATGAGCATGAGTTTTATACGGAAAGAACGCTTGAACATGCGTCCTTTCAAAGGAAACAGTTTTCGCTATCTAAAAGGAAAACAAAACGCTGAAAAAGTCAAAGAATGTCGATTACGCCCTTTCAAAAACACTGATTCAATTGCGTTCGTGGCCATTGCGATCGTCGGTGTGTTCTGTCCTCCTGTTGTGTGAGTGAAGTAGGCAGTGGAAATGATGGCCATTTTGGATTATCTTGTGTTTTGAAAGCGAGAATTATGTAATGTTGGCCATGATGGTTGTATTTATGTTGGTTGATATCAGACATATGAAGATTGAGACACACGAAATGACGGATGGAGACATACATACCAGTGTTTAAACACATAATTTTTAGCCTGTCTGTCTGTTAGGTTGTCAGCCCGAAGGCTGGTTCGATCCTCAAAAAGTACCGCCGTTAGGTTATGTGGGTAGATACCCACAAAACCCAAGGCAGCACTATTCTAGAGACAGGTCACCTACCTTCACTCTTCAAGAAGACAAAAATAGTAGCTGTATTAAAAACATCTAAGGACCCAACAAAAGTTGAGAGTTACCGGCCAATAGCACTCCTCAGTGTCACAATGAAGCTTCTGGAAAGGCTGATACATAACAGGATATCTGCGACAATCAATCAGCATATTCCAGTCGAGCAGGCTGGATTCAGACCTGGACGTGGATGTGATGAAAAGGTTTTAGCACTAGTTACCCATATTGAAAATGGCTTTGAGAACAAAATGGTAAGCACTGGTGTTTTCTTAGATCTGACAGCTGCATATGACACCGTGTGGCAAGATAAGCTCCTTCTTAAATTTATCAGTATCATCCCTTGCCTGAAACTCACCACATTACTCAGTAACATGCAGAGTAATAGGTACTTTCAGATATTTTCAGAAGACTCCAGGAGTAAAGTACATAGGATAAATGGTGGACTCCCTCAGGGCTCTGTATTGGCCCCTCTACTATTCAACCTGTACTCATATGATCTCCCAGCAACGAAATCAAAAAAATTCATCTATGCAGATGATATCGCATTGGTCGCCCAACACCAACGCTTCGACGAGCCTGAGTCGATGCTTACATCAGACTTAAAGATCCTAGACAGCTACTTTCGTCAGAACAATCTTAGACCAAACCCTCAGAAAACTGTTGTGTCTACCTTCCACTTGCGGAATAGAAGTTCTGGGTACAAACCAACCATACCATTCAGAGGAGAGAATCTACAATACTGTAGTAACCCAAAATACCTGGGAGTCACCCTGGACAGGTCGTTGACTTACAAGAATCACCTCTGCAATGTGTCAGCCAAGATCAAGACCAGGAATAACATCCTTCAAAAGCTGGCGGGTACATCCTGGGGTGCTAATGCTCAAGTCCTGAGATCCACTGCTCTTGCACTTTCTTATTCCGTCGCTGAATATTGTTGCTCAACTTGGCTTAACAGTGCTCACATTGGACTAGTAGACACCCAGCTGAACCAGGCAATGCGTATCATTACAGGGTGCATCCGACCTACTAACACACACTGGCTTCACACCCTAAGCCACATACCACCTCCATCCCTAAGAAGATCACAGTCACTGCTTAACTTATGGAAGAAAATAGAAAACAATCCTCAACTCCCTATTCATTCTGATATAGCAGCTTCTCCAACCAAACGACTGAAATCAAGACACCCTTCTTGGCGTACTGGAATGATTCTACAGGACACCTCCTTTAATGTATCGGACGCCTGGAAAGAACAATGGCATCTGCAATCCTCGTTACCAAACCATCACATCATTAAGAACCCCTGCAAGTGCCCTGATGGATTTTCCCTTCCTAGACGACAGTGGAGGACGCTAAACCGTATTAGGACCGACCAAGGTAGATGTGGAGCCACTCTCTTCAAATGGGGATGGAAGGCATCACCTCAATGCGACTGCGGAGAAGAGGAACAGACAGTGGACCACATTACATTCGAGTGTCCTTTACGTGCATATAGAGGCTCTATAGAAGACTTACACTGTGTCTCAAGCGAAGCCCTTCTCTGGCTCTCAAATTTAAACATAGAACTCTAGTTATGAACTTGAGATGGTAGTTGTACTGTATATATTGTATATAATATTGTATTCATCATACGCTAAATAATAATAAAGCACTATATTGAAGCATACTAGGCATGAAGAGGAGTGATTAGCCTACTTTTCACATTTTGCAACAAGTAGTTCCGTGAAGAACTATACAGCCTATTTTCATATATCCTACTTATGTTAATTGCCACTATCAACTAACAAAATTTCAGTTTGATTGCTGTAATAGATTCGTAGATATTGAGAACCGACTAAATATTTCGGATGGTCGCCATGTTGGACTTTATTTATGTAGGTCTTAGATTTATGTACTGATACATGAAGATTAATGTGTACGTGTAGCATTCGAACTTCAATCGCATGATTAGGACACAAGAAGTAAAAACTAGATTTTAAAATTTCGCACTGTTGCCATCTTGTGATTATGGAAACAATTCAAATAAATTAGATGCCAGTGTTTTAACATTCATTTAAGGATTTACTGTACCAAGTTTCACTGCACTCGGATGGTTAAATTGCGAGAAACGTCCATGTGAATATTTATACTTCGTGTCACCGCCATGTTGGATTTGTGATCACCAGGTTACTGAAAGTCCTATAGGTAAGTTTATGTTCATAGCCCCTATGAACATAAAAATATTCAGTTTGATTGCTGTAATAGATTCGTAGATATTCATAGCCGTCTAAATATTTCGGATGATCGCCATGTTGGATTGTTAAATGTATAGGCCATAGAGTCATGTACCATTAAAGGAAAATTATTGCGTAGGTTCATTATTCAAACTTCCGCTTCGATATCATAATTACGACACAAGAAATAAAAACTTATTTTTAAAATTCGCACGGCCGCCATCTTGAGGTTATGTAAACAATTGAAATAAATTAGATACCAGTGCACTACAATATGTAAAAAAAAATTCCTGTACCTAGTTTCATTGCGTTCGAAACATTGAATCGCGAGAAAGGTCTATTTACGTTTTCAAATTCGCTTGGCCGCCATGTTCGTTTAGTAGTTAACCAGTTTTTGAAAATCTTATAGGCGAACTTCCAGCAGTGCCCTTTATCTCCGTACAAAATTTCAGGGTGATACCGCTAATAGTATCAGAGATATCGAATGCCGGTGAAATATTTCGCACAGCCGCCATCTTGAGGTTATGTAAACAATTGAACGAAGTTAGATGTCGGTGCATTACAAAGTGTATAAACATATACTGTACCAAATTTTATTGCGTTTGTTGGTTAAATCGAGAGAAACGTCTATTTAAAAGTCGCAACTTCGCTTGGCCGCCATGTTGGTTTTGTATTTACCAATTTTTCAAGAGTCACATATGTGAACTTCTAGTAGATCCCCTTATCACCGTAAAAAATTCCATGGTGATATCGGTAATAGTTTCGGAGATATTGAATGCTGGTGAAATAATTCGCACAGCCGCCATGATTGATTGGTGAGACGTAACAAAATTTGAAGGGCACGGTCGGGGTTGCCAGGAATACTGCTATGAACTTACCGAGTTTCATTGAAATCGCTCCAGCCGTTTAGAATTTATTAGGGACACACACACACACACCTCACACACACTCACACACACATGCACACACACACACGGACAAAAGGTGATCTCATAAGCCTATTTTTTCAAAATTGAAAATAGGCTAAAAATGAGGAAAAGTAGACATATAAGATCCATCCTGGCAAATGTCTGTCTGTCCTGTCTGTCTGTCAGTCTGTCTGGCTGTGTGTGTGTGTGTCCACCCCGCCACTATCAACTCCTAAACGGCTGCAGCAATCGAAACAAAATTTGGTATGAGTAAAGATCTACACCAGAATATCTCAATGCCATATTTGAAAATGATGTCAATGCCACCATCTGCTAAAAAATCGCAATTAAAATTTGAGCTCCATGTTGGATATCCTAGAAGGTACGAATAGGAGCTATTTTAAATTGGTACACGCATAGATAATATTATTTCAGTTTAATTTCCAGGAGGCCACACACGGCAAGGTTGCCAAAATGATTCTAAGCCTGCCGATAGGTCCAATTTAGAAATGCATATAACTTCTACACTATCAATTGGATTTCAACCAAATTTCGTACGTGCTATGTATAAACTACCATAACAGATACGACCGAGCGTATTCTTAAGAGCCACCAGGGCTGCCAACTGTTAATGAATGCGCTCAATTTCTTTCATCCAAATACCAATATATCAGAAAGTAGGCAAGCCGACAGTTTTAAACTATGCACACGTATAGTACCTGACATTCTATATTAATTTGGAGTAACTATATACGTCAGTGCTACCAACATGATTCTAAGCCTGCTGATAGGTCCAACTTTAAATACATGTTCCTTCCATACTATCAATTGGATTTCAACCAAATTTCTTATGTGCTATGTGTACCAAAAGAGATATGACTATGCGTATTCTTAAGAGCAAGCAGGGCTGCCAACTCTTAATAAATGCTGTCTTTATTTGTGTTACCGTAATCTATTATATATAATCCAAAATTGACTCATCACCGCAGGGCTCAAACCACTAGACCTAGAAAGCTGAAATTTTGCATGTTGGTTGATCCGAGTATGTAGAGGCTCACTAAGAAACGATTTTTGAAAATTCAATTTGTACGTGACTTTTTTCGGCCCTTTGGCATTGACCATCCAAAATTGACTCATCGACGCAGGGCTCAAACCACTACACCTAGAAAGCTGAAATTTTGCATGTTGGTTGATCCGAGTATGTAGAGGCCCACTGAGAAACGGTTTTTGAAAATTCAATTTGTAAGTGACTTTTTCGGCCCTTTGGCACTGAGGAAGGACAGTCGGTACAAAGGTCGGATTTAGCTCATTTTAAGCCGGCAGATACGAAAACAATACTCGGAGGTCCTGTAGGGATCCCGAAACACACTTTTTAAGTTACTAAAATGGACGGTTTCGGAGATATTCCCAAATAACTGTGTTCCCTCTGAGAAACAGATCAACGTTATTATGGCAACCGCTGAAATTTCCCAGACCGGGGATAGTTTTCTGGCAATATCTCGAAAACCGTTCGTTTTAGGGCCTTAAAACGCGGGGTTCGTTTCCCACTTCTAACCACGAACATTGCTCCTCCCATTGATACGCGTAAAATGAGATATATTTTATTTATAGTGTTGGCTTTTGGGGTCGAATACGATCGTGATTTTGAGTCTAATTTTATACTCTTTGAGCTGGTTATTTTAAGCGAGCTTTCAGATCTTTACTCTAATTTACAATATTAAGATTCTTTCTATTTTGCACGGTATGCTTTCATTTTCTTTATAAATTTGTTTTTTGTTAACTGAATATTTTTGTTTGCCAATTTTGATCTGCTCTTTTTCGTTTTTTAACATGATCAGCAACCGATATTCACAGTCGAATGTGTCGTATTCTACCGGCTATCACGCTAATTATTATTTTTTCTTAATTACTCTTACTGAGGAATAATGTTGGTATTTTGTCTTTCACGGCCATTGAATTCCCGCACAAGGCACGGCTTAAACCTAGAAAAGTTGCTGATTGTGAGTTGGACTAATGTACTAATGGTGCAGCAGAAAAGAGGAGAATTGAAGCTTTTGAAATGTGGTGATACAGGAGAATGATGATCAGATGGGTAATTAGGGTAACAAAGGAGGAGGTATTAAGACGAGTGGGAGACGAGAGATGTTTCTGGCGACTGCCAATGAAGAGAAGAGATAGGAGGGTAGGACACATATTAAGACACCCAGGAATAGCAAGCTTAGTTATGGATGGGAGGGTCGCGGACTAGAACTGTAGGGGTAAACCAGGGTTAAACAGATTGCCTCGGATGTAGGGTGTGGTAGCTATGTAGAGATGAAACGATTAGCTCAGGAGAGGGAGCCATGGAGGGATGCATCAAACCAGTTAAAAAACTGAAGACTCAAACAACAACAATCAGAAATTTTAATTACTTAGAGAGGCATGAGGCAAAAGGGTGGTTGGAGATTTCAATCCCTGGGATGTAACACTGGAAGAGACTGCATAACGTACATCAGCGGCCAAGGTGAGAGATATTTAACTATAGGTCTATTAATAGCGATATGATGACGTTCAAATCATCAATAAGAATGGCCAAATTACATCCAGAATAGCTTAAGTAAGAATACTTTTAATTCCCCATATTCCGATAGATTTGCCATTCCAGTGTGCAAGAGTGCAGTTCCCTCTTCACACAAAATTCGCAATTTCTTTAACAAAGCGCAATGACACACACTTAACAGTAGCACGTGTACATTTAGACAAAAACCATTTTTTCCCATGGGCAACTGTATGTGGCGTGCTCGCGAGCGTCCGGACAACAAAATCGTTATTTCTCAGCAGAAGATGGCAAGGCCAAGAACGTAATTTTAAAATGTGTTAACATAATGTAACATCGAACCCTGCAGACATTCACAACTCTATAAAATTCCCACTTTGCTGTTCATATCAATATACTGTATGTATCAGAATATTCAGAATTAGAATGGACCCACCTATAGCCGCGATTGCTGTAATCGAATAGACCAATTATCAGCAATAATGCATCGTCCCCATTGTCTTGATCGCGGGCGAAGCCGAGGGTACCTGCTAGTATCAATATATCAGAAAGTATGCAAGCCAATAGCTCTAAACTTTGCACACGTATAATACCTGGCATTGTTGATTAATTTGGAGTAACTAATATAGGCCTACGCCAGTGCTGCCCACATGATTCTAAGCCTGCTGATAGGTCCAATTTTAAAATGCATGTAACTTATATACTAACTAATGGATTTCATTCAAAATTGGCACTACAATAGATCATATTATTTCAGAGTATTTCTGACCAATACATGCATGACACTGTTGCCAACATGATTTTACACACACTGTTACATCCAATGTTTAAATCAATGTAACGTCCATGCTATCCATTGGACTTCAACTAAATTTCGTATGATGTACCTTAAGAGATGGAACTAAGAATATATTCATTCACCAGGGCTGCCAAATGTAGTGCTCTATTAGGCTACATTATGCCAATTATACGGTATTTCGAACTAATTAGAAATTTCGATATTACCAACTTAATTTCGTCATTATTCTAGATAAATCCATATAGATTAATCAATTGCATGAATCTTAAATTTTAAGAAAAGTAGGATCTTTAGTTCGTCACGGAACTTCTTGTTTTAATTAGCGTTGTGGAAAGTCGAAGACGATTAATAAAGACATAAATTTATTGCCACATAGAAGGGATTTTGATAGGTCCAAATAACTCTGAGCGAAAAAGAGGTATTTATGCAATAAATATTTTAAAATATCTTTATTTCCACACCAAGAGTAGGCCTTGCCTACGCATCTCCTCAGGATTTGTATATATTTAAGAATATACATTAGCAGGTTGAATTATGTAAGAAGAATAACAGAAATACTACAAAACTGGAGGAAACCAACTACTGTAAACTTCTGCTATAACACTTGGAATTCAAAAGTTGGCAGACCTTAGCGATTATCCTGTTGTTTCATGATGTGACGTCTAAACACGTACAATGACAAATGCTGTTGATCGCGATTGGACATTATCAAGATCAGAGATAATCGGGATCACGACCGAGACGTCTAAACGGGGTATAATATGTGCTCCTGTTATACTTCATGGTTGACCTACTGTAGTAGCCCTCCTTATCTTTCAAATCTGTAGGCCTACTATTATTTTCTAAACGCCTGTGCTGAAGTAAGAAGAGAGCTTCATGGGACATTCCTGAGAATATTCAGTTAGTTCCTGTAAATAGTTTGTGAGAAAACGGTAAATAAAAACTTGAAAATTAATATGGAGAGTATAGGACATTGTAGAGTTCTTTAAGAGTTAATACAAACTATCCCATACATGGCTATGATAAACAATGCAATCCATTACTTCTTCTCCGTTGGTTTTATATGTACATCAGTCGCAATACAGTTTACGTCTATATTTCTAAAACACTCTACTCTTATCACGAAGCTAAAGTATGCCCCGTTAATTATACAACTTGACAGGTTTTACCAACTAGGAAATGAATTCACCATATATACGTACATAAAACACGCAACACTGTTTCCCTCCCTTGCTTCCCGCATTTCTATTTGGCATTTTTTGAACATACTTCACATTTTTGAGTCTCCCACGTGACATGTGATATTTTCATTAGTCACGACAGAATGGCCAACAGCTATTCGCCGAAGAGAGCGACAGACGAGGGTCGCTGCTACAGTTCAAATTAAACAAGTCACTCCGCTTTCACAAAACACGACAATACTGTTCTCGAAATGAAAAGGAAAGACTTGAGTATAACACAGGATGTCCCATAATATTGCCGATTATATATGAGTGGATCCATCATCCGGTTTTTACATAGATACGTTTCGGGACTGGGGGTTTATCTGGGATTAGCGACATCAATAACTCAACAGCATGGTAACCATGGCTACCATCTACTTAGGTCTGTACTAGGTCAGTAGCACTGCCATCGTAATGTACAGGCCATCATGCAGCGACTCTAACGATTGATCAGCTGATCGGTAGGGTGTAGAGATGACGACCATTTTGCTTTGTGGTGTGTTGTTTATTACTTTTATGGATGAGTATCCACGTGAAAAGTGATACTTGAGAATGCTTCTACTTACGTCATCTAGAATGAGGATTATTTATTTTCTGAAACAAATGTTCATTTTGTAGGTAGGTTATTGTATCTACGCAAAGTTTGCGTTGCATTTTTATCATCAAACTGAAGGTTATGTTTTAGTTAGGACCTCTATATCACTTATTATTCCGGCTCGTACAAGGTTTCTTGGGTGGCAATAAAATGTTAGTTCAGGAAACCTCCTTCCTAGTGTAAGTTATCTGTCCCACTTGGACTGCCATTTGTAACTTACCATGTCCAGTTGGACAAACAGAGTAACTTCTCACCTATGGAGAAACGTAACAGAAGATTCTTGTAGATCGTCTTGGCGTTTCTCGAAGGATTATAATTTCGTGTAGCTTTCAAGTTCTGACTGTTATTGCATACTATGCTCACACGGATATATATCTAGCAGCGTCTCCAAATGCGTTTAGTACAGATACTTTATATAACATAACCATAAAATCCTTACCCGTGTCCGTCCAAAATAAGTTACATACATTATCTTACAGTATTTACACGTAGTCCACATACTGCCGCGGTAATAATACTGCTTGTTGCTAACCACATGCCGTAACCTAACAAGGTTAAGTGTGGTTACAAAACTTCGTACAAACGAATATAATTACTGGTTTGATACACGAATTACTTTTACCGCGAGCACAATGGTACTTCCATCATATCTAATACACTCTCGTCTAGTGCTAATGAAGTTATCTCATAACCGTTCAGTTCAAAACCACGAAATCAAGTATACTCTAGGCTAGTCCGGATGACTTCGTAATACAACCGTTCACTTCAGGAACTCAAAATGAAGTGAAGTCCCTACTCGCTTGCCATCACCCGCGTCATCTAAGAATTACCACCTCCAACCCAGACAATTACTTGAAAACAATCTCGATCCCTCAATAAATCCATGAAATAAACTTGCAATATGACCTCTGTCACTGACCTTGGCCAAGAGCAAAGCCTCACTATGCAAAGAGATCTAAATTTGATTGGAACTTTCGTATTGCCACATATCCTAGTACTGGCAGACACAAAGCTTGTACATGTGATGAAATTTTCTTACAATGAAATAAAAGTACCTAGACGGAATCCTTGTAATACACAATTATATACTTAATAACTACAACCCTATAAACTAAAATGATGGGGATGAATGATGGACACAAAATAAAATGATATGAAACACGATAGCCTAACTTGACTTGTACCCAAGTCTCAGAGTTGCGGGTTGGAGTGTACTATTGTAACCTGGAACAGTTACACCAGGTCGCAGGGATGCCAAACGTTTGTAGCAACTGCCGGTATTATGAAAGAAAGATGATGTGCCTTGCTTCTCCTTCCGCACCACGACAATTTAAGAAAGCAATGCATACACAACATTCCTAGAAATTATTTTTACATTGCGGGGCATACAGAAGTGTGTGTTAACATTTCCCTGAAAGTAAGATACTTCGGGAGAGAAGAGCTAATCGACTTGATGGTAGGTTGTAAGTTGATATGGTTTCAATTATTGTATGAAGTTTCCAAACGTCAGCCTATACTAGAACTGGTAACAATTCTAATATGATGATGCTGAGGTTAAGTTACTTACCGTGTGTAAAACAGAGAAGCGATATCCAGTAATCAGTATCTATTGAAGTCAGTCCAAGTTACATCATTTGTGAGAATGGTCTCTCGATCAAGCTCAAGTGAACATTATAATGTTTTCATGGCAACATTTATGTAGGCTACTGTATTTACATTAATGGGATTGTTAGCACCTGGTGTATGTACTGTAAGTTATTGATACCTGATATCAAAATTACAACCCGTTGTAAATTCCTGATGCAAGAAGCAAGTTAGATTGAGTTATAGAAAATAATTGCTGTTGGGATAGGTCCTGTTTAAGTCACCTTGAGGGTGGCCTGTGCATTGATTGCAGTTAGAGATCGGTTACATTGTGCTTTGGCATCCACTAGCAGTTCAGAATGTGGTGTATTGCATAACCAAGAGTGATGCGGGGTTTTCTCAGGCATCTACCATAAACCTTTTCAAAGCGGTAAACAACGAGAAAATGGCCAAGAATAGATCTTATTCTTGACGTCAAAATACTGCAATTTAGACCTGTTTGTGTGTTTCAACGTCCTAGTAAATGTATCGGCAATGTACCATTTTGTTCACTCGCAAAATACCAGCTACATCGGCCGGATTCGAACAAGCGGATCGATTTTATTTATTATTCAGCGTATGGCTATCATCACGTCATGGAATTATAAACAATACAAGATTACAATATTTACAATACACTATACAGAAATAGTTCAAATTGAAAATGTTTTGTGATGTGTACCAGGAGATCCAAAGGATTGTCTGCTAACCTATGTTGTTGCTTTCTTAGCACCACCCAGGGGTCACGTGTAAGGTACTTCAAGGTTAATCTTACGGACGTGAAGCAACTGTGGAGCGATAATTAGACGTATGTAGTGGTAACGGATGGAAGTGCTAATCAGCCCCAAATAGTATTGCTATTTTTCTACGTCTTGAAGCGAGAGCGTAATTTATATTTGGTTTGAAGTGACTGAGTGTAAAGGGAGCTATCTGCCTTGCTGCCGCGACTACAACGACCCTAGGCGTGACGTCACTGTAGGAGCCTAATGGCCTGTAGATTACGATGGCAGTGTCAGTAGCGTCACGCATACGTTGTATAAGAACGCAAGCTCATAATTACGTGTTGTATGTTTATCTATGCATACTTGGTCAGCATGCATCACCTAAACGTTGCTATCAAAACACAGGTTATTAGTTACGTGATGTTTGTTTACCTAATCTTATCTTATCTAACCTAATCTAATCTTTGCATACTAGGTCAGTAGCGTCAGCTAAACATTCCAATAAAAACACAAACTCTTAGTTACGTGTTGTTTCTTCATCTATGCATGATAGGTCAGTAGCGTCGCATAAACGTTGGTATAAGAACACAAGCATCTAGTTGCTGGTATCAGTTACGTATTGATTACTCATCTATGCACAGCCTACTCGAGATCGTCATCAACTGTATACGCTGATATAAGAACGCTAGATCTTAGTTACTTGTCAATTGATTATTCACTTATGCACAGCCTACTAGATCAGTAGCGTTATCTACTCTTTACGTTGTTACTTTCCTTAGTTACGTTTAAATCTTTAATCTATGCACAGCCTACTAGATCAGTAGCGTCATCTTATGTGACCTATACGTAGCAAAAAGAACGCAAGCTCTTATACTCTGTGAGCTGCCTGAATAGGATTGACATTTAGCCGGAAATTCCACGTCAGTCATCACCCCTCTGCCTCTTGACCAATCCATGTTCGCATAGTTGATGTCATAATACTCTGCGTTGCAATATTACAGCCCACGTGCTTCAGTGCCTGGTCAGCTGTATCTCTGTCTTGTACAGTTTGGCAAACTCGTTCTCAGACCATATGGCGAGGCGAGAACTGTCAATCCCTTTCTGGTAGCTCACAGAGTATAGTTACTTGCTTTAGTTACGTATTGATTATTCAGCTATGCACAGCCTACTAGATCAGTAGTCATCTACTGTTTACGTTGTTATAAGAACGCAAGCTCTTAGTTACTTGTCATAATTACGTATTGATTATTCAGCTATGCACAGCCTACTAGATCAGTAGTCATCCACTGTATACGTTTCTATAAGATCGCTAGATCTCAGTTACTTTTCTTAGTTACGTATTGATTATTCAGCTATGCACAGCCTACTAGACCAGTAGCCTCATGTACTGTATACGTTGCTAAAAGAACACAAGCTCTTAGTTACTTGTCATAGTTACGTATTGATTATTCAGCTATGCACAGCCTACTAGATCAATAGTCATCTACTGTATACGTTTCTATAAGAGCGCTAGATCTCAGTTACTTGTCTTAGTTACGTATTGATTATTCAGCTATGCACAGCCTACTAGATCAGTAGTCATCTACTGTTTACGTTGTTATAAGAACGCAAGCTCTTAGTTACTTGTCATAGTTACGTATTGATTTTTCAGCTATGCACAGCCTACTAGAACAGTAGTCATCTACTGTTTACGTTGTTATAAGAACGCAAGCTCTTAGTTACTTGTCATAATTACGTATTGATTATTCACCTATGCACAGCCTACTAGATCAGTAATCATCTACTGTATACGTTTCTATAAGAGCGCTAGATCGCAGTTACTTGTCTTAGTTACGTATAGATTATTCAGCTATGCACAGCCAACTAGATCAGTAGTCATCTACTGTTTACGTTGTTATAAGAGCCCTAGATCTCAGTTACTTGTCATAATTACGTACAGATTATTCAGCTATGCACAGCCTACTAGATCAGTAGTCATCTACTGTTTACGTTTCTATAAGAGCGCTAGATCTCAGTTACTTGTCATAGTTACGTTTTGATTATTCAGCTATGCACAGCCTACTAGATCAGTAGCCTCATCTACTGTATACGTTGTTACTTGTCTTAGTAATAGTTACTTGGTGACTGTCGAGGTTACTTTGCAATACAGTGATAATTTTTTGTATTTTGAATCTCGTCTTTTGTCCTTGAGGCAAGGGAAGCTTAAATTCAGACAAAACGCTGGCGCAAATTTTAGCTTCCATGGCCTCAAGGTCGAGGCGCGAGATTCAAAATACAAACATGTAGTTCCGTGAAGAACTAAAGCCTATTTTCATATATCCTACTTATGTTAATTGACACTATCAACATGGCTGTAATAGATTCGTAGATATTGAGAAACGACTAACTACAGTATTTCGGATGGTCGCCTTGTTGGATTTTTATATAATGTAGGTCTTGGTTATGTACTGTTACATGAAGATTATTGTGTACGCGTAGTATTCAAAGTTCAATCGCATGATTAGGGCACAAGAAGTAAAAACGAGATTTTAAAATTTCGCACAGCTGCCATCTTGTGGCTATGGAAAATATTGAAATAAATTATATGCCAGTGGATTGACATTTGTATGAGGATTTACTATACCAAGTTTCACCGCACTCGGATGGTTAAATTGCAAGAAACGTCCATGTAAATATGTATATTTCGTGTCGCCGCCATGTTGGATATGTGATCACCAGGTTATTGATAGTCCTATAGGTGAACGTATGTTCATAGCCCCTATGAAAATAAAAAAATCAGTTTGATTGCTGTAATAGATTCGTAGATATTGAGAACCGTCTAAGTGTTTCGGATGGTTGCCATGTAGGATTGTTATATGTATAGGCGATAGAGACATGTACCATTAAAGGAAAATTATTCAAACTTTCACTTTGATCACATGATTACGACACAAGATATAAAAACTTAATTTTAACACTGGCACAGCCGCCATCTGGAGATTATGTAATCAATTAAACTAAATTAGATGCCATTGCATTACAATGTGTATAAACATTTGCTGTAGCAAGTTTCATTGCGTTTGGATTATTTAATCGAGAAAAAGGTCTATTTAAAACTTTCAACTTCGCTTGGCCGCCATGTTCGTTTTGTAGTTAACAGGTTTTTGAAAGTCTCAAAGATGAAATTTTAGTAGAGCCTATTATCTCCGTACAAAATTTCAGGGTGACATCAGTTATAGTTTCAGAGGTCTGGCTGCGTGGCTCAGGGGTAACGTTCTCGCTTGCTGAGCCCAAGGTTGCAGGTTCGAAACCTGGCGCAGTCAGCTGGCATTTGAGGGTGCGCAAATGCGAGGGAGCCGTGTCAGTACATTTACTGGCACGTTAAAGATCCCCTTCGGGGCAAAATTCCGGCACCCCGGCGTCTCTAAAAGCCAGGGTAGTTAAAAGGGACGTAAAACCAATAACATTATTATTATTAGTTTCAGAGATATAGAATGCCGGTTAAATATTTCGCCCAGACGCCATCTTGAGGTTATTTAAACAATTGAACGAAGTTGGATGTCGGTACATTACAATGTGTATAAACATATAATGTACCAAGTTTCATTGCGTTTGCTTCATTAAATCGCGAGTTAAGTCTATTTAAAAGTCGCAAATTCGCATGGCCGCCATGTTGGTTTTGTAGTTACCAGGTTTTCGAAAGTCACATAGGTGAACTTCTAGTAGTTCCTTTTATCACCGTACAAAATTTCAGGGTGATATCGGTAATAGTTTCGGAGATATTGAATGCTGGTGAAATATTTCGCACAGCCGCCATGTTGGATTGGTGAGGCGTAAACAAATTTAAAGGGCATGGTCGGGGTCGGCCAAGATGGTGCTATGACCTTACCGAGTTTTATTAAAATCTCACCAGCAGTTTTAAAGTCATTAGGGGGGGGGGGGGAGGCACACATAGACACGGACAAAAGGTGATCTCATAGGCCTATTTTTTTTCATAAAATGATAAGAGGCTAAAAATTATCACTGTGTCACAAAGTAACCTCTACGGTCACAAAGTAATCCCTTCTTTCGGTAAGAAGTGATTATTATTTGTCTATGCACAACCTACTAGATCAGTAGAGTCATCTATTGTATACGTTGCTATAAGAACGCAAGCTCTTAAATATCTGTTTCAGTTACATATTCCTTAATTCCCTACGAATATTTTTGTTTCGTATAACTTAATGTTGAACGCTGACGAGTATAACAAAATTATCGCGAACGGGAACATGCGGAGAAGGAGTTTCATATATTTATCCTCGTCACGCCATTCTCCTCAACAACTACCGATGCAGAAAAGTGCAAAGCGTCACAAGGATTCAAAGAAGACAATCGTGTTGGAAACCATTTTTCAGTGTTGCCGTAGTAATCGAAATTAATGCTTTTCAGTCGGTCAACAAGATTGCACTCAATTGTATTGGCTGTTTCCCTAAACCTGAAAAAATTGCATGAGATTATTAATTACAGTCTTCTTCTCAGGGTGCCTGTCCGCTTCGAACGTCAGCGATCATTCTGGCTATGGTGTCTTTATTGGCCGCTATCCGGAACAATTGGGTGGATGTTTTTCCCAACCATACTCTGTGGTTGGCAAGCCAGGAAACTCTTCTTCGTCCTGGGGCTCGTTTACCTTCATTTTTTTCCTTGCAAAATGCATTGGAGTAGTTTGTATCTGCTTCTCATTATGTGATCCAGGTATTGGAGCTTACGGCATTTAACAATATTAACAGGAATTTTCTCCCACCTGAACTTGCACTTCATTGAAACATACAAATGCAACTACAACATACAGTAGCTCTCTTTGGAGCGGTCATATCTATTGAGTAAGATTTGAATATGCGACTACAATCGGGATTCTAAACTGAATCTTGTGCTGTCTACGCAGCACGCTCCAACCGTGCACTTCTACCAGCTTTAGATGGAGTGATGCTGTTGCGTCAGCTCCTGAAGTGACATATAGTATAGTAGATATATGTTTCACCGCCCAGAAGACTCTCAAACAATCGCGACTGCAGCCATATTTTCAGGTTATTATTATTATTATTGATGTGTAACATCTTTCTGCTTGGTTGCTGGATATTTTTAATGTGTAACATCATTCCACTCAGTTGCTGTATATTTTTGTGTGGGGGTGACTTTGTAAAAAAAAGGGACGGAAGTGGGACGGAAATGCAACGGAAACAATGAGCGCGCGCGGTGGCGGAGATTGGTACAATGACATACTCTCGGCCATGTGGCTATGTGGAATGTAAATCGCATACGGTTTACTTCAAGGGTTGGAGGCCCCATTACAGATATTCCTACAATAAATCATCTTCAAACTGTCGTTCTTTGGTGTGAAAATATTCATTAAATCATAGTTGCTGAAAACAATTATGATTTATAAAATCTTACTACTTTTGCTGTGTTCTTATTTAATGTTAGCACTCGAGGTACTGTCGGCCAAAACAGAGCACTATGTGTGATGTATATAGCATACGGTTTAATTGAAGGTTTGGAGGCCCCATTAAAGAAATTCCTACAATATATCATCTTCAAGTTGTCGTTCTTTGGTGTGAAAATATTCATTATATCATATTTGCTGAAAGGATTTGGCACAGGAGTTTTACAAGTAGCGCGCGGTGGCAGAGATTGGTGCAACGACGTAACCTACTGTTAGCCATGTGGCTATGTGTAATGTAAGTGATTTTCTCAAAATAGTGTTGTTATTGCAACCATCACCTCAATTTATTATTATTAGTTTTCGTTGAGAGACCAGGGGCATCGTGACCATCAGTCTGTACAAATGTGCGTGGATCCGTATCTAGAAGATTGACAATGTTGTATCAATACATTGGACTCTAAATTAACCGCGGTAATTAGGGGCTGCAAACCCGTGGAAAACCGAAAATTGCTGATAATCCATAATTTAGAATAAAATGATGCTCAAGAAGTAATTTGTTATATGAAAAAAATATTTAGTTGAACCATTTGGTATAAAAACGGTTATCCATTTGAATTTCAATAATGCTACAGTAGGCCTAAACTACATTTTAGTCAAGTAATATACAACACGCACAGTACTCAGAGTTTGTCTTCTCACAGTCGGTTAATGTCATTATTATTATTATTATTATTATTATTATTATTATTATTATTTTTTACCGTCGACTTGAGACTCTATGGACTGCGTGTTAACAACCACTCTCATTTCAGTGTCTGCGTCTTGTTCGTTTGCTGGCTTTGACATCTTGCCAGTATCTCTTGAGCCCATTTATCACCTTGTTCTTCCGCTCCTCTGTTAAAGGGCCTCTTCGTCTTCTGGGTTCCGCCTCCACCATAAAACCATGATAGCTTCTCACCATCCTTCTGAAACTATTCCTGTCTTTGATTTTATCCTCCGTAATGCCCACCTGTCTCATATCTTTCTCACACTCCTGGAATCATTTTAACTTGGAGATCTTCGGTTTAAGAAAATTCCAGATTTTCTTTGTGAGCCTGTCATTATTCATACGGAAGATGTGCCCATAAAACAGCAATCTTCGTTTTCTAATTGTTGTTGTTATCGGTTCCATCTGGTTGTATACTTCTTTATTTGATATCAGTCGAAACTGTCGTCAACCCATCTGTTGCCCAAGATCTTCCGTAGTAGTCTGCGTTTTCTTTCAAGTAGCTGATTGACTTGTCCTGTCCGATTCATACACAGGGTCTCCGAAGCATATAAGCCTTTTGGTCTGACAACAGTGCTGTAATGCCTTAGTTTGCCTCCTATACTTACGAGGGAACGGTACGAAGTCGGACGGCGAATTTTGGTTTTATTTTTACCTAGTCGTGAAAGCCTTTTTACGCTGAAAATGGTAGTGGAGGTCTAATTTTTCGCAATTCCTTTTTAAGGGGGCATTTGGGAGCTCAAAGTTGGTGGTGCGTGCTCTAAATTGTACAGTACATGCCAGCACACGTCAGCGCGAACAGCCAGCGGCTGTCTTGCCACGCCTACCCTCTCCACTCGTTCGGTTCTCCACTGACGTTAGTTGAGATATTTTATTTACAAAGATGAATTCATTGTGGAGTATAGAACAATAACAATAGTTTACAAACATATAATACATAATCACATATCATCATCATCATCATGCCGTTCAAACTGTTCAAGAAATGCCTTTATTCTAACACAGTCTGGCATGAGTGCATTGTTTATGGCATGATAGTGAAAATCCAACACAAAATGTGAATAACAGAATACAAGAAAACAAATCCCACACCTTATAAAAGAAAAATTGGTACAATCATTTCCAGCACACTTTTTATCAAACAAATTATGAAAATTAGTTTGCGAGACAGTATGAAATTCCGGTGTATTGTCAGTAATGGAATAACCACCCACTTTCCAAGCATATTTCAGCATTCGTACAAAACAATCAGCTTGTAATTGGTTATGCGCTAGCATTTGACTACTTATAATGAAAAGTCTGTTCTTGGGTTCTAATTTTGACTGGCCGTGTAAATTCCTTACTCGGCAAATGTTTCCCATTCGACGGACTTAACATTTTAGTTGTCGGAAGTGTCCAAGATCACACGGCTGGCAAAGATACGTAGTTCCTTTCGGTATGTATTCAATTTGTACATGTTTGTCCGTCAGAGATTCAAGTTGTGCATTTTTCCCCTGGCCACTGAATGAATCTAGGAGAAGAGGATTTCGTGCGTCGTCTTGTAATTGCGGATGGAAAACGTTTTGGAACCAGGCACGTACATGCCCTTTCCCCATTTTCCCGGAAGATGAACAATCAATGACGACATACTTAAAGACATCCATGTAGGCGTTGATACTTTCTTGTACCCTAGGTCCAAACTTTCCATTAATTTCTTGGAATACGATCAAGAACAAATGTCCCATTTCTCCGGCTTTAGAAATGTGATATTGCACTGTGTGGGAGTGCGTAAAACTATTTCGGCAAACAAGCGTAGCAAGAACGTCTTTCACACCACGAAAATCATAACTTCTCTGTGTTGCCATTTCGTACTCGAATCGGGACTGGTCCGAATTCCAGATATTGGCATCCGGGATCTCTTTCTCTTCTTCTTCTTCTTCTTCTTCTTCTTCTTCTTCTTCTTCTTCTTTTCGTTTGGGCCTACTTAGGACCACGGGGCTCGTTTTGACTTCTTGTAAGGAATTTATGTTTCTTCTTAGCCCAGGCAGCTTTCATCTTCTGGCTGTGTGTCTGCTTTCTTTCCTGTGTCCACTTCGGTCTGGTAGTCCCTGTACTCTTCCTGCTGGTGAGAGACACTGGAAAGACACCATGTTGAATCATCTGTCGGAATTGTGATCGATCCTGTATGTTTTTTGATGAAATTCCAAGTTTCTGTAGGTCTGACTTCACGGTGGTGATCCATTTGTTTTTGGACGCTTTCCCTCTTCCTGTCGTGGTGAAGATCTGGCTGGTAAGTCTATCTGGACCCATGCGTGTCAGATGTCCGTAGAAAGCTAATCGTCTCTTCCTCATGGATGTGACGATATTTTCTTGATGATCATAGAGCTCATTGTTGTGCCTGATCCTGTAAGTACCACCCTCTTCCCTTATTGGTCCTAAAATCTTTCTAAGTATTTTCCGTTCCTTGAGTTCTAGTTTCCTCAGTGGGCCTTTCCGGTTCATCAGGAGACACTCAGAGGCATATAGAACGGAAGGTCTTACTACTGAGTTGTAATGTAGAAGTTTAAGGTTCTTAGAGAGGCATTTGGATGTGTAGATGCTCTTAAAGGAGTGGTAGACCCTTTCCAGTTTCGTGCATCTAGTGTCTATTGCTAAGGTCTCACTCTCGTTTGCTGGAATCCACTCCCCTAGGTACTTCACTGCAGGAACTTTTTGAATTGCGGTGTCTTTCACAAGAATAGTAGATGGGGCTCCCTTTATATTTGTCATGAACACTGTTTTTTGTATATTGACCTTCAAGCCAGTTTTAGCTGCTATGTTATAGAGGCTCTGTAGTTGGTGAGTAGCTTCTTCTATGTTGTTCGCTAACAAGGTAAGGTCGTCGGCAAAGGTACATTGAGATTGTCTTTCTTGTACCCAATTTGCAGTCCTGTTCCTGATGGTAACGAGGTAGTCCATTCCCTGATAATCTTCTCAAGTACACAATTGAAGAGAATACAAGAAATGCCATCAACTTGTCTAACTCCTGTTTGGATAGAGAAGCTGTCTGAGAGTTCACCTCTGAACTTGACTTTGGAGGTCGTAGTCTTCAGTGTAGCCTGGATTAGTCTGGTGGTCTTCGCATCCAGTCCTAATTCCCATAGAGTGGAGAAGAGGGTCTGTCTGTCTATTGAATCATACGCCTTCTGGAAATCCACTAGTATGACTACCCATCGATGTCCGCCGCAATTCTTGTACCTTAAGATTGTCTTGAGGTTCTGTATTTGCTCTATGCATGATCTATTTGCACGAAAACCGGCCTGATATTCACTTAGTTGGGAATCTAGTTGACTAGTAACTCTGGTTATCAAGGCTTTAGATATTATCTTGTATGTGACAGATATTAGAGATATGCCTCTGTAGTTATCAAGGTCAATCCTACTACCTTTCTTGTGTAGAGGATGGATTCATTAATGAATTTTACAAACTTTTTAGCCTCTTCATGTCGTACTTCATCGTCTGTTTTAAAAGTTTTACCGACGAGTTTGGTTACTTTTCGGAACCGAATTTTCAAACGCCTTTTAAGGTTTGTCAAGTAGGAGTCACTCTGGAGAGAGTGTTTGGGGCAAAACAACTCTCTACCCTCACCAAGCCAACGCTCAATGTCGGATTTTGTGTCATATACATAACGCATCCTTGTCTTGGTGAACTCCTCCTTAACATACGCTCGAACCATTGCACATTTCCTAATTTCTCCATTGTGTTCAACGTGGTTGACGATTCAGTAAATTTGTCGCCGAGTCTTCTTATACTTCCGTACAGCGTACATGTGTCCTTGATCCTTTATTGTTTCATAAATGTCCAACAATAACTCGGAATCATAATCTTCCACTGACTTACAGGGTCTTCCTCGGCCATCACACGACATGTTCTCTTCGTTAAACTCGTCTCCATGTTTACGTTTTTTCGGTGGTTGTGTCCCCTCCTCAACGCCATCGTCGTCTTCTGAATCAACGAAGAAAGCTTCTTCCTCCTGAATAAGGTCGCATTTGTCCTCCAAAATTGCATCAAACGTTGCCTTTATATGTATGTACATAATTTGCTCTTTATCAGATAGCTCTGTAGCTTCCTGAATATTTACACCGTAGGCACTAATAAGAGCTGCAATAATGCTGCAAGCAGTCATTACAACACAAAGACTCCAATGCGATCGCCTGTATGTGGAATAGCCATCAGTCGTGGATAACTTGACCGTATAGAATAGGATTCGCCGTCCCACACAACTGAATGCAGCAGTATGAGGTGGGGGATAGTGAAGAACCGAACGAGTGGAGAGGGTAGGCGTGACAAGACAGCCGCTAGCTGTGAGCGCTGACGTGTGCTGGCATGTACTGTACAATTTAGAGCACGCACCACCAACTTTGAGCTCCCAAATGCCCCCTTAAAAAGGACTTGCGAAAAATTAGACCTCCACTACCATTCTCAGCGTAAAAAGACCTTCACGACTATGTAAAAATAAAACCAAAATTCGCCGTCCGACTTCGTACCGTTCCCTCGTTAGCATCTTCTTATTGTAGATGTTTCTAGTCAGTCGGAACGCTCGCTCTAATTTCAGGATGCGGATACTGGTCGCTTTTTGTTCTAGCCCATTCTTTTGGATGACTTCACCCAGGTATTTAAACTTCTTGACCCTTCGAATCATTCCATGGTCAGTGAACAACCATTCTGGGACCTTCACTGATGTTAGTCATGTATTTCGTTTTCTCAAAAGGAATTTGTAGTCCTACTTTCTCTGCTGTTTCTTTAAGACGGTTTATCTCCCTGATTGCTGAACTGGTGTTTTTTGCAAATATGGCTACGTCGTCCGTGAACGCCAGACAGTCAACATTCACTCCTTTGTGTTTGGGGCCTGATCTTCATTTCCTTCTTCTTTGTTCGGTGATTTTCTCCAATCCCGAATTACCTTTTCTAAGATAGGCCTACAATTGAGGTGGCGAAAGTCCATCTCCTTGGTTGACCCCAGTTTTTAGCCTACTTTCGATTTTTGCAAAAAATGAAAGTAGACTTATGAAATCAACACGGGGCGAAAAATTGCGTGTCTGTGTGTGTGTCTGTGTGTGTGTGTGAGTGTGTGAGTGTGTGTGTGTGTGTGAGTGTGTGCACACTGAATGTCTGTCCCCCCTATCAATTCGAACACGGTGAACCCCAATTGAACAAAATTTGGTACAAAGGTAGCACTAGCAAAAGACACCACAGTGTTTTTTTTTATATCGCCGCCATCTTGACGGAAACGTAATGGCGGCCACACAAATGTTCAAAGCTTAAATCAAATTACGACTAACCTAATCAACCGATCTCTACCAAATTTTTCAACAACATACCATTATGGAGGAAGCATCATTTGAGCAAATTAATAGGTCATTAGCTTAATAGTATGCGGATGGCAGCCATCTTTGTGTCAAAATCGATTCCCCCTATTAATTCGAACACGGTGAAGCCGAATCGAACAAAATTTGGTACAGAGGTAGCACTAGCAAAGGGCACCTCAATGTCTTGTTTGTAATTACCGCCATCTTGACGGAAACGTAATGGCGGCCACACAAATGTTCAAAGCTTAAATCAAATTACGACTAACATAAACATCCGATCTCTACCAAATTTTGCAACAACATACCTTTAAGGAGGGAGCATCGTTTGACCAAACTAATTGGTCATTAGCCTAATAGTTTGCGGATGGTGGCCATCTTTGTGTGAAAATCGATTCCCCCTATTAATTTGAACACGGTGAAACCGAACGGAACGAAAATTGGTACAGAGGTAGCACTAGCAAAGGAAACCTCAGTGTCATGTTTTATATCGCCGCCATCTTGACGGAAACGTAATCGCGGCCACCCAAATGTTAAAAGCTTAAATCTAATTACGACCAACCTAATAATCTAATCTCTACCAAATTTTGCAACAACATTCCTTTATGTGGGAAGCATATTCTGACCAAACTGCAAGATCATCAGCCCAATAGTTTGCAAATAGCGGCCATGAATGTATGCAAATCCATTCCCCATATCAATTCAAACACGGTGAAACCGAATTGAATGATTTTTTTTACAGAGGTAGCACTAGCAAAGGGCACCTCATATTCATGTTTAATATCCCTATAGCACGTTGTATTTCAACATGCTACTACAACCAACATTCAATTATACTCCTTGAAATGGACAAAGAGTTATAACAATACCCATGCATTTAGGAGAAAGTAGGCTATATGTTCTTTACTGAACATCTTTTTATCTCTAAAGGCTCTGAGATTTCATTCTTGAATTTTACCTTAGATATTGTGTTGGTGAGAGGCTGTTTAATCAAATTTCTGGATGAATCATCCACCCCAAACTCTTCCAGAACATTCAATAATGACTCTCGATCAATCGAATCGTATGCGTTTTTGAAATCCACGAATACGACCACATATTCAAACCCCCAAGTTTTCTTGTATCTGATGATGTTCTTCAGATTGAAAATTTGTTCGGGGCAGGATCCGCCCATACGGAAACCAGCCTGGTATTCGCCAATCTGTTGATCAAGATCGGCTTCGATTCTGTTAAGGAGTACTTTAGAAAGAATCTTGTAAGGAACAGGAACTATCGATGTATGTATGTCTACCCCTTATTATTCCCGTTTTCCAACGGGGTCGGGGATGAGATGCGATGGAAGTCTTTGTGGCGGATGATTTTTACGGCCGGATGCCCTTCCTGACATCAACCTCATGAGAGGAGTTAATGAGAGATGAAATGAATGATGGTGAATGAAAGTGGGCAAGGATGTGGAAGGAAGCGGCCGTGGCCTGTCAGAAGGTACCGTCCCAGCATTTGCCTGGTGTTGAAAATGGGAATCCACGGAAAACCATTTCAAGGACGGCTGACGGTGGGGCTCGAACCCACGCGTCTACCAAGTCAGTAGAGAGCTTGGCCCCATGACCCAATGCTGCGCATTAGCCAGCGTAGCCACTAGTGTCGGTGAACAGGAACTATCGATATACCTTTGTAATTGTCAACGTTCTTCTTGTTTCCTTTTTATGGAGAGTACGGATTAGTGCTGATTGCCATTCAACTGGTATAGTACCCGTTCTCCAAATCTTCTGGAAGAGGAAGACTAATATGGCCAGAGTATCCTCATTCGCCAGCTTCAGTAGTTCCGCCACTATGGAATCTTCCCCAGCTGCTTTATTATCATTCAGACTCTCTATTATCAGCTTAATTTCCGTCTTACTAGTTGGCCGAGAATTGGACAGACCTGGAATGGGAAGGGAGTTGGATAGTTTTAGCGATGGCTCATCACAGTTGAGCAACTTGTTAAAATACTGAGCCAAAATATCGCAATTTTCCCTGTCGTTCATACCTAGCTTTCCTGTATGATATCCAAAGCACAGACTAGAGGCTTGATAACCTTTCAGATTAAATTTAGAGGTTTGATTAAAGTCCCTAACGTTGTTCTTACGGAAATTCTGATCGATCTGTTCCGTCTGTTGTTTCTCATACGATCGCTTTGCATATTGGAGCACTCGGGCTGCAACTTTCCTCGCATCACGGAATGCATCAAAATCTTCCTGACCCTTGGTCGAATTCCATTTTCTCCATGCATCTGTTCTCTGAGACAGTGCATTATCACAGGTTTCATTCCACCACCGATGTTGTCGTTTAGGAGCTGCCAGAATTGTGGCGGTAGCTGCCTGCTGGATCTTAAAAACAACGCCAGTCCAATTTTTAGATTTAAAGGACAAGTTCTGACGATACTGCTCCTTAACTTCCTGGCTGATTTTAAGTTATTATTTTATTATTATTATTATTATTATTATTATCTTTAATTTCTCATAATTATGGTACAACTCAGTCTACAATATACGGATATGATAATCAAGTATCCTGTACAGTACACCTTACTAAGATAAAGATAGCCTAACAATATGGCACGTATCCAGCAGCACTGCCTTCTGTGTTCTGACAATCAGGTGTTTCATTTGCAGTTCCTCTAAAGCCCTTGCCGACGTCTTCGAACAGAGATCACAACTGGAAAAATTCTCACACATTTTAGTCCCCATAGTTTTCGTATTTCTTCCACCAACGGTGCGTAATTGTTTGTTTTTTTTAACTTGGCTAGTTTGCATATTTTGGCTAAGTGGGACAGCAACGTCTATCAAGTTGGCCTTTTGGTTTCTCTTTTTGAGATAGACAATATCAGGTCGATTGGCCAAGACTTTCTGGTTGGTTAAAATAGGTCTATCCCAATACATCTTATAATGCTCATTTTCAAGCAGGTTGGCAGGCTGGTAATTGTAGTACACCAAGCTCGTATACAGACGTTCATATCTTGATGTACAATCTTAGCAACATCATTGTGCCTCTTGGTATACTCTATTCCAGCCAGCGTAGAGCAGCCACCGATGATATGATCGATGGTTTCCAGCGCTGAGGTGCATCTACGACATCGATCATCTGCTACATTCTCTTTAAGGATGTGCTTTCTATAATTTTTTTGTTGCAATGACACGGTACTGTATCGCAATTACAAAGCCCTCAGTCTCACTGAAGAGCGAACCATGTTTCAACCATAAGTTGACAATGATCGGTCGACATGATGTTGGCTGAGCATGTGAGGGTGTACACCATGCAATTCTTTTCGTAACCATGCCATCTGGCACTGTTTAAACGAATGAACGTGCTCTTTTTGGTCATAATGCATGTCTGCAAGTCGTTGTGGTGTGAATCTCTTATCACTTTCAACAATGACCTCATAGAGAGGAGTACTTCTTGCGCCAAAGAAGTACTGTCGCAGACGTTCCAGTTGCCTATTTTGGGCGATTGTGAGATCAACGACCCTTCCACCGACTTCGCTCCGTGGTAGTGTGATGCGCTCGATCGCTGCCTTTGGATGATGAAGCCGATATTTTGTCATTGACACTCGTACTCTCCGTTCTATCTGCTCTAAATCTGTCTCAGACAACTTAACGATCCTGAACGAATACGTAAGTAGCCTACAGGTATTGCCCAGGTGTTAAGCGCCTTGACCTTCTTACCTGCATCCAAAATCATATCCACTCGATTAAAGAATTTCTTCTGTAAATTAGCTTGTGTGTGTCGGATATCTCGAAGCTGGAAAAAGCCCAAGTATTTGCAGGTCTCGCCCTCATCCAAACACTCGATTAGCTCATCTAGACCAACATCGAAGCCCTCTGCTGTATCAAGTTTCCCACTTGCCAGAATGATCGCTTTGCATTTTCTAAAAGTCCGAATTCCAACGCTATATCATCGCCAAACGCCTGCGCAATATCTAAGAGCCCTTGCAGTTGACGCCGTGTGCTTGCATATATTTTTGAGTCATCCATGTACAGTCTATGTGAAATCTTCTGCTTCCTCCTCACCAGCTCGCATCCCAAATCCCATTCCACTCCTATTTAACTGCCCACTGAGCGGGTTTAAGCACAGACTGAACCATAGAGGACTGAAAGAAAATCCCTGAAATATTTCACGGTTAATTCGAATTGCACGGGACGGAGTGACTTGGCATCGGTCTTTTAGATGAAGTTTCATATTCCATCTAGACATGATAGATTGAAGGCAAAGGACAATGATGGGATCGCACTTGCAGATTCTTAATATTTCGATCAAATATGAATGAGGTACGGAGTCATAAGCTTTCTTTCAATCAATGTACGCCATCCACAAGTAACTTTAACCTTTCATAGCCAAATTTACGGTAACTGCAGGCTTCCGTTTTCCATCGGCACCCTTTCTGCTCTTCAGCTAGTATCCCATTCGCCCCGTAATGCTTATACACTCGTTTCGCAATTATAGCACCGACAGGCAAGTGATGGAGCTGTACTTCGACGGATCTCTTGATTCTTCACCTTTTGGTATCAAGAAGGTATCTCCCAAGAACAGAAATTCCTGAGCTTCTTCAGGAAATCGTAAAATTCGTGTGAAGGCTTTGGCTATTGCTTGATGGGGACCTGTAAACTTCTTATAACAGTAGTTGTGTATAAAATCTGGCCCAGGCGCTTTCCATTTCTGAGTACGTGGAGTCGCTGCCTTCACTTCATGTTCCATAATGTCAGGGCTATTCATTTCATTAATCGCACCAGAAAACTTCGCCTCTTCTTCTATCATCCAGTTGGCACGAAAATTGTGGTCTTCGGGCTCTTCCCAGAAATCGGTGGCCTCTTCGAATGAAGGATTATTATTCTGATGTTCTGGATGAGAGTTTTGCAGGCAGTTGCAGAATTGTTTCTGGTTCAATGTAAATGCTCTATTCTGATCCTTCGTCTTTTGGCTTTCTTCGTACCTGCGTAGCAGCTTACTATACACAGTCAATCTCTTGAGTGCGCGTATGTATTATTTCCGACAGCTTGTCTTGATCCAGCTCATCTAAACGACTTGGCTGTATTATGCGCGCTACATTCCTGATTTGTCTAAGGGACCGATTTCCCCTTTTTAATTGTGTCAGTTGACCAAGTTCTCTACGAAGCTCCTCAATCTTCTTCTCCAGGCGCTTTTGCCATGGGGGAGGCATCACCGAGCTCGCACGAACCCTAGCATATCGTGGCACAATTTTAATACCAATCGCTTGTACGGCAGCTAACGCAGCACAATAAATCACCAGTTGGACGTACAGTATATCATCCACACCATCTAGAGCTTTAGAGACCACTGTTTTGCGAAGACGGCTCACGATTACGCTAAACTTTACAGATACCTTCTGCATCTTGTGACGCAGACATGGGTTAGTCCCATAGTATTTCTCCATTGCTTGCTGGAAATAGAGGACTGCTTGTTCACATAACGCCGCATATTGTATATCTTGAAGGAGACGAGCTTGTGACTGAGGTTCCCTATCCAATTAAAATTCATCTTTATCTTCCAAAGCAACCTTTTCTTCCTGTAATTGCAGTATGAGATCTTCGGAGTCTCTGATTTGGAGTTGTTCTACGACTTTGCATTTTACTTTAGTGATTTCCAAAGTTGACAACAACTATTTCCCGACAATGGCTCTTCTTCTAACCGCAATATTTTGTTCTGTGAGGCGCTAGGACAAGTGAGGGTATTTCTAGATATTTTTTTCCACAGAAGGTGCCTGTACATTGTCATATCAGTTTCTAGTTTCTTAACGGAATATTGGAGACGCATAACTACCTTGTTCATGTCATTTGACCATTGAATGCGTTTTCTCGGTAGTCCTGCAGAAGTTATTACTATTACCGTTACTACAAAAAGTTCATTTCGAAGAATGCCAAGGTCTGTTAATAGCCTACAAAACTGTTGTCCGGCCACAGTTTTTGTATGCCACAGAGACTCCCCTGATGAACAGGAAAGGCACCATGGATGATCTAGAGAAGGTAGAAAGACGTATTCTCAGGAAAATTCATGGGCCGAGATTTATCCCAGATGGAACCTACCGACTGAAAGCAAACTCCGAACTGTATCGACGGTTGGAAACTGCAGTACCATAATACGACGTAGGCAGCTAAAGTACTACGGGCATCTTCTGCGGATGGACAACGGCAGACTTATCAAGCGGATCTTCTCCTTGGTTAACCTTTGACTACACGCACCTATCAATAAAGTGTCCTGACTTAGTCACCCATCATCGCCCAGCCAAAGCTATTAAAGTTAGAAACATGATATTCTGGGGATATGTTCGTTGTAAGTCGAAAACGCCCACTGAGGAATGGATTTTTGGATATTCAGGTTCTAAAGGGGTGTTAAGGGGGCACACCTGCGTTTCATTGAATAACCATATCTCCGGATTGGTTTAATTGAGGGATGTGATACTCGGCATATAAAATCATCATTAAAAATATGAAGACACGCCTCAGAGGGTTTTTCGATGTGGTGTAAGTAGGTAATATAAGCCGAAGCTGGGGCAGGGGCTAATGGGCAAGATGGCCGCCGCGCGCAATCACTCTATGTTATTCTTATGGAGGGGTCATTCAGAGCTGGCACAGTGGCTAATGGGCAAGATGGCCGCCACTCCCCGAGACCGTGGGTGACGTCACAGGGGGAGGTCGGCCGTGTAGTTGCTAAATGGAATATTTATTATTATTATTATTAGTATTATTATTATTATTATTATTATTATTATTATTATTATTATTATTATTATTATTATTAGGTAATTATTGATTGATCATGTACAATCTAGACCAACCTTATATTGTACACCTCGTGGTGTAGCGGCTAGTAATCTTGAATGACACTGCGGAGACCCGTGTTCGATTCCTGGCTCTGTCAAGAAATTTAATTCTGGGCTGAGGGCTGGAAGGGGGTACACTCATTCTTGTGAGGCAAAAAACTGAGAGGAGCAGGGTTTGATTCCTACCTCAATCATTCTGGACGTAGTTTTTTGTGGTTTCCCAATTTAACTCTAGGCAAATGGCAAGAGGTACCGTAACTGAAGGCCATGACAGCCTCCTTTCCAATCCTCATTTAAATTACAAGTGCACACACTAATACAGCCATACAATAGCACAGGTTATTAGACAACACACACCCCCAAGTACAGTATACAGGGCTACATGACCATGATATCACAAAACCCCTAAAGAATCAACAACAACAACTGATATTCATGAAACATCTCTTGGTGTAGTGCCTAGCATTCTTGACTGTCACTGCTTAGGCATGGGTTCGATTCCTGGCCCTGCTAAGAAATTTAATTTTGGTATGAGGACTGGAATGGGGTACACTCAGCCTCGTGAGGCAAAACTGGGAAGAGGTGGGCTTGATTCCTACCTCAGCCATTCTAAGAGTTTTTTCTGTGGTTTACCACTCACACACTCTAGGCAAATGCTAGGATATATCTTAAGTTAAAGCCACGACTACCTCCTTTCCAATCCTTATCTGAATTACTAATACAGCCATTACAATAACACAGGTTATCAGACAAAACACACCCCAAGTACAGTATACAGGGCTACATGACCATGATATCACAAAACCCCTAAAGAATCAACAACAACAACTGATATTCATGAAACACCTCTTGGTGTAGTGCCTAGCATTCTTGACTGTCACTGCTTAGGCATGGGTTCGATTCCAGTCTCTGCTAATGATTTTAATTTTGGTCTGAGGACTGGAATGGGGTACACTCAGCCTCGTGAGGCAAAACTGGGAAGAGATGGGCTTGATTCCTACCTCAGCCATTCTAAGAGTTTTTTCTGTGGTTTCCTACTCACACACTCTAGGCAAATGCTAGGATATATCTTAAGTTAAGGCCACGACCACCTCCTTTCCAATCCTTATCTGAATTACTAATACAGCCATTGCAACAACACAGGTTATCAGACAACACACACCCCAAGTACAGTATACAGGGCTACATGACCATGATATCACAAAACCCCTAAAGAATCAACAACAACAACTGATATTCATGAAACATCTCTTGGTGTAGTGCCTAGCATTCTTGACTGTCACTGCTTAGGCATGGGTTCGATTCCAGTCTCTGCTAATGATTTTAATTTTGGTCTGAGGACTGGAATGGGGTACACTCAGCCTCGTGAGGCAAAACTGGGAAGAGATGGGCTTGATTCCTACCTCAGCCATTCTAAGAGTTTTTTCTGTGGTTTCCCATTCACACACTAGAGGCAAATGCTAGGATATATCTTAAGTTAAGGCCACGACCACCTCCTTTCCAATCCTTATCTGAATTACTAATACAGCCATTGCAACAACACAGTTTATCAGACAACACACACCCCAAGTACAGTATACAGGGCTACATGACCATGATATCACAAAACCCCTAAAGAATCAACAACAACAACAACCAACAACAACAACAACTGATATTCATGAAACATCTCTTGGTGTAGTGGCTAGCATTCTTGACTGTCACTGCTTATGCACGGGTTTGATTCCTGGCTCTGCTAAGAAATTTAATTTTGGTCTGAGGACTGGAATGGGGTACACTCAGCCTCGTGAGGCAAAACTGGGAAGGGATGGGCTTGATCCCTACCTCAGCCATTCTAAGAGTTTTTTCTGTGGTTTCCTACTCACACACTCTAGGCAAATGCTAGGATATATCTTAAGTTAAGGCCACGACCACCTCCTTTCCAATCCTTATCTGAATTATTAATACAGCCATTGCAACAACACAGGTTATCAGACAACACACACCCCAAGTACAGTATACAGGGCTACATGACCATGATATCACAAAACCCCTAAAGAATCAACAACAACAACTGATATTCATGAAACATCTCTTGGTGTAGTGCCTAGCATTCTTGACTGTCACTGCTTAGGCATGGGTTCGATTCCTGGCTCTGCTAAGAAATTTAATTTTGGTCTGAGGACTGGAATGGGGTACACTCAGTCTCGTGAGGCAAAACTGGGAAGAGATGGGCTTGATTCCTACCTCAGCCATTCTAAGAGTTTTTTCTGTGGTTTCCCACTCACACACTCTAGGCAAATGCTAGGATATATCTTAAGTTAAGGTCACGACCACCTCCTTTCCAATCCTTATCTGAATTATTAATACAGCCATTGCAACAACACAGGTTATCAGACAACACACACCCCAAGTACAGTATACAGGGCTACATGACCATGATATCACAAAACCCCTAAAGAATCAACAACAACAACTGATATTCATGAAACACCTCTTGGTGTAGTGCCTAGCATTCTTGACTGTCACTGCTTAGGCATGGGTTCGATTCCAGTCTCTGCTAATGATTTTAATTTTGGTCTGAGGACTGGAATGGGGTACACTCAGCCTCGTGAGGCAAAACTGGGAAGGGATGGGCTTGATTCCTACCTCAGCCATTCTAAGAGTTTTTTCTGTGGTTTCCCACTCACACACTCTAGGCAAATGCTAGGATATATCTTAAGTTAAGGTCACGACCACCTCCTTTCCAATCCTTATCTGAATTATTAATACAGCCATTGCAACAACACAGGTTATCAGACAACACACACCCCAAGTACAGTATACAGGGCTACATGACCATGATATCACAAAACCCCTAAAGAATCAACAACAACAACTGATATTCATGAAACACCTCTTGGTGTAGTGCCTAGCATTCTTGACTGTCACTGCTTAGGCACGGGTTCGATTCCTGGCTCTGCTAAGAAATTTTATTTTTTGTCTGAGGACTGGAATGGGGTACACTCAGCCTCGTGAGGCAAAACTGGGAAGGGATGGGCTTGATTCCTACCTCAGCCATTCTAAGAGGTTTTTCTGTGGTTTCCCACTCACACACTCTAGGCAAATGCTAGGATATATCTTAAGTTATGGCCACGACCACCTCCTTTCCAATCCTTATCTGAATTACTAATACAGCCATTACAAGAACACAGGTTATCAGACAACACACACCCCAAATACAATATACTGTGCTACATGACCATGATATCACAAAACCCCTAAAGAATCAACAACAACCAACAACAACAACTGATATTCATGAAACACCTCTTGGTGTCGTGGCTAGCATTCTTGACTGTCACTGCTTAGGCATGGGTTCGATTCCAGGCTCGGCTAAGAAATTTAATTTTGGTCTGAGGACTGGAATGGGGTGCACTCAGCCTCGTGAGGCAAAACTGGGAAGAGGTGGGCTTGATTCATACCTCAGCCATTCTAAGAGTGTTTTCTGTGGTTTCCCACTCTTACATTCTTAAGCAAATGCCGGGATGGTACCTAACTTAAGGCTACAGCTGCTTGCTACCCAATACCTACCTCTATTACAAATACATACAGTAGTACAGACACAGGTTATCAGACAGCTTTTACATACACTCAAGTTCATAGGGTTACAAACGAAGAGGTATTAAGACTAGTGGGAGAGAAGAAATGTTTCTGGCGACTGTTAATGAAGAGAAGAGATAGTTTGGTAGGACACATACTAAGACACCCAGGATTAGCAGGCTTAGTTATGAAATAAAGGGTTGAAGACAAGAACTGTAGGGGTAGACCAAGGTAAGAATATTTTAAATAGATTTCCTTGAATGTACTGTAGGTTGTTGTGGTAGCTATATAGAAATGGAACGATTAGCTCAAGACAGTGATGGATAAACAATTGTTTCAAACCAGACAAAAAAGAAAAAACTAAAAGCACAACAAAAAATAGCAAAGTCTGTAAAAAATACATCATTAGCTTACCTCTTATTACACACTGGTCAATCCGCTTGGGAATATCACTGTTTTACACACACAGTCATTGTAACTTAGCCAAAATATAATTATTATATGAAAATACTCTTAAGGCGTATAAAATTTACAACTCACACACTCAAGCACACGGGGCTGGTGACTGAAAATGCACTAAAAATACACACTGTTTAATAATATCGTAATGTTCGCTAGCAACTCAGTACCTCCAGTGACCAGCTAGTCTGGGAGAGCTAACAGAGATTGCTGTGACAGTTGAAATGTTATCCTGTATGATAACGCGAAGCACGTACACATCTGAAAGACTCTTTTTTATAGAGATCTAGCTACAGAGTATGGATATTTAGATTACTTTAAATGTTGTAACATTTTCATTTTATTATCGTTTGATGTATTTTTGCAAAAGTGTGGGCTTGATTCCCAACTCTGGGGACTGAATCGGAGCACTGTATAGAAATATAGAGCTTGATGGCGTAGTGGTTAAGCAGTTTAACTTTCACTGCGAAGACCAGGGTTCGATCCCCAACTCTGCCAAGAAATGTAATTCTGGTTTGAGAGCTGGAACGGGGTACACTTAGTCATGTGAAGCAAAACTGAAAAGAAGTGGGTTCGAGTCCTACCTCAGACATCCTGGAAGTGGTTTTCTATGGTTTTCCACTTATACTTCAGGTGAATACCGGGATGATTCCTAATTTAAGTGTGCGCCTGCATCCTTCCCAATCTTCATCTAATTACAGATACACACACTACTGCAGCCATCACAATAACACAGGTTATCAGACAAATTCAACACACAGCTAAATACGCAGGACTAAATGATTACGATGTCTAAGCCCTTCAAAGCAACAACGACAACAACGTAACATGAGACTGTACAAGGTAGACTATCATAAGAGTCCACTTCGTTGTGAAGTGGCTAGCATTCTAGGTCGTCACCTTGGAGGCCTAAGTTTGATTTCCGGCTCTGCCAAGAAATTTAACTTTGGTCTATACTAGGCTTTGTAAGGAAAAACCGAAAAGAGGTGGGGGTTCAACTTCCAGCTCACCTATCCTGGAGAGGTTTTCCGTGGTTTCCCACTTGTACTTCAGGTGAATACCGGGATGATGCGTAATTTAAATGTACGCCTGCATCCTTCCCAATCCTCATCTAATTACAAATACACACACTACTTCAGTCATTACAATAACACAGGCTATCACAAAATCCTATACACCAAGACGTCTAAACCCTCAAACGAAATGCATATGTACTTTGAATTGGCAGGTGAAAAGCTAAAGAAAGTAGGAGACTTTTTGCTACTTAGAAAGCAAAATAATAGTAATGGACGAAGCAAAGAGGATATACTATGAATTGCAGCCAATGGCCATAGCTGTGCATTTTTTATTTGACGCCTGAGGTCTCCCAACAAGTTCAATTTCATGTACGTCTAACTTTGGTTATCAAATGCTACTGTCACTAACTCTAAGTGGCGAACGTTGGAACTTATTAGAGCGTTACTAATTAACCAAATATAGCCTATAAAGTTTACCACACACTACCAATTGCAGTGCTAGGTTCTTTTACGTGGAACAAATGTATGACATGGGAGCTCAGGCTTTACCCCCCCCCCCTCCGAAGGAATGCATACTGAAGGAATTAGTGCTTTCAAAAATCCGACGACTTTGGCCGGGTTTGAACCCGTTATATTGAGCCCAGCTATTAACTACACCACAGAAGCCGTTACATTGACATAGGCAATCACGCATATTCCAGAAACATTATGTACATGGGTTTTAAATAGCCACAATATCGGATAAGCCCTAAAGTGTGACCCTGAGGCTAATTGGTTAGCATGGTAGACTTTAACCTTATGGGATTTAGCTTTCACTCCTAGGATTTTAATGTGTTATGGAAATAGGAAACATAATTATGGAAAGAAAGGTTGAGGCTAAGAACTGCAGTGTAGTTCAAGGTTCGAATATGCTAAACAGATTGTCTTGGATGTAGCTTTATTTAGCATGAGCAGGGAGTAACTACCAACCTTGTAAAGAAAACTGAGACGTGATAAACTCATTTCTACCTCAGTCATATTGTTTCATGGTTTTACCACTTTTATTTATGGCAAATGCATGGATGATTCTTAACTTAAGGTTATGACTGCCTCCTTCCCAATCCTCACTTAAGTTTAAAAATCTGTACACCAATAACTATGCGGGAATCATTTATCTATTGGTTCTTTGTTATTGGAGTCGTTGCTCACAATTTGACGCACACGACTAGTTCATGTTATAACTACATAGGGTTACAAACGAAGAGGTATTACGACTAGTGAAAGAGGAGAGATGTTTCTGGCGACTGCTAATCAAGAGAAGAGATAGGTTGGTAGGACACAAACTAAGACACACAGGAATAGCAAGCTTAGTTATGGAAGGGAGGGTCGAGGGCAAGAACTGTAGGGGTAGACCAAGGTTGGAATATGTCAAACAGATTGCCTCAGATGTAGGGTGTGGTGGCTATGTAGAGATGAAACGATTAGCTCAGGACAGGGAAGCATGGAGAGCTGCATTAAACCAGTCAAAAGACTGAAGACTCAAACAACAACGTGTTTTTGATTTAGTCAATGTCAAAAGTTCATGATTGCGAAACACGATTTTATCATTACATATACCTTATCCCAAAGCATATGTATTTACATTCAATTGTATACAACCTCATAAACTACACTAATTTACACTTAACCTAATCAGGAAATAGGTTTTTTTATTTTCATTTTTATATTTCACACAATTGCAATTTTACAATTTTCCATTTTCAGTTTTTAAAAATGTCAGTCTTACGTTTTTGAACTCTGTCAATATGGAAACATGGATTTTCCAATTTGTTATTTACACATTTGTCAATTTTACAATTTTCCATTTACAGTTTTTAAAAAAGTCAGTTTAATTTTTTTTTTGAATTTCATAATATGGAAACATGGATTTTCCAATTTGTTATTTGTCAATTACACAATTTTCCATTTACATTTTTTTAAATTCAGTTTATAGTTTTTCAATTTTTGTCAATATGGAAACATGGATTTTCCAATTTGTTATTTACACATTTGTCAATTTTACAATTTTCCATTTACAGTTTTTAAAAAAGTCAGTTTAATTTTTTTTTGAATTTCATAATATGGAAACATGGATTTTCCAATTTGTTATTTGTCAATTACACAATTTTCCATTTACATTTTTTTAAATTCAGTTTATAGTTTTTCAATTTTTGTCAATATGGAAACATGGATTTTTCAATTTTGTGTTTTACATGTTTTTCATTTTTGGTCCTTGTACAAAAGTTCATATTTGCATTAGGAGTGGGAGGTGGGTAGTAATTAAAATGTATAAGCAGTGACCATACAATATTTCTTTATTAATTCAAATACATTTACAATATGTAGACATATTACATTTGTTATTTTTGTTTTTTCTATGTTCTATTTATTTTTAAGTATGAATACCATTTTCCCCCATTGCATGTTATAGTAAAAAAAAAACTTGTAGATCTTTTTTCCATGGTGAACAATAGGCATGAAAACGTCATTATCAACATCATCATTATCAGCATGATCATAAGCAGCATCATTATCATAATCTTTATCACTAACATTATAATCACCATGATCATTCTCAACATCACTAGATCTGTCCAATTACTCTTGTTCCTCTTTCACAGGGTCCTCGTGTAGAGTTGGTGCTGCTTTTGATAGTGATAAGGGGTTTTTGAACGTTGAACTATCTTGAGCAGCAATATTGTTTTCTTGAACTTGCTTTTTAGTATTTTCATGATTGTTTGTAAACAGTAACCGTGGTTTGCTTGGAGCACTACATTGATGATCACTGACACTTAAAACCTTTCCATTTTTACTTTTTAGGTCACCGCGACACCCTTTCGACCTTTCTTTTGAGGTGTCGCGGTGACCTAAAAAGTAAAAATGGAAAGGTTTTAAGTGTCAGTGATCATCAATGTAGTGCTCCAAGCAAACCACGGTTACTGTTTACAAACAATCATGAAAATACTAAAAAGCAAGTTCAAGAAAACAATATTGCTGCTCAAGATAGTTCAACGTTCAAAAACCCCTTATCACTATCAAAAGCAGCACCAACTCTACACGAGGACCCTGTGAAAGAGGAACAAGAGTAATTGGACAGATCTAGTGATGTTGAGAATGATCATGGTGATTATAATGTTAGTGATAAAGATTATGATAATGATGCTGCTTATGATCATGCTGATAATGATGATGTTGATAATGACGTTTTCATGCCTATTGTTCACCATGGAAAAAAGATCTACAAGTTTTTTTTTTACTATAACATGCAATGGGGGAAAATGGTATTCATACTTAAAAATAAATAGAACATAGAAAAAACAAAAATAACAAATGTAATATGTCTACATATTGTAAATGTATTTGAATTAATAAAGAAATATTGTATGGTCACTGCTTATACATTTTAATTACTACCCACCTCCCACTCCTAATGCAAATATGAACTTTTGTACAAGGACCAAAAATGAAAAACATGTAAAACACAAAATTGGAAAATCCATGTTTCCATATTGACAAAAATTGAAAAACTATAAACTGAATTTAAAAAAATGTAAATGGAAAATTGTGTAATTGACAAATAACAAATTGGAAAATCCATGTTTCCATATTATGAAATTCAAAAAAAAATTAAACTGACTTTTTTAAAAACTGTAAATGGAAAATTGTAAAATTGACAAATGTGTAAATAACAAATTGGAAAATCCATGTTTCCATATTGACAAAAATTGAAAAACTATAAACTGAATTTAAAAAAATGTAAATGGAAAATTGTGTAATTGACAAATAACAAATTGGAAAATCCATGTTTCCATATTATGAAATTCAAAAAAAAATTAAACTGACTTTTTTAAAAACTGTAAATGGAAAATTGTAAAATTGACAAATGTGTAAATAACAAATTGGAAAATCCATGTTTCCATATTGACAGAGTTCAAAAACGTAAGACTGACATTTTTAAAAACTGAAAATGGAAAATTGTAAAATTGCAATTGTGTGAAATATAAAAATGAAAATAAAAAAACCTATTTCCTGATTAGGTTAAGTGTAAATTAGTGTAGTTTATGAGGTTGTATACAATTGAATGTAAATACATATGCTTTGGGATAAGGTATATGTAATGATAAAATCGTGTTTCGCAATCATGAACTTTTGACATTGACTAAATCAAAAACACGTTGTTGTTTGAGTCTTCAGTCTTTTGACTGGTTTAATGCAGCTCTCCATGCTTCCCTGTCCTGAGCTAATCGTTTCATCTCTACATAGCCACCACACCCTACATCTGAGGCAATCTGTTTGACATATTCCAACCTTGGTCTACCCCTACAGTTCTTGCCCTCGACCCTCCCTTCCATAACTAAGCTTGCTATTCCTGTGTGTCTTAGTTTGTGTCCTACCAACCTATCTCTTCTCTTGATTAGCAGTCGCCAGAAACATCTCTCCTCTTTCACTAGTCGTAATACCTCTTCGTTTGTAACCCTATGTAGTTATAACATGAACTAGTCGTGTGCGTCAAATTGTGAGCAACGACTCCAATAACAAAGAACCAATAGATAAATGATTCCCGCATAGTTATTGGTGTACAGATTTTTAAACTTAAGTGAGGATTGGGAAGGAGGCAGTCATAACCTTAAGTTAAGAATCATCCATGCATTTGCCATAAATAAAAGTGGTAAAACCATGAAACAATATGACTGAGGTAGAAATGAGTTTATCACGTCTCAGTTTTCTTTACAAGGTTGGTAGTTACTCCCTGCTCATGCTAAATAAAGCTACATCCAAGACAATCTGTTTAGCATATTCGAACCTTGAACTACACTGCAGTTCTTAGCCTCAACCTTTCTTTCCATAATTATGTTTCCTATTTCCATAACACATTAAAATCCTAGGAGTGAAAGCTAAATCCCATAAGGTTAAAGTCTACCATGCTAACCAATTAGCCTCAGGGTCACACTTTAGGGCTTATCCGATATTGTGGCTATTTAAAACCCATGTACATAATGTTTCTGGAATATGCGTGATTGCCTATGTCAATGTAACGGCTTCTGTGGTGTAGTTAATAGCTGGGCTCAATATAACGGGTTCAAACCCGGCCAAAGTCGTCGGATTTTTGAAAGCACTAATTCCTTCAGTATGCATTCCTTCGGAGGGGGGGGTAAAGCCTGAGCTCCCATGTCATACATTTGTTCCACGTAAAAGAACCTAGCACTGCAATTGGTAGTGTGTGGTAAACTTTATAGGCTATATTTGGTTAATTAGTAACGCTCTAATAAGTTCCAACGTTCGCCACTTAGAGTTAGTGACAGTAGCATTTGATAACCAAAGTTAGACGTACATGAAATTGAACTTGTTGGGAGACCTCAGGCGTCAAATAAAAAATGCACAGCTATGGCCATTGGCTGCAATTCATAGTATATCCTCTTTGCTTCGTCCATTACTATTATTTTGCTTTCTAAGTAGCAAAAAGTCTCCTACTTTCTTTAGCTTTTCACCTGCCAATTCAAAGTACATATGCATTTCGTTTGAGGGTTTAGACGTCTTGGTGTATAGGATTTTGTGATAGCCTGTGTTATTGTAATGACTGAAGTAGTGTGTGTATTTGTAATTAGATGAGGATTGGGAAGGATGCAGGCGTACATTTAAATTACGCATCATCCCGGTATTCACCTGAAGTACAAGTGGGAAACCACGGAAAACCTCTCCAGGATAGGTGAGCTGGAAGTTGAACCCCCACCTCTTTTCGGTTTTTCCTTACAAAGCCTAGTATAGACCAAAGTTAAATTTCTTGGCAGAGCCGGAAATCAAACTTAGGCCTCCAAGGTGACGACCTAGAATGCTAGCCACTTCACAACGAAGTGGACTCTTATGATAGTCTACCTTGTACAGTCTCATGTTACGTTGTTGTCGTTGTTGCTTTGAAGGGCTTAGACATCGTAATCATTTAGTCCTGCGTATTTAGCTGTGTGTTGAATTTGTCTGATAACCTGTGTTATTGTGATGGCTGCAGTAGTGTGTGTATCTGTAATTAGATGAAGATTGGGAAGGATGCAGGCGCACACTTAAATTAGGAATCATCCCGGTATTCACCTGAAGTATAAGTGGAAAACCATAGAAAACCACTTCCAGGATGTCTGAGGTAGGACTCGAACCCACTTCTTTTCAGTTTTGCTTCACATGACTAAGTGTACCCCGTTCCAGCTCTCAAACCAGAATTACATTTCTTGGCAGAGTTGGGGATCGAACCCTGGTCTTCGCAGTGAAAGTTAAACTGCTTAACCACTACGCCATCAAGCTCTATATTTCTATACAGTGCTCCGATTCAGTCCCCAGAGTTGGGAATCAAGCCCACACTTTTGCAAAAATACATCAAACGATAATAAAATGAAAATGTTACAACATTTAAAGTAATCTAAATATCCATACTCTGTAGCTAGATCTCTATAAAAAAGAGTCTTTCAGATGTGTACGTGCTTCGCGTTATCATACAGGATAACATTTCAACTGTCACAGCAATCTCTGTTAGCTCTCCCAGACTAGCTGGTCACTGGAGGTACTGAGTTGCTAGCGAACATTACGATATTATTAAACAGTGTGTATTTTTAGTGCATTTTCAGTCACCAGCCCCGTGTGCTTGAGTGTGTGAGTTGTAAATTTTATACGCCTTAAGAGTATTTTCATATAATAATTATATTTTGGCTAAGTTACAATGACTGTGTGTGTAAAACAGTGATATTCCCAAGCGGATTGACCAGTGTGTAATAAGAGGTAAGCTAATGATGTATTTTTTACAGACTTTGCTATTTTTTGTTGTGCTTTTAGTTTTTTCTTTTTTGTCTGGTTTGAAACAATTGTTTATCCATCACTGTCTTGAGCTAATCGTTCCATTTCTATATAGCTACCACAACAACCTACAGTACATTCAAGGAAATCTATTTAAAATATTCTTACCTTGGTCTACCCCTACAGTTCTTGTCTTCAACCCTTTATTTCATAACTAAGCCTGCTAATCCTGGGTGTCTTAGTATGTGTCCTACCAAACTATCTCTTCTCTTCATTAACAGTCGCCAGAAACATTTCTTCTCTCCCACTAGTCTTAATACCTCTTCGTTTGTAACCCTATGAACTTGAGTGTATGTAAAAGCTGTCTGATAACCTGTGTCTGTACTACTGTATGTATTTGTAATAGAGGTAGGTATTGGGTAGCAAGCAGCTGTAGCCTTAAGTTAGGTACCATCCCGGCATTTGCTTAAGAATGTAAGAGTGGGAAACCACAGAAAACACTCTTAGAATGGCTGAGGTATGAATCAAGCCCACCTCTTCCCAGTTTTGCCTCACGAGGCTGAGTGCACCCCATTCCAGTCCTCAGACCAAAATTAAATTTCTTAGCCGAGCCTGGAATCGAACCCATGCCTAAGCAGTGACAGTCAAGAATGCTAGCCACGACACCAAGAGGTGTTTCATGAATATCAGTTGTTGTTGTTGGTTGTTGTTGATTCTTTAGGGGTTTTGTGATATCATGGTCATGTAGCACAGTATATTGTATTTGGGGTGTGTGTTGTCTGATAACCTGTGTTCTTGTAATGGCTGTATTAGTAATTCAGATAAGGATTGGAAAGGAGGTGGTCGTGGCCATAACTTAAGATATATCCTAGCATTTGCCTAGAGTGTGTGAGTGGGAAACCACAGAAAAACCTCTTAGAATGGCTGAGGTAGGAATCAAGCCCATCCCTTCCCAGTTTTGCCTCACGAGGCTGAGTGTACCCCATTCCAGTCCTCAGACAAAAAATAAAATTTCTTAGCAGAGCCAGGAATCGAACCCGTGCCTAAGCAGTGACAGTCAAGAATGCTAGGCACTACACCAAGAGGTGTTTCATGAATATCAGTTGTTGTTGTTGATTCTTTAGGGGTTTTGTGATATCATGGTCATGTAGCCCTGTATACTGTACTTGGGGTGTGTGTTGTCTGATAACCTGTGTTGTTGCAATGGCTGTATTAATAATTCAGATAAGGATTGGAAAGGAGGTGGTCGTGACCTTAACTTAAGATATATCCTAGCATTTGCCTAGAGTGTGTGAGTGGGAAACCACAGAAAAAACTCTTAGAATGGCTGAGGTAGGAATCAAGCCCATCCCTTCCCAGTTTTGCCTCACGAGGCTGAGTGTACCCCATTCCAGTCCTCAGACCAAAATTAAAATCATTAGCAGAGACTGGAATCGAACCCATGCCTAAGCAGTGACAGTCAAGAATGCTAGGCACTACACCAAGAGGTGTTTCATGAATATCAGTTGTTGTTGTTGATTCTTTAGGGGTTTTGTGATATCATGGTCATGTAGCCCTGTATACTGTACTTGGGGTGTGTGTTGTCTGATAACCTGTGTTGTTGCAATGGCTGTATTAATAATTCAGATAAGGATTGGAAAGGAGGTGGTCGTGACCTTAACTTAAGATATATCCTAGCATTTGCCTAGAGTGTGTGAGTGGGAAACCACAGAAAAAACTCTTAGAATGGCTGAGGTAGGAATCAAGCCCATCTCTTCCCAGTTTTGCCTCACGAGACTGAGTGTACCCCATTCCAGTCCTCAGACCAAAATTAAATTTCTTAGCAGAGCCAGGAATCGAACCCATGCCTAAGCAGTGACAGTCAAGAATGCTAGGCACTACACCAAGAGATGTTTCATGAATATCAGTTGTTGTTGTTGATTCTTTAGGGGTTTTGTGATATCATGGTCATGTAGCCCTGTATACTGTACTTGGGGTGTGTGTTGTCTGATAACCTGTGTTGTTGCAATGGCTGTATTAATAATTCAGATAAGGATTGGAAAGGAGGTGGTCGTGGCCTTAACTTAAGATATATCCTAGCATTTGCCTAGAGTGTGTGAGTAGGAAACCACAGAAAAAACTCTTAGAATGGCTGAGGTAGGGATCAAGCCCATCCCTTCCCAGTTTTGCCTCACGAGGCTGAGTGTACCCCATTCCAGTCCTCAGACCAAAATTAAATTTCTTAGCAGAGCCAGGAATCAAACCCGTGCATAAGCAGTGACAGTCAAGAATGCTAGCCACTACACCAAGAGATGTTTCATGAATATCAGTTGTTGTTGTTGTTGGTTGTTGTTGTTGTTGATTCTTTAGGGGTTTTGTGATATCATGGTCATGTAGCCCTGTATACTGTACTTGGGGTGTGTGTTGTCTGATAAACTGTGTTGTTGCAATGGCTGTATTAGTAATTCAGATAAGGATTGGAAAGGAGGTGGTCGTGGCCTTAACTTAAGATATATCCTAGCATTTGCCTCTAGTGTGTGAATGGGAAACCACAGAAAAAACTCTTAGAATGGCTGAGGTAGGAATCAAGCCCATCTCTTCCCAGTTTTGCCTCACGAGGCTGAGTGTACCCCATTCCAGTCCTCAGACCAAAATTAAAATCATTAGCAGAGACTGGAATCGAACCCATGCCTAAGCAGTGACAGTCAAGAATGCTAGGCACTACACCAAGAGATGTTTCATGAATATCAGTTGTTGTTGTTGATTCTTTAGGGGTTTTGTGATATCATGGTCATGTAGCCCTGTATACTGTACTTGGGGTGTGTGTTGTCTGATAACCTGTGTTGTTGCAATGGCTGTATTAGTAATTCAGATAAGGATTGGAAAGGAGGTGGTCGTGGCCTTAACTTAAGATATATCCTAGCATTTGCCTAGAGTGTGTGAGTAGGAAACCACAGAAAAAACTCTTAGAATGGCTGAGGTAGGAATCAAGCCCATCTCTTCCCAGTTTTGCCTCACGAGGCTGAGTGTACCCCATTCCAGTCCTCAGACCAAAATTAAAATCATTAGCAGAGACTGGAATCGAACCCATGCCTAAGCAGTGACAGTCAAGAATGCTAGGCACTACACCAAGAGGTGTTTCATGAATATCAGTTGTTGTTGTTGATTCTTTAGGGGTTTTGTGATATCATGGTCATGTAGCCCTGTATACTGTACTTGGGGTGTGTTTTGTCTGATAACCTGTGTTATTGTAATGGCTGTATTAGTAATTCAGATAAGGATTGGAAAGGAGGTAGTCGTGGCTTTAACTTAAGATATATCCTAGCATTTGCCTAGAGTGTGTGAGTGGTAAACCACAGAAAAAACTCTTAGAATGGCTGAGGTAGGAATCAAGCCCACCTCTTCCCAGTTTTGCCTCACGAGGCTGAGTGTACCCCATTCCAGTCCTCATACCAAAATTAAATTTCTTAGCAGGGCCAGGAATCGAACCCATGCCTAAGCAGTGACAGTCAAGAATGCTAGGCACTACACCAAGAGATGTTTCATGAATATCAGTTGTTGTTGTTGATTCTTTAGGGGTTTTGTGATATCATGGTCATGTAGCCCTGTATACTGTACTTGGGGGTGTGTGTTGTCTAATAACCTGTGCTATTGTATGGCTGTATTAGTGTGTGCACTTGTAATTTAAATGAGGATTGGAAAGGAGGCTGTCATGGCCTTCAGTTACGGTACCTCTTGCCATTTGCCTAGAGTTAAATTGGGAAACCACAAAAAACTACGTCCAGAATGATTGAGGTAGGAATCAAACCCTGCTCCTCTCAGTTTTTTGCCTCACAAGAATGAGTGTACCCCCTTCCAGCCCTCAGCCCAGAATTAAATTTCTTGACAGAGCCAGGAATCGAACACGGGTCTCCGCAGTGTCATTCAAGATTACTAGCCGCTACACCACGAGGTGTACAATATAAGGTTGGTCTAGATTGTACATGATCAATCAATAATTACCTAATAATAATAATAATAATAATAATAATAATAATAATAATAATAATAATAATAATAATACTAATAATAATAATAATAAATATTCCATTTAGCAACTACACGGCCGACCTCCCCCTGTGACGTCACCCACGGTCTCGGGGAGTGGCGGCCATCTTGCCCATTAGCCACTGTGCCAGCTCTGAATGACCCCTCCATAAGAATAACATAGAGTGATTGCGCGCGGCGGCCATCTTGCCCATTAGCCCCTGCCCCAGCTTCGGCTTATATTACCTACTGGTGTATATTATGAGGTGAAAGGGGTGAAAAGGGGAGCTTGAAGGATTCATAACGGAGCGTGTATCTCCTAAACGACATAGGCGAGGAGTTTGAAACTCAGTGGAAAAAAATCAGCTTAAAAAATAAATAAATAGGTGTTCAACCGTTTTTTACGAATCAAATTTAAGGGGTTCATGGGGAGGGGTAAAAAAATTGAAAGAAAATGTCCTGACTCACTCACTCACTCATCATCGCCCAGCCAAAGTTATTGAAGTTAGAAAAATGAAATTTTGGGAATATGTTCGCTGTATGTCGAAAACGTCAAATAAGGAAGAATTTTTGTTTATTCGGGTTCTAAAGAGGTGTTAAGGGGGTAAACGTGCATTTCATTGAATAACGATATCTCATGAGCAGTTTCTTTGGGGTTGTGTTATTCGGCATATAAACTAATCATTAAAAATAAGCAGACATATGTCTAAGGGTTTATTGACGTGGTGTATATTGTGAGGTGCAAGGGGTGAAAATTGAGGGCTGAAGGATTCTTAACGGAGCGTGTATCTCTTAAACGAAATAGGCGAGAAGTTTGAATTATGAAATTTGGGGGTTATGTTCGTTGTATGTCGAAAACGTCCACTAAGGAAGGATTTTTGGATATTCAGGTTCTAAAGGGGTGTTAAGGGGGTAGACCCACGTCACTTTATTTCGTCATTACAGGAAATCCCGCAAGGTCATTGAACTGAACTGTCATCTACCTATCAAGTAACTATTCATAATGAGTTTCACTGGATATCTGCGCGGCAGTTGTAGTTTAAGTCTGAGTCATTATTATATAAGTGTTAACGGCGTCTGAGGGACGCCACGCAACTTTCCCCGTTGCAAAGTAAGATCCTCTTTGATTGTATTTTCTTTACAATTATTGCAAGAAAGTATTTATTTGTTGTTGTTAATTCAATTAAGGGGCGTGGGAAAACTTGGTTATCAGCCCCGTACAGTTGGGTGTGGGGGTGTGAGGCTTGTCTGATAACTTGCATTTCTGTAATGACTGTAGTACTCTCTAGATGTACAGTAGTAGGGAAAGGGATGAGGTATGTGCCCCGGGATTTGAAGTAAGGTACTATCCCGGCATTTTCCTGGAATGAGTGTGGGAAAACCCGGGAAAAACCACACTCAGGATAGCCGCTGTCAGCGCAGGGATTTGAACCTCTGATCTCCGAACTTGCTGCAGCCACCCACGGGGATGCGGTGCAATCCGCCACTGCTCTTGACGTTTGTTTATATACAGTGATCTGTTTCAGCAATGACAGATTTTGTGGTGATTTGAGGACTAAAATCTCCATACTTGTAAATCAAATGTTGTATATTATACATTTAAGAAGTAATTACATAATAAGTTGGCTGTATATCAATTCTCTATATTTCATAATAGACGGCAATACTTCAGAAATGTCTTAGAATGCATTTAAATTCTCGCTTGAAATTTGAAACTATATAAATCTCTCGGAATGGTAATGGTATCTCTCAGACGCCACGCGACTTTATATGCGAGAAATTTTGCAGGGTTAAAGGTTAAAAGCAACAAGACTGTAAACCTATGACTCAGTGAAGTCAAAAAAGACTTTGATTCCGCTGGGATTTCTGACCGTAATTTCCATCTACGTTCCAAATTTGCTGATATGGTTAACTATTGTTCCCCGCCTCCCAAAGCGTCTAAGTGTAGAAACCCCCTCTCGCAGGAGAGAAAGGAAATACTATCAGCCGGGCTCAAGAGATATATAGGGAACGGAAGAGAGAATCGAAGAGGAACAAGTCATAAGCGCTCCTTAGTGGGCTTAAACGAATAATAATAACAGTCTAATAATTATTATACGCCAAATTACGACACTATAAAACAGTTATTCTTCCAGAAGCAACATATGCCACTGAAAAAATGGTTATCGATTGTCATTTCAAGATTAGGGAACTGGCAAAGGAGGAGCGATCAACAGAAAATACATTTGGATGAAGAGACCTAGTACAGAACTCTATCAAAAGACCAATACCATAACATACGAAATTGGAAATCGCAGAGTGAAATTTTTAACTCACATCCACGGGATGGCCACCTTCAGATTGCCAAAGAAACTAATTGGTATCATAACACAGAGTAAATACGGCACAGAAAGGCTTAAAGAGGTACAGAAGGACTTACAAGTAATGAGCATAGAAAATTTCGAAGACCGAACTGAGTGCCAGAAGAAAATCGCGAATGTTAAGTTTGAACCAAGATCATTACGACAACCTGGAAAAAAAATGGACGGATGAGAGGAAGAGGGAACATTCCGCGAGAATGAAGAGATTTTGGGAGGAGTGGAGGAGACACACCTCCAAATGACATCATGCTATCAAGTTTAGTTAGTTAGTTAGTTATTGTTGTTTTAAGGGGTGGAACTACGAGGTCATCTGCACCTCTTATCAAGTTTAATCGCTCGCTTGTAGGGGAATTTTCGCTTGAATAAATAATAATTCGCCTTTCCAAAATAGATATTTTATCAATGTTACGCTTAGGAATGATAACATCTATGCTAACAATTGAAGTGGTGTACTCAATGTTTGGTCAACAATGTTAATTTGAAATCTGGTGTTACAGGAGAATGATGAAGATCAGATGGGTAGAAGAGTAACAAATGAAGAGGTATTAAGATGAGTGGGAGAGTAGAGATGTCATGGCGACTGCTAATGAAGAGAAGGCAAATATTGTCACAGCAGTCATAAACCACTCGATAACGGGACAGACGAGACTCTGACAATCGTCAAGTACAGGTGCGAGAGAATGCGAGGAATTTGAATTTGGATTTTTCATAGAGAGAACTGCCACTGAGGGTAAAGAGACCCTTTATGTAGCATAGTGTTATACCCTGGGGTTCCCACAGGGTATGGCCACCCCCTATCGCCCCTTTATGTAGCATAGTGTTATAACCTGGGGTTCCCACAAGGTATGGCCACCCCCTATCGCCCACTTTATGTAGTACAGTGTTATACCCTGGGGTTCCCACAGGGTATGGCCACCCCCTATCGCCCACTTTATGTAGCATAGTGTTATACCCTGGGGTTCCCACAGGGTAAGGCCACCCCCTATCGTCCCCTTTATGTAGCATAGTGTTATACCCCGGGGTTCCCACAGGGTATGGCCACCCCTTATCGCCCCCTTTCATCACCTTTCACCCCCATTTCACGCCACCACCCCTAGAGGAACCAACAACATGAAACGTCTAGCCATTGCAAACATACTCAGCTTGGCAGGCCAACCACACACACATGTGGTAATCCTTAAAACATCCTTACAACATGAAATCTAAACAGTTAGCGCCTGCTAAGTAGTACAGGAATTTGCCGACTTAATTACACAAACATGGACAATCCACTTAAATACACGCCCCACCAGGAACTGGGCTCTCTTTCGTCTTACTTACGCCGAGTTGCTGTTCTACGCCAGTTCGACCTGCTGTCTGGTAAGTGTACTCGGGGTTATCCCACGGAACTCCTTTCTAATCCGAACCCATTACTTGTAACCATTGCATCCATTATTGTACTCTTCACATCGCTAAGTCCAACTAGCGATTCTTTGCACGCTTCACACTGATAGTAATTAAAATCATTCACAATCTCTTAAACTGCCTTTTTTGTATTTCTTGAACCCCCTATTCGAACTCAGATCCGTCAGCCATCAAGCTCCACTCAGCTGCTCCACGGCTGTCCTATTTACCTGACATTTAACCTTGTAAACACGCGTCAGCAGCAGCTACGTAAGCAGGCCCGTTCCCCGCTTGCTTGCTCCATTCTTTAGCGACCGCACACTCTTCATTACACTAGAGTTATTGTCCTGTAGACAAGAACATCGTATTTTAAACAAAACCACCCTAACTCGAGCTAGCAACCCACAGGAATATAATATACAATGTTCTGGCTTGGAGTTTTGTAATAAGAAACTAAACCCAGCTTAAGTTAACAACTAATAAAACAAAATATAAAATATACTTATAACTAAACAAGCCAATTAGCAAACATTTTATACAAGATGAATAATACAAATTAGAATGTAATAATTAAATAAATAATCTACCCAATGTATTATTATATCTATTGATAAAGAAAACAATATAGTACGTTAAAAAAGGGCTACAATGTTAATCTTCATCATCATTCTCCTTTCATGTGTTAATCCTAGAAGAACTGTTACGGTCTACACAAAAGATTTGAGTCTTCACGCCATCTTTTCCTGGGGCGACCTAGAAATCTCTTCCCACCGGGGCAGTAGTTGACGACTGCTTTAGGGATCCTGCTTCTGTCCATCATGTTGAGGTGTCCTAGCCAATTTCTTTGGTATTCATGGATGAATTCCAATATAGGTCTGCTGTTAAGACCATTCAGCACTTATGTGTTTCGTTTGTGATCCCACTTAATGACTCCTGCTGTTCGTCTCTCATCGCATTTCCTCAAGGTCCACGCTTCACTACCATAGCAAAGTACTGGTCTTGCTAATGTTTTGTAGATTCTTGTTCGGGTGTGTTTCTGAACGAATGATGGTCTAAAAACATTATTTTTGATTCCTAAACATCTGTTAAATTTAAAGATTTTCTCAGGTATGTCCATTTCTACAAGGAAAGACAGTCTGTAACCAAGGTATTTAAAATCGTTTACTCTTTCCAAAATGTTATTATCCAAGCAGATCTTGCTTCTTACTGGTTCCTGCCACACAATGCCATTATCTTAGTTTTCTCTAGAGATATTTCCATTGAGTAGTTTTCTGAGACTAGTTTCAGGTTATATATTGAGCGCTGTAAATCATCTTCTGAGGTAGCAACCAGCACTAACATGGGGAGGATACGATGCATGGGTCAACGATTCGAACCATCTTTAGTAGACGTGTAGGACATGGCCAGGCGTATATCAGGTGCAAGTAGTAAGGTGCGCTTCTCAGCCGTTTTCGAGAAATTAATTAATTGCAATTACAGTGTGACGTCCATGTGCGTTGTACGCTAGCAAGAACCCAACGAGCGCGTGGTGCAGGGGTAAGAGTCCTGCTTCGTAAGCGCGGGATCATTGGATCGAATCCCACCGGTGAGCCTTTGCAGTGCGTGTGTTGTAGTTGGTTTTTTTTACCATTGGCTATTTACAACCACTGCCCGAAGCATGAGTCACTGCTTGCGAGTACGGGGTGGTCTGATGGTTGACAAGACATGCAATGAACGGAACAGACTGGGCCTCCAATGTATAAATGTATACTGAACCCGAGAGGGTCATGCTGACTGGTATCGAACGTGAATCTCGGAGATAAGTTGAGCTCTGAATGAAGGTTCCACCAGGGAACGAACCCGAGATCTGTTAAGGGAGTTTCATTGTAAAAACCCCTAGAGGAAATTATATATCTAATCACTGGTGTGATATCAGTTGTTACTGACATTATTTAGTGAAATAATGCAGGAAAATAGTGGAAGATAGCATTATTTGGTGTACATGAAGTAGGCTATGCTGGACTTGAAACACAGGAGTTTCAGAGTTTGACGTTTTGCTAATAGCCCAGAATTGTGGGAGGAGACCCTTGGCGCCACGTCAATCTTGCTGACCCAGTTAAGTCGTCTGCAAGGGGTCGGGAGGTTGAATAATGACCAGGTTCTTCCCCGTTTGAGAATAGATTTGAGAATGGAATGGGAAGATCCCAAGGAAAATCATTCTATACTCATGATTGGAGCAATGCAATTACATGAGAGTTGCGCACAGGTGAATCTTTAGCCAGGAGGCTAATTTTAGAGCCATTGAACGGCGAAATCAAGGCATGTTTAATGCAGTGCGTAATGATACAGGACTATGGATGTTCGCGGCTGGATGTGAGGAGGTCGACAGGGATTCCCACAGAAACAGCGTCCTCACGCCATGGATAAGACAATTAATATTAATTAAGGGGCCGATCGATCCTCGAACACACATACATTTTTGTGACCAGCGAAGAAAAAGGAACAATATGGATGTTATTCTAAGTTCAGAATCATCCTAAGAGAGGAGCTGATTTATCGCGGGATTTCGTGCCCTACTTTTTGTGTGAAATAGATATAAGAGGGTGGACCCAGTCGAAGCGTACAGTTTTGGACCCAGTCAGAGGGAGAGTTGTTTTGAAGCAGTCGCAGTTTGACACAGTTGAAAAGGACACGGAGTGCCCAGGCGCGCACACAAAGACTTCAACATTTCACTGGTAATCAGCATGTTAGCTGTGCAACGTAACACACCTGTGAGAATATATTCATGCATGGTCATGAACTAAGAATGAAGTCGGTAATCAACAAACTTGATTATGCGAAATGCATATTACCGAAGTTAAGAGAGGAGGCTCGGACTTCAATTTGGGAAGCCGTGCAGTAAGACTGTTATATACTGTTTATTAAGTGCCGTGTGATATACTAGGCAGGACTGGTGAAAGTAATAATTCATGTAAATACAATGTATAATGTTGAGCGCAGTAAAGTATAGTGATTGGTTATACATATCTGGAATATACCAGTAAGTAGCGTTCATGACGATATGTAAGCATATCGCTGCAATAGTAGGAAGGTTATCAAGGGATGATCGAGAGACTGTTGGTGAATCCGTGAGCAGATGATCGAGAGGTTCAATCAGGAAGGGGTAGGACCGAAGAAAGGGCCGTCCGCACCTGCACTTTCGATACATGCTAGGGAATGTCAACCAATTAGGAATATAAAGTGTAACGTGTGTTTGTGCAGCGATGTTATGTAAAATATCTCTTAAAGTAATAATATAACCAGTGTTATATAGTGTTATGTGTTTTGGAAGCATTAGCTTCATTCTAAAAATGGAAAAGTATCGTGTGTTTATGAATCAGATGTCATATAATATGTGTATTAGCAAGATGGCAATGTGTCACTAAGTAAGCCGATGGCAGGTGACACTGGAATATGGTGGTTGGAGCCACCTGGATAAGCCGACGTAAGTACCCCACAAATCATGTTATTATAGAAGGATAGCCACTGCATGTAATGTGATTTCGGAAGTATAAAATATGCCAGTAAGAATCAATATTAGGAGGCATACCCTCATATGTTTATTGTTTGATTTCAGTAAAGTTAAGATGTTGAATACATCAGAGAGTGGATTAATCGTTACCACTATTAATGCTACTAATAAAATGGCAATTCAGTTATGTGAAACTTAACGTGACGAACGCGAATGTTCGATCATTGAAGCAGTTACGTTGTGTCGGAAGAATAATTTATGTCAGTAATTATAATAATAATAATTATAATAATGATAAACGGTATAATTGAATACATCAGGATGAAAGGTTTTAAGCAAGAAATATTTATGCTAATTGGATTATTTATCTAGCCAAGCAGTAGATTACATTAAGGGAAGAGAAAAGAGTTAATATTAAATATATTGTATTAATGGAAATATAATTATGCAAGGGAAGGTAGGAGCTTGACAGTGAATTGAATTTGTGGCTTGTGTAAGCTTGTAGAGTAACAGTTAGAGTTCTCTTTATTATAGGACGAGATCGTAGACAGGCAGGGGCCAGGTAATCTAATCGACGTGTGAAATCTCGTACAGCATGGGCGTACAGAGATAATAATTTATGCCGGAGCGTATTTAGTGTGTACCCTATCTCCGATGTTGGATATGAAATGTTCCGGGTTCGAATCCTGTGGTAAGTGAAGGGAGAACATTGGAAACCCTTACGCTATACCTGATTGCCCGAGAACTTGATGGAATGATTCGGCTCGTGAAGCGAATTCATTGGCGGCAGCTGTTGACTGACCGTAATATTTTATTTAAGATACCGGCTAACCACTAGACCTGTGTTCTATGAATCTCGTGCCTTCATATTTTGATACGGACCTGTTGAGGCCGTTATTAATGTCCTAAGGCTAGGATTAAATATTCAAGCTCACCCAGAACCATTGCATAATATTCAGTTCAGATCATATGGGATCACGTGGATCATTGTGACCACAATGTTGTATTCAAAGTCGTAACACTGGTTGGGGAGGTACAGTCCAGGAATCGGGGAGACAAGGGACGATTTTCAGCCGTGAACGACCCTACTCTGTTCCATTGTATGCAGGCAGCTCCAAGGGGCTGGGGTTGCTAAACAAACTGTGAAGGTTCGCGTTTTGAGCGGACAGATTTAAGACCTTGCTTGTATTGAAAGGAAGAATTGTTATAATGTGTAATGAATGTGTGTGGTTTAAAAACACATTGCTAATCATAGATTACCCTGATGATATAAAAATTTAGCAATCTAACGAATGGTTGGAAGTTGGATTTGTTACTGTCACTGACACCTAGTTAATGAAGTTGGTTACTCGATGCCACAGGCTACGCTCGCAAGGGTAGCGAAATAGTATACTATCCGACACAACGATAACAGAAGTTATTTAGTGAAATCACAATGACATGCAGTGTAACTATAAAAAGAGGGGAGTGGAGGGGTAGACTTACGTAATTGTGGTATTGCAAATAGATTGTAGTGCAAACCATGAGTTGGCTAATGCATGAAAGCATTTGGTGGGAGAGAGAGATGTAACACAGATAGTACACATGATGTAAATTAAGATGTATTGTAGGATACAAGTAACTTTGTGAATATAAAGAAGTCACATCAGGTGACATGAATGTAATAGTTCAGTTTTTGTGAAACATTACATGTACATCAGTGCACTTGAGTAAAGTTTAAAGTCCACATAATGGTAAAAGATTGAATAGTGATATGGATTTAATTTGTTCAACTATGTGAATAATTAGTGGATTGTGGGAGTAACTTTGTTTGTTTGTGTATTGTTTATGGGATTTGTGTTCTCTTATTTTGTTTGAAGCCATGAGTTTTACTGAATTAAAGTCTTTAGAGTAGAGTTGTGCCTTATCATTGTAGAGTTGATACCTTTTAGCCTCAAATCCAAAATATGCAACTGCTCAATGGGAGAACGGTACACGCCTGAGTCCTGACGCTAGCTGGAGGCAGAAGCATATTTTCCATCGAGATTACTCACATGGGTACAATACATATACTAGAATACACTTGACCGTGTATAATACCAATGTATTTGCAATGCCAATACTATACATTATATAATGTCACAAACATTGACCCGGCTACGATGATTTCAGAATCTCTTTTCCGGCTCACATAACACGTTATTACAATTGACTGCAAAATAAACAGTATTCACGACACCTACAGTTGTACGAATTGCCAAAGTTAAAAAAAAAACACACAACACAATGGCTCACCAGTGGGATTCGATCCAACGATCCCGCGCTTACGAACCAGCATCTCTTACCCATGCACCACGCGCTCATTAGATTCTTGCTAGCGTACAACGCGCATACATAGACGCCGCACTGCATTTATTGCAATTAATTAATTTCTCGGAAATACTGTAGCTGAGAAGCGCATCTTACTACTTGCATCTGATATACGCCTGGCCATGTCCTACACGTGTATTAAAGATGGTTCGAATCGGTGACCCAGGCATCGTATCCTCCCCTTGTATGTCGTCTGCAAATAATATTGCGTCCAGCTGTAGATTTCTGTTAATGCGGATGGAGCTATGTTTTGTTTCTCTAAATTCTCGTATAAGAGCATTCATATAAAATATGAAGAGGAGAGGGGAAAGACCGCAATCTAGTCTCACTCCTGTGTTTATCGACTTCCACTCGGATAATTTATTATTAACCTTTACAGAAATCAAGTTGTGTTTGGTTGGTTGGTTGGTTGGTTGGTTCCTCAGTTTAGGGGCTGCGACAACGCGGTCATGTAGCCCCGTGTACTTTGGGTGTGTGTAGAATCTGTCTGATAACCGGTGTTAATTGTGATGGCTGTATTAGTGTGTGTATCTGTTTTTTAATTTAAGTACAGACTGCAACTTAGAATTTTTCAAATAGTTCCTACTTTTGCCGCCAAACGCCAACGTCAACGACTACTAGGCCTAGTTCAGAACTTAGCTACTAGAGACCACCGCAGTCGGCTCTCGGCAACGAACGCAGAAACCTAAGAGCGTTGTTTACATTCTTAACCTATCCTATTTAGCTTCACATAGGTTTAATTAGTGGAAGGTTCTTTAACAAGCCATAAATCTATGACATGGGACCGCCGGCTTTACTTCTCCTCCGAAGGAAAGCATACTGAGGGATTTTTAACGCTCTTAAAATATCCGACGGCTTCGGCCGGGTTTGAACCCGCTATCTTGGGCATAGAAGCTCAGCATGCTACCGACTACGCCACAAGTTGTGTTTGTAAAGGTTACTTATATTTTGCTACAATTTGAATGTGAATTCTAATATGACCTATTGTTAAAACAAATACATGAGTGGCATGATTACTCGAACTATTATCAATTCCATGGAAGTTGCATCTTGGATACTAAAAATATTATAAAAATTTGTATGGCGAGACATGTAACGAGCGACCAACAGTCTCCCGCAAATAGCAACATAATTATTAAGAAAATTCAAAAAGCGCGGCAAATTGTCTCTCGTGTGTTAAACATGAGTGGTTCAGTGCAAAAGTGGACCAAGTCCAAAAGTAACTACTTTTTTCTTTTTAGCCTATTTTCAATTTTGAAAAAATAGGCTTATGAGATCACCTTTTGTCCGTGTGGGTGTGCGTGTGTGTGTCTGTCCCCCCCTCATAAAATCTAAACGACTGGAGCGATTTCAATGAAACTAGGCAATTTCATAGCACTATTCCGGGCGACCCCGACCGTGCCCTTAAAATTTTGTTACGGCTCACCAATCCAACATGGCGGCTGTGGGAAATATTTCACCCGCATTCAGTATCTCCGAAACTATTCCCGATATCACCCTATAATGTTTGATGGTGATAAAGGAAACTACTAGAAGTTCACCTATGTGACTTTTGAAAAACTTGTAACTACAAAACCAACATGGCGGCCACGCGGATTTGCGACTTTTAAATAGATGTTTCTCGCGATTTAACCAACCAAACGCAATAAAACATGGTACAGTATATGTTTATTATACGCATTGTAATGCACCGACATTGAACTTCGCTCAATTGTTTACATAACCACAAGATGGCGGATGTGCGAAATATTTCACCGGCATTCTATATCTCTGAAACTATTAGCGGTATCATCCTGAAATTTTGTACGGAGATACAGGGCACTACTGGAAGTTCATCTATAAGACTTTCAAAAACCGGTTAACTACAAAACGAACATGGCGGCCAAGCGAATTTGAAAATTTTAAATAGACCTTTCTCGCGATTTTATGTTCCAAACGCAATAAAATCTGGTACAGGAAATGTTTATACACATTGTAATGCACTAGTATCTAATTTTGTTCAATTGTTTACATAACCTCAAGATGGCGGCTGTGCGAATTTTAAAATTAAGTTTTTATTTCTTGTGTCGTAATCATGCGATCAAAGTGAAAGTTTGAATAATGAACCTACGCAATAATTTTCCTTTAATGGTCCATGAATCTGGCCTATACATTTAGCAATCCAACATGGCGACCATCCGAAATATTTAGACGGCTCTGAAGATCTACGAATCTATTATAGCAATCAAACTGATTTTTTTACGTTCGTAGGGGCTATGAACTTAAGTTCACCTATAGGACTTTAAATAACCTGGTGATCACAAATCCAACATGGCGGCGACGCGAAGTATAAATATTCACATTGACGTTTTTCGCAATTTAACTATCAGAGTGCAGTGAAACTTGGAACAGTTAATCCTTATACGAATGTTAATCCACTGGCATCTAATTTATTTCAATTGTTTCCATAACCACAATATGGCAGCTGTGCGAAATTTTAAAATCTCCTTGTTAGGTACTTCTTGTGTCCTAATCATGCGATTGAAGTTTGAATGCTACACGTACACAATAATCTGCATGTAACAGTACATAACTCTAGGACCTACATACATAAAAGCCAACATGGCGACCATCCGAAATATTTAGTCGGTTCTCAATGTCTACGATTCTATTGCAGCAATCAAACTGAAATTTTGTATGTTGATAGTGGTAATTAACATGAGTAGGATATATGAAAATAGGCTGTATAGTTCCTCACGGAACTACTTGTTTCCTTTTAGGATAGCAAATGTTAGAATTATTCGCTGTAATAGCGGTCAAGTCCGAATTTTAATACCAAATCCCCCAGAGTGCAGCAGTTTCTTACAGCTTAATGCTTAGTAGCTTTAACTTAGGCTCATGTATTCTCAGAAGTGTAAAAAGTGGACTTGCTCCACTTTTGCTCTGAACCACTCACATTATTGCCTGGGATGTAGGATCTTGCTACGGTGGGTGAGTAGGTATCGTGTCGGTCTACCAACCCAAACAGGTATGTCAAACGTTGTTGACATGAATTGAGTAGGCAGTGTTCATAATGGCAAAATTATTAATCTCGGGATTTTCCGCTAACACAAAAGTACCTCCTTTGTCTACTAGAAGGCGCTATAAGTGTCAAGGAGCTTAGATATGCAACATCCTTGACTTTCATAGCGCTCCAAGGAACAACAACAAAATTCGACATGCAAGTTGCGCTCTGGGTGTTTAATAACAAAGCTTGCACCCGGCACCTGGCACCCGAGGACATACGATATTATTATTATTATTATTATTATTATTATTATTATTATTATTATTATTATTATTATTACGGATGTAGTGTGTGGAAGCCTCCGTGGCTTAGGCGGCAGCACGCCAGCCTCTCACCGCTGGTTCCGTGGTTCAAATCCCGGTCACTCCATGTGAGATCTGTGCTGGACAAAACGGAGGCAGACAGGTTTTCTCCGGGTACTCCGGTTTTCCCTGTCAAAATTTCATTCCAGCAACACTCTCCACTATCATTTCATCTGTCATTCATTTAATCATTGCCCCAGAGGAGTGCATCAGGCCTCGTCAGCCGGCACAGTTCATATCCTCGCCGCTGGATGGGGGCTTCATTCATTCCATTCCTGACCCGGTCGGAGACTGGAAGTAGGCTGTGGATTTTCATGTAGTGTGTGGTAGCTGTGTCTACTGGTTAGCTCAGGACAGGGAGACACGGAGAGCTGCATCAAACCAGTCATAGCCTAAGACTGAAGATAAAACACAGTGCATTCTCACAATTTAACACTTTTTTAGTCTGCCTAGTTTCACTTTCCCTCTGCGTCATTTTATAACCAACAATGAAATGAATTAGCAGGACACAACATGGTGTGTTTGACGGCTGTATAAAGAACTAGGGCAACAGCCTATTAAATCCACTCAGCACTCAGGAGTGACGAAGATGCATTGGATAATAAGAGGAACACAAATAATTGCGTTTAATATTTTACCATCAGGAATGATTTATATGGAAGAAATAGCAATTCATTAATCAGCGTTTGTCCCGCCTCAGGCGTATTCCAGTCAGCTGTCAACCTGTGGTATGATATTAATTTTCGCTCCGTATGGGAAGTTTGTGGATGACAATCATACGCCACAACGTTTTACATAAGCCATGTCTATCGCAATAAAAAGTTGATCTCATTCTAGAAGCGGTATAAGCGACTTCGGTGGCGTAGTTGGTAGCATGCTGAGCTTCTATGCTCAAGATCTCGGGTTCAAACCCGGCGTTAAAAATCCCTCAGTATGCCCTCCTTCGGAGGGGAAGTAAAGCCGGCGGTCCTATGTCATAGATTTATGGCATGAAAAAGAACCTTCCACTAAATACACTTGTGGAAGCTAAAATTTGTAGGTTAGTTTGAAAACGCTATATTAGTTCCAACGTTCACTGCCAGGTGCTAACTGCGATGTCATTTAGTAGCCTCGTCCGCAACTAGGTGTCGTGGACGGTACCATTTGGTAGCAAAAGTAGGAACTACTGGAACAAATTAATTGTCTGCAGTCCTTCTACCTGGATCACAGATAACACATACTAATACATCATCATCATCATCATGTTTTTCAGTCAAGCGACTGGTCTGCCCCTACAATGAGTCTTTTTCACGTTGTTCGGTCTCGTGCTGTCCTTTTGACCACTTCATAACTTCGTAGGCCAGAGCTATCTAGGAAAGATCTCATGAGAGCGTTCCGTGGCCTCCCGCGAGGGTGTTTTCCAGGGATTTTGCTTTCTAGTACGTCGATCATCAGGCCACCATGTCGCAACCTGTGGCCAAGCCAGGTGGATTTATCTGGCAGATCATTTGCAGTTTTTCCTTTATTCGATCCAGCACCGTTTTGTTGGTCATTTTCTCTACCCAGCTGATCTTTTCCATTCGGCGCCAACATCACATCTCAAACGCTTCTAGTCGTTTAATGCCACCTCTGTTCATTGACCAGGTCTCACTGCAGTACATTGCAACTGGCCATATGTAGGTCTTAACCAGTTGTTTTCTAAGGCTGAGGGACATCGAGCGTTGACAAATTAGACAATGCTTCACACGGAATGCCTGCTTGGCCATGGCTATACGGCTGCTGACTTCAACTTCACATCGTAGGTCTTCTGTGAAGATCTGACCAAGGTATTTAAATCGACCGACCTGTTGTACTGGTTCTTCATTTATGGTTATATTTAGTTGGTGTTGATGCTTACTTATCACTAATACAGCCATCAAAATTAACACTGGTTATCAGACATATTCTACACACACCCAAAGTACACGGGGCTACATGACCGCGTTTTCGCAGCCCCTAAACTGAGGAACCAACCAACCAACCAACCAACCTAGGCGCGCCATAGATGAATGGAACACTGGCATTTGAATGTAAGGTAGCTATTCTCCTGTTGTAGTTCAGTGATAGCGTTGCATTCGAGAAACAAGAATGAGCGGGGTTCATTCAGCCTTCCCTATACTGTAGATAGAGCACTGCGTGGGTAAACACACTGTTGTACACTCAGCCTCGTCATCCTACAGTGACAGCCTTCCCTATACTGTGGATAGAGCACTGCGTGGATAAACACACTGTTGTACGCATCAGCCTCGTCATCCTACAGTGACAGCCTTCCCTATACTGTAGATAGAGCACTGCGTGGATAAACACACTGTTGTACGCATCCGTCCCGCATCCACACAACTGTTATCCGCAACCGCCCCTCATCCACGTGAACTGTTATCCGCAACCGCCCCTCATCCACGTGAACTGTTATCCGCATCCGCCCCACATCCACACAACTGTTATCCGCATCTGACCCACATTCGCACGATTGTTATCCGCATCTGACCCACATTCGCACGATTGTTATCCGCATCTGACCCACATCCACACAACTGTTATTCGCATCCGCATCCACACAACTGTTATTCGCATCCGCCCCGCATCCACACAACTGTTATTCGCATCCGCCCCGCATCCACACAACTGTTATCCACATCCACCCTGCATCCTCACAACTGTTATTCGCATCAGCCCCGCATCCACACAACTGTTATCCACATCAGCCCCGCATCCACACAACTGTTATCCACATCCGCCCCGCATCCACACAACTGTTATTCGCATCAGCCCCGCATCCACACAACTGTTATCCACATCAGCCCCACATCCACACAACTGTTATCCACATCCACCCCGCATCCACACAACTGTTATTCGCATCCACCCCGCATCCACACGACTGTTATTCGCATCAGCCCCGATTCCACACGACTGTTATTCGTATCCGCCCCGCATCCGCCCCACATCTGCATGACTGTTATCCACATCCGTCCTGCATCCACACAACTGTTATTCGTATCCGCCCCGCATCCGCCCCACATCCACACAACTGTTATCCACATCCACCCTGCATCCTCACAACTGTTATTCGCATCAGCCCCGCATCCACACAACTGTTATCCACATCAGCCCCGCATCCACACAACTGTTATCCACATCCGCCCCGCATCCACACAACTGTTATTCGTATCCACCCCGCATCCGCCCCACATCTGCATGACTGTTATCCACATCAGCCCCGCCTCCTCACAACTGTTATTCGCATCCGCCCCGCATCCGCACGATTGTTATTCGCATCCGCCCCACATCCGCACGACTGTTAGGCTGTCCACATCAGCCCCGCATCCACACAACTGTTATTCGTATCCGCCCCGCATCCGCACGACTGTTATCCGCATCCGCACGTTTGTTATCCCAATGTGCTGACTTTACGAACATATTTTCAATTTACTAGATAAAGCATTAAATATTAAAGCAACACAGACATTTGAGGAGAAAGGCTTTGTAGCCTCTGTCATGGGCTATGTTTAAAATGAATGTAACACAGCCAGAATTGCAGCACTTCCCAGTTCGGAGAGTTAATTATGCTTTAATGACATAATTTAATTTGTCATGGAAGAAACATAACGGAAAAATATGATATGTCATAATCATCCGAGTCTTAGTAATGATATTCAACAAGTTCTAAACACTATCCACAAATTCACTCCAAACATTATCCGCAGCTTATCCATTATACGCACAGCTATGCAAACTATATCCGCACGGCGAAAAATGTTGCGGAAATCCGCATCCGCGTAGGGCTACACACCATAGAACGAAGCTAGGTCTACGCCGTGGGACGAGCGAAGCACGTTGAGTCAGCGCCACTTGACTAGCATCTACCGTTACAAAACAGCGCGTCGAGAAACCCCGAATGCTGCCATTGCACTTATTACACACGGAGATGGCGAGATACCTAAGTTGTGATAATATTGCGACTTCTGGTGAAGATCCGTAGACTAACTTGTATCCCGTGAACCACGAATTTTCTTAGTGCAAACTTATCTTCTCAAGAAGTCTTTAGAGCATGTGTTCGTATGTTTCAGCGCAGTGTGAATCTTACTTGTGGGGAAATCTCAAACAAAATGTATACAGAAACAATCCGCGTAATCTGGAGGCTCTAGAGAACGAAATAACTTCATCGATACGAAATGAGTCGTCCAGTTGCAAAACTCGTTTATTCCACTTGTGAATAAGAATAATTTTCGTGAGAAACGTTTCTCTGGACATTGCCGCGTATCTTTTGTGTTTGCTGCTTTCTACTTATTTCTTTTTGCTTTGTGTTTTTGTTTTTTGTTTTTGTGTTTGCTTTGTGCTTTTGCTTTTGAATGTTACTTTTTGCTTTTCTCTCTTGGTTTTGTGTTTGTTTTCTGCTTTTCCTTTTTTTTATTTTGATTTTAGCTTTGTGTTTCTTGTTTTTTGTTTTCTGCTTTTGCTTTTGTTTTGAATTTTTATTCTTACTTCGTGTTTTTTGTTGTTTTATGTTTGTTTTCTGGAAAATCAAAATAAAACAAAACAAAATAAAATAAAACAAAATAAACAAAACAAAATCAAAATTAAACAAAACAAAACAAAACAATTTAAAACGAAATAAAACGAAATAAAATAAAACAAAACAAAATTAAATTAAATTAAAGAAAACAAAATAAAACAGAATAAAATAAAATAATTAAATACATAATTTTACGACATGATCCTTATTCACAAGTGGATTAACCGAGTTTTGCAACTGGACGACTCAAATGTCTGTAAGGATGAACTACAGCGAGTGTACGTTGCTGCAATGTGTGCTTAGAGGATAAAGGACAGCATTTCCAGCAACAACAGAGCTGTGAATAGTATTAGAATCAAATTAAGAATTTAACCCAGTCAACATTTTTGTTCAAAATATTTTTATTCACCAACTGCTCGCATATTTTGTTACCCTACTTAGCCTAGTAATGTTTTCTCCCCCGTGGACTTACACATTTTTCCATAAGGAATTGCGTCCTGAAACTTTCAGAGTAGGAGATTCTGAGGGATATCTGAGCTGCGTCCCTTTTCTATTTTCTCATTGACTTCGGAATGTACCCTCTAAGTCAGGTGATTTCAATCCATATCTTTGAATACTTTAAGAGCGAATCAACAGTAAAATGACTCCAAATCCCTCTGCTCTAAATTCACACGAAAAGTAGAGCGAAGTAATCAAAACAAAACGTGAGGCATTTTGCATTATCAAGGCTCCTCTGTTAGTGGACATTCTAAAAATACTGTATTTTAACTTTGAGTTTCTTAAAAGAAAATATAATTAAGACTTTTGGTTAAACATTGGAAGTAATTTCACCGTCTTGTAAACATATTTAGTGAATTAAGCCGTGAAAAGTATACATATTATTTTGGAACACCGTCGTCAACTCTAATAATTTGCACACCTCTGTACTGTGAAATTCATGTAAGTAAATATGATTATTAACCTTCAATTAGTCGCGTGAAAAATATTACGTAATTAGTCGCGCACGGAAGAAACTCCCAGGTTTGAGAAATGGGTAGAAATTGTGTTTAAAACAATTTTTATTTGTACAACTGACTATTTTAAACATGTTAAAATTCTATAATTATTATTTGGAAGCAAAAAATGTTTTATTTGTTTTTGTTAAGTAATTTTTTTAATAACTAAGTCAAAAACAAACTATAAAATTTTTAAACTACAAAACTTTAAACATGAAAAATAAAGTATAATTCAACAATTATAAACCTACAGGTACTGGTGCTAATATTTACAAAAAAAATAAACCATGAATTAAAAAGAGTGTTTTTAAAAAGTTTCTGCGGACAATATTTGCCTGCGTGTTGGCTAAATATATTATGTTAGCATTCACTGCACCAATGTTCATAAGAGCGAAAAACAGAGCCAAGGGCCATCTGTTTGTTTTCCTTCCCTTCAACTTGTCCAGGGTGTCAACTCCCCCTTTTTTTTTGTTATAATAAGTCAGCATTTCTGGCTTCAGTGCGTCACCACTTTCAACGTCAATGTCATCAGAATCATGCAATGATGAAAGTACCAAGGCAACATTATTTTTCTTTGCTTTGTATGAAAGTAGAGTTTTTTCATAACCGTAAAAAAACTACTGTTTACTGGTCGATTAGTATGCTCTTGTACTATTGGTGGCAATTCAACCTTATTTTTACGCAAGGTTCCAACAAGAGAGAGCTGATGGTCACTTGCCAATTCATCACAGAGCGGTATAGAGCAGAAGTAATTGTCTATGGTCACATTCCTACCTGACTGGTAAACAGGCCGTGTTAATCTAAGCACAACATCCTTTGCTCTATTGCTTACATTGAATGGTCCTTGTTGTTGCTTCCCGCAGTCAACTTCCATTTTGCCGGCATAAAATGTCTTAGAATCAGTCAGGGCGTATACTTTTATGCCGTATTTAGCAGGTTTTGTTTTCATATACTGCGTAAACGGGCACCGGCCTCTAAAAGGTTCTAACATTTCGTCTATAGTGACGTTTTCTCCAAGGGTGTAGTTGTTGACGCAGTTTTCATTGAAGGCTTCAAATATTTCTCGCAGCGAAGCAAGTTTGTCAAGCTGTCGCCTTTCTTGTCTTGTAGTAGCATCGTCGAATCTTAGACTACTCAATAGAAACCTCCATCTTTTCAAAGACAATATAGATCGGAAAAATTCTACTCCAGTAAAATCATTTGCATATAAGTCATCCAGATTTAGGTGTGACGATTTCAGGGTTCCCGCCATATACAGTAACCCTAACATAGCTTTCATTCCAATAATGTCTGTATCCTTTGCATCTCGATCTCTTCCGTACTGTTGTCGGTTTACTGTAATTCGGTCATTTGTGTAGCGGACAATTGTATCTATCATGGGGTCTGTAAAAAACAAACTCCAACAATCCAAGGCTGTACGAGCTTCTCGAGCATCTCATCATGGGCCAGGTAGATGTACTCTCAGAATGTTGTGGGGTCTACGTCTAGCATTCCTAGAAATAGGTGGGCTACACGAATACCAGCGAGTTAGTTTGTCTTTACCCAAAATAAAGTTTGTGGTTCTATTCACATCAAAATAGGGATTGGCTGTAGAACTGGATGTACATCTGGTACTGGATCTGGCTGTTCTTCATCTTCAGATTGTTCTGTGCTCGTATTGTGGTCAGAAATTTCTAAATTGTCTTCAACCTCACTACCGTCAGAAAAGATGTCATCTTCGTCTCACATTGGCTCCAATAACAGAGCATTAATTCTGCTTTCTTCTCGAGGATCCATTATGAAGTAAAACACACCCAAAGTTACATATAACTAAATGATATTATCTAAAAAAGTATACACGCACTTAGTCGCAAACGGGACTTTCTACCGTTCACTTTGGCAGCACAAATAGTCACGCACGGAAGATCAGACCAGGTCATTTAGCAAATCGTTGTTGACAAGCACGCCTCGTGCCGAACACTGACAAAAATAGTAGTAAAATGTATGGAAGGGTTGGGGCGAGAGGTGTTGGGTCAGCCAACCCGCGACCACCTCAAATCGGTACAGTCTGCGCAAAACAAATAGCACCCGGGAGAAAATCCCGTGACGCGACTAATTGAAGGTTAAATACGTAAAAAGTGTAAATGTGTTTAACTAGTTGGGCGCTATGCTGCTGCTAGCGCCAGTGTCTTGCCTTACAAGCGGCTAGCCACAGTGCCCAGGGCGCCAGGTGGCCTCCGTGAGGCCTGGTTCTATATGGAGGGTCCACACTTAGTATCCGCTTGTTGAAGCGCTATCGCCCACCATTATTCTACGATACTCCCGATACGCCAAATTATTCCCAATTTACGCATTGTCTTGACCCCGACCATCCCCTTTAACTGCCATATGTATAATTAAATAATAATAAAAATACTAATAATCCACATATATCATTCATCAAGCTCCATCTCCACCTGCATCGTCTCAGCAATGCTTTCTACCATTGAATATCATCCCCAACTATACTTCATTCACACATCATCTTCACCACGACCAACAACCTTATGATCTCGACGTAAATACACCCCTTAATCACCTCACTAATTACTTCCAAACAACCAAATAACTTAAAAACCCCCGAACAATATAAGTTACTCAATCTACTTTTGTCAATTGCAGTGATTGTTTCCGTGTTTTCTTGTTCTTCGAAAATTATAAGTCATTGAAAGTTATACCTACCACTAATAAAGCAGTCACCCTTCTCCTCCCCCTTATCCCCATTCCTACATCTAAATCTCCCCGCCCAGAAGCGATACTTCCACCCCCTAACGGCCCCCTTCCCCAGCACAACTCCGAATTTCACCGCTATGGCCCAAAATAAAAATTCCAACACACCTTCATCCAAATGTATAAACCAAACTCCCCCATCACCAGAATTTACACCTCTCCCATCGTCACCTATCGGGGATACCATGAACGTCACCATGCCACTCACCTACCGGAGACAAAGAGAACCTCTACACGACACACCACAGGACATACTCAGTAGGCCTACATAGGCTATTCAAAATGCATTCAAGCAAATAATATGTAAGTACACCCAAGAAGATTAATACTCTTTGCCGTACAAAAATATTGTATGTCGGAAAAATATATTCGTTAATCTCATATTGCAAAATTCTGGTGTTTATTGACAAAGTAAATTGAAACACTGCAATGTGCGAAATACCTCACGTGCAATAAATATTTATGACATGTTAGAAATTTCGAAATTCAATCGCACTCCTTCGGGATCTCAATATGTGTATCGCTTCCTTGAGTGAAATTACAATTCGAATGACGAGTCTATAATTAAGGTTTAAAACAGCTTTACCGCAGTGTAACACCAAATTTATAACTAAACAGAGACTTCTCGGAGTAGCGAGGAAAGAACGGAAGGAAATGCCTTCGCTGTACTTCCTAGTGCAACCCGTTGAAGCCAAACGGCACGCCCGGTTTGAGTAGTAAGAACATAGCTGTTCCTATGCTTAAAGCCGTAAACCACTCCATCTAGACTTGGATTTTAGTGACATGAAACTGCAATGACAAGTCAAGATTTTTTTCTTGTATAGGCAAAATACACTCTGTACATCACGGTTCTTGGCACACATAAGCTGCGTTATCGTTTTAAAAGCCAATTTAAATAGAAATATGAGAGCACCTATGGAAGGCTAGTTTTGTATGAAAGACGCGGCAAAACGTAATAATACACTGAAACACTGATGAAATTGAAAACAGGTGTCTGAAGATGCGAGTTATACCAAAGAGGAACATCTTGGGAACTATCATAATGATGCCGATCTAATCACGGTACGGTATTTACTCCAAATTGATTTTTAAGTTCTTATTGGTGTTGAGGCATTCATCAGTTTTAGGCCTAATTTCGAGCACAGCCACTTTCATCAATTCGTCCCCAATCATCTCATCTCATATACAATTCTTTCTTTTATTTTCTTACTATCCCTTCTACAGGGATTGCAAAAGTTGGAGTAGGAGAAATGACGTGACCTCTTGGCTAAGATTAAAGTTTTGATTTTCTTTTAGTTTGAAAAAAAAAAATATATTTGCTCTTTTATGCTTTGTACTATTGTAAATTGTGGAGTTTGAAGAATTGTAGTTTTGAGATTTATGAATTTATTACTTGCTTAAGATATAAATTTTGAAAATGTTGTTAATTTTTTAATTGTGTTAGTTTGGGAATTTAGATAATTTTCAAATTGTTGGGATTGTTTTCTTTTTGGTTTTATGTGAGAAATGGTTGATGATGTACAGTATTATGAGAAGAGGGTAATTGATGATGCTTGTGGAGATGAGAAGCGGTGCTGAGAGAAAGAGGAGAAGAGAAAAGTATGAAGGAGATGAGTAGATTGTGTGAAGTTGATATTAATTTTGAGTTGGATGGGGTGAATGTGGTGAGATGATATGATTGGGGTGGGGTGTGAGAGGTGAGAGTGATTAGATGTTTTTTCATTTATTATTTTTTATTATGTATTTATTTTTTATTTATTTATATTTAATGGACGGATTGGAAGAAGTGGATGATTGTGTTTGAGATGGGGGTAATGGATGATGTGTATAATGTTTGTAGAGATGAGAAGAATTAAAGGTGGAATCGCTAGTACATACTATCCAGAAGAAAGCTTATAATGGTATGGACATATCATAAGGATGGATGAAAAAAGGAAACCGAAGCAAGTGTTTGAGGCAAAGCCTGAAGGCACTCGAAGAAGAGGTCGTCCAAGGAAAGAATGGATCCAATATGTCGGAGAGGTGGCAGAGAAGATGGGAAGGACTCGCAGCAAACCAGGAGAATCACAGGGAATAGGAATGAATACAGAAAGTCTCTGGCAGACCCGACGCCGAGAGGCAAAAGGGATAGAAGAAGAAGAAGACGTGCTGAAATAAATGTGTCGTAATACATGTATCAATGTTAATAATAATTGGCTTACAAAATACATCTACTGTATAACAAGAAATGCATTTCCTGGAACGCCAAAATAAAGCACTGTAGTCAAAACAGAATGCCTGTACGCCTTTCAATGAATTACAGGCTAGAGAAGTTGGAGATCCTGGAAAGGAGGATCCTGAGGATAAAAATGAGTCTTTCGCCCCTTTTAACTACTGCAATTTCTAGAAAATCCGAGTGATGAAATGATATCATGGGCCCAATCCAGACGGAAACCGGATGGAAACTTCGGAGCAACGCCGAATCTACCAGAACATACAAAAAATATCTGCGACAATGAGGAAACCGAGGCTAATATTTCTTGGGCACATGTAAAAATTGGACAAATCCAGATTAACAAAAAAATAATTCCTCTCGGCACGCCGGAAGGCGGAGGTAGATTTCACCGAGCAAACTAGGGGATAGGCTATAATAGGCAAAATATGCAGGTTTTCGTAGGAGGATCAAACCTCATTTATTGCAAGAAAGTATTTTACAATTGGAGGTAAATTAACTTTTTTTTCGTTTTTGTATGCATATTTTTATCACTTTATTGTCTTATGGGGATGGTAACCTTCTTGTCATTTGGGGTTCATTATTTTATACTTGTGATCACTATGTCCTTATACAAGGTTTGGAACTGATGTGTAACTATCTAACAGTCTGTTACTTCTTCTGGCAAAATTTTATCTCCAGCAGAGATGTTGGTTGGTTCCTCAGTTTAGGGGCTGTGACAACGTGGTCATGTAACCCCGTGTATATTGGATGTGTGTAGAATCTGTCTGATAAATGGTGTTAATTGTGATGACTGTATCATTCTGTGATTCAGGTAAGGTCTGCAGACGGTCAATTTTAAGTAGTAGTTCTTAATTTTGTACCATATACTAACGTCAACGACACCTAGCTGTGAACTTGGCTAGTAGATGCCACCGCATCCAGCAACTTGCAACGAACGTTGGAACTTCCCTTCCAAAGGAAAGCATGCTGAGGGATTTTTAGCGCTCTTAGAATCCGACGACTTTGGCCGGCTTTGAACCAGCGACCTTGGGCATAGAAGTTCAGCATGCTACCAGTTAGCCGCTTCCCACATTTCCGATACCGAAGTCGCTTCCCACAGACAGATGGAAAACTGAATGTGATCTCGTGCAGTGGCGTTGTCATAGCAACAGCTGATGGCTCATCCCTTATCAATTTAGTAAAAGTCCTCTCGGCACGCCGGAAGGCGGAGGTATATTTCACCGGGCAAACTTGGGGATAGGCGAAAATAGGCAGAATATGCAGGTTTTCGTAGAAGGATGAAACCTCATTGATTGCGAGAATTTTTTTAATAATTGGAGCTTAATTAACATTGTTTTTCGTCATTTTATGCATATTTTAAACATTTTATTTTCTGAAGGGGACGGTAACCTTCTTGTCATTTGTGGTCCATTTTTAGCCTACTTTCGATTTTTGCAAAAAATGAAAGTAGACTTATGAGATCACTACAGGGCTAAAAAGGTGTGTCTGTCTGTGTGTGTGTATGTGTGTGTGAGTCTGAGTGTGTGAGTGTGCGTACTCTGAATGTCTGTCCCCCCCCCCCCCTATCAATTCGAACACGGTGAAACCGAATTGAACGAAATTTGGTACAGAGATAGCACTGGAAAAGGGCACCTCAGTGTCATGTTTTATATCGCAGCCATCTTTACCAGAACTTAATGGCGGCCACTCAAATGGTCAAAACGTAATAACGCATTACAACCAAACTAATAATCGGATATTTACCAAATTTGGTAACAACGTTCCTTCATATGAGGCGCGTCTTGTGCCCAAACTACGAGGTCATCAACCGTACCATTTCAGAATGGCGGCCGTGTGAATTATGCAAACTTTATAATCCTTAACATGGGACCCACCAGTTCCGACTATCGAACCAAGAATCGTTTAATCTGTTTGAAACGACGTGGCCCGTTTGAAATTAAAAGTTTATATTTTAATATTATAGTCTAGAAGTGATTTTAAAAAGCTGAGTCGTCTCGGTTATTTGACAAGATGGCAGCTGATCTCTCGTTCTGACCTATATTTTATTAATTTCAGTATGTTGCATGCAATATAGGCTAGTGGTAACAAATATATGAACTTTCTATCAAATGAACTCGGTTTAAAATATACTCCAGTAAAGAAATCGTTTAGTCCAAGTGATGATTTGCTATAACGTGGTATATGTATGGGTTCCTAACGATCTATTAGAGTGTGCACGATTGGCTGCGTGGTCAGCGCGTTAGTTTTTCACCAGGCTGGCCGTGGTTCAAATCCTATCAGAGTTGGACTTGTTTTCTTGATTTTTTTATATTTATTATTTCTTGAGTACTGAGACGTTATAAAATAAAGCATTATATGGTGCGTTTTGAAATGGAAAATATATATTTAATTAAAACAACATTCACCACCGGAGTGACATCTAAGAGTAATTACTTGAACTATGTTATTGGTAACCACAGCCTTCTAGATGCGAGTTATGCTCTCTACCGGCCAGTTAGTGAACCCATGTCTACAGTAAAATTGCGAAGGTTATTATTTTTGCCGATAGAGGGTACACATCCCCAAGATAAGGCGTGATTATCACGGCCAACGAGATTGACTGGCTCTGGTGAGTTTTCGTGACGTCAGCAATGTAGTTCTGTTGCACCACTGCCTGGTCATCGTTTTACTGCCGGTGGGGTACCTAGTCATCTTGTCTACATCATTGAACCTGTATAAACGTTGGTATTCATTTATCACTTGTCTTCATAGAAGGTATTGATACAAGTCGTTAGTCGGTGGGTAGTGTATTCCGCAGATCTCTTCTATAAACGAATTAATTTATGTTCCGCCCCTTGAAACAACAATAAGTTAATGATATATATACTGTGCTGCAAGATTCATTGATCTAATTATACTAATGTGCACATAATTTAACTCACAACGAAGGTCACAGAATCTACAACTCGACTTACGGTAGCCTGTTCGTTGCAGCTATTAAAGACACAACGAACCCTTGAATCCTAGTTCGCGTGGATTTTTGTAAGGAGTAACTTCAATAGGCGTAGTTTTGCAAACCTATACAGTATAATTTATCGTGTTTGAAAACACACGGAACATCATAACTGCGACCATTTTATGAAGATAGATGTAAAATATTGCATTTCTGCTGCTTATGAATTGCTCTCGACTTAAACGTACAAGCATCATCAAGCAGTACCGGTACATTGCCTACGTCACAGAAGGGTTGGGTTTACGCGCCATGGCCTGTCTTTCTCGTTAGCCGTGCGCGATTACAAATTAGCTGTGTAATAGTTATATTAAATATGTTTCTCCCAGTGATACGTTTAGAGCAACGAAGCTTAAATTATTGTAAGCAGTCGGTGTTAATAAACTGAATACCTACGTTGTTTGGAGTGTTTACTGATGAAATTGCAAAATGCTGGGGTAAATTATTTGAACGCCACTCCTCAAATCCAGTGTGCCAATTTGCACTTCGAATTGGAAGAAATTAGGAGATGATAAAGACAAAGAGTTGTAACTATACCCATACATTTAGGAGAAAGTAGGCTATATGTTCTTTCCTGAACATCTTGTTATACTTGTGGTCACACTGTCCGTATGCAAGGTTTCGACACTGATGTGTAACTATCTAACTGTCTGTTACGTCTTCACGCAAAATTTTATCTCGCGCAGAGAGTTTGGTTGGTTCCTCAGTTTAGGGGCTGCGACAACGCGGTCATCTAACCCCGTGTACTTTGGGTGAGTGTAGAATCTGTCTGATAAACGGTGTGAATTGTGATGGCTGTATTAGTCTGTAATTCAGGTAAGGACTGCAGACGGTCAATTTCAAGCAGTAGTTCCTAATGTAGCTACCAGGTACTACCGTCAACGACACCTACCTGTGAACTTGGCTACTAGATGCCACCGCAACCAGCAACTCGCAACGAACGTTGGAACTTCCCCTCCAAAGGAAAGCATACTGAGGAATTTTTAGCGCTCTTAGAAAATCCGACGACTTCGGCCGGCTTTGAATTCGCGACCTTGGGCATAGACATTCAGCATGCTTGCTACCAGTTACGTCACCGAAGCCGCTTCACACTTAGTCAGATGGAAATCTGAATCTGATCTCGTGCAAGTGCGTTGTCATAGCGGCGTCTGATGGCTCATCCCTCATCAATTTAGTAGTGTTGCCATGGCAACCTCTGATAGCTCTTGGCATTTTCTTATAATTCCGAAATCATTTTTCTCATCCCTTGGCGTAATGGTGGGTCATATCAAAAATTATTTCTGACAAAAGTTTTAGGTAATTATTAGGGGAATATTGTCCATTTTGTACGGTTTTGATATTGTGCCTATTAAGAGAGATAAGAATAATGTTTCCCGAAAAAAACACACTTTTTCCCACCCCTCTGGTCAATGGCTGGTGCTATAAGAATACTCTTCAAACATAAATTTTTAGGCTTTATCCGACACATAGTATGAACTTTGAACGGATTCGATATTTCACATATTAAGAGAGTTATAGCAATAATTCACTTTTTGGAAAATAAAAAGCCCCCCATACTTACTCCCTTCGACCGATTTAGCCCAGTAACGAACTCGACCGAGATTTTATAGGTATACGTATTCGGTAAAAAATTCAAAGTGATTGGCGCAAAATTACGGCAGTTATCGTGTCCACAAGAAACTGATATACATATATATATATATATATATATATATATATATATATATATATACATAAATTATATATAAACTTTTGAACTGTCGGTGGATTTGGGGTCTGGGGGATGTGAAACGCGAAGATATGTCGAAATTTTCCGAAAGTCGAAACATGGTACCCATTGCAATAGTTAGCTTTCTAATGAAATCTACCTAACAAGGTGGCTTAAGTTTTCAAAGCATCCAAAAATCTCTAGTCCACAGCATTTCTACATTCATTGACGTTAATTTGATGTATCAATGACATTTCTAAGCCAATTTTTTGATGTTGATCTCGTTGAATTGAATGTTAAAGATTTTATTTCTGAGAATAACGTAGATGAAGTTACATATTTGTGATTTGACCAAATAAACTAACATAGACATATTCACGTTAGTTCTTTGGGAGTGATGAACCTAGATCCTACACTTGCACCTACCTAGGTATGTCATTTTCATGATTTTCATACCTTATTTGATATTCCAGGATATTGAGATTGAAGTGAGGTTTTGTGGAGCCACGCTCCCTGGACATGAGCACACGAGCTCCCTTAAAACAGTTTTTAACTACTCCAGGAGGAAAATCGGCATGAAATATACGTTAATTTGAAGCGGACAAATAAGGCTTCCATTTAAAGTGAAAAATTAAAATTTGGATTTTTTTGGTCAAATATACAATTTCAAACGTAGGCCTATATGGGTTACATGCCTTAACTGCTCTCGATCTGATCGCCATGACGTTATGAAACTTGGCATAACTTGAGGCTAAATGAGTGTACAGTATTTCAATTGCTTTGAAAGGGTTTTTGAGATAATAATTCTTAAATGTGACGCATGGTTGAAACACGCTTAAAAACGTGCACTTTTTGTGCTCCAACTGAGACAAAAAATATTAAAATTTAAACTAAAAATTCCAAACCTACATGAGCTAACGTACAATAGAACGATGAAAATGATGATGCAATTGGATTTTATGTAGGTCTATTGGTTACTTCACAAACAACCTTCAAACTCGAGTGCACATAATACTTTGGTCGACATTAGTCTGTAATTCAGGTAAGGACTGCAGACGGTCAATTTCAAGCAGTAGTTCCTAATGTTGCTACCAGATACCACCGTCAACGACACCTAGCTGTGAACTTGGCTACAAGATGCCACCGCAACCAGCAACTCGCAACGAACGTTGGAACTTCCCCTCCAAAGGAAAGCATACTGGGGGATTTTAGCGCTCTTAGAAAATCCGACGACTTTGGCCGGCTTTGAAACCGCGACCTTGGGCATAGCAGTTCAGCATGCTACCAGTTACGTAACCGAAGCCGCTTCACACATAGTCAGATGGAAATCTGAATCTGATCTCGTGCAAGTGCGTTGTCATGGCAACGTCTAATGGCTCATCCCTCATCAATTTAGTAGTGTTGCCATGGCAACCACTGATAGCACTTTGCATTTTCTTATAATTCCGAAATAATTTTTCTCATCCCTTGGCGTAATGGTGGGTCATATCAAAAATTCTTTCAGACAAAAGTTTTAGGTAATTATTAGGGGAATATTGTCCATTTTGTACGGTTTTGATATTGTGACTATTAAGAGAGATATGATTAATGTTTCCCGAAAAACCCACTTTTTCTCACCCCTTTGGTCAATGGTTGGAGCTATAAAAAAAACTCTTCATAAATTTTTGGGCTTTATTCGACACATAGTATGAACTTTGAACGGATTCGATATTTCACACATTTAGAGAGTTATAGCAATATTTCACTTTTTCGAAAAAAGCCTCCCATTTTCACCCCCTTCGACCGAATTAGCCCAGTAACGAACTCGACCGAGATTCTATAGGTTGAAAAATTCGAAGTGTTTGGTGCAATATTACGGCAGTTATCGTGTCCACAAGAAACTGATATACATATATATATATATATATAAATTATGTGTAAACTCTTGAACTGACGGTGGTTTTGGGATCTGGGGGTTGTGAAACGCGAAGATATGTCGAAATTTTCCGGAAGTCGAAACATGGTACCCATTGCAATAGTTAGCTTTCTTATGAAATCTACCTAAAAACAACTACATCATGGATTAAAGAAACTCGGAAAGACCTTGACAGATCTAACATCCCAGAGGCCCAAATGCTGAAAAGGGATACGTTTCGAAAAAGTATACATAATTTGGAAGGCTTTCCTTACGAGAGACGAGCTACAAAGACAGGAAGAGCTTGGACGGCCGAACAAAGGCAGCAGCACAGCTATCGTATGAAGGCGTTCTGGAGGAAGAGGAAATTACGACCAAAATAGTGAAATTGTAGCGTGAAACTAAGTTGTCAATTCGCAAGTTTAAACAAGTAGTTCCGTGAAGAACTATACAGCCTATTTTCATATATCCTGCTCATGTTAATTGCCTCTATCAACATACAAAATTTCAGTTTAATTGCTGTAACAGATTCGTAGATATTGAGAACCGTCTAAATATTTCAGATGGTCGCCAGGTTGGATTTTTATGTTTGTACTATTACATTAAGATTATTGTGTACGGGTGGTATTCAAACTTCAATCGCATGATTAGAACACAAGAAGTAAAAACGAGATTTTAAAATTACGCACAGCAGCCATCTTGTGATTATGCAAACAATTGAAATAAATTAGATGCCAGTGGATCAACATTTGTATAAGCATTTAACGTGCAACGTTTCACGGCACTCGGATAGTTAATTCGCGAGAAACGTCCATTTAAATATTTATACTTCGCGTCGCCGCAATGTTGGATTTGTGCTCACCAGGTTACTCAAAGTCCTATAGGTGAACATATGTTTATAGTCTCTATGAACATAAAAAAATCTGTTTGGTTGCTGTAAAAGATTCATAGATATTGAGAACCGTCTAAATATTTCGGAAGCTCGCCATTTAGGATTGTTATATGTACAGGCCATAGAGATATGTACCATTCAAGGACAATTATTGCCTAGGTTCATTATTCAAACTTTCACTTCGATCGCATGATTACGACACAAGAAATAAAAACATAATTTTAAAATTTCGCACAGCCGCCATCTTGAGGTTATGTAAACAATTGAATTAAATTAGATGGCAGTGCATTACAATCTGCAAAATCATTTACTGTACCACATTTCACTGCGCTCAGAGAGTTAAATCACGAGAAAAGTCTATTAAAATATTTCAAATTCGCTTGGTCGCCATGTTCGTTTTGTACTTTACAGTTTTATGAAATATACATAGGTAAACTTGTATCAGTACCCTTTATCACCGTACAAAATTGCAGGGTGATATCTGTAATAGTTTCGGAGATATAGAATATCAGTGAAATATTTCGCACAGCCGCCATTTTGAGGTTATGTAAACAATTGAACTAAATTAGACTCCAGTGCTTTACAATGTGTATAAACATTTGCTGTACCAAGTTTCATTACGTTTGGCTAGTTAAATCGCGAGAAAAGTCTATTTAAAAGTCTCAAATTCGCTTGGCTTCCATGTTGGTTTTGTAGTCACCAGGTTTTTGAAAGTCTCATAGGAGAACTTCTAGTAGTGCCCTTTATCACCGTACACAATTTCAGGGCGATATCGGTAATAGTTCCGAAGATATTGAATGCTAGTGAAATATTTCGCACAGCCGCCATGTTGGATTGGTGAGACGTAACAAAATTTGAAGGGCACGGTCGAGGTCGCCGGGAATAGTGATATGAACTTACCGAGTTACATTGAAATCGCTCCAGCCGTTTAGATTTTATTAGGGGGGGGACACACACACACCTCACACACACACACACACACACACGCACACACACACGGACAAAAGGTGATCTCATAAGCCTATTTTTTCAAAATTGAAAATAGGCTAAAAATAACAAGATGTTCAGTGAAGAACATATAGCCTACTTTCTCCTAAATGCTTGGGTATTGTTATAACTCTTTGTCCTTTTCAAGGAGTATAATTGAATGTTGGTTGTAGTAGCTTGTTGAAATACAACGTGCTATAGGGATATTAAACATGAATATGAGGTGCCCTTTGCTAGTGCTACCTCTGTAAAAAAAATCATTCAATTCGGTTTCACCGTGTTTGAATTGATCTGGGGAATGGATTTGCACACATACATGGCCGCTATTTGCAAACTATTGGGCTGATGACCTTGTAGTCAGTCATAAAATGCTTTCCACAAAAAGGTATGTTGTTGCAAAATCCGGTAGAGATCAAATTATTTGGATGGACGAAATTTGATTTAAGCTTTTAACATTCATTTCGTTTCCGTCAAGATGGCGGCGATATAAAACATGACATTGAGGTGCCTTTTGCTAGTGCTACCTCTGTACCAAATTTCGTTCAATTCGGTTTCACCGTGTTTGAATTGATAGGGGGAATCGATTTGCACACATACTTGGCCACCATCTGCAAACTATTGGGCTGATGATCTAGCAGTTTGGTCAGAATATGCTTCCCACATAAAGATTTGTTGTTGCAAAATTTGGTAGAGACTAGATTATTAGGTTGGTCGTAATTACATTTTAGCCTTTAACATTTGGGTGGCCGCGATTACGTTTCCGTTAAGATGGCGGTGATATAAAACATGACACTGAGGTGGCCTTTTCTAGTGCTACATCTGTGCCTAATTTCGTTCCATTCGGTTTCACCGTGTTCGAATTAATAGGGGGAATCCATTTTCACACAAAGATGGCCGCCATCCGCAAAATATTAGGCTAATGACCTATTAGTTTGGTGAAAGGATGCTCCCTCCATAATGGTATGTTGATGCAAAATTTGGTAGAGATCGGATGATTAGGTTAATCGTAATTTGATTTAAGGTTTGAATATTTGTGTGGCCGCCATTACGTTTCCGTCAAGATGGCGGCGATATAAAACATGACACTGAGGTGCCCTTTGCTAGTGCTACCTCTGTACCAAATTTCATTCCATTCGGTTTCACCGTGTTCGAATTAATAGGGGTAATCGATTTTGACACAAAGAAGGCCGCCATCCGCAAAGTATTAGGCTAATGACCTATTAGATTTGTCAAAGGATGCTCCCTCCATAAAGATATGTTATTGTAAAATTTGGTAGAGATCGGATGATTAGGTTAGTCGTAATTTGATTTAAGCTTTGAACATTTGTGTGGCCGCCATTACGTTTCCGTCAAGATGGCGGCGATATAAAACATGACACTGAGGTGTCCTTTGCTAGTGCTACCTTTGTACCAAATTTCGTTCAATTTTCGCTCACCGTGTTCGAATTGATAGTGGGGGACAGACATTCAGAGTACACACACTCACACACACACACACAGACTCACACACACACATACACACACACAGACAGACACACTTTTTTTTCGCCCTGTACTGATCTCATAAGTCTACTTTCATTTTTTGCAAAAATCGAAAGTTGGCTAAAAATGAGTCTTTCGCCCCTTTTAACTACTGCACTTTCTAGAAAATCCGAGTGCTGAAATGTATCTTTGTTGGAAATCTTAAAAGTGGCAGTAAATCTCCAATTTGAGGGCCCTTAAATGCCTACTGACTGTGCTGGGATTTGACCACGTAGCCTTGGACGTAACAGACGAGAATGCTACCACTGCTAGGAACCAGCCAAGATAGAATATGGTTTCAATCTGAGTTTTAACAGTAAATTTCTTATTCTTTATTTGTTTCACCCAACTTTGGGATACATGAAATCAGTCATTAGCCTACTTTTCACATTTTGCAAAAATGAGGAAAAAGTAGACTTATGAGATCGATCCGGGAAAATGTGTGTCTGTCTGTCTGTCTTTCTGTCTGGCTGTGTTAATGTCCCCCCCTATCAACTCCTAAACGGCTGCAGCAATCAAAAATAAATTTAGTATGAGTAAAGATGTGCACCGGAATATCTCACGTCCATATTTGAAAATGATGACAGTGCTACCAACTGCTGAAAAAACGCACTAGAAATTTGAGCTCCATGTTGGATATCTTGCAAGGTATGCATGGGAGCTATTCCAAAATTGGCACACATGTAGATAAGACTATTTCAGTTTAATTTCCAGGAGGCCAATCATGACAGTGTTGCCAAAATAATTTTAAGCCTTCTGATAGGTCCAATGTTTAAATGCATATAACTTCTACACTATCAATTGGATTTCAACCAAATTTTGTATGTAATATCTGTACATAAACAGATATGACTGAGCGTATTCTTAAGAGCCACCAGGGCTGCCAACTGTTAATAATTGCTATCTTTATTTATTTTTATCGCCTCCGTGGCTTAGGCGGCAGCACGCCGGCCTCTCACCGCTGAGTCCGTGGTTCAAATCCCGGTCACTCCATGTGAGATCTGTGCTGGACAGAACGGAGGCAGACAGGTTTTTCTCCGGGTACTCCGGTTTTCCCTGTCAAAATTTCCTTCCAGCAACATTCTCCACTATCATTTCATTTCATCTATCATTCATTTAATCATTGCCCCAGAGGAGTGCGTCAGGCCTCGGCAGCCGGCACAGTTCATATCCTCGCCGCTAGATAGGGGCTTCATTCATTCCATTCCTGACCCGGTCGGAGACTGGACGCAGGCTGTGGATTTTCATTTTTTCATTTATTTTTATCCAAATACCAATATATCAGAAAGTATGCAAGCCAACAGCTTTAAACTATGCACACGTATATTCTGACATTTTAGATTAATTTCGAGTAACTTATATACGTCAGTTCTACCAACATGATTATAAGCCTGCTGATACGACCAATTTTTAAATACATGTAACTTCTATACTATCAGTTGGATTTCAACCAAATTTCGTATGTGCTATGTGTACCATCACAGATATGACTATAAATATTGTTAAGAGCAATCAGGGCTGCCAACTGTTAATAAATGCTGTCTATATTTAATTTACACTATAATCAATATACCAGAAAGTATGCAAGCCAACAGCTCTATACTTTGCACACGTATAGCACCTGACATTCTAGATTAATTTGGAGTAATTAATACAAGGCAGTGCTGCCAACATGATTATATGCCTGCTGTTATGTCCAATTTTAAAATACATGTAACTTCTATACTAACAAATGGATTTCATCCAAAATTGGTACAACAAGATATCATAATATTTCAGATTATTTCTGACCAGCACACGCATGGTATTGTTGACAACATGCTTTTACGCGTGCTGATAGATCCAGTGTCTAACTGCATGTAACGTCCATTGGACTTCAACCAAATTTTGTATTCTGTACCTTAAGAGATTGAACTAAGAATATATTCAGTCGCCAGGGCTGCCAACTGTAGTGCTCTATGAGGCTACATTATACCAGGTATATTTTGAACTAATTAGATATTTCGATATTACCAACTTAATTACATAATTATTCTTGATAGGTTCATATACTGTAGAATAATCATTGGCATGAAAAGTAGGCTGTATAGTTCTTCACGGAACTTCTTGTTTTAAATTGTTTTGAGCTTTCCTTTTAGCTATTGTCTCATCCTTTGAGAACTTGCTTCCCTTTCTTCGGCAGAGATGTGGATCGTACCCTTTTTAGCCTACTTTTCACATTTTGCAAAAATGAGGAAAAAGTAGACTTATGAGATCGATCCGGGAAAACGTGTGTCTGTCTGTCTGTCTGTCTTTCCTTCTGTCTGTCTGTCCTTCTGTCTGTCTGGCTGTGTGTGTGTGTCCCCCCATCAACTCCTAAACGGCTGCAGCAATCAAAACCAAATTTAGTATGAGTAAAGATGTGCACCGGAATATCTCACGTCCATATTTGAAAATGATGTCAGTGCTACCAACTGCTGAAAAAACGCACTAGAAATTTGAGCTCCATGTTGGATATCTTGCAAGGTATGCATGGGAGCTATTCCAAAATTAGCACAAATGTAGATAATACTATTTTAGTTTAATTTCCAGGAGGCCAACCATGATAGTGTTGCCAAAATAATGTTAAGCCTTCTGATAGGCCCAATGTTTACATGCATATAACTTCTACACTATCAATTGGATTTCAACCAAATTTTGTATGTAATATCTGTACATAAACAGATATGACGGAGCGTATTCTTAAGAGCCACCAGGGCTGCCAACTGTTAATAATTGCTTTCTCTATTTTTTTTATCCAAATACCAATATATCAGAAAGTATGCAAGCCAACAGCTTTAAACTATGCACACGTATATTCTGTCATTTTAGATTAATTTGGAGTAACTTATATACGTCAGTTCTACCAACATGATTATATGGCTGCTGATAGTACCAATTTTTAAATACATGTAACTTCTATACTATCAGTTGGATTTCAACCAAATTTCGTATGTGATATGTGTACCATAACAGATATGACTATAAGTATTGTTAAGAGCAATTAGGGCTGGCAACTGTTAATAAATGCTGTCTGTATCCTTTTTACCCTAATATCAATATATCAGAAAGTATGCAAGCCAACAGCTCTATACTTTGCACACGTATAGCACCTGACATTCTAGATTAATTTGGAGTAATTAATACAAGGCAGTGCTGCCAACATGATTCTATGCCTGCTGATATTTCCAATTTTAAAATACATGTAACTTCTATACTAACAAATGGATTTCATCCAAAATTGGCACAACAAGATATCATAATATTTCAGATTATTTCTGACCAGCACACGCATGGTATTGTTGGCAACATGCTTTTACGCGTGCTGATAGATCCAGTGTCTAACTGCATGTAACGTCCATTGGACTTCAACCAAATTTTGTATTCTGTACCTTAAGAGGTGGAACTAAGAATATATTCAGTCACCAGGGCTGCCAACTGTAGTGCCCTATTAGGCTACATTATACCAGGTATATTTTGAACTAATTAGATATTTCGATATTACCAACTTAATTTCGTCATTATTCTAGATAGGTTCATATACTGTAGAATAATCATTGGCATGAAAAGTAGGCTGTATAGTTCTTCACGGAACTTCTTGTTTTATTTTAACTTGGTTCCGTTTAGTCGTATCCTTGGTGATGATTTTGGCTGTTTTGTCCATGAGCATGGTGTCTGTAATTTGAAGTTCTGCGACGTCTTTCTCAGTTTGCTTAAACCAAAGAGTTTTTTTAATTAAATTTATTACGAAGGTAGTTTAAGATCTTTTTGGTTAGTCTATTTGAATTCATTCGGAGGATGTGCCCATACAAATCCGTTGTGTCCGAGAGTTTTTCCGTCTTTTGGTAAAGCGTTTCGTTCCTGACTTGGATTAATGTTGTTGTTATGCAATTTGGGGCCTAATATATTTCGTAATATCTTTGTTTCCTTGACCTCAGCCTTTGAAGCGGTCCCTGGGTGGTTTCGGCTGCATATAAGGCTTCTGGTAAAATGCCTTATCTTGGTATTCCAGGGAGAGAGACTTCTTCTTATAAGTGTCCTTCGTAAATTGGAAGGCCAATTCAACTTTATTTCTCCTACATTCCATTGCCTTTTTCTCTAACGCATTCCAGCTGATCCATTCTCCAATATATTTGAATTCCTTGACAATTTCTATGTTTTGTTTGCCCACTTGAAGCTTTTTTGGTGGTTCTTTATGTTCTTCATTATTTTGGTGTTTTCAACGGAGACTTTGAGACCCATTTTTAACGCTTGCCTAAGAAACATTTTAAATTGATGGGTCCCATTTAACAGTTGTGGTCTAAGGATATTTAGAGTGATAACCAGTTACTGTAGCTATTTAGGATATCACTTCGATCACTTGAATAGGATTTTAAAATTTCGTACTGAATTTCTCATTATAATTGAATTAAATTTGTCACACGAATTTTAAACATTTATTTGGGCTTTTCACGCAACATAAACATCCGAGTGTAGTGAAACTTGGCATGACAAGCTTAATGATACTCGCGTCTAATATAATTCAATTTTGGTGAGAAATTCAACATGGCTGCTGTGCGAAATTTAAAAATAACGTTTACATTTCTTGAGTCCTATTCAAGCGATCGTAGTGAAAGTTTCCACAATGAAATATCATAGTAATCGTCTTCTTATGGTTTATAATTCAATGACCTACATATAAACTAGTCGAACATGCCATTCATAAGAAATATTTCACCAGTTCTTAATTATCTCCCAAGCTATTACAGCAATCAAACTTAAATGGTGTATGGTGATAGAGGACTATTAATTTCGTATACTGTAAGTAACTTTCAAAATCCTGATAAACACAAGACTAGACGTTGTATCATTTCAAATGACGCATGCTACAAATGCAACACATGTTAGAAAGGCTCAGGAGGGCTTCTCGCTTTGCTCGAAGCCCCAGGACTCTTTCAACAGACTGCATTACCCATTAACTTTGGCTTCCCGCGCGGGCACCTCTTTAAGGGTCACGGGAAGAAATGTGTTTCTTGTACTTGTATTAGAGATGTGTTTGGTTGAATAAAGCGTAAATTGTGTACTTTTTGATAGCGGTTTTGTGGCCCATCATCCCAGGCAAGCCGGCGGAAACCTTTGCCTCCCTGTCAGAAGGATCATTTGGTCGTAAATTTGAATTAGTGTAAGGATGTAGTATGAGTGTCCAGATTTAGACAAAACCCTACTCCATGAAGGGGTCATGACTATGTCATATATGTTTGTTTACTGAATAGTGTATCTGAAATAAGGGAAGAATACTGATTTACAGATTTGTGGAGTGAGATTCTGATTTTTAAAAGGTCGCTCGACGCCAGGCCTCTTTCAACAGACTCCAATAATCATTAGCATCTGGATCTCGCTCCCCGCGTGAGCATGACGTCACGTTCCCGCCGGCTGCATGACGTCACGTCCGTCACCGTGTCCGTGTCCGTGTCCGTAATGCATAACGATGGACACCAACCATAACGACGAAGTCGACAAGATTATTTGAAATGATAAAACTACTTGGCAGCGATGCGATATTCAAATATTAAAATTATTTATCTGGCGATCTAATCATCCGAGAGCAGTGGAAATTGGCACAGTGAATCTTTATGGAGAGCTTAGTAAACATGCAACTAATGGGCGTCGGTTCTATGTTAAATACTTTCTCTTTTTTTTGTCGTATATTTTCAAGCAATCGAAGAGAAGCTTCGTATAACGAAAGACTATAATAATAATAATAATTAATAATAATAATAATAATAATCCATCGTCATCATCATGGGTTGTACGTTCCATTCAACTACATACTGCGATTTGTAGAGACATTATTAGTATTTGTAAACATTATTATAATTATTATATTATTATTAGATAGCCAAAACAGGTTCTTAAAATATTTCACTGCAATCCCTTAATTTAATATTAAAGAGTTGTTTCGAATTACTGTACTGAATCTCTACTACCATGATGCAAGTTTCAGGCATACGGTCTCTCACAACATTCACACAAGATCCAGAACAAATCATACTAATATATAACAAGATGTTCAGTAAAGAACATAGCCTACTTTCTCCTAAATGCATGGGTATTGTTATAACTCTTAGTACTTTTCAAGGAGTATAATTGAATGTTGGTTGTAGTAGCTTGTTGAAATACGTGTTATACGGATATTAAACATGAATATGAGGTGCCCTTTGCTAGTGCCTCCTCTGTACAAAATTTCTTTCAATTCGGTTACACCGTGTTTGAATTGATATGATGAAACCATTTGCACTCATATATGACCGCTAACTGCAAACTATTGGGCTGATGACCTTGCAGTTCAGTCAAAAGATCCATCCCACAAAAAGGTATGTTGTTGGAAAATTTGGTAGAGATCAAATGATTAGGTTGGTCGTAATTTGATTTAAGCTTATACCGTTTGGGTGACCGCCATTCCGTTTAAGTCAAGATCGCGGCGATATAATACATGACACGAAGGTGCCTATTGCTATGCTACCTCTGTACCAAATTTCGTTCAATTCGGTTTCACCGTGTTTGAATAGATAGGGGGAATCGATTAGCACACATACATGGCCGCCATCCGCAAATTATTGGGCAGATGACCTCGTGGCTTGGTCAAAAGATTCTTCATACATAAACGTATAATGTTGCAAAATTTGGCAGAGAACAGATGATTAGGTTGGTCGTAATTGATTTAAGCTTTTAACATTTGGGTGGCCGCCATTACGTTTTAGTCAAGATGGCGGCGATATAAAACATGACACTAAGGTGGCTTTGCTAGTGCTACCTCTGTACCAAATTTCGTTAAATTTGGTTTCACCGTTTTTGAAAAGATAGGGGGAATCGATTTGCAAACAAACATGGCCGCCGTCCGCAAATTATTGGGCAGATGACCTCGTAGTTTGGTCAAAGGATTCTTCATATGTAAAGGTATAATGTTACAAAATTTGGTAGAGATCAGATGACTAGGTTGGTCGTAATTGTATTTAAGCTTTGTACATTTGGGTGGCCGCCGTTACGTTTACGTCAAGATAGCGGTGATATAAAATATGACACTCAGGTGCACTTTTCTAGTGCTACCTCTGTACCAAATTTCGTTCAATTCCGTTTCACCGTGTTTGAAAAGATTGGGGGATCCGATTTGCACACAAGCATGGCCGCCATCCGCAAATTATTGGGCAGATGACCTCGTAGTTTGGTCAAACAATTCTTCTTACATAAAGGTATAACGTTACAAAATTTGGTAGAGATCAGATGAATAGGTTGGTCGTAATTTGATTTAAGCTTTGAACATTTGGGTGGCCGCCATTACGTTTCCGTCAAGATGGCGGCGTAATAAAACATGACACTGGGGTGGTCTTTGCTTGTGCTATCTTTGTACAAAATTTCGTTCAATTCGGATTCACCGTGTTCGAATTGATAGGTGGGGGGACAGACATTCAGAGTACACACACAGACACACACACACACAGACACACAATTTTTGGCCCCGTATTGATCTCATAAGTCTCATTTTTTGCAAAAATCGAAAGTAGGCTAAAAATGAGATGGTGTGTGTCTGTCTGTGTGTTACTCAATAACGTAAGAACCACTGGCCCGATTTAAATGGAACTTTGCATGGATGTAGCTGATTTGCCAGGTTTACATATAGGATACTTTTGATTTCGATATTTTGCACCATTAAACAAGTAGTTCCGTGAAGAACTATGCAGCCTATTTTCATATATCCTACTCATATTAATTGCCTCTATCAACATACAAAATTTCAGTTTGATTGCTATGTTAGATTCGTAGATACTGAGAACCGACTAAATATTGCAGATGTTAGCCAGGTTGGATTTTCATTTATGTACTATTACATGAAGATTATTGTGTACGTGTGGTTTTCAGACTTCAATCGCATGATTAGGACACAAGAAGTAAAAACGAGATTTTAAAATTTCGCACGCCTGCCATCTTGTGGTTATGAAAACAATAGAAATAAATTAGATACCAGTGGATTAACATTTGTATAAGCATAAACGTGCAAAGCTTCACTGCACTCAGATGGTTAAATCGCGAGAAACGTCAATTTAAATATTTATACTTCGCTTCGCCGCCATGTTGGATTTGTGCTCACCAGGTTACAGAAAGTCATATAATTGAACTTATGTTCATAGACTCTATGAACATTAAAAAAATCACTCTGATTGCTGGAGAAGATTCTTAGATATTGAGAACCGTCAAAATATTTGGGATACTCGCCATTTTGGATTGATCTATGTATAGGCCATAGAGTTATATACCATTAAAGAAAATTATTGCGTAGCTTCATTATTCAAACTTTCACTTCGATCGCATGATTACGACACAAGAATAAAAACTTAATTTTATAATTTCGCACAGCCGCCATCTTCAGTTTATGTAAACAATTGAACTAAATTAGATGCCAGTGAATGAAAATATGTATAATCATATACTGTACCACATTTCAATGCGCTCATATGATTAAATCACAAGAAAAATGTAATAGAATGTGTCAACTTCGCTTGGCCGCCATGTTCGTTTCGTAGTTTACAGGTTTTTGAAAGTTGCATAGATAAACTTGTAGCAGTGCTCTTTATCATCGTACAAAATTTCAGGTTGATATCATAAATACTGTAGTTTCGGAGATATTGAATGCCTGTGAAATATTTCGCACAGCCGCCAATTTGAGGTTATGTAAACAATTGAACGAAGTTAGAAGTCGGTGCATTACAATGTACATAAACATTTACGGTGCCAAGTTTCATTGCGTTTGGTTGGTTAAATCGCGATAAACGTCCATTTAAAAGTCGCAAATTCGCTTGGCCGCCATGTTGGTTTTGTAGTTACCAGGTTTTCAAAGGTCACATAAGTGAATTTCTAGTAGTTCCCTTTATCACCATACAAAATTCCAGGGTGATATCGGTAATAGTTTCGGAGATATTGAATGGTGGTGAAATATTTCGCACAGCCGCTATGTTGGATTGGTGAGACGTAACAAAATTTGAAGGGCACGGTCGGGGTCGCCCGGAATAGAGCTATGAACTTACCGAGTTTCATTGAAATCTCTCCAGCCGTTTAGATTTTATTAGGGGGAGGGGACACACACACGAATCACACACGCACGCACACACACACGGGCAAAAGGTGATGATCACTTTTGTGATACTTTCAATGTTTAGCTTGGCCCATTTGTCGGTCAAATTTTATTTATTGTTACTGAGATCCCCGAATGGTAATTATTTCTTTACAAATGTTAATTGCTTAAACCATATGCATAATCTTGTTATCAATCACTTATTCATAGATATTACAGTTCTCACCTCGAGTGTTACAGTCGCTCGCTACCTCAGGCGTCCTCACTCCCGATATACAGGACATCTACTGGTTGATCCACTGTCCGCTGAGTAGTGTCGACTGACGTCACCCTGACTTTCGTTCGACCAATGGCAGGTCTTTGTCTGGTCGGGCGATCTCCAAACTTCGAGAGAGTTCCATGGTCCCTATTTAAGACGCCGCTTGCTGGCGTTCTTCACCACTTCTGATCCACCACTTTGGATCACTTCAACCTGCTGGTCACCGCTACTGCATCTCATGACACCATCGCTGATATCTACGCTACCGAGCAGTTACGTCACAAGATCTGCACCATGACGTATTGCTCAAGATGGCAAGAATAATTGTCAGCCGCTGTACTCTTCACCTTCACCTTAGAGAGGATACTTGGAATCGTCTTTAGAAATATCTCTGGATCATCTCTTAGAAACTATAAATGTCATTCCTGCGCAAGAAAAGAAGAGAGAGTTGACATTTTATCGATGATGCACATAACTCTAGGCCATGTACGCCTCCTTCCGAGAAAACCGTGAAGACTTTTAAACCAACATTTATGCTAGCTGGAACTTTTTAAGGAGCTGGTTCTTCAACCCTCTTCAAAGATAAGTTTAATTTTATAAAGAGTTTATATCATACCAGTTATTTTACACTCTTAATTATTTTTTATGGTTCTCTCTTTTTATAAAGTGCATTTTTATATGTTAAGCTCAACTTTTCTCCAATCAAGCAAGCTTGTTTCATGGACCTTTCTATAATTTGGGTTTCTGTCATCAGGCCCTCACACTTTGCTACATTTATAATTGTTCATTTCTGTTATAAGCACTTAAGTGCACTTTGTTTATTCATTATAAATTTACTATTAGGAATAAAAATTGTTAATATATTGCTCCCTATATTGGTTTTCTAGTCACGTATTTCATGCCCACTACCCCGCACCGCTTCAGTCTAATTTTCTTGACCACAGTAGTTATTTTGTCCAGGCTTTCGTCTGATGCGTTTCGTTCTCCCGTATGGGGAAGTTTTAGGGCAGAACTTATACTTCTCCATTTTTCTGTTGCCTCACCCCCGGGAAACATATCTGTTGCACCCTGGATCCCTATACAATTTTAATATTGTGGATTTTACATTAACAATTTTTGTTCATTGTGTTTCAACACTAATTCACATTGTACGTTTCAGCTTTAGGCGCATGTGCAGCAGAAGAGAGAAACGTAAGCTAAGCCGGTTTCTTCCGCATCAGACTAAACCTTACTACCTAGCAAGCTGTCATCCTCTGACTTCCAGTACTCGAAGTCACAATATTGACGTGAGTAACAAACAACTTTTAATATGCCTAACCTTGATGAAAAACTTAGCAACGCCAGAGCCTCTTGTAAGGGCAAGCTCACACGGTTTCGTACTTTCTTAACGGAGCTCGAACCCCAAGAGCGTAATCTTGACATAATTTCGCAGAGGCTTAAGAATTATGAACAAGCCTTTGAGAAATATGATGAGATACAATGCAGTATAGAAACTCAGCATCCGGACCAGCAAAGTGATAGGTTGGAAGTTGAAAAATTATACTATCAGGGATTTGCTGAAGCTAAACAGCTTATTAGGGCTTTAACTTTAAAAGAAAAACAAGAAGATCAAACTTCTGCAGCATCTTCTACATCTTCTTCACGCATTATATTACCCAAATTAGAAATACCCAAATTTACTGGTAAAGACATAGAATGGGAACCATTTTTTGAATTATTCAATTCTTTAGTACATGAGAATACTTCTATACCAGTAATACAAAAATTTCACTACTTGCGTCTGGCAGTTCAAGGCAACGCACTTAACCTGATTCAAGCACTTTCTTTGACCAGTGATAATTATGAAGTTGCTCTGAATCTTCTTAAGGATAGATATGGGAACATTCGTTTATCTATTCAACGCCATATACAAAGCTTATTCGAGTTACCTAACGTGCAAGCAGATAACAGTTTATCACTTCGTAAGTTGATTGACACTGCAGAGCTACACGTCAGAGCATTGTCCAATTTAAACCAACCTGTAAATCACTGGGATTTATTTCTAGTTCACCTCATTTCTGCAAGATTGGATGCAAATACATTAAAAGCGTGGGAAACAGAACTTTCCCTGAATTTGCAATGCACTTATGAGGCGGTTATTAACTTTTTGAAGGCCAGAAGCCAAGTCTTTTCCGCCATAGCTAATCAAAAAACTAGTAGTTCAGATTCAAAATCCTTCTCAAAACATAAAGTTAGCAGTTCTAATCAAAGAATTTTAAGATCACAGGCTCTTCCTGTTGATGCTCGGTTACCGAACCAAATGCAAACGTGCGGTCTGTGTCAGCAATCGCATACTTTATACAATTGTGATGAATTTAAATCTTTATCAGTAGATTAAAGACGAAAGTTCATTACGAATAAAAAACATTGTTTCAACTGTTTGTCAGGAACGCATATGTTAAACAATTGCCGTTCACAACGTTTATGCTTTCATTGTAGGGCAAGACACCATTCACTTTTGCACAGGCATGAAAGACCACGGTTATCAGGACCAAGCAGTTCCAATACCAAGTCTAATTCGGAGACTTCTCAAAATAGTGCGCAGTCGTATGCTCAAAGTTCTACCTCGCTTGGCAAAGTCCAGGTTTTATTATCTACCGTGCAGGTTCTATTGAAAAATTCTCACGGAAAATGGGTATCTGTCAGGGGATTATTGGACAATGCCGCTACCAACAATTTTATTAATGAATCGTTGGTACAAAAGTTAGGCCTTCCAAAACATCCTACCTCAATAGAGGTTACAGGAATAAACTGCTCTAAATCGCAATCCTTAAGCTTTGCTAAAGTGGATCTGAAGGACTCTAATAATCTTGGTACGCAGTTGCAATTAGATTGTTTGATTATCAAGTCTATAGGCAACAATATTCCTGGCACTTCTTATCCTATTCAAAGTTGGAATATCCCGAATTTTGTCCAGCTAGCTGACCCTCATTTCAACAGAGCTTCACCCGTAGAGCTTCTTTTTAGCTCAAGCGTATTTTGGCAATGTCTTCATTCCAATAAAGTAAAAATTGCTCCTAATGTTTTCTTTCGCGAAACTGATTTTGGTTGGATTGCTACTGGCCAAATATACCGTAATCCTATTCAAACTGTATCGAATTGTTATTTTGTTGGTACCGATTTGAGCCAAGAGCTAACCAAGTTCTGGGATCTTGAGAATGTTCAGGCTACTTCTACTTCTTCTTCTTCTTCTAACGAAATTTGTGAAAAGTTATATAAGGAAACCACTGTCCGTAATGCTGAAGGCAGATTTATAGTAACTCTTCCACGTATTCCCAATCCTCCCGCCATTACGGGCTCGCATTCCAGAGCACTTAGGGCACTATTTGCTATTGAAAATCGGTTCAAACAAGATGCTTCTGTCAAAACTCAGTATGCTTCCTTTATGGAGGAATACGAATCATCCAATCACATGGAGGTAATTTCTAAATCAGAAGAAATTGACCATCCTTTAAATGAAATAGTTTATCTAAATCATCACCCGGTATGGAAAAATTCCTTAACACAAGATAATATAAGAGTAGTTTTCAATGGCTCATCACCAGATTCCAATGGAATCTCTTTAAATGATACCTTGCAATGTGGTCCCGCGATTCAAACAGATTTCACCTCTGTTTTGCTTAATTTTCGAAGGTTTCCTATTGCTGTAATCTCAGATATTAAGCAGATGTACCGGCAGATTCTCGTAAATTCTGAGCAGCAAGATCTGCAAAGAATATTGTGGCGCGATGAGAGTTCCAAACCCATAAAGATATTTAGATTGAAGACTGTGACATATGGCCTGAAGCCTTCAGCCTTTCTTGCGATTCGGTCTCTCCACATGTTAGCCGAGCAAGATGGTCATCTGTATCATCCTTTGGCCTCTGAGTCATTAAAAACGGCATTTTATGTCGACGATTTCTTGTGCTCTTTCCCTAATATTTCTGAAGCGCTCCTTGTGTGCGAAGATTTGAAATCCCTACTCCTAGGAGGTGGTTTTCCGCTCCATAAATGGACTTCAAATTCCACTGAATTTATATCAAAATTTTCATCAGAGGTCCCAGTTGATGAATTTGTTGCCATTCCTACTGATGAAGCAGACGTAAAAGCAATGGGTGTTTTTTGGTGTCCTTCTTCTGATACCTTCTCTTATCAGGTACATCTGTCAGAATCTCCCCCTGTAACTAAGAGACAAGTTCTGTCAGAAATAGCAAAGATCTTTGATCCTTTGCAATATATTGCTCCTATAGTTATTGTTGCAAAAATGTTCTTGCAAAAGCTTTGGTCATTAAAATCAGACTGGGATGAAAATCTCCCCCTTCCTCTTGTAGAAGAATGGTTAGAGTATCGCAGCAGTTTGCTGGATCTCTCCAAGGTTTCTATACCCCGCCCTTTAATTTCTAATCACTTATACCAGCAGTATGACCTGCATGTATTTTCTGATAGTTCAGAACGGGCTTATGGCTGTTGTGCATACATAGTAGGACGTTCCTCAGCTACTTTCCCTGGATTTTCTAATTTAGTGTGCGCTAAATCTAAGGTTGCTCCACTTAAAACAGTATCATTGCCGAGATTAGAATTATGCTCTGCTTTAATGGCAACAGAATTAGCTACTAAACTAAATGTCAGTTTAAAGTTAAAATTTTCCCGCACATTTTTTTGGAGCGATTCTTCTATTGTATTAGCTTGGATTTCCAAGCCTTCTTCTCATTGGAATACCTTTGTGGCAAATCGCGTTTCTAAGATTCATGAAGTCTCTCATTCTGAACAATGGAGACATGTTCCTAGCCGTGAAAACCCCGCGGATATAATTTCACGTGGTTGCACGCCTAAAAAATTGATTTCTTCAGACCTGTACTGGAATGGTCCTCCTTGGCTAAGTCAGGAATCATCTTGCTGGCCTCGCTTAGCTAATCAATTTGCAGAAGAAATACCTGATGCCCGTAATGACCCTGTCACGTCGCATCTTACTTCTACTTCTACTAGCCTTTTTCATAGATACTCTTCATTTGATAAATTGATTCGTGTAGTGTCTTATATCTTCCGATGGAAATATTTAGTAATTGATCAACCATTGAAGCCTCAACCCTTTCTCTCCAGAGTCGAGTTAGAATTTGCTACTTGCAAGATTTTGTTACTTGTTCAGCAGGAAGTATTTGCTCCTGAAAAGCAAGCTCTTATAAGTGGTAAAGAGTTACCCAAGTCTAGCAGGCTTTCACCACTCACTCCTTTTCTAGACCAGGACGGCATAATACGTGTGGGTGGAAGATTAGCTATGTCTAGTTGTGAGGATGGGAAAAAGCATCCCATCATCCTTCCTTCAAAGCATCTTATCACTACCCTTATAATAAAAAAGTTTCATTATAAACACCTTCATGCTGGCACTCGCACCTTGCTCTGTATAATTCGTGAACTCTACTGGATCATCAATGGCGTTCATGAGGTTTCTTCTGTTGTCAAAAAGTGTATACCTTGCTTCAAGGTTAAACCAAGGCCCGCCACGCAGATTATGGGTAATTTACCTCCATTTCGTTCAGAACCTAGTAAGCCCTTTGCTCTTACTGGGATCGATTACGCAGGTCCTTACGTATATCAGACCAATCCCTCTTCATCTAAGCGCAAAATCTTAGGTAAACTCTACATCTCGTTATTTGTATGTATGGTGACGGGAGCTATCCATCTTGAGTTGGTTACGAACGCTTCTGTATCCTACTTTTTGGCCGCCTTTTCTAGATTTGCTGCTAGAAGGGGTGTTCCATCTGAAGTTTTTTCAGATAATGCAAAAATTTTTGTAAGCGCTTCTGATCTCTGGAAAAAAGTGTTAAGCTCCCCTTCTGCTAAAGAAAAAATTTCCAACTTTTCCTATTCTAAAGGTTTCAAATGGCATTTCACCCCGCCTTATGCTCCCCATCATGGGGGCCGTTGGGAATCCTGCATCAAACTTACTAAAAGACAGCTTAAGAAAACTCTTGGTCCTACCATACTTTCTTATGAGGAATTCAACTCTTTGATTATTCAAACTGAAGGTATTGTAAATTCCAGACCTCTGACCCCTCTTTCAAACGATCCTAAGGATCTTTTACCTTTAACTCCCAGTCACTTCCTGATTGGCTGTTCGCTTGCTGCTACTCCGCCTTTGCTGGTTCGACGCTGTGATCCTAACTTACCTATCTTTTGGAGAAAAGTAGAATCTTTGCGCTGTTCTTTTTGGCGCCGATGGAAGTTAGAATATCTCAGCTTGCTAAATAGGTGTGAGAAATGGCGGCTTCCTCAACCAGATGTACGAGTGGGGGACATGGTTCTTCTTCGGGACCCATCTCCGCCTCTCGTGTGGAACCTAGGTAGAGTTATTCACTGCCACTTTGGCCGTGATAAACGCGTCAGAGTTGTTGATGTTTTAACTAGTAAAGGTCGTTATACTAGACCCATCTCTGCTATTTCTGTTTTGCCTTTCGAGTCTTAGTTTCTCCTCGTCTGTTATCCATGTTTTGCTTTGACTGATTCTTTTGTTTGTTTTCATTCGGAGTTCTCGGAGCATGATCACTTTTGTGATACTTTCAATGTTTAGCTTGGCCCATTTGTCGGTCAAATTTTATTTATTGTTACTGAGATCCCCGAATGGTAATTATTTCTTTACAAATATTAATTGCTTAAACCATATGCATAATCTTGTTATCAATCACTTATTCATAGATATTACAGTTCTCACCTCGAGTGTTACAGTCGCTCGCTACCTCAGGCGTCCTCACTCCCGATATACAGGACATCTACTGGTTGATCCACTGCCCGCTGAGTAGTGTCGACTGACGTCACCCTGACTTTCGTTCGACCAATGGCAGGTCTTTGTCTGGTCGGGCGATCTCCAAACTTCGAGAGAGTTCCATGGTCCCTATTTAAGACGCCGCTTGCTGGCGTTCTTCACCACTTCTGATCCACCACTTTGGATCACTTCAACCTGCTGGTCACCGCTACTGCATCTCATGACACCATCGCTGATATCTACGCTACCGAGCAGTTACGTCACAAGATCTGCACCATGACGTATTGCTCAAGATGGCAAGAATAATTGCCAGCCGCTGTACTCTTCACCTTCACCTTAGAGAGGATACTTGGAATCGTCTTTAGAAATATCTCTGGATCATCTCTTGGAAACTATAAATGTCATTCCTGCGCAAGAAAAGAAGAGAGAGTTGACATTTTATCGATGATGCACATAACTCTAGGCCATGTACGCCTCCTTCCGAGAAAACCGTGAAGACTTTTAAACCAACATTTATGCTAGCTGGAACTTTTTAAGGAGCTGGTTCTTCAACCCTCTTCAAAGATAAGTTTAATTTTATAAAGAGTTTATATCATACCAGTTATTTTACACTCTTAATTATTTTTTATGGTTCTCTCTTTTTATAAAGTGCATTTTTAGCCTACTTTCGATTTTTGCAAAAAATGAAAGTAGACTTATGAGATCAACACAGGGCGAAAAAGTGTGTCTGTCTGTGTGTGTGTATGTGTGTGTGTGAGCCTGTGTGTGTGTGTATGTGTGTGTGTGAGTCTGTGTGTGTGTGTGTGTCTGTGTGTGTGTGAGTGTGTGTACTCTGAATGTCTGTCCCCCCTATCAATTCGAACACGGTGAAACCGAATTGAACGAAATTTGGTACAGAGGTAGCACTAGTAAAGGACACCTCAGTGTCATACTTTATATCGCCGCCATCTTTACCAAAACAGAATGGCGGCCACTCAAATGTTCAAAACGTAAAATCAAATTACGGCTAAACTAATCATCCGATCTCTACCAAATTTGGTGACAACATACCTTTATATAGGACGCGTCTTTCACCCAAAATTCAAGGTCATCGGCCATGCCATTTCAGGATGGCGGCCGTGTGAATTATGCAACCATTTTAATAAATAGCTTAAGACCCACCAATTCCGATTATCGAGCCTAGGGGGGTTTAAGCTATCTTGAAGGTCGTGATCCGTTATTTATTATAATTTAATATTATAATATTATACAGTATGAGTGGCTTAAAAGAGCTGAGCCGTTTGTGTCACACGACAAGATGGCAGCTGTCCTCATGTGCCTGTCTTATATTTCAGTAGTTTTAGTATGTTGTATGTGATATACCGTACTGATACAATAATATAAACTTTGTATGAAATGATCTTTAATGAAGATGTACTGCAGTGAAGAAATCGTTTATTTAAAGTCATTATTTGCCAACAGTTTGTATCTAATATGTCAGTTAAGAACACCTGACGTCATGGATACGGTTAGCTCTGGGCTAGCATGTTAGTCTGACACGCAGTTGACTGGGGATCGAGTACTGCTACAGTTAGGTTTTTTTTTCTTGAATTCTTTTACAAATGATGTGCACGAGCTTTTTCCACAGATACTGAATAAAATTTAATTTAGCTCAAAGGAGAGGATAAAGTATACACTCGTATATTAATAAAATCACAGTCCCAGCATCGAACATAAACAGAAGACATTAGAAAAAGGAGAATAGAAGAACTAGATACACGTTGTCATTAACCACAGCCTTCTTAATGCCTCTGTACGGTGCTGTCCTCTTGTGGGTTATGTGGGTAATATTGTTCCAAACATAACGCTGTGTAAATGCCTGAGCTGGCCTCCTGAAGTATGGCAATTTTGTAATACTGGTAGTTCAACTATTAGCCACGATCGCGCTCCGAATACCTTTAAACACTGCCAGCTGGATCGCCTCCCTCTTGGCTACTTTAAACTGCCTACTCATTCAACACCCATAGAACACTGCCATCGTAGTACATTACGATGGCAGTGCAAAGGCGTACAAGATAAAGATTAATTCACTGATAGGTCGCAGCACCACCTACTGTGATTGGGGCGGAAGATTCTTAATTTTGCAGGCTGGCTTAATATAGAGATTAACGGACGTGAATGCATTACAATAAGTTAGTAGTTTTGTTATTCAATCATCATAAAGTATATAATATTGATCTTGACACTTACTGGCTTATTATCAATATAAAAGAAAACAAACAATACATTGTGGTTGGGGTGATTGGTTTAGGGATGAGGACAAAGAGTCATAAAGATACCCATACATTTAGGAGAAAGTAGGCTATATGTTCTTTGCTGAACATCTGTTATATATTAAGCTCAACTTTTCTCCAATCAAGCAAGCTTGTTTCATGGACCTTTCTATAATTTGGGTTTCTGTCATCAGGCCCTCACACTTTGCTACATTTATAATTGTTCATTTCTGTTATAAGCACTTAAGTGCACTTTGTTTATTCATTATAAATTTACTATTAGGAATAAAAATTGTTAATATATTGCTCCCTATATTGGTTTTCTAGTCACGTATTTCATGCCCACTACCCCGCACCGCTTCAGTCTAATTTTCTTGACCACAGTAGTTATTTTGTCCAGGCTTTCGCCTGATGCGTTTCGTTCTCCCGTATGGGGAAGTTTTAGGGCAGAACTTATACTTCTCCAGGTGATATCACAAGCCTATTTTTTTCAAAATTGAAAATAGGCTAAAAATGGCGACCATTATAGTGACGTCTCTACACCCATTGGTTTCAAAAATTCATATTTCCATATCAAATAAAAAGAGAACGCTAAGAAATAGCAACTTTTGATGAGACATACGAGCTTTAAAATTTATTATCCTATCCGATGGGTCCTTATCATTTTTCGTGTATCTCCAACGGTTAGCGAGTAAAACCCACATTTGTGACGTCACCACCCCCTTTGGTTTCAAACTTTCATACTTCCTTTCAAATAAAAAGAGAACGTTAAGAAATAGCAAACTTATGATGGCATACACGAGCTTTACCATTTAATTTTCTATCCAAAAGGTCCTAATCACTTTTCGTGTATCTCCAGCGGTTAGCGAGTAAAACCTAAATTTGTGCAATAAAACTCGGTCAACACCGAGCGGTGTAGTATATCTCTATATACCGGGTGATTCACCTAAAACTTGCACTGTAAATATTTCTGAAATGGGAGGTGATATTGATATGCGGTTTTAACCTAATGAAATTGTAACCAACGGCTCGTATTTGTAGCTGATACACTGATTTTTATAATTTTTAGAAAGTGGTTTCATTTACAACAATTACAATTTTTTAAATGGATCAATACCCATTGACATTAAAAAAATAAAAGTAGAACACATTCGAATTCCAATGGTGTCTTTTGCACGATTCTAGTGCAAGTAGTTTACGAGATATTGTTATTTGTACACAATGGGACAATGCCTAGGACAAACTAAAGAAAAACAAATGTGAATGAAGTAATTCTGTGGTTTCTGACAAGTACAGTGTACCCTCAAAGCCTGTGTTCAAAATGACGACCACCAGCCTCAATACAAGCTTCCAGTCTGCTATGTAACGATTGCTGCACACGTTCTAGCATTTCAGAGGAAAATTCAGCGCAGGCAGCAGTAATACGCCGTTTCATATCATCTGGTGTAGTTGGTATGTCCTTGTAGACAGTGTCTTTTAGCTTCCCCCACAGAAAAATGTCTAAAGGAGTCAAATCTGGTGAACGGGCCGGCCAAAGTACAGGTCCCCTTCGTCCAATCCAACGATTTGGAAACAATCCGTGAAGATAATCTGTAGTAATTCGTGCACTATGGGCCGGACAGCCATCATGTTGATACCACAGGTTCCTCCTAGTCTGAAGCGGAACGTCTTCTAACATCTGTGGAAGATGGTCTGTTAGGAGGTTGAGGTACTTGCACGAATTCAGTGTTCCTTCTACGAAAAAGGGACCTATGATGTGATGGTTCACTATTCCACACCAGACGTTTACACTCCATGGACGCTGTCGTTCTACTTGACGCAGCCAACGGGGATTTTCAACAGACCAATAGTGCATGTTTCTAAGATTGACTTGGCCATGATTAGAAAATGTTGCTTCATCAGTAAACAAGATACATGACGAATCTGGAGTATCACGTCTTAATGCCCATGTACAAAAGTTAACACGATTCTCAAAATCATTACCATGCAGCACTTGATGGAGAGAGATGTGATACGGATGGAACTTATGACGATGGAGAATGCGTAGTACACCTGCCTGACTCATGCCGCTTCCATGTGCAATTGCACGGGAACTAATTTGTGGATCTACTGCAACAGCAGCCAGAACCTTAATTTCTCCCTCTTCTCCAGTCACTTGTTTGTCTCTGTTACGTTTTCTAGGCGTTATACTACCACTTTCACGTAATTGATTGAAAAGGTTCACAAATAATTGCCGAGATGGTTGACGTCTAATGGGATATGTTTCCGCGTACACGGTACAAGAACGAACGGTATTCTTCCTACATTCGCCATAAACCATGAGCATGTCGGCTTTTTCTGCAATGGTAAATCTCATCCTGCAAGCACGTCCTACTACTTGAAGTATCACACAATAACTGACTGGAAAGTCGCAGTGCACTCAGTGTACACAAACCACAACCTCAACAAACATAACAACATCATAACCTCGCCACTAAGCACTTGGTTGTTAGTGCGTACAATTTTCGAATAACAATCAATATCTCGTAAACTACTTGCACTAGAATCGTGCACAAAACACCATTGGTATTCTAATTTGTTCTACTTTTATTTTTTAATGTCAATGGGTATTGTTCCATTTAAAAAATTGTAATTGTTGTAAATGAAACCACTTTCTAAAAATTATAAAAATCAGTGTATCAGCTACAAATATGAGCCCTTGGTTACAATTTCATTAGGTTAAAACCGCATATCAATATCACCTTCCATTTCAGAAATATTTACAGTGCAAGCTTTAGGTGAATCACCCTGTATATAAAAATGAAAGTTTGACTTTTTTTTCTGAATTTCTACGGAAATTTGAGTTATTTACGCGTTTCAGATTGGATGCGCGCGAATGTTTTTTTTTGGTCTGTCTGTCTGTTTGTTTGTCTGTGGACAACTTTGTTCCCTTATAACTCGGGAACGGTTGGGTGTATCAACGTAAAATTTGGTACAGACATCCATCAGAGGCACGACACTAATCATTGATGTAACTCTTCTCCGTACCTCTTATAAAAGGGGGCCTACCCCCTTAAAATACATGCTGAAATAGACGTAGAAGGACGAGACAAGGCTTATTTTCATCCCCTCAATGTGAGCGACAAAACACATTTTAAGGCCGTAAAACCAACCGTTTTTGATATATTCCAGAAAACTAATTTCATTTAATAAACTAATGAACGAATGCAAGCCGGTAACCATGGCAACAGGTTCTCAGAGGTCCATATATTGCTGTAAGACGCTATGCAATTCCATTAATTACATTAGTGTGAAAGTTTGCAAACGGCTAGAAGGTTATCACGGAACCAAATTAAGCTGTAAAATTCATCAATTCGTATAATACGCTTAAGGGGGTTAACCCTTTATGGGATAGTGGTCCCTACATTAACCACCTGTCATAAGGACAGTTTATGCTTTCAAAGATGCTGATAGTTGAATCTTTCAGCCAAATTTCGGAGAATTTTCTTGCCGAAGTGCTTGTAATACTAAAACTCAAATATTACTTTATATACGTATCTACTTGACGTAATGTTTTGGATAGAATTTAAAAAAATTATAAACAAAAAACATTAACAATTAAAGTGTAAAAATAAAATATAAATATATAAATAAAAATCATAAAAATAAAATTACAGTAATAAAAGATGTATATAATTTAAAATAATAAACATAACTATAAAAGATATGAAAATAATATTGTAAAAATCAACTTGAAATTAGTTTATTCATTAAAAATATCAAAATTAAATCTATAAGAACATAAATTAAAAATTAAAAATAAATATATAGACATTGAAATTTGAAAATCAAAAAAATTATATTATGTATAATTATAATAATGAAATTAAAATGTAGAAACACATAAAAGTAAAAAATAGTTTTGCGCTTTAAAGGGTTAAGGGGTAGCCTACTCTAGAATTTCTTCACGCGATTTACACCTTCAGGTGTGGTACGGCAGTTCTATTATATTCCTATCCCTATATTATATTATTATTATTAGTATTATATTATGGCGTACAACGACGAGACAAAGCCCCTCGGTGCTAGAAACAAAACTCGGGGGCCCTAAAGGGTCCTTGAAAACTACATTATATGGCTCTAAATCCAACGGTTTCTGAAATATTCCCAGAAAACTAATTTAATTTAGTTTAACAAACTAATGAAGGAATGCAAATCGGTAACCCTGAAAACATTATCTCAAGGGGTAGCATCCAACTTTCCATCTATTTCTGTAAAAAGCTATGTCACTCCATGTATTACATTTCTGTGAAAGTTTGCAAATGGCTATAAGGTTATCACGGAACCAACGTAGACTGTATAATGCATCAATGCAATTAAGGGAGTCAAGGGGTATCCTAGAATTTTTTCAGGCAATTTTCACGTGCGACATATAGTACAGAAGGTCTATTATATCTCCAAACAGCAACATTATTTTCAAAAATTCCTGAATTGAATCAGTATTTTTGTGGCTTTTAGGAATTTGGGCCATTTGAGGCTAAAGAACCTCAATTTTCATGCACCACAAGCCTTTATAATTTATGAGGGGGGTCTTCCTGTGTATGGGGACCTAACACAACGTAGAGGGTCAGTTTTTATATGACAGGTATTGTGTTTCGTCTACAAGGCTTTCAATTCTATTTCACGTCAGGAAGTACACGTTAGGTGAATTTAGTTTGAGAGCACATTTTAACTAATCTTTTCTTTTTCGACATACAGGTTCATCGTAAGGATGATTTTGTTTGATACTGTGAGGTATATATACCCATATTTGGATATCTGGGTGATATGTTGTAGACAATAGAATTGTCTGTCTGTCTTTCTGTGTATCTCTATGTACGCCTATAACTCGTGTTCGGATGCTTGGTGCATCGTAAAATTAGGTATGGTATCCATGAGAGTCAATACACCAAGCTTTTTATAAAACTGTACTTTTCATACAGTAGGAGGGTGGATATAGGTAAAAACTTCTCAAAATACATGCTAAAATAGGCGAAATATAAAAATTATCCTAGAAGGACAACCAAAGCATATGTTCCGCTTCTCAATGTGAGAATTCGGGAGTCTAGTATAAAGGGTCTCCGAAAACAAAATTTTAAGGCCCTTAAATTAACAGTGAGTGTGATATTGCCAGAAAGCTAACTTCGTTCTGATAAACTTATGAAGTAATGACAAACCGCTAACCATTGCAACAGTAGCTCAATTGATAATGTCTGGTGTTAACACCGAACACCGTTCGAAGAACGGGTACTTCTGCTAGTATTAAATATGTAAAACTTTTATGTGTAAATAGCTATCGTTTCAAGACAGTAAATTATATTTTATTATATGAACTACCCCTTGGAATGTCCAGCATAAACTGCAAACAGCTAGCTATACGTCGCATTAAAATCATTACCTTAATAAGCATTAATTTATAACATATATTTATTATTTACTGCACACTTGTATTGAAATACAATCTGAATATATGTTGTAAATGTAATTAGTATGTCTCACAGAAAATCTGTACTGGTTTTGCCGTCAGATTCGTGAGCCATATCACAAATGTATTATCAATAGTAACTTAATTATTGATTAAATTCGAATTCAAATTATTATTATTATTATAGTTTATTGTTTGACAACATTATCACGGCAAATACCGGCTACATTTTCTTTTACAGCCTGGTTCGGCCTTAGCAAGGAACCATCTGTACTGAGATAATTACGATTACACTGTTCAGAGACCTCACATCCATGTCGTGCCCGCATTCTTCACGAGTCTCCTTCATTTGTAGGATGAGCTAAATTCACATCTGGATCATCGAGCTTTGCTGAGTATTCGGCCAGGGCATTGTCACCAAGGAACTTCCTAACAATATGGCATGTGTTTAACAGAACTGCCTTCTGAAGTTCAATATATATCTGCGGGTGCAGATTCAATAATGATAGACTACTATGGAGAGTTTTCGGTATAACACCTGTACACGATACAATTATTGGGATGGTAGTCACTGCATCAAGTTTCCACATCTGCTTTATCTCAATTGCCAGCTCTGTGTACTTAGATATTTTAGTAGCAACTGTTGTTTGGATGTTTTGAGTGTTGGGACATGCGATATCTATCAGTAATGCCTCTTTGTGTACTTTATTGATGACAATGATATCTGGCCGGTTGTTACTGACTGCGACATCTGTCACAACTCCTCTGTCCCAATAGAGCTTGTGTGTGGCATTTTCGAGTACTGCAGATGGTGTGTATTTCCAATAGGGGACGGAGCTTTGAAGAAGTTTGTACTTCAAGGCCAGTTTCTGGTGGATAATGTTGGCAACTTGATCGTGTCGATGTTTGTAGTCAGTGTTGGCAAGGTGGGAACAACCTGATATGACGTGTTGAATGGTCTCACTACATTTGCCACAGCGGCGACATTTCTCACTCTCTGTTGTTGGATCTTTTATGATAAATTTCCGATAGCTTCGAGTAGCAACAACTTGGTCTTGGATAGCTACAACAAATCCCTCTGTTTCCGGAAAGAGGACCGAGTGGGTCAGCCATGCGTGCGACGCTAACTTGTCGATGTGAGGCTGGTCCAACTCATGTGGAAACTTCCCATGAAGCGCCTTCTGTTTCCAATTCCCGATCTTGTATTCAGTAGTCTTCATTTCTTTTACTGGTGGATCTAAAGATGACAGATGGAGTGGTGTGTAATTATTATTATTATTATTATTATTATTATTATTATTATTATTATTATTATTATTATTATTATTATTTAGTGCTTCACGGAGCTTCTTGTCTAAAAACACAATAGCTCATGTTATTCTCATTTCCTGTTATTCTAATGTATCTGAAGAATGTACAGTGGGGAGCGTGATGGCGTAGTGGCTTAGCTGCTCGTCTTTCACCCGGACGGCCGGGGATCGAATCCCGGTGACAGCTGGGCGAAATTTTCACCTGAAAAATCACGTGGCGTCAGGAAGGGCATCCGGTCTTAAATCCCCGGCCAAAACCAAACTGAGCTGGGTTGACTCCGGCGACCCCAATTAATTGGGATAAACCGTAGAGAATGATGATCTGAAGAATGTACAGTATCCATTAAACATTCTTCTTTTGTGTAATGCCCTTACTTATCGTAAGTAATTCCTTTTATAGTTAGTCAATACGACCGGTTCCTTGATTAACATGGTTCATATCTTGGCAATGTGTATCAACCAATATGGCCGCAAAATGGAATATTTAGGGGATTTTACCTTGAAATTGAGAATTTTCAAGTAACTCTTAGTGCCGTTTCATGCTACGAAATTGGCAACACTGACTGCAAAAGGCAGTGGCTACGCTTTCAACTTTACAGGGTAGCTTTAAATGTATTAGAGAGATCAGTGGTGACTCTTAACAATACTGCTATCTGCAATAGTTCGATCTGCTTGACAGATGTCTCCACTTCCCAACGTTATCCGCATCTTCACAGTTGAGGTTTCCTCCTTTTGAACGATCGCTAGTCTCATCAGTCCCTTTTACCTCTCGTTCCCCGTAATCCCACCAGCACTCCCGCCTGATCCTTCTCTTTCAATATCCTCCCACTCTTCGCTCGTTCACAATTAATTCTTGGCTTGCAAAGGAACGCTTTGGGATGCTACTACAGTGGCTTATGCTCCAAGCCACATCACCGATATTATATTGCCATTATAGCTATATCAACATGGCTATGGTTTAGGGCAGGGATATTCAAACTTATCCCAGTGTACAACCGCATTTGGGATGCTACTACAGTGGCTTATGCTCCATGCCATCACCGAGATTATGTTGCTATATCAACATGGCTGTGGTTTAGGGCAGGGCTATTCAAACTTATCCCAGTGTAGGACCGCATTTGTGATGCAACTACAGTGGTTTATGCTCCAAGCCACATCACCGAGATTATGTTGCCATTATAGCTATATCAACATGGCTATGGTTTAGGGCAGGGATATCCAAACTTATCCCAGTGTAGGACCGCATTTGAACATGCAAGGTCACATGAGTGTTTGGTAATGATGAGCCCTGTTATGGAACATTTATATTATTATGCTTGCCACGGTGGGTGAGTGGTTATCGTGCCGCACTACCAACCCCCAAGCTTGCAGGTTCGCTCCTGGCCGTGGAAACTTGTTTTTGAAATTCGACAAAAATCACAGCACGCATGACATACGTTGTTGGCATGTTAAAGAAACCATTTGTATACAGTAGGCCATGTTCATAGTGGCAAAATTAATCTCGGAATTTTCCGCCAACACAAAAATTCCTCCTTTCTCAACTAGAAAGCACTATCGTGTCAAGGAGTTAGTTATTGTTGTTTTAAGGGGCGGAACTACGAGGTCATCTACCCCTATAATGTCAAGGAGCTTAGATATCTAACCTCCTTGACTTTCACAGCCCTCCAAGGAACTACAAAATTCGACATGCAAGCTGCCCTCTGGGCATCAAATAACAAATTTTGCACCCGGCACCCAAGGCCATACGATATTACGATTATATTATTATTATCCCTCCCTATATTATTCTGCTAAGTTCCCATTCCAGTTTTGTACCGAAAATAAGGTCCCATTAACACCAACCTACACATATGGGGTACCTACAGGTTCAGCACAACCCAATGCGTAAGCGAAACGCACTCACTTAAACTTTAAATGCCTCACAATTCAATGAATACCTTAAAACATGTATATTTACAATGAAATAATGAAAGAATGCAATACGGTAACCATGGCAACAGAATCTCACAGGTTCATCTATTTCTGCAAAACGCAATGCAATTCCAATTATTACATTACTGTGAAAAATGCCAAAGATATGGAGGAAGAGCCGAGTGATCGCTTTGCTGAAACCTGGCAAAGAAGGAAATAATCCAAAGAATTTTAGACCAGTTGCACGACTATGTCACCTCTACAAACTGCTGGAAAGATTGATTTTAAATCGCCTATCACCTGTAATTTACCCCTTACTTATACCTCAGCAATCTGGATTTCGCCCTGGTAAAAGCTGTACTGGACAACTGCTAAATCTCACACAGTTTATAGAAGATGGGTTTGAAGCTCGTAAGGTGACAGGAGTGGTATTTGTCGACTTATCAGCAGCGTATGATACTGTCAACCATCAGCTACTACTAGTCAAGGTCTACAACCTCACCAAGGATTTTAGCATAACCAGGCTCATCGCCACTCTCTTTCAAAATCGCCTGTTCTTCGTCGACTTCAAGGACAGCGTAGTCGATGGAGACTACAGAAAAACGGCCTCCCGCAAGGAAGTGTACTGGCTCCAATCCTGTTCAATATATACACAAACGACCAACCTATAGCCTCGAACAGCAGACGTTTCTTGTATGCTGATGACCTTGCTCTAGCCACTCAGAGTGCAGATTTTGAATCAGTGGAGAACACCCTCACGAATGCCCTTAAAGATCTTTCCAGATTCTAGAACACAAACCAGCTTAAGCCAAACCCCTCAAAGACACAAGTGTGTGCTTTTCATTTGAGAAATAGGGAAGCTGCTCGCAAGTTAAAGATCGTATGGTCAGGGGTCGAACTGGAACACTGTGAGACTCCAAAATATCTAGGAGTGACACTTGACAGATCTCTTACTTTCACGAAGCACTGCATGAACTCCAAGTCGAAAGTTTCTTCCAGGAACAATCTCCTACGCAAACTGGCTGGATCACAGTGGGGTAGTCAACCTGAAACGATCCGAACTTCTGCAATGGCACTATGCTATTCTGCAGCAGAGTATGCTTCTTCTGTTTGGTATAATTCAACACATGCCAAACTGGTGGATGTAGCTCTCAACGATACCTGCAGGATTATAACAGGTTGCTTGAAATCAACTCCAGTCCAATGGCTTTATCTCCTCGCAGGAATAGCACCACCCCCTGTTCGAAGAGAAATAGCTGCGAACAAGGAATGAAAGACAGTGGAGCATGAAAGAACTCACCCTCTATATGGACACGAACCGCAACCCAACGACTGAAGTCGAGGAATAGTTTCCTTAGAATATCAAAGGAACTTAGAACCACTGCTGAAAAAGCTAGGTTGCAAATGTGGAGGGTTATGACCAACCTTCCCCCCGGTTGGGAAAATGTTTCTGAAACTCTACCTCCTGGCTATGACGAGGAATGGACGACTTGGAAGTCCCTGAATAGACTGCGCTCTAGAGTAGGCAGATCAAAGGTTAATATGGCAAGATGGGGTTACATTGACCAGGATGATATTCAGTGTGATTGTGGAGAAGACCACACTCTTCAGTATATGACTGAGTGTCGACTGTGCCCAGCATCCTGCACGGAAGAAGATCTTCATCGGGGAACACAGAGTGCACTGGAAGTGGCCAAGTTTTGGGCAAAGTTAATATAATAACTGTGTTATATATTTACAATGTATGTTTCTGATACGAGAATAATAATAATTACTGTGAAAGTTTCCAGATGCTTATAAGGTTATCACTGAACCAAATTAAGCTGTAAAATTCATCAATACATACCGTATAATGCGCTTAAGGGGGTCAAGGGGCACTCTACAATTTTTTCACACAATTTTCACGTGTGATTGTGGTACGAAAGGGCTTTTTCACCCGACTACAAAGGGTCTCCGAAAACAACATTTAAAGGCCCTTAAATTAACAGTGTCTGTGATATTCCCAGAAAACTAACTTCGCTCTGATATACCTATGAAGGAATGACAAACCCCTAACCACTGCACCAGTAGCTGAATTGATAAAGTCTGATTATTCATACCAAGGATAAATCAGTCATAGCATTCATGATTGAGATTTTGCTAAGTGAGAATATTCACGGGCGAAGCCGCGACCAGTAATGCTAGTTATTAATACTATGTTTACATCGTTATGACCGTCTAAGTTGTGCGATTGAACCTATCTAGCTGATTGTGCTTTCTTGTCCTCCCAAAATCTCATATTCCTGCTAAGGCTCTCTCTGCGCTCCTCCGACCAGGATCGCTAGGTTACAATGTTTGCGTGGTCTGATAATATTGATGATGGTCAATAATATTGTTCCCGTAATAGTGATCAGCTCACAAAATCCCAGAAGTTTACGTCCGATGTATTCAGTCCCTCAACTGCAACGTCACAAGTATGGTACGCTGCTTACCTTATCACTGTTGGAGTTCATCAAGGGTCAGCAGTCTCGCTGCTTCTGTTCATTCTGTGCATGGATACGGTGAGAGCTGACATTCAGACATCTCATCGATGGACGATCTTATATGCTGATGATGTGTTTCTCGCAGATCAAACTCGCGAAAATCTAGAAAATCGAACTCTGTGCTAGAAGGAATATCTGAGCAAAAATGGCTTGAAACTCAACACAAGGAAAACTGAATACTTACAATGTGGTACACAGACCAACGGTACATCAGCATTGAAGAGCATCATCTCACTAAAACTGCACACATTAAATACCTCGGTTACCTTATCACTTCAGATGGCGAAACGCTTCTCGATGCTCGAGCACGAGTTAACACTGCGTGGATGAAGTGGCGCCAAGTCACAGGAGTGCTGCGCGATAAGAAAGTACCTATCCCTTTGAAAGGGAAAGTTTGCAAGTCCATGATACGACCAGTGGCACTTTACGGCACATAATGTTGGCCAGCTTCAACCAAGCATGAACAATCCCTACATGGCATGGAGATGAAAATGTTACGTTGGTCCATGGGTGTTAGACGGCTTGATCGTGTCAGGAATGAACATATCCGGAAACAGATGGGAGTTGCAGCAATTACCGATAAAATGAGAGAAGCACGGCTTCGGTGGTATGGGCATGTCACTAGAAGTGACGAGAACTCTGTGGCAAGAACAGCTCTCCAATACGATCCAGGAGGAAATCGACCCCTTGGACGTCCAAAGAAATGATGGCTGGACAGAATCAAGGAGGACTTGGTGATGTGTGGACTTAAACCTGAAGATGCCCTTGACAGGAAGAAGTGGCGAACAGGAACCAAACAAGCGGACCCTGCACCATCGCGGGGTACACGCTAGGAAAGAAGAAGCATAGAGATCAGTCCACTAGCATATTACTTGAGATGTCTATTTTCTGAAGGCCTTTTTTAACAGTTGTTCTAAGCTTTCTTTGAGAGAGAGAGATTTCGAATGCTTTTAGTACCGTCAGCCAGTGATCACTAGGGCTAGAATTTTTAGGAGCTAAAAATCGGGAAAATATTTATTTTTATGTATTAAAATTACCTGAAATATGTCACAAAAAAGTAAAAATATTGAATTATTATTTAGTTTATTAATGTGAATATAAACAACATGCAGTACTCATAATTGCAATTTATTCTATGTCTCACTGACTGCTGAAGCATTACAATACATCTTCAGGTTGTCCATCACAAATGACCGACGATTATCGCAAAACATTTATTCTGAAGGCCCTAAACTGCGGCAGTATGTTTCTTGTCCTTGAGATCGCCATGATTGCAGTCCCACATGGTTGGCAGAAGAAAAATTATGTTTAAATTCTGCAACAGATGATAACTTGTAGTTGCTTTTACTTTAGGCATCGTAGAAATGCCTTACACTTCACATTGTCAGAAATGAACTTCATGTGAGTGACACTGGTTCCAGGTAGCTGGGGGAGGGGGAAGGTCTAGCACGTGGTGCAATATGGCTATGGTCAAGGAAATCCCCGGCTTCCACAGTGAGTGGCACGGGGAGTCAAGTTACAGTAGGAATAACACAGTTGCAAGCTGACATACGCTCTGCACGAAGATTAGATAGCGCACATGTTCTTCCCCGTTGAAGTAACACACAATAAAAATGCAATAAACTGGAAGATCTAGCATACTGGTTTAAAAAAATTAAATATTATGTATTTTTATGTGCTAATAAGTGAAAAGCAGGAATTTATGTATTTATAGAAAAAATGCTTAAAATGTGTATTTACATTAACAAAATATTTATTTACCTAAAATCCAAGCCCTAGTGATCACTCATTCTGAGAAAATTCCCATAACATTTCAAACAAATTTTCAGGAATGTGTCCGAGATCTTCTCTGAATGCTAATAAAGCTCCTGGGGTTTCCTCTTCATCCAAATTCCCTCCGTACAAACTGGACGAGAAGATCCCCAATATCTTTCTCTCTTTCTTTCCTTCCTTCCTTCCTTCCTTCTCTCTTGATGTTATATAATTTTAGCCTATTTTCATTTGTAAAAGAATAGGATTATGAGATCACATTTTGTCCGTGTGTGTGTGTGTGTGTGTGAATGTCTGTTTGTGCATCCCAACCCCATCCTAATAGAATCTAAACGGCTGCAGCGATTTCAATGAAACTCGGTAAAGTGATAGTACTATTTTGTATTATTACCACTGATCTCTACACATGGATGGCTGGTACCTAAGGTGGCAGTAAGCCGAATAGACGATGACAGGTATAGCAAGATGGCAGCGAGCGTATGGTGCAATATTGTGAATCCGGCTCTGTGATTGGTTACTGGTAGTTTGATGTTATACATGTATTTATACTGGCAGTAAATATTTTGTGCTTCTTGTACTTGTAAAATGGTCTGAATTTGGATATTTAAAGCATAAAATCATAGTTTTAAGTACTGGTTTGGTGACCCAACATCCCAGGCAAGCCTGTAATATCTTTACTTCTCAGGCTGATAGGTCACTTAGCTGTAATTTTGAAGTTATTGTGAAGTTAGTATACATATGCGGTGGTGCTGAAGGAGACGTGATCGGGCTAGGTTATTTCGTGATTAAATTTGATCCCTTTTCAGGGTTTTTCGGTTCTGGGTGGGAATAGTTGGCTTAATAGTTGTAAAACTGTGGGGAGAGTATATCTTGAGTAGGTTTCTAGTTGTGTTAAGTTTGATGTGGAGCTGAGGTGTGAATTTGGTTTGGCTTAAAGTGCATTTATGGCTTTGATCTACTTCCCGTTATTATTATGTTTATTGTGCTTCTAGCGTGATTAAAAGCTTTAGTATTTGTTGTAGAGTGCTGGGATTACTTGGGGGAAGTGTTGGTTATTTCATGGTAAAAGGAATTCATTACCAAGCATCGATTACGATAAGTCGAATCTAGACCTGTATAGTGAGCTACGTTTATAGGTACATCATTTGAAGAATGCATAATTTCGTGGCATATATACAATTTACAAGAATGTTTCCGGGAATTGCTTTTCACACGTTACTCTGTTACTGATCGCTAATTGCGTGTACTCAGCTCCTCAGTTGATATTTGTCAGCCGTTATTACACATCCATTTTTATTGATATTACGGAGATTTACCGACCTCGGAATGACGTGTCAGTGATCCCAATGCCCTTATGCTATGAGTGAACATATCTCTATATTTTTAGCCTATTTTCAATTTTGAAAAAATAGGCTTATGAGATCACCTTTTGTCCGTGTGTGTGTGTGCGTGTGTGTGTGTGTGATTCGTGTGTGTGTCCCCCCCTAATAAAATCTAAACGGCTGGAGCGATTTCAATGAAACTCGGAAAGTTCATAGCACTATTCCCGGCGACTTCGACCGTGCCCTTCAAATTTTGTTACGACTCACCAATCCAACATGGCGGCTGTGCGAAATATTTCACCAGCATTCAATATCTCCGAAACTATTACCGATATTACCCTGACATTTTCTATGGTGATAGAGGGAACTACTATAAGTTCACTTATGTGACTTTTGAAAATCTGGTAACTACAAAACCAACATGGCGGCCAAGCGAATTTGCGACATTTAAATAGACGTTTCTCGCGATTTGACCAACCAAACGCAATGAAACTTGGTACAGTATATGTTTATATACATTGTAATGCACCGACATGTAACTTCGTTCAATTGTTTACATAATCACAAGATGGCGGATGTGCGAAATATTTCACCGGCATTCTATATCTCTGAAACTATTAGCGGTAAAACCCTGAAATTTTGTACGGAGATAAAGGGCAATACTGGAAGTCCATCTATAAGACTTTCAAAAACCGGTTAACTACAAAACGAACATGGCGGCCAAGCGAATTTGAAAATTTTAAATAGACCTTACTCGCGATTTAATGTTCCAAGTGCACTGAAACCTGGCACAGGAAATATTTATACACATTGTAATCCACTGGTATCTAATTTAGTTCAATTGTTTACATAACCTCAAGATGGCGGCAGTGCGAATTTTAAAATTAAGATTTTATTTATTGTGAAGTAGTCTTGTGATCGAAGTGAAAGTTTGAATAATGAACCTACGCAATAGTAGTCCTTTAATGGTACATGACCGTCCGAAATATTTAGACGGTTCTCAATATCTACGAACATATTGCAGCAATCAAAGTGATAATTTGCATGTTGATAGAGGCAATTAAAGTTGGTTATATGAAAATAGGCTATTTAGTTCTGCACGGAACTACTTGTTAATTAGGTGATTTAATATTTATTATAAATGATCAGTGTTTCAGGGGACCCTCCCTACAGAACGGAGACTCGTGGAAGCCGGGCTAGCAGCAGCGTAGTGCCCAACTAATTTAACACATTTACACTTTTACTTCTTCTTCTTCTTTTCCGATAGGGACGTTGGCTACCACCATGGCTAACACCTTCTTAACACATTTACACTTCTTCATCTTCTGCCTACCGACGGTAGTGGCTACGCTGGCTAAAGCACTGCGTTAGGCCATGGGGCCAAGCTCTCTGCTGACTCGGTAGACGTGTGGGTTCGAGCCCCACCGTCGGCTGTCCTTGAAATGGTTTTCCGTGGTTTCCCATTTTCAACACCAGGCAAATGCTGGGACAGTACCTTCTGACAGGCCACGGCCGCTTCCTTCCACATCCTTGCCCAGTTTAATTCATCTTCATCCATTCCATCTCTCATCCCGACGCGCAGGTCGCCCACGGGCGTCGAATAGAAATACCTGCACTCGGCCTCTCAGGAGGCCACACGAAAAAAAAAATCTTCTGCCTTATCCGAGACGGACGTTGGCTACCACCATGGCTGACATCTTCGTAACACATTTACACTTCTTCTTCTTCTTCTTCTTCGTCTTCTTCTTCCTCTTCTGCCTTATCCGATACGGACGTTGGCTAACACCATGGCTAACACCTTCTTATCCTGTGCAATCCTGAGGAGTTCCGTGGAAGATAACCCAAACCACGTTCGTAAATTATCCATCCAAGTTATTCGTCTCCTTCCCGGTCCACTCTGACCTTCAACTTTACCCTGAAGTATAACTTGGAGCAGACGGTATTGTGGATTCCTCATCATATGTCCCAAGTATTTCAATTTCCTCTTCTTAATTGTGTTTAACAGCTCAGGATGACTGCTCACACGCTGAAAAGCGTCGGCATAACTCACATGTTCTGTCCACGAGATTTTAAGAATCCGCCTGTATATCCACATTTCAAAAGCTCGAATCCTCTTTTCTGTAGCTACCGACAAGTTCCAAGCTTCAACACCATAAAGAAGGGTGGATACAACATAACACTTCACAATTCTTTTATTGAGCGTCATACTGAGATCTCGACAGGATAGTCATTGTCATAAAGATGGATCTAGCCTTCTCTATACGACCTCCGAAACTATATCTCTAGGAGGCCACTCTCAAATTGGTGAAATCGAAATCCAGGAACGTAAAATTCTCTGGAAAGTATATGGGCCCGTTTATGTTAATGGTATATGAATTAAAAGAAAAACCACAGACTTGTACACAGTAATCAATAAGTTCATCGATACCGTGCGTAAGAGACGATTGAAATTTTAAGGTCACATCTGCAGAATGGACAACACCAGATATGCAAAAAAAAACTGCTTGATATAATTAATTCTAAGAAGGTCAAAATCCGTTGGTTAGAAGAATTCAAACAGGACTTAAAATAAGTAAACATTACAGAAGATATCATCATGAATCGCAAGACTTTTGGAACTCTAGTTACAAATCACTCTTTTACCGAAAAAGCTAAAAAGACCACTGGAAAAAATGGACGGAGGAACGTAAGAAGGGGCATAGTGAGTTCATGAGTTAATTTTGGGAGGAGAAGAAGAGGAAAACACCATCAACCCGAGTCAACAAGTTCAAACGCGCTCCCTAAGTGGGCAAAACGAAGAAAGAAAGAAAGAAAGAAAGAAAGAAAGAAAGAAAGAAGATACATGATTGTAAGATTTCCCCTTTTTTTTTGTCGTGTAGCCTCTTGAGAGGCCGAGTGCAGGTCTTTCTAGTCGACGCCCGTGGGCGACCTGCGCGTCGAGATGAGAGATGGAATGGATGAAGATGAATGAAACTGGGCAAGGATGTGGAAGGAAGCGGCCGTGGCCTGTCAGAAGGTACTGTCCCAGCATTTTCCTGGTGTTGAAAATGGGAAAACCACGGAAAACCATTTCAAGGACAGCCGACGGTGGGGCTCGAACCCACGCGTCTACTGAGTCAGCAGAGAGTTTGGCCCCTTGACCTAACGCAGCGCTTTAGCCCGCGTAGGAATTGTATGTTTTCTCCACATTCCATTTCTGGTTGGTTGGTTCCTCAGTTTAGGGGCTGCGACAACGCAATCATGTAGCGCCGTGTATTTTGAGTGTGTGTAGAATCTGTCTGATAACCGGTGTTAATTGTGATGGCTGTATTAGTGTGTGTTATCCCTCCCTATATTATTCTGCTAAGGTCCCATTCCAGTTTTGTACCGAAAATAAGGTCCTATTAACACCAACCTACACATATGGTGTACCTACAGGTTCAGCATAACCCAATGCGTACGCGAAACGCACTCACTTACTCTTTAAATGCCTCACAATTAAATAAATACCTTAAAACATGTATATCTACAGTCAAATAATGAAGGAATGCAACACGGTAACCATGGTAACGGAATCTCACAGGTCCATCTATTTCTGTAAGACGCAATGCAATTCCAATTATTACATTACTGTGAACGTTTCCAGACGGTTATAAGGTTATCACGGAACCAAATTAAGCTGTACAATTCATCAATACATACAGTATAATGCACTTTAGGGGGTCAAGGGGCACTCTAGTTTTTTTCACGCAATTTTCACGTGCGAATGTGGTACGAAAGGTCTTTTTCACCCGACTATAAAGGGTCTCCGAAAACCACAATTAGAGATCCTTAAATTAACTGTGTCTATGATATTCACAGAAAAGTAACTTCGCTCTGATATACATATGAAGGAATGACAAACCCCTAACCACTGCACCAGTAGCTGAATTGATAAAGTCTGACCAATTATAAAACAGTCATAACATTCGTGATTGAGATTTTGCTAAGTGTAGGTACTCGTTACAACTAGAATATTCGCGGGCGAAGCCGCGACGGATAATGCTAATGGGACCTTAGCAGAATAGTTGCTGCTCATACAGCACTGTCAACCCAGTATAGCTTAACAAAGACTTGACAATATTTGTACCGCGCCGTACTGCTAGGCGAACGTGCCGCTAGAGCGCACGGCAGCGCGGATGTCGCTTCCTGGTGGTACTGATTGGTACTTCGGAGGACTCACCCGAGAGCGATGTGCTTTGTCTGTATATATATATTTTTGTATCATTCTTTGTCTTGGTATTGTTGCTTCTTTGGGTTAATGAAAAATCATAAATCTGCTGCATTGCACTCTCAACATTGCTAGAAAAAAAAATGCAGTGACCTACACGCTGCGTGAAATATGCCAAGGAAAATGCTACTAAACTATCGTACTGCAAGAGATAAACGCAACCTGCAGAAACATGGTGAAACAACAGGTACTAAAACTGTACCCCCATCACATCCAAGCCCGAAGCCAACTGCATTGTTGACTTGCAGTATATCTGGCGGAATATTACTTGAGGGATTGTGAACCTGACGTTGCGCATAACCTAGCTATGCTCCAAATTCAGGAATTCTTCCAGGTTCACGGACGTTCCTGTCAAGACTACGGCTTGTCAGTGCCCCATCTTCAAGAGATTCGAATCCAGACCCAATCAACCGTCAAGCCGACGCTGAAAAGGGACACATCATGCACAACTAATTAAACGACCAGCAACGAGCAATTGTCGATGAGGTTCATTGTGGCGCACACAATTCATTCTTCGTCGATGATCCAGGGGGAACTGGCAAAACATTTGTCTACCAGACCCTCATACACACACTTCGTGGCCAGGAAAAAACTGTTCTGTCTGTGGCTTGGACTGGAATAGCGGCGAGGTTGCTTGAAGATGGCCGCACTGCCCATTCCGTCTTCAAATTTCCCGTTCCCATTACGGACACGTCTGTCTCCTCAATCAGACCCAACTCCATTGAGACGCAGCCAATTAGAGACGCTGCAATCGTAATATGGGACGCAGTTTCAATGGTCACTTAAGAAGCATTGTCTTCATTGCATCGACTCCTGACGGACATCACAAGGCTAAACATTCTTTTCGGAGGAAAAATTATCGTTTTTGGAGGGTATTTCCGGCAGGTCCTTCCAGTTGTGAGGCGCGGAAATAGAATCACCATCGTAGAGGCGTGTGTCAAATCCTCGCCACTGTGGTCCCAAGTAGCATTTCACTGACTCACCACCAACATGCGAGCAGCCGGTGATCAGGAATGCTCTCATTGGTTACTCCAGATGGGAAATGGAACCTTGCCACCACGCGACACCGTCAACCCCACCAGTATTCGAAAACCCAAGCAATGCTATTGCCCCCCTTCAGGACTTAGTACAACTCACTTTCGGAAGCCAAATCAATGCGGACAACATCCACACCATATTACGTACAGCAATCCTCTGCGCGCTAAAAACAAAGATTGCGGAAAGATCAATGATCAGATCGTTCAGAACTTAGTTACCGCCGAAAGCAAAACCTACCTCAGCTTGGATTCAGTTCAAACACAGGATCCACTAGATGTTCAAATATATCCGACCGAGTTCCTAAACAGCATTGACCCTTCGGGACTGCCTCCACACAAATTGACTAATAAGATTAATACCATAATTATGCTCATAAGAAACCTCAACTCCGAACGCGGATTAGTAAATGGATTACGTCTAATCGTCACACAGTTGAATGATCACAATAGTATATCATAACCAGTAGGTTCCAATGTATTCGTTATAATTCCTCGAAATAAATTGACGCCATCCGATCCAACTATACCACTCAAACTATGTAGAAAAAAGTTCCCTGTAAAGATTGCCTTCGCAATGACAATAAACAAGGCCCAGAGTCAAACTCTAGATAAAGCAGGCATTTACCTACCAAATCCAGTATTCTCACACGGACATTTATATGTCGCTTTCTCTAGGGTTCAATCCTTTGCAAATGTAAAAATTGCTGTAGAAGAAACTCCCGAGCCAACAATAACCGATGAATTTGTAGTAACATAGAATATTGTCTACAAAGAGGTGCTGTGACAAGTACAAGACACTGTTCTACATAGTTCTTTGTGTTCTTCTCATGTACATATGCCGTTTAAAACAATAAATACATTTCCTCAATATTAAAACTTCCTTCTCGCACATTCTCCCCTACCACCACATAAACCTACATTCACGTTGCGAAAACTCGCACAGGCGCACTGGTCTGTTTTTAATTCAGGTAAGGACTGCAAATAGTCTATTTTCAAGTAGTTTCTACTTTTGCTTCCAAACGCCACCGTCAACGACCAACCAGTTCTGAACGTTGTTACAAGATGCCACCGCAGTCGGCTCCTGGTGACGAACGTTGGAACCTAAGATTGATAGTCCAGTATAACCTGTAATTTAGCTTCACACAGGTGTAATTAGTGAAAGGGTCATGCCATAAATTTATGACATGGGACCGCCGGCATTACTTCCCCTCAGAAGGAAGGCATACACTTTAAAACAAGTAGGCTAGTTCCATGATGAACTAAAGCCTATTTTCATATATCCTACTTATGTTAATTGCCATTGTCAACATACACAATTTCAGTTTGATTGATGTAATAGATCCGTAGATATTGAGAACCGACTAAATATTTCGGATGGTCGCCATGTTGGATTTTTTATGTAGGTATTAGAGTTATGTACTGTTACATGAAGATTATTGTATACGTGTAGTATTCAAACTTCAATCGCATGATTAGAACACAAGAAGTAAAAACGAGGTTTCAAAATTTCGCACAGCAACCATCTTGTGGTTATGGAAACAATTGAAATAAATTAGATGCCAGTGGATTAACATTTGTATAAGGATTTCCTGTAGCAAGTTTCACTGCACTCGGATGGTTAAATTGCGAGAAACGTCCATGTGAATATTTATACTTCGCGACGCCGCCATGTTGGATTTGTGATCATCATGTTATTGAAAGTCCTCTAGATGAACTTATGTTCATAGACTCTATAAACATTAAAAAATCAATTTGATTGCTGTAATAGATTCATAGATATTGAGAACCGTATAAATATTTCGGATGGTCGCCATGGTGGATTGATATATGTATACTGTATAGATCATAGAGTCATGTACCATTAAAGGAAAATTATTACGTAGGTTCGTTATTCAAACTTTCACTTCGATCGCATGATTACGACACAAGAAATAAAACTTAATTTTAAAATTCGCACAGCCGCCATCTTGAGGTTATGTATATAATTGAAGTAAATTAGATGTCAGTGCATTACAATGTGTATAAACATTTGCTGGACCAAGTTTCATTGCGATTGGATCATTAAATTGCGAGAAAAGTCTATTTAAAATGTTCAAATTCGCCTGGCCGTCATGTTCGTTTTGTAGTTAACCGGTTTTTGAAATTCTTATAGATAAACTCCAGTAGTGCCCTTTATCTCCGTACCAAATTTCAGGATGATACCGGTAATAGTTTCAGAGATATACAATGCCGATGAAATATTTCGCACAGCCGCCATCTTGAGGTTATGTAACAATTGAACAAATTTAGATGTCAGTGCATTACAATGTGTATAAACATATACTGTACCAAGTTTCATTGCGTTTGGTTGATTAAATCGCTAGAAACGGCTATTTAAAAGTCGCAAATTCGCTTGGCCACCATGTTGGTTTTGTAGTTACCAGGCTTTCAAAATTCACATAGGTGAACTTGTAGTAGTTCCCTTTATCAGCGTACATATTTTGAGGGTTATATCGGTAATAGTTTCGGAGATATGGAATGCCGGTGAAATATTTCACACAACCGCCATGTTGGATTGTTGAGTCTTAATACATTTGAAAGGGCACCGTCGGGGTCGGCCAAAATAGTACTATGACCTTACCGAGTTTTATTGAAATCGCTCCAGCTGTTTAGAAATTTTAAGAGGAGTGTGGGTGGGGACGCACACACACACGAACAAAGGGTGATCTCATAAGCCTATTTATTCATACTTATGAAAATAGGCTAAAAATCTGTCATGGGTTTCCTTGAATGTTATCAGCGTATGAGTTGAACCTTTCACGGCTTGTCATTAGAAAGCGGGTGTCCATAAGCCTTGCAGGCCCCCATACCATCCTTTCAGCTATCAGTGCTCGGCGATAAATACACACCTACTACTTGAAAAATGAACCATTCTCCGGTCTGACATCCTCCCACATTTAACAATATAGCTTGATAGGTCGTACCCGCATCGTTAGTGACGAGGGGGGAATGTGGCTACCTGCATGGAGAAACGTGAGGCTTTCCAATGGCCCGAGTGAACAGACGACTGGACATACACAGCCACCACAATTACATACGCTACTACAGTGTGGGACGAGGGGAGTATGAATGGCCTATCTCGCTAATGTTAAATTTGCTGATTTCATGACCCATTTTCTCATTCAAAATAGTGAAACGTTTGCAGATTATTTATTCATACTTTATGTACATACTCCTCTATTTTTATTGACATACATATTCAAGGAGTTGGGATAGAATTTATTTTCTCTGTTTCATTTTTTATACATTTTTGTCAAATTATTGTGCATTTTCTTCAAATATACAAGCTATCTATACCATTCTAGAGGTTTGGTATTACAAGGGTATACTACATGAAAAGTGAAAAAATCAAAAGTATATCTTATATAGAACCGGAGATAACGGGTCATTTGTCTGAAAAAAATTCGTTATTCAGAAATTACAATTAAAAATTAATTTAGATTGTACTTCACTTTTCAATGGAAACAACAGCTAAAATGCCCCGGCAGTGTAGTCTTCATCATCTCCTACATTGTCCGAATGCATCCTCGTCTTCCTCCTCAAATATCTTGCATCCTAGGACACGTTTTGGCCCTTGTCGACTCGCTCCTTGTCCAGTTCCTTCAGTATGGCTCGTGTATTCCTACCAGTCTTCACTCCCAGCTCCTCCAAGACTTTCAGTCTACCAGTATTGCCATGATTAATGGTGACGGCAGCAGCATACACACCAAGCTTCATTGTATGGTACCCCACAAATATATTTTAGGTACTCTTGACAACACTACATTGTTGAATGTCTCATTCACGTTTTGTGTTTTCCCTGTCAAACATTTCTTCAGCAGATCTGGATTTGCCAAATCCCTATGATCTTGCTTTATAGCCAACATAACAGCCTCGAGTAAAGAGGTCTTCTGGGTAATGTTATCTAAAGTACCAGCTGCTGCAGCTTTTTTGTATTTACACCACTCACCGGAACAATGTTTCTTTTTCGAGGAGGAACTTGAAGGTGTAGCAATGTGTAGAGCTGACGTACAAGGTGAACTTTCATTCCTAACCTCACTCAGAACCTCGTTTACTCCAGGATAAGTTCTGTAGTACCGATTTCCTTTGTTATTTACTTTCATGAACACTCATTTTGCTCCTGTCATGATTAGATGTACTCAAGATCAATAACACAAAATCTATATATTTAAAACACTAAGCTGTTTTTTGTACACACGAGATTGTGAAAACGACTTAACCGATTGGCTTCGTAAGACATTCTAACGAAAGCTCTTGGCATGCAGATTTGCAGAGTGTCTCTAAAATAAACAAATATATTACGGTATATTTTTAAATTAATATAGAAAATAGCAGAATTCTAGGCCCTCACGCATGCGCACAATCCGCCTGGGGTCATGACAAAATGGCGGTGAGAAGTCCATTAAAATGTAAGTTATTTAATAAGCTTCCATGTAATTGAAAACATACATTAACCAAGTTCTGACAATAAAATATAATAACAGTATGAACGTATACGAATGTGCACCATTGATTTATTTGGATAATGAAATTGATTATTTCCTTCAAACAGCGGCTTTTGAATATAATGAATGGCTGCGTCTGCTGCTATACATGAGTGCGTCAGTAGCCATGTGGTTAAGGCGACTGACTGTGGTTCCAAGAAGCGCCGGTTCGATCCTAGCCCTCGCCAGTATTTTTTTTTTTTACCACTGAAATATTGTTTAATCAAGGAGTAACAGTAAGGTTTTATGTCTGTTAAAGATACTTTTTTCTACATTCCCTCTAAATACGTTTTATTTTCGTTTTACCATTGCATTGCAGCATGTAATCAAAAGAGCAAACTGTTGTCCGCAGTACGCCGTTTAAATATCTGCAATCAGTTCCTATAACTGACAACAGATGGCAGTAATTCGCCCATATAGTTCCAGTAACTGACAGCAGATGGCAACACCATTGCATCGATATATTTAAAACACAAGACATGGCATGTTTTCACGTGATGGAAAATTATAAAGGAAGGGAATATTTAAGAAGGGAAATGTTGAGGAACATTAACCGACAGTTGAATGTGTAGGCTAGGTTGTTTATGTACCTTAATATTGCAATTTCTTCCCAATGCTTCGGTGGTCAAGTTATTAGCGTCCTAGACTAAAAGTTATAATTATGCATCGTCGATATTAAAGAAAAAAGTAGTTTTCCAGGCACACGCGCGTCTCCACAATTGCTTTCGCCATGAGAGACACTTGGCAAATATAATTCGTTTGAAGGACTCCGACATCTTGGTCACTCAGCCCCGTGTACTTGGGTGTGTATGTGTGAAATTTTCTTCTGATAACCTGTGTTATTGTGATGGCTGCATTACTGTGTGTATTTGTAATTAAGGTGGTAAATGGCAAGGAGACGGCCAAGGCCTTAAGTTAGGAACCATCCCGGTATTTGCCTTAAGTGGAAGTGGGAAACCACGGAAAACCACATCCAAGATTGTCGAGGTGGGAATTAAACCTTCCTCTTCTTAGTTATACCTCAAGAGACTGAATGTACCCCGATTTTGCCCTGAGACCAGAATTAAATTTCTTGGCAGAGCAGGAAATGTAACCCGGGTCTCCGGGGCGATAGACAAGAATAGGTGGGCCTCCATGTGTTAATACGATTTTTGACATGCACGGGACATAGAATTCAAAAACTGCCTCCATTAGGGTGACTATCGAAGTGAGTATTGAGTATAGGCCTATGGTCATTCCAGTAGTTGGTGAAGTGATTCTATGTTCCCCTGCAAAATGTACTGCCATAACCTATAACAGGTGATGGAAATTGCTTATTTAGAGCAGTTTCGTACTGTTTATAACAAAATGAAGAACGTCATTCTGAGCTGCGTTTTCAAGCTATCGCAAAAAATTTCGCTGGCAGGAACAATTATAAGGAATTTATTTTAAGCGATCAGTCTCATCGCATTCTCCTCACCAACCAACTTGAGTATGAAAGTCTCTGGACGGTCATGTTGAACTTCATTGTATAAGACAATTGTTTAATGATTATTTGTTTAGAGTACGGAGTCTAACTACGTAGTTGATTTCGGCAATGGAAGTATTATTTGCCATTTAATATTTAGCGACTCCGTTATTGCAGGACACTATAGTGTTATCGAATAATACGAAGCCACATTTAAAATCCAATATAAATGGGCCATTTCAGAAACAATTCCAGATATTATGCAATACAGTGTACTGTAAGGTCCTTGACGATCAAATGTAAACATTTTTCTACATTGTATTTCTCTTGCGTAAAATCTATGCGTGGTTACTTTGGTCTTTACTGTTGTGAGGGTAAAATTGATCTGCTGGAATATAAAATATTTGCCAAGCTGCAACAATGTAATGATATTAATTTAAAAGTCATTGAACTTATATCCAGCAGTTCAAACACATACATCAGCGTTAACAGATTGGATACTGAAGATGAAAGCCAGCTACTTCATGTCCCTATTATTGAATTTTTCAATTCCTTGGAATTAAGAGATTCGCCTCCACATACTTCGAACGTTTAAGCCGTAGATATTCTTCTTAGAAATCTGAACGTTTCCCAAGGACTCATATATGGTAATATATTAATTGTAAGAAATCGCTTGGATTCGGATATAATAGGTGCAGTAATAATAGGCAGAGAGCTCAAATCCTACGACTTGATTTAACACCTTCCGATAAAACACTTACAGGTAGCCTACAGTACATTTTCTTTTAATAGGCAACAATTTCCTATTCGCTCGGCCTACTTTATCAAAATCAATCAAGCTCAAGGAGAAACTCTTGAACGTATTGGGCTATTTACCTCATCACGTTTTCAGTCATGACCAGCAGGATAGTGAAGGTGCAAAAAAGGTCCTGTTTGGGATGGTAAAGAATAAGAGGCGGAAGGATCCTACGGATTATGTTAGAATGGTGAACAAAAGGGGACAAGAGATAGAAAATAGGGAAGAACTGAAGAAAATGTGGAAATAATATTTTGAAGAACTCCTGAACCCAAATGGAAACCACGGCGAGGAGGAAGAAATCGGGGAAGAGGTACAGTAGATGAACTGCAAACAGAAAAGGACTTAACATGGAAAGAAGTGGAAGATGCAGTGAGGAAGATGAAAGGAGGGAAGGCACCGGGTGTGGATGAGTTGAGTGTGGAGATGGTGAGAGCAGCAGGAGAGGTGGGGATACAATGGTTGTACCGAGTGATGAAGACAGCATGGAAGGAAAGGAAGACCCCAGAGGACTGGAAAAAGGGAATAATTGTCCCGATCTTCAAGAAAGGTAGTAGAACAGAATGCAGAAACTATCGGGGAATAACACTGATGAGTCATTGTGCAAAGTTGTTTGAGAAAGTTTTGGAAAGGAGAATTAGGACAAGGATAGAAGGAGGGATGAGGGAAGAACAACATGGCTTCAGATCAGGAAGGTCCACAGTGGATTTGATTTTTGCTGTAAGGCAGTTACAAGAACAGCACTATGAGTATGGAACAGATCTACTGATGGCCTTCCTGGACATTGAGAAAGCATATGACAGTGTATGCAGAAACAAAGTATGGAAGTCCCTGGAGGATAGAGGAATATAAAAATGGACTATAAGGAAGATAAAGGAGATGTACAAGGGAAGCGTGAGCTGTGTGAAAGTGGGAGGAGAGAGATCGGACTGGTTGGAACAGAGAAACGGCCTGAAACAAGGAAGTGCACTGTCACCGTTACTTTTCATTGTGGTGATGGATGACATAATGACCCGAGTGGCACAAGTAATTGGGGAAGGAAAGATGAAAGTAATGGTGCTTGCAGATGATTTGATGATTTGGGGAAACAAGGAGGAGGAGGTACAGGAACAGTTGGACGTGTGGGAAGGAATAATACAAGGTTATGGGATGAAATTTAGCATAAATAAGAGTGAGATGGTGATCACAACAAGGAAGAAGGAAAGAACCACAACGGAAATAACAATTGGTGGGGAACAGCCGAAGGAATTGGAGAGTTTCAAGTATCTGGGAAGCCTGATACAAGAGAATGGAAGAAACGATAGAGAAATAAATGAGCGGGGGAGACAGGCAGAAGCATTCCGGAGGAGTGTGAGAAGCATGTTATGGAGCAAGAATGTCCCTCAGAACAGCAAAAAGATCATATATCGGACGTACAATGTCCCTATCCTGACGTATGCCTCGGAGACCTGGGTTATGAAAGGAAGGGAGAAGAGCAAAATACAGGCCAGTGAGATGAGGTTCTTGAGAAGCAGTATTGGAGCTACAAAGATGGACAGAATAAGAAATGAGAGGACCGGAGAATTAATGAAGGATGAACCATTACAGACTGGTATAGAGAAATCTAGACTTAGATGGTATGGACATGTAAAACGAATGGAGGAGAAGAGGATACCCAGCAGGATACACGAGACGAAGTGGGAAGGAAAGAGACCAAGAGGGAGACCGAGAGACAGGTGACTGAAGGGGGAGGAAGAAATCGTGAAGAAGAGAGGAGAGACTGGACAAGGGTGGAGGCTGAGAGATGGTGGGAAGACAGAAGACGTTGGAGAGACTTGTGTTCCAAACAGACCCGGCCAGTGGCTGGAAACTGTGCAAGATGATGATGACCTAATCACGTTTTCAGTCATGACCAGCAATATATTGCAATGCTGAGAGTGCTACCTTTTGACGCCCTTAAAGTTGCAATAGTGCTAAAAAGTAATCGTACAAAGAATGTAACTTATATAAGAAGCTTCTTCAGTAATTTTGTTTTCCATTGTCCGTCATGTTTTGACGGGTTTCATCTAGTTAATGTATTAATTATATTATCATGGAGATGCATGTGCAACAAATTCTTGTCGGAAGTAATTTAGGAATGGCGAGGTGAATGAAACACAAATCCCCCTTCTGTCCAATCTTAACTTGACTGTGAATTTTTCGGAACGAAAAGTTCACAGGCGAATTGAAGAAAACCCGAGTTGCACTTCCACGGAAACTCCAAACACAACCACTCTTCTCTAAAGTTTTTAACTCAACACGACTCGACAGTATGCTGCTGCCTGTATATGGGGCAATAAGCTCGTCCACTAGCTAAGCTGTAACTGGGGTGATAGACTCGCCCCTAGCTAGCTCGTAAACAGTCGCCTCAGTAACTGAATGGAGATTGTTGGAAGAAATGAAAAGACTGATAGTAGGCGATGTATTGAATATGCTCTCCCGGGCTTTTTGTAGAACTTTTCATGCTGAACAATTCTTACAATCATAGTATATAGATATTTTTAACCGTTTGCCCAGCGTAAGCCTAAAAAAAAGTCCTCTCGGCACGCCGGAAGGCGGAGGTAGATTTCACCGAACAAACTTGGGGATAGGCGAAAATAGGCAGAATATGCAGGTTTTCGTAGAAGGATCAGACCTCATTTATGGCGAGAAGGTATTTTATAATTGGAGCTTAATTAACTTTGTTTTTCGTCATTTTATGCTTATTTTAAACATTTTATTGTCTTATGGGAACGGTAACCTTAGTGTCATTTGGGGTCCATTTTTAGCCTACTTCCGATTTTTGCAAAAAATGAAAGTAGACTTATGAGATCAACACAGGGCGAAAAAAGTGTGTCTGTCTGTGGGTGAGTATGTGTGTGTGTGAGTCTGTGTGTGTGTGTGTGTGTGTATGTGTGTGTGTGTATATGTGTGTGTGAGTCTGTGTGTGTGTGAGTGTGTGTACTCTGAATGTCTGTCCCCCCCCTATCAATTCGATACGGTGAATGCGAATTGAACGAAATTTGGTACAAAGGTAGCACTAGCAAAGGACACCTCAGTGTCATGTTTTATATCACCGCCATCTTGACTAAAACGTAATGGCGGCCACACGAATGTTCAAAGCTTAAATCAAATTACGACTAACATAATCATCCGATCTCTACCAAATTTTTCAACTACATACCTTTATGGAGGGAGCATCCTTTGACCAAACTAATAGGTCATCAGCGTAATAGTTTGCGGATGGCGGCCATCTTTGTGTGAAAATCGATTCCCCCTATTAATTCGAACACGGTGCAACCGAATGGAACGAAATTTGGTACAGAGGTAGTACTAACAAAAGGCACCACAGTGTCATTTTTATATCGCCGCCATCTTGACGGAAACGTAAAGGCGGCCACACAAAAGTTAAAAGCTTAAATCAAATTACGACTAACCTAATCATCCGATCTCTACCAAATTTTGCAACAACATACCTTTATGGGGGGAGCATCCTTTGACCAAACTAATAGGTCATCAGCGTAATAGTTTGCGGATGGCGGCCATCTTTGTGTGAAAATCGATTCCCCCTATTAATTCGAACACGGTGCAACCGAATGGAACGAAATTTGGTACAGAGGTAGTACTAACAAAAGGCACCTCAGTGTCATTTTTATATCGCCGCCATCTTGACGGAAACGTAATGGCGGCCACATAAATGTTCAAAGCTTAAGTTAAATTACGACTAACATAACCATCCGATCTCTACCAAACTTTGCATCAACATACCTTTATGGAGGGAACATCTTTTGACCAATCTAATAGGTTATTAGCCTAATAGTTTGCGGATGGCGGCCATCTTTATGTCAAAATTGATTCCCCCTATTAATTCGAACACGGTGGAACCGAATGGAACGAAATTTGGTACAGAGATAGCACTACCAAAGGGCATCTCAGTGTCATGATTAATATCGCCGCCATATTGATAGAAACGTAATGGCGGCCACACAAATGTTTAAAGCTTAAATCAAATTACGACTAACATAACCATCCGATCTCTACCAAACTTTGCAACAACATACCTTTATGGAGGGAGCATCCTTTGACCAATCTAATAGGTAATTAGCCTAATAGTTTGTGGGTGGTGGCCATCTTTATGTCAAAATTGATTGCCCCAATTAATTCGAACACGGTGGAACCGAATGAACGAAATTTGGTACAGAGGTAGCACTAGCAAAGGGCACCTCATAATCATGTTTAATATCCCTATAGCACGTTGTATTTCAACAAGCTACTACAACCAACATTCAATCATACTCCTTGAAAAGGACAAAGAGTTATAACCATACCCATGCATTTAGGAGAAAGTAGGCTATATGTTCTTTACTGAACATCTTGTTATACTTGTGGTCACACTGCCCTTATGCAAGGTTTCGACACTGATGTGTAACTATGTAACGGTCTGTTACTTCTTCACGCAATATTATATCTCCCGCAGAGATTTTGGTTGGTTCCTCAGTTTAGGGGCTGCGACAACGCGGTCATGTAACCCCGTGTACTTAGGGATGGCTGTATTAGTCTGTAATTCAGGTAAGGACTGCAGACGGTCAATTTCAAGCAGTAGTTCCTAATGTTGCTACCAGGTACTACCGTCAACGACACCTACCTGTGAACTTGGCTACTAGATGCCACCGCAACCTGCAACTCGCAACGAACGTTGGAACTTCCCCTCCAAAGGAAAGCATACTGAGGGATTTTTAGCGCTCTTAGAAAATCCGACGACTTCGGCCGGCTTTGAACTCGCGACCTTGGGCATAGACATTCAGCATGCTTGCTACCAGTTACGTCTCCGAAGCCGCTTCACACTTAGTCAGATGGAATTCTGAATATGATCTCGTGCAAAGGCGTTATCTTGGCAACGTCTGATGGCTCATCCCTCATCAATTTAGTAGTGTTGCCATGGCAACCACTGATAGCTCTTGGCATTTTCTTATAATTCCGAAATCATTTTTCTCATCCCTTGGCATAATGGTGGGTCATATCAAAAATTCTTTCAGACAAAATTTTAGGTAATTATTAGGGGAATATTGTCCATTTTGTTCGGTTTTGATATTGTGCCTATTAAGAGAGATATGATTAATGTTTCCCGAAAAACCCACTTTTTCCCACCCCTTTGGTCAATGGTTGGTGCTATAAAAAACTCTTCAAACACAAATTTTTGGGCTTTATCCGACACATAGTATGAACGTTGAATGGATTCGATATTTCACATATTAAGAGAGTTATAGCAATATTTCACTTTTTCGAAAAAAGGCGCCCCATTTTCACCCCCTTCGACCGATTTAGCCCAGTAACGAACTCGACCGAGATTTTATAGGTATACATATTCGGTAAAAAATTCAAAGTGATTGGTGAAAAATTACGGCAGTTATCATGTCCACAAAAAACTGATATACATATATATATACACACACATATACATACATAAATTATATATAAAGTTTTGATCTGACGGTGGTTTTGGGGTCTGGGGGATGTGAAACGCGAAGATATGTCGAAATTTTCCGGAAGTCGAAACATGGTACTGCGCCTGAATTTATTTAAGGCCAATACCAAAGATCCAGACGGGATATGAACTGGGACCCAGGAAAAATAAAAGAAGGAATTAAAATCTTTTATTCCTCAAAATTCGTGAGATATGGAAAACCTAAGTTGAAATAGTGAAATACTATGCATCATTTATAATGAAACAATTACGGAAGGCAAGAAGGAACGATTTAAATATGGTTGTATATTTATTATCTGAATGTAGGGAGGCCTACATTGTAAGAGTGCTTCACGCCACGAGGAGTGAGAGAAACGTCATGCAGGGGGAGAAGGGATCAAGTTTGAAGACACTCTGAGTGAGGAGAAGTTGATGGAGCTACGCCACACCGCGAGAGGGGAGGCAGAGCGAGGAACTTGCCGTACTTCTACAGAAGAGCGAGGAGTTCTTTCCAAATTCAAATCGCGACGAGACAAGACTGCGAGTGGAGAAACAAGTAGTTTTCCAGAATAGTGCTACGCATTACGAAAGTGGAGAGGACGAGTGTGGAGTACAGAAGGCTGTGACTTGCAGAGCAAGGAACATTCTAACGCAGACCAGCACAGCATATAGACCAGTGATTTTGAAACACAGCTTGATATTACAGTATTTCAAAAACGACGCTATTATACATCACATGCAGATAGATGCAAACGTTTCACTTCTACATAAGAGCTTCATTATTTCTACAATTTAGCTCCTACTTGGAAATTATACAGAATGCAGTTCGTGAATTGGCAACGGGGAAGTTGTACCAGTGTAATCATTAAAATGAGTATGACTACGTGCTAAGGTGCACATTATAGGGAAGTAGAAGCTACAAAAAATGAAGAGTTGAATCCAGAATTCCTCAACATGGATGGCGCAGCGGAACATCTACGCGATGCGCAGAAATGCAGGACAATTCTCTACTTCTTAACACGAGTTCATATACATCCAGTATACGCTCAAAGACTTTTATAAAACAAATGAATTTCAACCTTGAGAAGCGATGTCGGCGCTGTGAAGGGGTATCGTAAGAAGATCCGGACAACGTGCGGGAGACGAGCGAGGGAGTGCGGAAGAGACATGCTGTTTCACGGCGAGGTCGCTAACCCGGTTATGTCACCGACCTTGTTCCACTGGGAGAGATGTCCAGCAGGCACCGTCACAACCGGTCCGCATAACTGTGGGCGGTGCGCTCACACACACATTTGGCTTTGCCAGACGAGACATGGTACTTCTGAGACCGTCTTCAACTCAAGGTAGAGAAGAGATTGATTTATATTTGGTAGAATTGTAGTCATGTTCTGTGTTTTTCCTAATTGACCAACCGTATAATTTTGTCATTGTATTTAAAATTGTGTAGATTTTGATCTAGTATTTTTCGTATTTTCTTAGGAGTTATTTTTCATTGAAAATTTCCGTCACTTGGACGAAATTTTATTTGCGTATCGCCGTTGTTAACGTTAAAGTCATTTCAATATAAAATAGTTTAGAATTATAGATACTTGCGTTAAATTAAATAAATATGTTTTATGCGCAGCGATGGAACGTACATTGAGCAATTTAAGTACCGTATATTCAAAAAGCTATGCCACGAAGTGTCAAACATTTCGACAACTCATGATGTTGATTCGAGTGTCAGAAATTTATTTTAAACCAATTGTGAACAAAATTGAATTGTTACATGACACAAAATCTGATAGAAGATAGTCCAACTACTTGATAGATAATTAAACCAATGAATACCAAATTCACTGTAATGAAACAGATAGATATGTAGAACTATGCTGTAACGTGATAAACCATATTTCCTAGTAACAAAGGTATTTCAAGAACATTTATATATATATATATGTGTCCAATAAAACATTTAGAGCATTAAAAAGCCTAAATAAATTTGTTAAACAAATATTCCACGAAGATAGTTAAGGCTTAAATATTTTCACGAAAGGAAGACACACTTATATCATTTGTTAAATATGAATTCGTGCTGATAATTCTTTGAAAGTTGCAATAATGTAAAACTGAATCTAAATACGTGAGAAGGAGTTAAGAAAGTTAAATCACAGGGTGATATAAAAGTAACTGTACAGAAGTAATTACAGAAGTGAAGTTATAGGCACGATGAAATTTTGTATAAGGATAGAGGAGATTGTTAAAGTTTGTTTCTTGAACAATATTCACAATGGACGTGGATATTTAATAAAGTTACTAATTTTCTTTGCATTGAGTAAGAAAATGCTCTTAAATGGGAGTTTAGATTTGGAATACCGTGCAAGAAAGGAATAGTAGACGTAAATGAGTTACGTATTTTCACGAAAGAAGACTGAGGAGTCTCGTTTTTCTAGTTTTGATCACAGTGAATGTGACATTGTTTAAGTGTATTCGAGGAAAGTTCTGTACAGGGTGTTTAAGAAATAATGTGATTGTTGTATAATTTTGGAAGAGAAGTGTGTAATGAAGGTCAAATGCCATGCACTTCGATTATTCACGTTTATCAAAGAAAATGTAAACCGAGCAAAGAATTTCAGGAATTTTTCGAGATTTAATGATCAAATGGGAGAAGACAAAGTAAGAACAGTGCTGAACTTAAATGTTTGTCACCTATGTTCTATTGATTCAGACTAGTATTTATACTTTCAACCGATAGAGTTACGGTGTTTGTTAGGGAAGTTGAGTGGTAAAGACTCATTTGTATTATAGGTAATTTAATCACTTCAACACAATTAAGTGTATATTTGTGCGAACCACGAATTATTGTATATATGAATATATTTAATACTGAGTAAATTTTTAATTTACATATTTAGATGTGGAACTACGGTTCAAATATGAAACGGAATGTATAATATAGGGTAATGTTTGAAATCACGCCGTTTCATATTTTTTTTCATATTTAAATGGAGTACCGAACTCTCCAATCTTTAATTTCAGGACATGTTATATTGGTGCCACGTTTTACTTTATTTTGAGTTTATTTATTGCAGTGTCAGGTAGACACTATTGATAGACAGGCAGTTAGTATATGTCTGTATTTCTTCTTAGCACAATAATCGGCTGGCGCTCCTTAGCGAATCAGCCAATATTTTTTTATCTTAGCTGACATCGTTTTCATTTTGTCATCGCCGAAAATGGTACTGCTAGATAAGATACAGGCGCTCACTATAGACAGACCTTACCACCCCTCGAGATTGGAGTTTCTCGATTTGCTCAAATGTAAATGATAGTAGAAATTTGTACCTACGCTGGTAGTACTATTTTCTTTTATAGATCTACCCTGTGTGTTCCTGGAATTCCCAATTTTTACTTAGCAGACAATGGTAAGTTTGTGAGCTGGGTAGTTAAGTGTCTGCAATCCTTTACAGTGCAGCGGATATAGGTACTGATTGGTGAACTCGGGCGCAGTACCCATTGCAATAGTTAGCTTTCTAATGAAATCTACCTCTGGTTGGTTCCTCAGTTTAGGGGCTGCGACAACGCGGTCATCTAACCCCGTGTACTTTGGGTGAGTGTAGAATCTGTCTGATAAACGGTGTGAATTGTAATGGCTGTAGTAGTCTTAATTCAGGTAAGGACTGCAGACGGTCAATTTCAAGCAGTAGTTCCTAATGTTGCTACCAGGTACTATCGTCAACGACACCTAGCTGTGAACTTGGCTACTAGATGCCACCCCAACCAGCAACTCGCAACGAACGTTGGAACAACCCCTCCAAATTAAAGCATACTGAGGGATTTTAGCGCTCTTAGAAAATCCGACGACTTCGGCCGGCTTTGAAACCGCGACCTTGGGCATAGACAATCTGCATGCTACCAGCTACGTCACCGAAGCCACTTCCCACTTAGTCAGATGGAAATACTGAATCTGATCTCGTGCAAGTGCGTTATCTTGGCAACGTATGATGGCTCATCCCTCATCAATTTGGTAGTGTTGCCATGGCAACCACTGATAACTCTTGGCATTTTCTTATAATTCCGAAATTATTTTTCTCATCCCTTGGCATAATGGTGGGTCATATCAAAAATTCTTTCAGACAAAAGTTTTAGGTAATTATTAGGGGAATATTGTCCATTTTGTACGGTTTTGATATTGTGCCTATTAACAGAGATATGATTAACGTTTCCCGAAAAACCCACTTTTTCCCACCCCTTTGGTCAATGGTTGGTGCTATCAAAAAACGTTTCAAACATAAATTTTCTAGCCTTATCCGGCACATAGTATGAACTTAGAACGGATTCGATATTTCACATATTAAGAGAGTTATAGCAATATTTCATTTTTTCGAAAAAAAAGTCCCCCATTTTCGTCCCCTTCGACCGATTTAGCCCAGTAACGAACTCGACGGAGACTTTATAGGTTTACATATTCGGTATAAAATTCAAAGTGATTGGTGCAAAATTACGGCAGTTATCGTGTTCACAAGAAACTGATATATATATATACAGGGTGTATTTGATATGATGGAAGTCCGTTACACTGGTGATAGAAGAGACTATTCTAAGCTTCCTAGGTAAAAAATTTGTCACCTATCTTGAAATTGATAATTAATCATTAAAAAGTCAATGTTTTTAGTTATTTCAGAAACTAATCAGGCAGAAAGTGGTTCGGCAGGCTGGGGGAAACGAGGCGGAGCCTGTGTTACGACGCGCGAAGGGGAAGTTGTTACGTAATCGGAGCATTGACCTTACCGGTTGACTTGAGGGGTGGTAGGCTATCAGCTGTTATGAGGATGAGCTCTACCGTCTCGTAAGAAAATGTGCATTGCCGTTGTTCTTGTTGTTGTTGTTGACAACGCACGCAATGGCTTGGGACGTTAGGACCGGTAGTATTGTGTAGCCTACTTTGTAAGTGTGGAATTCATTGACTGATGTTCATATATAAAATAATGTCGATACTCAGCCCTGTTGTATCATTGGCGTCCGTGTCGGACCTTTTGTTGACTAGTTTCTGAAAATACTAAAAACATTCACTTAATGAAATGCAGTGTGACAAAATTCCGACATCCCGTAGTCTGTTCAGAACTAGGCATTTAGGACGGAATTAAAATACTTAATGTTTTGTTTGAGAGGCTTGGCGATTTTGGTCATTTAGCCCCATGTAGCTGGGTGTGGGTAGAATGTGTGTGATAACCTGTGTTTTGTGGTTTCTGTAGTAATGTGGGTATTTGTAATTCAGGTGAGGATTCGGAAGATGGCGCCGGCCCTGTGGTGTTGGGGCAGTGCAACTGCCTCTCACCTGGAGGCCCTGGGTTCGATTCCTGGCTCCATCAGGGATATTAGAAACTGACGTAATGGCTGGAGCGCAGTGCACTAAGCCTCGTGAGGGCAATTGAGTAGCTGTCTGACAGTGAGGCAGTGCCCGAGTCAGGAAAATCAAGATTAATGGCCGAGGGGACCCGATGCACTGACCGCGCGTCACCCTAATATCTGCAGGCCAAATGGCTGGACAGCGGTCGCTTGGTAGGCCTAGGCCCTTCATGGGCTGCACTGCCAGCAGTTATGATTATTGAGAAGAAGGCGGCCGTGGCCTTAAGTTAGGAACAATCCCGACATTTGCCTGGGGTAGAAGTGGGAACCCATGGAAAACTACTTCCAAGATTTAATACTAGTACGGTACCACATGTTCATATTGTGAATTGTCCCATCCCATCTCCAGCCCTGGGGTGGCCATTAACTGGAGAGAGGGGGGGGGGGGGGTTGTGATTTATTGGTCCATCAACAATGTACATACATATGAAAATACACGAAAATAAAAATAAAATACAAATACATTGTTATAATACGGTGTTATAATAATAATAATAATACGAGTCAGCATGTGTAGTTATGGTGGTAGAGTGCTAACCTTCCCGAGGGTGCGATCTACGTTCAGTCATGTAGTAAATGAATGGGATCTAATACGATCATCTCCATGGATTTCATGGCTCATACAAGAAATCCTACGTACATTAAAGTCTGGCAACTCGACATACCAAAAAGAAACATAAAAGAAGTTAGTGTGTCTAAAAGCCTATTATTACTATTATTAGTATTATTAATATGTTTATTACAGTTGTTGCACTATCTTCACACAAAGATAGACCGACAGTCTATCTTTAGGATTTCTATTTTCTATGCGTAGTCCATGAAGCTGGCAAAATCCTAGACAGATCCACCATCACTAGTCATGTAGCCACTCCCCATGAAGGTGTGATTCAGCTGTTCATAGGCTCGATTTGAGTATTTCAATGTCATTGGCAGACAAGACGAGGAGGTCACTCAACTTCAGACTCTTGTCAACATTCCTCAGCGTAGGAGGGGAGGGTGACGGGGAGAAGTCAGCTCTGCTGCTGAGGGGAACGAAGTGAAAGCCCGTTTCCAAGACATTGACCGACGATTTTTGTGATTTAATTCCACCTACACTAATTAAGATCCGACGTAATTTCATGAACATATTTGCTTAGAATACCATCTTCTATCACCAGTGTAAAGGACTTCCATCCTATCAAATACACCCTGTATATTTATATATATATATATACATAAATTATATATAAAATTTCGAACTGACGATGGTTTTGGGGTCTGGGGGATGTGAAACGCGAAGATATGACGAAATTTTCCGGAAGTCGAAACATGGTACCCATTGCAATAGTTAGCTTTCTAATGAAATCTACCTCTGGTTGGTTCCTCAGTTTAGGGGCTGCGACAAAGCAGTCATCTAACCCCGTGTACTTTGGGTGAGTGTAGAATCTGTCTGATAAACGGTGTGAATTGTAATGGCTGTATTAGTCTGTAATTCAGGTAAGGACTGCAGACGGTCAATTTCAAGCAGTAGTTCCTAATGTTGCTACCAGGTACTACCGTCAATGACACCTACCTGTGAACTTGGATACTAGATGCCACCCCAACCAGCAACTCGTAACGAACGTTGGAACTTCCCCTCCAAAGGAAAGCATACTGAGGGTTTTTAGCGCTCTTAGAAAATCCGACGACTTCGGCCGGCCACGAAACCGCGACCTTGGGCATAGACATTCTGCATGCTACCAGTTACGTCACCGAAGCCGCTTCCCACTTAGTCAGATGTCAAAGTCAACCCCTGGCATCATCCAGCCCATGACGGGCTAAGGCCGACCAAGCGACCGCAGCCCAGCCATTTGGCGTCGGGTCCCCTCGGCCGTTAATCTTGGTATTCGTGATCGGGGTGCTGTCTCACTGTCAGACAGCTACTCAATTGTCGTCACGAGGCTGAGTGCACCCCGTTCCAACCCTCACGTCAGTTTTAAAATCCCCGACGGAGCCGGGGATCGAACCCAGGGCCTCCGGGTGAGAGGCAGGCGCGCTACCCCAACACCACGGGGCCGGCTTAGTCAGATGGAAATACTGAATCTGATCTCGTGCAAGTGCGATGTCATGGCAACGTCTGATGGCTCATCCCTCATCAATTTAGTAGTGTTGCCATGGCAACCTCTGATAGCTCTTGGCATTTTCTTATAATTCCGAAATCATTTTTCTCATCCCTTGGCGTAATGGTGGGTCATATCAAAAATTCTTTCAGACAAAAGTTTTAGGTAATTATTAGGGAAATAATTTCCATTGTGTACGGTTTTGATATTGTGCCTATTAAGAGAGATATGATTAATGTTTCCCGAAAAAAAAACCTTTTCCCACCCCTTTGGTCAATGGTTGGTGCTATAAAAAACTCTTCAAACATAAATTTTTGGGCTTTATCCGACACATAGTATGAACGTTGAACGGATTCGATACTTCACATATTAAGAGAGTTATAGCAATATTTCACTTTTTCGAAAAAAAAAAGCCCCCCATGTTCACCCCCTTCGACCGATTTAGCCCAGTAACGAACTCGACCGAGATTTTATAGGTATACATATTCGGTAAAAAATTCAAAGTGATTGGTGCAAAATTAAGGCAGTTATTGTGTCCAAAAAACTCATATACACACATATATATATATATACATACATACATACATATATATACATAAATTATATATAAACGTTTGAACTGACGGTGGTTTTGGGGTCTGGGGGATGTGAAACGCGAAGATATGTCGAAATTTTCCGGAAGTCGAAACATGGGACCCTTTGCAATAGTTAGCCTTCTTATGAAATCTACCTAAAAGCGTACGGACGCCAGTTTTTTTTTCGACCTTTTCACTGAAATCGTTAGTGCTTGACTTCCTTTGGTCATAAATAAAATATTTTCTACAGAAACATTCCGCGAGATATACTTTACAGAATGGTGAAAACCGCATCAAAATCCATTTAGTGGTTCTCGAGATTACCCATGACATCCAAGAATCGGGGACTTTGTTTTATTGTAAATAGAGATTATAGGCCAATCAGTATAATTTAATATAGTAAAATATAGTAAAAGTTCACAGGCGAAATGAAGAAAATACGAGTTGCACTTCCAGGGAAACTCCAAACACAACCACCCTTCTCAGAAGTCATAACTCAACACGACTCAACGGTTTGTTGCTGGCTGTATCTGGGGCAAGAGGTTCGCCCGCTAGCTAGGCTGTAACAGGGATGATAGACTCGCCCTTAGCTATAAGTAGTTGAATGGACATGGTTGGAAGAAATTAAAACGTAAAAACACTTATAGTGGGCGATGTATTGAAGATAGACATATCCTCTCCCGGACTTTTTTGTAGTACTTTTCATGCTGAACAATTCCTACGCTCATAGTATTTAGATATTTTTAACGGTTTGCCCAGCGTAAGCTTACAAGTTGCTCGGACGCCAGTTCTTTTTCGACTTTTCCACTGAAATCGTTACTGCTCGGCTTCCTTTGATCATTAAAAAAAATATTATCTACAGAAATCATCCTCGAGATATACTTAAGAGAACGGTGAAACAGCATCAAAATCCATCCAGTGGTTCTCGAGTTTATCAAGAATCCAAGAATCGGGGACTTTGTTTTATACTAAGTAGAGATTATCCCTCCTGCGGCGCTCACAAGTTACCGATCGCGACAAATGAGTATTCAAATGAAAGAGAATATACATTAGCAGTGACGAATTGCACTCTAATTTCATAAATATCTATGAAAAAATCCACAGCCTGCTTCCAGTCTCCGACCGGGTCAGGAATGGAATGAATGAAGCCCCTATCTAGCGGCGAGGATATGAACTGTGCCGGCTGCCGAGGCCTGACGCACTCCTCTGGGGCAATGATTGAATGAATGGCAGAGGAAATGAAATGATAGTGGAGAGTGTTGCTGGAATGAAATTTTGACAGGGAAAACCGGAGTACCCGGAGAAAAACCTGTCTGCCTCCGTTTTGTCCAGCACAGATCTCACATGGAGTGACCGGGATTTGAACCACGGACCCAGCGGTGAGAGGCCGGCGTGTTGCCGCCTAAGCCACGGAGGTTTCTCATAAATATCTATAATTTCTTTAAAAAGAGACTTTAAAGAAATGTACGAAGAGTGTGATTTACAGATACTGTGGCTGTAGGAAAATACGCTCCTTAATTGCTGTCCATTTCACATTTTTACCGCTGTGATCCCTTTTTCATGTCTTTTTAACATTCTGAGGTCTTTCTTTATCATTTTGCATGGATTTCAAAACAGCGTAATTCAAAGGAATGAGTACTCAAATAGTATAATTTCATAAATATCGAATAACCGGTGAGTGTTATGATGATCCAATTTTCAGTGATTGCGTTCTTCAGTCAGGGAACGTACAACTTGGAATTCTAACTGAAATGTAAATAGTGTTCTATAATTATTTGGTTGAAATAGGAACACCTTAAGTCTCTCATTATAAACCTGTTGGGGAAACTGTGGTTTATGAACATGCGAGATTACTCGCACGGGTCCGCTGGTCAACAACAATGTTGTGTAATGAGCAAATTGCACCATACTCACATACAGTGGTTATTGCTTGGATACCGAAATAGCTTACACACTGCCCTCTAGCTGCAGCGCTGGGAATTTATAGCTACAGTGTATGCGGCATCTGTACAGCAGCGGCATCTGTACCGTATTTACCTTATGATGGCTGAACATACAGCAACATTATAGATGTCTCCACTGAACTAGAATCCGTAGGACTAGATGACGAACGCTTGTTGTCATGGTAAACCACCGGATATGCGTGTTAGTTTATAGTCCACGCCAATGACAGGTAGAACACCAGCCCTAAATTATATCCATGTTAAGGACTGGTCCTCAGTCAAAAGTGAATGTGCTGCACAATACTTGCGCTAAAGCCCAAGCGCGTTTCGTTACGGCTGCATGAGCTCAAGAGGTATATTTTACATCGAAGAAATTTAATTGTATTCTTCCAGGCTCTTGGGATACATTACGGGATCTACCTTGAGTTTACTTCCAGATTCGAACTTGATAAATTCAGAGAGGGTGCCAGAAGCATTAGCGTAAGTGTGACAGAATGCGAGATTCTCTTGTTTAAATGTGTTCGATCATACTTCACTTGTTCCAGCAATATGGCGCTTTCAACAGATGTTACGTCACTCACTTTGCCGGAAGCGAATCCAGGAACAACAAATGAGAAGGGAGGGGGGGTGATGGGGGAGGGTGAGAATTGAGAGTTGAAGTCGGGGCTGTAAACTGTTTGAATTGCTGGGCTCCAGATCTGAAGTTATACCATCTATATCCTTCCGTTTCTTGCTCTCATTGTCGCTGTGTTAGACAGAAGTTTGAAGATTTGTGAGACAATTTGTTGAGTGGTACAGCAAGTAAATTTGATTACAATTTTCACCTGTGTTTGTGGTCATATTTTGCGCTTCACGGTAGTTTACTATGAAATGTGATTAGATTAAATATTAGAGTAGGGAAATTAGAGAGTGTTGCAGATATTCTGCTTCGTCTTGTGACGTGCATGAAAACACGCGATAGACAAGACAAGAACCTAACAGATTTTGTTGAAGTTTAAATTCATGGCCATGAAAGCCAACATGGCAGATTTCTAGAACCTGTCTAGATGATGATTAGTGGTGGCTCGTGTATGTCAAGAGGGTGGAAGAGGTTAACTGCATAAAATGGCACCATCTCTACTTAGTATAAAACAAAGTCCCTGATTCTTGGATGTAACCGGTAAACACGAGAACCACAGGATGGATTTTGATGCGGTTTTCACCATTCTGTAAAGGATATCTCGAGGATGATTTCTGTAGAAAATAATTTATTTATGATCTAAGGAAGCCGAGCAGTAACGATTTCAGTGGAAAAGTCGAAAAAAAAAACCTGGCGTCTGAGCGGTTTGTAAGCTTACGCTGGTCAAATCGTTGAAAATATCTAAATACTATGAGTGTAAGAATTGTTCAGCATAAAAAGTTCTACAAAAAAGTCCGGGAGAGCATATGTCTATCTTCAATACATCGCCCACTATAAGTGTTTTTACGTTTTAATTTCTTCCAACCATGTCCATTCAACTACTGAGGCGACAGTTTACGAGCTAGCTAAGGCCGAGTCTATCATCCCTGTTACAGCCTAGCTAGCGGGCGGACTTATCGTCCCAGATACAGCCAGCAGAGAAGGGTGGTTGTGTTTGGAGTTTCCCTGGAAGTTCAACTCGGTTTTTCTTCATTTCGCCTGTGAAACACAGTCAAGTTAAGATTGGACGGAAGGGGGATTTGAGTTTCATTCACCTCGCCATTCCCTGGAAGTGCAACTCGCATTTCGCCTGTGAACTTTTCGTTCCGCGAAAATCACAGTCAATTTGAGATTGGACGGAAGGGGGATTATATTACATTAATTTATACTGATTGGCGTGTAATCTCTACTTAGTATAAAACAAAGTCCCTGATTCTTGGATGTCATGGCTAATCTTGAGAACCACTGCATGGATTTTGATGCGGTTTTCACCATTCTGTAAAGGATATCTCGAGGAAGGTTTCTGTAGAAAGTAATTTATGTATGACCAAAGGAAGTCAAACACTAACGATTTCAGTGAAAAGGTCGAAAAAAATGGCGTCCATGCACTTTTTAAGCTTACGCTGGCAAACCGTTAAAAATATCTATATACTATGAGTGTAAGAATTGTGCAGCATGAAAAGTTCTACAAAAAGCCCGGGAGAGCATATCTCTATCTTCAATAAATCGCCTATTATAAGTGTTTTTACGTTTTCATTTCTTCCAACAATCTCCATTCAGTTACTGAGACGACAGTTTACGAGCTAGCTAGGGGCGAGTCATCACCCCAGTTACAGCTTAGGTAGCGGACGAGCTTATTTCCCCAGATACAGCCAGCAGACCGACAGTAGTGGCTATGCTGGCTAAAGCGCAACATTAGGTCATGGGGCCAAGCTCTCTGCTGACTCGGTAGACGCTTGAGTTCGAGCCCCACCGTCGGCTGTCCTTGAAATGGTTTTCCGTGGTTTCCCATTTTCAACACCAGGCAAATGCTGGGACAGTACCTTCTGACAGGCCACGGCCGCTTCCTTCCACATCCTTGCCCAGTTTCATTCACCATCATTCATTTCATCTCTCTTTAACTCCTCTCATGAGGTTGGCGTCAGGAAGGGCATCAGACCGTAAAAACCATCGCCACAAAGACTTCCATCGCAACTCATCCCCGACCCCGTTGGAAAACGGGATTAATAAGGGGTAGACATACATACAGCCAGCAGCAAACTGTCGAGTCGTGTTGTTAAAAACTTTAGTGAAGAGTGGTTGTGTTTGGAGTTTCCCTGGAAGTGCAACTCGGCTTTTCTTCATTTCGCCTGTGAACTTTTCGTTCCGCAAAATTCACAGTCAACTTAAGATTGGACGGAAGGGGGATTAGTGTTTCATGCACCTCACCATTCTTAAATTACGTCTGACAAGAATTTTTTGCACATCTCCATGAATTAGTAGTCCAGTCAGTGATTTTAACCCATCATCCCGAGACGTAAAACGGATATTGGTCGTTGTTCATTGACATGGAAAAAGCGCTTATCATGTAATGTATTCAATACTCTTCCCGGGCGAAGCCGGGTCGGGTTGCTAGTCTTAAATAAAACATATAATGAATTAGCCTACATCCAGATGCACAATTTTATTTCAAACATCCCTCTGTAAAAACACGACCTAACTAAAGCTTTCTAATTATATTGAAAGTTTCAATCCACGGATAATATTACTTTCAAAATGAAGATAAATAATTTCATAGCTCTGCTAGCGTAATGGTCTGGTAAGTGATTGAGTACGACGCCGCTAGATGGCATCTGCAGCATGTTAGCCACACTATACGCATGTGCAAAACAAGAGGAGGATATTCTCCTCTTGCCGTTCATTTGGCTGCGTTAAAACCTGTAGTTCTTTCTCTGGTCGCCAGTGCGCCTTTGCCTATGTGTATTAACTGCAGTACAGGAGGAAATAATGGAAGTTCCTCAGTACTATCAACCAGACATTTCAAGTAGCACAAGAGCGCGCGTAGTTTAAAACCCGAGAAATCATGCTCATGTTATAGTCGAGAAATTTAAAATAATCCGATCTACAGGGTCTTTATATTTTCTCCGCCATTGACGGCTCTGTTGCCGGCTGCCGCGAGCGCGTATGTTCGGCAGAATACGGTGCTTAAAATCAGTATCATGCATTTTTACTCACTATGTTTACAGTAGATGCTGAAAATGTTCCCCATTCGTATGAAGTTTCTGGTTAATCCGGTTAATTTAGCTTCAGTAAGGAAATAACGACCTTAACGTCTATTTTTATTGTTTAATGAACCTGTACGTTTGAATTTCAAATTAGCCAGTTGTTTTGTTGTCCGATTTATAGGAATGGGTCTCCCTGGAAATTTCACTCGAAACTTCTTTCTTGTCCTAGCGCACGATTTCCTTAATTGACAGACTCGCTGAAGCCGTACGCAAGAGACTTGTGAAATTCTATGGCCCTATCTATAGAATGGACAGCGACAGACTAACCAAAAGATTATTTAAAGTAATCAAGTCATCATGAAGAGATTTTGGGATGATAAGACAGGGAAAACCATCAGGTCAACCAGTTCAAGTTCAAACGTGCTCTTTAATTAGCATAAAGAAGGTGAAGAGGAGATTAACATCAATAATAATAATAATAATAATTTATTAGCCTACTTTCGATTTTTGCAAAAAATGAAAGTAGACTTATGAGATCAACACAGGGCGAAACAAGAAGTTCCGTGAAGAACTATACAGCCTACTTTTCATGACAATGATTATTCTACAGAATATGAACCTATCTAGAATAATGACGAAATTAAGTTGGTAATATCGAAATATCTAATTAGTTCAAATTATACCTGGTATAATGTAGCCTAATAGAGCACTGCAGTTGGCAGCCCTGGTGACTGAATATATTCTTAGTTCCATCTCTTAAGGTACAGAATAAAAAATTGATTGAAGTCCAATGGACGTTACATGCAGTTAGACACTGGATATATCAGCACGCGTAAAAGCATGTTGCCAACAATGTCATGCGTGTGCTGGTCAGAAATAATCTGTAATATTATGATATCTTGTTGTGCCAATTTTGGATGAATCCATTTGTTAGTATAGAAGTTACATATATTTTAAAATTGGACATATCAGCAGGCATAGAATCATGTTGGCAGCACTGCCTTGTATTAATTACTCCAAATTAATCTAGAATGTCATGTGCTATACGTGTGCAAAGTATAGAGCCGTTGGCTTGCATACTTTCTGATATATTGATATTAGGATAAAAAAAAAATATAGACAGCATTTATTAACAGTTGGCAGCCCTGATTGCTCTTAACAATACTTAGTCATATCTGTTATGGTACACATAGCACATACGAAATTTGGTTGAAATCCAACTGATAGTATAGAAGCTACATGTATTTAAAAATTGGTACTATCAGAAGGCTTATATCATGTTGGTAGAACTGACGTATATAAGTTACTCCAAATTAATCTAAAATGTCAGAATATACGTGTGCATAGTTTAAAGCTGTTGGCTTGCATACTTTTTGATATATTGGTATTTGGATTAAAAAAAGAGAGAACAATTATTAACAGTTGGCAGCCCTGGTGGCCCTTAAGAATAGGCTCAGTCACATCTGTTTATGTACAGATATTACATACAAAATTTGGTTGAAATCCAATTGATAGTGTAGAAGTTATATGCATTTAAACATTGGACCTATCAGAAGGCTTAAAATTATTTTGGCAACACTGTCATGGTTGGCCTCCTGGAAATTAAACTAAAATAGTATTATCAACATGTGTGTCAATTTTGGAATAACTCCCGTGCATACCTTGCAAGATATCCAACATGGAGCTCAAATTTCTAGTGCGTTTTTTCAGCAGTTGGTAGCACTGACATCATTTTCAAATATGAACGTGAGATATTCCGGTCCACATCTTTACTCATACTAAATTTTGTTTTGATTGCTGCAGCCGTTTAGGAGTTGATAGGGGGGACACACACACACACACACACACACACACAGCCAGACAGACAGAGACACACATTTTTCCGGATCGATCTCATAAGTCTACTTTTTCCGCATTTTTGCAAAATGTGACAAGTAGGCTAAAAAGTGTGTGTGTGTGTGTGTGTGAGTGTGTGTACTCTGAATGTCTGTCCCCCCCTATCAATTCGAACACGGTGAACGTGAATTGAACAAAATTTGGTACAAAGGTAGCACTAGCAAAGGACACCTCAGTGTCATGTTTTATATCGCCGCCACCTTGACGGAAACGTAATGGCGGCCACACAAATGTTCAAATTCAAAATCAAATTAAGACTACCTAACCAACCGATCTCTACCAAATTTTGCAACAACATACCTTATGGGGGAGCATCCCTTGACCAAACTAATAGGTCATCAGCCTAATAGTTTGCGGATGGCGGCCATCTTTGTGTGAAAATCGATTCCCCCTATTAATTCGAAAACGGTGAAACCGAATGGAACGAAATTTGGTACAGAGGTAGCACTAGCAAAGGGAACCTCCGTGTCATGATTTATATCGCCGCAATCCTGACGGAAACGTAATGGTGGCCACACAAATGTTCAAAGCTTAAATCAAATTACGACTAACATAATCATCCGATCTCTACCAAATTTTGCAGCAACATACCTTTATGGAGGGAGATTCCTTTGACTAATCTAATAGGTCATTAGCCTAATAGTTTGCAAATAGCGGCCATGTATGTGTGCAAATCCATTCCCCATATCAATTCAAACACGGTGAAACCGAATTGAATGAAATTTTTTACAGAGGTAGCACTAGCAATGGGCACCTCATATTCATGTTTAATATCCCTATAGCACGTCGTAGTTCAACAAGCTACTACAACCAACATTCAATTATACTCCTTGAAGAGGACAAAGAGTTATAACAATATCCATGAATTTAGGAGAAAGTAGGCTATATGTTCTTTACTGAACATCTTGTTTTTATTTATGTTTACCAGGGATTGTGGAAAATCTGCTTGCAGACGCTTGAAGAGGGTCCGCACTCTTCAAGTGTGTGGGGCTCTTCCCCACTAAGAACCACACACCCTTCTCCCACGACGTGTATATCCACCCCGGAACTGCTCTCGCATTACTTCAGGGCGTAGTCGTTTATGAATCATCTTATGCTCCTTCCTTCAGTTCTTCTTTACTATTGGCCATAAGCGTCTAGATCTCGCTTCTTCTCTGTTTTGCCTGACTAGGCTGAGCGTGCCCGTTCCAGACTTCGGTTGGTTGGTTGGTTGGTTCCTTAATTTAGCGGCTAGTGACAACGCGGTCATTTAGCCCCGTGTACTTTGGGTGTGTGTAGAATCTGTTTGATAACCGGTGTTAATTGTGATGGCTGTATTAGAGTGTGTTATCTGTGATTCAGGTAGAAGGTAGAATATTATTTTTAGCCTATTTTCAATTTTGAAACAAGATGTTCAGTAAAGAACATATAGCCTACTTTCTCCTAAATGCATGGGTATTGTTATAACTCTTTGTCCTTTTCAAGGAGTATGATTGAATGTTGGTTGTAGGAGCTTGTTGAAATACAACGTGCTATAGGGATATTAAACATGAATATGAGGTGCCCTTTGCTAGTGCTACCTCTGTACCAAATTTCGTTCAATTCGGTTTCACCGTGTTTGAATTGATATGGGGAATCGATTTGCACACATACTTGGCCACCATCTGCAAACTATTGGGCTGATGTTCTTGCAGTTTGGTCAGAATATTGAACCCTTGCAAAGAAGCATATGAGACTCAGATTCGGGGCGTAACAGGTCATATTCGTAAGTTGCTGTCAGGGCGCTTCATTAACTTGCAGGGTAACATATAACAAAATAACATGCAGGAAAGAGTGAAGCCAGGGTTAAAACAACTGAATTTAATAACAAATCACCATATTTACATAAACAATTAACAACAAAAACTCCCACTTGACCCCCGCTTAATAAAAATGCCAAAAACTTAGGCGATATCTCTGGAGAGATTAATTACCTGGACCAAGTGTCCTTAAATAAAAGATACAAAAGTGACCATATAAGTGCGTACGCCGTTCTACATGCACCACGATGTGTACTTTGAATGCGTGATTCGTTATCATCCAGAATGACCCTTCAAACAACGAATCCGCATTTCCTAGAGCTAGACCGACACAAGGGAACACAACTACAATACTTAAGTTAAATCGACACTTCCTAAATCTACTATAAACAAACACAAAATTTCCGCGTGAAATTGGACTTAAATTGCCGTAGCAACATTTACTGCCTAAAAACTTAGGACTTCTCACACAAATCAACACAAGTACATTAACACGTGACCAATAGAAAAAATACTCAAATGACCGCTGTCAAAATTTACAAATACTCTACCATTACACCACACGGGTGTGACAAACAAAATTACATGAAATCGAGTCATCAACAAAGCAATAGGCAAACAGCCAACATTTACGTTAATCAATATTCTTACCCATACAAGGTACAACAATCCGTTACACACATGGCGAACTCCCCAATTAATTATGGCTTAAAAATTAGCCATCACAATGAACAGGTTTGCTACATGAAAGCTTACAGGGTTCAGTCGGACAAAAGGACTGCCTATCACAATAAGTCACAGGCAAAACGGGCGGTTTGTGGAACTCTGCATGTCTGTCAACCCACGTGTCAATAACCTCGACCTCCCAGAACATGGGGTCGAACCTCGAAGAAATGTGCCCCAAAGCACAATAATACGTGTGTGTCAGAAAAACAATATGGACAAGAATCAGCAGTCTCCCAAGAGCACTCTGTCTTTCCATCTAAAAATACAACAGCCGCAAAAATATATAAGGGCGGTAGGACAACTACCCCCTCCTCACGTAGAATCAACACACACTAGACACATCAACACACACTGAATCACACGTATGGGTTGTGACAGACCCTGAAATAAAAGACACAAATAATATCCACATGCTGGCGCCATCGTTCTATGCCGTGACTAGTCACCTGAAAAGGACTCAAGAAAAATCTATCAAAATTAGAACGAAGGTGTTCTACAATTACTTTTAAGTTGGTGCACTCGGCTACCCTAACATGAATAATAACCTGTTCAGCAAAATGTTTTACCATCATTTCCTCCCATTCCTATTTCAAAATATTAACGTTAATAAAGCACCATTTATCGAATGTAACGGGTTCCGCAATTGCAAGGATAAAAATCACGCACGCACGCCGCGTACATTACACATGACTCAAGAAAAAAAATCAAAATATCAACAAACACTTTGGCCACGCGCCAACGGACATTTTAAACATATAGTGTCGGTACAAGAAAAACAGCTATAAAACAAGAAAGAAAAACATGACTATTTACAAAGTTCCCCGGCCAAATCTAACTACATAATTGAAATAATCCAATTTTAGTACATCACCGCTTCTGCATGTAGGACTAAGGACATCCTTCTCAACCCATTGCCCTATGGACAATTTAGCACTCCATAGTAGTCGTCTGCGTTGATTTCTTGAAGCTCATCCCAACTTCAAACCACGTGCTGATCATCTTGGTCTCGACTCCTTGGCAGAAAAGTTCAATGTTAAATATTTGCCTATCTATAATCGCTTGCAGGCTACTCAGTTCACCCACAATTGTCCTACTGCGATTAATAGCGAAGACTGGCCCTAATTATATCGCACATACGCACTATAAAAACACACATACAATACACACAATTTATACATAAAATATACATCTCGAGTCCGCGCCACTGGCTCGTTAACAAGTTCAAAATCCTGGCTGCACCCGCAGTCGCTATCTCGTCCGGTATTCCCGTCCCGTCTTGTGGACTTCGGTTCTGGTAAGCGCTAATTAGGGTGATACGATACTTCCCCCTTAAAGTTGAACTCGTCGTCTTTAAAAGAATGTTACAGTTTATCACGCGCTGGCGTGAAATGTTTAGATCACACAACTTAGTTGATTTTAGAACAAAATGTATTATAGCTTTTAAAATTCGATACTGCAAACGCTGCGACTTTAGCTTCCCAGAGCTCATAAAATAAATTAGCTTCACTGATTTTAGAGCGTAAAAATCATATTTCGAACTGGCGTGGAGTATGCCTCTGAAGGCTCCACAAGAATAGTACTTAGATAAATTCAAGCGTCAAAATCACATTACAAACTGGCGTGGAGTATGCCTCTCAAGGCTCCACACAAATAGTACTTAGATAAATTCGAGCGTCAAAATCACACTACAAACTGGCGTGGAGTATGCCTCTGAAGGCTCCACACAATAAGTACTTAGATTGGCGTCAGGCCAGACTATTTATGAGAAACTGACAAGGGCGGAGGAGTGGGGCAAAGTCGGATAAAAACTTCCAGAATTTTGTCTCACAAAGATGGGGCTAGTGTCATTCTTCTCCAAATAAATCCAACGTCTCAAATTACTCGAGCGGAGATTAATCCGTTCGGCGGTTCCTTAGATACACACTTCCGCGCGCTTTTTACTACTGACGCCGTCCACCTCGTGGTCACGGCTTGGTCTCTTGCGATTGGCTGATTCAATCGTATGTTCGTTGAGAGGACCTCGTGATTCTCCCTTTATGTCTCCAATTTTGGTACAGTAGTTGCACAATTTGGCCTTGAACTCGACTAATTCTGGCCGTCCCCAGGAATAGCTACCAACTCAGCTTCTGTTGCAACCATTACGAAATGCTGGCCTCCCTAATATCCAAGTCGACTTCCTTATGTGCTGCCTGGGCCGTAGTAATAATAATAATAAATATGAATACTTATTTATCGAAGATCAATAAGGGTTCAATATGTTTCCCACATAAAGATATGGTGTTGCAAAATTAGGTAGAGACTAGATTATTAGGTTGGTCGTAATTACATTTTAGCTTTTAACATTTGGGTGGCCGCGATTACGTTTCCATCAAGATAGCGGTGATATAAAACATGACACTGAGGTGCCCTTTGCTAGTGCTACCTCTATACCAAATTTCGTTCCATTTGGTTTCAGCGTGTTTGAATTAATAGGGGGAATCCATTCTGACACAAAGATGGCCGCCATCCGCAAACTATTAGGCGAATGACCTATTAGATTGGTCAAAGGATGCTTCCTCCATAAAGGTATGTAGTTGCAAAATTTGGTAGAGATCGGATGATTAGGTTAATCGTAATTTGATTTAAGCTTTGAACATTCGTGTGGCCGCCATTACGTTTCAGTCAAGATGGCGGCGATATAAAACATGACACTGAGGTGCCCTTTGCTAGTACTACCTCTGTACCAAATTTCGTTCCATTCGGTTCCACCGTGTTCGAATTAATAGGGGGAATCAATTTTGACATAAAGATGTCCTCCATCCGCAAACTATTAGGTGAATGACCTATTAGATTGGTCAAAGGATGCTCCCTCCATAAAGGTATGTAGTTGCAAAATTTGGTAGAGATCGGATGATTAGGTTAATCGTAATTTGATTTAAGCTTTGAACATTCGTGTGGACGCCATTACGTTTCAGTCAAGATGGAGGCGATATAAAACATGACACTGAGGTGCCCTTTGCTAGTGCTACCTCTGTACCAAATTTCGTTGCATTCGGTTCCGCCGTGTTCGAATTAATAGGGGGAATCAATTTTGACATAAAGATGGCCGCCATCCGCAAACTATCAGGTGAATGACCTCTTAGATTGGTCAAAGGATGCTCCCTCCATAAAGGTATGTAGTTGCAAAATTTGGTAGAAATCGGATGATTAGGTTAATCGTAATTTGATTTAAGCTTTGAACATTTGTGTGGCCGCCATTACGTTTCCGTCAAGATGGCGGCGATATAAAACATGACACTGAGGTGCCTTTTGTTAGTACTACCTCTGTACCAAATTTCGTTCCATTCGGTTGCACCGTGTTCGAATTAATAGGGGGAATCGATTTTCACACAAAGATGGCCGCCATCCGCAAACTATTACGCTGATGACCTATTGGTTTGGTCAAAGGATGCTCCCCCCATAAAGGTATGTCGTTGCAAAATTTGGTAGAGATCGGATGATTAGGTTAGTCGTAATTTGATTTAAGCTTTGAACATTTGTGTGGCCGCCATTACGTTTCCGTCAAGATGGCGGCGATATAAAACATGACACTGAGGTGTCCTTTGCTAGTGCTACCTTTGTACCAAATTTCGTTCAATTCGCATTCACCGTGTTCGAATTGATAGGGGGGGACAGACATCCAGAGTACACACACTCACACACACACAGACACACAGACACACACACACAGACTCACACACACACATACACACACACACACACAGACAGACACACTTTTTTTCGCCCTGTGTTGATCTCATAAGTCTACTTTCATTTTTTGCAAAAATCGAAAGTAGGCTAAAAATAGGCTTATGAGATCACCTTTTGTCCGTGTGTGTGTGTGTCCCCCTAATAAAATCTAAACGGCTGGAGCGATTTCAATGAAACTCGGTAAGTTCATTGCACTATTTCCGGCGACCTCGACCGTGCCCTTCAAATTTTGTTACGTCTCACCAATCCAACATGGCGGCTGTGCGAAATATTTCACAAGCATTCAATATCTCCGAAGCTATTACCGATATCGCTCTGAAGTTGTGTACGGTGATAAAGGGCACTACTAGAAGTTCACCTATGAGACTTTCAGAAACCTGGTGACTACAAAACCAACATGGCGGTCAAGCGAAGTTGAGACTTTTAAACAGACTTTTCTCGCGATTTAACTATCCAAACGTAATTAAACTTGGTACAGCAAATGTTTATACACATTGTAATGCACTGGAGTCTAAATTAGTTCAATTGTTTACATAATCTCAAAATGGCGGCTGTCCGAAATATTTCACTGACATTCTATATCTCCGAAACTATTACAGTAGTGTGTTTGTGAGAGTTCAAGGCCCTCCACCTCCACACCCTCCACACAAGATGGCGGCAGCCCGATAACTCCCGAACCCGTGGTCGGATTTTGACGAATGAGGTGTCATTGAACCTGGGCTGACACCCCCTTTCCAATGGACAACATATTTCCACCCCAAAATAAAACCTACCCCTACTAGGGGGTGAAATAATATTTTTTAGAGAATCTCTCTTTCCATTTGCAACATGTGAGATTTTGAATGCCAATATGGAATGAAACGTTGTTCTACACAAGAGACATGTGTACGGTGGATAGCCACTATGAATTAACATGCTTGTTTTTTGTTTTTACGCATGCCCACTCATGGCTTTTATAAGAGGGTGGGGGAGTGGTTCCCTGTGGACGGGTTATTGTTGACAGGTCATTGTTGACAAGTCATTGTTGACGGGTCCCTGTGGACTGGTCATTGTTAATGAGTCCTTGTGGACGAGTCCTTGTGGACGAGTCCTTGTCCCTTTGGACTGATCCCTTTTGGACCGGTTCCTACGGACTGGCTCATGAATTTATTTAAATTATGTCAAAGGGCCTAGCTACATTTCGCGTGTGTTGAACTGACGTTGTTCACTAATCCCCTGTGAGAGTTTGAATGCCGATATGGATTTAAACGTTGTTCCACATAATGTGCATGTGTACGGTGGATAGCCACTATGAATTAACATGCTTGTTTTTTGTTTTTTTTTGTTTTTTACGCATGTCCACTCATGGCTTTTGTAAGAGGGCGGGCTTTTTAAAAGATGGCGGCTGTAGTGTAACCTAACCTAACCCAACCCACGAGTGGTGATCAAAAAGTATTTTAAGTGACGCTTGTCGATTGGCAAACCAATAATCAAAGAGGGATATGTCAGGCCTTGAGGTGATAGCCCCTTTTGATTGATCCCTGTTGATTGATCTCTGTTGATTTGTCCCTTTGGACTGGTCTCTGTTGACTAGCCCCTTTTGGACGGGCCCTTTTTGACAGGGGGTCATTTTTGATGGATCCTTTTTGACAGGTCCTTTTTGACGGGTCCCTGTTGACGAGTCATTGCTGACGGGTCCTTGTTGATGAGTCCCTGTGGACGGGTCATTGTTGACGGGTCCCTATTGACAGGCCATTGTTGACAGGTCATTGATGACAGGTCATTGTTGACGGGTCATTGTTGATGGGTCCTTGTTGACAAGTCCCTGTTGATGGGTCCCTGTGGAAGGGTCCCTTTAGACCGACCCCTTTAGACTGGTCCCTATGGACCGGCCCATGAAATTTATCCAAATTATGTCAAAGGGCCTAACTACATTTGTGTGTAAAGCAGTGTGTTGAACTGACGTTGTTCACCAGTCCTTACTACTACAATTGGATAACGATATGAAAGGAATTGATTAACCAGACATGAGTTAACTACCAACGAAACACTTTGGCGACTCTGCTTGTTATTGACCAATGAGTAGGGTTTTAGAAAAACTGTTTGCTATTTTGGGTTATATACAAAAAATGCTTAGACCTTTTGAGTGACTATGTTTGCTAAACAAGACATTATACCAGACACGATTAGGATTCTTATGTAGCTCAGGCAAGGAAAGCATTTCTACAGAATTAGTTGACATTGAATACAGATTTAGGTATTAGGAAGTCATTTTGAAGGCCTTTGTCTGGAGCGTGACACTCTATGAAAGTAAAACTTAAGACAATTGGTGTAGCAGAAAAGTGGTGAATTGAAGTGTTTGAAATGTGGTGTTACAGGAGAATGATGAAGATTAGATGGGTAAATAGGGTTACTAACAAAGAGTTATTAAGACGAGTGGGGGAGAAGAGATGTATCTGGCGACTGTTAATGAAGTAAAGAGTCATTTTTTTACGGGTCCCGGGGGGACGGGTCCTTGTTGACGGGTCCCTGTGGGCGGGTCCTTTGGACTGATCCCTATGGACTGGCCCTTGCATTTTGTCCAAATTATGACAAAGGGGGCCCGCCACAGGGACCCGTCAACAAGGACCTGTCCCCCCGGGACCCGTAAAAAAATGACTCCCTTCAAAAAGGACCCGTCCAAAGTGTGCGTGCGGGGAACATATGATTACGTCAGCAAAACATCTCATCTAGAGTTTTGAATTTAGCCACTATGACGCGCTCAACACAGGAAGTGCGTGGAAACATGCGATTACGTCAGCGAAACAAGAACTCACTTGTCTGTTGTAAGAGTATCACTTTAGTAGTGACATCAAGCAGCAAAAGACGTTTTTTACACTCAATCCATCATTATGGTAAGCTCTTTTTTTCTTATCATCATGGAAAGCTCTTAGAATAAAATGATATATATATAGTGATTCTGGTCACTTATAGCTAAACTGTAATAGACATTTTTTTTTGTTTCTTTATAGGCTACTACAATAAACATTCTCATTTTTTTTGACTGAGAATGGGATAGACGTAGGTGTTGGAGTTAGCATATGATTTTTAGTTTAAATATATAGCCAACTTTCTCAATTTACCATTTTTGAAAAATTTGAAATGTATAATGTTTTTGACTAGGCGTGGAATGGAGTTGAGAGACCATCATTAACCTTAGAGTAGTTTGGATTCTTGGAATTTTAGTGTGTTGTTGTTGCTTACAAACATGACGGTAAGCATTATGCTATCATAAAAAGGGCTGAGATACTTTCCATGAACAAGAGAAATATCCTCTAAATACATTGACAAAAACAACTTGTGAAATAAGCCATTACGAATAGGGTACCACAAAATAACTTGTCAAATAAACCATTACAAATAGGGTACCACTTTTACACCCCACTTTTGCACTCACTTTTGCACTCACTTTGCACTCACTTTTACAACTACTTTTACACTTACTTTGCACTCACTTTTGCACTCACTTTTGCACTCACTTTTACATCCACTTTGCACTCGAACATTACATCATCTGACATAATAATAATAGGCATGGTTGTTGTCGAGACCGAGATAAGAGTGGGGGGTAATGAATTTATAGTGATAGGATCGGAAAACCCATTATCACTTTAGTATTGACATCAAGCAAAAATTAAAAAAAAAAAAAATCGTGTTTTTGACAGAGTGGGATAGACATAGTTATAAGAGTTGAGAGTCGATAATTAATCTAAAAGTACTCTGGAATTCATGGAATCTTAGTGTGTTGTTGTTGTTGCTTACAAACCGGTATGGTCACGTCAGGTGAAGTTAGCTAGGATTAGATTAGGATATGTTCAGGTAGTTTCCATAGTCACCGCTAGATAGTGGAAACATACTTCGCGTGTCGCATGTGGCTATTTGACAAAGTTTTACTGTGTGAAAAAAAACGTGCTTGTATAACCTATGTATATAAATTTAATATACAAATAACCACTAAGTGTTTAGAACTAACATGTATAGCCTTGTATAGGGAATATATAGGGGTCCTTAACAAGATAGAGTGTCTAACACACGAGTGTACAGCCTTTTGATATGCAGTAAGTACCTGATTACACCTACTATCAATTGCGCCTACCATTAATCACGTCTACTATCAATTGCGTCTACTACCAATCGCGCCTGCTAGGACATGACTTTTCATTAAACCAAAACATTTCCTTTTTTGTCAGCCTCCCACCCCTCTCATCAATCTATGACGTCATAGTCATAGTCAGCCTTAAAGCAAGTCTAAACTTGTAGAACATGTCACGTGACAAAGTTAGGTTAGGTAAAGTTAGGTTATGTTAGGTGAGCTGAGGTTAAGTCTTAAAATACCCCCTCTCTGCCTTGTACTTTGTATAAACATTGACACTGTAACTTTGTAATATCAAAAATGATCTAAGTCGCGCCCATATCAATCACGTCTACTATCAATCGCGCCTACTATCAATCACGTCTACTATCAATTGCATCTACTATCAATTGAGCCTACTATGAACTGCGCTTACTACAAATCACGCCTACTATCAATCACGCCTAGTATCAATTGCGTCTACTATCAATCACGCCTACTATCATTTGCGTCTACTATCAATTGCGTCTACTATTAATCGCGCCTACTATCAATTGCGTCTACTATAAATCGCGCCTAGTAGGACATGACGTTTCATTAAACTAAAACATTTCCTTTTTGTCAGCCTCTCACCCCTCCCATCAATCTATGACGACATAATCAGTCTTAAAGCAAGTCTAAACTTGTAGAACATGTCACGTGACAAAGTTAGGTTAGGTAAAGTTAGGTTATGTTAAGTGAGCTGAGGTTATGTCTAAAAATACCCCCTCTCTACCTTGTACTTTGTATAAACATTGACACTGTAACTTTATGATATCAAAAATGATCTGGGTCGCGCCCATGTCAAATTGCGCCTACTATCAATCGCGTCTACTATCAATCACGCCTACTATCAATCGCGCCTACTATCATTTGCGTCTACTATAAATCGCGCTCATGTCAAATCACGCCTACTATCAATCACGCCTACTATCAATTGCGTCTACTATTAATCGCGCCTACTATCAATTGCGTCTACTATAAATCGCGTCTACTAGGACATGACGTTTCATTAAACTAAAACATTTCCTTTTTGTCAGCCTCTCACCCCTCCCATCAATCTATGACGACATAATCAGTCTTAAAGCAAGTCTAAACTTGTACAACATGTCACGTGACAAAGTTAGGTTAGGTAAAGTTAGGTTATGTTAAGTGAGCTGAGGTTATGTCTTAAAATACTCTCTACCTTGTACTTTATATAAACATTGACACTGTAACTTTATGATATCAAAAATGATCTGAGTCGCGCCCATGTCAAATTGCGCCTAGTATCAATCGCGTCTACTATCAATCACACCTACTATCAATCGCGCCTACTATCATTTGCGTCTACTATAAATCGCGCTTACTACAAATCACGCCTACTATCAATCACGCCTAGTATCAATTGCGTCTACTATTAATCACGTCTAGTATTGATTACACCTATTATCAATTACGTCTACTATCAATTGCGTCTACTATAAATCCCGCCTACTAGGACATGACGTTTCATTAAACTAAAACATTTCCTTTTTTGCCAGCCTCTCACCCCTCCCATCCGCAAAACGTGCTTGTATGAGCTGTGCATTTAAATTCAATATATACAATTAACCACTAAGTGTTCAGAACTAACATGTCTAGGATATATATGGGATCCTTAGCAATAAACAAAAAATACGGTCTAACCTACGAGTGTACGGTCTTGTCATACGCAGTAAGTACCTGTTAACCTTGACTAGGGTATGAGAATATTGTCAGTTGACTACTGCCTGTTACAGTGTCCACATCGTGAAAGACCGTCTCACCTACCAGTCTCCAGCCTTGTCATACGCAGTAAGCAGCTGTTGGCGGAAAACAACATCCATAAATCTTGACATTTAGGAAAGTGTGTGTGTGTGTGTGCAAATCACTTGTAATCTAAAGATTGTTCATGTGACTTTACTAAAAATTTAATTCATATGCATTAGTTGATATGGAAGTCTCAACAACCAGTCATGGCAAGCCATGTGTCTTCTATAAAGGATATACATATATTGTAAAAACAACCAATAAAGATGGAACTTTTATTTGGCGATGTTCAAAACAACGATCCAAAAAGTGTCGAGGAATGATTAAAACAAAAGACTCCAACGTACTTACTTCAAAAGAACATCATTGTGAATCTCAAATTAATACACATTTAAATACGCAAAATACTCTTACCCAGGTAAAAAACAAGTCCAAGAAAAATATATTGCTGCTCAAGATAGTGCATTGTTTGTTAAAAAGCATTCATCATCACCTCAAAAAGACATGTTAGGACAAATACCATCGTTCAAAAAACCCTTAACACTATCAAAAGCAACGCAGACTCTACAAGAGGTCCCTGTGGAAAACAAACAAGAGGAATTGAGATAGTTCTAGTGATGTTGAGAATGATGATGATGATGATAATGATGGTGACAATGACTATAATAATTTTGATGATAATATTCATAATGATGATGATGATGATAATTATGAAAAAGAAGAGGATGAGAGTTTTATGTTTATAAAACCATTGCGGTTTCCCCAGTTTTTAAGAGCAAGAGTACCTGGAGAAAGTTGTAAAAGGATCTACAACAAGCGTTGTGTTTAAAAATCTATATAGAACAATGGTAAAGAGATAGAGTTGAATTCAGTGTGTAACTATTATAAAATGAATTTAATAAAAATATTGTATGGGTATTGCCTGTTTTTCTTAATTACTATCCCCATGTCCCACTATTAATACAATTGTTAACCATCAACAGTCTCTGACTATGTTCAGAAAGAGAGTGGCCTTAAACAATACACTATATCTATGGTTTGTGTACCGAGTATCATAATAATGCAGTGTGGCCAAGCCATGTCAAGGCAATAGTTACGTCAGGTAAGGGATTCGAACCCTTGTTTCCTTATACAGAAAATTTGATCTTAAGTCAAACACCTTAACCACTCGGTCAACCTGACAGTTACTAATTTAATTAGTCTTGAGGACTTGAGTGTTTACAAAACTTTTTCCAGTATACATTGACTAAACCACTTGCTTGTTTTGAAATATAGATTTTGTTTTGTTTTACAATAACATTGCAGTTATGAGTCTTGTGAACTGGGTGTTCAATATAGGGTTAAAGGCATTTTAAAATCATTTTAGAAAAGCTCCTAGGTATCGTGTCATGGGTTTTAGTAATGCATTACTGTTCGTTGACTAACATTTACCGTTACACAACATTATTTTAGTGAACTTACATGTTGTTGTTTGAGTCTTTAGTCCTTTGACTGGTTTGATGCAGATCTCAGCGCCTATCTGTCCCGAGCTAATCATTTCATCTCTATATAGCTACCACACCCTACATTCAAGGCTATCTGTTTAACATATTCTAAACTTGGTCTACCCCTACAGTTCTCGTCCTCGAACCTTTCTTCCTTAACTAAGTTTGCTATTCTTGGGTGTCTTAGTACGTGTCCTACCAACCTATCTCTTTACTTCATTAACAGTCGCCAGATACATCTCTTCTCCCCCACTCGTCTTAATACCTCTTTGTTAGTAACCCTATTTACCCATCTAATCTTCATCATTCTCCTGTAACACCACATTTCAAACACTTCAATTCACCACATTTCTGCTACACCAATTGTCTAAGTTTTACTTTCATAGAGTGCCACGCTCCAGACAAAGGCCTTCAAAATGACTTCCTAATACCTAAATCTATATTCAATGTCAACTGATTCTGTAGAAATGCTTTCCTTGTCTGAGCTGCATAAGAATCCTAATCGTGTCTGGTATAATGTCTTGTTTAGCAAACATAGTCACTCAAAAGGTCTAAGCATTTTTTGTATATAACCCAAAATAGCAAACAGTTTTTCTAAAACCCTACTCATTGGTCAATAACAAGCAGAGTCGCCAAAGTGTTTCGTTGGTAGTTAACTCATGTCTGGTTAATCAATTCCTTTCATATCGTTATCCAATTGTAGTAGTAAGGACTGGTGAACAACGTCAGTTCAACACACTGCTTTACACACAAATGTAGTTAGGCCCTTTGACATAATTTGGATAAATTTCATGGGCCGGTCCATAGAGACCAGTCTAAAGGGGTCGGTCTAAAGGGACCCTTCCACAGGGACCCATCAACAATGACCCGTCAACAATGACCTGTCATCAATGACCTGTCAACAATGGCCTGTCAATAGGGACCCGTCAACAATGACCCGTCCACAGGGACTCATCAACAAGGACCCGTCAGCAATGACTCGTCAACAGGGACCCGTCAAAAAGGACCTGTCAAAAAGGATCCATCAAAAATGACCCCCTGTCAAAAAGGGCCCGTCCAAAAGGGGCTAGTCAACAGAGACCAGTCCAAAGGGACAAATCAACAGAGATCAATCAACAGGGATCAATCAAAAGGGGCTATCACCTCAAGGCCTGACATATCCCTCTTTGATTATTGGTTTGCCAATCGACAAGCGTCACTTAAAATACTTTTTGATCACCACTCGCGGGCTGGGTTAGGTTAGGTTACACTACAGCCGCCATCTTTTAAAAAGCCCGCCCTCTTACAAAAGCCATGAGTGGGCATGCGTAAAAAACAAAAACAAAAAAAACAAGCATGTTAATTCATAGTGGCTATCCACCGTACACATGCACTTTATGTGGAACAACGTTTAAATCCATATCGGCATTCAAACTCTCACAGGGGATTAGTGAACAACGTCAGTTCAACACACGCGAAATGTAGCTAGGCCCTTTGACATAATTTAAATAAATTCATGAGCCAGTCCGTAGGAACCGGTCCAAAAGGGATCAGTCCAAAGGGACAAGGACTCGTCCACAAGGACTCGTCCACATGGACTCATCAACAATGACCAGTCCACAGGGACCCGTCAACAATGACTTGTCAACAATGACCTGTCAACAATAACCCGTCCACAGGGAACCACTCCCCCACCCTCTTATAAAAGCCATGAGTGGGCATGCGTAAAAACAAAAAACAAGCATGTTAATTCATAGTGGCTATCCACCGTACACATGTCTCTTGTGTAGAACAACGTTTCATTCCATATTGGCATTCAAAATCTCACATGTTGCAAATGGAAAGAGAGATTCTCTAAAAATATTATTTCACCCCCTAGTAGGGGTAGTTTTTATTTTGGGGTGGAAATATGTTGTCCATTGGAAAGGGGGTGTCAGCCCGAGTTCAATGACACCTCATTCGTCAAAATCCGACCACGGGTTCGGGAGTTATCGGGCTGCCGCCATCTTGTGTGGAGGGTGTGGAGGTGGAGGGCCTTGAACTCTCACAAACACACTACTTATTACAGATATCACCCTGCAATTTTGTACGGTGATAAAGGGTACTGATACAAGTTTACCTATGTATATTTCAAAACCTGTAAAGTACAAAACGAACATGGCGACCAAGCGAATTTGAAATGTTTTTATAGACTTTTCTCGTCATATAACTCTCTGAGCGCAGTGAAATGAGGTACAGTGAATGTTTTTGCAGATTGTAATGCACTGCCATCTAATTTAATTCAATTGTTTACATAACCTCAAGATGGCGGCTGTGCGAAATTTTAAAATTAAGTTTTTATTTCTTGTGTCGTAATCATGCGATCGAGGTGAAAGTTTGAATAATGAACCTAGGCAATAATTGCCCTTGAATGGTACATAATTCTATGGCCTATACATATAACAATCCTAAATGGCGAGCTTCCGAAATATTTAGACAGTTCTCAATATCTATGAATCTTTTACAGCAACCAAACTGATTTTTTTTATGTTCATAGTCTCTATGTTCACCTAAAAGACTTTCAGTAGCCTGGTGAGCACAAATCCAACATGGCGGCGACGCGAAGTATAAATATTTAAATGAACGTTTCTCGCGAATTAACTATCCGAGTGCCGTGAAACGTTGCACGTTAAATGCTTATACAACTGTTGATCCACTGGCATCTAATTTATTTCAATTGTTTGCATAATCACAAGATGGCTGCTGTGCGTAATTTTAAAATCTCGTTTTTACTTCTTGTGTTCTAATCATGCGATTGAAGTTTGAATACCACACGTACACAATAATATTAATGTAAAATAAAAATCCAACCTGGCGACCATCTGAAATAATTAGACGGTTCTCAATATCTACGAATCTGTTACAGCAATTAAACTGAAATTTTGTATGTTGATAGAGGCAATTGACATTAGCAGGATATATGAAAATAGGCTGTATAGTTCTTCACGGAACTACTTGTTTTCAAGTAGGACCTACTATTGCTACCAAATGCTACCTTCCACGACACCTAGCTGCGGACGGTGCTACTAAATGCCATCGCAGTCAGCACCTGGCAGCGAACGTTGGAACTAATATAGCATTATCAAACTAACCTACAAATTTTACCTTCCACAATGTGTAATTAGTGGAAGGTTCTCTTTCATGCCATAAATCTATGACATAGGACCTACTTCCCCTCCAAAGGAAGGCATTTTGAGGGATTTTTAACACTTAAAAAATCCGACTACTTCGGCCGGGTTTGATCCTGCGATCTTGGGCTCAGCATGCTACCAACTACGCCACCGAAGCCACCAACCGAGGGGTTCTTGAAAGTCTTCGCAAACGGCCAGCGTGTAAGACCAAACAGCGAACAGAACTGGGTGTTGCATCACGACAATGCCCCTTGACACACTGAGATTTCAGTATTTAGCCAGTAAGAACATTCCTGTGGCTCTTCAGCCACCTTATTAAACCGATTTGTGTCATTGTGACGTTTTCTCTTTCCGAGATTGAAAGCATACCTTAATGACGTCGTTTTGGAGACACTGGACACCATTCAAACGGCTGTAACCGGCCAGCTGAAGGTGATAACAGTATTCAAGTTCAAAAACTGCTATGAGTAATGGAAGAACCGCCTCCATTACTGTGTGGCCTCCCAAGGCAGATGACAGTATTGAATTGCCTGCCATGGTGGGTGAGTGGTTATCGTGTCGGATTACCAACCCCCAAGCTTGCAGGTTCGCTCCTGGCCGTGGTAAGTGATTTTTAAAAGGCGTCAAAAATCACGACACGCAGGTCATACGTTGTTGGCATGTTAAAGAACCCATTTGAATTCAGTAGGCCATGTTCATAATGGCAAAATTAATCTCGTGATTTTCCACCAACACACAGTTCCTCCATTCTCCACTAGAAAGCGCTATAGTGTCAAGGAGCTTAGATATCTAACCTCTTTGACTTTCACAGCGCTCCAAGGAACAACAAAATTCAAAATGCAAGCTGCCCTCTGGGCGTCAAATAACAAAGCCAGCACCCAGCACCCGAGCCCATACGATATTATTATATGGTGTTGAATTGTGATGGATTTGAAAAAAAAGCAAAATAGGTAAAAACCAGTCTCATTGCTTACCCCGTAGGAAACCATGAAAAACCCTTTTTTTCAGGGATCGATGGTGCGGATGGATCCCATTCGTCCACTGAGCCTTGAGATCGTAGCAGTAACGCACTATTCCACCAAGGCCGGTAGATCCTTCTCTCCGGAGAAATGTAGGCGAGCTGAGAGAAGTGATGGAGGAACCTTTCTCTAGCACGCAGAACAAACATTATGGTGCATGTAATATATCTCGCGAGTGTACTCCAATTAGTTCAATCAAGAGCGACGGTAATACATCATGGCGGTTAGTGGAGGCTCCAATACACAGTTTATGGCTGTACTTGAATTCTGAGTGCATTTCCTCAGGACCGTGTGGTTTACTGCTGTAATTGGGAAGTACTTGAGAATGGTAATATGGGCCGTAAACTCATAGCCTATCATGCATGCACAGTCTGTAAGTGAAATGTGGTTATAGAGGCCTTAATAGGAGTAATACTGATGACGACGATGATAATTGTTGTTTTAAGGGGCCTAACATCTAGGTTATCGGCCCCTAATGGTTTGGGTGATAGTATAATAATAATAATAATAATAATAATAATAATAATAATAATAATATAATAATAATATCGTATGGCCTCGGGTGCCGGGTGCAAGCTTTGTTATTTGACACCCAGAGGGCAGCTGGCATGTCGAATTTTGTTGTTCTTTGATGCACTGTGAAAGTTAAGGAGGTTCGATATCTAAGCTCCTTGACACTACAGCGCTTTCTAGTAGAGAAATGAGAAACTTTATGTTGGCGGAAAATACCGAGATTAATTTTGCAATTATGAACACGGCCTACTGAATTCAAATGGGTTATTTAACATGCCAGCATCGTATGACATGCGTGTCATAATTTTTGTCCCCTTCCAAAAATCACTTACCACGGCCTGGAGCGAACCTGCAAGCTTGGGGTTAGTAGTCCGACACGATAACCACTCACCCACCGTGGGCGATAGTGAAAGATGAGATGAGAATGAGAACTATAACTAATACTAACTACAAACTTACAAACCGTACTAGAAGAAGAAATGGTAAACAAATAATGGATAAAGCAAATAAAGGACAGGAAGAAAAGAAGTGTCCTCAACCCTTGAAGAATGAGAATTGAGGGACTTGGAAGGAAGGAGAGTCATGAAAGGCAGATAGGAAAAGAAAAGAGGAGAGGACCCGCCCAAAGGCAAAGGAAAAAGGGGAAAAACGGACCCAGCTCAGGAATCCCTCGGAGTCACCAACTCCCGAACTCATCAGCCGTGATCCCTTGAGAGTGTAGCACTATCCAGGGTGGAACGGAAGTGGTGGGGCTACACACACCCTGTCTCCTTTAGGGCCTTGAGCAGAAGGCAGGAGATATCATGAAAACAAAAACGAGAGGTGAAACCCCTCGAAGAATGAGGGATCAGCAAAGATGAGAGTAGGGCCAATTAAGGCGGGAAAGGAAGAGACTCCCTAGGCCTCGGATACCTAATACCGTCGGGGTCGGAAGAGAACAAGGGTTGACCAAGGGTCGCCGGAAGAAGAGGTGATAGCGAGGAGCCCGGCACAAGTACGTGGAAGCAATGCCGGACTCAGCTGGGGTCCCGCGGTCGCCAAACCACGTTCCACTAGTCGTGTGCCCCTGGGGATGGGAGTAATACCACTAAGCATACGGAGTTACTCAAGAGATCGTCAGAGAATAATACTGCAAGAAACTGTACATGATAATCCACAGCCTGCTTCCAGTTGGACGACGGGCTCAGGGAATAGAATGAATGACGCCCCCATCTAGCGGCGAGGATATGAACTGTGCCGGCTGCCAAAGTCTGTCGCACTCCCCTGGGGCAATGAAAAAATGAAAGACAGATGAAATGAAATGATAGTGGAGAGTGTTGCTGTAATGAAAATTGTGACAGGGAAAACCGGAGTATCCAGAGAAAAACCTGTCTGCCTCCGCTTTGTCCAGCACAAATCTCATAAGGAGTGACCGGGATTTTAACCACGGACCCAGCGGTGAGAGGTCGGCGTGCCGCCGCCTAGGGCACGGAGGCTCTGCATGACACTGAACATAATATCTAAAATGCTTGCCACGGTGGGTGAGTGGTTATCGTGTCGGACTACCAGCCCCAAGCTTGCAGGTTCGCACCTGGCCGTGGTAAGTGAATTTGTGAGGCGACAAAAATCTCGGCACGCATGTCATACGTTGTTGACATGTTAAAGAACCCATTTGAATTCAGTAGGTCGTGTTCATAATGGCAAAATTAATCTCAGCAATATTTATTTCAGAATTTGATTATTAATTTTGTCAAATGAACATAAATTCTCACTCTATGTCATTCAGGCTGTATTTGTATTGAATATCATCGTACTTCTATTTTAAAGGGATTTATAAAGAAAAAATATGAATGTATTTCTAATGTAGTGTTTTATTTCTTATACACAAGAAATAAATATAGAAAACTGCAACAATACTAAGAAAACTAAGGTCAGACAGCCACAAACCTCACCATATTGCAACTTTATTAAAAAATAATCCATAACCCCCAAACTCCCCAGAGTGTTATTGGTTCCGCTAGGCCCCCCAACTATTTACAATGTGGCCCTTAGTTAAAAAAGTCGGGGCACCCCTGCCATACAGTACCGCAGAAACTCGCGTCACATACACAATGGAGCACTACGGAAGATAAGCAATCTTAGATTGAGTTCGCTAGAAACAAAACACAGCATTCAATGGCATTCCTGAAGTAAGAAACAACGAGAGCTCAAACAGAAATAAGGACGTAACAAACTTCATATAGCAAGAAAAGGGAGATAAAAGAAAAGAAAATTATTGCCATTTCCGAAATCAGCTTACCAAAATCTATAAAGATTGGGTATTTTCTTTTATGTACAAAAATCCTTGTTGATCAGTGTGATCTGTGCCATTGGGATGGTTGTACAAGTGTGTGAATTAGTGACTAGGGTTCTGATTTTCGCAGGAGGTGACAGGTGACGGAATTTGCCGGGAGTAGATTTGGGAAACCGGGATATTGTTCATTAAATAATTGTATAACATATCAAAGTTATAATTGATTTTTATTTTTCCCTTTTCCAATAATAATATCGTATGGCCTTGGATGCCGGGCGCAAGCATTGTTATTTGACACTCAGAGAGCAGCTTGAATGTCGAATTTCGTCGTTGTCAAGGAGGTTAAATATCTAAGCTCCCTGACATAGCGCTTTCTAGTAGAGAATGGAGGAACTTTGTGTTGGCGGAAAATCCCGAGATTAATTTTGCCATTATGAACACGGACTGCTGCATTCAAATGGGTTCTTTGACATGCCAACAACTATGATATGCGTGTACCGTAGTGATTTTTTCGCCTTTCAAAAATCACCTACCACGGCCAGGAGCAAACCCGCTGGCCTGGGGTCAGAAGTCCGGCACGATAAGCACTCACCCACCATTTCCAATAATATTAGCTTCATTTGCATCTTGTTGAGCGGAAACTAATCGTACCCCTTTTGATCAGGATGACTGAGGTAGGAATCGAAACCAACTCTTCTCAATTCTACCCCACTAGGCTGAGTCAACCCCTGTTCCAGCCCTCAAACCAGAATTAATTTTCTTAACACAGTCGATAATCGAATCCGGACCTCCACGGTTACAGCCAAGAATTAGTTAGTTAGGTAGTTATTTATTTATTTACTTATTTATTTACTAGCTGTACCCATTGCAATGCCAATCGAAGAAATAAAGTGTTTGAATTGTAATTTTGATTATTGAAGTGCTTTTGTGTACACGAAATATTTAATTTTACCGTACATGAATAAGAAGGTTTTTCGACGCGTGAGCAAGCCACAAACAGCTGTCCACTTAAGAAGCATGAATTTTCCAAATTTTATCCAAACATTTGTATGGATTGTCCCTGTGCTTTGTTGATGGTCATCGCAAATGCGAGTCACACCGGAAACACATAAACTGCCACTAAACTATATGAAATACTGTACACTCATTTCTGTAACGACATATGAGCCACCTATTGTGAAATGGATTCATTCATTCGTTCGTTTATTTATTTATTATTTATTTATTTATTTATTAATTCATATATTCGCGTATTTATTCAAGGAAGGAAGAAGGAAGCTTGTAGTTTAACGTAACCGTTAATCTTGAGATCATGAGCCACGGGACCTCCTTTTTACGTGGAATCCGAACCACAGGACATGGCATTTCACTTCGAAAGCGTATTTATTCATTCATTCATTTATTCATTCACTTATTCATCATTTCATTCATTCGTTTATTCATGTATTTATTCATTCATTCACTGATTCATTTATTTATTCATTTATTTATTTATTCATTTATTACAGTAATTTATTAGCCTACTTTCGATTTTTGCAAAAAATGAAAGTAGACTTATGAGATCAACACAGGGCGAAAAAAGTGTGTCTGTCTGTGAGTGTGTATGTGTGTGTGTGAGTCTGTGTGTGGGTGTGTGTATATGTGTGTGTCTGTGTGTGTGTGTGTGAGTGTGTGTACTCTGAATGACTGTCCCCCCCCTATCAATTCGAACACGGTGAATGCGAATTGAACGAAATTTGGTACAAAGGTAGCACTAGCAAAGGGCACCTCAGTGTCATGTTTTATATCGCCGCCATCTTGACGGAAACGTAATGGCGGCCACACAAATGTTCAAAGCTTAAATCAAATTACGACTAACCGAATCATCCGATCTCTACCAAATTTTGCAACAACATACCTCTATGGGGGGAGCATCCTTTGACCAAACCAATAGGTCATCAGCGTAATAGTTTGCGGATAGCGGCCATCTTTGTGTGAAAATCGATTCCCCCTATTAATTCGAACACGGTGCAACCGAATGGAACGAAATTTGGTACAGAGGTAGTACTAACAAGAGGCACCTCAGTGTCATGTTTTATATCGCCGCCATCTTGACGGAAACGTAATGGCGGCCACACAAATGTTCAAAGCTTAAATCAAATTACGACTAAACCTAATCACCCGATCTCTACCAAATTTTGCAACAACATACCCTTATAGAGGAAGCATCCTTTGACCAATCTAATAGGTTATTAGCTTAATAGTTTGCGGATGGCGGCCATCTTTGTGTGAAAATCAATTCCCCCTATTAATTCAAACACGGTGAAACCGAATGGAACGAAATTTGGTTTCAGAGGTAGCACTAGCAAAGGGCATCTCAGTGTCATGTTTTATATCGCCGCCATATTGACAGAAACGTAATGGCGGCCACCCAAATATTCAAAGCTTAAATTAAATTACGACTAACATAACCATCCGATCTCTACCAAATTTTGCAACAACATACCTTTATGGAGGGAGCTCCTTTGACCAATCTAATAGGTTATTAGCCTGATAGTTTGCGGATGGCGGCCATCTTTATGTCAAAATTGATTCCCCTATTAATTCGAACACGGTGGAACCGAATGGAACGAAATTTGGTACAGAGGTAGCACTAGAAAAGGGCACCTCAGAGTCATGTTTTATATCGCCGCCATATTGACAGAAACGTAATGGCGGCCACACAAATGTTTAAAGCTTAAATGAAATTACGACTAACGTAACCATCCGATCTCTACCAAACTTTGCAACAACATACCTTTATGGAGGGAGCATCCTTTGACCAATCTAATAGGTCATTAGCCTAATAGTTTGCGGATGGCGGCCATCTTTATGTCAACATTGATTCCCCCTATTAATTCGAACACGGTGGAGCCGAATGAACGATATTTGGTACAGAGGTAGCACTAGCAAAGGGCACCTCAGTGTCATGTTTTATATCACCGCTATCCTGACGGAAACGTAATCGCGGCCACCTAAATGTTAAAAGCTAAAATGTAATTACGACCAACCTAATAATCTAGTCTCTACCAAATTTTGCAACACCATATCTTTATGTGGGAAACATATTCTGACCAAACTGCAAGAACATCAGCCCAATAGTTTGCAGATGGTGGCCAAGTATGTGTGCAAATCGATTCCCCCTATCAATTCAAACACGGTGAAACCGAATTGAATGAAATTTGGTACAGAGGTAGCACTAGCAAAGGGCACCTCATATTCATGTTTAATATCCCTATAGCACGTTGTATTTCAACAAGCTACTACAACCAACATTCAATCATACTCCTTGAAAAGGACAAAGAGTTATAACAATACCCATGCATTTAGGAGAAAGTAGGCTATATGTTCTTTACTGAACATCTTGTTTTTTTTATTATTTTCAACATGGGCAGAACGCCCAGGTGGCATTATCAACAAAATTCACGTGTGATTTTTCCGTGGGAAAGGTCATATCGAGTGGTTCCGAGATCCAATTGTTCCTATGCTATACTTAACTGTATAAGCTCAAGGTAAAGGTAAAGGTAAACAAGCCTTAGAATGAGATTTTAGGTAGATTTCATTAGAAAGCTAACTATTGCAATGGGTCCCATGTTTCGACTTCCGGAAAATGTCGACATATCTTCGCGTTTCACATCCCCCAGACCCCAAAACCACCGTCAGTTCAAAGGTTTATATATAATCTATGTATATATATATATATATATATATATATATATATATTGAGCCCGTCAGAGGAGCTGCCAGGATAGCCAACAACCGCAATGACTTCCCTAACATCTCATCCGCCGGACCTAACTGCCGGGAAGATCAGGTGAACTTCCAAATAGGCCAAAGCGGAAAAGAAACTGTAGTCCATGGGGATCGTGGTGCATGGTGACGAAGGTCATATACTGCCTAAGGAAAGGTTCACCTTAAAAACTAGACTGAGAAAAGAAACATCCTGACTTATGTAAAACACCGTGAAAATTTATTGTAAATTTTACAAACCCCTAGCCTAGTTCGGAGGGTTTCTATCGGCTAATCCGCATGCTAATAAATAATCAAAAATAAAGAGCAGGTCCCTACCTGAGAAGTTACAGTAAACCCTCGCGAAAGATCTGTCTCACAATAATAAAGCAACAACAGCAACACTAGGAAAATGGTACGACACAAATCCCTAGGTCAAGTTACAAGATCAAGCTAATATCAGAATTTACATTTAACAGGGTAGCAAAACAAATCTAAGTTAGGATGATACCATCTCCACATTTACATTTAACGTTAATTCATCTAGCTAATTCCTATCAATTAATAACAAAATTTACGGCGGTGACGTCCGTAATATCAAACAGTTACATTCAAAGCTAAGTGACCAGCCATAGAAAAAAAACATCTAAGTCATTCTTAGGAACTAAGTGCTAATCAGCACACGAAAGGGTAACATAGAAGATTCATACTCTTTTACATCATTAAGTAAAAGAATAACTGTTTGTAAGCCATAGTCATCTAATGTGTGTAGTTACGGTGACGACTGCGTAGTGAAGACTACGTCTAACATCGTATGGCCTGCGCTCCAGCAGCTACGAACTCAAGGTTCGAGCAAGCTTCAGTCGCAACAAAAAGAGTGTCAGCTGTCCTCAAGTCATTTCCTCCAGGAAATACCTTCATTAGCACGGCTATGTCAGCAGGTTCCAAATGCAAATGAACAAGGTTAAGCAGAAAGAATTCGTTAGTTAGTTCTTGTTTACCAAAATTATGCGTTTTATTATTAAGATGTCGGTTTAGGTTATCGTTGGTTTATGGCGAATAATACTGACAAGCCTGGGCACGGAGTGTCTCCATGAGATCATCTCTGCCAAAAACAAAGCCTCGACTCAAAAGTCGGAATACAATCAACGAGCAATAACAACTCGGACACACAATAACAAAAGTTACCAGCGGCGCACAGCTCGCGTTCAATAACTCTGGGACGGGCCTGGACACAATCAGTTACCCTCCCTAAATATCTGGTCAACGGGAACAATCCCGGACATGGTACACACAATACCATCATACATGAAAAACCTCCCTAGCGGGGCTAGCCTACAACGTACTATAGAAACCTGACATAACTGTACTCGTCAAAACAACGGTACACGCAACAGCGTTTAACTAACAAATGACAATCTACAGAACATATGATCAGATACAAGAATGGACACTGGGTTCCATAAGCTATAATTGCAATGAAAGGGAAAGTGAATGCTAAAAGCATTCTGCCCTATGTTAACATCAGTCTGTCTCACTTAGAAGCATGCGCTCTCACACGGGCGCTGGGTAGAATTCACAAAACCTGTTCGTGTCGCCGCAGGCTACAAGATTCCTGCGCTGATAGACACAACACACTAACTAGGCCGGCAATTTATGCAAGATAATAACTGTACAACTGGCCTCATAATAATACCTTTACTATAGGTTATAAACCTCGAAGAATATGTGCATAAAAAGCACGCTATAAATCTGAATACAATCATATAACTCTGTCTTTCAAATCACAGACGTTTAAAAGGTAGCAATGTCACTCATTGCTGGAGCTCTCTGCTCTCAAAGATAAAATACTCTATTTCTGACTTGTATCAAACATCAAATAAACACGTGTCATCACACTTGACACAACAAAATAATAATTGTGGCGCAAATACCACTCTCTGCTGGATCTGCTTAATGATACGCTGGGAACTGGGTTCGATGCTAGGCAACGATGAAATGTCCCTTTTACTTATAAGGTCTACACTTGACCTGGATGGCTTCTGAACTCATCTCTAATGAAATATAATGCAGTTACAAAACTGGTAATTACAGTCGATTACCCAAATGATACGACTACTCTAACGAAGTCAGGGGTGTAACATAGACTGGCTGCAAAAAGTGCAGTTAAAGAAATATAACCATGGCATCAGATTGCCATAACTAAAGTCTGCAAAGACTTGAGAAATCACCCCAGATAGGGTTAAACAAAGTAGCCTCAAAATGACTACAGTCACGTTTAGCAATAGACAGAAATTGACGTTCTACGACGTCCATCAAGCTGCACCAGGGTTGACCAAAATGTCAGACCCAAGGGTGACTCACAATCACTGCAAATAAATGACATCTAATTAGACTAATTACATTCCCTACCTATGAAATGGCTGTCACTAAGTTCGGTTGGTTCACAAACTGCACTAATCTAACTATACCACCAGAAACTAGAACAAGGAAGGGTGTACAAAACTCACGATATGAAGGAGCCCACACTTAGCTCTCTGTCTAACGACAAGGGTTGAACAAAAGCACCTCTGGCTTTCAGGATTGGCATCGTCCTCATCAGAACTTCCATCTTGGTTCTCCCAAAGACCAGGGTTCGGTCTGTCCCTGTAGTTGACCTCGTGAATGGACTGAACATGCCTAGGAAAGGCATCCTCGGTTCCTTCCTTCTCGTTCGATGTTCTAGAAGTTCCATAATCAAGCTGGTCCCATCCGAGACATCTCCCTCATACCATAATGGTATTAGCCCATGGTCTCGGTCTCGAACATGGTGTTGAAAAAGTTGACCACGTGGGCGGTAGAATAATACTTGTAGTAGTTCATTATAATCACTTGAAAATTACAGTATTCGTCGTAGATATCACAGACTTTAAATATAACTGGTAACACGGCCTCTACACTTTGCAGATGTAAATGATAAATGGCCATGCACTGTTCTACGGTTCCACACGTGTACAGACACTACTTTTTCTATCACGTGGCATCCGTGAAATGGGCGTCGTTTTATTACGGAAAAATTCACCGTAGCAATTTGCATATAATGTACTTTTATAATCACACTTGTTTGAAGTAATAATCTCACATTTACCTGTATATTTCCGCACCAGGCTCTCGGCGCTCCACAAACAGGTTGGTGTAAAAATGTGGTGCTACAGTAATGTCGTAAATTTCACAATACTTGCCAATTAATTCACTACACAATTCGTGTTGATCACTGCACATCAACAACAGTGATTCGTAGTATAATTGTGCTCGATGGCACTCGATAATGATTTCCACGCTGAAAAGTGGACTGTTTGCCACGTCTAATGCGATGGATATAATAACACGCCTACACAGGGCGGATTCTCCAGACGTAGTGGAAGGAACTGCGTTCCTCGTGGAAGCAAGTCGTCAAAACTAAGTCGTTGAGCGACTACTTACATTCCTATTTGCGTATCTGCAATGATATTACCTTACCATAAAGTGAAATAACATTCTCCGAAATGTTTCAATAATACTGATATGACGAAATGGAATATTCTGAGTGTCGTAGAAAGATAAAATTGATTAATAAGACCTTTGATAAATAATTAGCAGACTTCACCAAAGTCAAAAGTGCGATTCTCCGCTACTTCTCGTAGCTTTTTGGGTGTGTTCAAAGGTAGTACATCCCATCATAAATGTGGTGTCATGAAAAATATCACATGAACCTTAGCTCAGCGGGTTCAATATATATATATATATATATATATGTATATCAGTTTCTTGTGGACACGATAACTGCCGTAATTTTGCACCAATCACTTTGAATTTTTTACCGAATATGTATACCTATAAAATCTCGGTCGAGTTCGTTACTGGGCTAAATCGGTCGAAGGGGGAGTAAATGGGGGGCTTTTATCGAAAAAGTGAAATATTGCTATAACTCTCTTAATATGTAAAATATCGAATCCGTTCAACATTCATACTATGTGTCGGATAAAGCCCAAAAATTTATGTTTGAAGAGTTTTTTTGTAGCACCAACCATTGACCAAAGGGGTGGGAAAAAGTGGGGTTTTCGGGAAATATTAATCATATCTCTCTTAATAGGCACAATATCAAAACCGTACAAAATGGACAATATTCCCCTAATAATTACATAAAACGTTTGTCTGAAAGAATTTTTGATATGACCCACCATTACGCCAAGGGACGAGAAAAATGATTTCGGAATTATAAGAAAATGCCAAGAGCTATCAGAGGTTGCCATGGCAACACTACTAAATTGATGAGGCATGAGCCATCAGACGTTGCCATGACAACGCACTTGCACGAGATCAGATTCCGTATTTCCATCTGACTAAGTGGTTGGTTGGTTGGTTCTTAAGTTTAGGGGCTGCGACAACGCGGTCATGTAGCCACGTGTACTTTGGGTGTGTGTAGAATCTGTCTGATAACCGGTGTTAATTGTGATGACTGTATTAGTGTGTGTTATCTGTTTGTTAATTTAAGTACTGCAACTAAGAATTTTTCAGATAGTTCCTACTTTTGCAGCCAAGCGCCACTGTCAACGACTACTAGGCCAAGTTCAGAACTGAGCTACTAGACGCCGCCGCAGTCGGCTCTTGGCAACGAACATAGAAACCTTAGAGCGTTGTTTACATTCTTAACCTATCCAATTTACCTTCACACAGGTGCAATTAGTGGAAGGATCTTTAACTTGCCATAAATCTATGACATGGGACCGCCGGCTTAACTTCCCCTCCGAAGGAAGGCATACTGAGGGATTTTTAACGCTCTTAAAAAATCCGACGGCTTCGGCCGGGTTTGAACCCGTTATCTTGGGCATAGAAGCACAGCATGCTACCGACTACGCCACCGAAGCCGCCTGACTAAGTGGGAAGCGGCTTCGGTGACGTAACTGGTAGCATGCTGAATGTCTATGCCCAACGTCGCGGTTTCAAAGCCGGCCGAAGTCGTCGGATTTTCTAAGAGCGCTAGAATTCCTCAGTATGCTTTCCTTTGGAGGGGAAGTTCCAACGTTCGTTGCGAGTTGCTGGTTGGGGTGGCATCTAGTAGCCAAGTTCACAGCTAGGTGTCGTTGACGGTAGTACCTGGTAGCAACATTAGGAACTACTGCTTGAAATTGACCGTCTGCAGTCCTTACGTGAATTAAGACTAATACAGCCATTACAATTCACACCGTTTATCAGACAGATTCTACACTCACCCAAAGTACACGGGCTTAGATGACCGCGTTGTCGCAGCCCCTAAACTGAGGAACCAACCAGAGGTAGATTTCATTAGAAAGCTAACTATTGCAATGGGTCCCATGTTTCGACTTCCGGAAAATTTCGACATATCTTCGCGTTTCACATCCCCCAGACCCCAAAACCACCGTCAGTTCAAAAGTTTATATATAATTTATGTATATACTAGCTGTTACCCGCGGCTTCGCCCGCAATAACATTTGGAATCCCGTTATAACATTAGTTATATAGATAGATAAGCATGGTCTATCACCTGAAACCAAAAATGAATGGGACGAAACAAAAACATCAAAATATCATGTTGGTTTCGGACCCTAAAAGACGTGAAAAATATAGTAAAAGTATTAAAAAAAATCTTTTTTGATATTTCATTCGAATCAATTTTTATGTCATTCCTGGGACCTGGAAAATTCCGGCCAAAAAGTACAAAATCATTAATAACTCCGTAAGTATTCGTCGTATGATGAAATAGCAAGAGACAAAAAAGATGTAATGTGTTATTGTCTACAACATAGGCCATGTATAATTTTACACTCAGACATATTACGTCCCCCCACCCCCCATAATTTCACCCCTCCCCATGGGCCCCTTAAATTGTATTTATGAAAAAACGGTCAAACACCTATTTACTTATTTTTTATGCTGATTTTTTCCCGCTGAGTTCCAAACTCCTGGCCTATGTCGTTTAAGGGATACACGCTCCGTTAGGAATCCTTCAACCCCCACTTTTCACTCCTTTCATCTCATAATATACACCACATCGAAAAACCCTCAGACACGTGTCTTCTTATTTTTAATGATGAGTTTATATGCCGAGTATCACATCCCCCAATGAAACCAATCGGGAGATATTGCTATTCAATGAAATGCAGGTCTACCCCCTTAACACCCCTTTAGAACCTGAATATCCAAAAATCCCTTCTTAGTGGGCGTTTGCGGCCCTTGAGGAAGCTGCATACCAAATTTCATTCCAATCCGTTCAGTGGTTTCTGAGATTTCGTGATGAATGAATCAGTCAGTCAGTGGTATTTGAGCTTTATATAGTAGACTAGCAGGTACCCGCGGCTTCGCTCGCGTCATACTCGTGTCATATTGTTCTTCAATGAAATGCAGGTTTATCCCGTTAAAACCCCTTTAGAACCTGAATATCCAAAAATCCCTCCTTAGTAGACGTTTTCGACGCACAACAAACATATCCCCAAAATATAATTCTTCTAACTTTAATAGTTTTGGTTGGCCGATGAGAGTGAATATCCAAAATTCCTTCCTTAGTGGACGTTTTTCTTCCAGAATTTCACCCCTCCCCATGAGCCCCTTAAATTGGATTTTTGAAAAAAAAAAACAACGGTCGAACACCTATTTATTTAATTATTATTTATTTATTATTAAGCTGATTGTTTTCCTCTGAGTTTCAAACTCCTCGCCTATGCCGTTTAAGAGATGCACGCTCCGTTAGGAATCCTTCAACCCCCACTTTTCACCCCTTTCACTCATATTATATACCACATTGAAAAACCATTAGACATGTGTCAGCTTATTTTTAATGATTGGTTTATATGCCAAGTATCACATCCCCAAATGAAACCACTCGTGAGATATTGTTATTCAATGAAATGCACCTTTACCCCCTTAACACCCCTTTAGAACCTGAATATCCAAAATTCTTTCCTTAGTGGACGTTTTCGACATACAACGAACGTATCCCCAAAATTTCATGTTTCTAACTTCAATAATCTTGGATGGGCTATGATGAGTGAGTGAGTCAGTCAGGACATTTTCTTTCATTTATTTTTGAGAATTTCACCCCTCCCCATGAACCCCTTAAATGGGATTTATGAATAAAACGGTCGAGCACCTAATTACTTATTTTTTAAGCTGATTTTTTCCGCTGAATTTCAAACTTCTCGCTAATGTCGTTTAAGAGATACACGCTCCGTTAAGAATCCTTCAACCCCCAATTTTCACCCCATTCACCTCATAATATACACAACATCGATAAACCCTTAGACATATGTCTGCTTATTTTTAATGATTAGTTTTTATGCCGAATATCACATCCCAAAAGAAAGAACTCATGTTATTCAATGAAATGCACGTTTACCCCCTTAACACCTCTTCAGAAACCGAATAAACAAAAATCCTTCCTTAGTTGACGTTTTCGACATACAGCGAACATATTCCCAAAATGTAATGTATCCAACTTCAATAGTTTTCGCTGGGCGATGATGAGTGGGTGAGTGAGTCAGGTCATTTTCTTCCAATTATTTTCACCAGAATTTTACCCCTCCCCATGGGTCCCTTAAATAGGATTATGAAGAAACGCTCGAACACCTATTAACTTATTTTTAAGCTGTCTTTTTCGACTGATTTTGATGAGTGAGGGAGTTAGTCAGTTTTTTTTTCAGAATTTCACCCCAACCTATTGGCCCCTTAATTTGAATTTATAAAAAAACGGTCGAACACCGATTTACTTATTTTTTTAGCTGTTTTTTTCCGCTGAGTTTCAAACTTCTCGCCTATATCGTTTAAGAGATACACGCTCCGTTCGGAATCCTTCAACCCCCACTTTTCACCCCTTTCACCTTATAATATACATCACAACGAAAAACCCTTAGACACATATCTGCTTATTTTTTATGATTAGTTTATATGCCGAGTATCACATCCACAAATGAAACCACTCGTGAGATATTTTTATTCAATAAAATGCGGGTTTAACCCCCTTAAGACCCCTTTAGAATCTGAATATCCGAAAATCCTCCCTTACTATACGGGTTTGAAATAAAAAGAATATATCCCCAAAATGTCATGTTTCTAACTTCAATAATTTTGCTAGGGCGATGGTGAGTGAGTCAGGACATTTTATTTCATTTTTGTTTTTTTCGGAATTTCACCCCTCCCCATGAACCCTTTAAATTTGATTTATGAAAAAAAAACTGTCGAACACTTATTTACTTATTTTTAAGCAGTTTTTTCTCCCTGAGTTTGAAGAGTGAGTGAGTCAGTCAATCAGTTAGGACACTTCCTTTCCTGTTCCCCCCCCCCCCTCCAGAATTTCACCCCTCCCCATGGGCCCCTTAAATTGGATTTATGAAAAAGGAACGGTGGAACACCTATTTACTTATCTTTCAAGCTGATTTTCCCCGCTGAGTGTCAAACTCCTTGCCTATGTCGTTTAAGAGATACACGCTCCGTTAGGAATCCTTCAACCCCCACTTTTCACCCCTTTCACCTCATAATATACACCTCATCGACAAACCCTCAGACACGTGTCTTCTTATTATTAATGATGAGTTTATATGCCGTGTATCACATTCCCCAATGAGACCAGTCGGGAGTTATTGTTATACAATGAAATGCAGGTTTAACCCCCTTAAGACACCTTTAGAACCTGAATATCCAAAAATCCTCCCTTAGTGGACGGTTTTGACATACAATGATCATATCCCCAAAATACCATGTTTCTAACTTCAATAAATTTGGCTGGGCGATTGTGAGTGAGTCAGGACTTTTTCTTTCAATTTTCTTCTTTCAGAATTTCATCCCTCCTCATGAACCCCTTAAATTCGGTTTATAAAAATAACTGTCCAACACCTATTTACTAATTTTTAAGCAGTTTTTCGCCGTGAGTTTGATGACGGAGTCTGTCAGTCAATCAGTTATGACACTTTCTATCCTGTTTCCCCCCCCCCCCCCCAGAATTTCACCCCTCCCCATAGGCCCCTTAAATTGGATTCATGAAAAAACGCTCAAACACCTATTTACTAATTTTTTATGCTGATTTTTTTCCGCTGAGTTTCAAACTCCTCGCTAATGTCGTTTAAGAGATACACGCCCTGTTAAGAATCCTTCAACCCCCAGTTTTCACCCCTTTCTCCTCATAATATATACCACATCGAAAAACCCTCAGACATGTGTCTTCTTATTTTTAATGATAAGCTTATGTGCCGAGTATCACATCTCCAAATTAAACCAATCGGGAGATATTGTTATTCAATGAAATATAGATCAACCCCCTTAACACCAAAAATGCATGGGACGAAAAGAAACATCAAAATATCATGTTGGTTTCGGACCCTAAAAGACGTGAAAAATATAATAAAAGTATTAAAAAAAATCTTTTTTGAAATTTCATTAGAATCAATTTTTATATCATTCCTGGGACTTGGATAATTCCGGCCAAAAAGTACAAAATCATTAATAACTCCGTAAGTATTCGTCGTATGATGAAATAGCAAGAGACAAAAAATATGTAATGTGTTATTGTCTACAAGATAGGCCATGTATAATTTTACACTCAGACATATTACGTCCCCCCACCCCCCATAATTTCACCCCTCCCCATGGGCCCCTTATATTGGATTTATGAAAAAACGGTCAAACACCTATTTACTTATTTTTTATGCTGATTTTTTCCCGCTGAGTTCCAAACTCCTGGCCTATGTCGTTTAAGGGATACACGCTCCGTTAGGAATCCTTCAACCCCCACTTTTCACCCCTTTCACCTCATAATATACACCACATCGAAAAACCCTCAGACACGTGTCTTCTTATTAGCCTACTTTCGATTTTTGCAAAAAATGAAAGTAGACTTATGAGATCAACACAGGGTGAAAAAAGTGTGTCTGTCTGTGTGTGTGTATGTGTGTGTGTGAGTCTGTGTGTGTGTGTGTATGTGTGTGTGTGAGTCTGTGTGTGTGTGTGTGTGTGTGTGTGTGTGTGAGTGTGTGTACTCTGAATGTCTGTCCCCCCCTATCAATTCGAACACGGTGAATGCGAAATGAACGAAATTTGGTACAAAGGTAGCTCTAGCAAAGGACACCTCAGTGTCATGTTTTATATCGCCGCCATCTTGACGGAAACGTAATGGCGGCCACACAAATGTTCAAAGCTTAAATCAAATTACGACTAACCTAATCATTCGATCCCTACCAAATTTTGCAACAACATACCTTTTTGAGGAGAGCATCCTTTGACCAAACCAATAGGCCATCTGCGTAATAGTTTGGGGATGGCGGCCATCTTTGTGTGAAAATCGATTCCCCCTATTAATTCGAACACGGTGCAACCGAATGGAACGAAATTTGGTACAGAGGTAGTACTAACAAAACGTCCCTCAGTGCCATGTTTTATATCGCCGCCATCTTGACGGAAACGTAATGGCGGCCACACAAATGTTCAAAGCTTAAATCAAATTACGACTAACATAATCATCCGATCTATACCAAATTTTGCAACAACATACCATTATATAGGAAGCATCCTTTGACCAAATGACTGGGTCATTAGCCTAATAGTTTGCGGATGGCGGCCATCTTTGTGTGAAAATCAATTCCCCCTATTAATTCAAACACGGTGAAACTGAATGGAACGAAATTTGGTACAGAGGTAGCACTAGCAAAGGGCATCTCAGTGTCATAATTTATATCGCCGCCATATAGACAGAAACGTAATGGCGGCCACACAAATGTTCAAAGCTTATGTTAAATTACGACTAACATAACCATCCGATCTCTACCAAACTTTGCAACAACATTCCTTTATGGAGGGAGCATCCTTTGACCAATCTAATAGGTTATTAGCCTAATAGTTTGCGGATGGCGGCCATCTTTATGTCAAAATTGATTCCCCCTATTAATTCGAACACGGTGGAACCGAATGAACGAAATTTGGTACAGAGGTAGCACTAGCAAAGGGCACCTCAGTGTCATGTTTTATATCGCCGCCATCATGACAGAAACGTAATGGCGGCCACACAAATGTTCAAAGCTTAAGTTAAATTAAAACTAATATAACCATCCGATCTCTACCAAACTTTGCAACAACATTCCTTTATGGAGGGAGCATCCTTTGACCAATCTAATGGGTTATTAGCCTAATAGTTTGCGGGTGGCGGCCATCTTTATGTCAAAATTGATTCCCCCTATTAATTCGAACACAGTGGAACCGAATGGAACGAAATTTGGTACAGAGATAGCACTAGCAAAGGGCATCTCAGTGTCATAATTTATATCGCCGCCATATTGACAGAAACGTAATGGCGGCCACACAAATGTTTAAAGCTTAAATCAAATTACGACTAACATAACCATCCGATCTCTACCAAACTTTGCAACAACATACCTTTATGGAGGGAGCATCCTTTGACCTATCTAATAGGCCATTAGCCTAATAGTTTGCGGATGGCGGCCATCTTTATGTCAAAATTGATTCCCCCTATTAATTCGAACACGGTGGAACCGAATGAACGAAATTTGGTACAGAGGTAGCACTAGCAAAGGGCACCTCAGTGTCATGTTTTATATCGCCGCCGTCTTGACGGAAACGTAATGGCGGCCACACAAATGTTCAAAGCTTAAATCAAATTACGATTAGCCTAATCATCCGATCTCTAGCAAATTTAGCAACAACATACCTTTATGGAGGGAGCATCCTTTGACCAAACTAATAGGTCATCAGCCTAATATTTTGCGGATGGCGGCCATCTTTGTGTGAAAATCGATTCCCCTTATCAATTCGAACACGGTGAAACCAAATGGAACGAAATTTGGTACAGAGATAGCACTAGCAAAGGGCACCTCAGTGTCATGTTTTATATCACCGCTATCTTGACGGAAACCTAATCGCGGCCACCCAAATGTTAGAAGCTAAAATGTAATTACGACCAACCTAATAATCTAGTCTCTACCGAATTTTGCAACACCATATCTTTATGTGGGAAACATATTCAGATCAAACTGCAAGAACATCAGCCCAATAGTTTGCAGATGGTGGCCAAGTATGTGTGCAAATCGATTCCCCCTATCAATTCAAACATGGTGAAACCGAATTGAACGAAATTTGGTACAGAGGTAGCACTAGCAAAAGGGCACCTCATATTCATGTTTAATATCCCTATAACACGTTGTATTTGAACAAGCTACTACAACCAACATTCAATCATACTCCTTGAAAAGGACAAAGAGTTATAACAAAAAATCCTCTCGGCACGCCGGAAGGCGGAGGTAGATTTCACCGGGCAAACTAGGGGATTGGCTATAATAGGCAAAATATGCATGTTTTCGTAGGAGGATCAGACCTCATTGATTGCAAGAAAGTATTTTACATTTGGAGGTTAAAAATCAACTTTTTTTCGTTTTTGTATGCATATTTTTATCATTTTATTGTCTATGGGGATGGTAACCTTCTTGTCATTCGGGGTTCATTTTTATACTTCTGATCACACTGTCCTTATGCAAGGTTTGGAACTGATGTGTAACTATCTGACAGTCTGTTACTTCTTCTCGCAAAATTTTATCTCCCGCAGAGATTTTTGTTGGTTCCTCAGTTTAGGGGCTGCGACAACGTGGTCATGTAACCCCGGGTGTGTAGAATCTGATAAACGGTGTTAATTTTGATGACTGTTTTAGTGTGTAATTCAGGTAAGGTCTGCAGACGGTCAATTTTAAGTAGTAGTTCCTAATTTTGTACCATATCCTAACGTGAACGACACCTAGCTGTGAACTTGGCTACTAGATGCCACCGCAACCAGCAACTTGCAACGAACGTTGGAACTTCTCCTCCAAAGGGAAGAATGCTGAGGGTTTTTTTAGCGCTCTTAGAAAATCCGACGACTTTGGCCGGCTTTGAACCAGCGACCTTGGGCATATAAGTTCAGCATGCTACCAGTTAGCCACTTCCCACAGTCAGATGGAAAAATGAATGTAATCTCGTGCAATGGCGTTGTCTTGGCAACCTCTGATAGCTCATCCCTCATCAATTTAGAAGCGTTGTCACGGTAACCTCTGATGGCACTTGGCATGTTCTTTAATTCCGAAATCATTTTTCTCATCCCTTGGCGTAATGGTAGGTCAGATCAAAAATTCTTTCAGACAAAGTTTTAGGTAATTATTAGGGGAATATTTTCCATTATGTACGGGTTTGATATTGTGCCTATTAAGAGAGATATGATTAATGTTTCCCGAAAAAACACTTTTTTCCACCCCTTTGGTCAATGGTTGGTGCTATCAAAAAACCTATTTGACATAAATTTTTGGCACTTATCCGACAAATATTATGAACTTTGAATTGATTCGATATTTCACGTATTAAGAGAGTTATAGCGACATTTCACTTTTTCGAAGAAAAAAAGCCCCCCCCCCCATTTTCACCCCCTTTAACCGATTTTGCCCATTAACGAACTCGACCGATTTTTTAAGGGGTTACATATTATGTAAAACATTAAAGTGATTGGTGCAAAATTACGGCAGTTATCGTGTCCACAACAAACTGATATATATGCATATGTATTCACACACATATATATAAACTTTTGAACTGACGGTGGTTTGGGGGATGTGAAACACGAAGATATGTCGAAATTTTCCGGAAGTCGAAACATGGCACCCATTGCAATAGTTAGCTTTCTGATGAAATCTACCTAAAATAGGCTACATAATTTAAAATACTACCATCAACGACACCTAGCTGTGAACTTGGCTACTAGATGCCACCGGAACCATCAACTCGCAACGAACGTTGGAACTTCCCCTCCGAAGGAAAGCATACTCAGGGTATTTTGGCGCTCTTAGTAAATCCGACGACTTCAGCCGGGTTTGAACCCGCGACCTTGGGCATAGAAGTTCAGCATGCTACCAGTTCCGATACCGAAGTCGCTTCCCACAGACATATGAAAACAGAATGTGATCTCGTGCAGTGGCGTTGTCATAGCAACTGCTGATGGCTCAACCCGTATCAATTAAAAGTAAAGTTGTCATGGCAACCACTCTTGGCACTTGGAATTTTCTTATAATTTAAATAATTTTGCTCACTCCGTGGCGTAATGGTGGGTCATATCGAAAATTCTTTCAGACAAAAGTTTTAGGTAATTATTGGAGGAATATTGTCCATTTTGTACGGTTTTGATATTGTGCCTATTAAGAGAGATATGATTAATGTTTCCCGAAAAACCCACTTTTTTCTACCCCTTTGGTCAATGGTTGGTGCTATCAAACAACTTATTTGACATAAATTTTTGGCACTTATACGACACATATTATGAACTTTGAATGGATTCGATATTTCACGTATTAAGAGAGTTATAGCGAAATTTCACTTTTTCGAAAAAAGCCCCCCATTTTCACCCCCTTCGACCGATTTTGCCCATTAACGAACTCGACCGAGATTTTATAGGGATACATGTTATGTAAAAAATTCAAAGTGATTGGTGCACAATTACGGCAGTTATCGTGTCCACAAGAAACTGATATATATATATATATAGATAGATAGAGAGATACATATATACATAAATTATATATAAACTTTTGAACTGACGGTGGTTTTGGGGTCTGGGGGATGTGAAACGCGAAGATATGTCGAAATTTTCCGGAAGTCGAAACATGGTACCCATTGCAATAGTTAGCTTTCTAATGAAATCTACCTAATACCCATGCATTTAGGAGAAAGTAGGCTATATGTTCTTTACTGAACATCTTGTTTTTAATGATGAGTTTATATGCCGAGTATCACATCCCCCAATGAAACCAATCGGGAGATATTGCTATTCAATGAAATGCAGGTCTACCCCCTTAACACCCCTTTAGAACCTGAATATCTAAAAATCCTTTCTTAGTGGGCGTTTGCGGCCCTTGAGGAAGCTGCATACCAAATTTCATTCCAATCCGTTCGGTGGTTTCTGAGATTTCGTGATGAATGAATCAGTCAGTCAGTGGTATTTGAGCTTTATATAGTAGATATATATATATATATATGTATATCAGTTTCTTGTGGACACGATAACTGCCGTAATTTTGCACCAATCACTTTGAATTTTTTACCGAATATGTATACCTATAAAATCTCGGTCAAGTTCGTTACTGGGCTAAATCGGTCGAAAGAGGTGAAAATGGGGGGCTTTTTTCGAAAAAGTGAAATATTGCTATAACTCTCTTAATATATGAAATATCGAATCCGGTCAACGTTCATACTATGTGTCGGATATAGCCCAACAATTTATGTTTGCAGAGTTTTTTTATAGCACCAACCATTGACCAAAGGGGTGGGAAAAAGTGTTTTTTTCGGGAAACATTAATCATATCTCTCTTAATAGGCACAATATCAAAACCGTACACAATGGACAGCATTCCCCTAATAATTACCTAAAACGTTTGTCTGAAAGAATTTTTGATATGACCCACCATTATGCCAAGGGATGAGAAAAATAATTTCGGAATTATAAGAAAATGCCAAGAACTATCAGTGGTTGCCATGGCAACACAACTAAATTGATGAGGGATGAGCCATCAGACGTTGCCAAGATAACGCCCTTGCACGAGATCAGATTCAGATTTCCATCTGACTAAGTGGGAAGCGGCTTCGGTGACGTAACTGGTAGCAAGCATGCTGAATGTCTATGCCCAAGGTCGCGAGTCCAAAGCCGGCCGAAGTCGTCGGATTTTCTAAGAGCGCTAAAAATCCCTCAGTATGCTTTCCTTTGGAGGGGAAGTTCCAACGTTCGTTGCGAGTTGCTGGTTCCGGTGGCATCTAGTAGCCAAGTTCACAGCTAGGTGTCGTTGACGGTAGTACCTGTTAGCAACATTAGGAACTACTGCTTGAAATTGACCGTCTGCAGTCCTTACCCGAATTACAGACTAATACAGCCATCCCAAAGTACACGGGGTTACATGACCGCGTTGTCGCAGCCCCTAAACTGAGGAACCAACCAACATCTCAGCGGGAGATATAATTTTGCGTGAAGAAGTAACAGACCGTTACATAGTTACACATCAGTGTCGAAACCTTGCATAAGGACAGTGTGACCACAAGTATAAAAGTGGACCCCAAATGACAAGAAGGTTACCGTTCCCATAAGACAATAAAATGTTTAAAATAAGCATAAAATGACGAAGAACCAAGTTAATTAAGCTCCAATTATAAAATACCTTCTCGCAATAAATGAGGTCTGATCCTTCTACGAAAATCTGCATATTCTGCCTATTTTCGCCTGTCCCCAAGTTTGTCCGGTGAAATCTACCTCCGCCTTCCGGCGTGCCGAGAGGAGTTTTTTTAACTACTTGAATAATGTATCACCAGTCTTTGCGTAGAGTGAAGGCGGATAAACCACACTTGTAACGCCAGCAGGTTTCACAAGACAAAACACTAGCTAGCCAGCCAGTTCAATAGTAACACGAGAAACTAAACCCAGTTTATTGGCGAATCAATTACTTGGTTCTCACCCACGAAGGGCTATTGATGTTTCCAGACACATCAATGTTTTCGTGTGCGTGATAGAATACATATCACAGGGTAGGAACAAAGTATGTGTCACACAGGATGCAGCAAGTTAAACTCATGCAATGCCAGGTAAATCTATATTTATCATGAATATATTATAACTATTAGTATTAAAGTTGGGCTCAATAATAGAAGCTGGGGTGAACACGTTCCTCAGAAATTGAGGAAAGAGTAACTGAGGCTATGAGAACAAATGGAGCATTAAATTCCGTTTTATGGAGCAGAAATATTATAAACAAAACTAAAAAACTTATTTACAGTTCATTGCTACAAAGTATTTTGTTATATGAAGCAGAAACTTGGACGTAAAGCAGACAGCAAACAAACAAATTATTAGTAACAGAGATGGATTATTGGAGGAGGGTGGCAAGAAAATCAAGATCGGATAAAATTTAGAAATACGAGAATCAGAGTAATTATGCTAGTAAATAAATGTACTAGAAGTGGTTGAAGAAAGATTATTACAATAGTTTGGGCATGTAAAAACGATGCGGGATAGTAGAATTCCAAATGTAATGTTACATTGGCAAGCTGAAAGCAAAAGGAAACGGGGTAAACCAAGAGAACAATGGATGGTTGGTGTAAGGAGAAGCATGGCTACCAGAGGCTTAACCGAGGAAGAGGCTGAACACCGAAATATTTGGAGGAGTAATATATTTGTGGGTTGAAGGAAAACTACTGTATTGTAGAATATTCCGACTGAAGAAGAAGAAGAAGAAAACTGTTTAAGGAAATTCGCTCATTAAGGGCCTGCATATTGCTCCAACAAGATGTAGACAACATTCTAAATTGGTACTTTGGGTGTGTGTAGAAACTGTCTGATAACCGGTGTTGGCTGTGATGGCTGTATTAATGTGTGTTATCTGTAATTTAGGTAAGGACTACAGAAGATCAATTTCAAGTACTTCCTACTTTTGCTACGAAATACTACAGTCAACGACACCTAGCTGTGAACTTGGCTACTAGACGTCACTGCAACCACCATCTGGTGGTGATCGTTGGAACATAAAGAGCGTTAATCAAATCTAACCTATATATTTAGCGTCCAACAATTGTAGTTAGTGGAAGGTTCTTTTGCATGCCATTAATCTATGGCATAGGCCCACCGGCTTCACTTCTCATCCGAAGGAAGGCAAATTGAGGGATTTTAACTTTCTTAAAAAATCCAGCGATTTCGGCCGGTTTGAACCCGCGATCTTGGGCGTAGTAGCTCATCATGCTACCAACTACGCCGGCGAAGCCACCTATTCTAATTGGAACAAAACAAATTGTTTGGATTTTAATACAAATGTCAACTGGTAATATTTACAAGAAGAAATACAACTTTCGAAAAAAGCACCAAAATACTCACAAAATGCAATTGAGAATTCAAAAACTTACAAAATGCCCATCATACAAAATGCAATTTAGATAGAAAATACTTGCAAAATGCATCTTAGATTGAAAATACCTAAAAATGTAGTGTTGATTCACAAAAAGAAATTCGCTAAAAGTAATTTTGATACATAGGAACCAATTCACTAACACAGTGCGGGAATCTTAAAGAGAAATAGAAATATAATGAAAATAAAATGAAGGCTGATCCCTAGATGAATGAGGGATCAGGAAAGATGAGAGAAGGGCCAATTGGGGCGGGAAAGGAAGAGACTCCCTAGGCCTCGGATACCGTAATACCGTACGGGTCAGAAGACTACAAGAGTTGACCAAGGGAGGTCTACAGGAAGGAAGACGGAGAGGAGCCCGGCACAAGTGATGTCACTGCTTTATATGATGGAGTTACGTCTCTCACAGTTAAGAAGAAGCAAGTAGCTGATACAAGATAATTTAAAATATTGAAATATTGATTCCATTTCCTTAATCAAGCGGCTGGAAACTAGTCTTAGCAACAATCGTGGCGAAATTGCTGAAGGTATTGCATCAAAACTGAAAAAAGTGCTGGAAAAATCGCCGGGTATAAACATTATGCTAAATCACTGACATTCTTTCTGGTGAAAAATCTGCACGGATGGGATTGAGGAGGATTTAGCAGCACATCAGTTAATGTTGAACGCAGCATTTCGAGATATAAAAACTTGTTGGCTGATAACCGCAGATTATTTATATTTGACAACATCAAAATGATATTCGTAGTGCAGTGCAACTCAGACTAAAGTGAACATAAACCTTTTGTTAAGTGCTAGAAATCTATTTTGATTGACTTTTCAGTTTGAGCTTAAGATGTAATTTTTGAAATATTGGTGAGTATAATATTATAAGATCATTTTCTCCATTTTATAGTGCATTTTTCGAATTTTTAGGTCATTTAAAACAGCCATTTTGAAAATTTTAAGTGCATTTCTTAAAACCTTTTTACGGCATCAACATCCTGGCCCCAGTGACGTCATAGGAATTGCAATGTATTTTTAATGTGTCATTCTCAACTTTTGGTTGCGGCTCTGGATCTGCTCGTAGTCGACACTGCTTGCATAGTTCTTGGTAGATGACCTTGCAACCATTCTCATTGCAAGGCTCAGCTCTCTTGGGTTTGTTAGGTAAGAAAGTGGTGCTTTCTGAGAGTGCTGTTTGCATCTCTGTGTGGCATGGCACGTGGCCTTGCCAATGAAGTTTATTTTATATGTTCCTTTTTTAGATGCTATTTTGTTTTTTTTATATATATCTTTGACTATTTTTTGTGGGTCCATACTGAATGATTTTGTATTCGAGTATCTATCCGTTTTATCTTTGGAGATTGTAATGAGATTGTTGTTGTTTTTTGGGGGAAGATGAAATTAGCTAGGAAGATTGGTTAGGTTTAGTGGGTCAGAGGTCAGATTATATGCGATTGTATAAATGTAGGAGTAGGAAGAATTGAGATGGGTATTGTGTTTTTGGTCTTGGAAGTAGATAAGGTTTGTGTGGAAAGATCCCGAGAAGTGAAGTGTTAGTGATTGATGCTCGTTGTTAAATGAAAGGAATAAATGGAAGCCATGGTTTTTTTAAATTGCTGTTCCTCATGGTAAATTTAATCCCACCACACCCCAGAATAGATGTGTACGGTTACATTATGGGGCACCAACATGGGGATCGAAAGAGGGATATGAGCAAGATGAGGAAGCAGGTAAAGGTGAAGAAAAGTAAACTTTAATAAAGTGAATACAGTGCAAGTAGAAAAATTACAAAATGACACACCAACGAGGGGAACGAAAGGGGGCTATGAATGATAGTTTGATACAAATGCTACTGAGTGAAATTAAAGGAGAGATTAAGAAGCAAGGAGAATCTATGAGTAAGGAGATTAAGGAGCAGGTAGGCTCTGTAAATGAGAATGTAGTGTCAGTGATCAAACAGATAGTAGAAGTGAAAGAATTTGTATGTACGTTAATTCAGGAGAGCAACAGGGCCACGAACACAAGGATAGAGAGTCTCAGGAAAGAAATACAGGACCATAAGTCTGTACTTAATAGTAGTATGGAGTTGGAATCCTTGAAAGTGGCTGTAGAGGAGGAAGAAGTGGAGGATAAGATAAAAGAGGAGGAAGTGAATCAGATAAGTGATTCACTTAAAGGAAAGCAAGACAATTATCAGCGATGTGGGGGGCGTGAGAAAGCAGGTGATATGGAAGAAACTGAAGGAGAGGAGGCAGGTGAAAGAAAGGAAAAGGAAGAAAAGAAAGGAGAATCAGATGAGATTGGTAATGAAGACAGTAGCAATAAAGAAAAAGAGGCTACAGATGAGGATGAAAGTGCAAGAGTGAGCCATGGAGAAGACAACATACTAGAAGAAGATAAGGTGAAGAAGAAACAGTGGAAAACAAAGTGGAAGAAGAGAAAGGAACTGTTGAGTAAGACAAGACAGACGAGGAAGAGGTGGGACATGTGGAAAGGAAGAAGAGAGAAGTGGTTGAGAATGAAGACAAAGAGGGCCAGGAGAATAGATAAAAGAATGAGTAGGAAAGCAAAGAGGAGTAGGAAGAAGATGAGATGTCAGGTAAAGGAAGATAAGAGAGTGAAGGATCATACCAAAGAAAGAAGAAGAAAGGAAAATATGATACTGAATCAGAGGAGACAGACCAAGAGAAGAAAAAGAAAGAAAAATATTATACTGAATCAGAGGAGACAGACCAAAGGAAGAAGAAAAAGAGAGGTTTGGAATACAGAAGACGGGGAGGTAGGAGGCATCGTAGAAGACGACGAGGAGGAAGGCGTGGGAGACGCAAGAATTACTGATGACGAAGCAGGCGTGGAGGCAGGAGGAGAAAATGTATTATTTTCATTTGTGTATTTTAATGTATGTGATCCTCACGTGCTTCTCACGTGAGAATCACATAGAGGGGCGATTGCAACCATTCTGATTGCAAGGCTCAGCTCTCTTGGGTTTGTTAGGTAAGAAAGTGGTGCTTTCTGAGAGTGCTATATGCATCTCTGTGTGGCATGGCACGTGGCCTTGCAAATGAAGTTTCTTTTATATGTTCCTTTTTAGATGCTATTTTGTTTTTATATATATACATTTTTGACTATTTTTTGTGGGTCCATACTGGATGATTTTGTATTCGAGTATCTATCCGTTTTATCTTTGGAGATTGTAATGAGATTGTTTTTTTTGGGGGGGGGGGGGAAGATGAAATTAGCTAGGAAGATTGGTTAGGTTTAGTGTGTCAGAGGTCAGATTATATGCTATTGTATAAATGTAGGAGTAGGAAGAATTGAGATGAGTATTGTGTTTTTGGTCTTGGAAGTAGACAAGGTTTGTGTGGAAAGATCCCGAGAAGTGAAGTGTTAGAGATTGATGCTCGTTGTTAAATGAAAAGGAATAAATGGAAGAGATGTTTTTTTAATTGCTGTCCCTCATGGTAAATTAAAACCACCACACCCCAGAATAGATGTGTACGGTTACAACCTTACCTTGCCTTTGCGTACTGGGCATGATGTTAGTAGGTGATGAATGGTTTCAGTTTTTTCGGCAATTTTTGGCTTGAATCTGTAGATGTTTTGTCTTTGATGATATATATAGCTTCTGAAATTATAGGGTTCTACGACTCTGTCCTGAATGGCCATCATAAATTCGTTTGGGAGTGTAGGACACCTTAAGATAACCAGATGTTAATTGCTTACATGTTTCTGGGGGATTGAGTATATGAATCTGCCTGTTCTGCTATTCACGGTGCATGTTGTTACTATTACTATTATTATTATTAATAATAATTCTTTATTTCCCCAACCTATAGTTGGTAACATGACTCAGATCGGTACATGAAGTACAAAAAAAATAGTATAGTCATTCTTTGCGGAGACTAAATTCTATGCATGTACAAACTACAGCATAACTTTTTCACAGCAATGTTATTCTCTGGAATGCCATCTTCCACGTTTCCTTTTCCCAACAGTTCAAATAATTCTGTTCAAGATACGCACTGCGAATTCAAAAATACTCTGATGATGCTGCACGTCTTTAGAATTGCAGCCATGTGTACAATAATGTGAGTATACTGTAGCTAGATTTACAGAAAAATAATTGTGTCAGATCAGTGGGAGAAAGAAGAGAGGTAAGGATGGTCAAATTAGTCTTGTCTCAACATTCTCGGAGCTTCTATAGCTAGTGGATATATTCCCCAATCTTCTCCCAGAACCTGGACAGAGGAGCGCAGAAGGAACATAAATTGAAAAGATGAAGTGATTTTGCGAGGACAAGTAAGCAAGATCAGCTAGATCGGTTCAATCATGCTCCTTCCACAGACTTATCGATGTAACAATAAAATAAAATAAAAATACATTTAGGTGGTTTAGGGGTAGCACCCTTGCCTACTTCCTATAAGGTCCCGGGATAGATTCCCGACATCGGTAAGGATTTTACCCTCAAGAGAACTTTTTTTAGCTGTCTGATTCAAAATGCAGTAGCGCTAGTCAATAAAACCAAGATAAAACCCAGGGGGAAAAGTCACACTGACCACGTATCACCTCGCAATCTTCAGCCTGTGGTTTCTTTGTAGGCTAAAACCCTCAATGGGATATACGGTATAGATTCAGGACAAGTGAGACGAAAGTAATATTATTATTGTTGTTGTTTCTTATGGCTAGCCCGGATTCCAATCCATCAGCTTTCTTGCGTTCCAATAGAGTTGTGTGAGGTTTCCTGAAATTCTAGCAGTCACATCAAGTTTGTTGCAATGTAGCAGGTGCCCCTTATCCATTTTACTTCCAGGTTCGTGACAAAGTGTGCATTTTTCAGATCTCAGGATGTTGATTCGTTTCAATGAGCTGCAAGGCAGTCATGGCCAGTGTTAAGTCTGAAGAAGGCTACAGCTTCTCTTAATGGTGTTAATTTATATTGCTCCCCTTTAACATCAATGTCCTTCCATAATACGGTTTCTGCTGTTTTCTTTGCCATTTCTTCATACCTGTTTTTGATAATATTTTTGAAAATCCTTTTTGCTGACATAAAATCAGTCTGACAGAAAGGTACCTTTTTTTTTTGCTAATCTGTCTGCCTCTTCATTACCTGCTATTCCAACATGAGAAGGGATCCACTGAAATGAGATCTGTTTGTTGAGTCTTTGAAGGGTTTTTATCATACAAAATAAAATTAAAATACATTTAGGTGGTTTAGGGGTAGCACCCTTGCCTCCCTCCTATAAGGTCCCGGGATAGATTCCCGACATCGGTAGGGATTTTACCCTCAAGAGAACATTTTTTAGCTGTCTGATTCAAAATGCAGTAGCCCTAGTCAATAAAACCAAGATAAAACCCAGGGGGAAAGTCACACTGACCACGCATCATCTCGCAATCTTCAGCCTGTGGTCTCTTGGTAGGCGAAAACCCTCAATGGGATATACGGTATAGATTCAGGACAAGTGAGACGAAAGTAATATTATTATTATTATTATTATGTGCGTATGGACCCTTTTGGATCACGCATTACATTTATGATTCGCCTTTCTAACAGACCATATTGCTTTCATTCTTTCACTGTGCGCTTGTTTCCTTTCTTCTGACCACTTAGTCCCCGATCTTCTGGGGACTTCATTCTCTGGCTGTACCACCCATTTATTTATCTTCTGACGGTAGACATTTCTGTCTGGTATTTCTGACGTTTCTATCCGGGCCTTTTCCAGGTCATTTTTAACATCTTGTATCCAAGATACGTTCTTCAGTTTTCCAGAGTATGTCAAAATCTTGTGAGTTAACCTTGAAGATGAGAGTCTGTGAACGTGTCCATAGAATTTCAGTCTTCGTTTCCTGATGTCTGCGGCGAGGTTGGATAGGTTTTCCGTGGCTTTGCGTGATTTGAGTCTATAACCTTCTTCACTTTTCTCTGGGACCAGAATTTTCCTCAAGATCTTTCTTTCCTCCTTCAAGATATTTTCCAGATCACCTTTCTTATTAAGTACCAAGGTTTCACTTGCATACAGCACTTCAGGTTTAATCACCGTATTATAGTGTTTGATTTTTGTATGTATGGACATGCATTTCTTGTTATAGATGTCACGGGTTCTCCAATACGCTGTTTTGAGCTCTTGTAATCGAACTTTCTGAGCTTCCTTTTCCAATCCTGTTGGCTCTAGGATCTCACCGAGATATTTAAAGTGGAACCCGTTTGATGTGCCCGTATTTTGTTTGTAGTTCCTGGATGTCGAACCTAGTGCAAATAAACTTGGTCTTCTCGAATGAGATTTGCAACCCAGTTTTCTCAGCGCATTCCTTGAGGACTTCAATCCGTTTGATCGCTAAAATATCGCTGTCTGCTAGTATAGCTAGGTCGTCTGCGAAAGCTAAACAACCGACCTTGATGTCATCATTCTTTCGTCCAAGTTGAATAGGTTTCCAGAGCTTCTGGGCATTCAAGTCCTTCTCCCATTCTCGAATGACTTTATCTAGAACAAGGTTGAAGATCAGTGGTGACAATCCGTCACCCTGTCGCACGCCGGTCTTAATCGCAAAGGGCTCTGATAATTCACCCAGAAATTTTACTTTTGACTTCGTGTCCATGAGTGTTTCCTTGATGAGTCTTAATGTCTTTGGATCAAGTCCTAGTTCTTCTGAGATGTTAAAGAGAGACTGTCGATCGACCGAATCGTACGCCTTCTTAAAGTCGACGAAACTACAAATGATCGGAGAGCTTCCGGTCGCTCTATATTTCAATATCGTCTTCAAGTTAAAAATTTGTTCAATACAAGAACGCTCAGGTCGGAAACCAGCTTGATATTCACCAATTTTGTGTTCAGGCTGTTCTTGTACTCTTTGAAGAAGACACGCGGAGAGAATCATGTAGGTGACTTGAAGGAGAGAAATCCCTCTGTAGTTATTCACATCCGTTCTGTCAACTTTCTTGTATAACGGATGGATGAGTGCACATTTCCATTTTTCAGGTAGCTTTTCTGTTTTCCAGATATCCATGATGATTAGTGTGAGCTCCTCAAGTGTATTTGGGCCTATGTTCTTTAATAGTTCTGCAACTATGCCATCTTCTCCAGACGCCCTGTTACTTTTGAGTCTGAAAATGTATCTCTTGATTTCTTCTTTAGTAGGTGGTGGAGATTCAGGGTTTACATGTACGGGAGTCTCTTTGGGCCATCGTGATGTTGGCTCCTCGCAATTGAGTAACTCAGAGAAATACCGAGCCAGTTCACTACAATTATCCCGGTTGGACAACGCGAGGGTTCCGTCTTTTTTTCGGAAACACAAGTTCTGTGGGGTGTATCCTCGGATTCTTCCTGCGAACATCCTGTAGAAATCTCGCGTTTTGTGATCTCAGAAGTCTTGATCTATAGATTCCAATTGGTCCTTCATGTGTTTCCTCTTAGTTTGTCTGATTACTTTTGACACTTCCTTCCTGGTCTGAAGATAGTGTTGTTGAGTCTCGAGTGACTTCTTACTGTTGTATTTCTGAAAAGCTCTCTTTCTCATTTCCAGTGCTTCTTCACATGCAGAATCCCACCACGGGTGTTTCGTATTCTTCTTCAATGGAATAGTCTCTTTAGCTCTCGTAATGATCTTGTCATGGAACTGCTTCCAGGTGCTTGCCTTTTCCTTTTCCCATTCCTCTGTTATGTTACTTTTCTTTATCTTTTTCGTGTCAAATTTCTGAAGATGAGATTTCCTCGGGTGGATTCTTTTCGGGGTAAATTTCACTTTGATTCGCACTAGATAATGGTCGGAGTCAATATTGGCTCCTCTTCGAACTTGCACATCATGAATTTCTTTCTGTAAAGGATGTGTGATGGCCACATGGTCGATCTGATATTCTCCAAGAGATTGCACAGGTGATCGCCAAGTCTTCTGTTTTCGAGGGTGCTTCCTCAGAGAGGTGGACATTATCTTCAAGTTGTTCTGTTGGCACAGTTCAATGAGTCTCATGCCATTCTTGTTGGTGAATTTATGAGCTGGGTATTTGCCTACAGTCTTTTGGTATTATTTTTCTTTGCCAATCCGTGCATTGAAATCACCTAGTAATATCCTTGTGTCTTCTCTAGGAACCGTTGCCACGATCTTTTCGAGTTTAGACCAGATTTGTTCTACCTTCTGCAAGTCCCTTTTATTTTCAATATTCGTGGGGGCATGTGCGTTAATTAATGTGTATTTTTTGTTCGCACATTGTATGCGCATAGTCATTACTCTATTACTTATGGGAGTGACTTCTTTTATCGAATCAACTATGCTCTTGTGAACTACAAATGCCATACCCAAGAGGGGGGTGCCACCTCTTCCTATTCGTTTGTCCGTTTTACTTTTGAAAGTACGGTAGTTACCATAGTCTAGTGTGCTCTCATCTGTAAAGCGTGTTTCCTGAAGAGCTAGTATCTTTATCCTTTGCAAAAAAGTCGTCAGAATTTACAGCCATTATTTTAACCATTCTTATTGAAAATGTCATTAGAAATTTAGCCATTATTTTATCCATACATTTAAAAATGTCATTAGAAATTTAGCCATTATTTTAGCCATTATTTTCGAAAAGTCATTAAAATTTAAAGCCATTATTTTATCCATAATTTTTTAAAAAAGTCACTGGTAGTTTTGTCCATTATTTTATCCATTGTTGGTAAAAAAAAAAGGTCGTCGGAATTTACAGCCATTATTTTAACCATTCTCATTGAAAAAAGTCATTATAAATTTAGCCATTATTTTATCCATTATTTATCTAGTTCTGATGTTAAGGTGTGTAGTTTGCCTGGTTTTAGTAATGTGTTGATGTTGAAGGTTCCGATGTATGTGGGTGTCTTTGATGGTAGTTTGCCAGAGAACTCCGACTTTCTCTGTGATCGTGGTTGCCCAGGTCCCCCATAGTCCGAAAACCTGGTCGCCGTCCATGGACGGGTGGATTGGTTACCACCTGGTGTAATTCTGTAGTTACTCGCACGAATCATAACTGCTTGTAATCAAGGATTAATCCAGTGTTTCCACTGGGAGTTTAGGACCAGCGATCGCTAGTTCCTGGAACATAAGCTATGCAGCCGTACCTACTAGGTAAGCAGACGCTGACCACTTTGCCGCTCGATCCAAGTCAGACGCGAAGTGGATTTCAATTTTGGTTCTTCCGCCCTCGCTGCCATTGAGACATAGGTCCTCCTCTGCCATCGAAGCCGTTGGCCATTGTTTTATTCACCTCAGTTGATCCGCGGGTGCTTATTTGACTAGGTCTTATTCGCACTTTCCTGTATATCTACAGGAAATTCCCCATCAGCCATCGGGACACGCCGTGTCGGGGTTGAGGGCCCCCTTCCCAGTGTCTCACGCAGGGTTATGCTTAGCTCGTACTCAGTTCGGAACTAAACCCCCACGTGAGCTGACTAGGTAATAATGAAGTATGCTGTCTAGTACAAAAGCGTCACATTGCCGGTCGTAAAGATGGCTGACAATAGTGGCCGGTTGTGTGACCTAGGTAACACCGAGACTATACAGAATAGTGCGTATCCTATTCATGGCCTCCATGGGATCAATGACAAAAGAAAACAAAATGGAGACAGTTAGGTCAAAGGCGTTAGTCAGATATACGGAGTGACCTCTAAATAGTGTTATCTATGGAATAATATTGTCGCAATTACCAAAATGGCGGACATTTATAGCACAAAATTCATATTAATATTATTATTGTTGTTGTTTCTTATGGCTAGCCCGGATCCAATCCATCAGCTTTATTGCGTTCCAATAGAGTTGTGTGAGGTTTCCTGAAATTCTAGCAGTCACATCAAGTTTGTTGCAATGTAGCAGGTGCCCCTTATCCATTTTACTTCCAGGTTCGTGACAAAGTGTGCATTTTTCAGATCTCAGGATGATGATTCGTTTCAATGAGCTGCAAGGCAGTCATGGCCAGTGTTAAGTCTGAAGAAGGCTACAGCTTCTCTTCTTGGTGTTAATTTATATTGCTCCCATTTAACATCAATGTCCTTCCATAATACGGTTTCTGCTGTTTTCTTTGCCATTTATTCATACCTGTTTTTGATTTTTTTTTTCAAAATCCTTTTTGCTAACATAAAATCAGTCTGACTGAAAGGTACCTTAATTGTGCTAATCTGTCTGTCTCTTCATTACCTGCTATTCCAACATGAGGAGGGATCCACTGAAATGAGATCTGTTTGTGGAGTCGTTGAAGGGTTTTTATCATACAAAATAAAATAAAAATACATTTAGGTGGTTTAGGGGTAGCACCCTTGCCTCCTTCCTATAAGGTCCCGGGATAGATTCCCGACATCGGTAGGGATTTTACCCTCAAGAGAACATTTTTTAGCTGTCTGATTCAAAATGCAGTAGCCCTAGTCAATAAAACCAAGATAAAACCCAGGGGGAAAAGTCACACTGACCACGTATCATCTCGCAATCTTCAGCCTGTGGTCTCTTGGTAGGCGAAAACCCTCAATGGGGTATATGGTATAGATTCAGGACAAGTGAGACGAAAGTAATAATATTATTGTTGTTGTTTCTTATGGCTAGCCCGGATCCAATCCATCAGCTTTATTGCGTTCCAATAGAGTTGTGTGAGGTTTCCTGAAATTCTAGCAGTCACGTCAAGTTTGTTGCAATGTAGCAGGTGCCCCTTATCCATTTTACTTCCAGGTTCGTGACAAAGTGTGCATTTTTCAGATCTCAGGATGTTGATTCGTTTCATTGAGCTGCAAGGCAGTCATGGCCAGTGTTAAGTCTGAAGAAGGCTACAGCTTCTCTTCTTGGTGTTAATTTATATTGCTCCCATTTAACATCAATGTCCTTCCATAATACTGTTTCTGCTGTTTTCTTTGCCATTTCTTCATACCTGTTTTTGATAGTATTTTTCAAAATCCTTTTTGCTGACATAAAATCAGTCTGACTGAAAGGTACCTTATTTTTTTTTTTTGCTAATCTGTCTGCCTCTTCATTACCTGCTATTCCAACATGAGAAGGGATCCACTGAAATGAGATCTGTTTGTGGAGTCTTTGAAGGGTTTTTATCATACAAAAATTTATTTCAGTTCTTTATTTTGAGGCTTATAATTTGACGAGATGACTTGGATTGCTCCTTTCGAATCTGTAATGATAACACATTTTTGATAATCATTGTTTCTGCCTAATAACTATTGTAGTGCATGTGAAATTGCTTTCATCTAAGCATCAAAGTTTTGTTTTTTTGGCCTACTGGGAAGTAGAGTGAGAAGAGAGATGAATGTATTCCTGCTCCAGTTCTATTTTCTTTTTCTTGTGAGCCATCTGTAAATATTTTTAGCCATTGATTAGAGGGATATCTTTCTTCTATTGTACAGAGGGCCAGTTGTTTTAGATCATGTGCTGAAGAGTCTTTCTTTTAGACCTCTTCTAGCAAAGTAAGATCTGTAGTCACTTGTATATATTCAATAGGGTTGACTGGCATACAGATTGGTTCAAGTTTTATTTGCAGATTGCTCTTATTGATATATTCTTTGGCGAGACTTAAGGGATCTCTTTGTGTTTTAAGATTGGGGCTAAGAACTGGATTTTTGATCCATGTCAAATGAGGTAGTCTTTGTATACTGAGATATGCATTATGATTATTATCTTATTATACAATACGCTAAGGTGTATGTTTCACAAAACTCAAGCTCCTAACCAGAGGGAGTTAGAAAGTGTGGTTTGTACCAAAATCTTCCAAATCGTCTCAATAGTACAGAAAAAATCTTGCATTTCTTGAAAAGTCAACGGAAACATATGTATTTGTTTATAAAGTGCTTTGAAACAAATGGACAAGACGATAGACCTTGGCTGAACGGTTTCACGTCCAACCCGCATAGCACTAGGTCCGTGCGGGCACTCTGTACACATGGGGCACACACAGACATGCGAGAGTTCACGCACGGGTCCGCTCCTTATTATTATTAGTGTTTTCTGCGCCATACTTAACAGATCCTTTCCTTTGTATTCAACACTACATTATGCAAAACACATGTCTCGACAAGTGGTTGAGTTAATAGCGTGGTGCACGTTATCTAGCACAGCAGGCGACTCGGCCAATGCCATTATATTGCCTTGGGAATCCCCGGAATCTGACTTCTGCTCCGCAATCACGTGACACAGTAATCACTTGCATACCAAACATTCAGACAGCCAGATAAAATAGCGTACAAAGAGAATGAGGCATTATTATTCGCTGTGGTGGCTTAAACAACGTCATTGGAGCAGTCCACGGAAACCAGAGCATGATATAGCAGATTGTATAAAACTGGGGTCGGTGCACGAGGTCTCGGCATTTGGAATTGTGAAATCTCACTAGCAACTCAAAGGGAGGTTTACAGAGAAATAAGAGTTGGCAAACACCAGTGATATAATGCATTTATATTTAAACTAGCAACCCGCCCCGGCTTCGCCCGGGACCAGTTATGATTGCATTACGTGATAAGCGCTTTTTTTTCGATGTCAATGAACTACGACCTATATCCGTTTTACGCCTCGGCATGATGGGTTAAAATCATTGACTGGACTATTAATTATATAATCATGGAGATGCATTTGCAACGAATTCTTGTCAGAGGTAATTTAAGAATGGCGAGGTGCATGAAACACTAATCACCCTTCTGTCCTATCTAAACTTGATTGTGTATTTTGCGGAACGAAACGTTCACAGGCGAAATGAAGAAAAGCCGAGTTGCACTTCCAGGGGAAACTCCAAACACAACCACTCTTCTTTGAAGTCTTAACTCAACAATACTCGGCAGTTTGCTGCTGGCTGTATCTGGGGTAATAGGCTCGCCCACTAGGTAGGCTGTAACTGGGATGATTGTCTCGCCCCTGGCTGGCTCGTATACTGTCACCTCAGTAATTGAATGGAGATTGTTGGAAGAAATGAAAACGTAGAAACCTTATAGTGGGCGATGTATTGACGATAGAGATAAGCTCTCCCGCACTGTTTTGTAGAACTTTTCATGATAAACAATTCTCACACACATAGTATATTGATATTTTTAACGGTTTGCCCAGCGTACGCTTAAAAGGCGCACGGATGCCAGCTTCTTTTTTTCGACTTTCTCACTGAAATCGTTTCTGCTTGGCTTTTGATCATAAATAAATAATTTTCTACAGAAACCTTCCTCCAGATATCCTTCACAGAATGGTGAAAACCGCATCATAATCCATCCAGTGGATCTCGAGATTACCCGTGACATCCAAGACTCGGCGACTTAGTTTTATACTAAACAAGCTGTACCCGGCATGCGTTGCAATGCCAATCAAAGAAAGTGTTGGCGTTGAAATTCTGTTTCTTGAAGTGCTTTTGGATACACAACATGTTAACTGCCTCTAAGCCAGAAACCTTCCTTGGAGTGTCCGCCATATTTCACCCAAGTTCCACCGCTAACGGCAGAATGGTATATGACCTTATACGGGACTTTGTTGAAACGCTTCGCGCGTCGTCCCTCATTTTTTGAATCAACTTCTGCGCTGCATATTGTATAGTGGATATACTAAGCCAGAAATTTTCCATGACGTGTACACAACATCTCACCCAAGTTTCATAGCTACGGACGAATGGTACATGAATGCATACGGGACTTGGTCGAAACGCTTCGCGTGTCGTCGCTCATTTGTTGATTCTACTCTTGCGCTACATATTGTAATATGGATGTACTCAGCCAGAAACCTTCCCTGGAGTGTACACAACATCTCACCCAAGTTTCATCGCAATCGGATGAATGGTATGTGAATGTATACGGGACGTTGTCGAAACGCTTCGCGCGTAGTCACTCATTTGTTGAACATAAACGTGCGCTTCGTATTGTAAAATGGATTTACTTAGCCAGAAACCTTTCCTGGAGTGTACACAACAATTCACCAAACATTTATCACTAACAGACGAATGGTATATGACTTTATACGGGACTTTGTTGAAACGCTTCGCGTGTCATCGCTCATTTGTTGAATCTACTGATGCGCTACCTATTGTAAAATGTTTGTACTAAGCCAGAAACCTTCCCTGGAGTGTACACAACATCTCACCCAAGTTTCATCGCTATCGGATGAATGGTATATGAAATTATATGGGACTTTGTTGAAACGCTTCGCGAGTCGTCGCTCATTTGTTGATTCTACTCGTGCACTACCTGTTAGGTAGATTTCATTAGAAAGCTAACTATTGCAATGGGTCCCATGTTTCGACTTCCGGAAAATTTCGACATATCTTCGCGTTTCACATCCCCCAGACCCCAAAACCACCGTCAGTTCAAAAGTTTATATATAATTTATGTATATATATATGTATATATATATGTATATCAGTTTCTTGTGGACACGATAACTGCCGTAATTTTGCACCAATTACTTCGAATTTTTTACCGAAGATGTATACCTATAAAATCTCGGTCGAGTTCGTTACTGGGCTAAATCGGTCGAAGGGGGTGAAAATGGGGGGCTTTTTTCGACAAAGTGAAATTTCGCTATAACTCTCTTAATACGTGCAATATCGAATCCATTCAAAGTTCATAATATGTGTCGGATAAGTGCCAAAAATGTATGTCAAATAAGATTTTTGATAGCACCAACCATTGACCAAAGGGGTGGAAAAAAGTGGGTTTTTCGGGAAACATAAATCATATCTCTCTTAATAGGCACAATATCAAAACCGTACAAAATGGACAATATTCCCCTAATAATTACCTAAAACTTTTGTCTGAAAGAATTTTTGATATGACCCACCATTACGCCAAGGGACCAGAAAAATGATTTCGGAATTATAAGAAAATGCCAAGAGCTATCAGTGGTTGCCATGGCAACACTACTAAATTGATGAGGCATGGACCATCAGACGTTGCCATGACAACGCACTTGCACGAGATCAGATTCAGTATTTCCATCTGATTAAGTGGTTGGTTGGTTGGTTCTTAAGTTTAGGGGCTGCGACAACGCGGTCATGTAGCCCCGTGTACTTTGGGTGTGTGTAGAATCTGTCTGATAACCGGTGTTAATTGTGATGACTGTATTAGTGTGTGTTATCTGTTTGTTAATTTAAGTACTGCAACTAACAATTTTTCAGATAGTTCCTACTTTTGCCGCCAAGCGCCACTGTCAACGACTACGAGGCCAAGTTCAGAACTGAGCTACTAGACGCCGCCGCAGTCGGCTGTTGGCAACGAACATAGAAACCTAAGAGCGTTGTATACATTCTTAACCTATCCAATTTAGCTTCACACAGGTGCAATTAGTGGAAGGATCTTTAACATGCCATAAATCTATGACATGGGACCGCCGGCTTTACTTCCCCTCCGAAGGAAGGCATACTGAGGGATATTTAACGCTCTTAAAAAATCCGACGGCTTCGGCCGGGTTTGAACCCGGTATCTTGGGCATAGAAGCTCAGCATTTTACCGACTACGCCACCAAAGCCGCCTGATAAAGTGGGAAGCGGCTTCGGTGACGTAACTGGTAGCATGCTGAATGTCTATGCCCAATGTCGCGGTTTCAAAGCCGGCCGAAGTCGTCGGATTTTCTAAGAGCACTAGAATCCCTCAGTATGCTTTCCTTTGGAGGGGAAGTTCCAACGTTCGTTGCGAGTTGATGGTTGGGGTGGCATCTAGTAGCCAAGTTCACAGCTAGGTGTCGTTGACGGTTGTACCTGGTAGCAACATTAGGAACTACTGCTTGAAATTGACCGTCTGCAGTACTTACATGAATTAAGACTAATACAGCCATTACAATTCACACCGTGTATCAGACAGATTCTACACTCACCCAAAGTACACGGGGTTAGATGACCGCGTTGTCGCAGCCCCTAAAGTGAGGAACCAACCAGAGGTAGATTTCGTTAGAAAGCTAACTATTGCAATGGGTACCATGTTTCGACTTCCGGAAAATTTCGACATATCTTCGCGTTTCACATCCCCAGGCCCCAAAACCACCGTCAGTTCAAAAGTTATATATAATTTATGTATGTATATGTATATCAGTTTATTGTGGACACGATAACTGCCGTAATTTTGTACCAATCACTTTGAATTTTTTACCGAATACGTATACCTATAAAATCTCGGTCGAGTTCGTTACTGGGCTAAATCGGTCGTTGGGGGGTGAAAATGGGGGGCTTTTTTTTTCGAAAAAGTGAAATATTGCTATAACTCTCTTAATATGTGAAATATCGAATCCGTTCAACATTCATACTATGTGTCGGATAAAGCCCAAAAATGTATGTTTGAAGAGTTTTTTTTATAGCACCAACCATTGACCAAAGGGGTGGGAAAAAGTGGGTTTTTCGGGAAACATTAATCATATCTCTCTTAATAGGCACAATATCAAAACCGTACAAAATGGACAATATTCCCATAATAATTACCTAAAACTTTTGTCTGAAAGAATTTTTGATATAACCCACCATTATGCCAAGGGATGAGAAAAATAATTTCGGAATTATAAGAAAATGCCAAGACCTATCAGTGGTTGCCATGGCAACACTACTAAATTGATGAGGGATGAGCCATCAGACGTTGCCAAGATAACGCACTTGCACGAGATCAGATTCAGATTTCCATCTAAGTGTGAAGCGGCTTCGGTGACGTAACTGGTAGCATGCTGAATGTTTATGCCCAAGGTCGCGAGTTCAAAGCCGGCCGAAGTCGTCGGATTTTCTAAGAGCGCCAAAAATCCCTCAGTATGCTTTCCTTTGGAGGGGAAGTTCCAACGTTCGTTGCGAGTTGCTGGTTGCGGTGGCATCTAGTAGCCAAGTTCACAGCTAGGTGTCGTTGACGGTAGTACCTGGTAGCAACATTAGTAACTACTGCTTGAAATTGACCGTCTGCAGTCCTTACCTGAATTACAGACTAATACAGCCATCCCAAAGTACACGGGGTTACATGACCGCGTTGTCGCAGCCCCTAAACTGAGGAACCAACCAAAATCTCTGCGGTAGATATAATTTTGCGTGAAGAAGTAACAGACCGTTACATAGTTGCACATCAGTGTCGAAACCTAGCATAAGGACAGTGTGACCACAAGTATAAAAATGGACCCCAAATGACAAGAAGGTTACCGTTCCCATAAGACAATACAATGTTTAAAATAAGCATAAAATGACGAAAAACAAAGTTAATTAAGCTCCAATTATAAAATACCATCTCGCATTAAATGAGGTCTGATCCTTCTACGAAAATCTGCATATTCTGCCTATTTTCGCCTATCCCCAAGTTTGTCCGGTGAAATCTACCTCCGCCTTCCGGCGTGCCGAGAGGACTTTTTTTAAAGGGATTTACTAAGCTAGAAACCTTCCCTGGAGTGCACACAAAATCTCAGCCTAGTTTCATCGCTATCGGACGAATGGTATATGAACGCAAACGTGACTTTGTTGAAATGCTTCGCGCGTCGTAGCTCATTTGTTGAATCTACTCGTGCGCTGCCTATTGTAAAGTGGATTTCCTAAGCCAGAAAATTTCCCTGCAGTGTACACAACATTTTACGCAAGTTTCATAGCAATCGGACGAATGGTATATGAATGCATACGGGACTTTGTTGAAACGCATTGCGTGTCGTCGCTCATTTGTTGAATCTACTTGTGCGCTATCTACTGTGAAATGTATTCACTAATTTTGAAACCTTCACGTAAGTGTACACAACATCTCACCCAAGTTTCATCGCTATCGGACGAATGGTATATGAACACATACGGGACTTTGTTGAAATGCTTCGCGCATCGTCGCTCATTTGTTGAATCTACGCGTGCGCTACCTATTGTAAAATGGATTTACTAACTCCGAAACCTTCCTTGGAGTGTACATAACATCTCACCCAAGTTTCTTCGCTATCGGATGAATTGTATATGACCTTATATGGGACTTTGTTGAAACGCTTCGCGCGTCGTCGCTCATTTGTTGATTCTTCTCGTGCTCTACCTATTTTAAAGGAATTTACTAAGCCAGAAATCTTCCCTGGAGTGCACACAACATCTCAGCCTAGTTTCATAGCTATCGGACGAATGGTATATGAATGCATACGGGACTTTGTTGAAACGCTTTGCATGTCGTCGCTCATTTGTTGAATCTACTCGTGCGCTATCTACTATGAAATGTATTCACTAATTTTGAAACCTTCACGTAAGTGTATACAACATCTCGCCCAAATTTCATCGCTATCGGACGAATGGTATGTGAACACATACGGGACTTTGTTGAAATGCTTCGCGCATCGTCGCTCATTTGTTGAATCTACGCGTGCGCTACCTATTGTAAAATGGATTTACTAAGTCAGAAACCTTCCTTGGAGTGTACTCAACATCTCACCCAAGTTTCATCGCAATCGGTTGAGTGGTATATGAATGCATAGGAGACATACACACACACCCACAGACAAACTATCACGTAAGATTGATTTTTATATATATAGGTAAGAGATTATTTTTAGACTTACTGTACTTTGTTTCGCATTGTTATCCCTTAAGGTAGCTTGCCACGGTGGGTGAGTGGATAGCGTGTCGGTCTACTAACCCCAAGATTGCAGGTTCGCTCCTGGCCGTGGTAAGTGATTTTTGAAAGGCGAAAAAAAAAACGACACGCATGCCATACGATGTTGGCATGTAAAATAACCCAATTGAATTCAGTAGGCCGTGTTCATAATGGCAAAATTATTCTCGGGAGTTTCCGCCAACAAAAGTTCCTCATTTCTCTACTAGAAAGCGCTATAGTGTTCAAGGAGCTTAGATATCTAACCTCCTTGACTTTCATAGTGTTCCAAGGAACAACGAAATTCGACATGCAAGCTACCCTCTGGGTGTCAAATTACAAAGCTTGCACCCGGCACCCGAGGCCATACGATATTATTATTATTATTATTGTTATTATCCCTTAAGGTGGCGGTAACCTTGAGTTTGATGGGGAAAAAATCAATTTTTATTTTTTAAAGTTTTGGGTTTTCAACATATTGAAATATCATAGAAAATTGAATTAGAGCAACAATGCTAATCTATTTCTGAGGTAAGAGTTTTTGATTGGTTTCAATGTTGGCAAACATTATCAATCATCTACCTTTGCTGACATTTCCTTGACAGCCATTTTTTGCAAATTGTATATTTATGCAAATTAAATCTCAAAAATGAATTCACCGATTCACTTGAAATTTTCACAGTATCCCTACGTACGTATGTGCAATAATCTGACCTAGAATAATGGCTTCAGTATTTATATAACTTGAGAAAAATGCATTGCTTCAAAAACAAAGTTATATTAAACATCAAAGACAATTTTTACAAACAATAAGTTAAGTGTGAGCTAGAACCATGATTGTAGGTTTAACTGAAAGCCAGGAAATCTTCTACAATTGTATGTAGTTTTAGATCTGCAATTTTGATGTTAGGTGTTTTTAAGAATTGTTAAATTGAATCGGTCGGAGCTGAAAAGTATTGAGTCAGTTTTCACTACCTTTCAGGAGAGATATAAAGCGTCATTCACAGAACAGAACTTAACAAACACACTGTATTAGTCATCATGTTGTGAAGCAACTATTCAGGTTATATTTGTGTTAGCGGAATATCAACTTTAATTCAATAAACATATTTCTCAAATCAAACGTGACTTGGTGCCTTTAGGTTCCGTGGTCAGATTTTTGCGGCATAAATCCATCCAGCATGAATATTTCACATGATAGTTTATTTAAAAAATGGATTTGTAACATAAAGGCAACTTAATCCCAATACATAATGCAATTTACAAAAGCGCAGTAACACGCGGGAATCTTGCAGTGTGGCCAACATTAAGTACGGAATACGGCGCTGAAAGGCAGCAAGTCATTGCCTTACTGATTTTCTCCTTTGATCGCTCTACATGTAGCAGTGGATTCTGCCTTAAACAGAAGGCTGACTTAATTCTTTCCCATGCCGTTCCGAGGCCCTTGGGTCAATACTTCAGAATACTAATTGTTAAAAAATATTACCATTTTTGACTTAATGCTTTCCAGCTCCAACCGATTCAATTGTAATGTTGGTAACAGTGAATGTTTTTGCCTTTTCATATCCTCGGCGCTAGATGGGAGTTTCATTCATTCCATCCTTGACCAGGTCGGTCGACTGGAAGCATGCTGTGGATTTTCATTTTCATGGACATGCTTAAAAAATTAATTATTGTGCCACACTTAGTTTGCAACAAAAAATAAAAATGAATAATACGATGGCGAATCAAAAAGTAGGCTAAGTTACACTAGGTCACCACGAGAGCGCGCTGTGTGTCTTGACCGTGGCCAATGCGTAGCAAGCTACAGCAACTGCTGACTCGTCCGATAGGAAGGGCAGAGTGTTCTAGGCTCAATGGCGGGTCAACTGGATGTTCACTGAAAATTGGAGGTGCGTGCAACGATCAGATTTCTATGGAATGAATGGCTCAATTGCACGGGCATTCATCGTGAAATCACAGCTGTATATGGCGAGCGTGCAATTTCTCGCTTACGTATTGTCAAGTGGTGTAAGCAATTTGACGCCGAACGCACGGATCTCACGGATAAATATTGCGAAGGCAAGCCCGCAACGCCCAGTACTGTTGCAAATGTTGACCGTGGGGATAGGATCATCAGAGAGAATCGATGCATTACACAGCATCCAGGTGGTTACATAGTGCTGGAGGTGATTTCTACGCATCCGGAATCGAATAATTGGTTGCCCGTTGCGAGAAATGATTACAGCCTCTTCGGGACCATGTGCAAAAGTGAACTTACATTGTACGAGGGCTGTTTTTATTTCAAGCTCCGATGGACTGTATAAAAATAACAGAGTGACATAGCTAACTGATTTTACTACTAAATGTTTGCTTGTTTTATTCTTATGGCTCAACATAATCGCCAAAACCATTAAAACATTTGTCGTACCGTTACACCAGCTTTCCAATGCCCGCTGCAAAGATTTCTGCTGGTGGGTACGTCTGGAGAGTCTCCTGATTCAGGAGAACTGAAGCTTTTCCTTTTTGACGCACGACTGCACTGTGCCAACGTTACGATAGACTTTTTCAGAGAATTCAATGTGAAGTTTTGGACCATCTGCCGTTCAGATCAAACCAGCACGGAATGATTTTCACCTTTATCGAGTATTGAACGTATGGTTGGGTGGCAACGCCTCGACAAAAAGGAAAAACTTCAGGAGACTGTCCAGATGTACCCACCTCAGTGGCGGCAGAATATTTTGCCGAGGGCATTGGAAAGCTGATATAACGATACGACAAATGTTCCAATCATTTTGGCGAGTATGTTGAGATATAAGAATGAAACAAGCAAACATTAAGTAGTAAAATCAGTTTGATATGTAAATCTGTTATTAGGTAGATTGCATTAGAGAGCTAACTATTGCAATGTGTACCATGTTTCGACTTCCGGAAAACTTCGACATAACTTATCTTCGCGTTTCACATCCCCCAGACCCCAAAACCACCGTCAGTTCAAAAGTTTATATATAATTGCCGTAATTTTGTACCAATAATATAATATGTATCCCTTGAAAATCTCGGTCGAGTTCGTTAATGGGCAAAATCGGGCAAAGAGGGGGAAAATGGGGGACTTTTTTCGAAAAAGTGAAATATCGCTATAACTCTCATCATACGTGAAATATCGAATCCATTCATATAAGTGCCAACAATTTATGTTAAAAAGTTTTTTGATAGCACCGGCCATTGACCAAAGCGGTGGAAAAAAGTGGGTTTTTCGGGAAACATTAATCATATCTCTCTTAATAGGCACAATATCAAAACCATACAAAATGGACAATATTTCCCTAATAATTACCTAAAACTTTTGTCTGAAAGAATTTTTGATATGACCCACCATTATGCCAAGGGATGAGCAAAATGATTTCGGAATTATAAGAAAATGCCAAGAGCCATCAGAGGTTACCATGACAACGCTTCTAATTTGATGAGGGATGAGCTATCAGAGGTTGCCATAACAACGCCATTACACGAGATCACATTCAGTTATCCATCTAACTCTATGGGAAGCGGCTTCGGTGACGTAACTGGTAGCATGCTGAACTTCTATGCCCAAGGTCGTGGGTTCGAAGCCAGCCGAAGTCGTCGGATTTTCTAAGAGCGCTAAAAATCCCTCAGTATGCTTTCCTTCGGAGGGGGGGGGCATGGTGGCTCAGCGGTCTAGCTGTATGCCTCTCACCAAGGCGGCCCGGGTTCGATTCCCGGTCAATGCATGTGCGATTTTCGAAGGGAAATGCCATGTCCAGTGGTTCGGTCACGTAAAACTACAATCTTCCTTCTTTCCTTCGGAGGGGAAGTTCCAACGTTCAATGCAAGTTGGTTGCGGTGGTATCTAATTGCCAAGTTCACAGCTAGGTGTCGTTGACGGTAGTATTTGGTATCAAAATTAGGAACTACTACTTGAAATTGACCGTCGGCAGTCCTTACCTGAATTACATATTATACAGTCATCACAATTAACACCGTTTATCAGACAGATTCTACACACACCCAAAGTACACGGGGCTACGTGACCGCGTTGTCGCAGCCCCTAAACTGAGGAACTACCAAAATCTCTGCGGGAGATAAAATTTTGCGTGAAGATGTAACAGACTGTTAGATAGTTACACATCAGTGTCGAAACCTTGCATAAGGACAGTGTGACCACAATTATAACAAGTAGTTCCGTGAAGAACTAAATAGCCTATTTTCATATATCCTACTAATATTAATTGCCTCTATCCACATATAAACTGTCAGTTTGATTGCAGTAATAGATTCGTAGATATTGAGAACCGTAAAAATATTTTGGATGGTCACCATGTTGGATTTTTATATTATAGTCCTTAGGTGTATGTACTGTTACATCAAGATTAATGTGTAGGTGTTTTATTCAAATTTCAATCGCATGATTATGACACAAGAAATAAAAGCGGGATTTTAAAATTTGGCTCAGCTGCCATCTTATGGTTATGAAAATAATTTAAATGAATTGGATGCCAGTCGATTACAATTTGTATAAGCATATACCGTATCAAGTTTCACTGCGCTCGAATGGGTAAAACGCAAGAAAGGTCCATTTGAATATTTAAATTTCGCGTCGTCGCCATGTTGAATTTGTGCTCACCAGGTTATTGAACGTCCCATAGGTGAACTTATGCTTATAGCCTCTATACACTTACAAAATTTCAGTTTGATTGCTGTAGAAGATTAATAGATATTGAGAACCATCTAAATATTTCGGATGGTCGCCATGTTGGATTTTAATATATGTAGGCCGTAGAGTTATGTACTATTAGATGATGATTATTGTGTACTTTCAATATGCAAATGTTGATTTCGTTCGCATGATTAGAACACAAGAAATTAAAACTTAATTTTCGAAATTCGCACAACCGCCATCTTGAGGTTACGTAAACAATTGAACAAAATTAGATACCAGTGCATTACAATGTGTATGAACATTTCCTGTACCAGATTTCATTGCGTTTGGGTCATAAAATCGCGAGAAAAGTCTATTTAATACTTTCAAATTCGCTTGGCCGCCATGTTCGTTTTGTAGCTAACCGGTTTTTGAAAGTCTCATAGATGAACTTCGAGTAGTGCCCTTTATCTCCGTACAAAATTTCAGGGTGATACCCGTAATAGTGTCAGAGATATAGAATGCCGGTGAAATATTTCAAACAGCGGCCATCTTGAGGTTGTGTAAACAATTGAACGAACTTAGATGTCGGTGCATTACAATGTGTATAAACATATACTGTACCAAGTTTCATTGCGTTTGGTTGGTTAAATCGCGAGAAACGTCTATTTAAAAGTCACAAATTTGCTTGGCCGCCATATTGCTTTTGTAGTTACCAGGTTTTCAAAAGTCACATAGGTGAACTTCTAGTAGTTCCTATTATCTCCGTACAAAATTGCAGGGTGATATCGGTAATTGTTTCGGAGATATTGAATGCTGGTGAAATATTTCGCACAGCCGCCATGTTGGATTGGTGAGACGTAACAAAATTTGAAGGGCACGGTCGGGGTCGCGCGAAATAGTGCTATGAACTTACCGAGTTTCATTGAAATCGCTCCAGCCATTTAAAAGTTATTAAGGGGGGGGCACACACACCTCACGCACACACACACGATCACACACGGAGAAAAGGTGATCTCAAGCCTATTTTTTCAAAATTGAACATAGGCTAAAAATGGACCCCAAATGACAAGAAGGTTACCAGTCACCATAAGACAATAAAATATTTAAAAGATGCATAGAAAGACGAAAAAATGTTATTTAAACTCCAATTGTAAAATACTTTCTCGCAATAAATGAGGTCTGATCCTTCTACGAAAACCTGCATATTTTGCCTATTATAGCCTATCCCCTAGTTTGCCCGGTGAAATCTACCTCCGCCTTCCGGCGTGCCGAGAGGAATTCTTATTTTATACAGTCCATCGGAACTTGGAAGAAAACACAGCCCTCGTATATTGGCATAGCCGTGTTGCCTGTGTGTATGTAGTTTAATAAAGGGCCATAATTGGGGAGTGTAACTTACCTTTCGATTCGCCCTCGTATCATTGTGTAATATATCATTTATGTAAAAATTAAATTTATTCCTACCTATATTATTCTGCTGAGGTCCCAATCCAGTTTTGTACCGACAATAAGGTGCTATTAACACCTACACATAAGCTTATTTCCAAAAGGTACCAAATCCAAAAAGTAATATTTTACAGGAGAAAGGAAAAACGCTCAGAGTGTAAAATTTCATCTGAAAATCCATTTGAGCACATTTATTATGTTCAGATAGAATAAATGCAATGTTATACCAAGTATTTCTGTTTAGGCTTTTGCAGTTTAGGAAATAATCAAAGAAAATGATGGATTTGGTAGTTTTTGGCACTGAAACTCTAAATACCTTCAACGGAAAGACATAAATTTCACTGCAGTCATCAGAGTCTTCGAGAAAACTGATTGTAATTAGTTATGCAATAATTAGATTGAAGGTATTTACAGTGAAGGCATAGATTATTTAAATAATATTAAATAAAATTCAACAAAACAATGAAAATTATGCAAATAACTTACCAGTGCTGAACTTTTGGAATTATGATTGTAGTTTGTGTCTAAAGAAAATGAATGTGGTAACTAACTTGTGAATTGGACAATGGATAATATTATCCAGTACTAAAAGAAATGGCCTCTCATTGGCTGCATGGATTCATGTATAGGCACATTCAGGCCACAGGATTTGGTACTTATTGGCATCAAACGAGATTTTTAATGCCCTGTTTGTTATGGATTTAGGTCGTTTTGGCAATTTATTTTTCTTTCATATGATGGAGCTTCCCTCCAATGTACGTTTTCCATCATAATCTCAATTTCGATTTTTTTTTTTGGATTTGGTATCTTTTGGAAATAAGCTCCTCTGGGGTACCTACAGGTTCCGCATAACCCAATGTGTGCGCGAAACACACTCACTTACTCCTTAATGCCTCACAATTAAATAAATACCATTTTGCACTCGAGAAAAGGCTTATAAAGTCATCAAATAAACTCATGAAGGAATGGCAAGTCATGTCGTTTCCAGGCAACAGTAGCTCTTGACGAGACAGGGCCGACTGGATGCGAGTAGCGCTCTCCACTACCGGTGTAGAAAATGGGGCTCTTTACATGAAATCCCGTTAGTTACTCTACTGCTCATACAGCACTGTCAACCCAGTAAAGCTTAACAAAGACTTGATACTATTTGTACCGCGGCGTACTGCTAGGCGAACCTGCCAATAGAGCGCAGGGCAGCGCGGCGGAATTGGCAAGATACTTAACCTGTATGTCTTTCTGTATTTCCAGACTGTATTTATGCTTTGCATTTCTTACAAGGTATTGGCATGTTTACTTTGGCCTGAACTTATGTGAACATTTTCAGACTGTATTTGTGCTTTGCATTTCTTGCATTGCATTGGCATGTTTACTTCGCATGTGCCTGAACATATGTGAACAAGGTAAGACCTACAATAGACTACTACTACATTGTTATACATATTTCTTTGTGTTCTTCTCATGTACCTATGCCGTTTAACAACAATAAATACATTTCTTCAATATTTAAAACTTCCTTCTCCCACATTCTTCTCTACTACCCCATAAGCCTACGTTCACGTTGCGAAAGCTCGCACGGGCCCACTATTTATTACATATTTTAATTTCTATTTAATTAGCAACCTGACCCGGCTTCGCCCGGGAATAGTTATGAATGCATTACGTGATAAGCGCTTTTTTTTTCAATGTCAATGAACAACGACCAATATCCGTTTTACGTCTCGGCGTGATGGGTTAAAATCACTGACTGAACTATTAATTATATTATCATGGAGATGCATGTGCAACAAATTCTTGTCGGACGTAGCCTAATGTAAGAATGGCGAGGTGCATGAAACACAAATCCCCCTCCCGTCCAATCTTAACTTGACTTTGAATCTTGCGGAACGAAAAGTTCACAGGCAAAATGATGAAAAGCCGATTGGACTTCCAGGGAAACTCCAAACACAAGCACCCTTCTCCGATGTCCTAACTCAACACGACTCAACGGTTTGCTGCTGGCTGTATCTGGGGCAATAGGTTCGCCCGCTAGCTAGGCTGTGACTGGGATGATAGACTCGCCCTTAGCTAGCTCGTAAACTGTCGCCTGAGTAGTTGAATGGGCATGGTTGGAAGAAATACAAATTTAACAACACTTATAGTGGGCGATGTATTGAAGATAGACATATGCTCGCACGGACGTTTTTGTAGAACTTTTCATGCTGAACAATTCTTACACTCATAGTATTTAGATATTTTTAACACTAATAACCAGCCAATTAAACCTGTCACAAAATCTTTCTTTTACGCAGATGACACAGCAATTGCTGCCCAAGGGACAACCTTTGAGGAGGAGGAAGGAAAAACTCACAACGGGTCTTAAAGCACTATCTGCCTATTATGATAGCAACTACTCGAAGCCAAATCCTTCCAAAACACAAGTGTGTACATTCCACTTACGGAACAGAGAGACTTGGAGGAAACTGAGAATAACCAGGAGAGGTCAACAACTAACCCACTGTGACACCCCAAAATACCTGGGAATAAAGTTGGACCGTTCCCTCACCTTCAAAGACCATTGCACAGATACAAAAATGAAAGTCTGTGCTAGGAATAACATTATTAGGAAACTGACCGGCAACAACTGGGGAGCACATCCAGATGTCCTCCGCACATCCGCCCTTTCTCTGTGCTTCTCCGCTGCTGAATATGCAGCACCTGTATGGCACAACTCCAGCCATGCCAAACAGGTAAATATTGCCCTAAATGAAACAGGACGGATTGTAACTGGCTGCCTGCGGGCAACCTCTGTTAACAAAATATACCACCTAATGGGCGTAGCACCTCCAGATATCCGAAGAAGAACGGCAGCTGAAATAGAAAGAAAGAAGCAGGAGACGGACCCAAGACACCCCCTATTTGGAAGTAAACATCAACTACCAAGACTGAAATCGCGAAAAAGTTTCCTCCAGATGACACAACCAATTCAGACACCACCTGCAAACCGTCGGATACAACTCTGGCGTAGCTCATCATCAGAGAAATATTGGGACAACCCCAAAGAAGAACTTGCTGCAGGTCATCACCTCCCATACGAGACATGGAAGGTCCTTAATAGACTGTGGACTGGAGTATCTCGGTGTAAGGTCAACATGAAGAAATGGGGATTCATCTCAGAGGACGAACTATGTGAGTGTGATGAACATCAAGACCACCAGCACCTACTCAACTGCAGGAAACTATCAGAACATGTCTCCATGGACGATCTGGTAGCCGCCAGTGATAAGGCAGTTCGTGCAGCGGAATTCTGGGCATCACGTGGAATATAAAGATGTACATATACTTTGTAATCTTTGTATATATATATTTATAATATGTTATGTTCTGGACACGCATAAATAAATAAACGATTTGCCCAGTGTAAGCTTACAAACCACTCGGACGCCAGGGTTTTTTCGACTTTTCCACTGAAATTGTTACTGCTGGCTTCCTTTAATCATAAATAAATTATTTTGTACAGAAATCATCCTCGAGATATCCTATACAGAATGGTGAAAACCGCATCAAAATCCATCCAGTGGTTCTCGAGTTTATCAGTAACATCCAAGAATCGGAGACTTTGTTTTATAGAGATGTATTATTACATATTTCACCCAATATTATTACTTAAATATGAACATATTTTGCACGTTGATATTAAAATAAAAACAAGATGTTCAGTAAAGAATATATAGCCTACTTTCTCCTCAATGCATGGGTATTGTTATAACCCTTTGTCCTTTTCAAGGAGTATAATTGAATGTTGGTTGTAGTATCTTGTTGAAATACAACGTGCTATAGGGATATTAAACATGAATATGAGGTGCCCTTTGCTAGTGCTACCTCTGTAAAAAAAACATTCAATTCGGTTTCACCGTGTTTGAATTGATATGGGGAATGGATTTGCACACATACATGGCCGCTATTTGCAAACTATTGGACTGATGACCTTGTAGTCAGTATTAAGATGCATTCCACAAAATGGCTTGTTGTTGCAAAATCCGGTAGAGATCAAATTATTAGGATGGTCGTAATTTGATATAAGCTTTTAACATTTGGGTGGCCGTCATTCCGTTTCCGTCAAGATGGCGGCGATATAAAATATGACACTGAGGTGCCCTTTGCTAGTGCTACCTCTGTACCAAATTTCGTTCAATTCGGTTTCACCGTGTTTGAATTGATAGGGGGAATCGATTTGCACACATACTTGCCCACCATCTGCAAACTATTGGGCTGATGAGCTTGCAGTTTGGTCAGAATATGCTTCCCACATAAAGATATGTTGTTGCAAAATTTGGTAGAGATTATTAGGTTGGTCGTAATTACATTTTAGCTTTTAACATTTGGGTGGCCGCGATTACGTTTCCGTCAAGATGGCGGTGATATAAAACATGACACTGAGGCGCCCTTTGCTAGTGCTACCTCTGTACCAAATTTCGTTCCATTCGGTTTCACCGTGTTCGAATTAATAGGGGGAAACGATTTTGACACAAATATGGCCGCCATCCGCAAACTATTAGGCTAATGACCTATTAGATTGGTCAAAGAATGCTCCCTCCATAAAGGTATGTTGTTGAAAAATTTGGTAGAGATCGGATGATTATGTTAGTCGTAATTTGATTTAAGCTTTGAACATTTGTGTGGCTGCCATTACGTTCCTGTCAAGATGGCGATGATATAAAACATGACACTGAGGTGCCCTTTGCTAGTGCTACCTCTGTACCAAATTTTGTTCCATTCGGTTTTACCATGTTTGAATTAATAGGGGGAATCGATTTTCACACAAAGATGGCCGCCATCCGCAAACTATTAGGCTAATGACCTATTAATTTGGTCAAAAGATGCTTCCTCAATAAAAGTATGTTGTTGCAAAATTTGGTGGAGATCGGATGATTAGGTTAGTCATAATTTGATTTAAACTTTGAACATTTGTGTGGCCGCCATTACGTTTCCGTCAAGATGGCGGCGATATAAAACATGGCACTGAGGAGCCCTGTGTTCATCCTACCTGAGTACCAAATTTCGTTCCATTCGGTTTCACCGTGTTCGAATTAATAGGGGGAATCTATTTTCACACAAAGATGGCCGCCATCCGCAAAATATTAGGCTGATGACCTATTAGTTTGGTCAAAGGTTGCTCCCCCCATAAAGGTATGTTGTTGCAAAATTTGGTAGAGATCGATGATTAGGTAGGTCGTAATTTGATTTAAGCTTTGAACATTTGTGTGGCCGCCATTACGTTTCCGTCAAGATCGCGGCGATATAAAACATGACACTGAGGTGTCCTTTGCTAGTGCTACCTTTGTACCAAATTTCGTTCAATTCGCGTTCACCGTGTTCGAATTGATAGGGGGGGGGGGACGGACATTCAGAGGACACACACTCTCTCTCTCACACACACACACACAGACTCACACATACACATGCACACACACACACACAGACACACTTTTTTTTCGCCCTGTGTTGATCTCATAAGTCTACATTCATTTTTTGCAAAAATCGAAAGTAGGCTAATTACGATCCTTACAGTAGTCGCATATGATGTGTAACATCTGACATAGAAGAAACCTCACGTGAAATTGTTGATACACCGGTATTTTACACTATCCTTGGCACACATATTAATCTATTCTAAAAGGGAGTGTTTTACAGATATTGGTTGGTTCTTAAGTTCAGGGGCTGCGACAACGCGTTCATGTAGCCCCGTGTATTTTGGGTGTGTGTAGAATCTGTCTGATAACCAGTGTTATTGTGGTGACTGTATTAGTGTGCGGTATCTGTTTTTTAATTTAAGTACAGACTGCAACCTAGAAGTTTTCAAATATTTCCTACTTTTGCCGCCAAGCGCCACCGTCAACGACTACTAGGCCAAGTTCAGAAATTAGCTACTAGACGCCACTGCAGTCGGCTCTTGGCAACGAACGTAGAAACCTAAGAGCGTTGTTTACATTCTTAACCTACCCAATTTAGCTTCACACAGGTGCAATTAGTGGAAGGTTCTTTAACATGTCATAAATCTATGACATGGAACTGCCGGCTTTACTTCTTCTCCGAAGGAAGGCATACTGTGGGAGTTTTAACGCTCTTAAAAAATCCGACGGCTTCGGCCGGGTTTGAACCCGCTATCTTGGGCATAGAAGCTCAGCATGCTACCGACTACGCCACCGAAGCCGCTTTTACAGATATTGTACTGTAGTTTATAATATGGAACTCATTTTATTAGATGATTTGTAGCTTCCACCAGCACTAGCCTAAATAAAGAATACGATATGGATCAACTAGATTAATAGGCGCGACACCGCTCATAACCTTAAATTCCTTATAAACAGGTCCTCTTGAATCACAGACCAACACGTAATTTCATATGGATTCTGTTAAAATGAGTCATATTGATATGATAAATATCGTTTAAAATGATACTCTTGTAGCAAAAATATCTACCCCGTCCGGGATTCGAACCGGAGATCTCTAGATTCACAGTCATAGGCACTAAACCCACGGCTATTTCGACTAAACAAATATTGTGCATAAGATGGTGACTTATTTCCTCGTTCCAATAATACTGCATTACGGAATTTAGTTTCATTTATATTTTGCTAGTTTCGATAATGTTCCTGCGTGAAATTGAGTTTAAAATGCCCTATGAATCGGCCCTCTTGTGAGTAAAAAGAATGTATTCAGCAATAGTTCATGAAGGCTTGCTCAATTCTCGTATAACCACAACGATTATATTATATCGATGACTGCATTACCGTTGTGTGGGTTAATATTTGAATAGCCATTGTGCAGAAACATAATACCGGCAATGCCGACTACTTACAATGTTTGATATTAAGGCGTTTTACCATTTAAATAATGATACAAAGACTTCGAACATGTACCATGTGCTTTGTTTCAATCACTTGACACCAGAGTTCGCATGATCGCTTACCGTTCAGTATGTCATATACATTCAATATGGCCGAGAGTACGTCATGGTATCACTTTCCGACACTGCACACTCATTGTTTCTCTTACCACTGCCAGCTGGATCTTACCACTGCCAGCTGAATCGATGGATCAAGTTGGCAGTGTGTCTTACACTTCCGTTCGATCGACCACTGCCAGCTAGCCACCTCGATCGTTCCGATCCACTTCCGTCCCATTTTTCAAAATTACTCCCAAAGAAATATCCAGCAACCGAGTGGAAAGATGTTACACATCAAAAAGACTATAAGTTTTCGTTGCATTCCCATGATCAAAAACGGTCATAATACTTACAAAATTGGAATACACGTTGATCTATATGGAAGAACTATAGGATTCAATAAAACCGAGGATTATGCCGCCATCTATTTGTTGCAAATATAACTAATTGGTGGCCTGAAATGACTCCTAGCGCTTTGATCCTGTCTATTGAGAACTACTAAAGCCAAGCGAGAGTTTGCAGCTACGGCCCGTGTAACCGTGAATAATGGATAGTAAAATCGGGCTACTCGTTACGAAATACGGACGGGTTTGTCGAAAGCTTTTAGGGTCATGCATTGACGGCGGAAGGTAAGGTAGAGAGTGAGTGTGCGGAATTAAAAAGTGCCGATACGTGCTTCTCAACTCCCGTATGAGCTCGGCGTCCGTTAAAGAAATATTAAGAGGTTTTTCCAAAATATTATGCAACACATTTGGCGTTGGGGTTCGGCCCTTAACAAGGCAGTTTCCCCGGGGTGAAATACGAGCATTGAGCTCAGCTTGTATTGATCATTGCGAATAACCCTCATATGGGTATTTCGGGCGCGTAATTTTTGGTAGTTGGGCCCAGGCATTTAATATCTAAACGCATTACTGATCCAAGGAATTCCCTGTGATTGAATGTAGCGTAATGTTCGTGATAGTGATGGGTTGCGAGTGGACTCGCGAAGAGTCTGGAACCGTTTAACTCAAGACCGAAGACGCTTACAGCGTTATCTGTGAGCCATGTATGGAAACAACACGATCTATAGTAACGTCGGTACGCCTAGGCCAAGTAATGCATTCGTTTCCCATCAATGCACAGTGTTATAATAGAATCTTCAAAATTGAAAACCGGCAAGAAGTGGACTGATGAAAGAAAAAAAAGTTACGAGCCTTACAGTAGTCGCATGTGATGTGTAACATCTGACATAGAAGAAACCTCACGTGAAATTGTTGATACACCGGTATGTTATACTATTAATATTAATATATTGTAAAAGGGAGTGTTTTACAGATATTGTAGTTTATAATACGGAACTAATTTTATTAGATGATTTGTAGCTTCCACCATCACTAGCCTAAATAAAGAATACGATATGGATAAACTAGATTAATAGACGCGACACCGCTCATAACCTTAAATTCCTTATAAACAGGTCCTCTTCATTCACAGACCAACACGTAATTTCATGTGGATTCTGTTAATTTGAGTCATAGTGATATGATAAATATCGTTTAAAATGATAATCTGGTAGCAAAAATATCTACCCAGTCCGGGATTTGAACCCTAGATTTCTAGATTCACAGTCATAGGCGCTAACCCCACGGCTATTTCGACTACGCAAATAGTGTGCACAAGATGGTGACTTATTTCCACGTTCCAATAATACTGCATTACGGAATTAAGTTTCATTTATATTTTGCTGGTTTCGATAAAGTTCCTGGGTGAAATTGAGTTTAAAATGCCTCTTGTGAGTAAAGAGAATGTATTCAGCAATAGTTCATGAAGGCTTGCTCAATTCTCGTATAACCACAACGATTATATTATATTGATGACTGCATTACCGTTATGTGGATTAATATTTGAATAGCCATTGTGCAGAATCATAATACCGACAATGCCGACTACTTACAATGTTTGATATCAAGGCATTTTACCATTTAAATACTGATACGAAGACTTCGAACATGTACTTTGTTTCAATCACTTGACACCAGAGTTCGCATGAGTATTTACCGTTCAGTATGTCATATACTTTCCACATGGCCGAGAGTACGTCATGGTATCAATTTCCGACACTGCACACTCATTGTTTCTCTTACCACTGCCAGCTGGATCGATCAATTGAGTTGGCAGTGCGTCTTACACTTCCGTTCGATCCACCACTGCCAGCTGGTGCCACCTCGATCGTTCCGATCCACTTCCGTCCCATTTTTCAAAATCACTCCCACAAAAATATCCTGCAACCCAGTGGAAAGATGTTCCACATCAAAAATCCTGGCCCTTGTTACCATCGTCATCATCATATTGCATGAAACTTAGATCAAATGAGACTACTTTCTTAAAATCATGACAGTTTAGCGCTTTGAAATTTTAATATTATTTCTTGGAGCGGGCGTGTTACCTAAATCTTGTTCATATGTCAGAGATTCGCCATCGCAGGCTTACACGGTAACAACATTGATAGAGGTAGATGGGAGCACAGCGAGGTGTGAGTGTAAGGATAAAGACGCTGGCAAGAAAGACGGAATGTGTGAGGAAACATGAACGTCATTTACTAATAGCGATAGCTGGTTGCCAAAAGGAAGACTTCAAGTCTGCCATAACGAATCTCTCATATCAAAGCCTCGTGTAACCATTCCCAATTCTAGAGATATAACATTATATCCCAAGCAAAAGACGCCTTATAGTGCAAAACAGCTCAATGACTAATGAATCCCGAGAATGGCTTGTGGCATCATGGTATCAGTCCCGTCTATTTGGGTGTATGTGTGGAAAATTTGTCCGAAAACCAATGTTATTGTGATTACTACAGTATAGCAGTGGGTGTAACTTTAATTATTAGGGCATTGGATTGAAGTAAATAATGATGATGATAATTGTTGTTTTAAGGGGCCTAAAGTCTAGGTTATCGCCCCCTAATGGTCTGGGTGATGGCAAAAATGACAATGAAATGGAAACCAGAACGAAAATCAAGTGAGACTGAAAATAATTACAAAAAGGAACTCAGATTGAATCTACTAACAAAATGGAGAGCGGTAATACTCACAAAAGGGAATTTAGAACGAAAATATTCACAAAAGGAATCGATTGAAAAATACGCACAAAATGCAGGCTAGCGTCAAAATACGTACAAAATGCAATATAGAGTCGAAATACTTACATAATACAATTGAAATTCAAAATATTTACAAAATGCAATGAGATCGAAAAAACGTACAAAATGCAATTGAGGTTCAAAATACTTACAAAATGCAATGAAATTGAAAATACACATTGCAATTTAGATTGAAAATCGCACATTTCACAACCAATATACTCACAAAGTGCAATTGAAATTCAAAATACATACAGAATGCAATTGAAATTGAAAATGCTTACAAAATGTACGGTAAATTCAAACTACTCATGTGGATTGACACTAGGCCTACTTACAAAATGCAATTTAGATTGAAAATACTTGAAAATGTAATTTAGATTCAAAATACCAACAAAATGCAGTTGAGAATCAAAATACTTGAAAAATGCCCACCATACAAAATGCAATTTAGTTTAAAATTCTTGCGAAACGCGGTTTAGGTTGAAAATTCTTACAAAATGCAATTGAAAATCAAAATACTCACTAAAATGTCCTGCTCCTAAATGGAAGACTTACTAAAGGGCAATTTAGATCGTCCATCTTTACAAAATGCAATTGAGGTTGAAAACACTCGCGAAATGCAATTTAGATCGAAAAAACGTACAAAATGCAACCGAGATTACAAATATCTACAAAAATGTAGTGTAGATGCAAAAAAATCGCTAAAGGGAATTTAGATACACAGGGAGCCAAGTATCAAAAACAGTGCGGGAATCCTAAAGAGAAAAGGAAATATAATGGAAAGAAAACAAGTAGTCTGACCCCTCGAAGAAGGAGGGATCAGGAAAGATGAGACAAGGGACATTTAAGGCGGGAAAGTGAAAGACTCCCTAGGCCTCGGATACCCTAATACCGTCGGGGTGGGAAAAGAACAAGAGTTGACCATGGAGGTCGACAGGAAAGAGGACGGAGAGGAGCCCGGCACAAGTTTGTGGAAGCAATGCCGGACTCAGCTGGGGTCCCGTGGTCGCCAGCCAACGTCCCACTAGATCTGAGACCCTGGGGGAGATTGAAGTAAAGTACAGTAGGCACCATGGGAACTAAAATATGGTACCATCCCCGAAATTGTTTGGAATAATTGTGGGGAATCACAGGAAATACAAAAATTAGGAAGAATGTTATCAACATCAACTTGGATTTCCGAATGGTCACTAGTCAGTTCATTCGTGGAACTTGTCCTAGATGATTGACTCTTCTGCTGTGCGGTATACAGGATCGGCATGCGATTCCTCATCCAATTGCAAGATGAAAGTTTCAATAGCAAAACCGGATCCGGTGCTGTTTGAAAACACAAGTATGAAAACGAGAAGCTGGCAACACTGTCACATGCTGCAGTGCATCGGAATGTACAGAGACAGCTCTGGCAGAGCGCCGAGTTCCTGCGACCTGCTTTTGGCCACGCTGCACGCAGATACAGCGTTGTCAGAGCCTTGTTTCTTAACACGCATTTCTGTTAAACCTATTGGCGGGACTAGGTTGTGCAACATAAACTTTTGTCGTGAATTTCGAAGAAGAACCGCATGCCGACCTCCAAGTGCGGCATTTTTTTGTTCACCCTGTATACAGTATATTGTAGCAGTGTGGTAGAGAGTTTGGGGTATCATACTTGTTACTCATACACCATGTCTTAAATAATAAGTACGTTGCTCCAAAACCTTAAAGAACTGGATCTGTGTACTTAACTGTACAAACTAATGCAGTAGGCAGAAGTTCTCTTAGCTTAGAACTTGATGTTTCAGTAACTATACATTGGTTCCTTGAAGCGCGTGTAGTTGTGTTGTGACTTACCATTATTCAGTTATGTTAATATAATAATAACAATAATAATAATAATAATAATAATAATAATAATAATAATAATAATCACACAACAGTCCGGGTCTGGTGGTTGTCAGCAAAAAAATCAAGCAAACTACCTTGATTGATTTTGCGATTCCTAACGACAAGAATCTCTAGACAAAACACATAGAAACGATCAGCAAATATACAGAGTTGGTCGACCCTATCAAAAGAAAATGACATGTAAACGGGTAAAGACCATATCTATCATCGTCTCAAGTACGGCGTGATCCCAAGTATCTTGCTCCAATGTCTCAAGTAAATAATAATAATAATAAATACAGACTAATACGAGTGAAAAGTAATAGTGTTCAGTATCGTTTGCGGGATATGCTCGCAGTGCATTAGTACCTCACGGGATGCAAGCAGAGAAATATCGATCTTCCTAACAACACGCGTTAGTTGGGTTGCAACAAACGATACTGGAAGGGGCTGCTGAATCACCCAGTGTATGCATCCCTGGCTTTTGTTATGCACAGTGGGAGTACTCACGCATCAATAACCTTTATCCAGACCAATCGTTTTGCCAATTAATACCTTTTTACATCATTATAATATTACAAGACGGACGTTTGTTTTCAGACGATTGCGGGTGAGCCTGTACAAGTCACTCTATCGCCCTCTCACTTCACATTTGTCACCACCGCACAGTGGGTCAAAATCGAAATCTAGGAGGACAAAATTATTTATTTTCATAATTAAAAAAATCAAAATTTATTACTTCTACAGCATTCTCATATCATTGCCACTCACTATTCTATGATATAAACGCATCTTAGTGTAAATGTGTCACCACTGTTCGAGCAGTCTGAATAGGAGGGAGAATGTAAGTGGCTGTGGTTTGGTTTTTTTATGGTTAGTGTGATGCTTTAAGATGGAACATGCAGCTGAAGGTATGAGCTTTGTAACGTGTTTCAGTTATTAATGGGCGCAATTGTTACGCAATTTTAGCTATAATTGCATTATATAATATTTAACTAATATTTTTAAAATGATATTTTCACTTAGATTTTTAGTATGTCGCGTCACTCTGCGTCACTTACTACTTAATGTTAAAATGTAGGTAAAGTCTTGTAGTTTACACCTGTTATAAGATTTTTTGCATCTTTTTGCAACTTACTTAGGCTAGTTATTTTACGTTTTAGAAGATGCCACGCAACCAGTTCTCACACGATTACAACTGTTTGAAGCACTGGGTTCGAAGATTATGTCAAAAGTGGAAATTTGTTAAAAGGAAATTAGGGGTAGAAAATTGTTCTGAAGAGATAACTGAATTCTCTATCCAACCCTTAGTCATAGACAATTTCTTGCATGTGTAGACGTAGCATAAAAATGGTCTTAACTGATGTTTATTATGAAGTAAACAAATTATATACAGTACGTTGCTTTCACTCTAAATTCATGATTGAAACGTAAAAATAATTTTGTCCCCCTAGATTTCGATTTAAACCCACTGTGCACCGGTCTGATGTAATGGAATTCCAGACTTGAGCACATGACGACACCACCGTGCAGACAGTACAGTCCTCGTCGAAGTATTGTGTGACGCGGAAGCCCACGTTACATAGATACGAACAGTAATAACCCCTGGCACTACAGCCCGTGAAGAGCCTAGGCCTACCAAGCGACCGCTGCCCAGCCATTTGACCTGCAGATATTGGGGTGACGCGTGATCAGCGCATCGGGTGCCCTCGGCCGTTAATCTCGGTTTTCATGATCTGTGCGCTGCCTCACCGTCAGACAGCTACTCAATTGTCCTCACGAGGCTGAGTGCACCCCGTTCCTTCCCTCACGTCAGTTTCTAAAATCCCTGACGGAGCCGGGTATCGAACCCCAACACCACCACATGGCCGGCTTAGTTGCGAACAGAACGCCATTATATTTGCCAATGACTGTACCTCAGCAGTAGCATGAGATAGCTTTGTCAATCATCTGACCGCATGGGGCAGCTGGCAACAACACAGTACTTTAGAAACTCGCCTCCAGGCTTCCTTCACTCATCTAAAACAAACGTCCGGTCTGTACATTTTGTATCTCACATGTTGGCAACAGTAACGTGACGCAAATCAGTGCACCAACGTAACAGTTGAAAAGACCTCGTGCACGTGAAAAACATGGCTGCCGTATTTGAATGAGGAAGAAATGAAAACACTGTATTTATGTAATTTAGCACTAGTTTTCAGTGTGCTAGTGATAATGGATAGTACCTTCAATTGGTTATGTCACTCAGATAATGAAACAAGGTATGTAAATCATATATTATCCAAGAGAAAAAGCCATGTTTGACTCTCGTAGATAATGTATTAAGCTGGTTGGTTGGTTTAGGGGCGGCGACAACGCGGTCATGTATAGCCCCGTGTACTTTGGGTGTGTGTAGAATCTGTCTGATAACCGGTGTAAATTGTGATGTCTGTATTAGTGTGTGTTATCGGTAATTCAGGTAACGACTGCAGACGATCAATTTCAATTAGTTCCTACTTTTGATACCAAATGCTACCGTTAATGACACCTAGCTGTGAACAGGGATACTAGATGCCACTGAAACCGGCACCTGGCGATGACCGTTGGAACTTAAAAGAGCGTTAATCAAATCGAACCTAAGAGTTTAGCTACACACAATTGTAGTTAGTGAAAGTTTCTTTTACATGCGATAAATCTATGACATGGGCCCACCGGCTATACTTCCCCTCCGAAGGAGAGCATACTGAATACTCTTAAAAATCTGACGACTTCGGCCAGGTTTGAACCCGCGATCTAGGACGTAGAAGCTCAGCATGAAATTTATGAAGCTACCAGTTAACCAAGTAGTAGAAAATGTAACTGTATCACCACTGTCGCGTGGACAAGCTAAGCTGTTTACTGTGGGTAGCAAGCTCTAGCAACTTGCAGACCAGCCTTGTTAAAACACTCACTAACCCTCCTCTTGTTCCTATTTTCTTATTCATTGTACTTCTAAAACAGCGCGCAGTACCAAGCACACTACAGTGAGATAGTAGGCGAAATGTTTAAGCGACGCTCTTCTGCGCCGCGTGTTGTATTGAAACACAAAAAAAGCTACCCCTCTTTTCAGGCTGCCTGTGTTTAGTCACTTAGAACTGCCTAGAATTAGAAGACTGTGCAACTTGGTCAGAGAGTACAACAAGATATTGGCCAATCCTCAACTCCACATTCATGATGATATAGCTGCCTCAAGCCAAGATCTCTACCTACTGTATTCAAACAGCACAGAAACTGGTTAGGAAGGTTTATGATCCAAAAGCGTGGAACAGCATAGCTCCAATGCAATGGCAGGCATTGTTCAACATTCAAAATCTGCTGGCTGGCTTTGATTTGCCCCACAAGACATGGGTAACTCTCAACAGAGTCCGCAATCACCACGGGAGATGCCGAACAATGATGTTTAAGTGGGGTATTCGATCTTCCCCAACCTGTGATTGTGGTGCAGTTAAACAGACTATGAATCATATTGTCACTGAATGTATTAGTAGGACATTCACTGGATCACACAGGAGTTTGTAATAGCCTCTATTAAAGCCATAAGATGGCTAGAAAATTTAGCCAATAATCTATGAACACCCTTTCCCTTGCATGATTGTTACAGTTGTAATGTGTTACCCATTGTATGCATGTATATTGTTTGTGTTGATCGTTACAGTTGTAATGTGTTACCTATTGTATGCATGTACATTGTTTATGCTGATTGATTGGTGTTGTACCATACGCTAATAATACAGCAATAATCATTGATACGAAATTCAACGAAAGATCGTTGACAAGGATAAATTGACATTGAAACGTCTTAAATTATTAACCTTTTGCAGAATTTCTGATTGATTAATTGGATTTTATTTCCACTGCTACACTTAGGACATGGTGCACTCTGAATAGGATACCTACCAACCATGGGAGATGTGGTGACCTTTTTCACAAATGGGGAAAGATCGACTCTCCTGAGTGCTCCTGTGGATACCCGCGTCAGACAATCAGACATATAGTCGAAGAGTGCCCTCAGAACTTGTTTTGTGGTAAACGATTTGACTTTTTGCATGCTACAGCAAATGCGATTGACTATGTTAATAATTTATCTGTAAATTTGTAAATCCTGTATATATTTTTCTTGTCTTCCAAAAGTGATGTGTAAATGCCATACGATTAATATTAATAATAGGGCTTCACTGCAACTCCAGCACGTAACCTACCCGAGGTGTCCCCTCTTAAGCCGAGCAACCCAGTGGAAGGTTGGGTAACCACTCCCAGCGGGAAGCTGGGTCGGCGAGCTGATCAGTGCTGGTGGCTCCAAGGCTCACAATCTTGGTAGTACTTTGGCCGGTGTGAAATATCACCGACCCCAATTACAGTTTTTCAACTGTCTCAAGAAAGCATGGAGGAAAATTCAGCAAAAGCTACTACCCCAGGTGGTAACCAATCCACCATCGCTTTCAGCGATGCATGCAGGCCTTCGGATTCTGGGGAGCCAGCACCAAAATGCTTGGAGGTGTCGGAGACTCCACTAAAGATCAAACACAAACATCGGAACTTCTTTGCTACCGTTAATGTGAACTCCCTTTTGAAAACTGGTAAACTTAAGCATCTCACTGATACTCTCTCCCAACATCAAATTCTTATTACGGCAGTACAAGAAACAAGATTTACAGATGAACATCCTTTTGAGTCTCAGGGGTACAGAATATTTAAAGGCAAAGTTGGTAAACGTGTTGCAAAGAACATCCCTCACCTTGGCACGGGATTCATAGTAAATATAAGAATTTTGGACTCGGTCGTAGATTTCAGTTCTCCTAACAGCCGAGTAGCAATCCTCACTTTCCGATGCACGAACAAAATGTATACTATGGTTAATGTGCATGCGCCAATTAATGAGGCAAACAAAAAAGACAGGGAAGGAACAGATGAATTTTGGGAAGAACTGGAGGATATAATGGCTAAAATTCCGGACAAACATATGATTATCTTGCTTGGTGCTTTCAATGCTCAACTTGGCCGTGAAAGAAAATTCCGAAACATTGTAGGAAGTTACCCAGCTCATTACAGAACCAACCGCAATGGAGAGAGACTTCTGGAGCTCTGTAAGGCGTTCAACATTGTTATGAAATCTACTGCTTTCAAACACCTGCCAAGAAAGCAGAAGACGTGGACTTCTCCAAATCCAAAACTTGGTGAATTCCAAATCGATCATGTCGCTATTTCACGCAAGGCACACCGAGAGATCCAGAATGTAAAAGTCTTGAGAAGTGTAAATCTTGATTCTGATCATTATCTTTCCAAAATCAAGGTTAAACTTCTTCCAAGAAATACCAGGAGGGTCTGCCGAAGAGAGATCAACAGGTTTGACACAGAGAAGCTACACCTGAATCACGAGTTTACTGAGAAGCTTGAAACTTTAGATCCACAGAATTGGGAACAACTACGAGATGGCATGGTGAGAACAGCTAAAGAGATAGTCCCGCTAACAAAAAGAAGGAAACATCTCTGGTGGACCAGTGAATGTGAAGCAGCAATAAGGCAGAGACAACTAGCATGGCAGAGATGGAACTCTAAGAAGAATTCAGATAACTGGGAGAGTTTTCTGTTAGTGAGGAAACATGCTGCAAAAACCATACGTGGGGTAAAACGTGCATACGACAAAAGTCAATTGGAAAAGATTCAACAAGACTTCAAGAAAAACAACACTCGAGATTTCTACAGAACCTTCAGACAGAATCTCACTAAATACACTCCACCTAGCCTACATTTCAAAGATCCTGAGGGAAAAACTGCCTATAATGACAAGGACAATTGCACTATCCTGGCAAATTATTTTGAGTCTCTCCTTAACTGTGAAAGCCCAGGATCCTCATTCGCATTTGAAGACAATCCAAATACAAACCCGGACTCTACACCACCAACCAAAGAAGAAATTATGCAGATTATTCAGTCACTTAAAAACAATAAGGCACCAGGCGAGGATTCAATAATCGCCGAATTATGGAAGCATGCTGGCGACGTAGCTATCGATAAACTAACGGAAATAATTAGTGAGATATGGGAAAAGGAGGAACTCCCTATTGATTGGACATCAGCTCTGCTTCACCCTCTTCACAAAAAAGGTGATAGAACGAATGTGAACAATTACCGTGGCATCTCCCTCCTTGCAATAACATACAAAATCCTTTCAAAAGCCCTTCAAACTAGAGCAGAGGAACAGTTGGATCCACAATTAGGGGAATATCAAGGGGGATTTCGGAAGGGACGATCGTGTGCCGAACAGATTTTGAACCTTAAATCTATTCTTTCATATCTGAAGCTTAGAAACAAACAGTTTGTAGTGACCTTCATTGACTTCAAAAAGGCTTATGACTCTATCGATCGACCCACCCTATTTGAAATACTGAAAGAACTGGGACTGGACAACAAAACAAGAGCAATCATTCAGAAAACCTTAACCAACACTGCGTCCAAAGTGAAATTCAGGGGAGAAATTTCAGAGCCCTTCGAAATCAAGACTGGTGTAAGACAAGGAGATGGACTATCTCCTTTGCTCTTCAACTGTGTGCTCGAAAAAGTCATCCGGCAGTGGCGAAAAGTAATGAACATTAACAAGTCTGAAAATGGAGTCAGATTGGGCTACAAAAAACAGAACCTGATAGTTGACTGCCTAGCATTCGCAGATGACCTCGCAATTTTTTCAGATTCCCTCGATGCAGCCGCAGCGCAAATTAATGAACTCCAGATTCAAGCAGCAAAAGCGGGCCTTAAGATCTCCTTTGAAAAAACAGAATTCATCACTAATATCAAGCTAGCGCCAAAAGAGCTGGATGTAGGACAGGGGAAAATCAAGCAAACGAAAGCGTTCAAATATTTGGGTGAGTGGATAGACCCCAATCTCTCTGAGAAGGCAGCTTTCGAGTCACGAATCAGGAAAATGGAAATTGCATACAATCTAACAAAGGCCATTTACAACAAGAAATCCATATCAACAAATGCCAAGTTAAGACACTACCAAACAGTCATCCGTCCAGAGGCTTTGTATGCTGCAGAGTGCCTTGCAATGCATCGCAAGGGACTAACAGAGAAGCTGGAAGTGAAAGAAAGAAAAATTCTAAGAAAAATCTTGGGTCCGGTAAAAGAAAATGGGGAATATAGGAGAAGGCACAACCACGAACTTTACACCCACGTGGAAAAAATAACTGATGCCATGAGGAAACGGAGAATTACCTTTTACTGTCATATAACAAGAATGAACCCAGCACGATTGACAAATAGAATTTTCACCTACTTCCTCAAAAAGAAAACCAAGGGAGCTTGGTTCATTGAGGTGGACAAAGATTTACAAGAAGTGGGAATAACAGGCAACGATATTTGGGAACGTGTCACACTTAAACAAAAACTAACAGCACACCGATGTTTTCAAGAAAAGCCAAAGCTTCCAACTGGCAAGAAGTGGACTGCAGAAAGGAAACAACAGCATCGAGAACTAATGCGAAAGTACTGGGAGGATGTTAAAGCTCGATGCAACAAGAAACAGTTGAAATGACGTGGTCCTTAGATGGCCGAATCGAAAGAATAATAATAATATAATAGGGCTTAAGAGCTACTTTACAGTAGCGCCCTACATACAATAAGCATTGTTAAATTTAACTCTTCTAAATCATTCTGGACCTCTTTGAACCAATTGTTCTTTGTTTTACTCTTCCAGAAGTAGCTAAATAGCCGTTTCACTAGCCTGGTTCCTGGCAGTCTGGATACATAGCAGAAAAGAATAATTCTCCTTTTCCGCATTGTATCTACAGTATTATTGATATACCGCTTCAATAGGCAATAATCTCCATTCGCGATCTACTTGGTACTTCTTGCTGATGATTGTTCTGATTTATTTATTTATTTATTTATGTATTTATTTACTTATTTATTTATTTATTTATTTATTTATTTATTTATCGTATGGCTTTTAGTGCCGGGAGTGTCCGAGGACATGTTCGGCTCGCCAGAGGCTGTAGCTGCTTCAAGCGGACACCCTTGGGGTGAGCTACAAGCTCCCTTCAATTTCAAGTAGTTCCAACTTTCGCTACCAGATGTCACTGACATCTGGTGGTGAACGTTGGAACTTTAATAGAGCGTTTCAACGAAATCTAACCTAGAAATTAAGCTTCACAGAAGTTTAGTTAGTGGAAGGATCTTTTACGTGCCATAAATCTATGGCATGAGACCGCTGGCTTTACTTCCCCTCCGAAGGAAGGCATACTGAAGGATTTGAATGCTGTTAATAAATCCGACGACTTCGGCAGGGTTTGAACCTGAGATCATGGGCACAGCAGTTCAGTATGCTACCAACTACGCCTCCGAAGCCGCTATTGTTCTGATGATTCTTCTATATGCTTTCTGCAGTTTATCAGTTGTTGATTTGGTGTTCAACTTGAAGAGGGTTTCACTAGCAGAAGTCGCATCGGGTTTAACAACGGAATTGAAATGTCTGAATTTGGCATTCATTGAGAGCGATTTCATGTTGTAGTTTGGTCAGGTAATTAGCTGTGCTGGTTTCAATTTAGATGTTCTGCTTTTATAATCTTATAATTTCCCCAAGATGAAAATGAAATTCTACAGCCTGCTTCCAGTTAACCGACCGGGTCAGGGATCGAATGAATGAAGCCCCCATCTAGCGGCGAGGATATGAACTGTGCCGGCTGCCGAAGCCTGTCGCACTCCTCTGAGGCAATGATTAAACGAATGACAGATGAAATGAAATGATAATAGAGAGTGTTGCTGGAATAAAATTGTGACAGGGAAAACCGGAGTTCCCGGAGAAAAACCTCTCTGCCTCCGTTTTGTCCAGCACAGATCTCACATGGAGTGACGGGGATTTGAACCACGGACCCAGCGGTGAGAGGCCAGCGTGCTGCCACCTAAGCCACGGAGGCTCGCAAACGACGAGTAATAAACGGAAATTGAAGTACTTTGGGCTCATCATGCGTTGCAAAAGTATATACATTTTCAACTAGTTCTGTAACGACCCACTCTCGCTGCATTTGCTTGAATAGCTTCAAAAACATTTCTATAGCCCACAAAGACCCAAACACTTCCACGCTGATATATTAATGATTCCCTGTATTACAAGTTTCACTCGAATCAATGCTACGCTTGACAAGCTGCTTATAGCCTAGTTGCATCGGCGTTGAAAATAAATGGTATTGTTTGATAATTATTTGTAACTTGAGAATCATATTTTCTTGGGGGTATTACAATGTATGGCGTGTTTCTGATATTCATCTATATAGACGTATCAATTTATATGTACTTACAAATGCACATGTTGGTTGTATCAATTAGATGTGACTGGTAAATTTCTGAATGCTTTAGTTATTTAATTTTACTTAACCTCTGGGATGTTGGTATAAAGCACTGTAATTTTCAGTACAACAGCAGGTACAGGGTAACTATACAAACAATGATATAAGATAGGAGCTGAAATGAACAGCGCTCTGCCATATAATGTTCTTTTGTCAAAATAAATACCCCAGAGGAGTCCTTTCCGCTTTGTAATCGTTGACTAAGAGTGGATCACTACCACATGCTTGTGTGGGTCTTCTCTTGGAGCGATGGCTAACTAAAGTATTTCTCCCATACAGAACCTGCCTTTGAGGGCCGAATTCTTTGTAAGGAAATCTAATATGAAAGGGATTGCGTTTGTGGCTCAAGCACTGAGGAAATGAATTACAATGCAGCCCATGGAATGGCAGAAAGTGTAGCCATCCTTCACGATGCGATACTGAAACCCTGGTGTATCTAGTCTACATTTACTCAGATATATACATCAGTAGTATGTGATTTAAGGAGGACATCGTGTAAGAAATTTGTCTCCTAGAAAAAGTGAAGTACGAAGTATTAGAAGCATTTTTCAGTATTGCAGAATTCTATTAAAGAAAACTTTCCAGTCGATGAACACAAATTAAGCTCAATTACATTAGGCGGGATTTATACACCCTAATCTAGCGGCTTCGGTGGCGTAGTTGGTTGCATGCCGAACTGTTGTGCCCATGATCGCGGGTTCAAACCCTGCCGAAGTCGTCGGATTTTTTAAGAGCGTTAAAATCCTTCATTATGCCTTCCTTCGGAGAGGAAGTAAAGCCATCGGTCCCATGTCATAGATTTGAAAATGAAAAACCACAGCCTGCTTCCAGTCCACCGACCGGGTCAGGGAATGGGATGAATGAATCCCCCATCTAACGGCGAGGATATGAACTGTGCCGGCTGCCGAAGCCTGTCGCACTCTCCTGGGGCAATGATTAAATGAATGACAGATGAAATGAAATGATAGTGGAGAGTCTTGCTGGAATGAAATTGGTGACAGGGAAAACCGGAGTACCCGCAGAAAAACCTGTCTGCCTACACTTTGTCCCACACAAATCTCACAGAGAGTGACCGGGATTTGAACCACGGCCCCAGCGGTGAGAGGCTGGCGTGCTGCCGCCTAAGCCATGGAGAATCTCCATGCCATAGATTTATGGCATGTAAAAGAACCTTCCACTAACTAAACTTGTGTGAAGGTAAATTTCTAGGTTAGATTTCATTGAAACGCTCTGACAAAGTTCCAATGTTAACCTCTAAATGTCAGTGACATCTGGTAGCGAGGAAGTAATTGAAATTGAACGGATCTTGTAGCTCTCCCCATGGGTGTCCGCTTGAAGCAACTACACCCTCTGCTGAGCCGGACATGTCCTCGGACACTCCCGGCACTAAAAGCCATACGGTAAATAAATACCCTAATCTAACAGAAATATTATACAACATAATTATCACAAAATAACATGCCATTTTGTACAAACATGAGGAGGGTGGGTCCTTAATTGGATGCCAAGCGATCATCATCAGATCCTGGTCTTAGATAACGTACGATGTTTATGCATTACACTTATGCACAAATACAGGTGTTTCGAAAAAAGTGTCCGATATTGCAACAGGGGTTGGGATTGGTCGAAACGAGAAGAAATGTTCCTATAAACATACAGTGTGTCCGGAAACAAATACCCGTTGAGATATGAGCCACTTTAGCCGCGTGTTCGGTGGTGCAGGCCTCCTTCCGTTGAAGGTCTTTGCATGAGTCGGATGTTCAGTCATAGTATGCGGTTGTGCTGACAGTGCAGTGCGGTACCCATACCAGACTGACGGTCCCGTGCTGTGTGGACGATGTAAAGAGTGCGATGGAGTATTCCTCGAGGGAAATGGCAAACATGGCTTTTTGCTATGGGTTAGTAAACGGTAGTAGCATGGCCTCTCCATTCGCCGGACCTTAATCCGTTGGATTTCTGGCTATGGCAATATTTAAAGTCATTGGTGTATGCCACACCCATCGACAGTGTGTAGATGTTACAAGGGCGTGTGCCAACATCCGCGAGCAGCAGGCGTGATTGGACGAGTTCGGGATTCCTTGTGAAGAAGAGCCGAAGGACGTGGTAACCATGTGGAGCATCTGTTGTAACGTGTAGATGGTATCCGCGGACAGGCCGGCTGAAACCATCACAGCTCCTGGTTGGTGGTGTGGATAGATGTTTGCCCAATGCGTGTTGTGATAAACGTGTGTGACAGTCAAGTGTTCATTAGAAGTAGCTGGTAGGAAAACGTCCATTGTCTGTAGTGTAAATACACAACACAAGTAAAATGGCTCATACAGTATCTCAACAGGTATTTTTTCCGGACATATGATTATTGGAACAGTTCTTCTCGTTTTGACCAATCCCAACCCCTCCTGTAGTATCTGACTCATTTTTCGGAACACCCTGTATATACCAGGTGAATCAGCTGCCCCTAATAGTATTGTTTTATGCAGTCCAACGAACGCGTGTATGGTACAGGCCGGACGCTTGTTTTAGACGAGTGAAAAATATGGAAGCTTGGAGGCGAGTTACTACAGTACCTGTGTTGTTATCAGCTGCCCAAATCAGTCCAATGATTGACAATGCCGTTTCACACTACTGCTGAAGTACAGTCATTGGCAAATATAATGACGTTCTGTTCGTAACTACGTAACGTGTACTTCCGCGTCACATAATACTTCGACGTGGACTGTACTGTCTGCTCAAGTCTGGAATTCCATTACATCAGATCGGTGGGGACAAGTGTGAAGCGATAGTGTGAGAGAGTGAGTGTGTGCAGGCTCACCCGCAGGCTTCAAGGTCAAGGGCAAACGTCTAAAACAAACGTCCGGCCTGTACTAATGCACTGCAAGCATTTCCCGCAAGCAATACAGTACACTATTACAGTATATGTCCCACGTAATAGTCTGTAGTCACTTGGAGGGAAAACTAATAGAGTTAACGTTCGATTAATTTAAAATTGTATTTACCGAACATCGCAAATTACGAGTTCTAATTTTAAAAAAATAATAATACCTAAAGTCTATCCAATTATTTTATCCCAGTTCGGCCCTACTCACTTCTTCTGCCTTGGAGAATCGCCAAGGTAGTAGCACCATGAGTCCAAGCAACCATTATTACAGTCAAGCTGTCCGGCGCGCAAGATAGCAAACCTCATTAGAGCGAAGGGGCTATTTAACATGTATATTATTAGGATACAAGAGTGGCGTGAGAAGTCGGAAACTCGCAGCGGCTACGATAAATGGCCCCCAGCAGTGCGAACCCTCCACATGTTTTGTTGCGCGCAGAGTTTGCTGTTCTTGTCAGCCACTTAATAAGGCTTCACCACTTCTTATGGGCAACAACTTACTGTTAGGTAAATATTTACTCAGTCAGTTGTTTGGAGAAAAAAATAGCTTCATTATACTCGCTTTAAGGGTGACAGAGTAATTGAGTACTGACCCCCATAGCCAATCTCCCCCACCGTAGCGGAGTGTACTTAGGCTTGCTCCACGACTGAACTGGGAGACCTGAGGTTCTAATACCGGGTCTGACATTGGCCACACTGAGTGTGGTTTTACCTGGATGTTTTGTGCTCAGTCTAGGCAAAGGCTCGGACGGTATAAAAATTATAGTCCAGGGCCACTTACTCCTTACATTCTAGCTATTGCTGAATCATTTAGGCACTTCGATATCGTATTTATCAATTAATTATCAATTTATAAATAAATTTATTTCATAACCATACGGGATGCAAGCAGAGAATTATCGACCATCCTGATAACACGCGTTAATTGGGCTGCATAATACAATATTATTAGGGGCAGCTGATTCACCTAGTATATATTAAAAGTTTAAATTACACGCCAATCAATGCTAAACCATTTTTATGTGTAACATCTTTCCGCGCGGTTGCTGGATAGTTTTGTTGGAGTGATTTTGAAAATTGGGGACGGAAGTGCATCGGAACGATCGAGCTGGCAGTGGTGGATCCAACGGAAGTATGCACTGCCCGCACGATCGATCAAACGGAAGTGTACTAGCTGGTAGTGGTGGACAACGGAAGTATGCACTGCCCGCTCGATCAATCGGACGGAAGTGTACTAGCTGACAGTGGTGGAAAACGGAAGTATGCACTGCCCGCTAGATCGATCGATCCAGCTACCAGATTATCATTTTAAACGATATTTATCATATCAATATGACTCATTTTAACAGAATCCATATGAAATTACGTGTTGGTCTGTGAATGAAGAGGACCTATTTATAAGGAATTTAAGGTTATAAGCGGTGTCCCGTCTATTAATCTAGTTGATCCATATCGTATTCTTTATTTAGACTAGTGCTGGTGGAAGCTACAAATCATCTAATAAAATGAGTTCCGCATTATAAACTACAATATCTGTAAAACACTCCCTTTTACAATAAGAATTGAAAATGTGTGTATTGGAAACAAGGCAGTGTGTGCTCTGTGGCGCGAGAATATTATGGTAATACAGTAGACAGTGCATTTAGCAGGCACTGGTTTGACGAGCACAGTGGAAAATGTTTCACCGACTTTCATTTGTCATTGAGCAGTTTATGAAGCTACACGTTCAAGGTTGAACATCACATGGGGTAGGACAAAGACGACAAATGACAATTAAGTAAGCGGCATTATTGTCAAGCTATGGTTGAGTAGGCTAGTCAAATATTAAATGCATAACAGAATGTTGTTATATGAGTGGAATAAAAGCTGAGACTAGGTCATTTCATGATTGTAGGAAACCATGTTTTGATTGTTTACGACGAACTGTATGAGAGCCTTGAGAATAATGAACGTTATAGTTACTGAGGAATGTGCTCACAGTATTTGAGAGTACTGTCGACGTTGTGTGTCACTTTGTTATTATGAATTATTAATGTAAAAGGAAGGAAGGAAGCTTGTAGTTTTGCGTGTCCGTTAATCTCACGATCTTGATCCACGGTACCTCCCTTTTACGTGGAATGTGAACCACAGGACATGGCATTTCAATTCGAAAATCTTACATGTATTGACCGGGAATCAAAACCGGTCTACCTTGGTGAGAGACTAACAGCTTGACCACTGCGCCACAAGTGTGACAGTAGCATACCTCCAATTCAATCTATACATTCATCATAGTACCAGTATGAAAATGGAGTGTAAATTAACATTTTAAGAATGTCCAAGCTGTGTAGTATACGAGCAGGATAACATGTCAGTTGTTACACATCATATGCGACTACTGTAAGGCTCGTATCTTTTTTAAATAGATTGTACATGTTTCGACCTGACATTGAGGTCTTCATCAGCTCAAATTAAATGAAACCAATTAAGAATTAAAATAAAATAATAATGATGTACTTAAATCTAAATTTGAAGTGCAATGTTTATGATAAAATTTGTAATAAAAATGAAATCAAGTACGGTAATAAAATGGATATCAATAATAAAATAAAATAAAATTTAATAATAATTTTTCAAAATGCAGTTAGAAAAATAAGAAAGTTTAATGGCGAGTGTAAATAGATATTAAACTTTATATTAAAAATTCAAAATATAGACAAAAATAATAATTTAGAAAATCAAGTGCCGAATATCAACAAATAACTACAGCTCAGCGCTTGAATGAGTAAGGTAACTCTTCTTCAAATATGGAGTTTGAATTTTGATTGGGTGCCAACCAGTTATTGCGTCGTATGAATTAACCGTGTTGTGTAGATGGAGAATTCAGTATAATTCATATAAGAAATTGAGTGAATGCCCATATATACATATATATGTGGATAGGTGGCAATTCGAATTCATCCAAACGTGGAACAATGAAAACGGGATATTTGTGGTAGAATTATGGCATCGATAGCTCCCCGTACATATCAAATAGTGTACGGTTATGTATGTATCTTCTTTAACGTAACTGTCATATATAAATTCTTCCTGTAGTATGTAATGTATTATTTATAAACTATATCTTGCCATTTGTGTTCATTATGCTAGCACTGATACCACTACTTAATACTGAAATGAGTTACTTTTCTGATTGCAGGATGGAATCACCTTCCGACTGGTCCACTGTTTACCACCATCCGGTGAGTAGGCCTAGTGGGTTTATTTGCAACTGAAGCTATTATTGGAAGGATGAGCCCGTGGCTTTAAGTTAGGAACCAGCCCGAGGAGTACATGGAAATATAAGGTGCGTTCAAAAAGTAACGAGCCGGAGGCTGGAATGCGCAAACTTGTGACTACATCGGCTAATCGTGGCGTGTGTAACGAGGTGTGATTCCAACCAGAGCGTGGAAGGTCACAGCCCGTCGCTAGAGGGCACGCGTGCACGTCACGTGATGATACAAAGCGAGCAGCAGCATGCATCAATCGTCCAACGCTGCCAGTCGCATTGCAAACAGTGACATGGAGGCGTCAACCGAAGAGCAAAGAGGTGTTGTTCGGTTTCTGACAGCGGAAGGAGTAGGGGGAACGGACATTCATCGCCGAATGTCACAAGTGTACGGCGAACAATGCATGTCCCTTGCAAGGGTCAAGGCGTGGCACAAGCGCTTCAGGGAAGGACGGGTGTCGTTAGCCGATGATGCCCGGTCTGGGGCACCCCACTGCATTACCGATGACAACATCCAGCTGGTTGATGCACTCATTACCCAGGACCGCCGAGTGACAGTGAACGCCATAGCCGCTGTGGTCGCTCCACGACAATGCACGACGTCATACGGCCAACACAGTCGCGGCACTACTGCATAAATTCAAATGGAAGGTTCTCGGCCACCCTCCATACAGTCCAGACCTCTCTCCCTGTGATTACGCCATGTTTGGTCCCCTGAAAAGGGATCTGTGGGGCCAACGGTTCACCTCGGATGCCGACGTCCAGCTGTACGTGCGGAACTGGTTCACATCGCAGCACAGGGAATTTTATGAGACAGCCATTCACCGCCTCGTGTCACAGTGGGACAAGTGACTCAACAGCCAGGGCCAATACTTCTTACATACAGGTACTGGTTTCTGTAATTATGCCTCCGGCTCGTTACTTTTTGAACGCACCTTATACATTTCCAGGATAACTGAGGTAAGAATTGAACTGTCTCTACTCCGTTATCCTCAAGAAGCTGTTACAGCACTCGAACCGGAGGGCTTCACCCAGAATGCTAGTCACGATATCATGAGGTGGGCCCTGTTCCCTTCTAATCCTCGGAATTCTCTATCTAGGATTAATCCTGCGAATTCTAGCTCTGAAAGTGACTATCTAAGCCAGTCCAGTGCTGAACTGACCACGAATCAATTAACAATTTACAACTGAAACGTCTACCGTTGTGGTGGGGATAAGATACAGTTCGGCTCTGCCTTGAGCTTGCCCGGTGACCGCACTCTTCACGCTGGTCTTGGCAGTGCTCTGGAGAACAACCAGTGGTCTCACCTGAAAATTGGCTCGCGCTATTAAGGATACTATTGGATAGGTCAGGATTTTAGCTTCCTCTGCATTGAGGAGTGCACTACCCAATCAACACACAGCCTGGGTGAAACAAACGAATTACTTTTTCTCTGAAGATTAATTGATAGGGTAGCATAAAAAGAGGTTGGAACTCGACACTCATTAAATTACATTTACTGGTGATATATTTTTAATTTTAAATATAATAAATCAGGGTTCTGGAAAATAATGTGATTTGGATTTATTATTAGTGCTCAACCGCGAAAAGCTGGGTAGAGAGGAAAAGAATGATAGTGAAAATGGAAATGAAAAATGAAAATTTAAAAATGAAAAATGAAAAGTCAAAATGAAAATTAAATAGAAAAAGAAAAAGGAAAATAATAGGAAAAGAAAAAGAAAAAGATTAAGAAAAGAAAACGGTAAGGATAAAGAAAAAAATAGAAAAAGAAGAAGAAAATGAAAATTAATTAGAAGAAACTGAAGACGAAGAAAAAGAAGTAGTAAACAAAATGAAGAAGTAAAAGAGAAAGGTAAAGAAAAAAGAAAGAAAATTAAAATCAAGAAGAGAATGAAATTTAAATAAATACAAGAAACAAGACGCAAATGAAAAGGAAAGAGAAGAAAAAGGAAAATTACGGGAAACGAAAATTTAAATGAAAAGATACATGAATGAATGAATGAATGAATGAAAGAGAAAAAGAAAGAAAGAAAGATGAAAAAACGTACAGGTTTTGCACCAGCAAGTAACGTGTGTGTCAAATCTGACAAATACCTGTTACATTTTAGGTAGATTTCTTTAGAAAGCTAACTATTGCAATGGGTACCATGTTTCGACTTCCGGAAGATTTTAACATATCTCCGCGTTTCACATCCCCTAGACCCCAAAACCACCGTCAGTTCAAAAGTTTATATATAATTTATGTATATATGTATATACGTATGTATCTATCTATACGTATATATATCACTTTCTTGTGGACACGATAAATACCGCAACTTTGCACCAATCACTTTGAAATTTTTACATAATATGTATCCCTATAAAATCTCGGTCGAGTTGGTTAATGGATACAATCGGTCGACGGGGATGGAAATGGGGGGCTTTTTTTGAAAAAGTGAAATATCGCTATAACACTCTTAATATTTGAAATATCGAATCCATTCAAAGTTCATACTATGTGTCGGATAAGGCTCAACAATTTATGTTTGAAACGTCTTTTGATAGCACCAACCATTGACCAAATGGGTGGGAAAAAGTGGGTTTTTCGGGAAACATTGATCATATCTCTCTTAATAGGCACAATATCAAAACCGTACAAAATGGACAATATTCCCCTCATATTTACCTAAAACTTTTGTCTGAAAGAATTTTTGATATGACCCACCATTACTCCAAGGGATGAGAAAAATGATTTTTGAATTATAAGAAAATGCCAAGAGCCATCAGAAGTTGCCATGAAAACACTACTAAATTGATGAGGGATGAGCCATCAGACGTTGCCATGACAACGCACTTGCACGAGATCACATTCAGTTTTCTATCTGACTAAGTGTGAAGCGGCTTCGGTGACTTAACTGGCAGCATGCTGAACTTCTATGCCCAAGGTCGCGGGCTCAAAGCCGGCCGAAGTCTTCGGATTTTCTAAGAGCGCTAAAAATCCCTCAATATGCTTTCCTTTGCAGGGGAAGTTCCAACGTTCGTTGCGAGTTGTGGTGGCATCTAGCGGCCAAGTTCACAGCTAGGTGTCGTTGACGGTAGTATTTGTTAGCAACATTAGGAACTACTGCTTGAAATTGACCGTCTGCAGTCCTTACCTCAATTACAGACTAATACAGCCATCGCAATTCGCACCGTTTATCAGACAGATTCTACACTCACCCTAAGTACACGGGGTTACATGACCACGTTGTCACAGCCCCTAAACTGAGGAACCAACCAAAATCTCTGCGGGAGATAAAATTTTGCGGTAACAAGTAACAGACCGTAAGATACTGTAGTTACACATCAGTGTCGAAACCTTGCATAAGGACAGTGTGACCACAAGTATAAAAATGGACCCCAAATGACAAGAAGGTTACCGTCCCCTTAGGACAATAAAATGTTTAATATATGCATAAAATGACGAAAAACAAAGTTAATTAAGCTCCGATTATAAAATACTTTCTCGCAATAAATGAGGTCTGATCCTTCTACGAAAACCTGCCTATTCTGCCTATTTTCGCCTATCCCCAGGCTTGCCCGGTGAAATCTACATCCGCCTTCCGGCGTGACGAGAGGACTTTTTTAAATTAAGGAGGATTAATAAAGAAAGTGATTTTATTTTAAACATCTAACCATAGAAATTTGTCTGATTATCTTTGATATTTTAGTCTCTGTAGTACTGCATGTATTTCTGCTTAGGTCAAGGATTAGGAAGGAAACGATCGTGGCCTTCAGTTAGAAATCATCCTTGTGTTTACCTGGAGTAAAATTGGGAAACCACGGAAAAACCCTTCCAGAATGTCTTAGGTGGAAGCGAACCCACCCATTCTATATATCGCCTCACGAGGCTCAGTCCACCCCGTTCTAGTCCTCAGACCAGGATTTAATTTCATGGCTGAGCCGGGAATCGGACCTGGATCCCCGGGATGGCTGGCAAGCAGTCTAGCCGCTAAACCCCTACCACCACAAGAGGAGTAGATAGGAATCAAACTTACTACTAAAGAATATATCCTGTCATAGCCTATTGTGACAGATCTTGGATCTGCACAGGCACTCCTCATCATTATTTATTGTCATGTACGGTTGTATCTTATGTTAATTTAATCGGAAGGTGTCTAGTTGTAGTGGAAGTTAGTAACCAGGCTGTTGCCTGATGGCCTTGTGTTCTTTATGAAGCGAAACCTACTGAGGAGCGACACTGTATAACGTCGTACTAACGCATTGTTTAGAAACTGAATAAGATCTAGGTGGCGGTGACTAGATATATACACGCTTTGGTAAAAATTACTTAATTATATTATTGTTTGGTATTGAATGGATGCTGCTGTTATAAAAATACGACGAGATTCTGCATGTCCTAGTGAATGTAATTATTTATAGAGAAGATTCATATTTTTAAATAACGGAGAAGTATTCGTGAAATGATCATTTATAAGATGAACCAGATATGTCGCAAGTTTGCGGAAAATAAAGAACACCTGAATATACGTTATACCCCAACACCAACCACAAAGTGACGCCGCATTACGTGGGGCCCGATTTATGGCAATTCACCAAGGTAGGATCTCGAAAATGCACATGATAGGTAATATAATTAAGATAGATACTAATGTTATGAGTGAATTTTGGGGGAATGTCAGAGATTGTACTATGATCACGTACTATTCAGCGTGAAGTTAAAATGGAATCTGGAGATAAACGAATGCCTGTACGTGACGAGGGGGAGATGACGGAAAGGTCCAATAGCGAAGAGAATGTGGTCTCGTATGAAAGTATAGAGGGGGTTAACCCTGACTGGCTCCAATTACTAATGAATAAAATGGAGGATATGAATATGAATACCAACACTAAAATTGAGGAAATGAATAATAATACCAACACTAAAATTGAGGAGATGAATAATAAGATTAACTGTAGAATTGACGAAATAGATCACAGTATTAGGAAAGTGGAAAACATGGTAGATGGGTTGAATGATAAACTGGGAAATAGGAGGAGAAATTAGATTCAGAGTTTGAGAAGATAAGAGTGGAAAAGGAAGTAAATAAGACTACTCTACAGACGCAGATAGATAAGATTCAAAAATAGTATGGTGATTACAGTCACAAGATTGAGATTTTGGAAAATAGGATAGGTGTACAATGTGAAGCGCTAGAAATTACTTTAAAGCAGAGGATGGATAGGGTGGACAGCGTGGTAGAGAAGAATACAAAGGAATGCTTTAGTAGAATAGAGGGAATGGAAGGAAGATTTAATCAAGTAACAGAACTGAAGAAGAAACAAGATATTGTATTACAGAAAATGGACGAAAATAAGAAAGAAATAAACGAAGAATCTGGGAGGATAAAGAAGAAAATGGAAGTAATAGTAGAAAAGAAAGTTTTGAATAGCCAGAGAAACCATGATAATAGGCAAGGAAATGATTCAAGAAATGGGGGTCATGAGAAAGCAGATGCTATTGGAGAAACTGAAGAAGAGAAAGGAGAAGCAGATGAGGTTGGTCATGAGGAGGACAGTAGCAGTCAAGAAAGAGAGGCTAAAGATGAGGGTAAAAGTGCTAGAGTGAGTCATGGAGAAGACGACATACTGGGAAAAGATAAGGTGAAGAAACGTTCGAGAAGGAAGATGGGGATGAAAAGGATGAGATGTAAGACGAGGAGAAAGGAGTTGTTGAATAGTATGAGACAGACGAGAAAATTGAGGAAAGGAAGGAGAGAGGAAAGATGGAGATGGAAGATGAGGTGTACAAGGTACGGAATGACATGGCGGATGAAGAAAAAGACGAGATGGAAGGCAGGAGAAGGAGGAGGAATGCTAAGAGATGAACAGAAGAAAACAAAGAAGCTGATAAAGGAAAAGAAGAAAAAAGGGACAAAGAGAAAGAGGAAAGAAAAGAACAGAAGAAAAGAACTGTTGAGTAAGATAAGGCAAGTGAAGAAAATAAGGATGAGAATGAATCTCGAAAAGGCAGGATCTAGGAGAATTCGCCAACAAAAGAAAGGTATTCCTGATGAATTTAGCGTGGGTGATAAAGATTTGCTCAAGATTCCATTTCCGTCATTCGCTGAAGATAAACAGATATCTATCTTTTTCTGGCTCTATTATGGCCCGTTCTCAATTGAGAGACGTGTCGGTAAATGTGCATATTCTTTAATGAAATCAGATGGTACTATATTGGGTACATATAATATTTTTAATTTGAAGTAATATATATCGTAGGATCGCTGCATTAAATGTTCTGTAATGGTACATTGCCGAGCATACCTTGTCACATATAAACTGTTATACGATGAATTCATTGTGCTGCTGGACTGTGAAGTTCTAATTTGGGCGTATTGAATCAAGTGCATGAAATTAAGGAAGGATATCAACAATATATCTACGTGTATAAATGGGTGGAACAGTGTATATGGACACAATATACTTGTTCATATTGAAGACTTTGTCAACAGCAATGCTTTCCGCTTCTTGGAGATGTATCGTAATAGGTATTGTACCTTCAATGATATTCAAGGAAATGCTTCTGTTGCAGTTGTTGGAGTTTTGGAATTTCTTCGCATCACTGGAATGTGTGTTTTTGACTATGCCATATACTTCCAAGGAGTTAATGAGGCATCCTTGGGTGTTGCTGAACTGTGTATTATGGCTATGATGAATGAGGGGATCTCAGAAGAAGACGCTTAAGAGAAGATTTGGATGGGTGAGTCCAAGGGTATTCTTGTGAATGACAGACATGGAGGAGATGTGACGGGATATAAGGTTCACTAGGCCAAGAATCATGCACTTATCCAGGAATTTAAGGAGATTGTCAAAACAATCAGGCCCTGTGTTATCATTGGTGCTATCGCAATTGGAGGTGTGGTCGAACCAGACGTTATTGGTGTTTAGATACCAAGAATAAAAGGCATATCGTGTTTGCCCTAAATAACTATAATTACAACGCTGTGTGTTGCCTGGACTCTTTCCAAGAAGAAAGTGAAATGATGTATTTGTATATTGTTATTATGTTTAGTTTGCGTTGTCTGCACCCCCTTAGGCGTTGTCTTACGACAACGTCACGGTACCCTGCGCGTCTCACCATTTGTTCTGCTTTTATGTACCCTGCACCATTTACTATTTGTTCTACTTTTGTGTAGAGCTGTTGTTGTGAAAGGGCTGAATGGCGTTACCGGTGTCTACTGAGTTTAACCCGGCACCTGTCCCCCATTTGTTCTACTTTTATGTTGAGCTCATTCCACTCCTACCCTTAATTCTACTTTTGTGTGGAACTACCCCCTCCGAGCCTCTTGCATTTGTTCTACTTTTGTGTGGAACTCGTGTTTAAAGTGTTTGGTGTTTTATTAAGTACTGCGGGCACGTTTAGAGAGCAATTGACATACAGGGGAACTGTTGGGAGGAATACTCACCTAGCTTACATTAATGTGGCTTAGTAGGCCGCACGCTTGCTGTGCACCGCCTCTTGCTGGGCAGCGTTCGGTGGAGATCTTAAGCTAGGTTCTAATCTAAAGGGACGGGCTTCTTAATCTAAGCGAAATAAAGAGGTAATCATTTGACTGTTCAAATAGGGGGTTTATTGCGTAATAGTGGCAATGACAAGAGGGGAGGATGGAAATAATAAACTAGGGGGGAAAAGGAGTCTAGCAGACACGTATTCACTCACCCCACCGTTGATACCGGTCTTCTATGATGTTGGTGGCGTTGGGACTCGATATGGGGCAGCGCCCCATATCGGTCCGGCGTAGCACAACTCCGATAGAGTGTAAGACTGTATCAGCGTCCAAGTAAGAGAGCCGTCAAGTTAGAGACCGCGGCGCGTGTTCGTACCTCTATTTATAGGCAAAATGTGCGTTGTCAGTCCACTCAGCGGTATCTTTGGCGTGTAATGTCCGCTGTGTCCTGTCTAACTGCTTGCTGTTGGACCTTAGGACTATGACCTACGGCTCGCTTCGCAGTCGTGTTGCCATGTTGTTATTCCCGTCTTTTACGTAGTTACTTTTAATTATCTTTTGTGTAGGTATAGGCTCAGTCCTTTTATAAAGGGCTGGGGCTGGAACAGTATATAAGTTGTAACGTCTTGGATGAGGAGTGTCCTCGTATTAGCTTCAGTATCGTTTTCTCTTATTAATTTTCGTTCAACCATATGGGGGCGTCCTGTGACAGATCTTGGATCTGCGCAGACACTCCACATCTTTTAGGTAGATTTCATTAGAAAGCTAACTATTGCAATGGGTACCATGTTTCGACTTCCGGAAAATTTCGACATATCTTCACGTTTCACATCCCCTAGACCCCAAAACCACCGTCAGTTAAAAAGTTTATATATAATTTATGTATATATATATATCACTTTCTTGTGGACACGATAACTACCGCAATTTTGCACTAATCAATTTGAATTTTTTACATAATATGTATCCCTATAATATCTCGGTCAAGTTCGTTAACGGGTACAATCGGTCGACGGGGGTGAAAATGGGGGGCTTCTTTCGAAAAAGTGAAATATCGCTATAACTCTCTTAATATTTGAAATATTGAATCCATTCAAAGGTCATACTATGTGTCGAATAAGTCCCAAAAATTTATGTTTGAAGAGTTTTTTGATAGCACCAACCATTGATCAAAGGGGTGGGAAAAAGCGGCTTTTTCAGGAAACATTAATCATATCTCTCTTAATAGGCACAATATCAAAACCGTACAAAATGGGCAGTATTTCCCTAATAATTACCTAAAACTTTTGTCTGAAAGAATTTTTAATATGACCCACCACTACGCCAAGGGATGAGAAAAATGATTTCGGAATTATAAGAAAATGCCAATAGCTATCGGAGGTTGCCATGACAACACTACTAAATTGATGAGGGATGTGCCATCAGACGTTGCCATGACAACGCACTTGCACGCGATCACATTTAGTTTTCCATCTGACTAAGTGAGATGCGGCCTCGGTGACGTAACTGGTAGTATGCTGAACTTCTATGCAAAAGTTCGCGGGTTCAAAGCCGGCCGAAATCGTCGGATGTTCTAAGAGCTCTAAAAATCCCTCAGTATGCTTTCCTTTGGAGGGGAAGATCCAAAGCTCGTTGCGAGTTGCGGTGGCATCTCGTAGCCAATTTAAGAGCTAGGTGTCGTTGACGGTAGTATCCGGTAGCAACATTAGAAACTACTGCGTGAAATTGACCGTCTGCAGTCCTTACCTGAATTACAGAGTAATACAACCATCACAATTCACACTGTTTATCAGACAGATTCTACACTCACCCAAAGTACACGGGGTTACAGACCGCGTTGTCGCAGCCCCTAAACTGAGGAACCAACCAAAATCTCTGCGGGAGATATAATTTGGGTGAAAAAGTAACAGACCGTTAGATAGTTACACATCAGTGTCGAAACCTTGCATAAGGACAGTGTGACCACAAGTACAACAAGAAGTTCCGTGAAGAACTATACAGCCTACTTTTCATGCCAATGATTATTCTATAGTATATGAACCTATCTAGAATAATGACGAAATTAAGTTGGTAATATCGAAATATCTAATTAGTTCAAAATATACCTGGTATAATGTGGCTTAATAGAGCACTAGAGTTGGCAGCCCTGGTGACTGAATATATTCTTAGTTCCATCTCTTAAGGTACAGAATACAAAATTTGGTTGAAGTCCAATGGACGTTACATGCAGTTAGACACTGGATCTATCAGCACGCGTAAAAGCATGTTGCCAACAATACCATGCGTGTGCTGGTCAGAAATAATCTGAAATATTATTATATCTTGTTGTGCGAATTTTGGATGAAATCCATTTGTTAGTATAGTACCCGATACCTAGTTGAGGCTATCGGCTACGCCAGCTGACATTAAGCCGTAGTTGAGATTTATGGGAAAAATTGTAAAGATAGCGCTCAAATCGAGTAGAGGAGAATATTAGAAAATGACGTAGAAGGCCAAGGATCAAGAAGGCATTGCCAGTCAAGTAGATGGAATTATGGGAGGAATATTAAAGTTTTTTTTAAGATCTTTATGGAACAGTATATTTAATCATCTCAGAAGAGAAGAGATATCAAGCATTATATATGTTAATAACTTGAAGAAAGACAGATAATCCCTTAAGTTATTGTATAACTTAATAGCCGAGATGAAGGTGGTCGAGATTATATTCGTGACGCATGACAGCAGAAAGTGGGAGAGAGTCACGTGACCGCGCCAGGCAGGAGCTGGTCATTGCAGTTTAGAGACATCAGTCGAGTTCAGCCAGCGAGCTGAAGTGGTACACATGAGCAGAGCGTACGGTGAAGTCGAGCGGTGAACAGCATTTGTTACGTAAAGCGAAGGCCACAGTATTACTTAACCCAGCAGAGAGCAGGAAGTAGGTCATTGGGACAAGGCGAGCAACGCAGGGCGGACGGCGAGAAGACCGGTTAAGAGGCAGGCTGTAGGGACCGTGTACGGAGGAGAAAAGCCGGACTTCAGAACAGCATTGTAATACGAGTTGGAGAACTTTATTTTGAGCTGCATTTTATAACGCAGACCAGTATAGCAAAGCGGCATGGCGAGGCCGGCTTTAAGCATAGTTCATTCTGGAACAAAGCAGTAGATCCGAGCGGGCTAGTTCCGACTTTTATACGCAAGCAACATTAAAGAAGCTGAACTTCTTTTCAACATTCAGTTACAACATTGAGTTGGGACTTGTATTCAGTAATAGAATTGTGCAGGCAGATAGTTACAATATACTGCAATTATGAACTTAGACATTCAAGTTACATTACGACTATGCATTTCATAACGGAATATATAGAGCGACCATGGGGTCCAAACAACATTACCGCTTTTAAGCAAACGAACTGTTACAATTATATGCACTTATGAACATTGGCATGTGCAATGATAGAATTCGTTTTCATGATTTATCACAAAATACCGAGTACGAACACAGCTACAGGGTGTTTCAAAAACTTATACACTCTCATAAATAAAATTTATTTTCTACAAGTGAGACTTAACCGCTGTGGAGATTGAACTTTTAACTAGCAAACCGAACATTGTAGGAGACAGTGGCGTAACATAGAAGAAGAATATGGGGTACGCTGCTTTTATGAACTTTTACGTAAGGATTTGGACAGTATCCATTATGGATAACATGCAGTTCATCATGTCGGAGTAAACGAAGACAGAGACGTGATGGCACCACGGAGCGATGGATTCGATTCCTGAAGAAGAGGAGGTCTAACAGCTAATTCACTTGGGATATGGAGGCGATCGTTATTGCGTGGGTGAAACGATATTCACGTCGATCTTTCGAGAAATTTATTACACACAAGAATAATCGACGATCTTTGAAATATAATAACAGCTGATATGAGAAGGTACTGTAAGAGTTATGACTTTCTAATATGATATTTTCATGAGCACTGGGCATACATGTATATATTTTTCTAGTAGGAGTTCTCCAATTATTTAGACATGGCTTAAACATTATTTGCTCCGAGTATTGCTAGAATATGGCGTTACCATATGATATGGCAGGCACCATTATACGAAATTCTCACCATTGGTTGGTTTTATTAAGCAGATGTTGGGTCTTTTAGAAATTTTCCAGTAAGGATAGTTTTTCCTGGATAGTTAATTTTTTTTGTGACGAGTATTTCGAACTCGTGATCTGCAATTGGATTATTTAAATCACTTCGTCAGTTCATTGCATACTAGCGAGTGTGTATTATTCATCAGTAGGGATGTTTTCAATTGGATTGTTTGGAGATATTAAGATGTTATTCACTCAAATGAATGAATATCGCTTTTATATGACAACTAGAGACTTGTTGATTCCAATCTGGTACATTCACTCATTAGTCAACGAGATGGGGTATTTCGTATTTATACGATTGTATGGTGGTTACTCATCTTTACCCATCGTTCAGGGCATTATCATGTTATACGACGGGGCAAGGCCTTTCGTATTTATACGATCGTGTGGTGGTTACTCATCTTAATTGCAATTGAGGGACTCATTTTTATCATCCGAGTGTACTTGAGATTGTTAGAGGATCAAACAAGGAACTACTAGTCACATATCAGTCGAATTTTGTTAAATAAATTAAAAATACATGTCAGCAGGGTTACATTTTGTAATTCTTGTTTGCCAATCCAATATTTTGTTGCTATACTCTTTTGAGAGTACTTTCAATTTAACAGCTGATACAGCTGATGCTTTTGATAATTTTTATGATTGAGTTTGATACCTTTGAGAAGGATTTAAAGTAGTTGAATCTTATAAGATGAATCATTAATGGTCAGATTTATTTTAAGGCAGATCAGTATTGCATATTTTGATGTGAGAGATTATAGCACATTGGTGTTTTTCTGTAAAGTGAATTATGAGAATTTTAAAGAGAATTTATGCTATTTGAAAGCAGATCTTGAAGTTGATTACGATTACAGATGTAATATTTTTCCTAATTGTTTAAGAAGTTGTCTAGATGTGATCAGATTAATTACAGTTATTGGAGATTGTGTGCGTTGATAATTTGAAGCCAGTTATGTATTTTTGTAGATCATGCAACGTGATTAAGTGAAGTTTGTGATAGGCATTTTGTGGAAGTTGCCAAGTGGAAGTTGCAATATTGCTAATGTATTTTGAAGCGGACATGAGGTTGTCGAACCCAGTCTAGCATTATTTTCGAGATTCATGCTGTGCGCTGAATATTTATGGAGTTTGTGGAATAATTGTGGTATTCAAATGTGATATTTGATAAAGTGAAAATATATAATGTAGTTGTGGATAGTGAGATCCAACGTGAATTTGTGAAGGCAATAATATTTTTTTTGGCATGATAATTAAATACGAGATATAACTTGGAAGTGATAAAACTGTAAGACAACGTTCTATAAACCATATTAAACAATTTTTTAGGAAATTAAACAAATAAATAATGTTGATAATACGAGATTTTCTGATAAAAATAATTAATGAAATAATAATCTGAAATTTAAGCATATTAATGATCTGACCTAATGAAATAAAAATCAGAATGACTAGATGAAATAATAAAAATCTAAATAACCAGATGAATAAAATTTAAATAAGTTGATAAATTAAATTTTGGAATAAATCAATGAATTAAATAAATGGATGAATTAAAGATTGAATAAATAAGCTGACTTAAATAAATTAATAGATGATTGAATAGATGATGAATAACTGAATTGGAAGGTGATAATTAAATAAAGAAGCTGATGATTAATAAATTTAAATGGATTTAAATAAATTTATTTGAGAAATGATTTGAAGAATTGCAACTTGTGTTGATGAATTAAACAATTAATTTTGATGATGATGATAATTATAACCAATGAATAGTGGATTTTCTGTGATTCACAAAACAGGCAATGATTAATGACAGTGTAAATAGTGTAAATTAGTTATTCGATGTTTAGGAGCATTTTACTAACATATTCAGCATTTGAATAATGCCATGCAAGCCATAAATTATGTGATATTTAAATATGTGATTATAATATGTGTGTTTAGACAGATTAATAATATTTTTTACATCCACATTCATGATGTTAATTTAAAGAGAAGTTAGGTCTCAGTTATCACAAATGTCAGTGACGCAAAGACATAGTGCTACGGTGATCCTGAGAACCCAAGAGAACTTTATAAATTTTTCCTATTTTATGTGGATTAAATACACTTTGAGTAGAATGGAGATGGTTCGATTTTCTGGACAATGACAATTTAACGTTGGCATTCGACCATGCTGTTAGGTAGGATGAGTGTTTAATATGTCTGTCTGACTATCAAAGTTGAAAAAATTTGTTTTTATCTTAGTTGTGATCTGATGATGATGTGATTTTCCTATTTTCTTTCCTTGTCTTAATTAAGGCTTAACCAGGGAAGGATGTGGTTTGCTAGGGATTCAGTTGATGGCGCCCATTGATATTTGTATTTTTTAAAATTAAATTTAAACCCGTAACGACCCTGGAGATACTTTATCTCGTGTTACCCTCTGCTTTTGAGATATTTCAACTGAATTTCCGACACATTCCTTATTTGACTAGGTGTTCATTTAACTCCGCTCTGTCCTGGAAATCCAGGAATGCGATGTAATAGCAGATGGGTCATCGCATCCCCAGGACGAACGGGTACAGTATAGAAGTTACATATATTTTAAAATTGGACATATCAGCAGGCATAGAATCATGTTGGCATCACAGACTTATATTGAAAATGAAAATCCACAGCCTGCTTCCAGTCTCCGACCGGGTCAGGAATGGAACGAATGAAGCCCCCATCTAGCGGCGAGGATATGAACTGTGCCGGCTGCCGAGGCCTGTCGCACTCCCCTGGGGCAATGATTAAATGAATGACAGATTAAATGAAATGATAGTGGAGAGTGTTGCTGGAATGAAATTTTGACAGGGAAAACCGGAGTACCCGGAGAAAAACCTGTCTGCCTCCGTTTTGTCCAGCACAGATCTCACATGGAGTGACCGGGATTTGAACCACGGACCCAGCGGTGAGAGGCCGGCGTGCTGCCGCCTAAGCCACGGAGACTCACAGACTTATATTAATTATTCCAAATTAATCTAGAATGTCAGGTGCTATACGTGAGCAAAGTATAGAGCTGTTGGCTTGCATACTTTCTGATATATTGATATTAGGGTAAAAACATATAGACATTTATTAACAGTTGGCAGCCATGATTGCTCTTAACAATACTTATAGTCATATCTGTTATGGTACACATTGCACATACGAAATTTGGTTGAAATCCAACGGATAGTATAGAAGTTACATGTATTTAAAAATTGGTACTATCAGCAGGCTTATAATCATGTTGGTAGAACTGACGTATATAAGTAACTCCAAATTAATCTAAAATGACAGAATATACGTGTGTATAGTTTAAAGCTGTTGGCTTGCATACTTTCTGATATATTGGTATTTAGATAAAAAAAAATAGAGAGAGCAATTATTAACAGTTGGCGGCCCTGGTGCTCTTAAGAATACGCTCAGTCATATCTGTTTATGTACAGATATTACTTACAAAATTTGATTGAAATCCAATTGATAGTGTAGAAGTTATATGCATTTAAACATTGGACTTATCAGAAGGCTTAAAATTATTTTGGCAACACTGTCATGGTTGGCCCCCAGGAAATTAAACTGAAATAGTATTATCTACATGTGTGCCAATTTTGGAATAGCTCCCATGCATACCTTGCATGATATCCAACATGGAGCTCAAATTTCTAGTGCGTTTTTTCAGCAGTTGGTAGCACTGACATCATTTTCAAATATGGACGTGAGATATTCCGGTGCAAATCTTTACTCATAATAAATTTGGTTTTGATTACTTCAGCCGTTTAGGAGTTGATAGGGGGGGGGGGGACACACACACAGCCAGACAGACGGACAGACAGAAGGACAGACAGACAGACAGACATTTTCCCGGATCGATCTCATAAGTCTACTTTTTCCTCATTTTTGCAAAATGTGAAAAGTAGGCTAAAAATGTACCCCAAATGACAAGAAGGTTACCGTCCCCATAAGACAATAAAATGTTTAAAATATGCATAAAATGACGAAAAATAAAGTTAATTAAGCTCCAATTATAAAATACTTTCTCGCAATAAATGAGGTCTGATCCTTCTACGAAAAACGTGCATATTCTGCCTATTTTCGCCTATCCCCAAGTTTGCCCGATGAAATCTACCTCCGCCTTCCGGCGTGCCGAGAGGACTTTTTTTTATTGTCATGTACGGTTGTATCTTATGTTAATTTAATCGGAAAGTGTCTAGTTGTAGTGGAAGTTAGTAACCTGGCTGTTGCCTGATGGCCATGTGTTCTATATGAAGCGAAACCTACTGAGGAGCGACACGGTATAACGTCGTACTAACGCATTGTTTAGAAACTGACTAGGATCTAGGTGGAGGTGACTAGATATATACACGCTTTGGTAAAAATTACTTAATTATATTATTGTTTGGTATTGAATGGATGCTGCTGTTATAAAAAAAATACGACGAGATTCTGCATGTCCTACTTACTTAATTCCTGCCGCTCCTTCCGGAGCATAGGGCCTTGGCGAAATTTCTCCACGCAGTACGGTTCCTGGCCATTCTCTTCACTTGACTCCAGTTCTTGTCCACCTCTGCAATTTCATTTTCGATCGTCCTCTTCCAGGTCTTCTTAGGTCGACCTCGCTTCCTGGCGCCTTGAGGATTCCAGTCTAGCGCCGCCCTCTCAATAGCTCCGTCCGGCTTCCTTAGTGTGTGACCAATCCAGCGCCATTTCCTCTCCTTGATCTGGATGCTAATCGGTTGTTGATTGGTGATGGTCCAAAGATCTTCATTTGAGATTATGTCCGGCCACCTCACATTCATGATGCGACGCAGACATCTGTTAATGAACACCTGTAGCTGGTTGTTGATCGGTTTTGTGACTTTCCATGTTTCACAGCCGTAGAGAAGAATCGACTTTACGCTGCTATTGAAAAGGCGGAGCTTGGTCTTCCTGGAAATGTTTCTATTTCTCCAGATGGGGTAGAGCTGGACAAAGGCACCATTTGCCTTCCTGATACGGCTTCGAACATCTTCCTCTGCTCCCCCATCATTTGTGACTATACTTCCAAGGTAGAGGAAGGACTCAACTCGCTCGATGTCCGTTCCGTTGACTGTCAAACTAGTCGTGATGTCAGAATTTATCCTCATCTCTTTGGTCTTGTTGGTGTTGATCATCAGTCCTGCACGTTCTGCTTCTCTCTGCAACCTCCCCAGCTTATCTTCTATGTCTCGGTACCGTTGTGCCATAAGACAAATGTCGTCTGCGAAATCCAGATCTTCAAGCCTGTCATTTATACCCCATTGAAAACCCCTCTTCCGTCCTCCCATTACCTTCTTCATCACACTATCCAGGACCAACAGGAACAGAGTGGGGGAAAGGACACAACCCTGTCTCACTCTGGAACTGACCTTTATCTTTTCTGTTAATTTGCCTTCGTGAAGAACCTGGCACTCATACCCTTCGTACATCTCTTCCATGATTCTGATGATCTTTGTTGGAATTTTATATTCCTCGAGGGTCTTCCACATAATTCTTTGATTTACGGAGTCGAAGGCTTTCTCGAAGTCAACAAATGTGCGGTAAAGGGTATTCCGCCACTCCACACTCTGCTCCAGGATGATTCGGAGGGTGTTGATGAGATCCACACAGCTGCGATGTTGTCGAAATCCAGCCTGTTCCTTCCGAAGCCTTTTTTCTACGCAGTCTTTTATACGATTCAGGATGACTCTCGCCAGCACTTTGCTTGGAATGGACAGCAAGGTGATACCCCTCCAGTTGTTACAGTTTGTGGTGTCCCCTTTCTTCGGCAACTTGACTATCAACCCCTTCTTCCAGTCGGTTGGTATTTTCTCCTCCTTCCAGATCTTCTCCAACAGCGGGTGCAGCAGATCGATCGTAATATCCAGGTCTGCTTTCAGTACTTCCGCTGGGATATTATCCAGACCTGGTGCCTTCCCGCATTTCATCTGCTTCAACGCTGTCCGTATTTCGCCCCGAGTTGGGGAGTCGAGGCTGATGCTTGGGTCACTATCTGCTTCCTCTTCATCTTCTCCTCGCTGCTTACTTTCTGGTCCTCTATCTCTATTAAGAACCTCCGCAAAGTGTTCTCTCCATCTTGTCAGCTGCTGTTCACACGTCGTGAGGATCTCACCCGTCTTGCTCTTCACAGGCCTAGTTTTATTAAAACCTTTCTTCGAAAGCATCTTTGAGATGCCATAGAGCTCCTTAACGTCCCCCCTTCTTGCCGCTTCTTCTGCTTTCTCCACCTGCTCATCAATCCACCTCCTATGATCCTTCCGTACACTCCTCTTTACCTCTCTATTTGCTGTTGAATACTTTGCTTGTGTGAGAGCCTTCTGCTGCCTAGTCTTGCAGGTGTTGAGCTTGGCCTTAATCTCCTTCCTATAATTTATCTAGTCCCAGGTCTGATCGGATATCCATTCATTCCGCAGGTAGTTCTTGTACCCGAGCTGCATCTCACTAGTTTCCACGAAGATATTCTTTACCTCGCTCCACACAGTCTCCACGTCCTTCTCTGTCTCTGAGTCCAACACCTGGAATTTATTTCTGAGCTCCAGTTTAAATTGGTCCAATCTCTGCTGGTTCTTAAGCTTGCCCACATCAAACTTGTTGTGCCGAGTGTTAAACTTTCAGCGGACTGCGACGATCTTCATGCGGAAGTTGGCAACCACAAGATGATGGTCACTACCAACGTCCGCTCCTCTCTTGTTCCTAACATCTTCCAAGCTTCTTCTGAACCTTCTGCTCACCGCGATGTGATCAATTTGATTTTCTGTGACTTGATCAGGAGACACCCAGGTGACCTTGTGGCACCGCCTATGAGGAAATACCGTGCCACCCATCACCAAATCCTGACTGGCGCATTATTCCGTAAATTTCTCCCCATTGTCATTCATCTCACCAAGGCCATGTTTACCCATGATCTGCTCCAACCCCTCATTGTTTGAGCCCACCTTCGCGTTGAAGTCTCCCATAACAATGAGAATGTCCTTCTTACTTGTTTGTCTTGTGACATCTCTCAGCATTTGGTAGAATTCTTCCTTCTTCTCTGGCTCCGATTGTTCTGTAGGCGCATAGCATTGGATGATGATCACATTCCTGATCTTTGTCTTGAACCTAGCAAACATGAGCCTACTGGAAATTGGCTTCCACTCCATAAGGCTTCTCTTTGCATTTCTGTTGAGCAGCAACCCCACTCCATCCCTGTGTTCTTCATCATCGCCCCCAGAATAGAGAAATGTAATTCCATCTGTTGTCTGTATTTCACCAAATCCTGGCCACCTCACTTCACTCAATCCTAGGATATCCAGCCCATAGTTCTTCATCTCCCGTGACACTTGTTTCAGAGGTCCTCACATTCCAGAAACCGATTTTCGTAGTCCTCTTCATGCCAAAAGCCGTCATCAGGTTATCCGTCCGGTTTTGTAATTTCGCTTCAGTTTCCGTAATCAGTTTATTTAAGAGGAGCGAGTGATTAACCCACTGCCTCCGAGTGCCTTGGAGGGGCTGCCACCTTAAGCCTGAGTCACCAGGCTGATTTTCTGTCAGGGTTTCTTCCCTTAGCCTTTGAAGAACCAACTCCAAACTACAAGGCAGCAGTTGTTTCACCAGAGCCCCGTTAGCCGTAATTTCTTCAGGGTTCCTGTAGGGCCTTCACAGCTACCGTAGCGGCCTTGAGGCACACAAAGTCCCCACTGTACTTCACCCCTACAGGCAATCCCCTACTTAATTACGTTGCCCATCTCCCACAACGAGGACGAGGGGTTGGATTTGTGGGAGACCTGCATGTCCTAGTGAATGTAATTATTTATAGAGAAGATTCATATTTTTAAATAACGGAGGAGTATTCGTGAAATGATTATTTATAAGATGAAACAGATATGTCGCAAGTTTGCGGAAGATAAAGAAGACCTGAATACGTTATAACCCAAATCACAAGTAAGCTTAGGTAGCTAATAGAATATGCAACGCACGGCACTTTTCGGTTAGTTAGACATAGATTGATTTATTAAATATTATACTTTCCTTTATATCATTATACTCAGTAGTAGTTATTTGGTGATTTCCATATTTACTCGTTACATTTATCATTTCTACGAGAGGGGGGAAGAGTGTTTTGCCATTAGCAAGCTTTATTGTCCTGCTGTCCTGGAGGAAGAGGCTTCTGTGTTCTGTATTTCTCTCATTGTGGAAATGAGTGGCGCCCAACGGAATTTGTTTACTGATTTAAGAACTCTCACAGTATTACACTCATGTCTGCCACACTTGAGGTCCAAGAAATGTAATTCTTGTCTCAGTGTTGGAACAGGTTAAAAGCAGCCCCGTGAAGCAAATCTGAGAAGAGCTGGGTTCAATTCCCACCTAACCATCCTAGAAGTGTTATTCCGTAATTTCCCACTCCTACTTCAGTCAAATGCCGGATGGTACCTAAATTAAGACCACAGCCGCTTCCTTCCCCCAGATCCTCGTTTCATTCACGAATACACACAGTTATCGCTAGGAACAAGATTTTTAAGGTTTTATCTATTATTTTCCTTACTTGTAAATACAAAAATACTTACGTTTCCGAATCTCACTAAAATGAGTCATATTCATGAATTCTGGTGGATGTTACCAAAGAAACCTAAATAATATGCGAGAACCTAAAAATACCTAATTGCAGTTTTCTTCCATTTATTATAGTATCTTTGAATTCTTAGTCCATAATTTCTAAAAGTAAACCAAGAGGCAGTGTTTACTCCGAGCTCTAGTTGATCGAGAGAAATCCTACCTGGCAGGAAATTCAGGAATACTTTCAGCACTTTTCAGCCTATATCTTACTGTTTGGTTATTTACTGTCTGGAAAGTGGCGATAAATCTCTTAATTTTTCCAAGTTCCATAAATAAGCAAAGTCAATAAAACGGGCTAGGGTGTGAAAATCACCTGTGGCATCCTTGGTTTATTGAATTTGAATAATGAACATATTTAAGGAGAGCGAAATAATATTGCCTAAAAGTGTGAAGTTCTCGGTAATAATTTGATTAAAGTCTCATTATTATGTAAAATATTTACACTCTCGTTTCAATCAGATTTTCTACTATCAATTAGACATTAACTTTAAGCTATGGGCAGTTTATGTCAACTTTTGCTACACTTTTAACATCAAAACCTATTTAAAAACCTATTCTACCCATAACAAATCTAAAAAGAACTGTTTTATATATTTTTGAAAACCTAAAATGACAATTTAGGAAATATACACCCATCAGGAGAACATAATTCACACCATGCGCAAACGACGAATGTCATTTTTGGGCATTTAAATAGGATGAATATTGTCAGGCTAACAATACAAAATGTTTAATAAAATTTTAAAACTTAAAGTTCAACCAGCGTGGTTAACACAGACATTAAAGGATCTTAAGGAAGCCGACATTGATATTACAGATACATATAATAGGAAATTATTTCGGGACAAAATTAATAAAGTGATCTTCAGGAAGGTAAAAGAAAGACAACGAAATCAACCACGGAACACTGAACAGCTCCGAAAGCAGAGATCAGAGAGGATGACGCGATGTGGGCAGAGAAAAAAAAGACATGTGGCAAGATTTGAAGTATTGATTTTACGTGCTCTGTAATAGTGCTATTCGATGAAATAAATATAATAATAATAATAATAAAATGACAAAACCTAAAAATCTGGTCCATAGTCATCACGATAACACAGGTTATTAGAAATCTTGCTCACAGACACACACCCAAGCACACGGGGCTACATGTCGAGAAGCCCCGAAATGAATTAACAACAAACTTACTGTAAAATCACGACGGCGCGGCGGTCTCTTCTACTTTTAGTTCGGAATAATGTGAACTAACTTTGTGAAGGAGTGATAAATTTAGGCCATAATATCGCAATATATTGTGTAAAAAAATATGAGAGTGCTTTATTTTTAGAGAATACAGTGGAAGGAATGTTTGTTCCATGGTGACATTTCTGGAATAAATTGCCAGGTAGTTAGTTGGTTGTTTCTGTTCGTAACCTATTATGTAGGGTATATAGCAGGGTGGAAACAAGGCGTGAAATTGCACTCATATATCATTTCAAATGAATGTATGTAAGCATGTAACATTTTCCTTGCCGGCATATTAGGGTTACCCCTTCCTAATGTGCTGCCTCGTCACACGCACAATAATGCAGCGATCATCCGAACATTCATATCCTCCGTGTGTATACAATAGGGAAGGGTGTGATATTGAGGCTTTGATCAGGGGATTAGAAGATGGTAGGGTAGTTACATCATAGATCGTGCGAGGAAATCTGTGCAATGACATTCTAAATCGTGGATTTGGGCAGCACACGAACCTGACGTTTCTTAACACAGTAAAACTCAAGCATAAAATGAAGTAGACCTACAGTATACTTCATAAATATGGCTTTCTGCTCCCCGGGGTAGTCATTTCGATGGGAAAGGACATAATGTCATTCCGATTTGCAAAGTGTGAGGGCCGGATCGGAGATCACTCAGCATCGAAAGGCAACACTGAGTAGATGAGGGTTTGACTTCCACCTCGGCCATCCTGGAAGTGTTTTTCCGCTTGGGTTACCAGATTTCAAGAATGGAAAAACGGAACGAACGTCCCAAATTTTTTTGTTTTTATCCATTTAAATGATCATGTCGACTTCATCGTTACGGTGAGGTCTGGCATTGCGTTACGGTGACGGGACGAAATGTACCCAGATGCACTGAGGTGTGTGACGTTATAGTACTGTTTGGTGCATGTGTTCCCCGACAATCTCTACTTCGTTAGTAAAAGACAAAAATCCCTGGATCTTGGATGTCACGGGTAATCTCGAGAACCACTGGATGGATTTTGATGCGGTTTTCACCATTCTGTAAAGGATATCTTGTGGAAAGATTCTGTAGAAAATAATTTATGTATGATCAAAGGAAGCCAAGCAGTAACGATTTCAGTGAAAAAGTCGAAAACAAACTTGGCGTCCGTGCGCTTCATAAGCTAACAGCTGGGCAAACCGTTAAAAATACCAATATACTATGAGCGTGAAAATTGGTCAGCATGAAAAGTTCTACAAAAAAGTCCGCGATAGCATATCTCTATCTTCAATACATCGCCCACTATGGGTGTTTTTAAACTGGATGGAAGGGACACGTCCCCGTGCGCTCTGGTGAGCGTGACGGCATCCCGCGCGCTTGACCTTGCTTTGCCCTTGGTTTGCACTTGCCGTTCGCGAGTAATTTGAAACAAGATAAGCAAAATAAGTATTACTGCAGATACTTTTCAAACATAACAAGAGTCTTTGGCTTCGAGCGAAGCGAGAAACCTCCAGCCTTTCTAGCATTTTTCAGCATTTGTAGCATTTAAAATGATACAAAGTCTAGTCTTTCAGACTGACTGTCACTTTCTTTTAATTAAGGTTGTTGTAACAAAAAAACACACACCTACTTAATAAACATTACATAATCAAATACACAAAATTGAAACTAGATATTGCTGACACATCACATAGGCCTATGACACCAGCAACTTACAAATATTTTTCATTTGAACGACCCTTTGCAAGGATTGTTATTTGTAAGTACCGTACCTTCTCATAAAATGCACTACAATTTTCGTTATAATTGTACAGTAATATGTGAACAATTCTTGTTTTATCAAAAAAATGGAGCTTCTGTTTCTATCATCTCTCCATTTGATATTCATGACAGATAAAACTCTCTCCGTAAAAGCATTGGAGGGGGAAATGCTGAGTATTAACTTCACAAGGACTAAGATATTTCTTAATTTTGTTGCCCCGAATAAACCTATAACATGTACCCATCTATCGGACACAGACATAGAAATCACTTTCTCTTTCAAACTTTCGCCTGGATCACCAGAAATCAAGCTAGATATTACAATCAATTCTGAAGCGGGTCATTTGAAAATTGGTGCGAAATTGAATATGTTATTAAATTAACCAACAACAAAAACTGAATATTTGGCGTTCCGTTAATGATGAAAACGGAACGCGTAACAAAACAAGAAAAAAAACGGAATTGTTCCGGGTAAAACGGAACGTCTGGCAACCCTATTTTCCGAGGTCTACTCCAGGAAAACGCTGGATCCTAACTTTAGGCCACGTCCGCCTCCTTCCCAATCCTTATCTGAATTACATATTCACACGCTAGTACAGCCATCACAATAACACAAGTTACCACTCAAATTCACAAAATGTATTTGTCATCATTCCTCCATTACCAACACCTCTTCATTCTGACTGCTTCTTCTTCTTCTGAAATAAAATTTGGTTTCCGTCTCTTAGTTTAATGCGTGGTGTGAGACAGGGATGCATTCTTTCACCACTTCCTTTTAATATATGCAGAACAGATTTTTTCTGAGGCACTTGATGGCATTCAACAAGGTATTAAGGTCAATGGTAATTATATTAATAATATACGGTATGCAGATGATACCGTGTTGATTGCAAATAGTTTTGAAGGACTTATAGAGATTGTTACTATGGTGTATCAAAAGAGTAAACAATATGGCCTTGACCTCAACATAAATCAAGATGTTCAGTAAAGAACATATAGCCTACTTTCTCCTAAATGTATGAGTATAGTTATAACTCGTTATTATCAAAGAGTATAATAGAATCATTTCTTGGTTGAAGACCTTAGAAACTATTTACCTCTACCAAACGCCACAACCTAGAAAAAAACTACTACCATCATTGAAGAAAGATAGATAAGAAGTGCCTCAAGAATGTTATGGATCTGGAGACATAATCGACCGGACTGGCTGCGTGGCTCAGCGGTAACGTTCTCGCTTGCTGGGCCCTAGGTTGCAGGTTCGTATCCTGGCGCAGTCAGCTGGCATTTGAGGGTGCACAAATGCGAGGGAGCCGTGTCAGTAGATTTACTGACACGTTAAAGATCCCCTTCGGGCCAAAATTCCGGCACCCCGGCGTATCTAAAAGCAGCAGTAGTTAAAAGGGTCGTAAAACAAATAACATTATTATTATTGTTATTATTACATAATCGACCAGCCGTGGGCAACATCCAACTTTGAGTTGAGGCATGTCTTTACACGTCTGGTTGTGCATGACTTTCACAACCCTAATTGAATTAACAAATCTTTCCTTGACCCTACAGAGACGTGTGGATACAAACTATGTGGATATTTTCGATTGCTATTTGCCTGAAATAAAAGTATTAATAACCTGTACTAGCACCAGCGGCTAGAATTCAGTTACTCTGTGAAATCGTTTTGTTTTTTACTTCAAATAACATTTTCAAATAACGCACAATAGGCTGTAACAAACCCTTTAAAATAAGAAGTAAAAATGTATCATGGTATCAGCTTGTCATTCTTCAAATTCGATGCGCATAGAATGCCAATGGTATACTATCAATGGAGTCCCATGTAGACCAGTCGTGACATCTAGTGGAGAAGTATCGAACAATATAACCCTAACAGGGCGAGTGAATTCTAGCGGCCATAAGAAGAAACTTTTCAATAAAATCAGGAAGTTAATAAGTAGGCCGGCGTGCAGTTACCTTTTTGGCTACTAGATGTCTCGAGCAAATCTGCTGGCGAATTATGTTTTAATTAAATATATGTTTTGCACCGTAATATGCACAATATAACGCTTAATTTTAAAACGTCTGAGTCATTACAAAGCAACAAATATGTAAAATTTCAAGAAAAAAAAATAACTCTGATGGGGATTGAACCATAGGCATATGAATGATAGACCAACGCTTTACCACGGAGCCAATTGTGCCAACGAACATTGATCTATATAAAATGACTTACATAGAACTTGTTAGCAAATAATGATTTAGACACAACGATTTCATCAGTGGAGTATATTATTTATATATAAAGCATTTCATACAAAGTTTATTTATTTTGTATCAGTACGCTATATTGCATGCAATACTCAAATTTGTGAAATATAAGTCAGGCACAAGATATCCGCTGCCATCTTGTCTTCTTACGGAGGCGGCTCAGCTTTTTAAAATCACTTCTGCACTATAGATTACAAAATAAACTTTTAATTTCGAACGTGCCTCTTCCTTTAGAACAGTTAAATCGATTCTCGGCTCGATAATCGGAACTGGTGGGTCCCATGATATGGATTATAAAGTTTGCATAATTCGCACGGCCGCCATCCTGAAATGGTACGGCGGATGACCTTGTAGTTTGGTCACAAGACGCGTCCTATATGAAGGTATGTTATTACCAAATTTGGTAGAGATCGGATAATTTGGTTAGTCGCTATTTGATTTTACGTTTTGAACGTTTGAGTGGCCGCCATTTAGTTTTGGTAAAGATGGCGGCGATATAAAACATGACTCTGAGGTGCCCTTTGATTATTCTAAATCTGTACCAAATTTCGTTCAATTCGGTTTCACCGTGTTCGAATTGATAGGGGGGGGACAGACATTCAGAGTACACACACTCTCACACACACACACACACACACAGACTCACACACACACATACACACACACAGACAGACACACAATTTTTGGCCCTGTAGTGATCTCATAAGTCTACTTTCATTTTTTGCAAAAATCGAAAGTAGGCTAAAAAATATATATGATAATATCGCAAAAGCCAACATTGTCACAAGTCCTTTTAGTCGATGGAAATCAGATCGAGCGAGTCAAGAGTTTGGTTTATTTAGGACAGAATATTAATGAGAATTGGGATCCTTCGGTTGAAATAAGATGCCGTATAGAGATGGCTAGATCAATCTTTATGACAATGAAACAACTACTATGCTGTCGAGATCTCAGTATGACGCTTAAGAAAAGAATTGTGAAGTGTTATGTTGTCTCCACCCTTCTTTATGGTGTTGAAGCTTGGACCTTGTCGGTAGCTACAGAAAAGAAGATTCGAGCTTTTGAAATGTGGACATACAGGCGGATTCTTAAAATCTCGTGGACAGAACATGTGAGTTATGCCGAGGTTTTTCAGCGTGTGAACAGTCCAAAATACCATCCGCTCCAAGTTATACTTCAGGGTAAAATTGAAGGTCAGCGTGGACCGGGAAGGAGACGAATAACTTGGATGGATTTATTTAAGAACGTGGTTTGGGCTGTCTTCCACGGAACTCTTCAGGATTGCACAGGATAAGAAGGTGTCAGCCATGGTGGTAGCCAACGTCAGTATCGGATAAGGCAGAATAAGAAGAAGAAGTTTTTAGTGTAAGTCTTATTATGTTTGTTCTTCAAAATCCTTTTTTCTTCTCATTTGTGATCAGTTGCATTGTAAATTATTGAACTCTCCAAAATCATTCTCAACTTCTTTGAACCAATTATTTTTTTTGTTTTAATTTTCCAAAAGCAGTTAAATAGTCTATTGTCATGTAATCTCTATAAATGACAGAAAAAGGCAATTCTTCTTATTCTCACTTTCACGATAGACAATTGCATAAGGTTTGTCTCCAATATTCAAGGTTTCGGAGCCATACAGTTTGATAACTGTGGTGTAATGTTCTAAATTTGCATTCTTCTTCTTCTTCTTTGCTCGATTTTGGCCATCTTTGGACCGCGTTAAATAACCCATTGCATTCACTGTCTCTTATGTTCTTTATCCTTTCTTCCCTTCCAGTAGTTCTTCATTACTTCACTTTGTCTCCTTGTTCTCTCTTCCGTCCAGATGTTAACCCGCTTCTTCTTTTCCTTCTCCAGGAAACTCTTGCAATTTTTGATCATATTTCTGAAAAGTGGTCTGTCCTGAATAATATCTATTGTTACTTCCAACTCTTCCAAATCCTTTTTTATACTTTGTACCCATTGATAAATTTGCATTATTATTATTATTTTATTATTATTATTGTTATTACTAAGGGGCAGATTACCTCATAGTTCCGCCCATTAAAACAACAATAACTAACTAACCAACTATTATTATTATTATTATTAATATTATTATTATTATGCCCATACTGTAGATAGAGCGCGTTGAAACTTGTTAATTGGCTTGATGATTTTTGCCTTCTTCATCTTCTTCTCCCAAAATCTCTACATAAACTCGCTGCGTTGCTTCTTGCGTTCTTCTGTTCATCTTGTACCAGTGCTGCTGAGACATTTCACCCTGAATATGTATTTATTTATATTGGCTCTGAATATTTCTCAGTTTTTCATCATGTTCTCTCCGATGTTAATCTCATTCAGATCCCCCCTTGTTTCCTCCAGCCAATTTATCCTCGATTTGTTTATATTAATTTGGCTATATTGAATAGACTTCTTGTTAGTCTATTGTTGTCCATCCTATTATTATTGATTTAAGCCTATTACGGAGCTCTTATGCCTACCGACAGTAGTGGCTTCCTTCCACATCCTTGCCCAGTTTCATTCACCATCATTCATTTCATCTCTCATTAACTCCTCTCATGAGGTTGGCGTCAGAAAGAGCATCCGGCCGTAAAAACCATCGCCACAAAGACTTCCATCGCATCTCATCCCCGACCCCGTCGGAAAACGGGAATAATAAGGGGTAGACATACATACATACGGAGCTCTTATGACTAGTTCTTCTTCGATGCTCTTTTCCGTTCCCAATATGTCTTGAGCCCTGCAGTTAATTTCTCCTTTCTCTCCTGTGAAAGGGGCTTCCGACCATAGCACCATAGCACAACATTTAGAACGATCTTCTACATCAAGATCAGCAATTCCAGCCAAATCCAAGTCCTTTAAGCCGCAGCCTTCCAGTCTTGTAGCTTTTAACCAACGAGAAGATCTTCTTGGTAAGCCTTTTGCTGTTCATTCGTTGTAAGTGCACGTAGAATTTAAACCTCCTACGTCACATTCTGGTATTGGCTGATTCTAACTGTTGATACATGTCAGAATTAGATTTCAAACGGTAGGTTCCATCTGTGAGCAATCTCGGGCCATGAATTTCCCTGAGGATACGTCTATCGGCTTCCTCCAGGTCATCCATAGTGTCTTTTCTGTTCATGAAGAGGGTCTATGCGGCGTACAGAGATTGTGGTCTGACAACTCTGACCAACACAACATCAAAAGTTAAGCTCTTGGGAGAAATTTCTGAATCGTTTGATATCAGAACTGGTGTTCGACAGCGAGATGGACTATCTCCATTACTGTTCAGTTTATTACATTACATTACATTATGCGAACCGGCCAAAACTAAGGACCACGCAAATATCATTTCATATCCTTCTCATAGATCTTTCTTCCTTTCTCTTCCTCCACACTTCCTTCATTCTTTCAGAGTGTTGCGCCTTTCTCTCTGCTGCCCATCTTCCTCCCCTGCGTTCTCTCTTTTCTCCCAAAAGAACATTTATGTTCGAAAGTATTTCCCTGAATTGTGTTCTGTCTCGATAATCGTCATCTGTAATTCCTAGCCTCTGGAGTTCTTCCTTCATCTGCTTGGTGTAACCCCCTTGGCTCTTCAGTTTATATAATTTATCAAAAAAGTGTTTATTTTTTCTTGTTGGATCCATTTTAACCATATGTCCATAGAAACGTAGACGTCTTTTCAATTTATTATTATTATTATTATTAGTCTATTATTATTATTATGGCCAGACCGGATCAACGCACGTACTATGTATAGTGGAATATGAACGAAACAGTGCATATGTAATTGTCAAAGTAAGAATTAAAGTCTGTATTCAGCGACACGTGGTGGTGGAACAAGTCAACACGGCCGGAACTAACCTCGTTTATATAGCGGACACGAATAGTCGCAGTAAACGAATTAGTGCCAGCCAATAACGTCCGAGTTGTTGAAGTTTATGAAGTCAGCTCGCATGTACAAGGATTTTACACCGCGTATCTCAGAGATGTCCAGCTCCAATGTAGTTGTGTATGAGCACTGAGTCCACTGCCTCATTGATCTGTGACATCATTGATTCAAGAAGTGACCCGTATATTATCTGATTCATTGTCCGATTGAGAGAAATACATTAAAATTAACGAGACAACCAACCGCACTTCAGGAAGACCACAAGTATACGGAAAACAGTTAAAAGACAGGTCCCTTCGTTAATAGTAGTCTACATTATGCAACGAGCCTATAGTGGCAATAATTAAGACACGAGTATGTTTATAGATCGTTTTGTGATTTCCATACGAGTGTCTTAGTTACCATTATAGACGAGTTCCATACGACTGTTTATGTTCGACGATAATTATAAATTTATTATGTTATATCATAAATATCTGTCTAGATTCTGTCGGTTGAATTCTTCATCTTGGGAATTGAGTGGGCTCAGCACTTGATATCTACCCAATAACGGATCCCAAAGCTTTGAAACATTGTTTATCCTGAAGTAGCACCAACATATAGCGCACTGGTATTATGTTGAATCATTTTGTTATTTTGGTCAAGTAACGAAAAATAGGCTGTTACAAACGCTTTAAAATTAAAATGTATCGTATTATGACTAGTTATTCTTCAAATTCGATGCGTATAGAATATCAACGGAAAGCAAATCAATTGAGTCCCAAATAGAACAGTTATGACATCTGGTGGAAAAGGTTCCTTTACTGAACAGAGAGCTGGGTTATAATTTCCCTGGACTAATGTCACAGGCCTGCTTCCTCCATGACGTACTGGTGTGTTAATGTCAACAACAGCATTCAATAAAATTGTCGACGAAATCTTACGAATGTGTAGAAATTGGAGTTGCGCATATTAGGGTACGGTGCTATTTCTTTTGCAGTTTTCCCCAGGTAGTGTATGCATTGTTACTACAATGGTTGATCCAATATAGGCTACATTGTCAACTTTCAAATCATGTAATTCATGCCCGACATGTTGGATTTTGAGTGCATGCGAGAGGCTATCCTTACCTAATTGGTCAATGAATGAAAATATTGAGCTGTGATTGGTTGCAAAAACTGTGTTATAATGAAAAGTAGTACTTTAATGACCCCCATTATGATACAGTTTTCTGGCATATAATATTTACATATCAGCATCGTCCAACATAAATTAAATTACATCTTCCAATATAAAAACAAATACAATAATTGGCCTATACGAGTAGTACTTACCCAGTATCTCCACGGTGTGAATTTGGTCTCGGTTGTCGCCTTCACTAATTTGACACACGTAGTCCCCAGCATCTTGAGGTTTCACGTCACTGATTTGTAAGTTATAGCCCTCCACTAATCGGAATCGAGCATCACGAGTCACCATCAGACTAGCGGCAGTTAGGACGGAACTTCCTCGTCGCCACAGTAGCACGTACGAGCCTGAAAGGGAACAAATAAGGTTACTTAGATCACCTTCGTTATTTCCTTACGTACAATGACCCCAATAATTACGAACACCGTACTATGTTCTACATTTTATTTTTTTCTACACAAATGAAGTACATTACGTATCTGTTGTTACGTCCACCTTCTCAACATAATCTCCGTGTAACTTGATGCACTTTTACCATCGATGTGTCAAGTATCTCCAGACCTTCATGGAACCATTCTTTCGGAGTGCTGCGTACCCTTGCCTTGACAGCTGTGTCCAGTTCTGCAAAAGCCGCAAAACGGCGACTATACACAGGGGCAGTCCACCACCAAAGAATTGTCGAACAGTGCCATCAGTGGGCAAGCGAATGGTGACAGAGTTCTTGGACACAAAGGGCATCATCCTCATTGACTGACTGGAATTGGAGGCCACGATTAGCAGTGCAGCATATGTGGTAACCCTTAAGTGCTTACGTCGTGCCATTCAAACTACGTAGCCTGGAAAATGAGCTAAAGGTGTGCATCTGCGACATGACAAAGCCCGTCCCCACAATAGCCGAGAGAGCACCGCTGCTATTGATCAAATGGGATTCACGGTGCTGCCATACCCACCATACTCTACCAACTTGGCACCAAGTGATTATCACCTGTTCGGGAACATGAAGAAACCTCCGGACACAGCTGTCAAGGCAAAAATAGCTCCAACAGCAATCTATGGCCTAGAGCTAACATGGGAATATCTCTCGAAAGAAACATTTACAAGATTTGGAAAATTGAAGTGAGTTCTATGTATGTCGGAATATACACCATCTCGTCTGGTCTATGTCCTTGCAAAGGAGACGTGTTTTGTGGAAGACTTAAGGCCCACACAGAATTACTGCAGGAACTACACATGAAGAGAGATACGATATGGGATGAATTTTATTCCACAGATGCGTTCATTAACCGGGAATGGACGCGTGGAGGATATGATCTGAGGCATATAGTCACCAGGTTTGCCGTGAATGGATTCCACCACAAAATATGCAGAACATCAGGATTCCACGAGCCAAGTCCAGTCTGCGTGTGTGTTCACTGTGACCAACGGTGTGATATATACCATGCTATGAAATGTGTTCGTAGACAAGGAAGCCTGACACAATTGTGTCAATAACTGTTGGGAGGGCTTATCCTATCTTTATGGCCATTGGCCATATGCAACAAGTCTATAATGGAAATAATTAAAACACGAGTATGTTTATAAAACGAGGATGCGAGTTTTACAATTTCCATACGAGTGTCTTAATTACCATTATAGGCGAGTTGCATACGACGATAATTATGACGTCCTAATTCAATGTTCTAACATAAGTATTCATAACGAGATTCTGTCGGTTGAATTCTTCTTCTTGGGAATTTTGTGGGCTCAGCATTTGATCTCTACCCAATAACGGATCCCAAAGCTTTGAAACATTGTTTATCCAGAAGTAGCACCAACAGATAGCACACAGGTACTATGTTGGATCATTTTTGTTATTTTTGGTAAAATAACACAAAATACGCTGTTACAAATGCTTTAGAATTAAAATGTATCGTATTATCAACTAGTTATTCTTCAAATTCCATGCGTGTATTATACCCTTCCGCGTTCTTCTAGGATGCCGACTCTCACTCGGGTGGTGCTCTGTTCGGGGTGGCTCTAATTTATACTAAACATCCTAGGAATATTGTCACAGGATCACAGGAGGCTTATCTTAAAATCAGTAGGTCAGAGAACTCCTAATATAAAATAATTTATTTCACAAAAACATCATCTCCCTTTTCTCCCAACCACAGACAAATAAAATAAAATCAACTCCCTTAAATTACTGAAAAACAACAATATCAAAAAAAATGCAAAATAATGTTTCACACTGGCTGGAACCAGGAATAGAAAATAGTCTATTTTACTGCAGTCCACTGCTTCAAGTCCAAGGGTTATTGTCAACAGACTTAATTCAAATAACTATGGCTTAAATAAACCAGCCATTCTATCACAATAATATTGCGCACTCATTTTTATAACTTGCAAAACTTGTTCTTTGGGAAATCGGACACGTCTATTCGTACAATCATCATCTTTCCTCACAAGAGTCAGATAATGAAGGCAATAGGTTTATTCTAGGTTACGGGCATGTGTGTTTTTATAACTTTAAAACAATTACTTCACTCAGAGCTATAACTCAGTTAATTATGGTAAAATAAACAAGTCAACATACATGAAGCAACAAATAAATACTTCGGCTGCAGGTGCGCCGTGATTATTAATAAACAACTACATAATGAATGCACTCCAAAAATAATGACAAATATAACACATCGCTTCCTGAAGCGGCACACAAAAGAAACCCCGGGGAGTTGGACTATCTCCCTTCATATAATACAATGCCAAACTCGACCTTGTGACAGACGTGCTTTCACCATGCTAACCAGCCGGCCGGCACAACCTTCCTGGCTGCTTTGAGAATTCAGACGGCTAACCAATTTCTACCTGCTCCTTAAGACTCCCTTTCACCTGCCTTGGGCTCGAGCAATTCAACCTCTTTCCGACGGAGCTAAAGTGGGCTCTCATCAGCTAATGAATTCAATCATTTTACTTACCATTTATATATCGTCGAAGAATGCGGGAATACCACCTCCGCTATTATTTTCACTCACCATTATATCATCGAAGAACGCGGGAATACCACATCCGCTTTATTTCTGCTCGACCCAAGATCGACTCTTAGCCTCATCTGAATATATCTCATACTACCCCCCAGCCATTCTTGTCTTACCACTTTGTACCTTCGCGTGATAATCACTTACCATACTCATTACTCTCATAATTTCATTGTCACTTACCGGTCTTGTCACACTATCGAGTGGTCTTCCCCATTTAGCTTTTACAATTACATTGTGCATAAGCACTATCAAACAAATATTCCCTTGACTGTGCATTCACAAAGATAAATGACATCCCAAAAACAAAACCATATTTAAAATAACACTTTGATGCTCATATACTTATTACATTATAAAACACACAAAATTCTCATTACTGATAAACACACAAATCTACACAAACATGCCCGGTACGCCTAAAATATCTATTTTTATCATAACTGCTTATGATCGAGATAGACTTATCCGACCCCAATAATGGGAAACATTATGACCCTCATGCCCCATACAATATTTACTTATCTCTCATATTTTCTGATGCGGTTCTGGTCCATGATATCAGTCTTCTTCAATAGTTGATTCATCTTGATGGGAGGAGAATTTACACACGGTTTTTCTCAAAATTTCACCAAAAACAAAGGTCCACTGTGAATTATTACCATTAACACAATGCACGGTTCTCGTACATGAAGCTCCTATCTCATATAGCTATCATTACTTATTTAGTTCGGCCGACAGTTCGTAGCTTCCTAGAATACTGGTCTAGCTTTTAATAGCGCGTGCGGCTATACCTATCTTTACAACTGCGTCATACTGTTATGATATGCACTGTTCTACTTTGCACTCGCGAATACTTAGCGATGTTCAATTTCGGAGGTATTCTAGCTCCTACTTATAACTTGTAACAATGTTAATTATTCTTATGCCTCAACGCAGGCTCTCGCGTCCACAGCGTATATTAAGACTTATAAAACTTGTAAAATGTTAATTTCTGAACGCTCAGGGCACGGGCTTTCGCCTTTGACGATGCCCCAAAGTATACTTATAGAACTTGTAAAAATCACCGTATTGTCCGAAGGCTCGCGGCACGGGCTTCCGCCGCTGATGTTGCCCCAGAGTAGACTAACTTCGCTGTGTTTCAATCCATTATTTATACGATTTCTCTTAAAGGGACGTGGAGTAGGGGTTCTCAGAATTTATTTCCAAAATAATACTCACATGAATATGTGAACTAGCTCCTTAGAACGTCCTCATTCCCAATGTCTCAATGACTCCTTCATATTCAAAATTCGATCGTAGGATCGTTAGATAATGAGCTCCGTAATTTGCTTCATTGTCCCTCAATTTCGGCGGGATTTGATCGCGTCTAGCGTCTCTCACTGCCATTGGTCGTTTCAAATCCACCCCCTGATTTCATTTTAATTCTGGCAAAAATCACAGAATAATCCGATTTAAATTTTGATGATATTTCTGAGAGGCTGTGATCATCCCCTATACGATGGTATAACTCCTGTCTCTGTATCCTAATTGCTGCTCTAATTCCTTTCAAATGGGCGGGGTTTAATTGGTAGGTAATCGTTGAGTTTTCTGCATTTGCTCGCGCAGTTGAACGACCTTCGCGCGTTGTCTGGCGCATTTGGTGTCCAGATGTGGATTTTCTCTTTCCTGCCACCTTTGTTCGCGCTGGGAGAAAGCTTCTTCAAGTCACGTACGAACCGTCCTTTTGTCCTTCTAGTTTCACAAGCAACTTCCATTCTCACATCGGCTTTGAGACATGACTTAAATTTTGTTGGAATAATATGTGGACTTTATGCTATCAGATATGCATAAAGGTCACATTACCCTTCTGCCAAGAAAAAAAAATCGATATGGAACGTATGATTTTTTTTTCAATCTCGATCCGCCTCACGGATGCTGCAAGGTTCCGTCGTCACTCCTTATTGTTTATTTGGTTCGCCACTGCTGTCGTGTGCAGGGATTCCCTTGGTACGATCCTTGTCTCCCTCTCCACATTCTTGCTAAGATTAGTGTCTCTGCTGTCTGGCGCAGGTAGCTAGCTATTGTCCGCCTGTCTCGCCCAGTTTACTTGCTTCACGGTCTTTCACTGTAAACACCGGGTCTGTTTATGATCGACTACTTCCTCGTTCCACGTGCATTTGGCTCATCTTTATTCAATTTCCATAATGTTGACACCCGCGGTGTTCCGTGGTTGATCAAACGGTTCCCTTTTGTAATATAATTTGAGGTTTGAGCAATTTACAACTGATGTGTTTCCACCGTTTACGTCCTGTATCTTATATGCATTATTCCCCAAATTTCTTATGATCCGATACGGTCCTACGTATGGGAAACACCTTTTACGAAATACTTTGTTTGCTGGATCAGAGATAGGTGGCCTCTTCAACAAAACTAGTTCATTGACGTTCAATTCCCTGTGAAAGCGTTTTCCTTTCAGTCTTCTCAGCCTCCTGTCAGCTTGTTCTCTCATGTAGGTGACCGTCCGTTCGACTCTCAGCTGTGGTGCTGGTTGCGGATCTCTTGGGCAATCTAGTACTGTTGTCCAAGATCTCGGTGGTTCCTGGTTCAAGTGTAACGTGTACGGTACTTGTCCAGTTGACTCATGACGTGTCATATTGATGCAAATCTCAATATTTTTCAATGTATCGGCCCAACGGTGGTGTTCTGTAGGAATGAACATCCGGATGTGCTTCGAGACCTCACGTATGACTCTCTCGCTCGGATTTCCTTGTGGATGGCGTATGCTAGATAGTACATGCTTGATGTCTAGCTCAATCAATCCGCGCTTAAATTCTGCTGATGTGTAATAACTTCCGTGATCAGAAAGAATAAACTCAGGCTTTCCCATTATAGGTATAACTCGATTCTTGATGCGGCTCAGGACCTGTTTCGAAGTTGTTTTCTGGATAGCACATAGAACAACAAATTTAGAAAAGACGTCCACACATACAAGGACATGTCGCACTCCTCTACGTCCTTTTGGCAATGGTCCAAGACAGTCCGTAGCAATGAGCTCTAACGGTTTCTGTGGCAATATTGGCTTTGGGTATTGTCTCATGAGGAAGTTATTGGGTTTTGCGCGCTGGCAAATATCACATGTCTTCAGGACATCGCGTATAGTAATCCTCATCCGTGGCCAAGTGAAAGCTTCACCTATTGTTGCTTGCGTCTTGTCTAACCCTATGTGACCAAGTGTGTAATGAGTATGCCACACTAATTTCCTCTGTAACGAAGCTGGTAACAATATCCGTAACTTGACATGATCCTCATCTATAAATTTATGGAGCATATTATTGAAGTATGAATAACTTCTCGCTTGAGCTTCAATTTCTCGATATGCTGGGGTATCAGGTGTTATCTCTCTCTTGAGGAATTTAATCATCTGCATCATCCATGGCTCCTTTTCTTGTTCCTGCGGTAACCTCTTCAGTTCTTGTAAGAAATCTCGATCTTCATTTGTCAGCTCAATGTGCTGCACTAACATTTCCTCCTGTTGTGCCTCTTCTTCTGGATTTCGGCTCAAAATATCCGGGATTACATTCAATTTTCCTGATATGTGCTCAATTTGTATATTAAACTGCTGCATATAAATGGCCCATCTGTTGATACGTTCACTCACCATGGTAGTCTTAAATAAGAAGGTCAGCGCCTTGTGATCAGTGCGGATTGTTATGGAAAAACCATATATAATACGACGCCATTGTTGAAGCGCGTATATGATCGCCAAAAGCTCCAGCTCTGAGATGGTATAACTTTTCTCATGTTTTCTTAATTTCCTGCTGATGAATGCTAGGTATGAGCGGTTTGCTGTTCTCTCTGCGTCTTCTTGGAAAAGCATTGCTCCAATTCCCACTAAAGATGCATCTGCTTGAATTATAAACCCCTTCGAAAAATCTGGGTAGCTCAGTTTGATGTTATTTGACAATAATTCCTTCGTAGCTATGAATGACCTCTCACACTCTTCGTTTCAAAACCAACGGTTGTTCTTTTTTAGCATCTCTTGTAATGGTGCTACTACTTCGGTGTATCCTGGACAGTTTTCACGAAAGAAGTTGGTAGCTCCCAAGAACATCCTTATGTGCTTGACTCTGGTCGGTCGAGGAAAATTTTTAATGGCTTCGATTTTCACTGGATTGGGCCTGATCCCTTCTCCATCAACAATATGTCCTAAATATAAAATTTCGTGCTGAAAAAAGTGTGATTTTTTTAGATTGATCTTGAAATTTGCCCTTTCTAGGTTCTCTAACAACTTGCTTAAATTTTGCATGTGTTCCTCATTGCTCTCTGATGCTAGTAAGATATCGTCGACATATCTGACAGTCATGTCTTTCACTTCTTCTGTTAAATTTCGATCCAATGCTCGGATTAGTGCAGATCCGGCTGTCTTAACTCCAAATGGTAAGCGACACCAGGTGAAACTCTGATTGTCGAATAGAAATCCAGTTAACAGCTGTGATTTCTCTTCTAACTCGATGTGCCAATAGCTATTCGCAAGGTCGACAGACGAATATATTTTCTTCTTATGGAACTTCTTGAGTACATCTTTAATTAGTGGTGCCCGGTCGGTTTCATCTATTAATCTGGAATTGAGGGTGCGAGCATCGAGACACAACCTCACTGAACCATTTGGCTTCGCCACCGCTAATATGGCGTTCAAATATGGGGTTGGAGCTTTCTTAATTATGCCCCCTTTAAGCATCTCACCTATAATTTTCCTAACTGCTGCACGCTGCTTTTCTGGAATTGGGTAGAGTCGGCTCTTAAATGGTGTCCAGTCATCTACCTGCATAGCGTACTTGAAATTTAAAATTTTTCCCGGTAGTGTATTAAATGCTGCTGAGTGGTTACAAAGCATTTGTGCCAAGCAATTTATTTCATCATCATTCAGCTTTGCCTCTCTTAATTTTTCTTTCAAAAGTGCCTCAAAACTGTCTTTGTTGCCATCTTCTTCTACTGCCATGGACCACATTTCATCTTCCAATTCTTGCTTTCCCTCCAGGAGTCCTGTGTTCGAGTCCTCTTCATCTGCTTGACTTTCTTCTTCTTCTTCTTCTTCTTCCTCAGGAATGGCCTCCAGCTTCCAAATGTCAGCTTCTCTATCTAAGCCGTGGTTATTCATGTTCAGTCCTACTGCTGATAATCCTTCCACATTTCTGAATTTAATGACATTGTTACGCAGGTCAATCACTGCTTGGTGCTCATATAGGAAATCTTCCCCCAGAATCAAATTTACATTCATCTTGTTCATCACCATGAATACATGTGAGAAAGTGTGTCCTAATATTTCTAGATCCAGTTGTACCTGAAATTTGCATACAGCTGATTTTTCGGGAATGACTCCTCGAATTTTGACCTGTGGCACTGGAATCGTAGGTATTCTCTGTTTCTCGCTTAGAGCTTTAATTAATACCTCTGATACTAGACATAGCTGTGCCCCTGTATCCACTAATCCTTTTACTCTTAGTCCTTCTATCCTCGTAATGATGACTGGTAATCTCCTCAAACAATATTGTTCCGGTTGAATAATTTCACGTGTAAAATCCTCAGGAGTTGCGACCCATTCCTCGATGTTCGCTATCAACCATTGTGTCTTATCTGGCGTGAAATTTAGCCTATCTCGTTCACCCTCTAATACGTTTTTTTTTATAGCTCCCATGTTCCTTTTCTCATTATGGCTTTCGCGGTGCTGCTGCATTAATTCACTCTCTGCTCCAGTGATTTCCATATCTGGGTTCTCGCGATTCTCCATTGTCCTTCGCCAGCGATCCTGTTCCGTCTCTTGGTTGCGATGCAACTCATCTAGGTATCGTTGTGATGCCTCATGCCTGCTTTGTAATTCCCGTCGACTGTCTTCCGGATACCCTCGGTTCTCCTCTCGTCTTCGGTTCCACGTTCTATTATCTCTCCTATCATATCTGCGATGATGATATGGACCTTCGCGACCACGCCCTCTCCATTCATCTCTCCTGTACTGTTGTGGCTGCCAGTTCCTCTCGTTCCTTGGCTCATATCTCCTCTGCTCCTCTTTCGGCGAGTCTGGCCTTCCGTTATTATTCCCGCTTCTATGGCTAACATTCGTGTTGGTGCTTTGCTCTCTAGTTTTAACTAGCTCGGCTTGGTGTACTAGCGCTGCGCTGTCACTCGCTCTGACGTGTCTATTTTGATTATTTAGTGACGTCTCGTCCAACTGACGTAACACCTCCTCTGCTTGCAGTGCGCTCGAGACGTTTGCCGCAATTAAAAACTGTTGTACTGGCAATGGAAACTGCTTTCCAATTGTCATCACCAGTTCTGACTCCGGTGGTAAAATATCCATATCCTTCAGTCTAAGTAGCTGAGCCGAAAAATATTCTGAGTAGCGTGTTGGTTGCGACGCGTGGTACTTCCTACTATATAATTCCATCCTTAAATTATGTTGTATAGACATGCTCCAGTAACGACGTAAAAATGCCTGCTTGAAGGTATCCATGTCCTCAAAGGTGTAGCGAAAGCTTCTGAACCACGTCAGGACGCTATCCGCCAGTAGTTTCTCTGTTATTCTGAGTTTCTTATTCTCAGGAATATTATTGTCTGTAAGGTAGTGTTCCAAATCTTTTAGAAAAGCTTTCGGTGTTTGTGAACCATCATTGTTAAATTTTCGTGGGCAATCCTCCTGCATCCTAATTATTTGAACATACTGTGTAGTTGAGTTATTGTTATTATTATCGCCAGTCGGCTGTTGAGGTGTTGAGGCCATTCCTCTAAATGTTTGAAACCCTTCATTATTTTCGCTACCTGCGGTCGCACGGCCCGGACTAAGTTCATTCATTCTCTCTACCTGGGTCTGGCTTGTGTTGAATTGATTAGCCACACTGCTCGTTTCTTTACCGCTGCTGTGAGCTTTCAGTTCCAGAAGCATTTCCTGTTGTTGTAGAGACTGTATCTCGGTCTTAATGATCTTCCGTTCTTGTATCTCCATTTTACCCAGTAACTGCAGTTCGACCTCCTTTATTCTCCTTTGGTTTTCTTCCATCTGTTCTATAAGTTTCTTTCTATCCTCTTTCCCGTCAATTCCGATTTGTTGGCATGTCTTGTTTATTTCCAGTCTTATTGCCTCATATCTATTTTCCTCTTTTCTCTTTCCCTCTTTCTTCTCGCTTTCCAGCTGATCGAGCCTGCCTCCTATCATTTCATTGCTTTCCCGGATCCTCTCTTTAAGTGCATCATTCTCGTTTTCCTGAATGCTCCATCGTTCTGCTGAAGTCAAAGCTGCCTTGTCTATTTCCGTTCTAATCTCTATCATCTCTCCTTCCAGGCTGTGCAATTGTTTTGCCGCAGACTTAACCTCGTTATCTACTCCTTTTATGGTAGCTTGAATTGCTAATTGTTCTGTCTTTATCCCTTCTGTGTTAGCGTTACATATTTCTTCTAGCTGTATGAGTTTCGCTGCCGTCTTTTCTTCACTGAACGCTATTGATTGCCTTAAGTTCGTCTCCATCTGACCTAACTGTGTGGTAGTCTCGAGCGTGATTTTAGCTATTTGCCCTGCTAATTTATCTGTCAGTTCCTCTTTTAACGCTTCCTTATTCAACCTACCCTGTTCTACAATTTGTTCCATTAACTGTGTGTTAGTAACTGTATTTTGTTCCGCGAGTAGTGCATTATTTGTCTTACTGTGTTCCGCTATCTGCTCCGCTAACTGTTCCGCAATACGTGCATTGTTTAATTCACTCTGTTCTGCAATTTGTTCCGCAATACGTGCATTGTTTAATTCGTTCTGCTCCGCTATACGTGCATTGTTTAACTCACTCTGTTCCCTGCATTCCCTCTTAAAGTGTTCGAACTGTTCCATCGTTCTAGCCACTGAATTCTCAATAATAAGTCGAATCTCCTCCACTGACGCCATATCACACAATATAATACTTATTTGAGAAGACTGGGGCATGGAGCCTCATGTTCCCATCTTCTGCAATCATAAAATGAGTCGCTTATTCCCAATTTACGTTAATCCCATTAATGACTTTAATATGCTTGAAGAGCTGCCTATCTGATGTTTGCTTTTGTGAATGAACTTTCAATTTACCCTTCTGCATTAATTTTAACTTCCCAGTTCTGTCAATAAAGTACTGACATCACTTTTACGGTTCACGCCGTCCTACAACATACATTTGGAGTTTGCTACTAATTATTCAAATATAAGGGCGCCACGAAAACGCTGCTTCTGACTAACTTATGCAAAATAAACTCAGCATTTTCGATTATTTACTTTAAACAAACTCCTGGCTTTACTTTCCCCTGAATTACTTGTTAATTTGGCCACACCGTTCGGCGCCATTTTTATATATATATATATATATATATCTATACTTAATGGTTTGGCTATGCTCGTAAGACATCGCAGCAACCATCCAAGGACTCGGTTGTACTGTCGAAGCTTTCACTTGGGCCTCGCCATTAAATATCTATAGGGGAATGCTCTACATCTGTTTATATGACCTCAAGGTGGCATATAGACTTCAGTAGGCTCCAGCTAGCTACTCTCTGACATTTTCCATCACTGTGATCCACTAATTAATAAAAGAAAACTAATATGGACATGAATAACTGCATCATTATCACCAATCCATATATACCCTTCCGCGTTCTTCTAGGATGCCGACTCTCACTCGGGTGGTGCTCTGTTCGGGGTGGCTCTAATTTATACTAAACATCCTAGGAATATTGTCACAGGATCACAGGAGGCTTATCTTAAAATCAGTAGGTCAGAGAACTCCTAATATAAAATAATTTATTTCACAAAAACATCATCTCCCTTTTCTCCCAACCACAGACAAATAAAATAAAATCAACTCCCTTAAATGACTGAAAAACAACAATATCAAAAAAAATGCAAAATAATGTTTCACTCTGGCTGGAACCAGGAATAGAAAATAGTCTATTTTACTGCAGTCCACTGCTTCAAGTCCAAGGGTTATTGTCAACAGACTTAATTCAAATAACTATGGCTTAAATACACCAGCCATTCTATCACAATAATATTGCGCACTCATTTTTATAACTTGCAAAACTTGTTCTTTGGGAAATCGGACACGTCTATTCGTACAATCATCATCTTTCCTCACAAGAGTCAGATAATGAAGGCAATAGGTTTATTCTAGGTTACGGGCATGTGTGTTTTTATAACTTTAAAACAATTACTTCACTCAGAGCTATAACTCCGTTAATTATGGTAAAATAAACAAGTCAACATACATGAAGCATCAAATAAGTACTTCGGCTGCCGGTGCGCCGTGATTATTAATAAACAACAACATAATGAATGCACTCCAAAAATAATGACAAATATAACACATCGCTTCCTGAAGCGGCACACAAAAGAAACCCCGGGGAGTTGGACTATCTCCCTTCATATAATACAATGCCAAACTCGACCTTGTGACAGACGTGCTTTCACCATGCTAACCAGCCGGCCGGCACAACCATCCTGGCTGCTTTGAGAATTCAGACGGCTAACCAATTTCTACCTGCTCCTTAAGACTCCCATTCACCTCCCTTGGGCTCGAGCAATTCAACCTCTTTCCGACGGAGCTAAAGTGGGCTCTCATCAGCTAATGAATTCAATCATTTTACTTACCATTTATATATCGTCGAAGAATGCGGGAATACCACCTCCGCTATTATTTTCACTCACCATTATATCATCGAAGAACGCGGGAATACCACATCCGCTTTATTTCTGCTCGACCCAAGATCGACTCTTAGCCTCATCTGAATATATCTCATACTACCCCCCAGCCATTCTTGTCTTACCACTTTGTACCTTCGCGTGATAATCACTTACCATACTCATTACTCTCATAATTTCATTGTCACTTACCGGTCTTGTCACACTATCGAGTGGTCTTCCCCATTTAGCTTATACAATTACATTGTGCATAAGCACTATCAAACAAATATTCCCTTGACTGTGCATTCACAAAGATAAATGACATCCCAAAAACAAAACCATATTTAAAATAACACTTTGATGCTCATATACTTATTACATTATAAAACACACAAAATTCTCATTACTGATAAACACACAAATCTACACAAACATGCCCGGTACGCCTAAAATATCTATTTTTATCATAACTGCTTATGATCGAGATAGACTTATCCGACCCCAAAAATGGGAAACATTATGACCCTCATGCCCCATACAATATTTACTTATCTCTCATATTTCCTGATGCGGTTCTGGTCCATGATATCAGTCTTCTTCAATAGTTGATTCATCTTGATGGGAGGAGAATTTACACACGGTTTTTCTCAAAATTTCACCAAAAACAAAGGTCCACTGTGAATTATTACCATTAACACAATGCACGGTTCTCGTACATGAAGCTCCTATCTCATATAGCTATCATTACTTATTTAGTTCGGCCGACAGTTCGTAGCTTCCTAGAATACTGGTCTAGCTTTTAATAGCGCGTGCGGCTATACCTATCATTACAACTGCGTCATACTGTTATGATATGCACTGTTCTACTTTGCACTCGCGAATAATTAGCGATGTTCAATTTCGGAGGTATGCTAGCTCCTACTTATAACTTGTAACAATGTTAATTATTCTTATGCCTCAACGCAGGCTCTCGCGTCCACAGCGTATATTAAGACTTATAAAACTTATAAAATGTTAATTTCTGAACGCTCAGGGCACGGGCTTTCGCCTTTGACGATGCCCCAAAGTATACTTATAGAACTTGTAAAAATCACCGTATTGTCCGAAGGCTCGCGGCACGGGCTTCCGCCGTTGATGTTGCCCCAGAGTAGACTAACTTCGCTGTGTTTCAATCCATTATTTATACGATTTCTCTTAAAGGGACGTGGAGTAGGGGTTCTCAGAATTTATTTCCAAAATAATACTCACATGAGTATGTGAACTAGCTCCTTAGAACGTCCTCATTCCCAATGTTTCAATGACTCCTTCATATTCAAAATTCGATCGTAGGATCGTTAGATAATGAGCTCCGTAATTTGCTTCATTGTCCCTCAATTTCGGCGGGATTTGATCGCGTCTAGCGTCTCTCACTGCCATTGGTCGTTTCAAATCCACCCCCTGATTTCATTTTAATTCTGGCAAAAATCACAGAATAATCCGATTTAAATTTTGATGATATTTCTGAGAGGCTGGGATCATCCCCTATACGATGGTATAACTCCTGTCTCTGTATCCTAATTGCTGCTCTAATTCCTTTCAAATGGGCGGGGTTTATTTGGTAGGTAATCGTTGAGTTTTCTGCATTTGCCCGCGCAGTTGAACGACCTTCGCGCGTTGTCTGGCGCATTTGGTGTCCAGATGTGGATTTTCTCTTTCCTGCTACCTTTGTTCGCGCTGGGAGAAAGCTTCTTCAAGTCACGTACGAACCGTCCTTTTGTCCTTCTAGTTTCACAAGCAACTTCCATTCTCACATCGGCTTTGAGACATGACTTAAATTTTGTTGGAATAATATGTGGACTTTATGCTATCAGATATGCATTAAGGTCACAGTATGACAACGGAAGACAAGTCAATTGAGTCCCAAATAGAACAGTTATAACATCTAGCGGAAAATTTCCCAGTAGAAATCCATTTTCTGAACAGAGAGTTGGATTATAATTTCCGTGGAACTAATGTCATACGCTTGCTTCCTCCATGACGTTCTGGTGTGTTTATGTCAACAACAGCATTCACAAAAATTGTCGGCGAAATCTTGCGAATGTGTTGAATTTGGAGTTGCAAATATTAAGGTACAGTGCTATTTCTTTTGCAATATTGTCCAGTTTGTTTATGCATTGCAACTACAATGATTGATCCAATATAGGCTACATTGACAACTTTCAAATCATGTAATTCATGTCCGACTTGTTAGATTCTGAGTGCATGTGAGAAGCTATCCTTACCTAATTGGTCAATAAATGAAAATAATGAGCTCTCATTTGTTGGAAAACTGTCAGGCCTTATAATGAAAAATAGTACTTTAATGAACCCCATTATGATACAGTTTTCTGGCATATAATATTTACATATCGACATCGTCGAACATTAATAGTACATTACGCAACGAGCCTAAATGGCAATAATTAACACACGAGTATGTTTATAAAACGAGCGTATGCGAGTTTTATAATTTCCATACGAGTGTTTTAATTGTCTTTATAGGCGAGTTGCATACGACTGTTTATGTTCGACGATAATTATAACTTTATTATATGTTTTAACATAAATATTCATAAATATCTGTTGAGAGTCAGCCACTTGAATTTTGTGATCGGAGAGCGAGCGCTGGTATGATATATCTGTCTTTCATGATCTCTGACCGACCGACGCATGCGCTCTGTGTGCTTGCAATGCCATATTATGGAGGCCATATGGTTACATCTGCCGTCCCTCAGTAATATTGTCACCGGAGTCGTTTGAAGGCAATGGTTGTGTTGAAATTAGGGTTGGTGATATTAAGGTACAGTGCTATTTCTTGTCTCATATTCGCCAGTTTATTTACGCGAACATATGGACGGTGCGTATTCCATGTCGGTAATTTATTATAGTTCGATGCTGGGTTTATGTCCGACATGTTGGATTTTGAGTGCATGCGCGAAGGTATCGTTACCTAATTGGTCAATGAACGAGCTCTGATTGGCTGGAGAAACTGTATCGTGATGAAAAACAGTGTTATAATGACAATCATTATGATACAGTTTTCTGACACATAATAGTGAAGGTCGAACAACAAGTTTATTATATTCTCAGCCATGTCCATAGGAAGAAGAAAAAAAAACAAAGAATAAATACAATAAGAGGCGCTGCCGCGGCCAACCCGCCGAACAGATTTCCATGCGGGTTGCCTATCAAGTAGGAAACAGAGCTAAGAAACGAGATGAGAGACGATTCACGGTCACCTCCTCACGGTGTATCTCTGGTAATGTTAGGAACCGTTCGAAGGACGTCTAACCAGCTAAGAGGCAGTAGTTCTGATTGATCTCAGCAGGCAGTACAGCCTGAGGTTTTCCGCAACCAAGGTCTATATACAGAACTGAGGATTGCCAAAGGGATTAGTAGCGATAATTCAGGCGAGCAATTGCACGAGGCTTGTCGCCCGCAAGGCTACATAACCAGAGTAAACGTAAACCGTATCTCCTCAGGCCTCCAGACAAGCACCTGCCGCTCATTTGAATATACACTTGTCAAAATTGTAGCTTTAAGCCGATTTGATCATCATATCAACTCAAAGCACACCCGTCCACGCTTCATGTCACTGGCTGTGTAACACGGTTTCATAGGGAAATACAGACGTGTGCAAATTATTTAAAACGACGCAAGTTTTCCAAAATTGCCGTAATACTTTTGATGGCGTAATGCACTAAGTATGTTTGCAAGGCGGTGACATTACTTCAAATGTTTAACCAAGAATCTTAATAATATTTTCTTTTAAGAAACTCAAACAAGAATTTCCACTAACAGAAATAATTGTAGCTTAACGTAACCGTTAATCTCGAGATCATAAGCCACGGGACCTCCTTTTTACGTGGAATCCGAACCACAGGACATGGCATTCCCTTTGGAAATCTCATATGCATTAACCGGGAATCGAACCCGGTCCACTAACAGAGGAAGGTGCTTTGCTACTGCAACATGCCTCTCGATTTGTATTGATTACTTTACTTTTCTTGTAGATTTAGAGCTGAGGGATTTGTAGTCTTTTTACTAATGATCCGCTCTTGAACTCTTCAAAGATTCGTGAACTAAGGATTGAAATCACCTCACTCAGAGGGTGCATTCCAAAGTCATTGTAAAAACAAGATGTTCAGTAAAGAACATATAGCCTACTTTCTCCTAAATGTATGAGTATAGTTATAACTCGTTATTATCAAAGAGTATAATAGAATCATTTCTTGGTTGAAGACCTTAGAAACTATTTACCTCTACCAAACGCCACAACCTAGAAAAAAAAACTACTACCATCATTGAAGAAAGATAGATAAGAAGTATCTCAAGAATGTTATGGATCTGGAGACATAATCGACCGGACCGGCTGCGTGGCTCAGCGGTAACGTTCTCGCTTGCTGGGCCCTAGGTTGCAGGTTCGTATCCTGGCGCAGTCAGCTGGCATTTGCGGGTGCACAAATGCGAGGGAGCCGTGTCAGTAGATTTACTGGCACGTTAAAGATCCCCTTCGGGCCAAAATTCCGGCACCCCGGCATATCTAAAAGCAGCAGTAGTTAAAAGGAACGTAAAACAAATAACATTATTATTATTGTTATTATTACATAATCGACCTGCCGTGGGCAACATCCAACTTTGAGTTGAGGCATGTCTTTACACGTCTGGTAGTGCATGGCTTTCACAACCCTAATTGAATTAACAAATCTTTCCATGACCCTACAGAGACGTGTGTATACAAACTATGTGGATATTTTCGATTGCTATTTGCCTGAAATAAAAGTATTAATTAATAACCTGAACTAGCACCAACGGCTAGAATTCAGTTACTATGTGAAATCGTTTTGTTCTTTACTCCAAATAACATTTTCAAATAACGCAAAACAGGCTGTTACAAACCCTTTAAAATAAAAAGTAAAAATTTATCGTAGTATCATCTTGCCATTCTTCAATTTCGATGCGCATAGAATGCCAATGGTATACGGTACTAACCAATGGAGTCCCACGTAGACCAGTCGTGACATCTAGTGGAGAAGTATCGAACAATATAACCCTAACAGGGCGAGTGCATTCTAGTGGCCATAAGAAGAAACTTTTCAATAAAATCTTGAAGTTAATAAGTAGGCCGGCGTGCAGTTACCTTTTTGACTGCTAGATGTCTCGAGCAAATCTGCTGGTGAATTATGTTTTAATTAAATATATATTTTCCACCGTAATTTGGACAATATAACGCTTAATTTTAAAACGTCTGAATCATTACAAAACAATAAATATATAAAATTTCAAGCAAAAAAAACTGTGATGGGGTTTGAACCATAGGCAACCACGGAGCCATTTGTGCCAACGAACATCGTTCTACATAAAATGACTTACATATTACTTGTTAGCAAATAATGATTTAGACTAAACGATTTCATCAGTGGAGTATATTATTTATTTATAAAGCATTTCATACAAAATTTATTTATTTTGTATCAGTACGCTATATTGCATGCAATACTCAAATTAGTGAAATATAAGTCAGGCACAAGACATCCGCTGCCATCTTGTCTTCTTACCGAGACGGCTCAGCTTTTTAAAATCACTTCTGCACTATAGTATTACAAAATAAACTTTTAATTTCGAACGTGCCTCTTCCTTTAGAACAGTTAAAACGATTCTCGGCTCGATAATCGGAACTGGTGGGTCCCATGATATGGATTATAAAGTTTGCATAATTCGCACGGCCACCATCCTGAAATGGTACGGCGGATACCTTGTAGTTTGGTCACAAGACGCACCCTATATGAAGGTATGTTGTTACCAAAATTAGTAGAGATCGGATAATTTGGTTAGTCGATATTTGATTTTACGTTTTGAACGTTTGAGTGGCCGCCATTCAGTTTTGGTAAAGATGGCGGCGATATAAAACATGACACTGAGGTGCCCTTTGGTTGTTCTACCTCTGTACCAAATTTCGTTCAATTCGGTTTCACCGTGTTCGAATTGATAGTGGGGGGACAGACATTCAGAGTACACACACTCACACACACACACACAGACTCACACACACACACACAGACACACACACAGACAGACACACAATTTTTTGCCCTGTGTATATCTCATAAGTCTACTTTCATTTTTTGCAAAAATCGAAAGTAGGCTAATAGAAAACGGACCTAGCTCAAGTATCCCTAAACATCCCCAATTCTGAAAGTTTCCAGACGCAATTCCTTATGGGAAAACAAAAACAAAACAAAAAAGAAACACAAAGCAAAAAGCGAAATTCAAAAACAGCAAAAGCAGAAAACAAACTCAAAACCAAGAAATAAAAGCAAAAAGTCAAATTCAAAAGCAAAAGCACAGAGCAAACACAAAAACCAAAAACACAAATCAAAAAGTAGAAAACAACAAACATACAAGATACGTGACTGATTTACATTGTTTACTTGATTCTAATAATGTTCACACGTGTGTATTTATCACGCTAGCAAGTCATCTATAAATTAAAATTTTATTTTCATTTTGACGAAATATCCAAGTACTTACAATCATTGATCATTGTCAAAATAATATTCGGCGAATTATATTAAGATTCTTACTGTGAAATCCCAAACCACCTCGTGGTGTAGAGCCTAATATTCTTGATTGCACCCCCTCGCCAGAGGTCCGAGTTTGATTCCCAGCTCTGTCAAGAACATTATGGTGTTTGAAGACATTTTCAGTGTTGCCTTAGTAAACAGAAGTTTGATGCTTTCTACGTCGAAATTGGTTACTTCTTGGTTCAAAGAAACTATGGAAGATTTACAACAATTACATATTACCATAGAAAACATTCACGACCGCAGCATTTGTAGAGAAAAAATTAGAAACCAGAAATTTGGACTTGGATCACAACCCAAAAGAAATACGCGTAAGTTTAAATGGACAGATGAAGAGAAGAAGGCGCTCAGTGAACGGATAATAGGTTTTTGGGAAGATAAAAAGAAGAAAAGAGCCACTACCAAAGCTAGATCATTGTGTTTTAGCGCCCTCCTTCAAGGGGAATATACGCAGATAATAGGAATCACAATCTGGAGACAAAGAAATGTGACGATCCTTCCTTTCCTCCTTTCTCCCACTGGCCTGACACCTAAATCCTTTTCAGTAAATCTAACCGCACTAAATCTTCCCATATGCACCCACTCTATTGCACAAAAGGCTGCAATTCTGAACACCTGCAGCATTGTTAGAGGATTTTGGAATACACACTAGGATTTCCTGGGCTCTCTTGTGAAAAAGAGACGAGGAAGATAACATTACTGAAAAAACAACCTGTCAAACGTCTATGTTATATAGTTTGAAAATGTATGCTATAGGCTTTACTCATTTTCTTGTACGTAAAGTACCGGTATGAGTCATGTTACCAACTGTAAGTTGAGTAAATAAAGGTAATAATAATTACATTTCAAAGGAATGGGACCATAAAGGCTCGTCAACAGGATTCTCAGCTTCCAGGAAATCACGAAGACGCAGGTGCCATGGTCGAAAGAAGTCTACCGGGAATCTAAGAAAAATGTGAGAATAAGACAGAAGAAATAGCAAACACAGTAATGTTCAGAAGGAAAGTAGCAGGTGTGAAGGACCTGCCCAACGTGAATACGAGAATGAACAGAGTATTCTCGGCAGAAGAATGAGCACGAGTAAGTCAAAGGATGAACGAGAACTGGCGAAAGAGAAAACAGAAAGGAGAGAGAACGTACGAAAGTGATGGAAGTTGTGTAATTGCAGCACATATGTAGTTGAAACGAAAGTAATAATAAAAATAATAATAATAACGTCCTAAGCCACTGTGCTGTAAACCTTTTGAGTGGAGCCATTGAGGCGATCTACTCTTCAATTTTGACGCTTTGTTTCACTCTGTCATTTGGTCTGTGGCTGCTATTTAATTAATTTCTTTCTAATAGTCATCTTCAAAAGTGATACGAGAGACCATTTACGAGACGTGGATTATTTTCGCCCTTCAAAAATCCGATTTCATCGGCCGGGAATTAAAACTGCGATCTTGGGCTAATGAGGCCGACTGATCTCTTAAGTTTAAACGATGTAACGCAATAATGTCGTGCACTTAAAATAATAATACCGCCTGTAAATAAATGCAGAATGAGACCATTATGGATTAGCGATTACCATTCCAGTTAAAAATAAGGTGGTTTTTGTATCGACTGATTTCCACTATCTTCGGCTTGTTCCCTTAAATGCTCCAGGGAGTGTTGAAGCAACAGATTATACAGTACCTTACAGGCCTAGAAGAAACCCATCTCCGGTGGCAGCCTTCAAGCTCGATAGCGTTTTATATACAAAAATCAAGTTATAACAATATTTAGGGGAAAAGAGATATGGCTCAGTCGAGCATATGCTACATTCCCCCAAGGGAGTAACCTGTGTTTCACGGGAGAATATGTATATAGCAAGGGAAAACGATCACTGCCACGCAGCACTCCAACCTTAGATAAAGTCACTGTAAAACATTCGTGCATGAACAAAGCTTTTGTTAAATTATTTCTTCTTCATGTGGTAAATAGAACTGTCTGTACCTCTATTATTATTATTATTATTATTATTATTATTATTATTATTAGCGTAAATTCCCCTTTAAGGAGAGCGCTAAAAACACAAAAGTCTAGCTTATGGTGGCGGCTCTTTTCCCCTTTTTATCTTCTCAAAAACCTTTCATCTGTTCACTGTGGGACTTCTAATCTTCAACTGTCCATTTACGCCTATTCCTTTTGGGTTGTGGTCTAAATTCAAATTTCTGTTTTTTGATATTTTTTTTGTCTACAAATGCTGCGGTCGTGGATGTCTTCTATGGTGATATGTAACTGTTGTAAATCTTCCATAGTTTCTTTTGTACCAAGAAGTACCTAATTTCGACGTAGAAATGATGTTGAATATTATTTTAGTCAGTCTGGTGTCGTTCATTCTGGCAATGTGCTTACAGAACTTCACTCTGCGTTTTCTGATGAGTAGGCCTATCGTGATATATTCAGTATTTCTGTATAATTCTTCTGAGGGTCTCTTTTGCCAGAAATTATCTCTGAAAACGGCGTCGTAAATTTTTCCCTGAATTTTCCTGTCTTGTTTTTCAATATCTTTAATTTTGGCCATTCCCTTTATTATTATTATTATTATTATTATTATTATTATTATTATTATTATTATTATTATTATTATTATTATTATTATTATTATTATTATTCATTTCGGCCTGCTGTGAACCACGTTATTTCAACCGTTTGTATCCTAGAGCGTGGTGTCCGTTATCCTTCCCACATGCAGGTACGTTCGTTGTTATGCCGCCTCTTGTAGGCTACTCGCCATTTCTCTTGATTGGTTCGAGGAACATTCTACAGATTTATTTTTCTTTCACTTCTAACTTTCTAATGGACGCTCTTTGCATACAATTTTTGAATGAAAACGTTGCTGCAGTCAAAGCAGTCGCCATATGTGTTCTTGGGATACATTATTGTTGTTTGATTTGAGGGGTTGGGACATCGTGGACATTCAGCCCCGCGAACTTGGGTGCGTGTGGATTTTTGTCTGAGAACCTGCGTTATTGTGATGGCTGTATAATTGTGTGTATTTGTTATTCAGGTTATTATTTATTTAGCGTATGGCTTTTAGTGCCAGGTCACCAGAGGATGTAACTGCTTCAAGTGGACACCCATGGGGTGAGCTACAAGTTCCGGTCAATTTAAAGTAGTTCCACCATTCGCTACCAGATATCACTGACACCTAGTGGTGAACGTTGTAACTTTAATAGAGCGTTCCAACGAAATCTAACCTATAAATTTAGATTCACAGTCCTTGAATCTGGCAACTTCGGAGGCGTAGTTGGTAGCATGCTGAGCTTCTATGCACGGCCGAAGTCGTCGGATGTTTTATGAGCTTAAAAAATCCCTCGGTATGCCTTCCTTCGGAGGGGGAGTAAAGCCAGCGGTCGAAGTCGTCGGATTTTTAAGAACGTTAAAAATCCCTCAGTATGCCTTCCTTCGGAGGGGAAGTAAAGCCGGCGGTCCCATGTCATAGATATATGGCATGTTAATGAACCTTCCACTAATTACACCTGTGTGAAGCTATATTAATATAGGTTAAAAATTTGACTAACGTTCTTAGGTTCCAACGTTCGTCGTCAAGAGCCGACTACGGTGGCATCTGGTAACTAATTTCTGAATTAGTTGCTCGTTGACGGTGGCGTTTGGTGGCAAAAGTAGGAACTACTTGAAAATTGATCGTCTGCGGTCCTTAAAACAGATGCACACACTAATACAGTCATTACAATTAACATCGGTTATCAGACAGATTCTACACATACCCAAAGTACACGGGGGTACATGACCGCGTTGTCGCTGCCCCTAAACTGAGGAACCAACCAACCAATAAAAGCCAGCGGTCCCATGTCAATGAAATCTTGCGTAATATTCCGACATAGAGTAATACTTACAATAATAAACTGAAATTAAACCGTCTTCAGTTTATATCATTTTGCTAACTTAGGTTATTGTTGAATGCGGTTGTCAGAGACACACACGTCGCAACAATAGAATGAAACTTAAAACAAAATTTAATAGCGCTATTGGGTTTATATGTATTATTGGATCTTTCATTATAGGAGTTCTAACAAAATTAACATGGCAATTAACATGATTTATACGAATATATTCAAGAAATCCTATTGATTCCTACATTGAACATATGAGACCCTATAAAATCCTAATATACTGATAGAACGTAATTTTAACTTCTTACAACCTAAAAATACGGGGCTTGCATATGAGCAACTGTTTGAATAGTTTACGACTTAAGGACGTCCTGGTCATCAGCAAATGCGCATTATTTTGTCGAATCAACACTAGAACTGCATCCTCTCTCTTTCCTGGTATTCATTATGCCCGTGCATTCCTGTCACTAAAGAAGATTCTGCTATTTACAGAGCTTAATTGGATGGGTTGAGCGAATAAGCTTTCGAGTGCATGGAAGCAAATAAACGATTTCTGGGGAACAAGATTCTAAATATATAATTTTATGACGTCAATATGTAATTGAATTGGTGTAACCTTTTTTTAATCTTCGACAGATGGAAATCCATTATGTGCGTTTTAAAATGTGTAAATCGCAGAAAAATGCATAACGAGCGAAAACTCGCAACAAGAAAAAGTCTGTAAAACTTAAAATAGGCAAAGAAGGCAAAAGAAATACTGGCTATACTGGCCCCAAAGGCACGGAAACATATTTATCTTTATCTGATTTTTTAGAATATCCATCCAGATAGAACAGGCATTTTGTCTAACTTCCGAGCTCTAATAATAGTCTAACAATAATATTGATAGAGAAATTTAGAAATAATGAAAGACATGTCTTGAGATAAATCCTAGGTCCAATCAAAGAAAATGGAGAATTCAGAAGACGACACAATCATGAACTCTACACACATGTAGAAAATATCACGGCGTGTTTTCTATGAGGACATTGTTCGTATGAGTTCTATAAGGTTCAGCAATAGCATCTTCAGCCCTTTTCTTAACAAAGAAACCAAGGAGGTGTCGTTCATCGAGGCAGAGTAAGACCTGCAAGAAGGAGGGATAACACATGAGGAAATCCAGAAACGGTTTCCGCTCAAGATGATACTCCAAGAACACCATGGTTTCCAAGAAAAGACAAAACTAAACCAAATGGAGATGGTTCCAAGAATATGAGATATACCTGATGTAAATCGGCATTCCAGAATCGAAAATCCACAACAGATTTGATTTTCGACAAATGGTTAAACATATCAAATTTTTAAAGTGGAATCTGAGTCCAGCAGACGAAGATAGATGATAGACCATAAGCACGAAAGAAGGCACTGATCGATGGACTCAAGAAATACTGGTAGAATGGCAAGGGCGGTAGAAGAATAAGATCTAGGCACACATGAAATTGATTGTTAATATGTAGTCCATAGAGGCTGATTCAAATATTCATACCTCTGCACCACGATATACTTACGACATGTGCAAAATTCCAAAACGACTGGTCAGTTCACAATGTTTCCTTGCATGAGGAATATACAACCCTCGTGAAGGTGTATTTTCTACGTACGCTTCAGGAATACTTCTATTATGGCACTTCTGTTGTTCTGTGGAAGTTTCGTATAGAAATGTAGTAACTCACTCTACGTTCAGCTTTAGAAATGAGAATAATGTGAGGTTTAGTGCGTACGTGTACATAATTACTCAAAGTTAACCTTATTAACGGCCCCTTGAATGTCTATTCAGATTTACAGTATTCTGAAAACTGTTCTACTCATTTCGGTCATTCATAACGTCAGACAATACATTATTCTCCAGTCTAACAATCGATTGAGTTGTGGAGGAACATTCGCGAAATCTCACGCGCAGTAATTACAATAGCATTGATATCACAATAGTGTGGAGGTAGTTAGTTAACAGACTGCATATTGTTTCGATAACATTGTCTTACGACGGAATAGTGGAGAGTTGGGCATTGAATCTCGAGGAAGAAAAGGAATATTCCTGAAGAGGCTTGGAGGGGATGTAATTTATTTTGTTGATTCATCTAAGAATCTATAAGTATCTCAATCGATCACCATTACAGTTATCCTATGTATGGGTCATAATATGCTAAAGAGCTGGCAACATCAAAGGGTGGTAGGCCAAGGAAAACCTCTCCTAGACGGAACAAAAAGCTTATTCGTTTGTCTAAAATGAACAGGAGGACTAATCATGGTGATCTAAGTGCTTCTTTAAACCTAGAATGTTATATCCTATCAGCAAGTCAACAGTGACGTTGGTTTTGTGAGTGTGTCCTTATTGTCCTCGAAAATGTGACCGCAGTTGGTATTCTAACCCGAATCGCCTGCTATCCAGGCAGGTGAGTGGTCTCGCTCCAACCACAGCACACTTTCAAGTCTTATATGGAGAGGCACTATTGTGTCGGCTTTTGGAATGACGTGGAGATATCCTTGCTTACCGAGACGACACCGGAGAGCATACGCACAACAGTACTTTAAATAAATAAGGCCCTCATTCAAAGTCAGAGGTATACTCTATAACGCGCCAAGACACAGGGTGTCAATACATTGGCCAAAGTGGTAGAATAATGGACTCACGATACAACGAGCACAGAAATACGATAAAATTCGGGACGCAGTCAGCCATATGCGAACACATGTTCGACGCGAGACAAAGCTTCACTAACAACGAAACTGACTTAATAATGTTCTTCTCAAGCCGAAAAGAAGAGCTCGCGACATAAAGGAAGCAATCGAGATACACTTAGCTAAAATAAACAACCCCAATAATTTAAACGAACACACATTCATGGAGAATTCACCCCTATTTACACTACTAGAAAACACCCCCCCCCCCCCCCCCCCGTTGGAAACGAGCAACAACATAACGTTGTAGCCGAGCTAGATAAGGGATCATTAAAAGAAATATTATATTGAATCAGGATGCACGTTGTACCATATCTTCAATAATCCAAGACCGGCATTAACGGCAGACTTAAAGGTTCCGGGACTTTCTCATTAGACCGGGTAGCGTTTATAGGCCTGATTAGCTTACGCGAGTCGAGAATGAAAACTGGCCTTTAGTAGTTGAAAATGTCCAGTATACAGTAACATGCACCATATTAGGAGGCTCTAGACTTGGCAGTTACGTAATCGATGAACACAGTTAGGAATGCGGAAGAGAGAAAGCCTAGTAAGATAAGAGATACTCGCACAAAATAAATTCCTTCCAGTTCAGTGCAGGCAGTGATGGGGTCAAGTGACCGCATCCGGACGCGTATCACTCAAACAGCTAAGTATAAAATCCACTCCAACCTGATCACTTAACAACAATCACATAATCACACTAAGCAAGCAAATTTGAAGGTCAATAAGCACTTTCATTATCTTAACAAGAAAATATCTTTTGTAGAGAAAAATGCCTTGCAAGAAGCACTACTTCTAATTAAAATGTCGAACTCTACTGGACGATTTCTTTATGGATGTATTGGATATATTGTACTTAAAGTAACAGTCAATGTGCTAATGGACGATTAAAAACTAGCCCAAGTAATGTATTTCAAATATCTGGGGAGCTTGATCACATCAAATGGAAAGTGTACGAGAGAAGTAAATGCTCGAATCGCACAGACAAAATAAGCCTTCTCAAAAAAGAAGTCTTTACTAACATCCAAGACTGGTAACTTAGAGTAGCGAAAACACTTCGTGAAACGTTTTCTATGGAGTATTGCAAGTTATGGCTGTGAAACAGGACTCTGCGACAAGCAGATGTATCGAAACTTAGCGCATTCGAGATGTGGTACTGGCGACGACTACTAAAGATGTCTTGGACTGATAAAGTCACGAATGAGAATGTACTCAAAAGAGCAAAGGAGACACGTACCTTGGTTGAATCCTTAAACAGAACAAGGAATAGTTTTGTTGGTCAATTGATTCGTCATTCTGACTGGTGCACCACACTCTTCGATGGGAAGCTAGAAGGGAAGAGGAGTCGAGGAAGACCAAGGACTCAATTTATAGGCAGCATTAAAGGCAAGCACACTTATTGCCATTTGAAACTACAGGCCAGAGAAAGAAGACGGAAGACATGTATGTTACCTAGCAGTTGAGGAGAAGCAGAAGAAGAAGAAGAACCTTAAAGTAGCTGAGAAATAAGGTATGATTCATTAGATTCGAATGTTCTTTGTGTAACCACCTTAACAGAAGTAGAGGGAAGATATTTTTCACTCCTAAATGACGCGTAACGTTATCTAGGTGGTATAATACAGGGTTTGACTGCAAATTGCATGTTTGGTGCCCCCTCCCCTTGTTAGCGATGACGAGGCAAAAGATGAAATAACGTGATAAAGTGCCCCGCCATGGGTGCGCAAGATGGCAGAGGTAAACGTAATGGAACACCTTACTTTGCAGCCTGTAAGAAGATTCAAACTGTTAATTCAGTCACAAGAAATAGAATATAGGCTAAGTCAAGGTTTTAATCCAAAGGAAATATTGGATATTCCATTGGCGTCTTTGGGATTTACAATAGGGCGAGTGGTTGCGCTTATATGATTTATGCATCACGCAAAGTCAGGAAACAAAATATGGAAACAAATATTGTACATTTAACATTCAAACTGTTACGGAAAGTGTCTTTCGAGGCAAATTACAGTGTATTGGAATTTGATTGGAATTTTTTAGAATCCCGTCATAACTTTGATTGTATAAGAGAAAATGCAAAATCTAAGTTTCCATTTTCCGGATTTACTGAGATATGACGATGAGCAACATTTGCCTTTTATATACACGTTTATACGATTCCATCTTCTTATTCTTCTTCCTCTGCTTCTTTCCTAATTTAGGAATTTGATACACAGGATCATCAACGCTGCGAAATTGCATGTGATTGATATGTCTAATAACCCTCATGTCTGTTGTATATGTAGACGTGGAACCAAAACATTCTCGTAATACCTATTGCCCCCATATGTGTGCTATAGTTTTGAGCACAAACTTACAGAAAATTTTAGGTGCTGGAAAATTAAATTAGTTGATCCTTCCACTTGCCAAATTGCCTTTCAAACTCCCTCAATTGTCCCTAGTGGCCTCATAGATATGTTGATTCATTCTTAGCATTAAATAAGTCCGCGGAAATGTGCGCACTTATAGAGCAAACTTACAGAGATTCCGATACCCCTGTGGAGAAGAATTGTTTGCACTCGCCGAGTGCACATTAATAAATTACTCGAGGATTTGTTCATGGTGCTTTGTGTGGTTTGAAAGTGTTTTTAACATTCATTAAAAATCAGTTATACAGCTGTTTTTAGCTTACTTTCGATTTTTGCAAAAAATGAAAGTAGACTTATGAGATCACTACAGGGCGAAAAAAGTGTGTCTGTCTGTGTGTGTGTATGTGTGTGTGTGAGTCTGTGTGTGTGTGTGAGTGTGTGTACTCTGAATGTCTGTCCCCCCCCCTATCAATTCGAACACGGTGAAACCGAATTGAACGAAATTTGGTACAGAGGTAGCACTAGCAAAGGGCACCTCAGTGTCATGTTTTATATCGCCGCCATCTTTACCAGAACTTAATGGCGGCCACTCAAATGGTCAAAACGTAATAATGCATTACAACCAAACTAATAATCGGATCTTTACCAAATTTGGTAACAACGTTCCTTCTTATGAGGCGCATCTTGTGCCCAAACTACGAGGTCATCAACCGTACCAATTCAGAATGGTGGCCGTGTGAATTATGCAAACTTTATAATCCTTAACATGGGACCCACCAGTTCCGACTATCGAACCAAGAATCGTTTAATCTGTTTGAAACGACGTGGCCCGTTTGAAATTAAAAGTGTATATTTTAATATTATAGTCTAGAAGTGTTTTTAAAAAGCTGAGTCGTCTCGGTTATTTAACAAGATGGCAGCTGATCTCTCGTTCTGACCTATATTTTATTAATTTCAGTATGTTGCATGCAATATAGGCTAGTGGTAACACATATATGAACTTTCTATGAAATGAACTCGGTTTAAAATATACTCCAGTAAAGAAATCGTTTAGTCCAAGTCATGATTTGCTATAACGTGGTATATGTATTGGTTCCTAACGATCTATTAGAGTGTGCACGATTGGCTGCGTGGTCAGCGCGTTAGTCTTTCACCAGGCTGGCCGTGGTTCAAATCCTATCAGAGTTGGACTTTTTTCTTGATTTTTTTTATATTTATTATTTCTTGAGTACTGAGACGTTATAAAATAAAGCATTATATGGTGCATTTTGAAATGGAAAATATATATTTAATTAAAACAATATTCACCACCGGAGTGACATCTAAGAGTAATTACTTGAACTAAGTTATTGGTAACCACAGCCTTCTAGATACGAGCTATGCTCTCTACCGGCCAGTTAGTGAACCCATGTCTACAGTATAATTGCGAAGGTTATTATTTTTGCCGATAGAGGGTACACATCCCCAAGATAAGGCGCGATTATCACGGCATCATCAAGCAGTACCGGTACATTGCCTACGTCACAGAAGGGATGGTTTACGCGCCATGGCCTGTCTTTCTCGTTAGCCGCGCGCGATTACAAATTAGCTGTGTAATAGTTATATTAAATATGTTTCTCCCAGTGATACGTTTAGAGCAACTAGTTGAAATTATTGTAAGTAGTCGGTGTTAGTAAACTGAATACCTACGTTGTTTGGAGTGTTTACTGATGAAATTGCAAAATGCTGGGGTAAATTATTTGAACGCCACTCCTCAAATCCAGTGTGCCAATTTGCACTTCGAATTGGAAGAAATTAGGAGATGATAAAGACAAAGAGTTATAACTATACCCATACATTTAGGAGAAAGTAGGCTATATGTTCTTTCCTGAACATCTTGTTTTGACTGATTTCCCATCGTGTTTACGCACTGTACCTTTATAAAAATGGCTAATAGAAATCATTCGAAATATTCGACTTAAAGGGAAATATTGTATACTCTTTTTCCGGAACGATATAGGTCAAAGAAAATTAATTCGTAAGTAATCAGTCAAGAGAAAATTAGAAAAGTAAATAACTGAATTTATTTGAAAGCAAAACTAGTCTGTATATAGAAAAAGTTGCCATTTCATTCTTTCACAAATGTAGTGTAGGGTATTGAATGAAATCCTTTGCGCAGAATATTGAAAATCAGCGTAGGAACGAATAAGCTAATAGCAGTTTGTTCTGGTACAAAGTCCACACAGAGAGAGTATGTTGTGGTAGCAGGAAGTTTTTCTTTTTTCTTTCTTTTTAACATGCCATGAATAATATTTCGTTCTGTTTCACGCATCTCTTATTTTCTCTGACAAGCAACACGCTTTCAGCAAATCTCTACGGTGTTAATAAATCTCATATAAAACCACTAACATTAATTTCGATATGTTTTTTTTTTTCTGAAACGGAAAAGAAAGACTGAATACATGCTAATAATAACAAATAACGTTTTAGGTAATTTTACAATATTTGTAGCACTTCACGCTAACACGGAGTAACTGATGTGCTATATTGCCCCTGATATTTGACAGGTCCCATTGTTTACTTTGTAAACAAAACCGATGATTCATTTTATAACCCTTTTAACATTCATTTCAAAACGTGGGATTTTGTTATATCGCTCATATTGCCCCTATCGGCTACCAGGAGACCAAGCATCAATTGTATATATAATGAGACGGACGTGTACCCACCACATGCTTCTATTGACGGTGCGATGAAGTCATCAGGGCCAGCGTGTCGAATTTTAACAAGGTTTAATTCACATCAGAATCAATATGCATAATATCAATAACATTAACATGTATTACATTTGTCACTTGGTAATACAATTCAAGTGTTTCACTTTAAAGCAATTTACAAACAGTCTTTTATTTTCAGATTACGTTCGGTTAGTGGGAGGACTTAACAGTCAATTTAATTTACTTCTTGTTTTCTCCCCAATTGAAGTAGATAAAACGATCACTTGGTTACAACTAGGTTGGTTAGTTCCTCAGATTAGAGGCTGCGACAACGCGGTCATGTAGCCCCGTGTGCTTTGGGTGTGTGTAGAATCTGTCTGATAACCGGTGTTAATTGTGATGGCTGTATTAATGTGTATTATCTGTGATTCAGGTAAGGACTGCAGAAGATATTACAAGTAGTTCCAAACTTTGCTAAGAAATACCACCGTCAACGTCACCTAGCTGTGAACTTTGCTACTAAATTCCACCGCAATCGACACCTTGCAGCTAACGTTGTAACTTAATAGAGCGTTAATAAATTTAACATACAAATTTAGCTTCACACAATGTAGTTAGTGGAAGGTTCTCTTACATGCCATAAATCTATGACATGGGGCCGACGGCTTTCCTTCCCCTCCGAAGGAAGGCATACTGGGGGATTTTTAACGCTCTTAAAAAATCCAACGACTTCGGCCGTGTTTGAACCCGTGACCTTGGACATAGACGCTCAGCATGCTACCAACTGCGCCACCGAAGCCGCCTAAAACAGAATTACCAACTGAAAGGTGCGAGGGTGGGAACGCAGCCGATGTATACAAGGATGCATATTAACTCGTTAGACACAAGGCTTTGTAAAAAAAAGGAGTCATTTCATAGCCAGCAAAAAATATATAGGCTATTGTTCATTGATTCAGTAATGCAGTGAATAGCGCGGTATGGTGCAATATTGTTATGTGGGGCGGGGCGACTATATGCACATTATTAACACATGCAACACGTCGTGTTTAATGCGCTGAAAGAAGTGCATTATGAATCTAGTGAAACCCCTGTTTTCATCCCTCCAGTGGACACACTACGCTTACCGCCCTTCCCATCCCCTTCCATGTTTCCAGTTATGAATTGGCATCCATAATATAGCCTAAGTACAGTCTCGTTCCCTGCCACATGTTTGTAATGTATTGAATACTGCAAGCAGTCACTACAGATTTATGGAAAAAGTACATCATTTGATTATGATTTAAGCCCACTAAGAAGCGCTTTTTCTGCGATGCTCTCTTACGTTCCCAACATATCTTCAGCCCAGCTGATCTCTCTCTCAACAGTCCTGGGCCGGTTTGCAGCAACTCGCCAATCTTCTCTATTCTCCGCCATCCTCTTCAATTCGTGTATGTCATTATCTGTGTGATGTATGCAAGTGGTAGTCTTCTTCTTGTGTTTATCCCTTCTGACATCCCTTCGATGACTCTTGCTAGCAGGCTATTATATCTGAGAATATGTCCCAACATATTCGCTCGTCTTGTCTTCAGACTCTCCATAAAGCTTCTACTTTCTCCTGCTCTTCTGAATACCTCTTCATTTGTCACATGTTGTATCCAACTGATTTTAAGCATTCTTCTCCAGTACCAAGCCTCAAAAGCCATCAACTTCTTCTCTTCTGACTTCCTTATTGTCCAGGTCTCACTACCATACAAAGCCACACTCCACACGTACGTCTTCAACAGTCTTTTCCTTATTAGCCTACGTTCGATTTTTGATAAAAATGAAACTAGACTTATGAGATCTACACAGGGCGAAAAATTGTGTGTCTGTCTGTGTGTGTGTATGTGTGTGTGTGTGTGTGTGTGTGTGTGTGTGTGTGTGAGTGTGTGTACTCTGAATGTCTGCCCCCCCCCCCCCCCCTATCAATTCAAACACGGTGAAACCGAATTGAACGAAATTTGGTACATAAGTAGAACTAGCAAAGGGCACCTCAGTGTCATGTTTTATATCGCCGCCATCTTTACCAAAACTGAATGGCGGCCACTCAAACGTTCAAAACGTAAAATCAAATAACGACTAACCAAATCATCCGATCTCTACCAAATTTGGTAACAACATACCTTCATATAGGACGCGTCTTGTGACCCAACTACAAGGTCATCTGCCGTACCATTTCAGGATGGCGGCCGTGCGAATTATGCAAATATTATAAACCATATCATGGGACCCAACAGTTCCGATTATCGAGCCGAGAATCGTTTTAACTGTTCTAAAGGAAGAGGCACGTTCGAAATTAAAAGTTTATCTTGTAATACTATCGTTCAGAAGTGATTTTAAATAAAAAACTGAGCCGTCTCAGTACAAGGCAAGATGGCAGCGGATATATTGTGCCTGACTTATATTTCACTAATTTGAGTATTGCATGCAATATAGCGTACTGATACAAAATAAATAAACTTTGTATGAAATGCTTCATATATAAATATTATACTCCAATGATGAAATCGTTTAGTGTAAATCATTAATTGCTAACACGTTCTATGTAACTCATTTGATATCGGTTAATGTCCGTTCTCACGTTTGGCTCCGTGGTAAAGCGTTAGCCTATCAATCTTATGGCTATGGTTCTGACCCTACCAGAGTTAGGATTTTTGCTTGAATTGCTTTATATTTATTGTTTTGTAATGACTCAGACGTTTTAAAATTAATCGTTATATTGTGCATAGTACGATGGAAAATATATAATTAAAACAAAATTCGCCAGCAGATTTGCACGAGACATCTAGGAACAAAAAAGTGAATTACCATGGCAAACTGCACGCCGGCCAACAGATTAACTTACAGATTTTATTGAAAAGTTTATGTTTATGGCCGCTAGAATGCACTCCCCTGTTAGGATTATCTTGTTCGATACTTCTCCATTAGATGTCACGACTGTTCTACATGGGACTCCATTTATTAGTAGGCTATACCATTGGCATTCTATGCGCATCGAATTTGAAGAATGACAAGATGATACTACGATATATTTTTACTTTTTATTTCAAAGGGTTTGTAACAGCCTATTGTGCGTTATTTGAAAACGTTAATTGAAGTAAAGAACAAAACGATTTCACATAGTATCTGAACTATAGCCTTTGGTGCTAGTTCAGGATATTAATTAATACTATCATTGCAGACAAATAGCAATCGAAAATATCCACATAGTTGGTATACACACGTCTCTGTAGGATCATGGAATGATTTGTTAATTCCATTACGGAATTTTGCCCCGAAGGGGATCTTTAACGTGCCAGTAAATCTACTAACACGGCTCCCTCGCATTTTTGCACCCTCAAATGCCAGCTGACTGCGCCAGGATACGATCCTGCAACATAGGGCCCAGCAAGCGAGAACGTTACCGCTGAGCCACACAGCCAGACCGGTCGATTGTGACTCCAGATCCATAATATTCTTTAGATACTTCTTATCTTTATTTCTTTCTTTCTTTCTTTCTTTCTTTCTTTCTTTCTTCAATGATGGTAGCAGTTGTTTTCGAGGTTGTGGTGTTTGGTAGAGGTAAATAATTTTTAAGGTCTTCAACCAAGAAATGATTCTATTATACTCTTTGATAAAAACATCGAGTTATAACTATACTCATACATTTAGGAGAAAGTAGGCTATATGTTCTTTACTGAACATCTTGTTTTTAGGTCTACACTTCTGGATGAGAAGAGATTATTCTTTCTATAAAAGGCGTTCTTTGCCTGAATAATTCTACTCCGAATTTCTCGTTTGCTGATTCCATCATATGTTATGAAGCTTCCCAGATACTTATATTTCTTCACATGTTGTATTCTATCATTCTCGACATAAATTACTGGTGCTCTTCTATGATCTTCCTGATTCCGACTGCATACATATATTTTTGTTTTATTTTTAACAATCTTCATGTTAAATTCGTTTTTAAAGATTTTATTCATTACATGAAGTAACTGTTGAAGATCATCTTCATTATCTGTTGTTAAAGCAATGCCATCTGCGAATCGGAGCATGTCAATCGATCTTTTCCCCATGTATACTTACTCCAACTTGAATCGCTTCTCTTATCCTATTTATGGCGTCTTGGATATACGAATTAAATAAGTAAGGAGATAGCGAGCATCCTTGCCGTACTCTTTTTTATTTCAACCTCTTCTTTGTTATTGCCAGATCTTATTAATCCCCTTTCATTCTTATACAAACTATGTACTGTACCCGATACCTAGTTTAGGCTATCGGCTACGCCAGCAGACATTAAGCCGTAGTTGAGGTTTTGAGAAGAGTTAGGAAAAGATAGCGCACCGATTGCGTCAAGAAGAATGTCAAGATGACGTAGGAGGTCTAAGATCAAGGAGGCACTGACATCTGTAAGAAGATGGAATTATGGATAGAGATGTGAAGCTTTATTGAGATATATATGGAATATGGTAATTAAACATCTTAGAAGAGGATATATAACATGCATTATATGTGGAAATAATTGTAAGGAAGTTAGATAACCCTTAAGTTATTTTATAACGGAACAGCCGAGATGATGTGGGTTCGAGACTATGATCGTGACGCGAGAGCACAGTGGTGGGGGACTACACCACGTGTCTGCGCCAGGCAGATAAGAGTGAAGACAGTGCCAGCACATTCAGTGGAGCTCTGTCAGTCGAGCAAGTAGGGTCGAGCTCTATAGCGCAAGCGAGACGCACGGTGAAGGTCGCGTAGCATACCGAAACTGTCACGGCAGAGTGTAGGCGACAGTTTCAGCATCGCCGAGCAGCGAACGCCAAGCAGGTCATTGATCCAGGCGGACTTGCCGAGGAAGCAATCACAGACGGCCGGGATATGTTAGAACAGCACTGCAAGTAGTTGGAGACTTTATTACAAGCTACATTTCAACGCAGTTTGAACACAGTTCTTATGAATAACTTTACGACTATGCTTTTCCATAACGCATTCAAAGTTACTTTAACAATTTCAAGCAAGCGGAATGTTGTTAGCATAGGCACTGATGAACATTAGATCGTGCATTAATGAAATTTATTTCTTATGCAGTTTCATGAATTACCATATACAGACAACTACAGGGTGTTTCGTAAACTTGGACACTCTCATGTAAAATTTTATTTTACGAAAGTGAGACTTAGCAGTTGTTAGAGATTGGTCTTTCAATACTCAAACTGAACATTTAATGGAACAGTGGCGTAACTTAGAAGAGGAGTAGGGGGTCCGCTGTTTCCATGAACTTTTTCGAGAGGAGTTGGACAATATCCGCTATGGGTAATCCGAAGTTCAACATGTCAGAGTAGACGCAGATAGAGACAAGATGGCACCGCAGAGCGATGGATTCGATTCCTGACGAGAGGAGGTCCACCAGCTGATTCACTTGGGATTTCGAAGGCAATCGTCATTTCATGGATGGAATGATATTCACGCCGATCTTTCGAGAAATTCATTATGTAGGGAAAATCGACGATCTTGGAAATTTAATTACAGCTGATTATGAAAGGTACTGTAAGTGTTATAACAACCTGATACGATTATTTTCATGAATACTGGGCACACATGTATATTTTTCTAATAGGAGTGATACAATTATTAAGACATGGTTTGACTTTATATACTTCGAATTTGCTAGAATATGGAGTGACCATATGATATGGCAGGCATCATTATACGAAATTCTCACCATTGGTTGGCTTTATTAAGTAGATGTTTGGTCTTTTAGACATTTTTCCAGCTAGGATATTTTTCATGAATAGTTTTTTTTTGTGTAACGAGTATTTCGAACTCGTGATCTGCAATTGATTATCTAAAATTACTTCGTCAGTTCATTGCATACTAGCGAATGTGTATTATTCATCAGTAGGGATTTTTTCCATTGGGTTGTTTGGAGATATTAAGAAGTTATTCACTTTAGTGAATGAACATCGCTTTTATATGACAACTAGAAACTTGTTGATTCCTATCTGGTACATTCACTCATATAGTCTACGAGATGGGGTCTTTCGTATTTATACGATTGTATGGTGGTACTCATCTTACCCATCGTTCAGGGCACTATCATCCAAGTCGACGGGGCGAGGTCTTTCGTATTTATACGACTGCACGGTGATTACACATCTTACTCGCCATTGAGGGACTCATTTTTATCATCCGAGTGTACACGAGATTGTAAGTGAATCAAACAAGGAACTACTAGTCACATATCAGTCGAAATTTTGTTAAATAAAGTAACGATAAATGTCAGCAGGATTGCATTTAGTAATTCTTGTTTGCCAATCCAATATTTTGTTGCTATACTCTTTTGAGAGTAATTTCAGTTTAACAGCTGTTACAGCTGATGCTTTTGATGAGTTTTATAATTGTGTTTGATACCTTTGAGAAGGATTTAAAGTAATTGAATCTTGTAAGATTAATCATTAATGGTCAGATTTATTTTAAGGCAGATCAGTATTGCAGATTTTGATATGAGAAAGTATAGCACATTGGTGTTTTTCTGTGATGTGAGTTATGAAAATTGTAAGAGAATTTATGCTATTTGAAAGCAGATCTTAAATTACTGAAGTAATATTTTTCCAATTGTTTAAGAAGTTGTCTAGATGTGATCAGATTAATTACAGTTATTGGAGATTGTGTGCGTTGATAATTTGAAGCCAGTTATATATTTTTTGTAGATCATGCAACATGGTTAAGTGGAGTTTGTGGTAGGCATTTTGTGGAAGTTGCCATGTGATAGTTGCAACGTTGCTAATGTATTTTGAAGCAGACGTGAGGTCGTCGTACCCAGTCTAGCGTATTTGTTGAGATTCATGCTGTATGTGCTGAATATTTATGGAGTTTTGTGGAATAATTGTTGTATTCAAATGTGATATTTGAAGTATTGAGGAAATGTAATGTCGTTGTGGATAGTTAGATCCAACGTGATGTCGTGGAGGCAATAATATTTTTTGGCATGATAAATTAAATACGAGATATAACTTGGAAGTGATAAAACTGTAAGACAACGTTCTATAAACCATATTAAACAATTTGTTAGGAAATTAAACAAATAAATAAAGTTGATAATACAAGATTTTCTGAAAATAATAATTAATGAAATAATAATCTGAGATTTAAGCATATTAAAGATCTGACCTAATGAAATAAAAATCAGAATGACTAGATGAAATAATGAAAATCTAAATAACCAGAAGATTGAAATTCAAATAAGTTGATAAATTAAATTTTGGGATAAATCAATGAATTAAATAAATGGATGAATCAAAGGTTGGATAAATTAAACTGATTGAGATAAATTAATAGACGATTGTAATGATGATGAATAACTGAATTAGAAGGTGATAATTAATTAAAGAAGTTGATGATTAAGGAATTTATATGGAATTAGATAAATTTTATTGAGAGATAATTTGAAGGAATTGCAACTTGAGTTGAGGATTTAAATGATGTAATGGTGATGAATTAATGATTCTGACAGGAATATGTAGAATTTTGAAGTGAGAATTAATGTGAGAAATATTTAATTTTGATGATGACGATAACGATGACCAATGAGCCATGATTTTTCTGTAATTCACAGATAAGAGATTGTTAATGACAATGTAAATAGTGTAAATTAATTATTCGATGTTTAGGAGCATTTGACTAACATGTTCAACATTTAAATTATGCCATGCAAACCATAAATTACGTGATGTTTAATATATGTGATTATAATATGTGTATGTTTAGACAGATTAATAATTTTTAAATCCACATTGATGATGTTAAATTAAAGAGAAATTAGGTCTCAGGTTTCACAAATGTCAGTGACGAAAGACATAGTGCTACAGTGATCCTGAGAACCCAAGAGAACTTTAGAGATTTTTCTGTTCTATGTGGGTAAAAATAATTTTGGATTAAAAAAGAGATGGTTCGATTTTTGGACAATGACAATTTAACGTTGGCATTCGACCATACTCTTAGGTAGGAGTTATATTTAAAATGTCTGTCTGACTATCAAAGTGAAATAAATTTGTTTTTATCTTAGTTGTGATCTGATGATGGTGTGATGTTCCCTTTTCTTTCCTTGTCTTGAGTAAGGCTTATCCGGAAAGGAAGTGGTTTGCTAGGAATTCAGTTGATGGCGCCCATTTATATTTGCATTATTTTCTATTAAACTTAAGCCCGTAACGACCCTAGAGATACTTTGTCTCGTGATACCCACTGCTTTTTCGATAACTCAGCTGAATTTCCGACACATTCCTTATTTGACTAGAGGTTCATTTAACTCCGCTCTGTCCTGGAACTCCAGGAATGCGATGTTATAGCAGATGGGTCATCGCATCCCCAGGACGAACGGGTACAGTACTATTCATCTATCTCTATAAGAGACCCTCACTTTCTTTAGCAACATGAACAGTATATTCCAATTCACGTTATAAAAAGCTTTCTCCAGTTTCACGAATGCTATATATGTTGTAATTCCTTTTCCATTTCTGATAATTTTTCCTTTCTCTACCGTGTGAGGGGTTTCCGACACTTAGGCACTTTGGCTAGTGGGAACCAAGTGTTAACCACATCAAAAAATTTGGAACGATCTTGGACATCAAGGTCAGAGATTCCAGCGGAGTTCAAGTATTCTTGTACCTCACTGAGCAACAGCCTTCCAGTATTTAATCTTTTAACCTCTTGGTAAGTCTGCTGTTGTCCAGTCGGAGAAGGAGTCCGTTGAACATTAGCCGTCTCTGTCACATGCTGATATTGACCGGTTCCAACCGTCTATACAGTTCGTCGGTACCTTTTCTGTTCATCAGGAGGTCTCTGAGGTGTTCCAAGAAATGTGGCCTGATGACAGATCTTGGCGTTCTACGAAATGCACTTTTTGTTGTAACGGTTGCCAGACAGTTGGTAGGCTGTGTTGATTCTGTTACGTATTGCTAAGATGGAGGTGACATCTCTACCATTAGGGTGGACCCATTTACCAATCGACTCTCCCAATAGTACCTAATATACAGTATTATTATTATTATTATTATTATTTCCGATTATTCCCCTTCAGGAGAGCGTGAGAACTTGAGCCAATCACAGCTTCACTTCCTTTTCCTCTCTTCTTTTCTTCCCAAAACCTCTTCATTAGTTCACTGTGCTTTTTCTTCCTTACCTCTGTCCATTTTTTCCCTGATGTGTCCTTCCTTGTACAATTTTCGTGTTTCTGATTTTATTTCTGAATTGTTCTCTGTCCTTAATGTCGTCTTCAGAAATTTTAAGTAATTCCACGTCTTCATGTACTTCTTTTATCTAACTGGTCTTTAATTTAATTGCATTCACGATATTGAAAATCTTCTTAGTGAGTCTGTTCTCATCCATCCTATATATGTGTCCATAGAACTGCAGACGCCTCTTCCTAAATTTATCTATAATGGTGCCTGTATTTTCATAAAGTTCCTTTGTTGGTCTCCTGACCCAAATTCCATTACGGAAAACAGTGCCATGGAGTTTCCTACGAATTTTTCGTTCCTGTTTCTCAATATTATGAATTCTCGTCATTCCTCTAATGACTGTGGTTTCTGCAGCGTACAAGGCTTCAGGCAAAACAACTGCGTTGTAATGGCGCAGTTTTGCATTACGAGATACTGATCTTTTGTTATAATGATTCCATGTCAGCTTGTACGCCTTCTGCAATTTTACTATTCTCTCTGCATTAGAAATTGTGTTCAATCCTGTTCTCCTATATATTTGAAGTGACCTGAGAGATTTTTCCATATTGCGTTCGCAAGGTGATGTTTCCTGTTGATTCGGTATCCATTTACTGTATTTTTTTCATAGGATATATCAAGTCCCGTTTTACTGGAGATTCCATGTAGTTTGTCTAGCGCTAAGCCCATATGTGGAGTCCAATAGAACTAACAGTATTTAGCTAATGATGTTCTTTCCTTCTCCCAAAATCTCTTCAACTGGGCACTGAACATTTTCCTCCGTTCTTCAGTCCATGATTTCTTGACCTTGGTAGTCATTTTCTCGGAGACATTATGGTTGTTGATTAATGTTCTGAACTGGACTCGATCTTATATAATCTCCTCTGTAATATAAATTATTTCTTGAAGGTCTTTTTCACTAAGCAAGTTGTTCTTAACATTCATTGAGAGAGAAAGGTTGAGAATCTTTTGGTGAGCCTGTCAATGTTCATTCTGAGAATGTGGCCGTAGAGATTCAAGGTGTCAGTGATCTTTTCAGCATGGTGTTAAAGCTCCGGAGATTTCTATTTCACCCAGAGTCCTTCTGAGCAGACTGGATCAAAGATTTTCCTCAAAATTTTCATTTCATGTTTCTTTGCGTCTTTAATAAGAGATCTACCTCCAATGATCAACGTTATTATTATTATTAAATTAAATTTATTATTATTATTTTTATTATCGGTTTATACAGTACATAAAAACATTTCTGGTACATTACAACAGTACATTACAGTGAACCAAATTATAGTTACGGAAACAGCAACTTCTAGGCTGGAATTTCGCTACCAATGAAAGTTGTGTGGTAGTGGGAAAGCTACGACACTTCATTTTGAACCCTCCTCGTATCGACCCCGAACTTGATATCTCGCTAACCAAACATGGGATTAGAACATACAGGGTGTCCTAACACTCGTAGAGACGCCCCCTACTTTCCTATAGACTCTTTATTTTATTTATTTACACTGTTTACGCCCACAATGGAGCACCAAAAATCAAACCTGATATACAAAGTCTTCCAATATTTCAAATAATTAGTTCAGTTCTTAATTCTTGATAATTTTTTCATTTCCCAATACTTCTTCAGTCTGGAAGATCTTGCAGCTCGTTCCTCTTCTGATATAACATATTGCTTACGCTGTGAAATTTTGAATGTTAGTCGAGTGTATTTGTTATTCAGAAGCCGTTTCTCCTATGTTCAATTTGATGTTGAGTTATTTTCAATTCGTCTAAATCCATTTGTATTTCTTTAAACCATGTGATTTTTGTTTTACTGTTCCAAAAGAAGTCAAAAAGTTGTTTCAGGAGTCTAGTATTTGGCAAGCGGGATATGTGTCCAAAAAAAAACGCAATCCTTCGTTTTCGCATCGTGTCAATGATAGATTCATTTTCCTTGTAAAGTATTGAATTGGGCAAAAGTCTCCACTGGCCCTCAACCTGGTGTTTTTTATTGAGTATTGTCCGAAGAATCCGTCTATCAACCTTCTGTAGTTTGTCAGTTGTTGATCGGGTGTTTAGTTTAAATAAAGTTTCACTTGCATATGTTGCTTCTGGCTTAACGACGGAGAAATAATGTCGAAGTTTAGCATTAATCGAAAGAGACTGTTTCTTATATGTTGGTCAGGTAATCTGTTGTGCTCGTCGCAATTTTAGAGTTCTATTATCTATTAATGCTCTCTCATTGGCATTCCAAGTGATGATCTCACCAAGATATTTAATTTTTTTCACAATCCTTATTTTCTGGGCATTATGCAGTACAATATGTGATGTGTCAGCTTGAAAAGATGGCATCATTTCTGTTTTCTCAAAGGAAATTTTCAACCCAACCTTTGCTGCTAATCGTTCCAATTCCTCTACCTGGAATTTAGCTTCTTCGATACTAGTTGCTAATAATGCTAGATCATCAGCAAAGGCGAGACAATTTAGTCGAGCATTTTTTCCAATCTTGACATTCGGTGGACAAACCTTATTCCATTGACGCATAACTTTTTCCAGCACACAATTAAACAGCAATGGAGATAATCCATCTCCCTGCCGAAGACCAGTATGGATTTCAAATGACTCAGAGGTTTCACTTCTAAACCTAACTCTAGATTTAGTATTCTTAAGAGTGACCGCAATAAGGTTAACAAGTTTTCGATGTAAACCAAATTCAGTAAGGACATTTAATAGAGATTCGCGATGTATACTATCATAAGCTTTTTGAAAATCAACGAATGTGATCACTAAATCTTTGCTCCTAATCCTGTGATGTTTTATAATCCATTTGAGACTGATAATTTGATCTTGACAGCTTCGTCCTGGACGGAAACCACCCTGATATTCACCAAGTTCATGATCAAGTTGTTCGTGAATTCTGGAATATAAAATCTTTGAAAAAATCTTATACGTGACATCCAGCAACGATATCCCTCGATAATTGCCAGGATCTGATCTATCGCCCTTTTTGTGTATGGGATGTATAATTGCAATATTCCACTCTTCAGGCAATTTTTCTGTATTCCAAATGTCAATAAGATGTTTATGTAGGTTATGAATAGTCTGTACATTAGCATTCTTCCAAAGTTCTGCTACTACTTTATTCTCTCCTGCCGCTTTAAAATTCTTAAGTGAATCAATCGCTGTACGCACTTCATCGTAAACCGGCGGTATGATCTTTTCCAGGGGTGTTTTATTTCTAGGATAGGGATCGAATTCAAAAGAATCTTCAGGTTCATCACTATTAAGTAATTTTATGAAGTAATCGGCCAAAATTATTGCATTGTCATAATCATTATGGGCCACCTGCCCGTTCGTATCTTTCATCAAAAGTGTAGGGGGAGTAAATTTTGATTGGTATTGTTTAAATGTCCTGTAATAGTCCCTTGTTTTATGGCGATTGAAAGCTTCATCAATAGATTTTAATGTTTCCTTCTGATATTCTCTTTTAACCCTCCTGATTTCTTTGGCCGCTAACCTTCTAGCATTGATTAATTCTTCCCTAGAACTTTCTGTTTTTTGTTGTTGGTCCTTCAACCAAGCTGAATGCCGGCATAGAATTGCTAAATCACAATCCTCATTCCACCATGCATGTTTCTTTCGTTTTTTAATGGGAGCAACGTCTTCTGCTACGGCTTTTAATTTGTTAACAGTGGTCCCCAAGTTGTCACTCAAAAGCGTGATGGATTGCTCAAAATATACTGGATTATTGATAACTGAACTAGGATCATACAATCTTTTGCTATTGAATTGTTGTGGTTTATTTTTCCTTTTAGGAGTTAATTTGATTTTAATCTTGGAAATGTAATGATCCGAATCAACATCAACACCACGAAGGACTTTTACATTATAAATTTCTTTGTGAAATTTCCGATCCATGGCCACATGATCTATCTGAAACTCTCCTAACTTAATATTAGGACATTTCCAAGTCATTAATTTATGTGGTCTCCTCTTGAACCTTGTTGCCTCCATAATTAGACCATGGTTAATACAGAATTCAATTAACCGTTCACCATTCTTGTTTGTCAAGTTATGTGCTGGCCATCGCCCCACCACTAGGCGAAATTTCCTCTCACGTCCAATCTTTGCATTGAAATCTCCAAGTAAAATTTTAATATTAGCATCAGGTATATTCGTTACCAATTGGTCAAGTTCATCCCAAAATTGATCTGTCCCTTCAGTATCAGTTCTATTTTTGTCATTTGTTGGTGCATGAACATTTATCAATGTGTATATCTTGTTTTCCACTTTAACTGTTAACAATGCAACTCGTGGGGAATTTGAGGAAAAATCCGTAATGGAATCTAGTATTCTATGGTGTACCAAGAAACCTACTCCAAATTGAGGGACATTTTTCATTACCCATTCTCCGGGAGGCCCTTTATAGAGACGATACCCACCTGATTCAATTGGGTTCTGATCAGTATTACGTAATTCTTGAAGAGCAGTGATCACAATTTTGTGTTGATCCAAGATATCAGTTAGATGCTTTAACTTACCAACCTTCATCAAAGAATTAACATTTAATGTTGCCAAATATGAGAACTTTCCCGGCTTGTTGAATTTAAGTACGTTCTTAGTGTGATTAGTCTGCATGCTTGGTAATTTTATCTCGAGGCGCTCCGACTCGCCTTAATCTTCTACCCGACACCCCACCGTATCCGAATGGTGTCTTCGCTTGGTTAATGATGTAAGTGTCCAAACCGGTGGATTTCAATAGAAGACTGTCCATATTCATTTGATTATCAGATCAATGATCAAGAATGTGACCGTGGTCAGGGTTTACAATCCCAGATGTAATCTGGGAAGGTGATGAATGAAATATGATATGATGAAACATGAGATTGTGGAGTGTGTTTGGTCCGCGAGAGATATTTTATTTCGCTCAAGTCCGCCGGTAAACCGGTGAGGACCCCCCTATCCGCCACCTGGGACGCGCCACGTCGGAGTATCACCTCTCCGCCTGCTACGACACCGTAGTAGGTTCGTGGTGCCTCTTTATTTAATTAAAATACAAGAAACTAAAAAGTCATTCGCGAGTAGTGGGGTAGTGTTGGTTTCCTCAAGTCGCGCTCGTGCTTGAATATGTATGCCTATGTTGGGAAAGGGTTAGGTGGTGGGGGAGGAGTAGGGTCGAATGAGGGGTCGTTCAGATGGTATTTTTTCCGCTCTAGGTGATGGTGAGGTTATTTTTTTAAAATGGATGGAATTTGGAAACGCCATTTGGGCTAAACGTGTGTTTTTTGACATTATGGCGATGAATGTTTTTTTTGTATGCCTGCGCACTTGGGGATTTTGTAAAATAGCGGGCTTTTTAAATGATGATTAATAAATGAGTTTTTAATATGTATTTAAAGAAACCCAAAAAACTAATAGGTCATCGGCTTTTTAGTATCTCGCTAACCAATAATCGGATTTAAACATATGGGGTGTCGTAGGACTCGTGGTGAAATCCCCTTTTCTATGGACGGGGTATATCCACCCCAAAATAAAAACTACCCTTACCCGGGGGGTGAAATAGTTTTTTTTATGTGCGCACACGGACGGCTTTTGTCAAAAGGACCTAACTATACGTTTGTTAATATTTTCTGAACCCCTGATGGGATTTTGCCATAGGCAGTATCCTAACCCTGGGGGTGACGCCCCGTTTTTGAATGTATGATTCGTTTTTGTCGAAAGGGCCTAACTACACTATTGTTCATATCTCGCGAACCAATCATGCTAGGGACTTGTATGAAGGGTCCTAGCACTTGGGGTAACGTCCCCCTTTGCGGGGTGAAACTAGCCCCCAAAATTGAAAAATCCATATCTTGGAAACGAAGAGTCCTAAAATTAGGTGTGATAGCTTAAAAAATAGGGGATGATATGGGCTTTTACCTCGATTGGTCATTTCACCCCTAAATAAGTAAATAGTCATGTTATGAAAAAAAAACGTGTTAAACACCTAAAAATGATAAATGAAGCTAAGATCTTTTGTTTTTGATGAAAAATAGCAGGGGGGTGGAAACCACCCCAAAAATTGAAAAATCCATATCTCGGAAACGAAGAACCCTAAAATTAGGTGTGATAGCTTTAAAAATAGGGGATGATTAGGGATTTTACCTCGATTGGTCATTTCACCCCTAAATCACTAAATAGTCATGTTACGGGAAAAAAAAGGGTGTTCAATGGGTAAAAATGATAATTGAACCTAAGATCTTTTGTTTTTGATGAAAAATAGCAGGGGGATGGAAACCACCCCAAAATTGAAAAATCAATATCTTGAAAACGATGAACCCTAAAAATAAGTGTAATGGCTTGAAAAATAGGTCATGACATACGCTTTTACCTGGATAGGTCATTTCAACCCTAAAACAGTAAATACTGATTTTTCAAGGGGGGTAAAAAGGTGTTAAACGGGTAAAAATGATAATTGAACCTAAGATCTTTTGTTTTTGATGAAATATCGTAGGGGAGTGTAAACAACCCCCAAATTGTGAAATCGATAGCTTGGAAACGAAGAACCCTAAAATTAGGTGTGAAAGCTTAAAAAATAGGTCATGACATATGCTTTTACCTGGATAGGTCATTTCACTCTTTAAACAGGGAATAGTAATGTTACAGGGGAAAAAGGTATCAAACACCTAAAAGCATAAGCGTTTTGTGAAACCATGCTTTAATGGACATGTGTATGGAGGATGATTGTTATTATTATTATTATTATTATGTAATTATGGATTAATGTGTGGATAGATAACTAACCAGTGGGGAGCGTGATGGCGCAGGTGCTTGCTGCTCGTCTTTACCCGGACAGCTGGGGTTCAAATCCCGGTGACAGCGGGGGTTGGAATTTTCACCTGAAAAATCACGTGGCGTCAGGAAGGGCATTCGACCTTAAATCCCCGGCCAAAACCAAAATGAGCCTGGTTGGCTCCGGTGACTGAAACTAATAGGGAAAAGCCGAAGAAAGAAAAAAAGAAGAAGAAAAAATGGTAACTCACCAGTAATAGTAAACATTTGTTTGAGGTGTTAAAGAAGTCAGGATGGCCAACCCTATGCCATGGATCACGAATGGACCCCAAAAAGTTTTACCTGTCAAGACTCAGTATACCCTGTTGCAGCCTTTAGAAGAAAAATCGAACCGGGGCCTCTGTGGTGACAGTGGACTTATATTCATGATGCTTTTTAAACAAACATACGCTTGCATACTACCGCTGGGTTGAATCTGCACAGATATACTGGCTTTGGTTTGTGTAGTGTGCCTTGGTGATAACAGCACAGCGATCTTGTCAGCAAGTTTCATATTACTCGTCTGCTTGATAGTGGACGTGCTCTGCACCGTGTTATCATACAGGACATGACTAGATCGTTGTTAGGTTTGACAAAGGCTTAGTGAAGCTTATTGCAACCTTGAAATGAATGTTATGATATAGTCGGGGTTGGAAGCCAAGACCTTAGGGTTGACAACCAAGTAGGTTAACCACTACACGGTGAGATGGTCAAATAATAATGTAACAAAACATATAGAAACGTTTTCTATAGTTTAACGAATTGGCTAAGAGCCATACCATGAGAGGTGTAGGTAATGGAAATTGAATCCTTAGCTGATGATTATACTACTTGTAATCTATAGCCATGCCCACGTATAAGCTATTATGTTAGAAAAAGAATTGTATGGCTTGTTTTAAACGGAGAATAATTGTGTTTACTGTGAAACACAAATCTGAATTTAAAATTAGTTTATGTCCTACATGATGTTTGAACTCTTTTTTTATTTATACTTTAGACAAACGCTAACATAGTTGTCATTCAGATGCCATGGCCGCCTCTTTTCCAATCCTACACCGTACGCTGAAGTTAAAATGAATAATGATCACGTTACAGACAGCCAGTTTCAAAGCCATGAGAACTAAGTGAACAAAGAATAAAATTCATGAGCCAGTGAGGAATTCAACATGCTGTCCTTTGGACAAAAGAGAAGCGTTCTACAAACTTAACCACCAAGCTGTCCTATCGACCCTCAATGGTTTGGGTCATCGTAAAGATGAAAATTAAATCTAAGCTATAACTAAAACTAACTACACTCTTATATACTAGAAGAAGAAATGGAAAACAAAAGGGCAATAGGCCAAATAAAGGTCAGAAGGAATAAAAAATGGCCCTCAACCCTCAGGCATGTGGATTGAGGGAGTTGGAAGGAAGGAGAGCCATGAAAGGCAGATAAAAGTATAATAGGAGAGGCTCTGCCCCAGAGGTAATGGATAAAGAGGAGGAAAACTGGACTCAGCTCAGAAATCCCTTGGGGTCGCCCACTTCCAAACTGATCAGCCGTAAGCCCCTTGGGGGTGTAGCCATATGCAGAGTGCACCGCAAGTGGTGGGGCTATATACACCTTACCTTCTTGAGGGGACTTGAGCAAAAGACAGGAAATAACATGAAAATAAAAACAAGGCTGCCTCCTCACACTAGTAGGATATCAGAAAAAATAAATAAACAAGGGCCAATGAAGTTGCAAAAGGAAGAGACTACCTAGGCCTCGGATACTCTAATCATGTTGGGGTCGGTAGAGAACAAGAGTTGAGCAAGTGTGGTCGACAGGAAATAAGACAGAGAGGAGCCTAGCACAAGTTAGTGGAAGCAATGACGGTCTCAGCTGGGACTCCGTGATCGTCATCCTACATGACACTAGATATGACGCCCAGGGGTGGAATTAAAGACCTCTTTTGTTTTATATCACTGGCTTTTAAGAACGCTAACACATGGCATGCCTTATAATGCAATACTGGTCCTAGGGTATGCAGAATTGTATTAGAAACTCAGCTAATAATAGTGTGCATGCCCATGATTATTTTCCTAAGTATAGTACATGGGACTGATAACCATGATTTCCAAGCCCCTAAGTAAGACAAACACAAATGATTTTCATTTTCCAATGAGTTGGGGTGAGGTGAGGTGAGTTTTCTATACACCAAACTGATGTGGTTTTCCACTTCTAGTCCAGGCAAATGCACATTTGATGTTAAGAATAGTGAAATGGTTTGCAACTGCCCAATGCTAGGACTTGATTAGTGGCATTTAAAAAATGGAATGGAATGGAGTACACTTACCCCAAGACAAACAAGAGGAGTGTTCGAACCCCCACAACAACCATTCTTAAATTCAATATAAATGACTATGCACTTCAGCTCATGACGGTCTCCTCTCTCCAATCCTACCCCTTGGTGGTGAAAGGCACACTCTAATACAACCATCATAGTGACAGGTTATCTGTTAAATACCTAACTATCCCCAGATTTACCTTAAATTTTCCTAAAATCCACTACATTTTCCGCAAATTGACCAAATGACACAACATTCCAGGAAAATTCAACAAATGACTACCAGATTTATTGAAATTCCATTGATTTACCTAAGCATGGTTTAAACTACCTCAAATTCATAAAAATTATACGATTATTGATGAAAATTCACTAAAATTTACCAAACTTACCCAAAGTGGGCTACAAACCATGAAATGTATCCATTTTTTTTGTAAATTCACTATATGTACTCGAAAATTCCATAATATTGCCTTTGCAAGTATGCTTTTATTGTTGTTTCGTTTACCACACTCCCTGCAGACAAATACCTCAACATGACTTTCTCCTAGACTAGGAGCTCCACATTCGACATGATAGCTGAGTTTCATTTCCCATAAACTTGTCTCTGAGGTGGCTGTCAGGAAAAGGCATTCAGCTGTAAAAACCACACCCTCACATAGACTTTCATAACCTCTTACGTTGAGGTTGTTAACACTAACGACATTGAATGATTGAACGGTTTCCTTTTCACAATTCCTGTCTATACTTTCCTCTTGAAGGTTGCTAAAATGCAATTAAATTTAATAAATACCTTAAGATGGTTTCATTTGTTTAATGATATGGTGTTGATGATGGATATATACGTTAAGACTAATTTTTGTTAGGTCTTGACTGGCCTTGAAATTAGAAATTGACAAACCAAACATGGGTACCCGGGGAACACTTTGACCATTATGTTGGTTATTGACCAGTAAGTACAGTTCTAGTAATGAGACAGAAATCCAACACAAACTTTGTGCGCGCAATGCGGTGGAGAATGGTACCACGATGAACTGTCGGTTATGTAGCTATGTGGAATGTACATCACATATGGTTTAATTGAAGGTTTGGAGGTTCCATTAAAGTTATTTCTACAATAAACCATTTTCAAATGGTCATTCGTTGGTGTGAAAATATTTATTATATGGTATTTTATGTAAACAATTTATGTAAACAATACGTTTACTGTATTCTTATTTAATGTAAGCACCGGAGGCACTATCGACCAAAATACAGCACTATCTGGAATGTATATTGCATACTTGAAGGTTTGGTGATCCCATTAAAGGTATTCCTACAATAAATGATTTTTAAGTTCTCGTTTTATGGCATGATTATTTAATATATGTTATTTGCTAATAGGATTTGACACTGGAATTATTTTACAAGTAGTTATTTTAATGACCAACAGAGTTTAATGTTAACAAGGCACAGCTCTATTGAAATTTTGAATAACATGTTGCATGTTATACATCATATGCAACTACTGTAAGGCTTATGATTTATTTAATGCCTTTAACCCTATATTAAACACTCAGTTTGCAATACTGATAACTGCAATGTTACTGAAAAAATTGAAACAAAACAAAAATCAGCATTGAAAAACCAAAAAGTGGTTGAGCATATATATAGTGGGGAAAAGAAAAGTTTTGTAAACTCTAATGTCCAACAAGACTAATTAAATCAGTAACTGTCAGGGTGGCCGAGTGGTTAAGGCGTTTGACTTAAGCTCAAATTTCCAAATATATAAGGAAGCAAGGGTTCGAATCCCTTCCCTGAGATAACTATTGCTTGAACATGCAAGAAAACAAGAAATATACACAAACTATGTTTATCAATTTAATCAATTTTTTATTATTGTTTTCCAAGAGATAGCACACAGAATACAGCTCTTTTTGTTTATCATTTCTTTTAAACATAACACTTGTTGAAAATTATTTTTTAGGGGTTGGGGGGTATTGCTACGTTGACCCATCACACAATAATAGCAGCTTTACGAAGTTCATTTTCTATATTTAATAGCTCATTCTCATAACCAATATGACCAACCTATTTACAGGCGTGCAAGAGCAGTAGACGTTCGACTAATATATTAGGATCGTTCCATTTGCTATTTTTTTATGAATGGTTTCAGAATCTCGGGAAGCAGTTCATCATTATCACCATCATTATGATTATCATCCTCATTATTATAATCATTTTCATAATGATGACCATTATCATCGTTATCATTTCCATCATAATTTCCACCTGTGTCCACAGTCTGTTCAATGGTTTGAGTTGCCTTTGATATTGTTGGAAGCTTCTTTTTAGATGTGCTAGAATGCTTTAACATTGTTATGTTATTATTACCACTATTACCTTTCCCCACTAACTTCTTGATGGGGTATATTGTCTCTGATAGGGTTGAGGGCTTTTGAGATGTGGGTGCGTGTCTGAACATGAGTTTCACAGGAGGTTTCTCATTAAACAACTCGCTAACAGCATGAGTGCGTTGTAGTGTATTAAACTTGAGGTTAATATTATCTTGAGCAGAACTATCTTTCTCTTGGACTTAGTTTCTTGCTTTGCTTTGGGTTTTCCATACATTTAGACTAGCGTGATTATTAAGTTTACATTCATGATTGTTTGAAGAAAGTACGTCCAATTCTTTTGTTTTAAGCATTCCTCGACACTGTTTCGATCGTTGCTTTGAACAGCGCCAAATAACAGTTCCATTTTTATTGCTTGGTTTCACAATATATGAATATCCTTTATAGTATGCATAAGGTTTACCATACCTAGTCACTGATACTTCCATATCAACTGTCAAGCACAAACTAATCTCTAGTAAAGACAACTTGGTAATAACAACAATAGTTTAATGTGGAAGCATATATACATGCAAAAAGTAGGAGCAAAGGTGGGGGGTAAAAAGAGGGAGCAAAAGTGGCAGCAAATGTGGGAGAAAAAAATAACTGTGAGCAAAAAGAGGGAGCAAATATGGGATCTAATGTGGGAGCAAAGCAAATATAAAAAGTGGGAGCAAATATGCTAACAAATATGTCAACAAATATACCAGCAAAAGTAAATACACAAGTCAAGATAGATTAAAGTGCAAAGAAAATATGGAAGCAAATATGAGAGCAAAAATTTTTTTTTTTTCTAAAACAACTAGACATAACAAACTTAGTCATAATCTAACCTAACCTAACCTCACCTAACCTAACCTGACCTCACCTAACTTCACCTAACCTAACCTCACCTAACTTCACCTAACCTAACTTGACTGAACTTTTCCTAACCTAACCCATCATAACTTCACCTAACCTAACTTTACCTAATCTAACTTCACCTAACCTAACTTTCAACTCTCAGATCAAAATTAAATTCTAGTCATACTTGAGTTGGAACCCAAGACTTCAGGGATAACACACAATTATACTAGCCACTACACCGCAAAATGGGCAAATTATCATGCAACACAACATAAAGTAGAGGTTTCCTGTAGTGTAAACCATTGGCTGACAACCATTGTTTGGGAATTCAAACCCTAGACCTCAGGACTTTTGTTTTGAACATTATCAGAAATATTATTCCATTTACATTTTGCTGCTGCTTATAGTTATAAGAGTTGGCATTAATATGGGAAGCAAAACAAGTGGGAGAAAATATGGGAGCCAATATGGGAGCAAATATGGGAGCCAATATGGGGGTAAAAGTGGGAGCAAATATGGGAGCAAATGTGGGAGCCAATATGGGAGTCAATATGGAGGCAAATATGGGAGCAAATGTGTGAGCAAAAGTGTGAGCTAATCATCTCACCTCGGATATCGCTAGTGAGTACTCATATCCACCGCTAGGTAGCGGAAACATACTTTGTGTGTTGTATGTAACTATCTTACAAAGTTTGACTGCATGCAAAACGTCCTTGTATAAGCTGTGCATATAATTTTCATATACAATTAAGACTAAGTGTTCAGAACTAACATGTATAGCCTTGTCTAGGGTATATAGAGGATCCTTAGCAAGAAAGACTGACTAACCCAGGAGTGTAAAGCCTTGCCATATGCAGTAAGCATCTGTTGGCAGAAATGGTTCCTAATAATAACGGACTTAATGAATATGAAATGTGTTTTGAGTGTCGTCTTAAATCCTTACACGTATCACAACGTATAAAATAGGATTTAAGACGACACTCAAAACACATTTCATATTCATTAAGTCCGTTATTATTAGGAACCATTTCTGCCAACAGATGCTTACTGCATATGGCAAGGCTTTACACTCCTGGGTTAGTCAGTCTTTCTTGCTAAGGATCCTCTATATACCCTAGACAAGGCTATACATGTTAGTTCTGAACACTTAGTCTTAATTGTATATGAAAATCATGTGCACAGCTTATACAAGGACGTTTTGCATGCAGTCAAACTTTGTAAGATAGTTACATACAACACACAAAGTATGTTTCCGCTACCTAGCGGTGGATATGAGTACTCACTGGCGATATCCGAGGTGAGATGATTAGCTCACACATTTGCTCACACATTTGCTCCCATATTTGCCTCCATATTGACTCCCATATTGGCTCCCACATTTGCTCCCATATTTGCTCCCACTTTTGCCCCCATATTGGCTCCCATATTTGCTCCCATATTTGCTCCCACTTTTGCTCCCATATTGGCTCCCATATTGGCTCCCACATTTGCTCCCACTTTTTTGCTTCCCATATTAATGCCAACTCTTATAACTATAAGCAGCAGCAAAATGTAAATGGAATAATATTTCTGATAATGTTCAAAACAAAAGTCCTGAGGTCTAGGGTTTGAATTCCCAAATTATGGTTGTCAGCCAATGAGTTACACTACAGGAAACTTTTACATTATGTTGTGTTGCATGATAATTTGCCCATTTTGCGGTGTAGTGGCTAGTATACTTGTGTGTTATCCCTGAAGTCTTGGGTTCCAACTCAACTATACCTAGAATTTAATTTTGATCTGAGAGTTGAAAGTTAGGGTAGGTGAAGTTAGATTAGGGAAAGTTAGGTTAGGTGAAGTAATGATGGGTTAGGTTAGGTAAAGTTCAGTCAAGTTAGGTTAGGTGAAGTTAGGTTAGGTTACGTTAGGTGAAGTTAGGTGAGGTTAGGTTAGGTTAGGTGAGGTGAGGTGAGGTTAGGTTAGGTTTGGTTAGGTTAGGTTAGGTTAGGTTAGGTTATGACTAAGTTTGTTATGTCTAGTTGTTTTAGAAAAACACCATTTTTGCTCTCATATTTGCTTCCATATTTTCTTTGCACTTTAATCTATCTTGACTTGTGTATATACCTTTGCTGGTATATTTGTTGACATATTTGTTAGCATATTTGCTCCCACTTTTTGCTCACAGTTATTTTTTTCTACCTCATTTGCTGCCACTTTTGCTCCCACTTTTTACCCCCCACCTTTGCTCCCACTTTTTGCATGTATATATGCTCCCACATTAAACTATTGTTGTTATTACCAAGTTGCCTTACTAGAGATTAGTTTGTGCTTGACAGTTGATATGGAAGTATCAGTGACTAGGTATGGTAAGCCTTATGCATACTATAAAGGATATTCATATATTGTGAAACGAAGCAATAAAAATGGAACTGTTATTTGCCGCTGTTCAAAGCAACGATCGAAACAGTGTCGAGGAATGCTTAAAACAAAAGAATTGGACGTACCTTCTTCAAACTATCATGAATGTAAACTTAATAATCACGCTAGTCTAAATGTATGGAAAACCCAAAGCAAAGCAAGAAACCAAGTCCAAGAGAAAGATAGTGCTGCTCAAGATAATATTAACCTCAAGTTTAATACACTACAACGCACTCATGCTGTTAGCGAGTAGTTTAATGAGAAACCTTTAACACCTCCTGTGAAACCCATGTTCAGACACGCACCCACATCTCAAAAACCCTCAACCCTATCAGAGACAATATACCCCATCAAGAAGTTAGTGGGGAAAGGTAAGAGTAGTAATAATAACATAACAATATTAAAGCATTCTAGCACATCTAAAAAGAAGCTTTCAACACTATCAAGGCAACTCAAACCATTGAACAGACTGTGGACACAGGTGGAAATTATGATGGTAATGATAACGATGATAATGATCATCATTATGAAAATGATTTTAATAATGAGGATGATAATCATAATGATGGTGATAATGATGAACTGCTTCCCGAGATTCTGAAACCATTCATAAAAAATAGCAAATGGAACGATCCTAATATATTAGTCGAACGTCTACAGCTCTTGCATGCCTGCAAACAGGTTGGTCATATTGGTTATGAGAAAGAGCTATTAAATATAGAAAATGAACTTCGTAAAGCTGCTATTATTGTGTAATGGGTCAACGTAGCAACACCCCCCATCCCCTAAAAATAATTTCCAACAAGTGTTATGTTAAAAAGAAATGATAAACAAAAAGAACTGCATTCTGTGTGTCTATCTCTTTTAAAAAAATAATAATAAATTGATTAAATTGATAAACATAGTTTGTGTATATTTCTTGTTTTCTTGCATGTTCAAGCAATAGTTATCTCAGGGAAGGGATTCGAACCCTTGCTTCCATATATATTTGGAAATTTGAACTTAAGTCAAACGCCTTAACCACTCGGCCACCCTGACAGTTACTGATTTAATTAGTCTTGTTGGACATTAGAGTTTACAAAACTTTTCTTTTCTCCACTATATATATGCTCAACACTTTTTGGTTTTTCAATGCTGATATTTGTTTTTTTCAATTTTTTTCAGTAACATTGCAGTTATCAGTATTGCAAACTGAGTGTTTAATATAGGGTTAAAGGCATTAAATAAATCACAAGCCTTACAGTAGTTGCATATGATGTATAACATGCAACATGTTATTCAAAATTTCAAATAGAGCTGTGCCTTGTTAACATTAAACTCTGTTGGTCATTAAAATAACTACTTGTAAAATAATTCAAGTGTCAAATCCTATTAGCAAATAGCATATATTAAATAATCATGCCATAAAACGAGAACTTAAAAATCATTTATTGTAGGAATACCTTTAATGGGATCACCAAACCTTCAAGTATGCAATATACATTCCAGATAGTGCTGTATTTTGGTCGATAGTGCCTCCAGTGCTTACATTAAATAAGAATACAGTAAACGTATAAAGTTTTTATAAATCATAATTGTTTACATAAAATACCATATAATAAATATTTTCACACCAACGAATGACCATTTGAAAATGGTTTATTGTAGAAATATCTTTAATGGAACCTCCAAACCTTCAAGTAAACCATATGTGAAGTACATTCCACATAGCTACATAACCGACAGTACATCGTGGTACCAATCTCCACCGCATTGCGCGCTCAATATTTGTGTTGGATTTCTGTCTCATTACTAGAACTGTACTTACTGGTCAATAACCAACATAGTGGTCAAAGTGTTCCCCTGGTAGATAACCCATGTTTGGTTTGTCAATTTCTAATTGCAAGGCCAGTCAAGACCTAACAAAAATTAGTCTTAACGTATATATCCATCATCAACACCATATCATTAAACAAATGAAACCATCTTAAGGTATTTATTAAATTTAATTGCATTTTAGCAACCTTCAAGAGGAAAGTATAGACAGGAATTGTGAAAAGGAAACCGTTCAATCATTCAATGTCGTTAGTGTTAACAACCTCAACGTAAGAGGTTATGAAAGTCTATGTGAGGGTGTGGTTTTTACAGCTGAATGCCTTTTCCTGACACCCACCTCAGAGACAAGTTTATGGGAAATAAAACTCAGCTCTCATGTCGAATGTGGAGCTCCTAGTCTAGGAGAAAGTCATGTTGATGTATTTGTCTGCAGGGAGTGTGGTAAACGAAACAACAACAATAAAAGCATACTTGTAAAGGCAATATTATGGAATTTTCGAGTACATATAGTGAATTTACAAAAAAAATGGATAAATTTCATGGTTTGTAGCCCACTTTGGGTAAGTTTGGTAAATTTTAGTGAATTTTCATCTATATTTGTCTAATTTTATATGAATTTGAGGTAGTTTAAACCATGCTTAGGTAAATCAATGGAATTTCAATAAATCTGGTAGTCATTTGTTGAATTTTCCTGGAATGTTGTGTCATTTGGTCAATTTGCGGAAAATGTAGTGGATTTTAGGAAAATTTAAGGTAAATCTGGGGATAGTTAGGTATTTAACAGATAACCTGTCACAATGATGGTTGTATTAGAGTGTGCCTTTCACCACCAAGGGGTAGGATTGGAGAGAGGAGACCGTCATGAGCTGAAGTGCATAGTCATTTATATTGACTTTAAGAATGGTTGTTGTGGGGGATCGAACACTCCTCTTGTTTGTTTTGGGGTAAGTGTACTCCATTCCATTCCATTTTTTAAAAGCCACTAATCAGGTCCTAGCATTGGGCAGTTGCAAACCATTTCACTATTCTTAACATCAAATGTGCATTTGCTGGACTAGAAGTGGAAAACCACATCAGTTTGGTGTATAGAAAACTCACCTCACCTCACCCCAACTCATTGGAAAATGAAAATCATTTGTTTTTGTCTTACTTAGGGGCTTGGAAATCATGGTTATCAGTCCCATTTACTATACTTGGGAAAATAATCATGGGCATGCACACTATTATTAGCTGAGTTTCTAATACAATTTTGCATACCCTAGGACCAGTATTGCATTATATGGCATGCCATGTGTTAGCGTTCTTAAAAGCCAGTGATATAAAACAAAAGAGGTCTTTAATTCCACCCCTGGGCGTCATATCTAGTGTCATGTAGGATGACGATCACGGAGTCCCAGCTGAGACCGTCATTGCTTCCACTAACTTGTGCTAGGCTCCTCTCTGTCTTATTTCCTGTCGACCACACTTGCTCAACTCTTGTTCTCTACCGACCCCAACATGATTAGAGTATCCGAGGCCTAGGGAGTCTCTTTCTTTTGCAACTTCATTGGCCGTTGTTTATTTATTTTTTCTGATATCCTACTAGTGTGAGGAGGCAGCCTTGTTTTTATTTTCATGTTATTTCCTGTCTTTTGCTCAAGCCCCCTCAAGAAGGTAGGGTGTATATAGCCCCACCACTTGCGGTGCACTCTGCATATGGCTACACCCTCAAGGGGCTTACGGCTGATCAGTTTGGAAGTTGGCGACCCCAAGGGATTTCTGAGCTGAGTCCAGTTTTCCTCCTCTTTATCCATTACCTCTGGGGCAGAGCCTCTCCTATTATAATTTTTATCTGCCTTTCATGGCTCTCCTTCCTTCCAACTCCCTCAGTCCACGTGCTTGAGGGTTGAGGGCCATTTTTTATTCCTTCTGACCTTTATTTGGCCTATTGCCCTTTTGTTTTCCATTTCTTCTTCTAGTATATAAGAGTGTAGTTAGTTTTAGTTATAGCTTAGATTTAATTTTCATCTTTACGATGACCCAAACCATTGAGGGTCGATAGGACAGCTTGGTGGTTAAGTTTGTAGAACGCTTCTCTTTTGCCCAAAGGACAGCATGTTGAATTCTTCACTGGCTCATGAATTTTATTCTTTGTTCACTTAGTTCTCATGGCTTTGAAACTGGCTGTCTGTTACGTGATCATTATTCATTTTAACTTCAGCGTACGGTGTAGGATTGGAAAAGAGGCGGCCATGGCATCTGAATGACAACTATGTTAGCGTTTGTCTAAAGTATAAATAAAAAAAGAGTTCAAACATCATGTAGGACATAAACTAATTTTAAATTCAGATTTGTGTTTCACAGTAAACACAATTATTCTCCGTTTAAAACAAGCCATACAATTCTTTTTCTAACATAATAGCTTATACGTGGGCATGGCTATAGATTACAAGTAGTATAATCATCAGCTAAGGATTCAATTTCCATTACCTACACCTCTCATGGTATGGCTCTTAGCCAATTCGTTAAACTATAGAAAACGTTTCTATATGTTTTGTTACATTATTATTTGACCATCTCACCGTGTAGTGGTTAACCTACTTGGTTGTCAACCCTAAGGTCTTGGCTTCCAACCCCGACTATATCATAACATTCATTTCAAGGTTGCAATAAGCTTCACTAAGCCTTTGTCAAACCTAACAACGATCTAGTTATGTCCTGTATGATAACACGGTGCAGAGCACGTCCACTATCAAGCAGACGAGTAATATGAAACTTGCTGACAAGATCGCTGTGCTGTTATCACCAAGGCACACTACACAAACCAAAGCCAGTGTATCTGTGCAGATTCAACCCAGCGGTAGTATGCAAGCGTATGTTTGTTTAAAAAGCATCATGAATATAAGTCCACTGTCACCACAGAGGCCCCGGTTCGATTTTTCTCCTAAAGGCTGCAACAGGGTATACTGAGTCTTGACAGGTATAACTTTTTGGGGTCCATTTGTGATCCATGGCATAGGGTTGGCCATCCTGACTTCCTTAACACCTCAAACAAATGTTTACTATCACTGGTGTGTTACCATTTTTTTCTTCTTCTTTTTTTCTTTCTTCGGCTTTTCCCTATTAGTTTCAGTCGCCGGAGCCAACCAGGCTCATTTTGGTTTTGGCCGGGGTTTTAAGGCCGAATGCCCTTCCTGACGCCACGTGATTTTTCAGGTGAAAATTCCAACCCCCGCTGTCACCGGGATTTGAACCCCAGCTGTCTGGGTAAAGACGAGCAGCTAAGCACCTGCGCCATCACGCTCCCCACTGGTTAGTTATCTATATACACATTAATCCATAATTACCTAATAATAATAATAATAACAATCATCCTCCATACACATGTCCATTAAAGCATGGTTACACAAAACGCTTATGCTTTTAGGTGTTTGATACCTTTTATCCCCTGTAACATTACTATTCCCTGTTTAAAGAGTGAAATGACCTATCCAGGTAAAAGCATATGTCAGTACCTATTTTTTAAGATTTCACACCTAATTTTAGGGTTCTTCGTTTCCAAGCTATCGATTTATCAATTTGGGTGTTGTTTACACTCCCCCACGATATTTCATAGGTTCAATTATCATTTCTTCCCGTTTAACACCTTTTTACCCCCTTGTAAAATCACTATTTACTGTTTTATGGTTGAAACGACCTATCCATGTAAAAGCATATGTCATGACCCATTTTTTAAGCTATCACACCTAATTTTAGGGTTCTACGTTTTCAAGATATTGATTTTTCAATTTGGGGGTTGTTTTCATACCCCCTACTATTTTCTTCAAAAACAAATGATCTTAGGTTCAATTATAATTTTTACCCGTTTAACACCTTTTTACCCCCCCCCCCCTGTAAAATCACTATTTACTGTTTTAGGGGTGAAATGACCTATGCAGGTAAAAGCGTATGTCATGACCTATGTTTTAAGCCATTACACCTATTTTTAGGGTTCATCGTTTTCAAGATATTGCTTTTTCAATTTTAGGGGTGGTTTCCACCCCCCTGCTATTTTTCATAAAAAACAAAAGATCTTAGGTTCATTTATCATTTTTAGGTGTTTAGCACGTTTTTAGCCTACTTTCGATTTTTGCAAAAAATGAAAGTAGACTTATGAGCTCAACACAGGGCGAAAAAAAGTGTGTGTGTCTGTGTGTGTGTGAGTCTGTGTGTGTGTGTGTCTGTGTGTGTGTGTGTGAGTGTGTGTACTCTGAATGTCTGTCCCCCCTATCAATTCGAACACGGTGAATGCGAATTGAACGAAATTTGGTACAAAGGTAGCACTAGCAAAGGACACCTCAGTGTCATGTTTTATATCGCCGCCATCTTTACTAAAACTGAATGGCGGCCACTCAAACGTTCAAAACGTAAAATCAAATAACGACTAACCAAATCATCCGATCTCTACAAAATTTGGTAACAACATACCTTCGTATAGGATGCGTCTTGTGACCAAACTAAAAGGTCGTCCGCCATACCATTTCAGGATGGCGGCCGTGCGAATTATGCAAACTTTATAATCCATATCATGGGACCCACCAGTTCCGATTATCGAGCCGAGAATCTTTTTAACTGTACTAAAGGAAGAGGCACGTTCGAAATTAAAAGTTTATTTTGTAATACTATAGTGCAGACGTGATTTTAAAAAGCTGAGCTGATTTAGTAATAAGACAAGATGGCAGCGGATATCTTGTGCCTGACTTATATTTCACTAATTTGAGTATTGCATGCAATATAGCGTACTGATATAAAATAAATAAACTTTGTATGAAATGCTTTATATATAAATAATATACTCCAGTGATGAAATCGTTTAGTATAAATCACTATTTGCTAACAAGTTCTATGTAAGTCATTTTATATAGAACGATATTCGTTGACACAATTAGCTCAGTGGTAGAGCGTTAGCCTATCGCTCAAATGCCTATGGTTCAAACCCGATCAGAGCTAGTTTTTTTGCTTGAAATTTTATATGTTTATTGATTTGTAATGACTCAGATGTTTTAAAATTAAGCGTTATATTGTGCATATTATGGTGTAAAATATATATTTAATTAAAACATAATTCTCCAGCAGATTTACTCGAGACATCTAGCTGCCAAAAAGGTAACTGCACGCCGACCAGATTTTATTGAAAAGTTTCTTCTTCTGGCCGCTAGAATGCACTTGCTCTGTTATGATTATATTGTTAGATATTTCACCACTAGATATCACGACTAGTCTACGTGGGGCTCCATTGATTACTATACCATTTGCATTCTATGCGCATCGAATTTGAAGAATGACAAGATGATACTACGATCCATTTTTACTTTCTATTTTAAAGGGTTTGTAACAGCCTATTGTGCGTTATTTGAAAATGTTAATTGAAGTAAAGAACAAAACGATTTCACATAGTATCTGAACTCTACCGTTGGTGCTAGTTCAGGATATTAATTAATACTTCTATTTCAGCCAAATAGCAATCGAAAATATCCACATAGTTGGTATACACACGTCTCTGTAGGGTCATGGAAAGATTTGTTAATTCAATTAGGGTTGTGAAAGTCATACGCAGCCAGACGTGTAAAGACATCCCTCAACTCAAAGTTGGATGTTGCCCGCGTCAGGCCGATTATGTAATAATAATAATAATAATAATAATAATAATAATAATAATAATAATAATAATAATAATAATAATGTTATTGGTTTTACGTCCCTTTTAACTACTGTTGCTTTTAGAGACGCCGGGGTGCCAGAATTTTGTCCCTAAGGGGATCTTTAACGTGCCAGTAAATCTACTAACACGGCTCCCTCGCATTTGTGCACCCTCAAATGCCAGCTGACTGCGCCAGGATACGAACCTGAAACAAACGGTCCAGCAAGCGAGAACGTTACCGCTGAGCCACGCCGCCAGTCCGGTCGATTATGTCTCCAGATCCATAACATTCTTTAGATACTTCTTATCTTTCTTTCTTTCTTCAATGATGGTAGCAGTTTTTATCTAGGTTGTGGCGTTTGGTAGAGGTAAATCGTTTCTAAGGTCTTCAACAAAGAATAGTTCTATTATACTCTTTGATAATAACAACGAGTTATAACTATACTCATACATTTAGGAGAAAGTAGGCTATATGTTCTTTACTGAACATCTTGTTTCCCATAACATGACTATTTACTGATTTAAGGGTGAAATGACCAATCGAGGTAAAAGCCCATATCATCCCCTATTCTTTAAGCTATCACACCTAATTTTAGGATTCTTCGTTTCCAAGATATGGATTTTTCAATTTTGGGGGGTAGTTTCACCCCGCAAAGGGGGACGTTACCCCAAGTGCTAGGACCCTTCATACAAGTCCCTAGCATGATTGGTTCGCGAGATATGAACAATAGTGTAGTTAGGCCTTTTCGACAAAAACGAATCATACATTCAAAAACGGGGCGTCACCCCCAGGGTTAGGATACTGCCTATGGCAAAATCCCATCAGGGGTTCAGAAAATATTAACAAACGTATAGTTAGGTCCTTTTGACAAAGGCCATCCGTGTGCGCACATAAAAAAAACTATTTCACCCCCCGGGTAAGGGTAGATTTTATTTTGGGGTGGATATACCCCGTCCATAGAAAAGGGGATTTTACCACGAGTCCTATGACACCCCATATGTTTAAATCCGATTATTGGTTAGCGAGATACTAAAAAGCCGATGACCTATTAGTTTTTTTGGTTTCTTTAAATACATATTAAAAAACTCATTTATAAATCATCATTTAAAAAGCCCGCTCTTTTACAAAATCCCCAAGTGCGCAGGCATACAAAAAAAAACATTCATCGCCATAATGTCAAAAAACACACGTTTACCCCAAATGGCTTTTCCAAATTCCATCCATATTAAAAAATAACCTCACCATCACCTAGAGCGGAAAAATACCATCTAAACGACCCCTCACTCGACCCTACTCCTCCCCCACCACCTAACCCTTTCCCGACATAGGCATACATTTTTAAGCACGAGCGCGACTTGAGGAAACCTACACTACCCCACTACTCGCGAATGACCTTGTAGTTTTTGTATATTAATTAAATAAAGAGGCTATAGGAAAGTAGGGTGCATTACTAGCAGTGCGAGGACACCTTGTATGGTCTAATCCAATGTTTGGATAGCGAGATATCAAGTTCGGGGCTGATACGAGGAGGGTTCAAAAAGAGGTGCCGTAGCTTTCCCACTACCACACTACTCATGAACTTCCGAACGATTCTGTTTGTTGATAGAACTACTGCCTGCTGCATTATTTTGTACAGCCGAGTATCCAGATCTAGTTCTTTAAGGCCTTGGAGCAAGGTACTTGGGATCTCGCCCGTACTCGAGACAATGATAGGAATGACCTTTACTCGCTCTACATGTCATTTTCTTTTGATAGGGTCGACCAACTCGCTGTATTTGCTGATCTTTTCAATGTGTTTTGGCTGGAGATTCTTGTTGTTAGGAATCTCAACATCAGTCAATGTAGTTTGCTTGGTTTTCTTGTTTACAACCACCAGATCCGGCCTGTTGTGTGATACCGATTGATCAGTCAAAATAGTTCGGTCCCAATACGGCTTTTATTCATTGTTTTCAAGAACACACTCTGGCTGATATTGGTGGTACGGAATTTTCTTGCCTTTCAGAAGCTGAAACTTATCAGCCAACTCCTGATGCAAGATTTTAGTAACTGCATCATGCCTTTGTTTGTGCTCCGTCGCCAGGAAATGTCTACATGCAGATGTAATATGCTGTATTGTTTCTGACTGTTGACATCCGTAGTGGCACTTATCATCTGGTACAGCGGGATCTTTTCCAATGAACTTGAGGTAGTTCCTTATAGGGATGACTTGGTCTTGAATTGCTAGCATCAAACCTTCAGTTTCTGGAAAGATCTGTCCTGAAGTGAGCCAGTAGTTTGACGCCGTTATGTCAACATTTGCTTGACTCATCTCATTTGGATGTCTTCCGTGCAAAGGTTTTCCTTTCCATGCTTCCATCTTCTGAAGGTCAGTATGTAGGTGGTGTTGAATCTCTTGCTGACACAAGACCAGTGGCGTTGATCTGTCCGCCTCACCGATGGCTCTGTGAAGCACAGATGACCTCGCTTCTGCGTAGAAGTACTTCCTAAGGCTGACTATCTGTCGTTTCATCTGGTTATTATTATTATTATTATTGTTATTTATACATCGAGTTGAGACTCTACGGACTTCGCTTTAGTGTCTAGGTCTTGTTCTTCTTCCGGCTTTGACTTCCTGCCAGTATCTCCTGCCTGTTTATGTTCTTCGGACAAAGGTTCTCTCCGTCTTTCGGAAGTTGATACCTTTTAAAAATCTTCTAAATCTTACAAAAGTGTTCTTATCAGGAATTTCTCGATCTGAAATACCAATTTGCCTGAGACCATTTTCGCATTCCTCGAACCATCTCGGCCTTGTTGCCTTAGACTTAATTAAACTCCATATTCTTTTCGGTAATCGATTATCAGTCATCCTCAAGAGGTGACCATAAAATAGTAGCCGTCTCTTCTTAATTGATGCTGTGATAGGGCCTATATTGCTCTCATTCGCCACTGGCCACCAACCCATCTATTAGTTAGGATTCTTCTTAATATCCTGTGCTCTATTTTTTCCAGTTGGTCAACTTGACCATTACTATTTATGGTAACATTCTGGCGCATATACTCCCTCAGGTTGCCAAACTCCTGAGGTTTTAATAGAAAGGAATGATATTCGATCCTGACACGTTTCATATTTACGTGCAATAGATATTGTAACTATAGGGAGGAGGGCAGGCTTATAATTGATGAAGCTGCCTACAGTAATCGCTTGCAATATCGTTATTCAGTGACGAAGCATTGAGCTTACCTCAGCAGCTGATTGCTCCGACTATCAACTCCGGCCTAATGAGGCTCGGTCACACAGAACGCGGTCTACCGTCACCCGCTCATCTTTGTCGCGACGACCAGCGATCCGGTTGTACACATTTACAGATTGACCGTCTGACCGCCGCGCCGACTTCGATTGTGGTGAGTGACCAAACTGAAGTATTTATTCAAACTGTGCGTCAATACACATATTTGTTCGACAGTTCACACGAACATTACAAAAATGTTTTAAAGAAGGTTGAAGCATGGAATAGAGCAATTCCTCGAAACATTCTCGCGACATACGAAAGTACTTGAAAAACCTATCTTCATGTGACTCCAGTTCGATACATAAGCGGTGGTATTCTCCTAATTGCTCTCTCTTCTTATTGATGGCAAGCACCCATCATTGTCTTTTCTTCTTTGTGTTTTGCAAAGCAAATATGAGAAGGAGTTGTTCTTTGTCCGAGCTCATACCCAATAATAATATCAAACAATACTAAATATGGAAACACACTATACAGCATATTCTCTAGAAGGAAGCGACCAGACTGGACCGCTCACACAAAGGTATCGCGTCCTATGTGACGTCCTCGTATCGCAGACCGCCGCGACAGACCGCTTTCTGTGTGGCCGAGCCTTAACTTGCGAACTAAGAGGTTCATTTTGAGCGTTTTATTACCCAGGGTCAACTGCATTACCGTACACTAGTATTGTTTGCTGGATATGGTGAGTAGTTCAACTACAGTAGTGGTCGAAATGATGGGCTGAAGTTAAAAATTCCAACCAGCCGGCGGGACTCCAGACTACCAGAGAAACACGTGATCTCAGCGTCTCCTGACTGCTGCTGGTACTAAACGCGACCTCTCTAGGCCACCGTCCAAAAATCGTGGCGTAAACTAAATCTAGTTTTCTTTTCCTTCGTTTTTCCAAAACAAGTGGGGTCGACGTTCCTGGGAAGTCTTCTCCATTTCCTTCGGTCCCGTACGTCCTCTTCCTTTAGATGTTTCTGCCTCAAGTCATCTCGTTTACAGTCCCTCCATCTTCTTCTTGATCTTCCCCTTCCACTACCATTACTGTCATTCTCTTGCCAACATAAGTGTCGTCCCTTTTCATGGCATGTCCATACCACTGAAGTCTTCTCTCTTGAACCTTCTTTGATATCTCCGTCACTTTAAAACTGCCTCTTAATCTCTCATTTCTAATCCTGTCGGCTCTGGTGACGACACAAATTCTTCTTAACATTTTCATTTCAGCCACATCCATTGCCTTACAATGTGCCTTAGTTGGTGCCCATGTCTGTGCTCCATAAATCAGTGCAGATCTCACTACTGACTTATAAGTTACACCATTCCTTTAGTCCTCAGGTTTATCCCTCTATCAAACAATACTCCTGACGTCCGTTTCCAATTCATCCATCCTATCTGCTCTAGATTACCTAGATCTACTGATGTATTAAAACAGTGCGTGGCAATCCCCGGGTTTTCCTTATACAAAAATAAAAAATTATATATTTTGCTTTTCCGTTCGCGAGCAGTGTAAGAAGATGTGATATTGTGGTGAAATGTGGCGTGTGACGAGTCGAACATAATCCCGAATTGTGTAGTTATTGTGCAGTTCATGAAGTGTGCAATCCGGCGGTGGAACAATCGTGTCGGCCAAGTGGAACCACTCGCCACTAGTGAATGAGCACTCAACATTGAGGGGGCAGGGGGACCAATTACCAGAAGCACCTGCTCTCCACACGAGAAAACTCGAGGATGCATGCTCTGCTCATTAGTATCCACTGTTATTGCAGAACACACATCACATCAAGTAGACTTCACTTACTCTAGTCTACCTCTTCATCACCAACAACCTTTGGTAGTTCCATAACTTACACAGAATAGAGGTTGTTGAAAGAAATCTAAAATACAGTATAGCGCTAATAATCCGAACGTCAAAAATCCGAACGCCCGCTTTGAACACGTGACCTGCATTTTGCACGGCGCGGTGATAGAGCAATGACCTTGGGAGTGTTTGTTTTGAACCATCCACTCCCCATCACCCCTTCAGGCCAGTCTATTTTAACCCTGTCAGTTCAGTTGCTTCACTTGTTCAGTAGTGTTATTGTAGTTGCATGTTGAGGTGCGTAGTGCGTACATATAAGGTGCGTTCAAAAAGTAAAGAGCCGGAGGCATAATTACAGAAACCAGTACCTGCATGTTAGAAGTATTGGCCCTGGCTGTTGAGGCACTTGTCCCACTGTGACACGAGGCTGTCTCATAAAATTCCCTGGGCTGCGATGTGAACCAGTTCCGGACGTTCAACTGGACGTCGGCGTCCGAGGTGAATCGTTGGCCCCGCAGAGCCCATTTCAGGGGACAAAACATGGCGTAATCACAGGAAGAGAGGCCTGGACTGTATGGAGGGTAACCGAGAACCTCCCATTTCAATTTCTGCAGGGGTGCCGCGACTGTGTTGGCCTTATGAGGTCGTGCATTGTCGTGGAGCGACCATGGCGTCTATGGCGTTCACTGTCACTCGGCGGTCCTGGGTAATGAGTGCATCAACCAGCTGGACGTTGTCATCGGTAACGCAGGGGGGTGCCCTAGACCAGGCATCATCGGCTAACGATACCCGTCCTTCCCTGAAGCGCTTGTGCCACGCCTTGACTCTTGCAAGGGACATGCAGTGTTCGCCGTACATTTGCGACATTCGGCGATGAATATCCGTTCCCCCTATTCCTTCCGCTGTCAGCAACCGAACAACACCTCTTAGCTCTTCGTTTGACGCCTCCATGTCTCTGTTTGCAATGCGACTGGCAGCGTTGGACGATTGATGTATTCTGCTGCTCGCTTTGTATCATCACGTGACGTGCACGCGTGTCCTCTAGCGACGGGCTGTGACCTTCCACGCTCTGGTCGGAACCACACCTCGTTACACACGCCACGATTAGCCGATGTAGTCTCCGGTTTGCGCATTCCAGCCTCCGGCTCGTTATTTTTGAACGCACCTTATAATCTGTATTTTAATTACAGTACTGTGTGCGTGCCTTGTACCTTGTCGTATTATGGCGTAAAATGAGTGCAATTTTCTGGTTTTACAGATACAAATAATTCAAAGTACAATATGTATGTACATATGTAAATACATAAAGTGCTTATTAGCCTATGTTCAATTTTGAGAAAATAGGCTTATGAGATCACCTTTTGTCCGTGTGTGTGTGTGAGTGTGAGGAGTGTGTGTGTGTGTCCCCTAATAACTTCCAAACAGCTTGAGCGATTTCAATGAAACTCGGTAAATTCATAGCACTATTCCGGACGACCCCGACCGTGCCCGTCAAATTTTGTTACGTCTCACCAATCCAACATGGAGACTGTGCGAAAGATTTCACCAGCATTCAATATCTCCGAAACTATTCCCGATATCACCCTGACATTTTTTTACGGTGATAAAGGGAACTACTAGAAGTTCACATATGTGTCTTTTGATAAACTGGTAACTACAAAACCAACATGGCGGCCACGCAAATTTGCGACTTTTAAATATACGTTTCTCGCGATTTAACCAACCAAACGTAATAAAACCTGGTACAGTATATGTTTGTACACATTGTAATGCACCGACATCTAACTTCGTTCAATTGTTTACATAACCACAAGATGGCGGATGTGCGAAATATTTCACCGGCATTCTATATCTCTGAAACTATTAGCGGTATCATCCTGAACTTTTGTACGGAGATAAAGGGCATCACTGGAAGTTCATCTATAAGACTTTCAAAAACCGGTTAACTACAAAACGAACATGGCGGCCAAGCGAATTTGAATATTTTAAATAGTCCTTTTTCGCGATTTAATGTTCCAACCGAAATGAAATCTGATACAGGAAATGTTTATACACATTTTAATACACTGGTATCTAATTTAGTTCAATTGTTTACATAACCACAAGATGGCAGCTTAGCGAATTTTAAAATTAAGTTTTTATTTCTTGTGTCGTAATCATGCGATCGATGTGAAAGTTTGAATAATGAACCTACGCAATAATTTTCCTTTAATCGTACATGACTCTATGGCCTATACATTTAACAATCCAACATGGCGACCGTCCGAAACATTTAGACGGCTCTGAATATCTACGAATCTGTTATAGCAATCAAACTGATTTTTTTAATGTTCATAGGAGCTATGAACTTCAGTTCACCTATAGGACTTTAAATAACCTGGTGATCACAAATCCAACATGGCGGCGACGCGAAGTATAAATATTCACATGGACGTTCCTCGCAATTTAACCATCAGAGTTCAGTGAAACTTGGTGCAGTAAATCCTTATACCAATGTTAATCCACTGGCATCTAATTTATTTCATTTTTTTCCATAACCACAAGTTGGCAGCTTTGCGAAATTTTAAAATCTCCTTGTGTTCTAATCATGCGATTGAAGTTTGAATGCTTCACGTACACAATAATCTTCTTGTAACAGTACATAACTCTTGGACCTACATATATAGAATCCAACATGGCGACCATCCGAAATATTTAGTCGGTTCTCAATATCTACGAATCTATTCCAGCAATCAAACTGAAATTTTGTATGAAAATAGAGGCAATTAACATACGTAGGATATATGAAAATAGGCTGTATAGTTCTTCACGGAACTACTTGTTTTTATGTATGTTCGACGATGTCATTATATTAATATTATATGTCAGAAAATTGTTTCATAACGGGGGTCATTAAATTAGGCTACTACTCTTCATTATAACACAGTTTTTCCATCCAATCAGACCTCAATATTTTCATTCATTGACCAATTATGTAAAGATAGCGTCTGACATACACTCAAAATCCAACTTGTCGGACATGAATTACATGATTTGAAAGTTGGATCAACCATTGTAGTTACAATGCATAAACAAACTGGGCAATATTGCAAACGAAATCGCACTGTACCTTAATATCCGCAACTCCAAATTTCTACCCATTCGTAAGATTTTGCCGACAATGTTAGTGAATGCCGATCGTTGTTGACATAAACACACCAGAACGTCATGGAGGAAGCAGGCATATGACATTAGTTCCACGGAAATTTTAATCAGGCTCTCTTGTTCAGTAAATGGATTTCTTACGCGAAACCTTTCCGGTAGATGTCATAACTGTTCTATTCGGAACCCAATTTATTTGCATTCCGTTGACATTCTATAGGCATCGAATTTGAAAAATAATTAGTTGATAAAAAGACACACTTTAATTGTAAAGCGTTTGTAACAGCCTATTTTGTGTTCTTTGCCCAAAATAACAAAATGATCCAGCTTAATACCTGTGCGCTATATGTTGGTGTTACTTCAGGAATAACAATGTTTCAAAGCTTTGGGATTCGTTACTGGGTAGCGATCAAACGCTGAGCCCACACAATTCCCAAGAAGATGTCAACCGACAAATATTTATCAATATATATGTTAGACCATATAATAAAATTATAATTATCGTCGAACATAAACATTCGTATGCAACTCGCCTATAATGGTAATTAAGACACTCGTGTGGGAATTATTATAAAACGATCGAAGCGAGTTTTATTAACTTCCTCGTGTCTTAAGTATTGCCATTATAGGCTCGTTGCATAATGTACTATGTATGATCTTGACATTTTTAGTGAAACTAGGAACTTCTAGGTTATGTCGAAAATCCGAACAAATCGGAAATCCGAACCCTCCCAGTCCGAATTAGTTCGGATTTTCGACATTCTACTGTAGTATTATTTCAAGCTACGCATCAAATTAGAATAAACTATCTAAAAACATGGGCCGTACCATGCCTACTTTCTGAGATCCGAACACTGTTTCATAGGTGTTCAATGTAACGTCCAATCAATGCAATGTATCTCTATACCCTTCAAAGTAAGTAAGCAACTACTGTACGAACCCAGAGTTAAGGGTGACTTTCACTAACGCAGTCTAACATTGATTATTATTATTCTACAGTATTACTGGGAGAGTTATCCGTGGTCGTTACGGCGTGGCTGCAAGCAGTCGCCCACATCCGAGAGGCGAGGAGATTCGACAGTGAGGCAGCGCCCCGGTCACGAAAACCAAGATTAACGGCCGAGGGGACCCGATTCGCTGACCACGCGTCACCCCAACATCTTCAGGCCAAATGGATGGGCAGTGCAGCGGTCGCTTGGTAGGCCTAGGCCCTTCATGGGCTGTAGTGCCAGGGGTTTTATTATAGTTAGGTTCAGCGACGAACCTGGAACGAGTCGGCAACAAGATGAAGACGTTGTAATCATTGCACGATCAACAATTACAAATGAAATAACTTCTAAGAAACGCAAACCTCGCCAACAGAAGACGAAGACAGACAATACTCGTATGGTTTCGTTCAAACAATACATGGACACGAAGCGTTAGACCACAACCTTAGTCGTACGTAGTTCACTTAATTGCTGTAATAGTACATTATGCAACGAGCATATAATGGCAATAATTAAGAAACGAGTATGTTTATAAAACGAGCGGAGCGAGTTTTGTAATTTCCATACGAGTGTCTTAATTACCATTATAGGCGAGTTGCTTACGACTGTTTATGTTCGATGATAATTATAACTTTTATTAGATGTTCCAACATAAATGTTCATAAATAACTGTCGAGATTCTGTCGATTGAAATAGTCTTCTTGGGAATTGGGTGGCCTCAGCATTTGATCACTACCCAATAACGAATCCCAAAGCTTTGAAACATTGTATATCCTGAAGTAGCACCAACGGATAGCGCACAGGTACTATGTTGGATCATTTTGTTATTTTGCTCAAATAACACAAAATAATCTTTTACAAACGCTTTAAAATTATAATATATCGTATTAATAACTATTTATTCTTCAAATTCGATGCGTATGGAATGTCAACGGAAAGCAAACCAATTGAGTCCCAAATAGAACAATTATGCTGTTTCGCATAAGAAATCCATTTACTGAACATAGAGCTGGATTATAATTACCATGGAACTAAAGTCACACGCCTGCTTCCTCCATAACGTTCTGGTATGTCTATGTCAACAACTGCATTCACTAAAATTGACCTCGAAATCTCACGAATGTGTAGAAATTGGAGTTGCGGATATTAAGGTACAGTGCTATTTCTTTTGCAATATTCCCAGTTTGTTTATGCATTGTAACTACAATGGTTGATCCAATATAGGCTACATTGTCAACTTTCAAATCATGTAATTCATGTCCGACATGTCGGATTTTGAGTGCATGTCGGCAGTGGCATGTCAGAAGCTACCTTACCTAATTGGTCATGAATGAACATTTTGAGCTCTGATTGGTTGGAAAAACTGTGTTATAATGAAAAGTAGTACTTAATGACCCCATTATGAAACAGTTTTCTGACATATTATTAACATATCGACGTCGTCGAACATAATAGTACATTATGCAAAGAGCCTATAATGGCATTAATTAAGACACGAGTATGTTCCATACGAGTTGCATACGACTGTTTATGTTCGACGATAATTATAACTTTATTATATGTTTTAACATAAATATTCATAAATATATGTAGGATTCAGTTACTTCAGTTAGTGAACAGGGTGCGCTGGCTTTGCTGACTGAACAGAGCGCATGCGTGGGTCAAAGCACTCCAAAAGCAGAGACCATTCACTTTGCTTGCCAACACAGAACACCTATTGTTTACAGCCTGCCGTCCAGCTCTCTAGCATTCACTAATATTGTCACCGACGTCGTTTGAAATCAATGCGCTGTGTAGAAATTAGAGTTGGGGATATTAAGGTACAGTGATATTTCTTGTCTCATATTCGCCAGTTTATTTACGCGAACATATGGACGGTGCACTTTCCATGTCGGTAATTTATATATAATGATGCTGTGTTCACGTCCGACATGTTGGATTTTGAGCGCATGTGCGAAGGTATACTTACCTATTTGGTCAATGAATGAGCTATGATTGGCTGGAGAAACTGTATCATAATGGAAAACAGTACTATAATGACCATCATTATGATACAGTTTTCTGACGTATAATATTCACATTTCGACATCGTCGAACATAAAGTTTATTATTCCTTTACTTTTTGGTTATTCTAAGATCTTAATTCTCAAGTCGTCTTTTCAACAATAAGTTCCCTGTCAAAAGGGTTAGAACTGGGATTTTATTTCTGAATGCTCTCTACGCAGTTAATAGTACGCAAGTTCTTCTTGTAGGCAGAGTTTAACCCTTTATGGGATAGTGGTCTCTATATTAACCACCTGTCATAAGGACAGTTTATGCTTTTAAATATGCTGATAGTTGAATCTTTCAGCCAAATTTCGGAGAATTTTCATGTGGAAATGCTAGTGTTTCTAAAAATCAAATATTATATACGTATCTACTTGACGTAATGTGTTGGATAAAATTTAAAAAATAAATAAAACTAAAACAATAACAATTAAAGTGTAAAAATAAAATATAAATATAGAAATAAAAATCATAAAAATAACATTACAATATTGAAAGAAATATAAAAATTTAAATAATATATGAAAATAATTATAAAAATCAATTCGAAATTAGTTAATTAATTAATTCAATAAAAATATCAAAATTAAATCTATAAGAACATGAATTGAAAATTAAAAATAAATATATAACAATTAAAATTAGAAAAAATTAAAATAACATTATTATAAATTTAAAATAAATTAAATGTTGAAACACATAATAGTAAAAATTAGTTTTGCCCTATAAAGGGTTAAACTAGAAACTGCTATAAAAGTTTGCATTTTATGGCGTCCATTCCATGCAAATGTTTTGTGATGCAAATATTTATATTTAGTATACTTACTGCCATTGCATACAATTTTATAATCGTACGACTGAAAGATTAAGTAGCAGGGTGAGGGGTGAAAATACGTACGTTGGTTAAGACATTAAGAAAAGGGAAAACGTGAGGAGGGGTTGGTGGGAAGAACGCAGGAGGGGAACTGAAAACCAAGTTAAAAATGAACTTAAAAAAAGATGCAAGCTAAGCAAAAATACAGATAATTTAGGTGTAATTTAAAGGATTGCTAAGCTGAGGAATGTTCGGTCACTAATGAGATAATGTTATATTATATTTAACGTAATACTTTATTGTTTTATTTTATTCTGCCGTGACTAATGAAATCACCGCTCATAATCCTCCTTCAACCAGTCTTTCTTTACATTCCCCCTCCGTCTTCCTTTCCCACTCATTTACCACCCTCTCCTTTCTATGGATCACATTCCACTTTAATTACCTCCAGGGCCCCACCCCCATCTCATCCACCCACGCAACCAAAGTAGCAGCGCACAAAAGCAAACCGTAACAATAGCAAATAGTTAATTTGCCCATAAAATGTGCAATACTGCGAGCATGGCGTAAAAGCAGGCAAAGAACGGACGCCCGAGAAGGACATACATGTATAATCTTTTGTTATGGAGAATATGTAGGCAAATTCTTTCCCAAGCAAAGTCTGTTTCTAAAAATAAAAGGCACTCAAGTCTTAAAAAGAATGAACTATGTTATGAATTCATTGCTAATTATTGCCGGCAGTTAGTCTCTTTAAGTCGGCCTCATTGCGTAGTGGCTAGCATTCCTAGCTGTCACCGTGGAGGCCTGGGGTCGATTCCCGGCAGTGCTAAGAAATTTGTCGGTTCCCACTTCCACGCCAGGCAAATATCGGCATGACTAAATTTTAAGGCCTGGCTGCCTCTTTCCCAATCCTCACCTGAATTACAAGTACACACACTAATGATACTACCACAGGCCCCAACCAGGGGCTCACATCTAGTGGGACGTGGGTTGGCTACCACGGGAACCCAGCTGAGTCTGGCATTCCTTCCACTTATTTGTGCCGGGCTCCTCTCTGTTTTTGTCGACCTCTCTGGTTCAACTCTTGTTCTCTTCCGACCCCGACGGTATAAGGGTATCCGAGGCCCAGGGAGTCTTTCACTTTCCCGCCTTAATTGGCACTTGTCTCATCTTCCCTGATACCCTCATTTTTCGAGGGGTCAGGCCTCTTTTTTTCATGTTATCTCCCACCTTCTGCACAAGGCCCTCAAGGAGGCAGGGTATACGTAGCCCCACCACTTCTGATGCACCCTGAATAGTGCTACACCCTCAAAGGCTCACGGCTGGTGAGTTTGGGAGTTGGCGACCCCGAGGGATTCCTGAGCAAGGTCGGTTTTGTCCCCTTTTTCCTCTTACCTTGGGACGGGCCCTCTCCTCTTTTGCTTTCCTATCTGCCTTTCATGGCTCTCCTTCCTTACAAATCCCTCAATCCTCATTCTTCGACGGTTAGGGCCCTTTCTTTTCCTCCTGTCCTTCATTTACCTTATCCTTTATTTGTTTACCATTTCTTCCACTAGTATTTATGTTTGCAGTTAGTATTAGTTATAGTTGTTTCTTTCTCATCTCATCTTTCACTATCACCCAAACCAGTAGGGGCCGATAATCTATATGTTAGGCCCCTTAAAACAATAATTATCATCATCATCATTACTACAGACACCACAATAACAGACACATTCTACACACGGAGCTTAGGTCATCCAAGACATTCAAATTAACTAACAACCACAGCTTTCTCAATACATGTTGTAGGACATTGTGCGAGTTAGAGATTGCAATGTCGAAAAGAAGGGGAGTTTCTTGTGCAGTTTATCAACAAGCATGATGATTGGTCTTTGTGATAGTATAATTTTATCTGTAATGACTAGGGATCGGATTCTTAGGTGCTGAAAATCTGGAAAATTTTTATTTTTTATGTATTATAAATACCTGAAATATGTGGCAGAAAAGTAAAAATATTTAATTACAATTTAGTTTATAATGTGAATATGCAATTTATTCTATGTCGCTCTGACTGCTGAATCATAACAATACGCAACGAGATATTTCTTCAGGTTGTCCATCTCAAATGACCGAATCACTTATTTTGAAGGCGCGAAACTGCGGCAATATGTTTCTTGCCCTTGAGGTGCTGTGTAACTTGAGGTCGCTGTTCAGCCTCGATTGCTTACCCGTATGGTGGGCAAAACAGAACGCCCCCATCAGAAGTAAAACTATCTTTAAGTTCTGCAACAGACGATAACTTGTAGTTGTTTTTACTTTAGGCATCGTAGAACTGCCTTACACTTCACAGAGCCAGAAATGAACTGCATGTGAGTGACACTGGTTCCAGGTAGCTCTAGCACGTGGTGAAATATTGCTATGGCCAAGGAAATCCCCAGCTTCCACAGTGAGTGGCACGGGGCGACAAGTTAAGAATAACACAGTTGCAAGCTGGCATACGCTCTGCATGAAGATTAAATAGTTCACAGTTCTTCCCCGTTGAAGTAACACGGAACAAAAGTGCAATAAAGTGCCAGATATAGCATACTGATTTTTATTTTTATTTTTGCTATCGTTTTAGCCAGGATTGGCTTTTCCCACGGACTAAGCGAGGGATCCCACCTCTACCACCACTGAGGGCAGTGTCCTGGAGCTTGAGACTTTGAGTCAGGGATACAACTGGGGTGTGTGACCAGCACTACGCCCAGGCATACTGATTTTTAACAAGAAATAAAAACTTAATTTTAAAATTCGCACAGCTGCCATCTTGAGGTTATGTAAACAATTGAACTATATCAAATACCAGTGTATTTACAATGTGTATAAACATTTTCTGTACCAAGTTTCATTGCGTTTGGATCATTAAATCGCGAGAAAATTCAATTTAAAACATTCAACTTTGCTTGGCCGCCATGTTCGTCTTATAGATGAACTTCCGGTAGAGCCCTTTATCACCGTACAAAATTTCAGGGTGATACCGGTAAAAGTTTCAGAGATATAGATTGTCGGTGAAATATTTCGCACAGCTTCCATCTTGAGGTTATGTAAACAATTGAACGAAGTTAGATGTCGGTGCATTTCAATGTGTATAAACATATACTGTACAAACTTTCATTGCGTTTAGTTAGTTAAATCCCGAGAAACGTCTATTTAAAAGTCGCAACTTCGCTTGGCCGCCATGATGGTTTTGTAGTTACCAGGCTTTCAAAGGTCAAGTATTTCCCTTTATCACCGTACAAAATTCCAGGGTGATATCTGTAATATTTTCGGAGATATTGAATGCTGGAGAAATATTTCGCACAGTCGCCATGTTGGATTGGTGAGACGTAACAAACTTTGAAGGGCACGGTCAGGGTCGTCTGGAATAGTGCTATGAACGTACCGAGTTTCATTGAAATCGCTCCTGGCGTTTAGATTTTATTAGGGGGACACACACACACATGAATCACACACGCACACACAGACACAAGGACATCAGGAGAACTCATAAGCCTATTTTTTCATAAATGAAAATAGGCTAAAATGTAAATAGTATGTCCTTTTATGTGCTAATAAGGGAAAAGCATGAATTAATGTATTTATAGAAAAAAATACTTCAAATATGTACGGTATTTAGATTAACAAAAAGTATTAATTTACCTAAAAATTCAAGCCGTAGTAATGACTGGCATGTCCCAGAGCTGAGTGTGTGTATCATTCTCCAAAACATTATCTGGAATACACTGATAATACAGGGGTAATCAATACCATTCTCACCAATTTGAAGTGGATTATTACTACTTATGAGACACACAGTATACTGTATATATTATGATACTCTTGTATGTAAATGGGATAAACCTCATAACATGTTCTAATACACTGGTACAAATAAGGGTAAATATTTGGATCAAAAGCTTCCAACCGTTGATATATTATCAGACTTAGCTCGAGGCATTGCCCTTCCCAACAGTTCTATTTGTGTAAGGAGGCTAGCCAGGAAGTTAGTCCAAAGAGCATATTACAGTAGAAAATCATTCAATTGCTCCCAAGCTATCTTTTATCCATGGAAGCAATTTTTCTCCGCCAGTTGCCGTACGGTTTTTTTTTCTCTCGTATTCAATCGAAATTATATCTGCTCATACGTCAAAAATACACTATACGTGTCACGCAAAGACTTTGCTGAACACTTCCCTGCTTTTGCTGACTTTTCCAGAAATTATTGTTCTTCAACATGTTTTGTAAACAATTACAATATAATGTTGTCACTCGCTTATTTATTTGTTAATACATTTACAAGTGGACCCCGCCAGAAATCTCGCATGTTCATAAACCAAACTTTCCCCAATAGGTGTATAATGAGAGACATAAGGAGACATACAAGCTGACATACGACAACTCATAATTGAAGCTTGTTACAGCAACAGTATTTGCAAATCGAACACTCCTTTCAACAAGAAGTTCCGTGACGCACTAAAGAGCCTACTTTTCTTAAAATTGAAGATTCATGCCAATGATTAATCTATATGGATCTATCTAGAATAATGACGAAATTAAGTTTGTAATATCGAAATGTCTAATTAGTTCGAAATACTGTATACCTGGCATAATGTAGCCTAATAGAGAACTACAGTTGGCAGTCCTGGTGACAGATTATATTCTTAGCTCCTCCTCTTAAGGTACAGAATACAAAATTTGGTTGAAGTCCAATAGATAGCATGGACGTTACATGCAGTTAAACAATGGATCTAACAGCGTGCGTAAACTCATGTTGGCAACAATGACATGCATGTATTGATTAGAAATAATCTGAAATAATATGATCTATTGTTGTGTCAATTTTGAATGAAATCCATTAGTTAGTAGAGAAGTTACATGCATTTTAAAATTGGACCTAACAGCAGCTTAGAATCATGTTGGCAGCAGGGATGTATATTTGTGGCTCCAAATTTATTTAGAATGCCAGGTACTATACGTGTGCAACGTTTAGAGCTATTGGCTTGCATACTTTCTGATATATTGATATTAGGGCAACAAAATAGAGACAGTATTTATTAACAGTTGGCAGCCCTGGTTACTCTTAAGAATCGGCATAGTCATATCTGTGATGGTACACATAGCACACACGAAATTTGGTTGAAATCCAAATGATAGTATAGAAGTTACATGTATTTAAAGTTGGACTTGTCGGCAGGCTTAGAATCATGTTGGTAGCACTGACGTATATAAGTTACTCCAAATTAATATAGAATGTCAGGTACTATACGCATGCATAGTTTAAAGCTGTCGGCTTGCATACTTTCTGATATATGGGTATTTGGATTTAAAAAATTGAGAGCATTTATTAACAGTTGGCAGGCCTGGTGGCACTTAAGAACACGCTCAGTCATATCTGTTTATCTACACATAGCACATACAAAATTTGGTTGAAATCCAATTGATACTGTAGAAGTTATATGCATTTCAAATTTGGACCTATCAGCAGGCTTATAATCATTTTGGCAGCACTGCCATGTATGGCCTCCTGGAAATTAAAATGCAATTTTATTATCTATACGTGTGCCAATTTTAAAATAGTTCCCATTCATACCTTCCAAGATATCCAACATGGAGCTCAAATTTCAATTGCGATTTTTCATCAGTTGGTAGCACTGACATAATTTTCAAATATGGCCGTGAGATATTCAGGTATAGATCTTTACTCCTACCAAATTTTGTTTCGATTGCTGCAGCCGTTTAGGAGTTGATAGGGCGGGACACATACACAGCCAGACAGACAGACAGACAGACAGGACAGAAGGACAGACAGACAGACACACACACATTTGCCCGATCTCATAAATTCACTTTTTCCTCATTTTTGCAAAATGTGAAAAGTGGGCTAAAAATCAATATTTTTGAAATTTGAATGCAGAAGAAAAACCTGGAAAAGGATTAACGTTTAATAACTTTAAGGTTTTAGACGACAACTCATAATTGCAGCATGCTAAATCATCAGTATTTGCAAATCGCACACTTCTTACAAAAATCGATATTTATAAAATTAGAATGCATATCGTCACAGCTGATGTCATTTGTGTGCTGAGTCCACTGATTGACAGCTAACCTGTAAATGAATTAACGTTTAATAGTTTGGACATGAAACAGGCATCCCTACGGCCAAAATGTGAACAGAACAGCAATGATGTCGCGTATTTTCCTACAGCAACAGTTTTTGCAAATCCCACACTTCTTTCAAAAAATGATATTTATGAAATTAGAATGCAATTCGTCACTACGAATGTCATTTGTGTTCTGAGTCCATTGATTGGCAGCTTAGCTGTAACACTCACCGGTTAGGCGATATTTATGAAATTATACGATTTGATTGCTCATCCCTTTCATTTACTGTTACTGAAATGCATGCAAAATGACAAACGAAAGACCTCATAATAATAAAACGACATGAAACAGGCGTCACAGTGACTAACATGTGAAGTGGACAGCAATTATGGAGCGTATTTTCCTACTAAACACTATTTGCAAATCGCACACTTCGTACATTTTCTTTTGAAAGTCATTTTTAAATAAATTATAGATATTCATGAATTTATAGCGCAATTCGTCACTGGTAATGTCTATTCTCTTTCATTTGAATGCTCATTTGTCGCGATCGGTCGCTAGTGAGCGCTGCAGGAGAGATCTATACTACTGAAATAATATTTATATATATTAATTATTTTTCCCTGCATACTAATCCAAATATGCTGTATACACACACAGTGACAGGAAGGAGACCAGGCCTACCAACCTCCGCAGCGCATTTTATGCATTATGTGAATGTCTTTCATTGTGTGCTTGACTGAATTTAATTAATATATGCATTCACTTTAGTTACAGTACATTTTATCTTCCAGCGTTCAATCTAAACTACGAGTACAAGTCAACGAATGTCCTGCCCTTCTGATCCCATATTTACAGTTACCTTAACTCTTCTATAACACTCACCAACAAACTGGTAATGTTCCTGTCTCAAGTGGGCTCATACACCGTCAGTGTACAGTTACGAATCATAATATGTGTAATAATAATAGTCATGAAAACGGACATATGTAGAGTAAATACATAGAGCTTTCCCAGGAACAGTATATAAAGTATTTCGTGATTTATTGAAAGGATCATATTCGTGATTTTTTTAACTCCGCGAATCACAAAAACACGATATAACAAGAAATACCAGTCTGAATGGAATGAATTTTTGTTCATGTAAAGTAAACGCTTAAATACCGAGGATGAACCACCATGAATGTTATATTGTAAATAGTTTATATTTTTAGCCTACTTTTCGCATTTCGCAAAAATGAGGAAAAAGTAGACTTATGAGATCGGGCAAATGTGTGTCTGTCTGTCTGTCCTTCTGTCTGTCTGTCTGTCTGTCTGTCTGTCTGTCCTTCTGTCTGTCTGGCTGTGTGTGTGTCCCCCCCCCCTATCAACTCCTAAACGGCTGCAGCAATCGAAACAAAATTTGGTAGGAGTAAAGATCTATACCTGAATATCTCACGGCCATATTTGAAAATGATGTCAGTGCTACCAACTGCTAAAAAATCGCAATTGAAATTTGAGCTCCATGTTGGATATCTTGGAAAGTATGAATGGGAGCTATTTCAAAATTGGCACACGTACAAATCATAATATTTCAGTTTAATTTCCAGGAGGCCAAACATGGCAGTGTTGCCAAAATGATTATAAACCTCCTGATAGGTCCAATTTTTAAATGCATATAACTTCTACACTATCAATTGGAATTCAACCAAATTTCGTATGTTGTATGTGTACATAACCAGATATGACTGAGCGTATTCATAAGACCTACCAGGGCTGCCAACTGTTAATAAATGCTCCTAATTTATTTTATCCAAATACCATTATATCAGAAAGTATGCAAGCCGACAGCTTTAAACTATGCACACGTATAGCACCTGACATTCTATATTAATTTGGAGTAACTTATATACGTCAGTGCTACCAACATGATTCTAAGCCTGCCGACAAGTCCAACTTTAAATACATGTAACTTCCATACTATCATTTGGATTTCAACCAAATTTCGTATGTGCTATGTGTACCATAACAGATATGACTATGCCGATTCTTAAGAGTAACCAGGGCTGCCAACTGTCAATAAATACTGTTTCTATTTTTGTTACCCTAATATCAATATATCAGAAAGTATGCAAGCCAATAGCTCTAAACTTTGCACACGTATAGTACCTGGCATTCTAGACGAATTTGGAGTAACTAATATACGTCAGTGCTGCCAACATGATTCTAAGCCTGCTGATAAGTCCAATTTTAAAATGCATGTAACTTCTATACTAACTAATGGATTTCATTCAAAATTGGCACAACAATAGATCATATTATTTCAGATTATTTCTGACCAATACATGCATGACATTGTTGCCAACATGATTTTACGCGCGCTGTTAGATCCAATGTTTAACTGCATGTAACGTCCATGCTATTCATTCGACTTCAACCAAATTTTGTATTTTGTACCTTAAGAGATGGAACTAAGAATATATTCAGTCATCAGGGCTGCCAACTGTAGTGCTCTATTAGGATACATTATGCCAGGTATACAGTATTTCGAACTAATTGGAAATTTCGATATTAGCATCTTAATTTCGTCATTATTCTAGATAGGTTCATATTCTGTAGAATAATCATTGGCATGAAAAGTAGGCTGTATAGTTCTTCACGGAACTTCTTGTTTAATATTAAATTTGTCTTTCAAAAATGAACAGTTTTTTGATTAATTTTCCAAGTATATCTCAATTATTTTTTAAGATAATTTCATAAATGAGGTTCATCCTCTAGGGATCATAGGTTGGAATGTATCTGCAGAGTTGTATCACATAGTTCACGAGATATTGTGCTTTTCCTACCAAATAAACTAACTTCCGGGCAAACAGCTTTGAATATTAAACAGCCCATTGACAGATAGGCACATGGTCTCATGTAATACGCTATATCTCTGCCAAAACGCTGAATTAAGTTATAAAACTTAACAGAAAATTGAGAAAGCTATTGTCTTTCATTTAAATGTAAAATTTAAAAATAAAAGTTTGATATCCGATGGTGTATGAGTCGCCTCAATATGATCTCCTCTGCTCATTTATCCTTAAACATGTTTGGCAAAACAATACTAGAATCAGCAGGTTCCTTTTTGTTTTTTCTTCTTGTTTTTTTTTTCTTTTGCCAAAAGGAGCAAAACATGGCGTCTCTAACCGCCTTAGTAGTTAAAAGGGACGTAGTGTAAAACAGTTTTTTAAGGTTTATATCACCGCCTGAATGAATACTTTATAGAACAATTTGTTAACCAAGTTGTTTCAGGAACTAATGAACAATTTTTGTCCCCTTCATCAGCCAAATGAGTCGTCAAGTTACAAAACTCGTTTAATCCACTTGCGAATAAGAATCATTTTCATGAGAAACGTTTCTCTGGACTTTGCCTCACGTATCTTTTGTGTTTGTTGTTTTCTAATTTTTGCTTTCTGTTTTTGGTTTTGTGTTTGCTTTCTGCTTTTGCATTTTTAATTTTGCTTTTTGCTTTATGTTCCTTATTTTTTGTTGTTTTCTGCTTTTGCTTTTGTTTTTGAGTCTTGCTTTTTGCTTCGTCTTTTTTGTTTTGGTTTTGTGTTTGTTTTCTGCTTTTGCTGTTTTTGAATGTTGCTTTGTGTTTCATTTTTTTGTTTTGTTTTCTGCTTTTGCTTTTGTGTTAGAATTTTGCTTTTTGTTTCGTGTTTTGTTTTGTTTTGTGTTTGTTTTCTGGAAAATCAAAATGAAACAAAACAAAATAAAACAAAATCAAAATAAATCAAAACAAAATAAAATAAAACAAAATAAACAAAACAAAATAAAACAAAATTAAATAAAATTAAATAATTAAATAATTTTACGACATGATCCTTATTCTCAAGTGGATTAAACGAGTTTTGCAACTGGACGACTCAAATGTAGAGCATTAAATAATTAAATTATGATAAAGCATAGCACTGAACTATCAATGGTCATTTAACCTAATATGGTGCACCATATACAGGGTCGTTCATATAAAGTAAGAACGGAGAGCGGCGGTTTTGTTATACACTGCTCCAGTGGCCTTGGCCGAGCTTGTGACGCGCCACGGCCCTCTGCTGTAGTATTGAAAGCGCGCGCATAGTATATACTTGACCTTGCAATAAGCGCAGAGGTGTTCAGTCGCCAGTCTCATCCCCAGATGCTAACATGGTGCGACAGTTATCATTACATCGTATTTTTGTGTGTAAAACTTATTTTAAGTACGAGCGATGAATTTGTTCAGCAATTTCGTGATGAAGTGCCACCTTCACTAGCACAGATTCACGTAATTGTAAATAAGTTTGACACTACTGGCTCGTGCTCAATAAAAAAACATAGAATGAACGATCAGAAACCTTACAGTGGCAGAACTCAGTGGTTACCAGATACAATGCCTATATAACCCACAAAGTATGACACTTCCAGCATCTTATATAAGGTAAGATTTCATGTAGGATTGTACACACGCTTAAAAGCAAGGGGCATTGGCGCGCCACAAGCTCGGCCAAGACCACCACAGAAGTGGACAACAAAACTGCCGTTCTTACTTTATATGAAAGACCCTGTATATAGGTTGTTGAAATAATTAAGGTATAGATCAAATTAAAAGCAGTTGTTGACGGTGTGACATGTGTGAAGATAGTCTGCGGTCTGCAAATGTCATTGAAGGTGCATGAAGCAACGAGTAGTCGATGCATTCATAGTCCCGCTTGTAAAACCAATAACAATATTAGCTCGTTAGATACTATTTTTTATGCATTCACTGCAGTAGTAATTACCATGAAATTATAACAAACCGACAGAGTATTTAATGACTTTCGTTCTGGTGTTTACCATACAGCCAATGTTACACACACAAGTCAGCGTTAACTAAATAAACCCCTCACATAATAAATCGGTGACAACTGAAAAGCATATTTTGAAAGTTTAACATCTAGTATCTTCTTCATTGGTTTCTATGAATGAAACAACTTGTAGGGTGTGTGTTTGAGTCTTCAGTCTTTTGACTGGTTTGATGCAGCCCTCCAGGCCTCCCTGTCCTGAGGCAATCTGTTAAACAAATTCTAACCTTGGTCTACCCCTACATTTCTTGTCCTCGACCCTTCCTTCAATATCTATGCTTGCTATTCCTGGGTGTCTTAGTATGTGTCCTACCAACCTATCTCTTCTCTTCAGTAGCAATTGCCAGAAACATCTCTCCTCTCCCACTCGTCTTAATGCCTCTTCACTTGTTACCCTGTCTACCACCTGATCTTCATCATTCTCCTGTAACACCACATTTCAAGCGCTTCAATTCTCCTCTTTTCTGCTGCTCCAACAGTACAAGTTTCACTTCCATAGAGCGCCACGCACCAGACAAAGGCTTTCAAAAATGATTTCCTAATACCTAAATCTATATTCGATTTCAACAGATTCCTTTTTTTTTTTTTGTAGAAATGCTTTCCTTGCCTGAGCGAAAACTACGTTTTATATCCTCTTTGCTTCGTCCATCACTGGTTATTTTGCTTCCTATGTAACAGAAGTCTCCTACTTCCTTAAGCTTTTCCCCTGCCAATTTGATGTCCGTAGAGGTTTCTGATTTATTTCGGCTGTATTCCAATATCTTTGTTTTACATTTATTAATTTCCATCATGAATGCTTTTCTAAAGACGGAGTCCATACCATTCAAAAACTCATTCAAATCCTTGTAGGGTAGCGGTTAGAATTCTTGGCTGCCACCCCAGTTATTCGGGTTCGATTGCCAACTCGGCCTAGAAATGTAATTGAATCAGCCGGAGCATTAAGTCGGTTTTCACTACTTTTCTGGAGACAGATAAAACGTCATTGGCAGAACAGAACTTAACAAACACACTATATTAGTCATCATGTGGTGAAGCAACTATTCAGGTTATATTGTGTTAGCGGAATATCAATTTTAATTTAATAAACATAGTTTTCTAATCAATTTTGCAAACGTGACTTAATGCCTTTCAGCTCCGTGGTCAGTTTAGTGCGGCAGAAAGTCATCTAGAATGAATATTTCACATTGTATTTTATTTTAAAATGGATTTGTAACATAAACATCACTTAAACCCTGTACAAATGTAATTTACAATAGCACTGTAACACGCGGGAATCTTGCAGTGCGACCAACATTAAAATACGGCGCTGAACGGCAGCAAGTCGTTGAATTAATTATTTTCTTCTCTGATCACACTTCATGAAGCAGAGGTCCTGACTTAAACAGAAGGCTGACCTAATTCTTTCCTATGCCGTTCCAAGGCCCTTGGGTCAATACTTCAGAATACTAATTGTTAAAAAAATGACAATTTTTGACTAAATGCTTTGCATCTCCGACCGATTCAATTATGGTCGGAAGGCTAGAACGGGGTACACTCAGCCTCGTTAAGCAAAACTGAGAAGAGGTAGATTCCTTCCCCCCCCCCCCCCTCATCCATCCTGGAAGTGGTTTAGCGTGGTTTCCCCAGGAAAATTCCGGGATGGTTCGTAGGTTAGCCCAATCTTCACCTGAGTTACAATACAGCACGGAGAAATACAGCCATCACAATAACACAGATTATCGTACAAAAATCCTCACAAATTTACCCCACATACCATGAGTATTTAATACTGGTGGTAGTGCCCAGCTTCGCCCGGTGGATTTATTTATTTGTTTTGTGGATGATAATGATCACTACTACAGAACAGACACATGATACTTACAAACTAACATACAGAAATATTTTAAAATATACCTTTTTGTGGTGGTGGCGGTGGAGGTGGAGGTGATAAGTAGTACAGTATAATGGACGTAACATCCAGGCCATTTTCCCCTCATGATAATTATAATAATGAGCAGGGAGACGGCTATTTACTGACTACAGTACTGGCACTTGTAATTTACAAACGAATAGAAAAACATTATTAGAAAGAGTAGTAAGTTAAATAAAAGACGCTGCCTAGGGCTTATATCTCATTCTATGTTAGAGAAGAAGTGAGCAATGTCGTCTTTTGCCGCATAGCGCCGCAGGAAAATAATCGGAGCAAATCAAAGAAAGTTTTAAAGCACCAACACTTATTGCAGCTGATAACCTCAATGTACTGCCTTAATATTAATCCCGTGGCGTCTCCGTGATCTTTAAATAGTGCTCCATGTCCACGAGGGCAGCTGCAGTAAGTTAGGAGGTCTCAGGTTCGAATTCTGGTGCTGACAGCAGCTAAACCTTACTCTCTCCAGGCAAATGGCGGGATATTCCCTTACTTCAAGTCTCGGGGCGCGTCTCTCATCCCTGTCCTTGATACAGCTACACGCACCACTACAGTCATCACTTAAATACATGTTATCAGACAAATTAAACACACAATCAACCACACGTGGTTGATGACCATGATGTCCCAAGCTCCCCATGAATTAACAACAACATAGTCAATGTCAATTTCATTGAATCTGTGTTTTCCCGGATTTAGAGGTAAGGAAATAATACTTGACAGTAGGCGGAACGAATACCAATATCATGGAGTTTAAAGCTATTACAATGACTCTTAACTTCATCAATAATTATGTTCTAACTGACCAACTTTATAGTCACTGTTAGTTTGATGCGTAATTGTCAACAATTGGTCGTTGATCAGTCTAATTGGGCATTAATATACGATGAATCTGATTAGGGAATTGTTTGCCTGTAGCCTATCGATTTGTACTTACGTTTGGAAACCGTTCACTAAGACCCCCGGAGTTTTAATGGAAACAGTACTTAAGCTGTTTAAATGCGGTTCAATGTTTTGATCGTCAGCTTGTGGGAATAGAACCTACGAGGGGTCATCAGAAACTAAGGTTACAAGTGCGATTTCCTGGAGTTTCTTCTGTTATACAGAGAAATTAGGTTGGTTCCTCAGTTTAGGCGCTGCGGCAACGCGGTCATGTAGCCCTATGTTCTTTGGGTGTGTGTAGAATCTGTTTGATAACCGGTGTTAATCGTGATGACTGTATTAGTGTGTGTTATCTGTTTTTTAATTCAAGTAAGGACTGCAGACTTTGATTTTTTTCAAATAGTTCCTACTTTTGCCGCCAAACGCCACCGTCAACCACTACTAGTTCAGAACGTACCTACTAGACGCCACTGCAGTCGGCTCTTGGCAACGAACGTAGGAACCTAAGAGCGTTGTTTACATTTTTAGCCTACTTTCGATTTTTGCAAAAACTGAAAGTAGACTTATGAGATCAACACAGGGCGAAAAAAGTGTGTCGGTCTGTGTATGTGTGTGTGTGAGTCTGTGTGTGTGTGTGTCTGTGTGTGTGTGTGTGTGTGAGTGTGTGTACTCTGAATGTCTGTCCCCCCCTATCAATTCGAACACGGTGAATGCGAATTGAACGAAATTTGGTACAAAGGTAGCACTAGCAAAGGACACCTCAGTGTCATGTTTTATATCGCCGCCATTTTGACGGAAACGTAATGGCGGCCACACAAATATTCAAAGCTTAAATCAAATTACGACTAATCTAATCATCCGATCTCTACCAAATTTTGCAACAATATACCTTTATGGGGGGAGCATCGATTGACCAAACCAATGGGCCATCAGCGTAATAGTTTGCGGATGGCGGCCATCTTTGTGTGAAAATCGATTCCCCCTATTAATTCGAACACGGTGCAACCGAATGGAACGAAATTTGGTACAGAGGTAGTACTAACAAATGGCACCTCAGTGTCATGTTTTATATCGCCGCCATCTTGACGGAAACGTAATGGCGGCCACACAAATGTTCAAAGCTTAAATCAAATTACGATTAACCTAATCATCCGATCTCTACCAAATTTTGCAACAACATACCTTTATGGGGGAGCAACCTTTGACCAAACTAATAAGTCATCAGCGTAATAGTTTGCGGATGGCGGCCATCTTTGTGTGAAAATCGATTCCCCCTATTAATTCGAACACGGTGCAACCGAATGGAACGAAATTTGGTACAGAGGTAGTACTAACAAAAGGCACCTCAGAGTCATGTTTTATATCGCCGCCATCTTGACGGAAACGTAATGGCGGCCACACAAATGTTCAAAGCTTAAATCAAATTACGACTAACCCAATCATCCGATCTCTACAAAATTTTGCAACAACATACCCTTATAGAGGAAGCATCCTTTGACCAAATGACTAGGTCATTAGCCTAATAGTTTGCGGATGGCGGCCATCTTTGTGTGAAAAATCAATTCCCCCTATTAATTCAAACACGGTGAAACCGAATGGAACGAAATTTAGTACAGAGGTAGCACTAGCAAAGGGCATCTCAGTGTCATGATTTATATCGCCGCCATATTGACAGAAACGGAATGGCGGCCACACAAATGTTCAACGCTTAAGTTAAATTACGATTAACATAACCATCCGAACTCTACCAAACTTTCCAACAACATTCCTTTATAAAGGGAGCATCTTTTGACCAATCTAATAGGTTATTAGCCTAATAGTTTGCGGATGGCGGCCATCTTTATGTCAAAATTGATTCCCCCTATTAATTCGAACACGGTTGAACCGAATGGAACGAAATTTGGTACAGAGGTAGCACTAGCAAAGGGCACCTCAGTGTCATGTTTTATATCGCCGCCATCTTGACTGGAACGTAATGGCGGCCACACGAATGTTCAAAGCTTAAATCAAATTACGATTAACTTAATCATCCGATCTCTACCAAATTTTGCAACTACATACCTTTATGGAGGGAGCATCCTTTGACCAATCTAATAGGTCATTCGCTTAATAGTTTGCGGATGGCGGCCATCTTTGTGTCAAAATCGATTCCCCCTATTAATTCAAACACGGTGAAACCGAATGGAACGAAATTTGGTACAGTGATAGCACTAGCAAGGGGCATCTCAGTGCCATGATTTATATCGCCGCCATATTGACGGAAACGTAATGGCGGCCACACAAATGTTTAAAGCTTAAATCAAATTACGACTAACATAACCATCCGATCTCTACCAAACTTTGCAACAACATACCTTTATGGAGGGAGCATCATTTGACCAATCTAATAGGCCATTAGCCTAATAGTTTGCGGATGGCGGCCATCTTTATGTCAAAATTGATTCCCCCTATTTATTCGAACACGGTGGAACCGAATGAATGAAATTTGGTACAGAGGTAGCACTAGCAAAGGGCACCTCAGTGTCATGTTTTATATCGCCGCCATCTTGACGGAAACGTAATGGTGGCCACACAAATGTTCAAAGCTTAAATCAAATTATGATTAGCCTAATCATCCGATCTCTAGCAAATTTAGCAACAACATACCTTTATGGAGGGATCATCCTTTGACCAAACTAATAGGTCATCAGCCTAATATTTTGCGGATGGCGGCCATCTTTGTGTGAAAATCGATTCCCCTTATCAATTCGATCACGGTGAAACCGAAAGGAACGAAATTTGGTACAGAGGTAGCACTAGCAAAGGGCACCTCAGTGTCATGTTTTATATCACCGCTATCTTGACGGAAACGTTATCGCGGCCACCCAAATGTTAAAAGCTAAAATGTAATTACGACCAACCTAATAATCTAGTCTCTACCAAATTTTGCAACACCATATCTTTATGTGGGAAACATATTCAGACCAAACTGCAAGAACATCAGCCCAATAGTTTGCAGATGGTGGCCAAGTATGTGTGCAAATCGATTCCCCCTATCAATTCAAACACGGTGAAACCGAATTGAACGAAATTTGGTACAGAGGTAGCACTAGCAAAGGGCACCTCATATTCATGTTTAATATCCCTATAGCACGTTGTATTTCAACAAGCTACTACAACCAACATTCAATCACACTCCATGAAAAGGACAAAGAGTTATAACAATACCCATGCATTTAGGAGAAAGTAGGCTATATGTTCTTTACTGAACATCTTGTTTAACCTATATAATTTAGCTTCACACAGGTGTACTTAGTGGAAGGTTCTTTAACATGCCTTAAATAAGAGAGAAATTAGTAGTGTTGGTGATTCGAATACATACGGTTGGTAACTGTGCAGAGCTTCAGCCACCCGCCACCGACAGCGCTAGTAAACAACTACCGGCGACACGTTAGGAAGATAACCGCAAGGCTATTCCATTTCTGTGGGCGAGACTTGTAACCGCGGCCAGGACTTCTCACCAAATGCCTCATCTTCCTATTTTCTTTAATATTTATACAATGTCGGGAGATAGAAAGAAAGGGCCAGATGATTTCGCGAAGAAACTCGGACTTTGTAATTTAATATTAAGACAATTTATTTATTTATTTACGGTACACAACAGGTCTCAGTGTGCGCCCCAGTGACACCTACACGGTTCCAGGCATTTCTACATTATTATTTTATATATGTTTTGCAGCCAATGGTCATAGCAGGGCACTTCAATTGAACGCCCGTAGGCTCCCCAACAAGTTTTACTTCAGGTAGTTCTAAATTTTACTACCAGCCGCCACTGTCACTGACACCCAGCAGCGAACGTTGAAACTTAATAGAGCGTTTCTAACCAAATAATCTACAAATTTTGGCTAGGCTACACACTACCAATTGTAGTGGTAGGTTCATTTACATGCCATAAATCTATCACATAGGCCCGCCGGCTTTGCTTGCCCTCCGAAGGAAGGCTACTGAAGGATATTAACGCTCTTAAACATCCGATGACTTCGGCCGGGATTGAACCCGCGATCTCGGGCATAGCAGTTGAGCATGGTACCGACTACGCTACCAAAGCCGCTTTTATCGATTTATGTATATATATTTAGCGCGAATCCATCTAGACTGAAAATCTGACTTCTCTCCTACTGGGACAACAATAAGATTACGACACATGGCTAACAGAAGTGACCAAAGACATGCAAGAACAGTGACGTCAAGACCGATCATCTCTGAGAAAGACTCGGAGAAAAAAGAGGTTCCAGGACAAACCGCCCGGTAAGAATACTGGTGCCTTCTGGACAAAGGTGAGAAAAGAACAGCCGCACTTGAGGTGGATAAGGTCAGGCCCGACGAGAGGGAGGGGCAAGTGGGGCTGCAGCCCCAGGGCCCGGATATGCTGAGAGGCCCGACGAGGGAAAATGACTAACAATGGGCAACATAACTTCCATTTTGAAATAATCTTATATGGATTAATTCGGTGTTAATGAACCAGTGGAAAGAGAATATTATATAGGTCTAACGAATTCTATAAATGTTCATTGTGTTTTTTGCCTCTTTGCCGGGGAAAGGGCCAGGTTGCCAGAATTCTCCTCGAAAGTTCTGTGCTGGGAGGAAAGGTTCTAATTCAATCTCTGAAAAAATCGACTATATTCTTCATGCATTTCTGAAAGATGGCTTATTTTTGTGGTGACCGAAAACGGTCAGATTCAATGAAAATTATTTTTTGTGCATGATGATCAACATCTTAAAGGAAAAGGAACACGCAATGTAAGACATAAAGAAGAGTGGTTGAACAACTGAAAACCAGGTTAACTGATATTCAACATAAACTTGCTAAACAGGGATGCCTTCCTTCGGAGGGGAAGTAAAGCCGGCGGTCCCATGTCATAGATTTATGCCAAGTTAAAGAACCTTCCACTAATTGCACCTGTGTGAAGTTAAATTGGATAGGTTAAGAATGTGAACAACACTCTTAGGTTTCTACGTTCGTTGCCAAGAGCCGACTGCGGTGGCGTCTAGTAGCTAAGTTCTGAACTTGGCCTAGTAGTCGTTGACGGTGGCGCTTGGCAGCAAAAGTAGGAACTATTTGAAAAATTCTAAGTTGCAGTACTTAAATTAATAAACAGATAACACACACTAATACAGTCATCACAATTAACACCGGTTATCAGACAGATTCTACACACACCCAAAGTACACGGGGCTACATGACCGTGTTGTCACAGCCCCTAAACTCAAGAACCAACCAACCAAAATTCTATGGAGTCTTTTGTGGGTTCAAAGAAGACCAGCTTACTACTTCCAAAATAATGTCTCAGGCTGAACAAAAATGGAGGGGCCCAGAAAAATCTACCCTAGGGCCCGTTCGGTAGAAGGGAAAAATAACAATAACATTCAGAGCAGCTCCTCGGATTGTTGGCAGTAGCACGTACTTCATAATATCAGACGATTTACCAGCAAGTGCAACATGTTACCGAACTTTCCAACACCCTACTGTATATACACCCCACACATGCTTCGCGACAAGACATTCAGAACCAATCTTTGAAAATTGCAGTCATAGCCGACAAGCCAACCTTCTCAAGATGTAGTGACTAGCATTCCTAGCTGACACTATGGGGATCCGGGCCCGATTCCCACCTCAGCCACCTACATGTGGTGGGATGGCTCATAAATTATGGTCACCTCCAAATCCTGGTCTTAAAGTTTAGACACCACAATAACACAGAATCTACAGCAGACACACCAAAATGATCGTGGCTAAATGACTACGATGTTCAAGCCCCTAAATAAATCAACAACAACCTGAAGTACCGCTTTGGAGATTCTTACGCCGGCAGATAAGGCCATCATCAGTAAAATAGTAATAATAATATATTTATTCGTTACGGCCAACTATGGCCCACGTTTGACAGTTTTTACTTTATTTCTTTGCCTTCACTCTCTGCCAATATCTCTTCATCCTCTCTCCCACTTCTTTCTTCTGTTCCTCCGTGTAAGATCTTCCTTTCCTCACTGACAACTCCACTGTCTCCTGGAAACCTGTTAAGTCCTTAACCAGCCGTCTAAATCGTTCTATGTCCATTATGCCTTCTTCTTTCACCCCCATCCGATCCAAATCCAATCTCACTTCCCGAAACCATTTCGGCTCCGTCTTCCTCTTCCTGAAGAATTCAAAAATCCTCTTCGTCAATCTGGCACTGTTCATCCTCACCAAGTGTCCATTAAACTGTATTCTCCTTTTTCTCATTAGGGCTACGACTCATTCTGTCTTCAGATATAGTTCATTGTTAGGTTTGAGTCTCCTCTCTCCATCCTTGATATTTGGGCCTAGTATTTTTTGGAGCATTTTCCTTTCTCTCTCCGGATGTCTTCGAGGCCGCCCTTCCAATCATGTCTAGTGTTTCTGCTGCATACAGATATTCAGGTCTGACAACAGTAACTAAGTGTCGGAATTTAGCCCCAAAGGATATACCCTTTTTGTTGTATGTATCCTCCGTAAGTTGATAAGCCATTTCCATTCTTCTCGCCCGCTCTTTGATGGCATCCATTTCTGACTCATTGCCCTGCGATTTTTCTCCCAATTACTTAACACTTATCTCACTTTATCGTGTCTTCTCTCAACTCGAAGTGGAGAGAAGCGGCTTTGATGTTGGTCATGAACTCAGTCTTCTCAAAACAAATTTGTGGCCCAGTCTACTTGTCTATCATCTGGAGGTCTTCAGTCCTTCCTATCGCTGTTTTAACACCGGTGGTGAGTATCATAACGTCGTCAGCGAATGCCAAGCAATCCGTTCGTTTACTAATAATAATAATAACTAGCGTACCCGTGCGAGAAATCTCGCGGTTTCATGAACCACACTTTTTCCAATAGGTTTACAAAGAGACACTTAAAGAGAAAGGTTGTTAAGTTTTTTATTTCACCCAAATGATTATAGAACACTATTTACATTTCAGGATAAAGGAAAGACCTCAGATTTTTAAAATTACATGAAACAGGCATCACAGCGGCCCGTTGACAGCAATTATGGAGCGTATTTTACTACAGCAACAGTAACTGCAAATTGCACACTTCGTACATTTTTTTAAGTGATATATTTAAGAAATTATAGGTATTTTTGGAATTATAGTGCAATTCGTCACTGCTAATGTCTATTCTCTTTCATTTGAATGCTCATTTGTCACGATCGGTCTCTTGTGAGCGCCGCAGGAGGGATCTATACTACTGAAGTAATATATATGATTTTATTTACAGTGCGTACTACTTGAAGAGGCATGACCAAGTAGCCAAGATAATCCACCTGAACCTGGCAAAGAAGCACTCTTTAAGGAATACAGTTCTGTCTTACTATCAATACATTCCTGATGCTGTTCTGGAGAATGATACACCCAAGCTACTGCACTTTGGGACAGGTCAGTGATCTCAGATAGACCTGTATCAGCAAACAGGCCAGACATTATTCTTATTGAAAAACTGCAAAAGAAAACTCTTCTAATAGATATCGCAGTCCCTAACTCGCATAATATCCAGCACAGTTATGCTGAGAAAGTGACGAAATACATTTCTCTGGATGAAGAGATCCGCAGATGTGGTGACAGGAATTTGTCACTGTATTGCCTATCATAACCTCTTCCACAGTGATCATACCAAAGTCGCTGAAGGCCAACTACGATAAATTGGGGCTCCACCTTAATCTGAATACCAGTATGCAGAAAGTAGTTATTTTAGAGACCTGTTCCATAGTTCGTTCGTTCCTCAACCTACCTGTATAGATAATCTTGCAACAAATGCTGATGAAGTGGTGAATAGTACCCAACGATATGGTGAACATACGAGACAATTTTAATGACGATACAGTAATTAATGATAAATGTCGCAATGGGCGTCATGTTTCTGAAAGTATTCAACAATTCCCCCTTTATGCATGCAGCTGTCGGGAACTTAATATAAGCGCAGGCATGATGCTGTATCAAAAATCCTGCATCAAGAGCTAGTTGGGAAATTGCAACCTTTAAAACAGAACTAGGTTCCGTACTAGCAGTATGATCCAGAGAGCGTGACTGAAAATGAACATTCCAGACTGTATTAGGATCGGAAGGAAGACAGAATATTGAAGTCAATGGAAATCCATTGGAAATGGCAAAACGCTTTAAGTATTTGGGGAGCATACTCACAGAAGATGGTACAATAACTGAAGAAATTGGAAAGAGAATCCAACAATCTAATGGGTTTTACCAGTGTGTGAGAGGTTTAGTATGGAACCAGCAAGTCCCAGAGAAATGCAAGAAAGTTCTATTCTCAATGTATTACACACCAATTTTGACATATTTGGACCACAACAAAACGCGATGAAAGCCGAATCCAAGCAGCCGAGATGAAGTTCCTTAGAGGAATAATTGGGAAGACACGGAGGGATAAAATCAGAAATGTGGACATAAGGGCGGAGAACTGGGTTCCCAAAACTGCAAGACAAGATAGAGACCTGTAAGCTGAAGTGGTACGGGCATATGATGGGAATGGAAGAATATAGAGTACCAAAAAGAAAATATATGGAGAAAATACCAGGAAGAAGACCACGAGGAAGGCCCAGAAAGAGGTGGATAGATACGGTGAAGGAAAGCATAGAGAAAAGAGGAGTAAAATAAAAGAAGTATTGAAAGAAGGAAATGAATGGTGGAGGGATAGACAACTGTGGAGGTCCTTGATTCGGAACCCGACCCAGGGAACTGGAGACGGGAAATGAAAAAGAAGAACAGGATCGGACTGTGCTCACCGAAAGGACAGAGTGATCTTCAACAAGTACGTCACGCTGATTGATGTTGCCATTTCGAATACGCACAACCTGCAGGCAAAACATGCTAAAAAGTGTCCAAATATTTGGAGCTAGTGGAAACTCTCAGGAGGCAATGGTCAAGAGAGTTCAAATCGTACCAATGGTCATCTCAAGCACTGGTGTGGTTCCTAAACATATTTTGCAAGGGTTAAAAGGGCTTGATCTGAACACTAACTTGTATAAATTAATACAGAAGGCAGTGATATTGCCTACAATTAGGATACTTTGTAAATTCATGGACAGTGATTTCAATTAAGATAACAATTATTATGCTTCGAATCAATATGATATGCATACCTACTCTGTATTTTACAAGACCTGATAATAACGGTGATAGAATAATAATAATAATAATAATAATAATAATAGTAATAATAATAATACTCAAAGAAAATGGTGAGTTCAGAAGACGACACAATCATGAACTCTACTCTCATGTAGAAAAGATCACGGACACCTTTCGTAAGAGGATAGTTTTCTATGGCCACATTGCTCGTATGAGTTCTAAGACGATGAGCAATAGGATCTTCAGTTTTCTTTTTAACAAGAAATCCAAGGCGGCTTGGTTCACCGAAGTAGAAAAAGAACTGTGTGTAGTGGGAATAACCCAGGAGGATATGCAGAAACGTGTTCCACTAAAATCGAAACTCCAAGAACATCATGGATTCCAAGTAAAGCCAAAACTAAAAACTGGCAAAACATAGACTGAAGAGAGGAAGGAACAGCATATGAAACGAATGCGGAAATACTGGGCGAACGTTAAGGCCCAGGCGCAAAGACATGGACAAAGGCAGTTGAAATAGCGTGCTCCGTAGATGGCCGAAACGACAGCAAGAAGAAGAAAAAGAATTTGAATTTCAATATATTTATTTATTTATTCATTAATTAATATTGATGAAACTTTTGTGATATGTCTCACGAATCTGACGTCAAAATAAGAAGGCAATAACAACAATAATAAGAATAATAATATTAATAAAAATAATAATAATATTTTAATATTTTTAGAAAAATTCTCGGGCCAAAGAAATGTGCTGACACATGCTGAATACATAGTAACAAAGACGTATATAAAACATGCAGCAGAATCTCATATACCATACGAAAACGAAGGGTTAAATTCTTTGGACATGTTTCAAGAATACCTGACGACAGACTCACTAAGAGAGTTTTTAACCACTTCAACAAGTCCAATTGAAAAGGCAATTCTTATGCAAAATGGTTTGCTAACGAGAAATGAACATCACTGATCAAGACATTCGCAACAGAACCACTTTCAGAAATAAGGTACACACATTTGAGGGGTTCCTAGAGCCAGAAACAGCGACCAAGAAGAAACAACATTGGACAGCTGTAGAGAAAGAAGCTGTGATCAAGAGAATGAAGGAATACTGGCGCCAAAGAAAACTGAAATCATGGAGAGTTATTTACGTGGTCCATAGTTGGCTAATAGTACATTATGCAACGAGCCTATAATGGTTATAATTAAGACAGGAGTATTATAATTTCCATACGAGTGTCTTAATTACCATTTTAGGCGAGTTGCATACGACTGTTTATGTTCGACGATAATTAATACTTTATTATATGTTCTAACATAAATATTCATAAATATCTGTCGAAATTCTATCGGTTGACTTCTTCCTCTTGGGAATTGTGTGGGCTCAGCATTTCATCACTACCTAATAACGAATCGCAAAGTTTTGGAACATTGTTTATCGTGAAGTTGCACCAACAGATAACGCACAAGTACTATGTATGATCATTTTGTTATTTTGGTCAAATAACAAAAACTAAGCTGTTACAAACGCTTTAAAATTAAAATGTACCGTATTATCAACCAGTTATTATTCAAATTCGATGCGTATAGAATGTCAACGGAAGGCAAATCAATGTAGTCCCAAATAGAACAGTAACGGCATCTGGCGGAACAGTTTCGCATAAGAAATCCATTTACTGAACAGGGAGCTGGATTATAATTTCCGTGGAACTATTGTCATACGCATGCTTCCTCCATGACGTTATGGTGTGTTTACGACAACAACTCATTCACTAAAATTGTCGGCGAAATCTTACGAATGTGTAGAAATTGGAGTTGCGGATATTAAGGTACAGTTCTATTTCTTTTGCAACATTGCCCAGTTTGTTTATGCATCGTAACTACAATGGTTGATCCAATATAGGCTACATTGTCAACTTTCAAATCATGTAATTCATGTCCGACATGTTGGATTTTGAGTGTATGTCAGACGCTATCTTTACATAATTGGTCAATGAATGAAAATATTGAGCTCTGATTGGATGGAAAAACAGTGTTTTAATGAAAAGTGATACTTTAAAACCCATTATAATACAGTTTTCTGACAAATAAAATTTACATATCGTCCACGTCGAACATAAAATCGATTATGATGAAACAGGCTAGGATTTTAGGCAATTCATTCGTTTTTATTAGAGACTGTTTTGACTTCCGCTGTATGCCACCTCTGTGAGTGAAAAAGGTGCCTCCATGATCCTCCTCCTAACTTCAAAACTGAATACATCATAAGACGTTTCATTTCGCTGGGCACCATATAAATGTTTTCACGTCAACACATCTTGTGCACAACTGAGCCACTTGGTATTGTAAGTGTGCATCGCGATCCTCAAGCACTTTGGCACAAAGCATTCCCTGGAGTGTGTATTAGTTGCCCTAGTAATATCCCATAGAGTTGTTGATGGTGATTGCTGGAGCCAAGCGATTCTCAAGCACTTTGGCACAAAGCTTTCCCTGGAGTGTGTATTAGTTGCCCTAGTAATATCCCATAGAGTTGTTAATGGTGATTGGTGGAGCCAAGCGATTCTCAAGCACTTTGGCACAAAGCATTCCCTGGAGTGTGTGTTAGTTGCCCTAGTAATATCCCATAGAGTTGTTAATGGTGATTGGTGGAGCCAAGCGATCCTCAAGCACTTTGGCACAAAGCATTCCCTGGAGTGTGTATTAGTTGCCCTAGTAATATCCCATAGAGTTGTTAATGGTGATTGGTGGAGCCAAGCGATTCTCAAGCACTTTGGCACAAAGCATTCCCTGGAGTGTGTATTAGTTGCCCTAGTAATATCCCATAGAGTTGTTAATGGTGATTGGTGGAGCCAAGCGATCCTCAAGCACTTTGGCACAAAGCATTCCCTGGAGTGTGTATTAGTTGCCCTAGTAATATCCCATAGAGTTGTTAATGGTGATTGGTGGAGCCAAGCGATCCTCAAGCACTTTGGCACAAAGCATTCCCTGGAGTGTGTATTAGTTGCCCTAGTAATATCGCAGAGAGTTGTTAATGGTGATTGGTGGAGCCAAGCGATCCTCAAGCACTTTGGCACAAAGCATTCCCTGGAGTGTGTATTAGTTGCCCTAGTAATATCCCATAGAGTTGTTAATGGTGATTGGTGGAGCCAAGCGATCCTCAAGCACTTTGGCACAAAGCATTCCCTGGAGTGTGTATTAGTTGCCCTAGTAATATCGCATAGAGTTGTTAATGGTGATTGGTGGAGCCAAGGAAATACTCAGCAGCCTGGGCTCAATAAGGTGCAGGTATTATAAGATTCATCGACCAGGCCGGCGCGGCGGTAGGTTGGTCACTTCGACACTGATTTCCCTCCGGGCTCACTCGGGAGCGACCGGAGTGCCAGCCGATTATAAGCGACGGAACCAGCCAGGGAGTGGTAAATAAAGTCCGTAATCTCTTTATTTATAATACCCTCGACTCCATTGCTATATTGATCCCAATTCCTGAAGACTAGTTTGCACAAGAGGAATTTAACTTCACAAAAATAACAATTCACTTTTAATCCAGCGTTACAGATGTCATAACACATTAAAACGTATTTAACTATGGATATTGAAAGTAGAGAACGCTTAAGTGAAGTGGTTCGTGTCAGTCTTCAGTGATGTTTGTCGTTTAGTACAAGTCTCCTTTTTGAAGTAATTGACATTAAAGAAAGATGTCCAGTTGGTCATCACAAATATTGTGCCCTTTTACATTAGGCGGGAAGTAAGTATTTACTGTACATGCCGTAACCTGAAAGAAAGAAAATATTATTTCAAAATAAATGTGGAAGACAAATCGAAACACGATATAAAGAACACAAAAATGCGATTAAACTCAACAAACATTCTGCCATATGCGGTTTTCCTGCAATGTAAAAATTGCTGGCTTTCCCCCTATCCTAAAGGTCATATATTTAGTCTTGTTTCTGTTTAGCCTACGGCCATTGTGTAACGTAGACTCAGTCATAGTTCCGTATTGATTGACAATCAAGTATAATATATATAGTATATACAGTATATTCTATACTTCATTGTGTAACGCCCATCATTCTAAGGCGTCGAGAGCAAATTGCAATTCTACCTGTGAACTTGAAGCGAGCACCATGTCATCTGCGTATATAAAAGGGATTACCCTCTCTGATAATATATCTGTGATATTATGTGCCATAGCAGTGATAAATAACAGAGGGCTTAATGGGTCTCCGTGTAGCACGCCTGTAGACTGCTCTATTGGGCTTGATGTTGTAATGCCGTCGTTAATGACTATATTGTTAGAGCCTAAAATACTTTTGACAAGACGTTTCGTGTAGCTGTTACCTCTCAATAGTTTGTCTAGTTTTTCCAATATTTTCTTCCTGCTAATCGAGTCAAAAGCTTTAGAGAAGTCAATGAATCTGGATTGTAACTTTCTCTTCGGTACTGACAGGGTAGACGCAATCTCAGTTTGAAGACATTGAATTGCCTGGATTGTGCATCTTCCTCTCCTAAAGCCGAATTGTGAGTCGCAATGCTATTTGGGATGGCTGGGTGGGTCACGTACAGCGGAGGAGGAAGCATCTATTAAAACATAATTCCCTGATTTATTTCTCGTTGTTTGATAAGGTATTTTGGCTAATTCATGTACTATAGAGAATATTATCGCTCGTTCTACTTTCATTCAGTGCTACCATTCTATTTTAGAACACCTCGTTGTGTAGGGCCTAGCGTTCTTGGCTGTCGTCCCGGAGGTCCGGGTTTGATTCTCCAGCTCTGCCAATAAATGTAATTCTCATTTGAGGGGTGGGACGGGGTGCACTCAGCCTCATGAAGCAACTTAGTAGAGGAGGGTTCAATTCCCACCTCAGTCATCCTGGAAGTGGTTTTCCATGGTTTCCCCACTTCTAATCCAGGCGAATGCCAGGATGGTTTCTAACTTAAGGCCATGGCCGCTTACTTCCCACTACAATTCCCTATTTACAAACACACTAGTTCAGCCATAACAATAACACAGGTTATCACACAAATTCCACACACAAATACATGCGGCTACAAGACCACGATGTCGTAGCCCCTAATATAATCAACAACCATTTATATTAGCATTCTATATTTGCCTAGGCCCTTCATGGTGTCAGGGGTTGACTTTGTTGTTGGTTGACTATTCTTTTAGTTCCATTTAGAAGTATTTGCATTTTTTTTAACATTATGTCTTACCTCTGCTTTATTTATGTCTGTATTTTTAGCTACTGTCTGTTCGCGATGCTTGTAGCGAAGTACGTCAGAGTTTCATATTGAATTTGTGCCTTATTACATAAAAACCTGTAATTTCTGGTGGAATTTAATCAATTATGCGATTGTTTGTCTTCGAATTTGCCGATATTTCGATGGCGCCATGCCCGCCAGTCGCTACAGCTGTTCCCCTACGATTTCCGCCATCTTGTTTTTGATGTTACGGTCTGAGATATTGTAGTCGGTCTTGATCCAGCATATGGTTATCCCACAGTTGTTACAACCCCTCCCATTGGACGATCTTGGCCACGCTACTGTACTTACTCATAACAAAGTTGATGCTGAGAAAGGTCTTAAGTTATATGAAAACACTGAGTACATGGAATACAGACACCGGGAAGAGAGACGTATGCTGGAGGAATATGGAACTGTCAAAAGAACTGATAAGTTCAAAATCTTGGGGGAATGGATACAACCCAATGGACTGGATAAAGAGGCAAACAAGGCAAGAGCAAGAAAATTGGACCTGGCCTATAGATTAACTCAGAACAGGTATAACAAACGAGCGATATCATACAAAGCAAAACTCAGGTATTACAGTACAGTGGTAAAGCCAGAGGGTCTGTATGCCTCCGAGTGTCTAACCCTGAACAAAAATGGGGAGCTGTAGGAACTTGATATAAAAGAAAGGAGAATCCTGAGGAAAGTTCTCGGACCACGGAAAGATGATGACGTAACATGAAAAATAAAAAGAAAAAATGACGATCTGTATATGCAGACCGAAACCATTGTGGTCACAATGCTTAAAAGAAGGCTAAACTCTTACGGGCACTTGATGAGAATGGACGGGAACCGGCTGAAAAATATTTTTTTTAAAATACATCTGATGGTTGAAAGCTGCTACAAAATGGGTAGAAGAGGTCAAAAGAGACGCCATTGAAGTTGGACTAACTGAACTTGTCATTCACGATAGGAAAACGTTTCGAAGCCGAGTTGACAATATCAAGACATTCAAAGAAAAACCACCACAACACAGGCAAAATTTGGAAATAACAGAGGAGCTGAGAAAGATTAGAAGTGAAGGAATGATGAGGTCTGGTAAGTAAAGAAGAAGAAATTGACCAGAAAGCCTTAGGTTCCACGCGGTCGACAGTTGGCCAAAGTAAGGTAACTTTTTCTCGGCTCGGGGTCGTTGGAAAATGTAGTTCTTGGTTGCGTTGTAATCCTTATACATCAAAAGGTTATGCTGTATGACCGTGAAATACGTAAGTTAATTCACTTATTTTATATCAGTGTGTATTAGTACGGGGAATTAAGACATGGTTCACCAGCTAGCCGCTCTGGGAAATGCTGTACAGCGTTGCTGATATGGAGCCCAACACTTCCGAGCGAGGCGCGCCATGACGCGTGATGGAGCCCATCTTGGCAACGATGTACAGCTTTCACCGGAGCGGCTAACTGGTGAACCATGTCTAAATTCCCCGTACAAATACAAACCGATATAAAATAAGTGAATTAATTTACGTATTTCACAATCATACAGCATACCTTTTTGATGAATAAGGATTACAACGCAACCAAGAACTACATTTTCCAACCACTCTGAGCCGAGAAAGAGTTACCTTACAAAAATGATAACAACTTTGTTTCTTGGTCACACAAAAATTTTAAATTAATAAACTTGTTATACAGCATTCCAATGTATATTGTGCTAAAATTTGGATTCGATCTGATCACGGGTTTGTGAGATAATAATTCTCAAATGTGACGCATGGTTGAAACACGCTTAAAAACGGACACTTTTTATGTTCCAACTGCGATAAAAATATTAAAATATAAATTTAAAAAATCCAAACCTACGTGAACTAACGTAAAATAGAACGGTGAAAATGATGATGTTATTGGATTTTATGTAGGTCTATTGGTTACTTCACAAATAACCTTCAAACTCGAGTACACATAATATTTTGGTCGACAGTAGGATATCGTAGCATTGCTCGCTGTGTCCTATTGTGAGCAACCCTGAGAAAGGTTGTTGTTTTTTAATGAGCAATATTATGCCACTCAAAGTCGTTGTGCGTGCTTTTTTATCTGATCAAAAATTGTGTTGAAATTGTTTAGTAGGTGGGCACGACAGCTCTATACTGTTTGTAACTAATAATAGATTAATCCTGAAATTTCGCTAATATAACTGAATATTTAAGGACACTATTTTAATCTTAGTATGCATTAAGACCCTAACTATTACGTTTTAAGGGCAAATGAATTTCTTATTCTTCATTGTATTGACCTTGCGTGTATTACCGAACAGCAACATTTCAAGAGGATAATGGCAGTCCGCAGATTAACTCTTAGAATCCCACCTTCCTAATAATACATGCATTTGATTAGGGGAATAACGAATAATAAAAGAAAATACATAATAAATATCATCTAAGAATCTATATGTCCACCCACACTTAAATTAGGAGTGCAGAGGACCTTGTGGTCACGAGACAAACTAACCCTATTCAGAACACCATATCACCCAGACGACCAAATCTGGAGGTGAAATCAATACACCAAAAGGACCCAGGTTCTATATGATGACGAATTTTGACGACAAAAATTAGAAGATTAGAGACAAATCAACTCTGAAGCTATATTTACCAAACATCTCCTTCTTCAGATAAAATAAATAAAGAAACAGTCGTAGACTAAAAACAACACAGGTAGTATAAAAAATACACTAAAACAAAAACCAAAAAGGATCAAATAAGGGTTGTATGGAACTGCGCCCAAGCTTTACTAATGACCCTGGTCATTAGCGTCAACCTTAGAAAAGTGGCTATGGAACTGCGCTCATTGAGAGCGCTCAGGTAGGTTACTTCCCTCCTGCCCTCTGCCGAATTATGTTGTGTCGAGTGGTGTGAATTTGAAGTGACTCATTTCAAACCGGTTGTGTCTTGATTGCGAACAAGTCAAAAACCGTCCAGATTGCGAACAACTAAATATTGCGGACAAGAGATTAGTGTTGGCCTGGGATACATAAAACAGGTACAGTTTTCAAAACAGACTGATATTTAATTTTTGTTCTAGCAATATTAACATTAACTGGTACATTGGGATGTTTTCGACAACCTAACCATATTTTAAAAATAGTTTTGTTATTGCAAAAGTTTAATAATCTAGTTTGAGGTAATCTTATCATTTAGAAGATTATTACATTTTTTTATTGTATAACAAAACTAGAGGGGTAGTTATTTATGGTGGATTAGAGAGAGTTGTATTATTATTATTATTATTATTATTATTAGTGTAGCCTCCGTGGCTTAGGCAGCAGCGCGCTGGCCTCACACCGCTGGGTTTCGTGCTTCAAATCCTTGTCACTACATGTGAGATTTGTGCTGGGCAAAGCGGAGGCGGGACAGGTTTTTCTCCGGGTAGGCTACTCCGGTTTTCCCTGTCATTTGTCATTCCAGCAACACTCTCCAATATCATTTCATTTGTCATTCATTAATCATTGTCCCAGAGGAGTGCGACAGGTTTCGGAAGCCAGCTCAATGCCTATCCTCGTCGCTAGATGGGGGCTTCATTCCCGAGAAATGCTGCCAGTAATCTAAATGGAAATGGGGTTTCCCGTAGTACAGCTGCTTATCGGGACGAGGGACTACCTCTTATTGTCAGCAGTGCAGAAGCTAGTGGTGGGAGACAGTCCGTCACTTCCCCTTAAACCGACCTTGGGCTAACAGGCGACTTCACTATGGGCGCAGTTCAATCGGTCTAATTAAAAGGATCTGGAAATACCACTGGTTATGGGCGCAGTTCCTTACCTCCCTCAAATAAAGTGTGCATAAAGGCAAGGCAGGGAATGGAGTGGGCTGTCCGAATTTTCAAGTAGATAGTGTTACTAGTCTTGTTCCAAACGGGACGTAAAATTAGGTTCAGATCAGTGAAACGGTGTAGATTTGAGCCAAGATAAACAGTGTGGATTTGTGCCAAAGGGCCTAAATGAAAGGCATGGAGAGGGCTATCTAAAATTATTCTTGCCAAAAACCTTCCCTGGGGTGTGCACTGCAACTCTAAAATATTCCAATGCAATCGGTTAAACGGTGTCGGAGTCCATTAACGTTGGACAGATATACATTTCCATTTGTATATCTAAAATTAAGTCACAAAACGTACATAGTAAATGTTGGAAAACTGATTTGCACATCTCTGTAATGTTGCGCCAGTACAGCCATCACAATAACTCAGGTTATCACATAAATTCAACCCATACACACCCGAAAATAGACGGGGCTATATGACCACGATGTGGCAGCCCCTAAAATACATAATAACTAGGGGTGGTGTTTTATCACAAATGTGATCAAGTGCGAAATGCTCGTAAAGGCTTGTACTCTCGTATTTTCACTTTCCACGACCTGTAACCACTTTCTAATGTGTGTTGAGAAGGCGAAAATATCCGAAATTGACTCAAAATGCGGAAATTATTGCAAAATGCTACGTAAATGCGAAATCCACGATCTTAAATATGACGTTTCTCCACAATGCGAAGGATATTGGGCTGGTGGTAAATGAGGATAAAACAAACTATCTCGTATCGCGCCGTCAAACTCTCCTTCCTTCCATTATTATTGACGGACATACTTTCGAACGAGTTCACGAAATCAGGTACCTGGGATCCATACTAACTCTTAGAAGTGAAGTGTCGGAAGAAGTGCGTCAGTGAACGCTAATCGCATGTTGTATAGTCTGATTAACTTACGTAAATCTCGTCTATTATCGCAGAAGAATAAGATTCAGCTATACATGGCACAAGCACGGCCGGTACTTTTGTATGGTTGTGAAAACTGGGTGACGTCAGCAACAACTGAAGAAGCCATCTCTGCCTTCGAGAGAAAGGTACTTCGAAAGATTTATGGACCCGTTTTCAATGCCATGGAAGGTAAATGGGAACGAAGAACGAAGGATGACCTGTCTCAGCGGTTTGGAAAACCACAAATTGGCCGAGTTCTATGACAGAAGAGGTTACAGTGGTGGGACCACATCTTTCGAGCTGATGAATCAATCCAAAACCGAGTTCTTCATTCACAACCTGCAGGAAGACGCCCAAGGTGACGTCCCAGGACGCGATGGAAGGATCGAGTATTGAAAATACTTCAGCATGTGGAGCCGAATGCGGTGGAATATGAAACTAGAGACCGGCAGCGTTGGAATGCTATCTGCAGTAGATACCTCCTCCTTCGTGACCGATTCCTTAGTTATCACATTTTCTCTTCTTTTTCTTTCCTTTGTTCTTCTGCTGTAGGCCATAAAAGCCCATACGTGCAATAACTGATGATGATGTTTCTTTATCATTTATTTCCTTATGGAGACTTCAAGTGAGGAGTTTGTACACCCTTGAAATGTTTATGATGACTTGACCACTGCACAGTGGGTCAAAATTGAAATCTAGGGGGACACAATTATTTTTAGGTTTCAATCATGAATTTAGAGTGAAAGCAACGTAGCCTATATAATTTGTTTACTTCGTAATAAACATCAGTTAAGACCTTTTTAGGCTACATCTACACATGGAAGAAATTGTCTATGACTAGGAGTTGGATAGAACATTCAGTTATCTATTCAGAACCATTTTCTACCCCTAATTTACTTATAACAAAGTCACAAAATTCCACTTTTGACATAATCGTCGAACCCAGTGCTTCAAAAGGTTGTAAACGTGTGAGAACTGGTTGCGTGGTATCTTCTAAAACGTAAAATAACTACGTAAGTTGCTAAAAGATGTAAAAAATCTTATAACAGGCGTAAACTACAAGACTTTATCTACATTTTAACATTAAGTAGAAAGTGAGGCAGAGTGACGCGACATACTAAAAATCTAAGTGAAAATATAATTTTAACAAGAAGTTCCGTGACGTACTAAAGAGCCTACTTTTCTTAAAATTTAAGATTCATGCCAATCTATATAGACCTATCTAGAAAAATAGCGAAATTAAGTTGGTAATATCGAAATTACTAATTAGTTCGAAATATACCTGTAGCCTAATAGAACACTACTGTTGGCAGCCCTGGTGACTGAATATATTCTTAGTTCCATCTCTTAAGATACAGAATACAATATTTGGTTGAAGTCCAATGGGTAGCATGGACGTTACATGCAGTTAGACATTGGATCTATCAGCGCGCGTAAAATCATGTTGGCAACAATGTCACGCATGCGTTGGTCAGAAATAATCTGAAATATTATGATATCTTGCTGTGCCAATTTTGGATGAAATCCATTTGTTAGTATAGAAGTTACATGCATTTGAAAATTGGACCTATCAACAGGCTTAGAGTCATGTTGGCAGCACTGACGTATATTAGTTTCTCATAATTAATCTAGAATGTTAGGTACTATACTTGTGCAAAGTTTGAAGCTGTTGGCTTACATACTTTCTGATATATTAATATTTGGGTAAAAAAATAGAGACAGCATTTATTAACAGTTGGCAGCCCTGGTTGCTCTTAAGAATAAGCATAGTCATATCTGTTATGGTACACATAGCACGTAGGAAATTTGGTTGAAATCCAATTGATATTATAGAAGTTACATGTATTTAAAAATTGGTCTTATCAGCATTCTTAGAATCATGTTGGTAGCACTGATGTACATAAGTTACTCCAAATTAATTTAGAATGTCAGGTACTATACGTGTGCATAGTTTAAAGCTGTCGGCTTGCATACTTTCTGATATATTGGTATTTGGATAAAATAATAGAGATAACATTTATTGACAGTTGGCAGCCCTGGTGGCTCGTACGAATACGCCCAGTCATATCTGTTTATGTACACATATTACATACAAAATTTGGTTGAAATCCAATTGATAGTATAGAAGTTATATGCATTTAAAATTAGACCTATCAGCAGGCTTAGAATCATTTTGGCAACACTGCCATGCATGGCCTCCTGGAAATTTAACTGAAATATTATTATCTATACGTATGCCAATTTTGAAATAGCTCCCATTCATACCTTCCAAGATATCCAACATGGAGCTCAAATTTAATTGCGATTTTTCAGCAGTTGGTAGCACTGACATCATTTTCAAATATGGCCGTGAGATATTCAGGTATAGATCTTTACTTCTACCAAATTTCGGTTGGATTCCTGCAGCCGTTTAGGAGTTGATAGGGGGGGGGGACACACACAGCCAGCCAGACAGACAGACAGACAGAAGGACAGACAGACAGACAGAAGGACAGACAGACAGACAGACACACATTTGCCCGATCTCATAAGACTACTTTTTCCTCATTTTTGCAAAATGTGAAAAGTAGGCTAAAAATAATAGTTAAATATTATATAATGCAAATATAGCTAAAATATGTAACAATTACGCCCATTAATAACTGAAACAAGTTACAAAGATCATACCTTCAGCTGCATGTTGCATATTAAATCATCACACTAACCACAAAGACAACCAAATCACAGCCAAACCCCCTCCAATTCAGACTGCTCGAACAGTGGTGACCGATTTACACTAAGATGCATTTATATCCCAGAATAGTGAGCGGCAATTATATGAGAATGCTGTAGAAGTAATACATTTTGATCTTTTGAATTATGAAAATAAATAATTTTGTCCTCCTAGATTTCGATTTTGAGCCAGAATGCACTGGTCTGGAATGCGGAAAGTAATCCCTCCCACACCTCGTTAACAGCCCGTCGATTTAATTCCCTTGCCACCGCCCCCACCCCCTCCCCTACCCCGCCCCTCACTCTCCCTCCCTTCCCCTCCTAGGGGCTCACGACTAGTGGGTCATGAGCTGGCGACCACGGGACCCCAGCTGAGTCTGACATTGCTTCCACTTACTTGTGCCGGGCTCCTCACTGTCACCTTTTCTTTCGGCCTCCCTTGGCCAACTCTTGTTCTCTTCCAACCCCGACGGTATTAGCGTATCAGAGGCCTAAGGAGTCTCACTTTTCCGGCTTAATTGGCCCTTTTCTCATCTTTCCTGATACCCTCAGCTTTTTAAAAGGCCAGTATTCTTTTTCTTTTCATGATATATTCTGCCTTTAGCAGAAGTCCCTCAAGGAGGCCCCACCACCTCTGGTACACCCTGGATAGTGCTACACCCTCGAGGACTCACGGCTCGTGAGTTCGGGAGTTGGCGACCCCGAGGGCTTCCTGAGCTGGGTCAAATTTTCCCCCATTTTCCTTTGCCTTTGGGGTGGACCCTCTCCTCTTTCCCTTTCCCCGCTGCCTTTCTTGTCTCCAAGTCCATCAATTCTCTTTCTTCGAGGGTTGAGGGCATTTCCTTTCCTCCTGTCTTTTATTTAGATTCTTCTTTTTTCTGTTTCCCATTTCCTCTTCTACAGGGTCATTATCTTTGTGCGCCCCGGTAAACACGGCAAGCTAAGCCGGCGTTGACTGGCGCTAATCGCGGGCGCACGTACACGATTCAGTCGGTGGTGCCGCGCACTTTTACACTTTTACCAAACATGTTCAATGACGTGTACTTACAGTGCTCATAGCCGATGCGGAAAGTGTCCTCCCTCTCTTGTAACACACACATGTTCAATGATGTGTACTTACAGTGCTCATAGTCGATGCTGAAAGTGTCCTCCCTCTCTAGTAACACACACATGTTCAATGATGTGTACTTACAGTGCTCATAGTCGATGCTGAAAGTGTCCTCCCTCTCTTGTAACACACACATGTTCATTGATGTGTACTTACAGTGCTCATAGTCGATGCTGAAAGTGTCCTCCCTCTCTTGTAACACACACATGTTCAATGATGTGTACTTACAGTGCTCATAGTCGATGCTGAAAGTGTCCTCCCTCTCTTGTAACACACACATGTTCAATGATGTGTACTTACAGTGCTCATAGTCGATGCTGAAAGTGTCCTCCCTCTCTTGTAACACACACATGTTCAATGATGTGTACTTACAGTGCTCATAGGCGATGCTGAAAGTGTCCTCCCTCTCTTGTAACACACCTGTTCAATAATGTGGACTTACAGTGCTCATAGGCGATGCTGAAAGTGTCCTCCCTCTCTTGTAACACACACATGTTCAATGATGTGTACTTACAGTGCTCATAGGCGATGCTGAAAGTGTCCTCCCTCTCTTGTAACACACACATGTTCAATGATGTGTACTTACAGTGCTCATAGTCGATGCTGAAAGTGTCCTCCCTCTCTTGTAACACACACATGTTCAATGAGGTGTACTTACAGTGCTCATAGGCGATGCTGAAAGTGTCCTCCCTCTCTTGTAACACACACCTGTTCAATAATGTGGACTTACAGTGCTCATAGTCGATGCTGAAAGTGTCCTCCCTCTCTTGTAACACACACATGTTCAATGATGTGGACTTACAGTGCTCATAGGCGATGCTGAAAGTGTCCTCCCTCTCTTGTAACACACACCTGTTATCAAGAATGGACAACAATCTCATCTAATTTTTGTTCTGTAAGATCAAAACTTTGTCTGTTAACTTTCTTTACTATTTACGATGCCAGTATTCTTGAATCGTTAGGGAGCCTCCTAATTGAACTGGCATTAGGCACAGGTCTTCCTGGAAACTTGATTCGAAATTTTCCTCTTTTCTCAGAACAAGACTTTCTGCTTTTCATATACGAATTATGGATATACACACAATCGCGCAATATGAATTGGCGTCTACAGTAATCACAATACTCACTAAACGTGCAACACTAACGTCTAAGCTTTGCAGACACACGTCCATATGAATGACAAAACACGTGTGAACTAACGATATGAGTCAGCGGAGCGGCGTATTGCGAGGTTCACTCGCTCCACACCTGGCCAGACAAATGACGCCATAGTTTGCCGCGATTACCGGGGCGCACAAGGATAATAACCCTGTAGTTTGTAAGCCAGTAGTTAGTTTTAGTTGTAAGTCTCATTTGATCATCTTTCATTTTCACTATCACCCAAACCGTTATGGGCCGATAACCTAGATGTTAGGCCCCTTTAAACAACAATCATCATCATCATCATCATCATCATCATCATCATCGCCTTTGCGAGGGTGAGGCAAGTGCTAAGATGGCGAGGCCGAAAATATCTATTAATGAGCTCTAAGATTTCATTAAAAAAAGATTCATGAGCTCGCATGCACTTGCCCATTGTGGGGAACATTAAAGCAAGACTTGATTTGATTCTGTGTATTTCTCTCTGTATTATTCTGGGTTTGCATCAGTATAAATTTCTCTTTCATTCTCTGTGAAATGCTATAGTCAGTAACAATTTTCTTCTGAGTTACTTTAACCTAATTAATTTACAGCTAATACACAATATACTTCATGCGTTTACAAATGTGATTTTCATTTTGCATTAGTTAGTCATTGATAATAATAATAATAATAATGATAATTGTTGTTTTAAGGGGCCTACCATCTAGGTTATCGGCCAGCTAGTCATTGAGGTTTAAGGTGCCGAACATAATTATATAATAATGTAATTTCAAAAAAGAGACATTACCCATTTGTCATATTTCACCCAAATTATACGTATTTTTTCCAAATGCTAGATTACAAATATGTAAAAAAGATACATAATGACAACTAAAGAGGATAAGTTAAGTAAAGTTATACATTTCAAGTACCTTTTTAAGATAATCCAACCTAACGGACTCGACAAAGAAGGAAAATATGAGAGAGCCAAGAAAATGGAGCTTGCTTTCCACCTTACAAAAAACACATTCAACAAGAAGGCGATTTCTATTAGGACTAAACTACGAAACTATCAAAAACTAATTCAACCAGACTGCCAGTATGCTTCGGACTGCGTAAGACTAACAACTAAAAACGAAATTGAAAAAACGGATCGAAACATTTTAAGAAAAGTTCTCGGACGAAAAAGATGTGCAGTGACAAAGAAGTACCGTATATAAAATATTAAACAGATTCTCAGTTGCCATACGAAAACGCAGGGCTAAATTCTTTGGACATGTTTGCAGAATGCCTGACGACAGACTTACAAAATAGAGGATAAAGAAGAAAAACAAGATGTTCAGTAAAGAACATATAGCCTACTTTCTCCTAAATGCATGGGTATTGTTATAACTCTTTGTCCTTTTCAAGGAGTATAATTGAATGTTGGTTGTAGTAGCTTGTTGAAATACAACGTGCTATAGGGATATTAAACATGAATATGAGGTGCCCTTTGCTAGTGCTACCTCTGTAAAAAAAAATCATTCAATTCGGTTTCACCGTGTTTGAATTGATCTGGGGAATGGATTTGCACACATACATGGCCGCTATTTGAAAACTATTGGGCTGATGACCTTGTAGTCAGTCATAAGGTGCTTTACACAAATAGGCATGTTGTTGCAAAATCCGGTAGAGATCAAATTATTAGGATGGTCGAAATTTGATTTAAGCTTTTAACATTTGGGTGGCCGTCATTCCGTTTCCATCAAGATGGCAGCGATATAAAACATGACACTGAGGTGCCTTTTGCTAGTGCTAGCTCTGTACCAAATTTCGTTCAATTCGGTTTCACCGTGTTTGAATTGATAGGGGGAATCGATTTGCACACATACTTGGCCATCATCTGCAAATTATTGGGCTGATGATCTAGCAGTTTGGTCAGAATATGCTTCCCACATAAAGATTTGTTGTTGCAAAATTTGGTAGAGATTAGATTATTAGGTTGGTCGTAATTACATTTTAGCCTTTAACATTTGGGTGGCCGCGATTACGTTTCCGTCAAGATGGCGGTGATATAAAACATGACACTGAGGTGGCCTTTTCTAGTGCTACCTCTGTACAAAATTTCGTTCCATTCGTTTTCACCGTGTTCGAATTAATAGGGGGAATCGATTTTCACACAAAGATGGCCGCCATCCGCAAAATATTAGGCTAATGACCTATTAGATTGGTCAAAGGATGCTACCTCCCTAATGGTATGTTGATGCAAAATTTGGTAGAGATCGGATGATTAGGTTAATCGTAATTTGATTTAAGCTTTGAATATTTGTGTGGCCGCCATTACGTTTCCGTCAAGATGGCGGCAATATAAAACATGAAACTGAGGTTCCCTTTGCTAGTGCTACCTCTGTACCAAATTTCATTCCATTCGGTTTCACCGTGTTCGAATTAATAGGGGTAATCAATTTTGACACAAAGATGGTCGCCATCCGCAAACTGTTAGGCTAATGACCTATTAGATTTGTCAAAGCATGCTTCCTCCATAAAGGTATGTTGTTGCAAAATTTGGTAGAGATCGGATGATTAGGTTAGTCGTAATTTGATTTAAGCTTTGAACATTTGTGTGGCCGCCATTACGTTTCCGTCAAGATGGCGGTGATATAAAACATGACACTGAGGTGCCCTTTGCTAGTGCTACCTCTGTACCAAACTTCATTCCATTCGGTTTCACCGTGTTCGAATTAATAGGGGTAATCGATTTTGACACAAAGATGGCCGCCATCCGCAAACTATTAGGCTAATGACCTATTAGATTTGTCAAAGGATGCTCCCTCCATAATGGTATGTTGTTGCAAAATTTGGTAGAGATCGGATGATTAGGTTAGTCGTAATTTGATTTAAGCTTTGAACATTTGTGTGGCCGCCATTACGTTTCCGTCAAGATGGCGGCGATATAAAACATGACACTGGGGTGCCCTTTGCTAGTACTACCTCTGTACCAAATTTCGTTCCATTCGGTTTCACCGTGTTCGAATTAATAGGGGCAATCAATTTTCACACAAAGATGGCCGCCATCCGCAAACTATTAGGCTGATGACCTATTGGTTTGGTCAAAGGATGCTCCCCCCATAATGGTATGTTGTTGCAAAATTTGGTAGAGATCGGATGATTAGGTTAGTCGTAATTTGATTTAGGCTTTGAACATTTGTGTGGCCGCCATTACGTTTCCGTCAAGATGGCGGCGATATAAAACATGACACTGAGGTGTCCTTTGCTAGTGCTACCTTTGTACCAAATTTCGTTCAATTTGCGCTCACCGTGTTCGAATTGATAGGGGGGGACAGACATTCAGAGTCCACACACTCACACACACACAGACTCACACACATACACACACAGACAGACACACTTTTTTTCGCCCTATAGTGATCTCATATGTCTACTTTCATTTTTTGCAAAAATCGAAAGTAGGCTAAAAATGACATTTAAATGACTTATACACTTTCGCAATCAATATATATCCACTTTCTATACCGTAAACAACCGTTTTATATATTCAGAAACACTGGCTCTTCCGTAGATGTTAATACTGTTAATTTTAATAGCAACATCAGAAAAACGTATTTTATGGTACGTGATTTAAACTACGAAGTTTGAGAATGCCGGTCTTGCCTAAGACAGCGGCAAACTAGAAGACAGATTCATCTCAAAATATCTCTTTACTGCCATCTATCGGGGACAGCGAAAAGCCATGTTCAGGGATAGGTGGAGACAACATACACTTCTGTATTCATCACAAGTTATTACACACATCAAAAAAAGTTTTGCATCACCTCGGTTCCCAGATCTCCGGCATATAGACGTTGACTGTGTATATTGTATCAAAGATACAGTCCCTTTGACTGTTCATAGATGTCACTAAAACTGCTCAAAGATGTAAACAACCATGCATGAGCAGGGCCTATTAGACGGAGGGGGTACGACAGCCGATCAGTTCCAGTCATTCCACCAGGACGAAGGTACGCTGCTCATGTTGTCTGTAGTTCTACCATGCCTAGAAGGTCAATACCGCAGTTCGATCGCGTCCGCATTGTTACTTTGTGTCAAGAAGGGCTCTCAACAAGGGAAGTTTCCAGGCGTCTCAGAGTGAACCAAAGCGATGTTGTTCGGACATGGAGAAGGTACAGAGATACAGGAACTGTCGATGACAGGCCTCGCTCAGGCCGCCCAAGGGCTACTACTGTAGTGGATGACCGCTACTTACGGATTGCCGCTCGGAGGAACCCTGACAGCAATGCCACCATGTTGAATAATGCGTTTCGTTCAGCCACAGGACGTCGTGTTTCAACTCAAACTGTGCGCAATAGGCTGCATGATGCGCAACTTCACTCCCGACGTCCATGGCGAGGTCCAGCTTTGCAACCCCGACACCATGCAGCGCGGTACAGATGGGCCCAACAACATGCTGAATGGACCCCACGGAATTGGCATCACGTTCTCTTCACCGATGAGTGTCGCATATGCCTTCAACCAGACAATCGTCGGAGACGTGTTTGGAGGCACCCTGGTCAGGCTGAACGTCTTAGACACACTGTCCAGCGAGTGCAGCAAGGTGGTGGTTCCCTGATGTTTTGGGGTGGCATTATGTGGGGCCGACGTACGCCACTGGTGGTCATGGAAGGCTCCGAAACGGCTTTACGATACCTGAATGACATCCTCCGACCCATAGTGCACCCATATCGGCAGAATATTGGAGAGGCATTTGTCTTCATGGACGACAATTCTCGACCTCATCGTGCACATCTTGTGAATGCGTTCCTTCAAGATAACGACATCGCTCGACTACAGTGGCCAGCATGTTCGCCAGACATGAACCCTATCGAACATGCCTGGGATATGTTGAAATGGGCTGTTTATGGACGTCTTGACCCACCAACCACTCTGAGAGATTTACGCCGAATTGTCGTTGAGGAGTGGGACAATTTGGACCAACAGTGTCTTGATGAACTTGTGGATAGTATGCCACGACGAATACAGGCATGCATCAATGCAAGAGGACGTGCTACTGGGTATTAGAGGTAGTGGTGTGTACTGCAATCTGGACCACAAATGCTGAAAGTCTAGCTGTATGATGGTACAACATGCAATGTGTGGGTCTCATGAGCAATAAAACGAGCTGAAATGTTGTTTGTGTTGATCTCTATTCCCTTTGTATTTAAAGGTTCCGGAACTCTTGGAACCGAGGTGATGCAAAACTTTTTTTGATGTGTGTAGATAAATTTAACATTCACCCAAATACATGGGGCTGATGACCAAGATGTCTTCATATCGTGGTTCAAACCTGGCCGAGGTCATCGGATTTTTAAGAGCTTTAAAATCCTTCAGTATGCCCCTTCTTTCGGAGGGGAGGTTAAGCCGGCGAACCCAGGTCATATTTTACATGGGTGTCCGCAAAGAAGCAGGTCCTCGGACACTCCCGGCACCAAAAGCTATACGCTAAATCTCTACTTAGTATAAAACAAAGTCCCCGATTCTTGGATGTCACGAGTAATCTCGAGAACCACTGGATGGATTTTGATGCGGTTTTCACCATTCTGTAAAGGATAGCTCGAGGAAGGATTCTGTAGAAAATAATTTATTTACGATCAAAGGAAGCCAAGCAGTAACGATTTCAGTGAAAAAGTCGAAGAATAATCTGGCGTCTGTCAGCTTTTTAAGCTTACGCTGGGCAAACCGTTACAAAATATCAATATTATTACTATGAGTGTACGAATTGTTCAGCTTGAAAAGTTGTTCAAAAAAGTCCGGGAGAGCATATCTCTATTTTCAATACATGGCCCACTAGCCTATAAGTGTTTGTAGATTGGACGGAAGGGGGATTTGTGTTTCATGCACCTCGCCATTCTTAAATTAGCCTATAAATTATTGTACGTCTGACAAGAATTAGTTGTACACGCATCTCTATGATAATATAATAATTATATTAATAGTCCAGTCAGTGAGTTTAATCCATATTGCCGAGATGTAAAACAGTCGTAGTTCATTCACATCGAAAAAACAAGATGTTCAGTAAAGAACATACAGCCTACTTTCTCCTAAATGTATGAGTATAGTTATAACTCGTTGTGTTTATCAAAGAGTATAATAGAACTATTCTTTGTTGAAGACCTTAGAAACGATTTACCTCTACCAAACGCCACAACCTAGATAAAAACTGCTACCATCATTGAAGAAAGAAAGATAAGAAGTATCTAAAGAATGTTATGGATCTGGAGACATAATCGACCGGACTGGCGGCGTGGCTCAGCGGTAACGTTCTCGCTTGCTGGACCGTATGTTTCAGGTTCGTATCCTGGTGCAGTCAGCTGGCATTTGAGGGTGCACAAATGCGAGGGAGCCGTGTTAGTAGATTTACTGGCACGTTAAAGATCCCCTTCGGGACAAAATTCTGGCACCCCGGCGTCTCTAAAAGCAACAGTAGTTAAAAGGGACGTAAAACCAATAACATTATTATTATTATTATTATTATTATTATTATTATTATTATTATTATTACATAATCGGCCTGACGCGGGCAACATCCAACTTTGAGTTGAGGCATGTCTTTACACGTCTGGCTGCGTATGACTTTCACAACCCTAATTGAATTAACAAATCATTCCATGACCCTACAGAGACATGTGTATACCAACTATGTGGATATTTTCGATTGCTATTTGGCTGAAATAAAAGTATTAATTAATATCCTGAACTAGCACCAACGGTAGAGTTCAGATACTATGTGAAATCGTTTTGTTCTTTACTTCAATTAAAATTTTCAAATAACGCACAATAGGCTGTTACAAACCCTTTAAAATAAAAAGTAAAAATGTATCGTAGTATCATCTTGTCATTCTTCAAATTCGATGCGCATAGAATGCCAATGGTATAGTAATCAATGGAGTCCCACGTAGACTAGTCGTGACATCTAGTGGTGAAATATCGAACAATATAATCCTAACAGAGCGAGTGCATTCTAGCGGCCAGAAGAAGAAACTTTTCAATAAAATCTGGAAGTTAATAAGTAGGTCAGCATGCAGTTACCTTTTTGGCAGCTAGATGTCTCGAGTAAATCTGCTGGCGAATTATGTTTTAATTAAATATATATTTTACACCATAATATGCACAATATAATGCTTAATTTTAAAACATCTGAGTCATTACAAAACAATAAACATATAACATTTCAAGCAAAAAACCTAGCTCTGGTCGGGTTTGAACCATAGGCATTTGAGCGATAAGCTAACGCTCTACCACTGAGCTAATTGTGTCAACGAATATCGTTCTATACAAAATGACTTACATAGAACTTGTTAGCAAATAATGATTTATACTAAACGATTTCATCACTGGAGTATATTATTTATATATAAAGCATTTCATACAACGTTTATTTATTTTGTATCAGTACGCTATATTGCATGCAATACTCAAATTAGTGAAATATAAGTCAGGCACAAGATATCCGCTGCCATCTTGTCTTATAACTGAATCGGCTCAGCTTTTTAAAATCACGTCTGCACTATAGTATTACAAAATAAACTTTTAATTTCGAACGTGCCTCTTCCTTTAGAACAGTTAAAACGATTCTCGGCTCGATAATCGGAACTGGTGGGTCCCATGATATGGATTATAAAGTTTGCATAATTCGCACGGCCGCCATCCTGAAATGGTATGGCGGACGACCTTGTAGTTTGGTCACAAGACGCATCCTATACGAAGGTATGTAGTTACCAAATTTGATAGAGATCGGATGATTTGGTTAGTCGTTATTTGATTTTACGTTTTGAACGTTTGAGTGGCCGCCATTCGGTTTTAGTAAAGATGGCGGCGATATAAAACATGACACTGAGGTGTCCTTTGCGAGTGCTACCTTTGTACCAAATTTCGTTCAATTCGCATTCACCGTGTTCGAATTGATAGGGGGGGACAGACATTCAGAGTACACACACTCACACACACACAGACACACACACACACACAGACTCACACACACACATACACACACACACAGACTCACACACACACATACACACACACAGACAGACACACTTTTTTCGCCCTGTGTTGATCTCATAAGTCTACTTTCATTTTTTTCAAAAATCGAAAGTAGGCTAATAAGTGCTTATCACGTAATGCATTCAGAACCCTTCCCGGGTGAAGCCTGGGGGTGGGGGGTTGCTAGTCTATTATTTAATACGCTAAGGTGTATGTTTCGCAAAAATCAAGCTCCTAAACCAGACGGAGTTAGAAGGTGTGGTTTGTACCAAAATCTTCCAAATCGTCTCAATAGTACATGAAAAATCTTGCATTTCTTGAAAAGTCAACGGAAATATATTTATTTGTTTATAAAGTTCTTTTTAACGAATAAACAAGACGATAGCCCCTGGAAGAGCTGTGTTACGTATAGCCGCATAGCACTAGAGCCTGGTGGGTAGTCTGGAAACATGGGACGCACACAACCCATTGAATTGCTCTCCGATTCCATATATATCGACAATTTGTTTAAAGAGTGCGTTTAAACAAATAAACATATTTATAGAAGCCCGCATAACAGTAAAGCCGGGCGGGTGGTTTATACACATGCGAGAGTTCTCGCACGGGTCCGCTAGTAATCAATAATGTTGCAAGTAAATAATTGAATTGAATGTGTATTCTAAAGATTTGTAAATCAAGCATTCAGAAATCTTCTTGGAACACGCATAATGTTACAAAACTGTATTGTTTAGCGCAATCAGCGGTGCTATAGTGTACAGCTGCTCTTGGCACAACTAAAGGGATGGGAAGATAACAAGAGTTGACCAAGGGAGGTCGACAGGAAAGAAGACGGAGTGGAGCTGGCACAAGGAAGTGGAAGCAACGCCGGACTCAGCTGGAGCCCCGTGGTCGCCAACCCACGTCCCACTAGATATGAGCCACTGGGGGCAATTGGGGGAAGGTCATTATTTGGCAGGAGCCAGCCATGGCCTTAATTTAGGCCCCATCCCGGCAAGTGTGTGTTTGATTCTTCAGTCTTTTGGCTAGTTTGATGCAGCGCTCCAAGCTTCCCTGTTCTGAGCAAATCGTTTGATCTGTACGGTACATAGCTACCACACCCTACATCCGGGGCAATCTGTTTAACATATTCTAACCTTGGTCTACCCCTACAGTTCTTGCCCTCTACCCTTCCTTCCATAACTAAGTTTGCTATTCCTGGGCACCTTAGCACGTGTCCTACCAACCTATCTCTTATCTTCATTAGCAGTCACCAGAAACATCTCTCGTCTCCAGTTCATCTTAATACCTCCTCATTTGTTACCCTATCTACCCATCTGATCTTCATCATTCTCCTCTAACACCACAAATCACATACTTTTACACTTCTCTTTTCTGCTGCACCAACAGTCCAAGTTTCACTTCCATAGAGCGCCACGCTCCAGACAAAGGCTTTCATAAATGACTTCCTAATATTCGATGGCGGCGATATAAAACATAACACTGAGGTGCCCTTTGCTAGTTCTACCTCTGTACCAAATTTCGTTCAATTCGGTTTCACCGTGTTTGAATTGATAGGGGGGGGGGGACATACATTCAGAGTACACACACTCACACACACACACACACACACACACACAGACACACAATTTTTCGCCCTGTGTAGATCTCATAAGTCTACTTTCATTTTTTGCAAAAATCGAAAGTAGGCTAAAATTATGTTGTTGTACGGCTATCTTGAGCTGTTTTTGGAATGACTCACGTGGTTTCGTTACGATTGGAGTGACAGTTATTGTTTGTTATTTCCACAGACATCTGATTTCTGCTGTCAAGTCGCTATAGGCTACTGGTAGTTGCTGGTATCTGTAGCCACGTGGGGCTCACGAGTAGTAGGACGTGGGTTGGCGACTATGGAACCCCAGCTGAGTCTGGTATTACTTCCTCTTACTTGCGCTTTCTGTCATCATTCCTGTCGGCCTCCCTTGTTCAACTCTTGTTCTCTTCTGACCCCGACGGTATTAGAGTAGCTGAGGCCTAGGGAGTCCTTTCCTTTCCCGCCTTTATTTGCTCTAGTCAATCTTTCCTGATACTCTCATTCTCATGCCTTCTACTCAAGGCCCTAAATTAGGCAGGGTGTGTGTAGCCCCACCACGTAAGATGCACCCTGGATAGTGTTACATCCTGAAGGGCTCACGGCTGGTAAGTTCGGCAGTTGGCAATCCTAAGGGATTCGAGTTTGGTTTCCACCCTATCTCTATTGCTTTTGGTGTGGATTCTCTTCTCTTTCACTTTCTCGTCTGCCTTTCATGGCTCTACTTATACCAGAGTCCCTCAGTCCTCATAAAAATAATAATAATAATGTGAAGAAGAGGAGATTGGCGTTCCGGGAAAATCTGTACAGAATGAACGACAATAGACTAACCAAACATATATTTGGTTATCTCCCCCCAAGGGCTTACAACTTGTGGGATGTGGTTTGGCGACCACGGGATCCCAGCTGAGTCCTTCATAGCTTTCACTTACTTGTGCTAGGCTCCTCTCTGTTAACTTTCCTCTCGACCTACCTTGGTCAACTCTTGTTCATTTCCAACGCCGACGGTATTAGGGTATCCGAGGCCTAGGGAGTATTTCACTTTCCCGCCCTAATTGGTCCATGTCTCATCGATTTTGATCCCTCATTCTTCGAGGGGTAAGACCTCCTGCCTTGTGCTCAAGGTCCTCAAGGAGGCAGGGTGTATGTATCCCCATAACTTAGGATGCACCCTGCACAAGGCCTCACGGCTGGTGAGTTAAGCTGTTGACAACCCCGAGGGCTTCCTGAGCTGGGTCCGGTTTTTCTCCTTTTTCCATTGCCTTTGGGGCGGTCCCTCTGCTCTTTACCTTTCCTATCTGCCTTTCCAAGTCCTTCAATTATTCTCATTCCTCGTGGGTTGAGGGCATTTCCCATCCTCCTGTTTTATTTTTAGATTCTTCCCTTTTTTGTTTCCCATTTTAGTTGTAGGTCTCATTTGATCATCCTTCATTTTCACTCTCACCCAAACCATTAGGGGCCGATAACCTAGATGTTAGGTCCCTTAAAACAACAATTATCATCATCATCATCATTTGGTTACTTCTGGTTAAAAATAACCACTACATCATAGATTAAGGAAACAAAGAAGGATATGGAAAAAATCAACATCTCAGAGGTTCAATTGTTAGAAATACATTTAGGAGCATAGTGGATTATAAGGAAGAGGTTCCAGCCGCAGAAAGAACTAAGAAGACCGGAAGAGCCTGGACTGAACAAGCAGGGAAGCAGACCAGCGAATGCGTGAAAGAGTACTGGACACAGAGAAAACTCCGCGTGAGGAAAACAAAATGAAGATTTAGCGTGACCATAAGTGGTAAATTTTCTTGAAAATAATAATAATAATAATGGACTCCCTCCACTATTATTTAACTGTGTCCTGGAAAAAGTCGTCTGAGTGCAAGGTGAGGACCAATTGTGGAATCAGACTAGGAACAAAAAGCAAGGTCATCAAGATCAATTGTTTAGCTTTTGATGATGACATGGCCTTACTACTGTAGCTGAGACATGGGAAGAAGCTAAGGAACGGGCCCGGATACTACAGAGGCAAGCATTAAAAATGAGTCTCAAAATCGTATTGTAAAAACCAAAATAAAGACAAACATTTAAAAAAATATACCAAAAACCTGCAAGTGGGGGAACAATATAATTATCGACATCGTCAAAGAATTCAATTATCTTGGAGAATGGAGCAGCTGGATTGCCCTAGAGAAAAAAAGCAATGGATTCTGGGAGAAATAAAGTTGAATTAAGCGGCTTCGGTGGCGTAGTTGGTAGCATGCTGAATTTCTACGCCCAAGGTCACGGGTTCAAACCCAGCCGAAGGCGTCTGAATATTTGAGAGCGTTAAAATCCTTCAGTAGGCCTATGCCTTCTTTCGGTGGGGAAGTAAAGCCGACGATCCCATGTCATACATTTATGGCATGTAAAACATCCTTCCACTAACTAAACTTGTGTGAAGCTAAATTTCTAGGTCAGATTTCGTTGAAACGATCTATCAAAGTTCCAACGTTCACCACTAGGTGTCAGTGACATCTGGTAGCGAAATTTCGAACTACTGAAAATTGAACGGAACTTGTAGCTCACCCCATGGGTGTCCACTTGAAGCACCTAAAGACTCTTGCGAGCCGAACATGTCCTCGGACACTCTCGGCACTAAAAGTCAGATGCTAAATAAATAAAATCATCAATTAAAGCAATGACTGGCTGCAATGTGATTACATGAGAGCATGAATATCTCTACTGAGTATAAAACTAAGTCCCCGATTTGTGTTTGTTACGGGTAAACTCGAGAACCACTGGATGGATTTTGATGCGGTTTCCACCATTCTGTAAAGGATATCTCGAGGATTATTTCTGTAGAAAATCATTTATTTATGATCAAAGGAAGCCGAGCAGTAACGATTTTAGTGGAAAAGTCGAAAAAAAATGGCGTCCGAGCGCTTTGTAAGCTTACGCTGGGCAAACCGTTAAAAATATCTCAATACTATGAGTGTAAGAATTGTTCAGCACGAAAAGTTCTACAAAAAAGTCCGCGAGAGCATATGACTATCTTCAATACATCGCCCACTATAAGGGTTTTTACGTTTTAATTTCTTCCAAACATGTCCATTCAACTACTGAGACGACAGAGTACGAGCTAGCAAAGGGCGAGTCTATCATGTCTCTTACAGCCTAGCTAGCGGGCGAACCTATTGCCCCAGATAAAAGCCAGCAGCAAACCGTCCAGTCGTGTTGAGTTAATACTCCTGAGAAGGGTGGTTGTGTTTGGAGTTTCCCTGGAAGTGTAACTCAGGTTTTCTTAATTTCACCTGTGAAACACAGTCAAGTTAAGATTGGACGGAAGGGGGATTTGAGTTTCATTCACCTCGCCATTCCCTGGAAGAGAAACTCTCATTTCGCCTGTGAACTTTTCGTTCCGCAAAATTCACAGTCAATTTAGATTGGACGGAAGGAGGATTATATTATATTAAATTATACTGATTGGCGAATAATCTCTACTTAGTATAAAACTAAGTCCCCGATTCTTGGATGTTACGGGTAAACTCGAGAACCACTCGATGGATTTTCATACGGTTTTCACCATTCTGTAAAGGATATCTCGAGGATGATTTCTGTAGAAAATTATTTATTTATGATCAAAGGAAGCCGAGCAGTAACGATTTCGGTGGAAAAGTAAAAAAATACTGGCGTCCGAGCGCTTTGTAAGCTTACGGTGGGCAAACTAAAAAATATCTAAATACTATGAGTGTAAGAATTGTTCAGCATGAAAAGTTCTACAAAATATTCCGCGAGAGCATATATCTTCAATGCATCGCCTACTATGAGTGTTTTTACGTTTTAATTTCTTCCAACCATGACCATTCAAATACTGAGGCAACAGTTTACGAGCTATCTAAGGACGAATCTATTATCCCTCTTACAGCCTAGCTAGCGGGCGAACCTATTGCCCCAGATACAGCCAGCAGCAAACCGTTGAGTCGTTTTGAGTTTAGACTTCTGAGAAGGGTGGTTGTGTTTGGAGTTTCCCTGAAAGTGCAACTCGGGTTTTCTTCATTTCGCCTGTGAACTTTTCGTTCCGCAAAATTCACAGTCAAGTTAAGATTGGACTGAAGGGGGATTTGTGTTTCATGCACGTCGCCATTCTTAAATTACGTCTGACAAGAATTTGTTACACATGCATCTCCATGATAATATAACTAATAGTCCAGTCAGTGATTTTAACCCATCATGCCGAGACGTAAAACGGATATTGGTCGTTGTTCATAGACACTGAATAAAAAAAAGCGCTTATCACGTAATGCATTCTCCCGGGCGAAGCCCGTTCGCGTTGCTAGTTAGTAATAATGTAGTATTGTTATTGGATTTACGTCCCTTTTAACAACTGCGCCAGGGTGATCCCAGTAAATATACTCACACAGCTCCCTCACGTTTGCGCATCCTCAAATGCCAACTGACTGCACTAGGATTCAATCCTGCTACCTTGGATACAGCAGGCGAGGACGTAACCGCTGTGTCGTATGGATATTTATTGTGAGAAAAATGTGAAGAAATCTGATTTACAATATCCATCTTAATGCCTACTTTTCATTAGTTCAAAGTAAAATAACTCACTATCAGGACGCTTGTTACTTTGTGAGTGCACCCGAGGGAAGCATTTCTTGTCTCTCCAGACGGTGGCTCGGCCCGGCGTCGCTGCAGCGTCCTTACTTTCTCCCTCCTTGTGTCGCAAATCTCGTGCTGGCCAGAATGCCCTCGTAATGCTCTTGGAATTCCCTCTACAACCCCCCGCACCGCCAAGAACTCTCCTGGTATGACAATACTCCCATGGCACCCTTTCTACATTTACACCCCCTTATCGCGAACTGCAAGCACACCACTACACTTCTAACTGAAAACATTAAACTTAAGCCTCTACGAAAGCAGTCTCCGTTTTATAAAGCTAATAACAATCCTATTATTTACTGTAAGCGTTAACATTTCTTCCTCAAGAATGCACTAAACAGAAGGAATAGAGGAGGCAGTAATTGTAATTTTAATCCTCTTCTCCGGAAGACCGGAACTGGTTTTATGACCTTTATTTTATCGCTATTGCTTGTCCGCTGGAAGCAGGATATACTGCTGTGGACACGATTGTAGTTTATTTCTCGTAACGGTCGAATAAGAACTTGATAATGGAAGTCATTTCACTTTGGCTTCAGAAATGATTGTCATCTTCCTCTTGTTGTTACTGTTAACCCTTTATGGGATAGTGGTATCTATATCAACCACCAGTCATAAGGACAGTTTATGCTTTCAAAGATGCTGTTAGTAGAATCTTTAAGCCAAATTTCGGAGAATTGTCATGACGATTTCTAAAAATCAAATATCATATACGTATTTTTACAGTTCTTAGTTTCAAGGAACATATGGGTAATATCACGGCCACTTCTTGCTGGTGGGTCATTGCAAGGAGTTTAGCTTAAGCTTTGAGATTCTTTGTGATGGCTCAGTAGTGAGATTGCTATTCCATGGAGTTTCATGTTGATTTATCTATTCTTTTTACGACAGTCGTTTGTTTTTAGATTCGAGTTTGTTTAGAGATTTGTAAGTCTGTTATGATTTCCTATGAGGAATGGTGTTGCTATGTTGAGGAGAAAAAAATGAAGAGAAAGAGTTAGAGATTATTGAGACTGATTTGGTCTGAGGAAAATGTAGAATGGAAATGAACGGTGATGTTACAATATTATATGTTCTGGTTGTTGGAATAAAGATGAGATTGACATGTTTCAAATGGAATGGGTAATGACCTGAATTTGTGGAAGGTAATGAATGAAATAGAAAGATTAAAAAAAAAGAAGGAATTGCATGAATATCAAATGAAAAGGAAAAATATAACGAGCCGAAGGTATGTTTGTTTGTACAAGGAATATGAATGTATTTCCCTAGTGTGCATAACACGCACGACCCCAAAATAAAAACCCACCACTCTTATGAACAATTACAGTATCTTCTTGACGTAATGTGTTGGATAACATTTAAAAAAATATATAACTAAAACATTAACAATTTAGGTGTAAAAATAAAATATAAATATAGAAATAAAATTAATAAAAATAAAATTACAATAATAAAAGAAATATAAAAGTTATAATAATGAACATAACTATGAAAACATTATGAAAATATTTGTAAAATAAATTGGAAATTGGTTAATTAATTAACTAATTCAAGAGAAAAAAATATCAAAATTAAATCAATAAGAACATAAATTGGAAATTAAAAATAAACATATAGACCGACAGTAGTGGCTACGCTGGCTAAAGCGCAGTATTAGGTCCTGGGGCCAAGCTCTCTGCTGACTCGGTAGACGCGTGGGTTCGAGCCCCACCGTCGGCTGTCCTTGAAATGGTTTTCCGTGGTTTCCCATTTTCAACACCAGGCAAATGCTGGGACGGTACCTTCTGACAGGCCACGGCCGCTTCCTTCCACATCCTTGCTCAGTTTCATTCACCATCATTCATTTCATTTCTCATTAACTCCTCTCATGAGGTTGGTGTCAGGAAGGGCATCCGGCCGTAAAATCCATCGCCACGAAGACTTCCATCGCATCTCATCCCCGACCCCGTTGGAAAACGGGAAAAATAAGGGGTAGACATACACATACAAAAATAAACATATAAACAATAAAATGCAAGAACACATGAAAATAAAAAATAGTTTTGCCCTGTAAAGGGTTGCCTTGGGGAATTATGGACGTCAGCCCCGTGATGACTGTGGTATTGTTTCTTGCTGTATTAGAGCCAGCTATGGGGTAGGTGCCCCAGTACTTTAAATAAGGCACTAACCCGGCATTTGGTATTAAGACTAATAGGCCTATGAACCACTGAGCTGAGCCACTAACGGACGGAGAAGGTATTTCAATAGAATATACGTATTGACTTAAATCACCCAATATAATTGGGCTCCCATACACGTGTTGATTGACTGAAGAACAATTTTGCATGAAGATATGTTTTGGTCAAAATTTTCTGTACAGACAGCTTTGGAGCCATTTTCATCAATGTTGCCATATTGACAATTGATATTGCAAGTTATCAGTCTGACAACACAACACAATACCATTCGCGACCGCACTGTGCCAACGTTATGATCGACTTTTTCAAAGAATTCAAGTGTAAAGTTTTGGACCATCTGCCGTTTAGTCCAAACCAGCACTGAATGATTTTCACCTTTTTAGAGAATTAAGGTATGGTTGGGCGGGAACGCCTCACCAAAAAGGGAACACTTCAGGAGACTGTCCAAACGTATCCACCTCAGTGGCGGCTGAATTCATTTCCGAGGGCATTGGAAAGCTGGTGTAACGATACGACAAATGTTTCAATCGTTTTGGCGATTATGTTGAGACATAAGAATAAAACAAGCAAACATTCAGTAGTAAGATAAGTTTGCTATGTCAATCTGTTATTTTTATACAGTCCATCGGAACTTGAAAATTAGTCAGGCTCGTATATCTTCTTCTTCTCCTTTCGAATAACCCATTTTGGAGGGTACGATGAATCAACGTTGGCTATTGTCCATTGTATTCAATTTCCTTTGTTTCCAAATTTCCTTCATCCTTCTCGAGTGTCGATCTTTCTCTCCATTCCATAAAGGTGCCCAAAAACTGTAATCTTCTCTATCTCATTACATCAGTTAATTTTTCATATTTCAAATACTGTATTATAATGTGTTGACTGACTGCAAAATTTATTAACATTTTCTGGGATTGGCAATTTAATTGAAATATAGTTTTCACCCCTTGCTTACGCATTTCTAAACACTAATCTAATATAATCTGAACGGTGACTAAGTCTGACATGTCATTAGTCTACTGCAGAAAACTCCACAATTGAAGCGACGAAACTCTCGTTCATATCCTGCTGGTTTCATTCCGTTTCCCTAAACGTAACGAGGGTGAAAGAGAAGCGGGATAATTGCTTGCGGTAAAAACAAGGAGTAGATTACAACACCTGACAAACAGAGGCACCACACCGTGAACATTCCCAGTATTGCCACGTACCCCACTCCGGCACAACGCCCTGCCGGAAATGACAGAGCTACCGGAACTAGGCGAGAGGACCTCCAAAGTCATTTCGAGAGATATATTCCACCCCGGCTTTGAAGCGGGAGAAAACGAGGAGCAGCGTAAAGAGGGTATGATTCAAATCAGTTCTTCCCCTTTATTCCCAACATTAAACAAACTTTTACGAAGGAAATATTGACTGCCAACAGGCTATATAATGTTTGAAGTTTTAGACAGTATTCATTCTCCTAACAGCATTATTTATTTTAAAAAAAATATTTTATAAACACCAAATTAAAGCCCACATTTGTTACAGATCTGCTTCTTAATTTTCCTAGAAAGCCCAAGTGAAATATTAACAACAAAGCTTCGCTCGTAAATACTTGAGTTTCTTTCTAACAACATCGTTGATGAAGGCCTTAATATGGCCGAAACTGGTACATTTTATTACATACTTTACATTAATGGAATTATTATTGGCTAAGGCAGGAGTTCTTGACCGGTGGGTCACGACCCCCTGGGGGGCAGCAGGATATGTCTTGGGGGGTCGCGAGATACGGAGAAAAAGTTAAAAAACAATAGTCTAGTTATTGCTGAAGTTTTTTATAAAAACAATAATATACTCACATTGTACTTAACTTTCACGTTCATTTTATTGTATTAATGAGAAATTTGAACTTGTTTGGAAGTAACCAATTTTTGAATGTCTGGAATGATTTTTGGAACATACAAAACAATATAGAATCAAAATGTTCTCGAAAGAAAACAAAATTAGTTTTGTCCGTTGAGCCATTATATTAACACAAAAATGTGAAAAATGTCAAGCATAATGGTTCAATGGACAATACTAATTTTGTTTTTCTTTCGAGAACATTTTGATTCTACTGTATATTCAATGCCAAGGCAAGGTTTATTGTTTCGGAGTGGCGTTTTGACTCCCGTGGTGCACTGGCTTGCTCGAGACGCAGTTACACATGTAGTGAAGCGTCTTGCATGGCCTTCTCAGTGTGTGCCAGCTACGCGTCTTGGTAGGTGTACCTTTATCAACTGAAGAGCCCAATTGGTACACTGGGGCGAAACGCTAGCAATGTGTTGAGTTATCACATTTTTGTGTTAACACATAACAATGTCATTTTCTAGCGACAAACGATTTCTTGATTTGGTTTTTAAATTCACAATATTATGGAGAATCCTTGTTCACAGTTGCAGGATGTAGCGCTGTTTTGGGCAGTTCTGGGTATTCCTTTTTGATACTTATCCAAAATTTGTCGCCACAAACATTGTTAAAGGTTAATTTCACTGACTGATCACTTGATATCTGTAGACTAACGTTAAAACTTGGGGGGGTCGGCAAAATACACAGCCGAAAAAGGGGGTTGCTGTGTATAAAAGGTTGGCTTAGTTTAGGGGCTGCGACACCGCGGTCATGTAGCCCCGTGTACTTTGGGTGTGTATAAAATCTGTCTGATAACCGGTGTTAATTGTGATGACTGTATTAGTGTGCGTTATCTGATTTTTCTAAATTCAAGTAAGGAGTGCAGACATTGAATTTCTCAAATAGTTCCTACTTTTGCCGCCAAACGCCACCGTTAATGACTACTAGTTAATAACTTAGCTACTAGACGCCACTGCAGTCGGCTCCTGGCAACGAACGTAGGAACCTAAGAGCGTTGTTTACATTCTTAACCTAATTTAGCTTCACACAGGTGTAATTAGTGGAAGGTTCTTTTTCATGCCATAAATCTATGACATGAGACCGCTGGCTTTGCTTCCCCTCCCAAGGAAGGCATAGCCTACTGAGGGATTTTTAACGCTCATAAAGAATCCGACGACTTCGGTCGGGTTTGAACCCGAGATCTTGTCCATAGCAGCTCAGCATGCTACCAACTACGCCACCGAAGCCGCTGTCTAAAAGGTTGAGAACACCCCGACTAAGGTGTAATAAATGTATTACAATTAAAAATGCCTTCAGTATGCTTTTGTTCGGAGGGGAACTAAAGCCGGTGGTGGCATGGAAAAGAACCTACCACTACAATTGGTAGTGTGTAGCTAAATTTGTAAGTTGTTAAGCTAGTAACGCTCTATCAAATTCCAACGTTCGCCGGTTCGCCGCTGGGTGTCAGTGACGTCTGGTAGTGAAATTTGGAACTATCTGAAATTGAACTTGCCCAGTTTCATTCATTTTCATTGATGTCATCTCATTCACACGCGACGGTACTTGTAGCTCACCCCAAGCAGCTACCAACATGTCCTCGGACACTCCCGGCGCTAAAAGTCATTCGCTAAATAAATAAATAAATAAATAAATAAATAAATAAATAAATACAAATAAATAAGTAATAAATAAATAAGTAAAAAAAATAATAATAATGTATTAAATAAAGTTGGTATTCATTTAGACCAGAGGTTCCCATTGGGTGGTCCGCGGACCCCTGAAAGGTGAGGTACGGATCTCTCTTCTTGGGGCGATACATGAGGATTTGCTAAATGACATTTCTTGGCTTTGCAGTACTGTTGGCTGACTTGTTTGATGACTTAAATGTTTTGAATTTGAGTTTGCAAGGTGACTACTTTGATGTCTTCAGAGTTGAAGACAAGATCTGTACTATTGTGAAAACCCGTAATATTTGGGCAGCAAGGGTCCAAAATGGCTCATATGCGAATTTCCCCACACTAGAAACGTTTCTGCAGTCATCTAACGAAGTTTTGCCTTGCGAGGTAAAGAAAATATAACCGAACATCCTCATAGTCTTGCAACTAATTTTCGGGAATATTTACCTGAGCCCGTTTACGATAACCCATTCAGCACCAATCTCAAACTTGAAAGCATTCAGCTACTATCAGAGGAGGAACAATACAAACTCGTTGAATTGATCTCAAGTGGTGAAATGAAGAAACATTTTTATGAAAGAGAGCTTGCAGGCTTCTGGGTGCCAGCTCGAAAGTACTACATGGGAATGAGCGATAAGGCAATAAAAATATTCTTCGGTTTGCAACAAAGCCTCCGTGGCTTAGGCGGCAGCACGCCGGCCTCTCACCGCTGGGTCCGTGGTTCAAATCCCGGTCACTCCATGTGAGATCTATGCTGGACAAAACGGAGGCAGACAGGTTTTTCTCCGGGTATTCCGGTTTTCCCTGTCAACATTTCATTCCAGTAACACTCTCCCCTATCATTTCATTTCATCTGTCATTCATTTAATCATTGCTCCAGAGGAGTACGTCAAGCTTCGGCAGCCGGCACAGTTCATATCCTCGCCACTAGATGGGGGCTTCATTCATTCCATTCCTGACCTGGTCGGAGACTGGAAGCAGGCTGTGGATTTTCATTTTTCTTCGGTTAGCAACAACTTACTTGTGCGAACAAGCTTTTCCCACAATGTGCGTAATAAAAAGCAACTATAGAAATAGACTGGATATGGGGCCTGATTTCAGGATGAATATTTTGAAATTGCAACCCGACCTCGAAGGATAATTGCGGGAAAGAATAGGTTACGTTCGTCTTATTGAACGTCGGCCCCTTTTACACATTAGTGCTCTTAAAAAAAGTTATAATAAATAGGACTTGTTCCTTCTCAAACGCTGGGTAGCTCAATGTTGGCGTACAACCTGCAGATGTCAACGACAGGAAGATGTAGTAGAGCAGCGGACCCCGTACAGGGATAAACGCTAGGAAAGAAGAAGAAGAAGAAGAAGAAGGAGAAGAACTACCTACCTTTACGACTTAAGAAAAATCTATGATGTAATAGGATTAAATAAATTAATATTAACATACAAATAATTGAGCATAGTACTCCAAGTCAGAAGTTCCCATTAGGAATTTAAATATTTTAAGTCTTGACTTAAAAGATTTTGGGGTCCGTGCTTACATATCGATCGCATTAGGGAGTCCGAGAACATTTCCTAATGGGAACCTCTGATTTAGACTATTGAAATTAATTAGCCGAAAACCAAAATAATACGATTTAATTTATGGGACATGCATTAACATGAACGTTATAATTCGAGGGTTTACTAAGGACCAGTGGAACACGGACACACTGTCTCGCTAATAAAGACACATTGTCCGCTCTCCTATCGCTCTTAGGGCCGCTTTTACCAACGTCAATTATCTCCCAATTCATCATTAAAGGTTGTTTAACTTTGCACGAGCATTTCAACAAACAGAAACGCTCGAGGACTGGTGCATGGGTATTTTTGACCCGATGATTGAATAATGCTCTATATTTTCGTTTTGGTCAGCCCTCATTTCCTGTCGCTTACTCTACCTTCCTTCCTAGCCTTGAACTTCACCCTGGAAAAGAAACACGTCCATTACCTTGTGAACACCCAAGGTATTTCTCTATTACCCATGGCACCAGTCCTCACATGACAATTTTCGGCTTTCGTTAGTCGGGACAATCTGTAAAAAATAAGGGAGAAAATCAACCTATTTTGGTGCAGCACAATCACATAGCTCACGTTCTTATTGGTCCATATTTAGGGTGTATGGACACCTTGGTCATCAGCTCCTTTGTTCAAAGAAATTGAGATGACTGCCTTACCACCACTGTCAAGGCCAATTATACTCTTACCAAAATTATTGTCATTTTCTGCTTGTTAAATTTGAAAAATATAACTCTCATTTTATATTGGGAATAGTTTATAGCAAGACACCAGGTGTGAAATTACTTTATTAAAATCCGTACGACTACGGCAAAAAGAGAGCGACATCTATGGGACAAAATGACTCGGCACCAGTCCTCGCCATTTCCCAAGGGTTAACTTACCACTAACAATCAATTACGATAAATGGTCAAATGTGACCACTCAAATCTCTAAGCATCGTTAAAGTGGAGGGAAACAGCTGATTTCTATCTCACGCATCTTGCAAAGCCGGAAGAATTGATTTGTTTCCAACTTTTACACAAACTTCCATCCATATCAATATAAAATATGTATATGAAAATGAAATTATAAAACATCATATACGTTACTAACCCCAAGAAAAACGAATACGGAAATTAAATAGTAGGCCACATTAAACAACGAGCCTACAATTACCATTATGTTCGACGATAAATATTATAACTATTTTATGTTCGAACATAAAAATTCATAAATATCTGTCGAGATTTCGCCAGTTTTATTTACTGAACAGAGCACATGGGACGCAGAGAATACCTTGTATTTGACCATGGCCTCCTCGAATACCCCACGATGATACTAGGCCTCGCAGTGAAATTTAAATTAGAAGGCCTTGGAACTCAGCGCAGGTACGATACTATCCTCACCTAATTGGTCAAACAAGTGTTTCTTGAGCTCTGATTAGTGGGAGAAACTGTTTCATAATGAAAAATAGTGTTATAATGACCCTCAATATGACCCAGTTTTCTGAGATATAATATTTACATTTCGACATTTTCGAACATAAATGAAATTATCAAACATCATACTCGTTACTAACACCAAGAAAGAAGAATACGGAAATGGTAAAAAATGTTAAAAAACCTATCTGAAGTGGGATTAAAACTCCCTCCATCTCTGCATAATGAACTGTGGTTATCCAACACAACCTGTTGCGCTAAGATGACAACAGGGGTCCATGCCCAATGTAGCTAAGTAAACAATGTACTAGTTGAAACCCGTCAAAACATGACGGTCAATAGAAAAATATTTACTGAAGAATTTTCTTATATAGGCCTACTGTACATTCTTTGTACGATTATTTTTTGACTCTATTGAAACTATGAGGGCGTCAAAAGATTGCACTCTCAACATTGCAAAATACTGCTGGCCATGACTGAAAAATTGTTGGGGCAAATTGAGGCCTATACGTTCCAGAGTTTCCCCTTGAGCTTTATTGATTGTGATAAAGTATGCCAAATGAATTGGAAAATATTGCCTCTTAAAAGAAAATGATAGTGTTTTATCGGATGGTGTTAAATCAAGTCGAAGGATTAGACATCTCTGCCTAATTTTAACTGCACCTATTATTTCCAAATCCAAGCAATATGGTTGCATTTAGGAGTCCTTGGGAAACGTTCAGATTTCTAAGCAGCATAACGGGCCAAGCGTTTGGAGTATGTGGCGGCCAGTCGTTTAGTTCCAAGGAATTCAAGAACTCTGATGAGTCTAATACAACTGGCCGCAAACCATCGCTTATATTTTTGGAATATAACGAAGAAATGCGATGATGTGCAATTCCATACATTTTAAAACAATGTGGACCGTGTGCGTGTGGCACAGTAACATTGGCACCAAATGAAACGAAGGAAGGAAGCTTGCAGTTTAACGTGACCGTTAATCTCGCGATCATAAGCCACGGGACCTCCGTTTAACGTGGAATCCGAACCATAGGACATGGCATTTCACATCAAAAATCTCACATGCATTGACCGGGAATCGAACCCGATCCGCCTTGGTGAGAGGCATACAGCTTGACCGCTGCGCCATGAAACGAAGGACATAGCATTGTACTGCCGATTAGTCCCTCTGAAATTCCTTGAGATATCATCTCCAGTGAAAAATAATTGTTAAAGCCTGTCAAATATTTTATATTTATTTAGATTAATTTTACCATTACAACAGCAAAGGTCAAAGTAACCAAGTGTAGATTTCTCGCAAGAGAAATACAGTGCAGAACAATGTTTACATTTGTTCGTCAAGGACCCTAAACTGTAACGGCATAGTATCTGGAATTGTTTCTGAAATGCCATATTTATATTGGATTTTAAAAGTGGCTTCGTATTTTTCTCCGATTTCCCACTTTTTTGCGGCTAATGTTCTATTTCGTCAAATGGGTTTATTTATAGCAGCATTTCTGCCCAAATTAACGTCATTTTATATAACACTATAGTGGCCTGCATCAACGTAGCCGCCAAATATTAAATGCCAAATAATAACTTACTTCCATTGCCAAAATCAACTGCGTGGTTAGACCCATTGTTATGCACTCTAAACAAATAATCAATAAACAATAATATTCACATATACAATGAATACTTCCATTCTCAAGTTGGTTGCTGATGAGAATGCGATGAGATTGATCGCCAATAATAAAATCCTTGCAATTTTTGCAATTTGCTTGCAAACGCAACTCAGGATGACGATCTTCATTTTGAAATAAACAGAATGAAATTGCTGTAAATAATGAATTTCCATCACCTGTTGAAGGTACAATACTTTGTATTTCCATGACAGTAAATTATGCAAGGGAGCATAGAATCACTTCGCCACTACTGGAATCAGCATAGACTCACTTCGCCAGCCACAGTAATGGAGGGAGTTTTAGAATTATATGTTCAGTGCTTGTCAAAGATCGTATTAACACAGGGAAGCCCATTCTTAAGGCTACATTCTGAGCTATTGCCCCGGATTCCTGGTTCGATCCCTGCTCTGCCAAGAAATTTAATTCTGGTCTGAGGACTGGAACGGGGCGCACTCGTGAGGCAAAACTAAGAAGAGCAAAGTTTGATTCCCATCTCAACAATCTTGGATTTGGTTTTCCGTGGTTTTCCACTTCCACTCCAGGCAAATACCGGGATAGTTCCTAACTTAAAGCCTCGGTCGTTAACTCCCCATTCCCCACATTAATTACAAATGCACACATCAACACAGCCATCACATTAACACAGGTTATCAGAGAAAAGTTTACACTCGCACACCAAAATAGACGGGGCTGAGTGACGACGATGTCTGAGTCCATCAAATGAATTATGTTCGCCAATATGTTAACGCTGATGTATGTGTTTGAACTACTGGATATAAGTTCAATGACTTTAAAATTAATATCATTGCATTGTTGCAGCTTGGCAAATATTTTATATTTCAGCAGATCAATTTTACCATCACAACAGTAAAGCCCAAAGTAACCGCGCGTAGATTTTACGCAAGAGAAATACAATGTAGAACAATGTTTACATTTGATCGTCAAAGACCTTACACTGTAATGCATAACATCTGGAATTGTTTCTGAAATGGCCTATTTATATTGGATTTTAAATGTGGCTTCGTATTATTCGATAACACTATAGTGACCTGCAATATCGGAGCCGCTAAATATTAAATGGCAAAAAATACTTCCATTGCCGAAATCAACTGCGTAGTTAGATTCAGTACTCTAAACAAATAATCATTAAACAACTGTCTTATACAATGAAGTTCAACATGACCGTCCAGAGACTCGCATACTCAAGTTGGTTGGTGAGGAGAATGCGATGAGACTGATCGCTTACAATAAATTCCTTATAATTGTTCCTGCCAGCGAAATGTTTGGCAATAGCTTGAAAACGCAGCGCAGAATGACGTTCTTCATTTTGATATAAATAGTACAAAACTGCTCTAAATAAACTATTTCCATCACGTGTTATAGTTTATGGCAGTACATTTTGCAGGGGAACATAGAATAACTTCGCCAACTACTGGAATGAGCATAGGCATATACTCAATACTCACTTCGGCAGTCACCCTAATGGAGGCTGTTTTAGAATTCTATGTCCCGTGCATGTCAAAAATCGTATTAACACATGGAAGCCCACCCATTCTTGGCTATCGCCTCGGAGACCCGGGTTACATTTCCTGCTCTGCCAAGAAATTTAATTCTGGTCTGAGGGCAAATACGGGGCACATTCAGTCTCTAGAGGTATAACTAAGAAGAGGAAGGTTTAATTCCCACCTCGACAATTTTAGATGTGGTTTTCCGTGGTTTCCCACTTCCACTCAAGGCAAATACCGGGATGGTTCCTAACTTAAGGCCTCGACCGTCACCTTGCCATTTCCCATCTTAATTACAAATACACAAAGTAATGCAGCTATCACAATAATACGGGTTATCAGAGAAAATTTTACACTTACACACCAAAGTACATGGGGCTGAGTGACAACGATGTCGGAGCCCTTCAAACGAATTATGTTTGCCAAGTGTCTCTCATGGCGAAAGCAATTGTGGACACGCGCCAGGGCCTGGAAAACTACCTTTTCACGAATAATTTAAGAGTATATCGACGATGCATAATTTATAACTTTTAGTCTAGGATGCTACCAACTTGACCACCAAAGCATTGGGAAGAAATCGCAATATTAAAGTACATAAACAACATAGCCTACACACTCAACTGTCAGTTAATGTTCTTCAACGTTTCCCTTCTTAAAAATTCCCCTCTATAACTCTCCATCACTTGAAAACGCGCCATGTTTTGTGTTTTAAATATATCGATGCAAAGGTGCTGCCATCTGTTGTTAGTTACTGAAACTATATGGGCGAGGTACTGCCATCTGTTGTCAGTTACTGCAATTGATGGCAGATATTAGCTCTTTTGACCACATGCTGTAATGCAATGGTAAAACGGAAATAAAACTTATTGAGAGGGAATGTAGGAATCTTTAACTGACATAAAACGTTACTAATAATCCTTGATAAAACAATATTTAACTATCACGTGAAAACTCGCCATCAAGGCCATGCCTTGTGTTTTAAATATATCGACGCAATCTGCTCTCAGTTACTGGAACTATATTGGCGAGGTACTGCCATCTGTTGTCAGTTACTGGAACTGATTGCAGATATTCAAACGACTTATTGAGGACATGCTGTAATGCAATGGTAAAACGGAAATAAAACGTGTTGAGAAAATGTGTAGAAATATGTATCTTTAACTGACATAAAACCTTACTAATACTCCTTGATAAAACAATATTTCAGTGGCAAAAAAAAATACTGGCGAGAGTTGGGATCGAACCTGCGATCCTTGGATCCACAGGCAATCGCCTTAACCAAATAGCTACTCGCGCACTCACATTAAGATGCAGACGCAACCATTCACTATCTTCAAAAGCCGCTATCTGAAGAAAATAATCCAATTCATTATCAATAAAATCAATATACATTCGTATATGTTCATACTGTTATTATATTGTATTGTCAGAACTTGGTTAATGTATGTTTTCAATTACATGGAAGCTTATTAAATAACTTACATTTTAATGGACTTCTCACCGCCATTTTGTCATGAGCCCAGGCGGATTGTGCGCATGCGCGAGGGGCGAGAATTCTGCTATTTTCTATATTTATTTAAAAATATACCGTAATATATTTGTTTATTTTAGAGACACTCTGCAAATCTACAGGCCAAGAGCTTTCGTTAGAGTGCTCTACGAAGTAAATCGGTTCTGTCGTTCTCTCTATCTCGTGATAACAAAAATCACCTTACTGTTTTAAATATATAGATACACACAACTGCTAGTTCTCTTAAATACTTAGTTCATATCATGTAAAGTTATTGCCATGAATAAGGTCTTCTGTATTTCCCTTCTTTTATAATTATGTTTGAGAAATAGCAAGAACGCATCACAAACAACGATCAGTACACGCTTCTTAATCTGTCCGCCATGTTTCTCCAGAGTGAAACCGAGTCTACGCATGCGCGAGGGCCTTAAAGTGCATTTGAGTAATTACGAATGGTCTCGTGAAATGCATCAACGATAATCACGCATTAACCCTCCTATTTAAGTTAAATAGAAAATAGAGGAAATAGGAATATGGCACTCTAATTAAAAAAAAGGAATTGACTAACTAATCGTTAATAATGAGTTGGTGAAAATGGCCATAATGTGATGAATTCCTCATTTTTCAAAGGTTCCCTTTTTCGTAGGAAGTATGCGCATCTCGGCAAATTATACGTATGGAACTGTGCAGTGACTTCTCCACAAATCCCGGTGGAAATAAAAAGAGAATTTTGCCCTTGTGACTCGCAGCGACTCGTTTCCTCAGCTTAGGGGCTGCTAAAACGCGATCATGTAGCCCCGTGTACTTTGTGGGTGTGTTGAATCTGTCTGATAACCGGTGTTAATTGTGATTGCTGTATTCAGGTAAGGACTGCAGACGATCAATGTCAAGTAGTTCCTACTTTTGCTACCAAATGGTACCGTCAACGACACCTAGCTGTGAACATGACTACTAGATGCCACCGAAACTGGCACCTGGCGACGAACTTTGGAACTTAATAGAGCTTCACACAGTTTAGTAGAAGGTTCGTTAACATGCCATAAATCTATGATATGGGCCCGCCGGCATTACTTCCACTCCGAAGGAAGGCATACTGAGGGATTGTTGACGCTCTTAAAAAATCCGATGACTTCGACCGGGTTTGAACCCGCCATCTTGGGCAGAACAGCTCAGCACGCTACCAACTTCGCCACCGAAGCCGCTTTCAAAAGTGAAAAGTAAATTATAGAGACAGACTATAAAACACTGGTATTTCCTGAACGTTGATAGAGGAAGGTTACATTTCTTTAGTGACAGCCTATTCCTTACCTGCCTTCACAGTGAGGAAGGCGGCAGGAGAGCACATCTCCTTTCAGCAGGAATGTGACGGTGATCCAAACAATGCCGACTGAAGGAATGGTGACAACTGTGCTGCTTCCCGCACCTGCTCACGGAATATTTTAGCAGCTGAGTTGAACGCTCAAGCATCGTCTACAGAGTGTTGCCAACAATTGAATTGTGCTGGCGAACAACAGGATAAGCACCAACTTGAATAAATCAAGGGATTTCCAGAGAAACATAGAGATGTATGCCTCGTCTATCGTGACTCAAGGGTTTGTTTCATTAAGTCCTTTATTTGCCTAAAATACATTCCACTTCCAGTGCTGAGTGGTTTACCAAGTAAATAATTTTGTAGGGATCGCTGTTACTTTGTAATGGTATTGGAGAAAACAAGGTAAAACTATCAATCTTATTATTTAATATACACACCTCATATACTGTATTTCGCGGGTGCAACTGTAAAAGATGTGAGTGAGGTCTCATCTACCCCTCTGAATACAGCGACTTGTTTGAAAGTTGGTAACCCTGATTGCAGCGCTCCAGAAAGGAGGCCTGCACGATGCCACCACGAGAAACATGATATATGAATCCCAAGGTGGCGCTCGTTACGGGGCGAAACTTCTGAAATGTGTGGTGCTAATTACAGTTTTGTACCTCAGCAGGAGAGTCGTTCATACTGCGCCAACTAATTCACTGCGAAACGTTCACACCAGTTTAAAAACAAGGACCAGCCGAGGTCTGCTACTCCTATTGGTGTAGAATACTGTATGATTAGCTCAAATAAACTATATTCCAATGCAGTCCGACAAAGATTAATTTGTACTTGATTGTTAAATATCAGTCGGTCAACATATTACTTAGGAAGCACAATAACCAGCGATAGACGAAGCAAAGAGGATATAAGAAGTAGATTGGCTCAGTCAAGGAAAGCATTTGTACAAAAAGTAATCTGTTGACATTGAGTATAGATTCAAGTGTTAGGAAATTATTTTTGAAAACCTTTGTTTGGAGCGTGGCACTCTATGCAGGCCAAACTTGATCTGTTGGAGCAGCAGAAAATAGGATAATGAAGCGTTTGAAGTGTGGCGTTACAGGAGAATGATGAAGATTAGATGGGTACATAGGGTTACAAATGGAGAGGTATTAAGACGAATTGGAGATATGTATCTGGCGACTGCTAATGAGGAGAAGAGATATGTTAGTAGGGCACATACTACGACACCCAAGAATAGCAAACTTAATTATGGAAGCCGTAAACATGGTTAGAATATGTAAAACAAATTGTCTCGGATATAAAACGATTAGCACAGGGCAGGGATCCATGAAGCACTGCATCCAACCAGTCAAAAGACTGAAGACTCAACCACACACAGCATGAATTTAAACCCAATAAATTATATGAGACGGGAAATAGGAGGTGATGATGACGACGATGATGTTGATGATGATAAAATAAGTTTTAAGGGGCCTCATGTGGAGGTTATCAGTTCCCAGTGGTTTGGGTGATCGTGCAAATGATGAAATGAATAACCACAACTAAATATAACTTTGTACTAGAAGAAATGAAGGACAGCAAATGAATAAGGGAAAGAAACGACAGGGAAATAAATGTCCACATTCCTCGAAGAATGAGAACTGGAGGACTTACAAAGAAATAGAGCCATGAAAGGCAGATAGGAGAAGAGGAGGGTCTGCTCCAAAGTCAATGGAAGAAGGGAAAAAGGACCCAGTTCAGGAATCCCACGGGGCCGCCAACTCCACCTTGAGGCTGTAGCACTATTCAGGGTGCACCTTAATTAGTGGGGTTACATACACCCCGACTCCTTTACGGCCTTGAGCAGAAGGCAGGAATCTCACGGGGCCGCCAACTCCACCTTGAGGATGTAGCACTATTCAGGGTGCAGCTTAATTAGTGGGGTTACATACACCCTGCCTCTTTTAGGGCCTTGAGCAGAAGGCAGGAAATACCGGACCTCTGTTTGCCATCTCTTGATGAATGCAGTACATTTGCATTTGTCTGTTGGCACAGGCTAGAGCAGGCTAGAGTCAGTGTCTGTGGATGCTGTGAAATATTCTACTAATAGGGTTAGTACTGCTGTTCTGACTCAGTGAGAAAAGCAATGACAAACTACCTCACTCCTCTTCTTGCATATTATGCCTCAATATAGCGCTGCCTTGGGTTTTTGTGGGTATCTACCCACATAACATAACGGAGGTACTTTTTGAGGATCCAACCAGCCTTCGGGCTGACTACCTAACAGACAAACAGACGAAGAATGAGGGTGCCAGTAGAGATGAGCTAAGGGCCAATTAACGAGGGAAAGTGAAAGACACCCTAGGCCTCGGATACACTAATCCCTTCGGGGATCGAAGAGAACAAGAGTTAACCAAGGAAGGTCAACAGTGAAGATGACAGAGGATCCCGGCACTAGTGAATGAGGTCACCGATAACACACGATAATGTTCAAATGTACGCATCCCTTCGCCCAAAGAACATTTAAACTCATCCAGACACTAATACTACCAATTCTTGATTACTGTGACATTGCCCTCGTTGACGCGACTCGTGGACAAACAATGAAACTTCAACAAGCATTGAACTCTCGTCTTCGGTTTGCTTGAAATCTAAGATACGATGCCCACATAACCCCAAGATACCGTGCTCTTTCTTGGCTTAAACCTGATGAACGTCGTAAACTTCACTTATTGACATATCTATTGATATTTCTGCATGAAAGCACCCCCACGTACAGTACATGTCATCAAAATGTAGTTACTTGTACTCATATCATAACCGGAACAGTCGATATGGCTCTTCCCTCGCCATCCCCATCAATCACTCATCTATGTTGAACCGTTATTTTGCTGTAGCTGGGTCTCGACTATGGAATTCAACTCCTGCCGATATCAGAAATTCTAAAATAATAAAGAATTTAAGGCCGCATGCCGAGATTACCTGTTGAATACGGCTGATTACCCCGTGTGAATCGTGGTTGATTGTAGGACGGATGACTGAGATAGGATTATATTTGGGATATTATAGAAAGGTTTGTAACATTGTGACTATTATTATTCATATGCTCATTTATTAATATAAGTGTTAACATAATGAATTTACTCATTATTGATCATCAAAATTAACGTGTAAGGTATTTATCTACAATCTATACAGAAACCAGGCAGCAGTCATTCGAGCTGATGGACATGAGAGAGAAGCTAGTATTCAGAAAGGTGTAAGGCAATATATCACCCATACTTTTCAATCTTTACATTGAACAAGCAATGAAGGAAATGGGAGAAAAAATTAGAGTGGGAGTGAAGATTCAAGGAGAAATCATTTCAACTCTGAGATTTGCCGATGACATGGTCATCTTGGTCGACACGCCTGAGGATTTGAATGAGTTTTTGAATGGTATGGACTCCGTCTTGAGGAAAGAATTCATGATGAAAATTAATAAATGTGAAACAAAAATATTGGAATGCAGCCGAAATAAATCAGAAATCTCTATGGACATCAAATTGGCAGGTGAAAACCTAAAGTAAGTAGGAGACTTCTGTTACTTAGGAAGCAAAATAACCAGTGATGGACGAACCAAAGAGGATATAAAAAGTAGGTTAGCTCTGGCAAGGAAAGCATTTCTACCGAAAAGGAATCTGTTGACATCGAATATAGATTTAGATATTAGGAAGTAATTTTTGAAGGCCTTTGTATGGAGCGTGGCGCTCTATGGAAGTGAAAATTGGACTATTGGTGCAGCAGAAAAGAGGATAATTGAAGCATTTGAAATGTGGTGTTGCAGGAGAACGATGAAGATCAGATGAGTAGATAGGGTTACAAACGAAGAGGTATTAAGGCTAGTGGGAGATGAGAGATGTTTCTGGCGACTGCTAATGAAGAGAAGAGATAGGTTGGTAGGACACATACTAAGACACTCAGGGATAGCAAGCTTAGTTATGGAAGGAAGGGACGAGGCCAAGATCTGTAGGGGTAGACCAAGGTTATAATATGTTAAACAGATTGCCTCGGATGTAAGGTGAGGTAGCTACACTATGTAGAGATGAAACGATTAGCTCTGGACAGGGAGGCATGGAGACTACATCAAACCAGTCAAAAGACTGTATACTCAAACAACAACAACAACAACAACTTCTTCCAACATGACGGAATAAGTCGTCATTAACCTCTACATAAAGCACTCCAGGACAAGAAAACCAAAACCTTTCATGTAGATCAAATTAATAACAGAACTAAAAGATGAGACGGGAAATAACAAGGCATTTGGAAAAACATGAGTGAACTCAATTATCTCGTAAATGACCTGTCCTACCTGGATAGTAATAGCCATTGATTACATGACATTTCTTGGAATAATAAGCGGATTAATGAGTCAATGTTATATACGAAGAAATACTTTTGTTTTTATAACGCATGCCAATCAATACATTGAGGCACTGCAGTGCTGTCCTTGTTTATCCCTATTGGTGTACTTCTGGCACAATGCTTATTATTATTGTTATATATTATATGAAATTTACATAAAAATACAAAACCATCACTGTCGGACTCCTTCGGGCTCTTCCTACGTTGGACCTACTGTCTGGTCCCGAAGGTAGTATGTTTTCTCCAAGGTATTTCTATTTTGATGTTGATTTTCCATGTACGGTACTGGGTCTTCTCGTAAGATATCTGAGGCCTGCCTTTTATACTATATAATAATAATAATAATAATTATTATTATTATTGAATCGGTCGGAGTTGAAAAGCATGAAGTCAAAATGGTCATTTTTTTAACAATTAGTATTCTGAAGTATTGACCCTAGGGCCTTAGAACGGCGTAGGAAAGAGTTAGGTCAGCCTTCTGTTTAAGCCAGGAACCACTGCTACATGCAGAGCGATCAGAGGCGAAATGCATTAAGTCAATGACTTGCTGCCATTCAGCGCCGTATTCCGTACTTATAGTAAAGCCATCATTACTTCCAACTTGACGTTTCAGTGTTACCCTGGAGTTATGTAGCGGTCAGAAGGAAAACACTTTAACTAGCCAATCACAGGCACTCATTCAAATCAATATATCACGACAAATCGAATTTCGTTCGCCATGTCGCGAAACTCTAGCCTGGTACTGAAACGTCAAGTCGGAAGTAATGATGGCTTTACTATGATGTTGGTCGCACCGCGAGATTCCCGCGTGATACAGTGCAATAATTGTAAGTTACATTTGTAAAGGGTTTCGGTGATTTTTATGTTACAAATCCATTTTTAAATAAAATATAATGTGAAATATTCATTCTGGATGGCTGTATACCACACTTAACTGATCACTGAGTCTAAAGGCATTAAGTCAAGTTTCCAAAATTGATTTGAAAAATGTGTGTATTAAACTAAAATTGATATTCCGCTAAAACAAATATAACCTGAATAGTTGTTTCACAACAAGGATGACTAATATAGTGTGTTTGTTAAGTTCTGTTCTATCAATGACGTTTTATCTGTCTCCGGAAAAGTAGTGAAAACTGACTTAATACTTTTCAGGTCTGGACGATTCAATTATTATTATTATTATTATTATTATTATTTTTTATTACATCACTTTTGGAGGACAAGGAAAATATATACAGGATTAACAAATTTACAGATACATTATTTACATAGTCAATCGCATTTGCTGTAGCATGCAAAAAGTCCCATCGGTTACCACAAAACAAGTTCTGAGGGCACTCTTCGACTATATGTCTGTCTGACGCGGGTATCCTCAGGAGCACTCAGGAGAGGCGATCTTTCCCCATTTGTGAAAAAGGTCACCACATCTCCCATGGTTGGTACGTATCCTATTCAGAGTACACCATGTGCTACGAGGCAAATAAAGTCCCCATGATTTGTTGTTGCTTTGGAGAAAACTATGTTGCTCTGGTGGAGTGTTATTATACCATTCTTGTTCCCAGGCTTCATGAAGATTGAAGTTATGGTTTGCCAGGTTGATTGCTGTTCTGATTGCAGGATGTCTGGAGCGGAGTCAGTTGATTTGGATGGCAGATATATCCTCATGGATTTGTAATTGTTGGTTGTTGCTGATTTTGTTATATTCTCTCCGGAGGATATCCTATCTTCTTGGCGTAGGAGGTGGAATACGGCTCAGGACAGGTAGCCAGAAAACAGGTGTGGACCTGATTGTACCAGTAATAGTCCGCATACTTTGGTTTAGCTGTACATCTACTAGCTTCGTGTGGCTTCTGTTTAACCAACAGGGCTGCAATATTCTTCTGCTGAGTATACAATACGTACGGCAGTTGAACGACGGGTTGAAGCAGTGGAACCCCATGTTGTACGACACAGATTTTGTAGGATGTTATTTCTTGATCTCAGTTTGGCTGAAGTCTTTGTTCGATGCTGGTTAAATGACAGCGTTCTGTCAGGTGTAACTCCAAGATACTTTGGGTATTTGTTATGGAACAGACTTTTACCTTAATATATGTTTAGTTCATGGATGGCTAGGATGTTGCTCAGATGAAAGCATGTGGATTCACAGGAAATACTTTGACTTCTCATCAAGAAGAATGCGTAACCTGAGACAAGCATTTCGAAGAAAGCGACAACACTTCATGGAGAACCCTCGTACTACCACACAACGTGGTAATCTCTGAAATAAGTGAAAGCCATTCCGAATTCGGCTAAAGGCCCGCTCTCGTCAACCACTCCGCACACATTGTGAGTCCATGGGACAAAGAGAAGTGACGCATACAAACATGAGTTCGTGGCTAACATTTATTTTTACATTCTTGTGCATTTGCTGTCCGTGAACACTGATAACTACCAACTATGAAGGTAAAATAAAAATGACAGTATATAATTTTCCGTAAGACGAGAATATCAAACAGGCTACTATTTCGAGAGAGGATCAATACTACCCCAAACCTGTCGCGAATGACATGTTGTTTTAATAGGACATATACTGTTAGACAAAAGACGGGAATATTCATTCACTGTTAAGTGCAGGTGACCTACATGTTACGCTCCTCAAAGCCACAATCACCAACACCAACTTTCGTTAATAATGCAGTAATTTCCTTTAGTATTATTATAATAGGCTGTGTTGTCAAGTTGATTATCATAAAATGCTATTAAAATCCGTTCCATCATTTGGAACTCAGTAGATTCATGAGTTGTGCATCAATGCCTTAACTGCGACACCGCCTGCTATTCGCCGATGAAGTGGTGCAACTAAGTAATAATAATAATAATAATAATAATAATAATAATAATAATAATAATAATAATAATAATAATAAAGGAAGTAGGAGACATCTGTAACTTAGGAAACAAATTAACCAGTGATGGACGAAGCAAAGAGGATATTAAAAGTAGGTTGGCTCAGGCAAGGAAAGCATTTCTACAAATGAGCAATGTGTTGACATCGAATATAGATTTAGGTATTAGGAAGTAATTTGTGAAAGCCTTTGTCTGAAGCGTGGCACTCTATGGAATTGAAACTTGGGACAATTGATGCAGCAGAAAAGAGGAGAATTGAAGCGTTTGATATGTGGTCATTCATCATTTCCGTGTCCGGTCAACATTTCCAAAATACTGCAGCTGCGATGGCCTTGTCACGTCCTCTCAACATACCTTCTATTGTGCATGGGTTGTCCAGGAGGGGGCAGATAAGTACGTGGCTTGGGTCCTGTTCAGCTCCGAATTCACAAGAGGTGTCTGCGTCTGCTGGAAGGATCCCCCATTTTTTCAGGTTAGTCTTGCATCGAGGGACACCCACTCTTAAGCGGTTGAGGGACCTCCACACAGGATAAGGTAGAACGGCGGCAGGAGCCAGTTCTTCCTTTGGTGACATGTCTGTGGTCAGTGAGCTCCTCCATCTGTTGAGACGAGTTGTCTCTGGTGTTCTCTCCAGCGGCCGAGTCCTAGCACGGAAACTCTTGCGGGATCTGAGGCGAGACCTTGCTGCCTGGTGCCCATATAGTGGATGTCGATGGTCATTCTCCTGCTTTGTTCTCTCGGCGTCCGCAGCAGTGGCCCTCCGGATGTTGGGCGGGGCTATTCCAACAATAGGGTAGAGTTTGTGCACTGGTGTTGGTTTCAGGCATCCCGAGATTATCATTGCAGTGTCGTTGACGGCAGTATCAACCTGCTTAGTATGTGCTGAAGCGTTCCACACAGGAGTGGCATACTCAGCGGCTGACACACACAGTGCAAGTCCAGAAGTCCTCAGGATGTGCGGATTGGCTCCCCAGGTGCTGCCGATCAGTTTCTTGAGTATGCCATTGCGAGCACTGACCTTTTGTATCGTGTTCATAAATGGGGTGTTAGAGGAGAATGATGAAGATTAGATGGGTGGATAGGGTTACAAACGAAGAGGTACTAAGACGAGTGGGAGTGGAGAGATGTTTCTGGCGACTGCTAATGAAGAGAAGAGATAGGTTGGTAGGACACACACTAAGATGATCAGGAATAGCAAGCTTAGTTATGGAAGGAAGGGTCGAGGACAAGAACTATAGGGGTAGACCAAGGTTAGAATATGTTAAACAGATTTCCTCGGATGTAGAGTGTGGTAGCTATGTAGAGATGAAACGATTAGCTCAGGACAGGGAGGCATGGAGAGCTGTTAGGCGCTTTTCACACACCTTAACGATCTGAAGCACACTACAAACCGAAAAAAAGCAACTCACTTATCGGGTTCAAATCCGCGAATCACTAATTGTTCTAATTCTCGTACACGAGGTCTATTAACACGGGAAAGGTATACCACTCATCGTATTGCGGAACGTAGTTCTGTTTCTGAAAGTTACATTCCGCACCGAGTTCGTTCACCTTGTTAGTTTTAACAGTGGAGATAGGATTTTAGTAGCCGCATCTGGCTCAAGCGCCTGGGGTTGAATATCTCCGGTTTCAGTGCTACTGTACTCCCATGTTTTTATTGAAAACTAACTCAAATATGTCTTTGCCTACGACATGTTTACACACAAAATTGGGATGGGATCAGGTTCCCATTATAAAACATAAGATGTAGGCCCATTAACGATGGAACATAAGTACGCTAAAAGATTTCATTGAAAACCGAACAAAGACATGAAAGGAACTACATTTTCTATAGGCCTAAAAAGAGGAAAGCTTTCCGAGGTTTGCGTGGACATTATATAGAATTACACGAAACTTGCTTGTAACGAACCAAGTTCGTAAATAAAGAAGAAATACGTTAAAGAAGAACGTGTGTGCATTAAACTTGGGCCCAATCTGTCGAACTAGCATCACATCACAGAGCGACGCATCACGTTGTGCGGATGCTGCAATTGGAATCTTCAACCCCCCTCCAAGCTTAAAGGCGATAGTTCACTCGCACCGCAGCATGCACTCCAGTAGATTCCGGAGAACTTGAATAATCCCTTTGGGGAGGTCTAGGGTCCACTGACCGCACAAATATTAGGGCTGCACATATTCCATTAATTCGACCACTTTGAACATTTGACAACTTTACTGAAATTGGAACAAATTGTTCGAACTTTCCAAGTATTTGAATATTCAAATGTTAAAAGTATTCGAACAATGCGGATGTACGAATCATTCGAAGCACTCGAGGATTTCGAATATTAAATTATTAAAATAAATTCTTCTTCCCCGTGGCTCATGATTAACGGTCACGTAAAACTGAAAGCTTCCTTCCTTTCCATTTTAAATTCTTCTTCCCCGTGGCTCAAGATTAACCGTCACGTAAAACTGAAAGCTTCCTTCCTTTCCCTTTTAAATTCTTCTTCCCCGTGGCTCAAGATTAACGGTCACGTAAAACTGAAAGCTTCCTTCCTTTCCCTTTTAAATTCTTCTTACCCGTGGCTCAAGATTAACCGTTACGTAAAACTGAAACCTTCCTTCCTTTCCCTTTTAAATTCTTCTTCCCCGTGGCTCAAGATTAACCGTCACGTAAAACTGAAACCTTCCTTCCTTTCCCTTTTAAATTCTTCTTCCCCGTGGCTCAAGATTAACGGTCACGTAAAACTTAAAGCTTCCTTCCTTTCCCTTTTAAATTCTTCTTCTACATTAGGAATATTCTACAATACAGTAGTTTTCCTTCAACCCACAAGAATACTCTACTCCACCACAAATTTCGGTCTTCAGCATCTTCCTCAGTTAAGCCTCTGGTAGTCATGCTTCTCTTTACACCATCCATGCATTGTTCTCTTGGTTTACCCTGTTTCCGTTTGCCTTCAGCCAGGGGCGTATATAAGGGGGGGGGGTGCTGAGCCCCCCCCCCCCTTCCCCAAAAACGCCAATAAGAATTAAGAAAGTGTTGCTTTGGTAAGAGCATAAAATAATTGTAAATTTGGTTGTACCCTAATCTTAACTTATTGGCTAAGTTATAAGCAATATTAAGATTGAAATTAGACTAACTCATGGTGTAGTGGCTAGCATTCCAGGCTGCCGCTCCGGAGGTCCTAATTCGACTCCCGGCTCTGCCAACAGAAATTAATTCTAGTCTGAGGGCTGGAACGGGGTACACTCAGCCTTGTGAGGCAAAACTGTGAATTCCACGGTATGGTACTTTTGAGAATTAAATTATCAACTTGTAAGAACAAAATCACCTGTTTACCTTTCTTCTTAGTAAATTGACAAATATTAAGATATTTGCCATTCATCCTTCTTATAATTCATTAAGTATAACATTTTATTTGTGTGTTGTGTTGTATTTAAAACTTTTGTTTGTATTGCCAGTAATTGTAGGCTGTATAAACTTTCAATCTTATCTAGAATAATTACACAAAGTTATATGCTCTAAGATATTGGTTGATATTGCTGGGTATTTTGCGGTGACAATCCCCTGAAAATACTCACAATTTTCCAAGATAGCCACCCCCCACCCCCGAAAAAAAATTGTATACACGCGCCCGCCTTCTTCAGCTTGCCAATGTAAGATTAAATTTGGAATTCGACTATTCTGCATCCTTTTCACATATCCAAACCATTGTAATCTTCTTTCATCAAGCACTTCTAGTACGGTACATTTTATTTACCTGCATCATTTCTCTGATTTTCATATTTCTAATTTTATCCAATCTTGATTTCCTTGCCGCCCTCCTCCAATAATCCATATCTGTTACTAATAATTAGTTTTCTTGCTGTCTGTTTAACGCCCAACTTTCTGCTTCATTTAACAAAATACTTTGTACCAATGAACTGTAAATAAGTTTCTTAGTGTTGTTTAAAATATTTCTACTCCATAAAACGGAATTTAATGCTCCAATTCTTCTCCTAGCCTCACTTATTCTGTTCTCTATTTCAGTGTTCCCCCAGCTTCTATTTTTGAACCCAAATATTTAAATTTAGCGACTGTTTGAATTTCTGCATTTCCGATCTGTAGTTTCTCACCACCATTATTTTCTATTGTAAGGTATTCCGTTTTGTTGTAATTGAGATTTAGTCCACACATTTGATATTACTCAATTAGTTTCCTCATCATATAAGAGGCATCGTCTATACTTTGAGTCAATAACATAAATTCAACAGTTCAAATACAGGGCGCCAGGAAATGTTTTCCGCAGCAGCTACGTGCGTCACCAGTTTAGTTGGCAGCACGTTGTACTTGATAGGCTGAAGGCCACATGTGTGGGTTGTGTGCAGTCGAAATCGTCAGTGTGTATAGTTCGACTGTTGGAAGAGTGCAACAGTATAATATGAATGGATGTGGTGAGTATAAAGTTTACTGTCTGTTTGTTTTGATGCAAGCGACAGCCTTGCTGCCAACGTAACTGGTGACGCAATCTCTAGCAGCAGCATTTGAATTATTCCAAGATCATAAGTAGCCTACACGAATATTATAGTGTTGGAAACCATTTTCAGTGTTGCGTTACCAATCGAAATGTCATGTTGATCAGTCGGTAAACACGATTGTACCCAATTGGGATCAATTTGTGTAAAGAAATAAGTATCTATCTATCTATCGTATGGCTTTCAGTGCCGGGAGTGTCCGATGAAATGTTCGGCTCGCCTGAGTCTGTAGCTGCTTTCAGCGGACATCCTTATTAGGGTGAGCTACAAGTTCCGTTCAATTTCAAGTAGTTCCAACTTTCGCTACCAGATATCAATGATATCTAGTGGTGAACCTTGAAACTTAGATAGAGCGTTGGGACGAAATCTAACCTAACAATTTAGCTTTACACAAGTTTAATCTGTGGAAGGATCATTTACATGCCATAAATCTATGACATGGGACCGCCGGCTTCACTTCCCCTCCTAAGGAAGGCATACTGAAGGATTTTTAACGCTCTTAAAAAATCCGACGACTTCGGCCGGGTTTGAACCCGCTATCTTGGGCACAGCAGTTCAGCATGCTACCAACTCTGCCACCCAAGCCGCTAAGAAATAAGTAATAATAATAATATCGTATGGCCCCGGGTGCTGGGTGCAAGCTTTGTTTTTGACACCCAAAGGGTAGCTTGCATGTCGAATTTCGTGCTCCTTGAAGCACTATGAAAGTCAAGGAGGTTTGATATCTAAGCTCCTTGAACACTATAGCGCTTGCTAGTAGAGAAATGAGGAACTTTTCTTGGCGGAAACTCCCGAGATTAATTTTGCCATTATGAACATGACCTACTGAATTCAAATGGGTTCTTTGACATTCCAACATCATATGACATGGTGTCGTAATTTTTGCTGCCTTTCAAAAATCACATACCATGGCCAGGAGCGAACCTACAAGCTTGGGGTTAGTAGACTGACACGTGACCACTCACCCAACGTGGCAAGAAAAGAAAAAGAAATAAGTGGACAACTTGTTGGAAGCACGAGTGAATCCAATGGGTCGGATGAAGGTGAACTCCTTCCCGTGTACTTTGGGTGTGTTTAGAATCTGTCTGATAACCGGTGTTAATTGTGATGACTGTATTAGTGTGTGCTATCTGTTTTTAATTCAAGTAAGGACTGCAGACATTCGATTTTCAAGTAGTTTCAACTTTTCCTTCCAAACGCCACCGTCAACGACCAACTAGTTCTGAAATTTGTTACTAGATGACACCGCAGTCGGCTCCTGGCGACTAACGTTGGAACCTAAGAGAGTTAGTCAAATTTAACCTATAATTTAGCTTCACACAAGTGTAATTAGTGGAACGTTCTTTATTATGCCATAAATCTATGATATGGGACCACCGGCTTTACTTCCCCTTCGAAGGAAGGCAAACTGAGGGATTTTGAACGCTCTTAAAAAATCCGACGACTTCGGCCGGGTTTGAACCCGCGACCTTGGGCATAGAAAATCAAAAAAAGCTTCACTTGTTATCTCTTTCTGTCATTTCCGTTGCTGTTGTTGTTTGTTTGTTTTTTGTTTGTTTGTTTATTTGTTTGTTGATGTTGTTGTTGAATCTTCCTTATGGACTTAGAAACATTGCGGTCATATAGCCCCCCCCCCCCTGTAGGCTACTTGGGTGCGAGTAGAATTTGTCTGATAACTTGTGGCACTGCGATGTCTGTACTAGTGTGTGCATTTGTAATTGAGTTTGGATTTTGGTAGCAAGCGGCCATGGCTTTAAGTTAGGTACCATCCCGCCATTTGCCTGAAGTAGAAGTGAAAAAACACGGAAAGCCATTTCCAGGATGGTTGAGGTAGGAATCGAACCCATTTCTTCTCCGTTTGCCCAACGGACTGAGTGTACCCCGTAACTGTCCTCAGACAAGAATTAAATTTCTTGGCAGAACTCAGATCTCCGCGGTGAAGGCCAAGAGGAGGACAGACTCGTGGCATCTAAGGCAAGAAATTAGTCGTGAAAATTATTCTGTTATAACTTTCATTGTTATTGTAGTTGTCGTTGTAGTTGTTTCAAGTTTCAAGCTCAAAACGTCATTGTGCAGCTCAAAAACCTGATCTGCGCATCTCAAAAAGTCAATGCGCAGCTCAAAAACTAATCTGCGTAGCTCAAAAAGTCAATGCGCACTTGAAAAGTTTCATCTGCGCAGCTCAAAAAGTCAATAAATAGTCTTACGTGATCGTTAATCTCGCGATCATCAGCCACGGGGTCTCCATTCTAATGTGGAATCCGAACGACAGGTAGTGATATTTCACTTCAAAAATATCACATGCATTGACCGGGAAACGAATCCGCTCCACAGCTTGACCGCTGCACCATCTTGCCCCTGTGCTAAATATTATTGATGATTGTATTGTCATCATAAGAAACGTAAGGGCACTAAATACCTCACCGCTCCCATAAAGGAACAGCACACATCTCATCACTGACACGTGCAATGGAAGTTGAATGTAATGGCATTATAGTACATTATACAACGAGCCTATAATGGCTATAATTAAGACACGAGTATTATTATAAAACGAGCGTATGCGAGTTTTATAATTTCCATAGTGTCTTAATTACCATTATAGGCGAGTTGCATACGACTGTTTATGTTCGACGATAATTATAACTTTATTATATGTTTTAACATAAATATTCATAAATATCTGTTCAGTCACTACAGTAGAATGTTGTGATCGGGTGCTGCGGTGGGTAGTATATCTCTCTTGCCCAAGCTCTCTGGACAACCGACGCATGCGCTCTGTGTGCTTCAATACCATATGTTCAGATTGCGCACCAGAATTCAGTAAAACTGTCACTGATGTCGTGTCAAAACCACGCGCTGTGTAGAAATTGGTTTTGGGGATAATAAGGTATAGTGCTATTTCTTGTCTCATACTCGCCAGTTTATTTACGCGAACATATGGACGGTCCGTATTCCATGTCGGTAATTTATTATACTGTAGTTCGATGTTGTGTTTATGTCCGGCATGTTGGATTTTGAGTGCATGCGCGAAGGTATCGTTACCTAATTGGTCAATGAACGAGCTCTGATTGGCTGGAGAAACAGTATCATAATGAAAAACGGTGTTATAATGACCATCATTATGATACCGTTTTCTAACACATAATAGTGAGGGTCGAACATAAAAATTATAATTGAATCTAATGAAAAAATATAAAAAACAAGATGTTCAGTAAAAAACATATAGCCTACTCTCTCCTAAATGCATGGGTATTGTTATAACACTTTGTCCTTTTCAAGGAGTATGATTGAATGTTGGTTGTAGTAGCTTGTTGAAATACAACGTGCTATAGGGATATTAAACATGAATATGAGGTGCCCTTTGCTAGTGCTACCTCTGTACCAAATTTCGTTCAATTCGGTTTCACCGTGTTTGAATTGATAGGGGGAATCGATTTGCACACAAACTTGGCCACCATCTGCAAACTATTGGGCTGCTGTTCTTGCAGTTTGGTCAGAATATGTTTCCCACATAAAGATATGGTGTTGCAAAATTTAGTAGAGACTAGATTATTAGGTTGGTCGTAATTACATTTTAGCTTTTAACATTTGGCAGGCCGCGATTACGTTTCCGTCAAGATAGCGGTGATATAAAACATGACACTGAGGTGCCCTTTGCTAGTGCTACCTCTGTACTAAATTTCGTTCATTCGGTTCCACCGTGTTCGAATTAATAGGGGGAATCAATTTTGACATAAAGATGGCCGCCATCCGCAAACTATTAGGCTAATGACCTATTAGATTGGTCAAAGGATGCTCCCTCCATAAAGGTATGTTGTTGCAAAGTATGGTAGAGATCGGATGGTTATGTTAGTCGTAATTTGATTTAAGCTTTAAACATTTGTGTGGCCGCCATTACGTTTCTGTCAATATGGCGGCGATATTAATCATGACACTGAGATGCCCTTTGCTAGTGCTATGTCTGTACCAAATTTCGTTCCATTCGGTTTCACCGTGTTTGAATTATTAGGGGGAATCGATTCTGACACAAAGATAGCCGCCATCCGCAAACTATTAGGCGAATGACCTATTAGATTGGTCAAAGGATACTCCCTCCATAAAGGTATGTAGTTGCAAAATTTGGTAGAGATCGGATGGTTAGGTTAATCGTAATTTGATTTAAGCTTTGAACATTCGTAAGGCCGCCATTACGTTTCAGTCAAGATGGCGGCGATATAAAACATGACTCTGAGGTGCCCTTTGCTAGTGCTACCTCTGTACCAAATTTCGTTCCATTGGGTTCCACCGTGTTCGAATTAATAGGGGGAATCAATTTTGACATAAAGATGGCCGCCATCCGCAAACTATTAGGCTAATAAGCTAGCAGATTGGTCAAAGGATGCTCCCTCCATAAAGGTATGTTGTTGCAAAGTTTGGTAGAGATTGGATGGTTATGTTAGTCGTAATTTACTTTAAGCTTTGAACATTTGTGTGGCCGCCATTACGTTTCTGTCAATATGGCGGTGATATAAAACATGACACTGAGATGCCCTTTGCTAGTGCTACCTCTGTACCAAATTTCGTTCCATTCGGTTTCACCGTGTTTGAATTAATAGGGGGAATTGATTTTCACATAAAGATGGCCGCCATCCGCAAACTGTTAGGTTAATGACCTATTCATTTGGTCAAAGGATGCTTCCTCTATAAGGGTATGTTGTTGCAAAATTTGGTAGAGATCGGATGATTAGGTTAATCGTAATTTGATTTAAGTTTTGAACATTTGTGTGGCCGCCATTACGTTTCCGTCAAGATGGCGGCGATATAAAACATGACACTGAGGTGTCTTTTGTTAGTACTACCTCTGCACCAAATTTCGTTCCATTCGGTTGCACCGTGTTCGAATTAATAGGGGGAATCGATTTTCACACAAAGATGGCTGCCATCCGCTAACTATTACGCTGATGGTCTATTAGATTGGTCAAAGGATGCTCCCTCCATAAAAGTATGTAGCTGCAAAATTTGGTAGAGATCGGATGATTAGGTTAATCGTAATTTGATTTAAGCTTTGAACATTCGTGTGGCCGCCATTACGTTTCAGTCAAGATGGCGGCGATATAAAACATGACACTGAGGTGCCCTTTGCTAGTGCTACCTCTGTACCAAATTTCGTTCCATTCGGTTCCACCGTGTTCGAATTAATAGGGGGAATCAATTTTGACATAAAGATGGCCGCCATCCGCAAACTATTAGGCTAATGACCTATTAGATTGGTCAAAGGATGCTCCCTCCATAAAGGTATGTTGTTGCAAAGTATGGTAGAGATCGGATGGTTATGTTAGTCGTAATTTGATTTAAGCTTTAAACATTTGTGTGGCCGCCATTACGTTTCCGTCAATATGGCGGCGATATTAATCATGACACTGAGATGCCCTTTGCTAGTGCTATGTCTGTTCCAAATTTCGTTCCATTCGGTTTCACCGTGTTTGAATTATTAGGGGGAATCGATTCTGACACAAAGATAGCCGCCATCCGCAAACTATTAGGCGAATGACCTATTAGATTGGTCAAAGGATACTCCCTCCATAAAAGTATGTAGCTGCAAAATTTGGTAGAGATCTGATGATTAGGTTAATCGTAATTTGATTTAAGCTTTGAACATTCATGTGGCCGCCATTACGTTTCAGTCAAGATGGCGGCGATATAAAACATAACACTGAGGTGCCCTTTGCTAGTGCTACCTCTGTACCAAATTTCGTTCCATTCGGTTCCACCGTGTTCGAATTAATAGGGGGAATCAATTTTGACATAAAGATGGCCGCCATTCGCAAACTATTAGGCTAATAACCTATTAGATTGGTCAAAGGATGCTCCCTCCATAAAGGTATGTTGTTGCAATGTTAGGTAGATATCGGATGGTTATGTTAGTCGTAATTTAACTTACGCTTTGAACATTTGTGTGGCCGCCATTACGTTTCTTTCAATATGGCGGCGATATAAAACATGACACTGAGGTGTCCTTTACTAGTGCTACCTTTGTACCAAATTTCGTTCAATTCGCATTCACCGTGTTCGAATTGATAGGGGGGGGGGGGCAGACATTCAGAGTACACACACTCACACACACACAGACACACACACACACACAGACTCACACACACATACACACACACACAGACTCACACACACACATACACACACACAGACAGACACACTTTTTTCGCCCTGTGTTGATCTCATAAGTCTACTTTCATTTTTTGCAAAAATCGAAAGTAGGCTAAAAACGCGAGTTATTTTTTCATTACGATTCCCGTAACAACACATGTCGTATCATAATATCCAAGAGAGATTCTCCACTGATTACTCCAAATGGCATTATTTATAGCTTATATTATCACGTTTTAAAGTTGGTTGTTAATTTTCAACAAATTCCATAACGTTCATTAAATACAGGATGTTATTAAATTTTGATTCCATATGGCCCATTCCTGATAATTATTAGCCTACTTTCGATTTTTGCAAAAAATGAAAGTAGACTTATGAGATCAACACAGGGCGAAAAAAGTGTGTCTGTCTGTGTGTGTGTATGTGTGTGTGTGTGAGTCTGTGTATGTGTCTGTGTGTGTGTGTGCGTGTGAGTGTGTGTACTCTGAATGTCTGTCCCCCCCCCCCTATCAATTCGAACACGGTGAATGCGAATTGAACGAAATTTGGTACAAAGGTAGCACTAGCAAAGGACACCTCAGTGTCATGTTTTATATCGCCGCCATCTTGACGGAAACGTAATGGCGGCCACACAAATGTTCAAAGCTTAAATCAAATTACGACTAACCTAATCAACCGATCTCTACCAAATTTTGCAACAACATACCTTTATGGGGGGAGCATCCTTTGACCAAACTAATAAGTCATCAGCGTAATAGTTTGCGGATGGCGGCCATCTTTGTGTGAAAATCGATTCCCCCTATTAATTCGAACACGGTGCAACCGAATGGAACGACATTTGGTACAGAGGTAGTACTAACAAAAGGCACCTTAGTGTCATGTTTTATATCGCCGCAATCTTGACGGAAACGTAATGGCGGCCACACAAATGTTCAAAGCTTAAATCAAATTACGATTAACCTAATCATCCGATCTCTACCAAATTTTGCAACAACATACCTTTATAGAGGAAGCATCCTTTGACCAAATAACTAGGTCATTAGCCTAATAGTTTGTGGATGGCGGCCATCTTTGTGTGAAAATCAATTCCCCCTATTAATTCAAACACGGTGAAACCAAATGGAACGAAATTTGGTACAGAGGTAGCACTAGCAAAGGGCACCTCAGTGTCATGTTTTATATCGCCGCCATCTTGACAGAAACGTAATGGCGGCTACACGAATGTTCAAAGCTTAAATCAAATTACGATTAACCTAATCATCCGATCTCTACCAAATTTTGCAACTACAAACCTTTTTGGAGGGAGCATCCTTTGACCAATCTAATAGGTTATTAGCCTAATAGTTTGCGGGTGGCGGCCATCTTTATGTCAAAATTGATTCCCCCTATTAATTCGAACACGGTGAAACCGAATGGAACGAAATTTGGTACAGAGGTAGCACTAGCAAAGGGCACCTCAGTGTCATGTTTTATATCGCCACCATCTTGACTGAAACGTAATGGCGGCCACATGAATGTTCAAAGCTTAAATCAAATTACGATTAACCTAATCATCCGATCTCTACCACATTTTGCAACTACATACCTTTATGGAGGGAGCATCCTTTGACCAATCTAATAGATCATTCGCCTAATAGTTTGCGGATGGCAGCCATCTTTGTGTCAAAATCGATTCTCCCTATTAATTCAAACACAGTGAAACCGAATGGAACGAAATTTGGTACAGAGATAACACTAGCAAAGGGCATCTCAGTGTCATGATTTATATCGCCGCCATATTAACAGAAACGTAATGGCGGCCACACAAATGTTCAAAGCTTAAATCAAATTACGATTAACCTAATCATCCGATCTCTACCAAATTTTGCAACAACATACCTTTATAGAGGAAGCATCCTTTGACCAAATAACTAGGTCATTAGCCTAATATTTTGCGGATGGCGGCCATCTTTGTGTGAAAATCGATTCCCCTTATCAATTCGAACTCGGTGAAACCGAATGGAACGAAATTTGGTACAGAGGTAGCACTAGCAAAGGGCACCTCAGTGTCATGTTTTATATCACCGCTATCTTGACGGAAACGTAATCACGGCCACCCAAATGTTAAAAGCTAAAATGTAATTACGACCAACCTAATAATCTAGTCTCTACCAAATTTTGCAACACCATATCTTTATGTGGGAAACATATTCAGACCAAACTGCAAGAACATCAGCCCAATAGTTTGCAGATGGTGGCCAAGTATGTGTGCAAATCGATTCCCCCTATCAATTCAAACACGGTGAAACCGAATTGAACGAAATTTGGTACAGAGGTAGCACTAGCAAAGGGCACCTCATATTCATGTTTAATATCCCTATAGCACGTTGTATTTCAACAAGCTACTACAACCAACATTCAATCATACTCCTTGAAAAGGAGAAAGAGTTGTAACAATACCCATGCATTTAGGAGAAAGTAGGCTATATGTTCTTTACTGAACATCTTGTTTATCTACAGTATCGTAACATCTGACAGACAACGTTGTATGCGTGAAGCTCCCGAGAGCTGCGTGTCCGTTCGAAACCGAAACAGGGGAAATGAGTAGACTAAAGCCTCTGTCCCATCTCCATCACAGCATGGATGGGATTGGTTTTAATTCGATTGGTCTGGAGTGGACTGGGACTGGACTGGACTGGACTGGGCTGTATAGTATTGTATTGTATTGTATTGTATTTATTGTATTGTATTGTATTGTATTGTATTGTATTGTATTGTACTGTATTGGATTGGATTGGATTGGATTGGATTGGATTGGATTGGATTGGATGGATGGATGGATGGATGGATGGATATAATTCAAGATAAGTGACGAAGAACGTTTAAGCCCATTCGTATCCCGGGTCCGAATGTAACCTATCCATAAGGCCTGGTACGTTAATAAGCTGAGTTACATTCTTTATATCATCTGAAATAGACAACAAGACTATTTTGCCAAGATAATCAATTTTAGAGATTTTATTGATGGTCTATGGCTATATTTCAGCTGGTTTGTCGGTCGCGTACTGGATTAGGATTTATTGAAGCTACTGTATATGATTGAATCCAATAACAGGTAGCTTCAAAGACATCCCCCAGCTTGGCATCTGCCTGTCATAAAGCCATCAAGGGACCACACTGGGTGGTCTATAGACCCCTAGAGAGTTGAACTCTTCAACCTTCTCTTTGGCTACGTGTTCGGGATTTTGAAATGTTCGCAATAACACCTTTACACTCATCTCTCTCACGACCAACTCGACTACCCACACTCTGACCAGTAAAACTCTGCAGCCCTGTCGTTTAACCATGCACAGTGCTATTTCCCACGTTCAGAACGGACCCACTCTCTCTTTTATTCACAAAAAATGATGAAATAAAAGCTGAAAATACAAATGTGATGTCATCTCTCTTTTTCTCTGTCCCTCCTTCACTCTTCCGGTGAATCTTTCCCTATTGTAAAACATCGTGCTAGTTAAAGTAGCTGATATCAAAGCGGACAACCTCTGAAAGTTCACATATTTTCCCGTTGTGTTCCTCGCCCACTGCTCCGTAATGATACAGTAGCTTCACCGGTCGCAAGTTTGCGGGTTCGATTCATGACGCAGAAAGTGAGATTATTGAAGTGCACGGAACTGAAGTCGTACAATGCCAGTTCGTAAAACATGTCACGTATCACAGTATATGTTTTGAAGGATGTATATCAACCCCTTATTATTCCTTTTTCCATCGGGGCCGGAGATGAGATGCGATGAAATTCTCTGCGGCGGATATCTATTGCGGCCGGATGCCCTTCCTGACGCCAATCTCATGAGAGGAGTTAATGGGAGATGAAATGAATCAAGATGAATTAAACTGGGCAAGAAAGAGGAAGGAAGGGGCCGTGGCCTGTGAGAACTGTCGGTATATCACAGTTTATATTGAAAATCCACAGCTTGCTTCCAGTCTCCGACCGGGTCAGGAATGGAATGAATGAAACCCCCACCTAGCGGCGAGGATATGAACTGTGCCGGCTGCCGAAGCCTGTCGCAGTCCTCTGGGGCAATGATTAAATGAATGACACATGAAATGAAATGATAGTGGAGAGTGTTGCTGGAATGAAATGTTGACAGGGAAAACCAGAGTACCCCGAGAAAAACCTGTCTGCCTCCGTTTTGTCCAGCACAGATCTCACATGGAGTGACCGGGATTTGAATCACGGACCCAGCGGTAAGAGGCCGGCGTGCTGCCGTATAAGCCACCGAGGCTGCCGCAGTTTATGTTAACAGGACAAAATCAATAAAATCTCTGCCTTAGATCGTCCAATAGAATTGTGGTTTCTCCATTAGATGGCAGAGCAAATCAGGAAGAGATCTCCTAAGTGAGCCCAAACCAAAAGTTCCACACCGGGTAGCTGAAGTCATATGGGTGTTGGGCTATTATTTTATTGCTTTTAGCCTATTTTCGATTTTTGCAAAAAATGAAAGTAGACTTATGAGATCACTACAGGGCGAAAAAAAAAGTGTGTCTGTCTGTGTGTGTGAATGTGTGTGAGTCTGTGTGTGTGTGTGTGTGTGTGAGTGTGTGTACTCTGAATGTCGGTCCCCCCCTATCAATTCGAACACGGTGAGCGCAAATTGAACGAAATTTGGTAAAAAGGTAGCACTAGCATAGGACACCCCAGTGTCATGTTTTATATCGCCGCCATCTTGACGGAAACATAATGGCGGCAACACAAATGTTCAAAGCTTAAATCAAATTACGACTAACCTAATCATCCGATCTCTTCCAAATTTTGCAACAACGTACCTTTATGGAGGGAGCATCCTTTGACATATCTAATAGGTCATTAGCCTAATAGTTTGCGGATGGCGGCCATCTTTGTGTCAAAATCGATTACCCCTATTAATTCGAACACGGTGAAACCGAATGGAATGAAATTTGGTACAGAGGTAGCACTAGCAAAGGGCTATTATGTGTCATGTTTTATATCGCCGCCATCTTGACGGAAACGTAATGGCGGCCACCCAAATGTTCAAAGCTTAAATCAAATTACGACTAACCTAATCATCCGATCTCTACCAAATTTTGCATCAACATACCATTATACAGGGAGCATCCTTTGACCAATCTAATAGACCATTAGCGTAATAGTTAGCGGATGGCGGCCATCTTTGTGTGAAAATCGATTCCCCTTATTAATTCGAACACGGTGAAACCGAATGGAACGATATTTGGTACAGAGGTAGCACTAGAAAAGGCCACCTCAGTGTCATGTTTTATATCACCGCCATCTTGACGGAAACGTAATCGCGGCCACCCAAATGTTAAAGGCTAAAATGTAATTACGACCAACCTAATAATCTAGTCTCTACCAAATTTTGCAACAACAAATCTTCATGTGGGAAGCATATTCTGACCAAACTGCTATATCATCAGCCCAATAGTTTGCAGATGGTGGCCAAGAATGTGTGCAAATCGATTCCCCCTATCAATTCAAACACGGTGAAACCGAATTGAACGAAATTTGGTACAGAGATAGCACCTCAGTGTCATGTTTTATATCGCCGCCATCTTGACGGAAACGGAATGACGGCCACCCAAAGGTTAAAAGCTTAAATCAAATTTCGACCATCCTAATAATTTGATCTCTACCGGATTTTGCAACAACATGCCTTTTTGAGGAAAGCATCTTATGACTGACTACAAGGTCATCAGCCCAATAGTTTGCAAATAGCGGCCATGTATGTGTGCAAATCCATTCCCCAGATCAATTCATACACGGTGAAACCTAATTGAATGAATTTTTTTACAGAGGTAGCACTAGCAAATGGCACCTCATATTCATGTTTAATATCCCTATAGCACGTTGTATTTCAACAAGCTACTACAACCAACATTCAATTATACTCCTTGAAAAGGACAAAGAGTTATAACAAAACCCATGCATTTAGGAGAAGGTAGGCTATATGTTCTTTACTGAACATCTTGTTTTTTTATTTGTTGAAAACAGGCTTGGACATCGTGGTGATTTAACTCCGTGAATTTGGGTGTGTGCATAATTAATCCATGCTATTTTTTCAGGTATAATAATAATAATAATAATATCGTAAGGCCTCGGGTGCCGGGTGCAAGCTTTGTTATTTGCTGCCCAGAGGGCAGCTTGCATGTCGAATTTTGTTGCTCCCAGGAATTACTATGAAAGTCAAGGAGGTTAGATGTCTAAGCTCCTCGACACTACAGTATAGCGCTTTCTAGTAGGGAAAATAGGAACTCTTTTGCCTTGGCGGAAAATCCCGAGATAAAATTTGCCTTTCCTTTTAGGTAAATAAGTGTAATAAATAATTGTTATTCCCTGCCAAATCTACTTGAACACACTTGTGTTGACCGATTGAAAAACAATTATGTTGATTGAGTATTTTCCTCCCATTGCTCCCATCTATTTGTCCCAGCAATCATTCACGATATCCTCATAGCAGTTACCTCCAGTTTTTGTATGAGATATCCTGAGCTGTCACTTCCATACTGTTACGGCTGTGAGTATGTGTCATCGCTCGCCGCTTGAGTCACAACTGCCCCAGGGGCTGGGCTGTGGCTTGCCTCCTGTATTGCGCGCACCTTATGCAACAGGGCTACTACAGACAAAGGGATAGTCCAGAAGATTCGTGACTGGACCAGCGGTGGAAACCTCGAGAAGCCGTGGACTCTGGATGGATCTAGAACCATTTATTGAGTCACCGGCCTGCTATATAAGAGTGACCCGTGAAGCAGTTGTGGTTGTGTTTTACGAGCTAGTGTGAGCGTTTATTCTGAGCGACAGAAGTGTGGTGACTTGCGAAACCCCTAGTGTAGCGGCGAAGTGAGGAACATACAGGGGACTGCCGAGTTCTGAGTAAGTGTGCTTTCACTGAGTGTCAGATATTGTGGTGTCGAAATTAAGTGACATTGTTTCTCCCAGCTGGTGGACAGCGCGCAGCAAGTGCTCGTAAGTACTGTAGTAGGCGCACATTAGAAAGAAGTTGCATGTAGTTCTGTCAAGGCCACTAGGCTCATTAGCGGCAGGATTAACTTCTGTGGTATGTTGACAAGTAGAAGGGCCAAGAGCGCTCAAGGAAGAGACTTGACGAAACTGGAGTGAGGCTCCTAGTTGATTGTATTTGCTGATTCGTGTAATTTTCTGGCCACAATAAAGTTAATTATTTCTTTAAGCAGTAATTGGTGTTGTGCTTTGTACCCCACCGTAATCCAGTTAACAAAAGTGCCACTAGGGGGGTGGCACGTAACAACTGGTGTCAGAAGCGGGATTACGAACTCAAGCACAACACCTGACGGTCCTGGTTTCAAAACCCGAGCAGGTCAATTTTTTTTAAAATTTTCCTGTGAGTGCATGCCCTTTACAAGGCAAACAACTAAAATGGAGGCGCAATTGGCAGCATTGCTAGAAAAGTTAAATGGCATAGAAGACGGCCAGAAGAATTTAACCAAGGACCTAACTGCCAAAATGGAAGACGGCCAGAAGAAGTTAGCAGAGGACCTGAAGGACAGCCAAAATAAGTTAGCAGAGGACCTAACTTCCAAATTAGAAGAAGGCCAAAATAAGTTAGCGGAGGACCTGAAGCAGATGGAAGACAGCCAGAATAAGTTAGCAGAGGACCTAACCGCCAAATTTCTGGATGGCCAGAAAAATCTGGAAGAGTGTCTGCTGACGAAATTAGAGGAGAGCCAAAGGAAATTAGAACAGGGCCTACGTGAGGAAGTCGCGGCAGTAGAGGAGAAGTTCAACACCTTGCAAGTGGAAGTTGCCGAGCTGCGCCAACGCCCGCTGATGGGGGTGGAGGAGAAATTCAACGCCTTGCAAGTGGAAGTTGCCGAGCTGTGCCAACGACCGCTGATGGGGGTGGAAGAGAGATTCAACGCTCTACAAAAGGAATTTGCTGAGCTGCGCCGACACCCGCCGACAGGGATGGAAGATAGATTCAAAGCCCTACAAGAGGAAGTCGCCGAGCTGCGCCGACGCCCGCCGACCGGGGTGGATGAGAGAGTCAAAGCCCTACAAGAGGAAGTAGCCGAACTGCGCCAACGCCCACTCACGGGGGTGGAAGAGAAAGTCAACGCTCTTCAAGAGGAAGTTGCCGAGCTGCGCCGACGCCCACCCACCGTTACACCGGGAATATCAGGAACGGGACATAGCAGAGTGACGCCCCCAACCTTCGACGGAAAGGTCCCGTGGAGCACCTACTTACGTCAGTTCGAGGCAGCCTGTTCCATAAATAACTGGAACAACACAGAAAAGGCTACAGCTCTCATTGTAGCGCTGAGAGGCGACGCCCTTAACGTCCTTCAGGCCATCCCGACTGGATCCCAGGACTACGCTTCACTAATCGCCCATATGGAGTCCCGATATGGAGATAGCCATCTTCAGCAGGCCTACCAGATGCAGCTCCGGACCCGGGTACAGAAGAACGCGGAAACCCTGCAGGAGTTCGAGATGGACATCGCACGCCTCGTAAGGCTTGCCTACCCAACAGCGCCGCCGTAATTGTCGACGGAACTGCTGAGGGAGTGGCTGCTGTCATCGAGCCAAAATATGAGGACATCCAGACAAAAGGATTGCTAGTTGCCAAGACCCTCATCAACACGACGTCTCGGCCGTACGTCCGCCTGTCCAACCTGAACGACTACGACATTACGGTTCACCGGGACACCAACCTAGGAGTCTGCGAGCCCGTTACCTGGATTGCCCGCATCACAGATACGACGGACGGACACCTGCAGACGGACAACCGAAGAAGACGCGCCCTGCCAGAAGAACTACAGAAGCTGTACCAAGGATCCCAGGACCATCTAGACGAAGAGCAATCACGCCAACTTCAGGACCTGCTACGCGAATTCCAGGATGTCTTCTCCGTGGGGAGCAAAGACTTCGGCAGGACAAGCTTGGTCCAGCACAGAATCGACGTTGGGGACAGCGCACCGATTAGGGCCCCATTCCGACGTGTCCCGCTCGCCAAGCAAGCCGAAGTCGACCGGATGCTAGAAGAGATGAAGGAGCAAGGGGTGATCGAGCCATCACATAGTCCTTGGAGTTCTCCGGTCGTGCTAGTGAAGAAGAAGGACGGTTCCACCAGGTTCTGCGTGGACTACAGGCGGGTGAACGACGTCACGAAAAAGGACAGCTACCCTCTACCCCGGATCGACGACACGCTGGACACCATATCAGGATCAAGATGGTTCTCCACCTTGGATTTGAAGAGTGGCTACTGGCAGGTGGAGGTCCACCCTAAGGACCGCGAGAAAACGGCGTTCTCTGTGGGCAGCGGGCTCTGGCAGTTCACCGTCATGCCATTCGGTCTGTGCAACGCCCCTGCAACCTTCGAAAGGCTAATGGAGTCCATTCTGAGGGGACTACACTGGAAGACCTGCCTGGTATACCTAGACGACGTCATCGTTCTGGGGAGGAGCTTCGAGGAGCACTACAGCAACCTGAAGGAGATCTTGTTGAAGCTACGGGCTGCCCAGCTGAAGTTGAGCCCCAAGAAGTGACAGCTCTTCCAGAAGCGGGTCCAGTACCTTGGGCATATCGTCTCCGAGGAAGGGGTGCGCACCGACCCAGAGAAGACCGCAGCTGTGAGGGAGTGGCCAGTTCCGAAGGACAAGTCGCAACTACGAAGCTTCCTGGGACTCTGCACTTATTATCGTCGCTTCGTGAAAGGATTCGCCGACATCGCCAAACCTTTACATCGACTGACTGAGAAGGACCAACTCTTCACGTGGACAGCAGAATGCCACAGTGCCTTCGAACAACTCAAGCAGGCTCTGTGCGCCGCGCCTATTCTGGCCTTCCCCAGACCTGGAACAAGGTTCATCGTCGATACCGATGCCAGCGACTTTGGCATAGGGGGGATCCTGTCGCAAGTAGTGGACGGCGAGGAGAGAGTAGTGGCCTACTTCAGCAAGGCCTTGTCAAAGCCAGAAAGGAACTACTGCGTCACCAGGAAGGAGCTGCTCGCCATCGTGAAGACCATTGAACACTTCCACAAGTACCTGTACGGGCAAGAATTTCTCATCAGGACCGACCATGCATCCCTGCGGTGGCTCCTGAACTTCAAGCAGCCCGAGGGCCAACTCGCGCGGTGGTTAGAGAGACTTCAACAGTACAACTTTGAGATTCAGCACAGGAAAGGCCAACTGCATTCTAACGCCGACGCCCTGTCACGAAGACCGTGCCCCGAAGACTGCACCTTCTGTGCCCGAAGGGAGGAGAACACCGGGATACTGTGCCGACGGACTACTGTGGAAATTCAAGGGAACTGGAGCTGCGAATCTTTCACGCGGGCACAAGCAGAGGATGATGACCTGGGACTAATAGCCGAATGGAAGAGGGCCTGTGTCCCCAGACCCGGGTGGAACATTGTGAGTGACTGCAGCCCAAAGTTTAAGTCCTACTGGGCACAGTGGGACTCGCTGATTGTAAGGGATGGCCTCATCTGCCGTACCTGGGAGAGCACCGACGGGAAGACATCTCGGGAACAAGTCGTCGTTCCAAAGGCTATGACGGAGGAAGTCCTGAAGGAAGTTCATGGAGGATCATCTGGTGGACACCTAGGGATAAAGAAGACCCTGGAGAAGCTGAGAGAGCGGTTCTACTGGATCGGATGCCGAACAGACGTGGAGAACCACTGCGCGAGGTGCCACGATTGCGCAGCCAGCAAGGGCCCAGGACGAAGACGACGGGGTCCACTGAAGGCCTACAACGTGGGCGGCCCCATAGAGAGAGTGGCCATCGATGTTGCTGGGCCATTCCCGTTAAGCGAGGCAGGGAACCGCTACATATTAGTCGTCAGCGACTACTTTACCAAATGGCCGGAGGCGTATACGCTCCCTAACCAAGAAGCCGCGACGATTGCAGAGACCCTGGTGAAGGAATTCGTCAGCCGGTACGGAGTACCCCTGGAGCTGCACTCCGACCAAGGGAGGAACTTCGAGTCGCAGGTGTTCCAAAACCTATGCCAGCTGCTGGGAATCCGGAAGACAAGGACAACGCCACTACACCCTCAGTCCGACGGGATGGTAGAGCGATTCAATCGCACCATCGAGAACCATCTTCGAATAGTCGTCAGCGAGCACCAGAGGGATTGGGACAAACATCTTCCACTATTTCTCCTGGCTTACCGCGCCGCCGTGCATGAAGCCACCGGGTGCACACCAGCCCGGGCCATGTTTGGGAGGGAGCTCCGTCTACCTGTCGATCTTGCCTTTGGCCGACCTGGGAATGATCCGATCCCGGTAAGCCAGTATTGTCAAGAACTGGTCGACCAACTGGAGGACGTGCACGCGTTCGCGAGGAGGAAACTGCGGATCGAGACCGACAGAATGAAGACCCGATACGACCAGCAGACGGATGCCGGCGGATTCCACGAGGACGACCTGGTCTGGCTCTTCAACCCATTACGGAAGAAAGGCCTGTCACCCAAACTGCAGAAGTCCTGGGAGGGCCCGTACCGAGTCGTGAAACGGATCAACGATGTCGTCTACAGGATCCAGCGGAGCCCGAGGGCGAAGATGAAGATCGTGCATCGAGATCGCCTGGCAGCCTACGGAGGGACACAGACGGACCAATGATTGATCGGGACGATCGGCCTTTTTAGGAAGGGGGTGGTGTTACGGCTGTGAGTATGTGTCGTCGCTCGCCGCTTGAGTCACAACTGCCCCAGGGGCTGGGCTGTGGCTTGCCTCCTGTATTGCGCGCACCTTATGCAACAGGGCTACTACAGACAAAGGGATAGTCCAGAAGATTCGTGACTGGACCAGCGGTGGAAACCTCGAGAAGCCGTGGACTCTGGATGGATCTAGAACCATTTATTGAGTCACCGGCCTGCTATATAAGAGTGACCCGTGAAGCAGTTGTGGTTGTGTTTTACGAGCTAGTGTGAGCGTTTATTCTGAGCGACAGAAGTGTGGTGACTTGCGAAACCCCTAGTGTAGCGGCGAAGTGAGGAACATACAGGGGACTGCCGAGTTCTGAGTAAGTGTGCTTTCACTGAGTGTCAGATATTGTGGTGTCGAAATTAAGTGACATTGTTTCTCCCAGCTGGTGGACAGCGCGCAGCAAGTGCTCGTAAGTACTGTAGTAGGCGCACATTAGAAAGAAGTTGCATGTAGTTCTGTCAAGGCCACTAGGCTCATTAGCGGCAGGATTAACTTCTGTGGTTTGTTGACAAGTAGAAGGGCCAAGAGCGCTCAAGGAAGAGACTTGACGAAACTGGAGTGAGGCTCCTAGTTGCTTGTATTTGCTGATTCGTGTAATTTTCTGGACACAATAAAGTTAATTATTTCTTTAAGCAGTAATTGGTGTTGTGCTTTGTACCCCACCGTAATCCAGTTAACAAAAGTGCCACTAGGGGGGTGGCACGTAACAATACATTAAGATCGGTCCAACTGCTCAGCGATATAGGGAGAGTTTCATCGTTACCTTCTTGCAGAATACAGTAGATTCTGAGGACACACTGCAAGGCCTTTTCCGCACTTATATACTGAGTCATCGAAAAATAATGCCAACATTTAAAAAAATGATAGCACCAAAACCCTTTATGTTAAACGTGTAATTCTTTCACTGAACGCCAGCTGGTTAAAGTAAGTTTTGTTTTGGAGGGGACGTGACCTTGCTTTGCGCACACTAGATGCGCAGTAGCCAAGGTCGGCCAGGGGCGCGCGCGCCAGTGAAGTCCTGACCTTACCCCTATGGATTCTTTTTCTGGGTGTACATTAAAAACATTGTGTATGCAGAAAAAATTCGGGATTTGGAGCACCTGCGGGAGCAAATTTCTGCCGCAATCTTGACAGTTACTCCTGAAATGATTGCACGTACCAATCCAGCCTTTGGGAAAGCGTGCGTTCAATGCTGATGTTGGTGGTCGGCCTGGCCTACATTTTTTTCTCTACAGTCCCTGTTTCCTTAAACTGATTAAACCATCGAATGCCAGCTTTGTAATCAGGTGCAGTTTGTCGGGCGGTGCAGTCATTGGCGCGCGCGCCCCCGGCCGACATTGGCTACTGCGCATCTAGTGTGCGCATAGCAAGGTCACGTCCCCCCCGAAACAAAACTTACTTTAACCAGCTGGCATTCAGTGAAAGAATTACACGTTTAACATAAAGGGTTTCGGTGCTATCATTTTTTTTAAATGTTGGCATTTTTCGATGACCCTTTACGCTATATATTTCCCTACAATACCATTCTGAGAGAATACACGGTCAACCTTATCCAATTTAATTCCTCCTACCTTGCATTCTATATTCTTGTGTTTCCTATCTATCGACATCTGTCTTGGTTTTGAAATTCTGATTAATAACTACTGGTTGGTTGGTTCTTTAGTTTAGGGGCTGCGACAAAGCGGTCATGTAGCCCCGTGTACTTTGTGTGTGTGTAGAATCTGTCTGATAACCGGTGTTAATTGTGATGGCTGTATTAGTGTGTGTTATCCGTTTTAATTCAATAAGGACTTCAGACGATAATTTCAAGTAGTTCCTACTTTCGCCACCAAATGCTACCGTCCACCACACCTAGCTTGCGGACTTGACTACTAGATACCATCGCAGTCAGCACCTGGTGGCGAAAGTTGGAACTAATATAGCGTTATAAATTCTAACCTACAAATTTTGGCTTCACACAAGTGTAGTTAGTGGAAGGTTCTTTTTCATGCCGTAAATCTATGACATGGGCCCGCCGGCTTTACTTCCCCTCCGGAGGAAGGCAAACTGAGGGATTTTTAACGCTCTTAAAAATCAGACCAATTCGGCCGGGTTTGAACTGCGACCTTGGGCATAGAAGCTCAGCAATGCTACCAACTGCGACACCGAAGCCGCTAAAATAACTGACCGACTGAATGTTACAATATCAATATTGTCACGTATGAAAATACTGTATGTAAAGAAGAGAGCAAGGTTATTTAAAGGAATAACTGCCAATCTAAATATAATTCAAAAGAGGTCACAAATAGTTTCTCTTTTAAAGCGTGCGACATTAACAAAGATAGATCACAATGAACTGTCCAGTGGGTCACACCGTACGCTACACGTGTTGCAGCTAAAATTATACCTCCCATGTTTTCATTTCATTTGAGTATTTCTATTAACCCCGATATTACTTTTATACTGAAATATCTACAGTTTGTTTTAAATATGCTTGTTATGCATATTATTATTATTGTTATTATTTTTCAATCGATGTGAAATTGTATAGTCGATTTCAAACCCGATATAATGTTACCCTTTAATAAATGGTAATCATCCTATTTTTCAAGTGATTGGCCGGATCGTTCCACCTTTTCAATTATCGGATGTAACGACCTGTTTGCGGGTGGATAATGAATTTGGTATTGCAGGCATACAATTGCTATTTAACAAGTGAACCATGATCCAAATAAGTGACATTGTTTTCGGTTTAATTCCTCTCAACATGGAAAGGAAATGAATTTTATTTATGTGGCCATCGCCCATAATTATTCATTTATAATTGTCAGTTAAACGTACACTTACATCATGGATGCATTTACCTCTAATTTTAAATGAGGATCGCTTGTTCCAAGCAGAAGAGGAATTACATAAGATGAATTGTTATTTCATTTGAGGGGCTTGAACGTCGTGGTTATTTCAGCCCCGTCTAGTTGGGTGTGTGTGTTTATAATTTCCCTGATAACCTGCGTCATTTTGGTGTATGTATTTAGGTAAGGATTCGGATGTAGGCAGTCATGGCATTAAGTTACGAACCATACTGGCATTTGCATCTAGTAGAAAAGGTGGGTTCGAATCCTACCTCAGCAGACATCCAACCATAAGACTATCTTTATATATATAATTCTTCGACACGTGTGTATGTGACTGAACTCCTCCTAAACGCCTGGACCGAATTTGATGAAATTTTGTATGAATGTTAGTGTGTGTCCATGAATGGTTTAGATTCACAATTTGACCAGGTAGGTGGAATTTTAGAATTTTAGAACCACTATTTACACATAATTTTAGAACCACAATATACAGTCATAAACAGTCGTCATGGAAACCACTAGCCTTAGTGAAAATTGATGCTTTTGGACTGTTTGTCTCTGCACGTAGAGCCACCTGGTTGCAGCCTGTGCAACTTCCGCCATAACATACACTCCGCCCGTGGCGGAAAGTTGTGTTTTATACCAAAGATGGCAGTGATGTCGAATTCTACTGTTTGTTTCTGCACGTTTGAGCGTTTCAAAGTTCCGTATGCGTTCATATACCAATCATCCGATTGCGATGAAACTTGGGTGAGATGTTGAGTGCACTCCAGGGAAGGTGTTTGGCTTAGTAAATCCATTTTACAATAGATAGCGCACGACTAGATTCAACAAATGAGCGACGAGGCGCGAAGCGTTTCAAAAAGGTCCCATATGCGTTCAAATACCAGTTGTCCGATAGCGATGAAACTTGGGTGAGATGTTGTGTACACTCCAGGGAAGGCTTCTGGCTTAGTAAATTCATTTTACTATAGGTAGCGCACGATTAGATTCAATAAATGATTGAGGACGCGCGAAGTGTTTCAACAAAATCCCGTATAAGTTTATATACCATTCATCGATTGCGATGAAACATTGATGAGTTGATGTGTACACTTACGTGAAGTTTTCTAACTTAATAAATCCGGTTCACATGAGGTTAAGCACGAGTAGATTAAACAAATGAGCGACGACGCTCGAAGCGTTTCAACAAGGTCCCGTATGCGTTCAAATACCATTCGTCCGATAGCGATGAAACTTGAGTGAGATGTTGTGTACACTCCAGGGAAGGCTTCTGGCTTAGTAAATTAATTTTACAATAGGTAGCGCACGACTAGATTCAATAAATGAGCGACGACGCGCGAACGTTTAAACAAAGTCCCGTATGCGTTCATATACCATTCATTCCATTGCAATGAAACTTGGGTGAGATGTTGTAAACACTAACGTGAGGGTTTCTAACTTAGTAAATCCATTTCACAGGAGGTTGCACACGAGTAGATTCAACAAATGAACGACGACGCGCGAAGCGTTTCAATAAGGTCCCGTATGCGTTCAAATACCATTCGTCCGATTACGATGAAACTTGGGTGAGATGTTGTGTACAACGTACGGAAGGTTTCTGGCTTAATAAATCCATTTTACAATAGGTAGCGCACGAGTAGATGTTACAACACTTTCTTTGATTGGCAGGACAACGTCTGCCGGGTCAGCTAGTGTTAATATATATCTTGTAGGCTGTATGGTGTTTATTTTTCAGGCTGATGCTGGGTTTGTATGCACTCTTTTGTATATAATTTTCTATTAATTATGTCGTATTATTTATATTATGAATGTAGTATGAAACGTATTTTTTAATATTCTTAAATTTAACTAGTTGCTTATGATGTGATACGCTATTAATGTAATGCACTGTGGTTTCTATTTATTATGAATTGCATCCAATGGCCATAGCAGGGTATTTTAATTGAACGCCCAAACGCATCCAGCACGTTCAATTTCAAGTAATTTCAACTTTGGCTACCAGAGGCCACTGTCACTGACACCTAGCGGCGAACGTTGGGACTTCTAATACAGCACTTCTAACCAGGCAAATATAACCAAGAAATTTGGCTACACACTACCAATTGTAGTGCTTGGTTCTTTTGCAAGCCATGAATCAATGGCATAGGCCCGGAGACTTTACTTCCCATCAGGAGGAAGGATTTGAACGCTCTTAAAAACCCGACGGCTTCGGCCGAGTTTGAACCCGTGATCTTGGGCATAGCTGTTCAGCATGCTACCAACTATGCCACCCAAGCCCTCTACTTATATTTGTTACTACTGTATGCTTGTAAGCCCTCATCCTATTCCATGTAGGACGCAACTGTAAAGGAGCTCTTAAGATCTACTAAAACCGGATTTCACAAGCCCGCTCGCTTTTAATCGCACAGGCCGGAACGCACAAAACCTCCCATTAATATTACTCTTCATAAATTCGTCAATACACTGTATGTTTACAGTGTTCGTAGTTTCCGATAATCACGAATGAGAGCTTCAAAATGAGACCAAGTTTCCTGCTGTACGTTTACCCTGGGCTGAGAAAACGTTACTTCAGAAAAAGTATAAGAACTTCCTACCGGGTAGTTGAAAATCACTGAAACCTGAGATTAGCACTACCAATACTTGTGCCTAGGACATATAAAAATTTCATTACCCTCAGCCAAGCAGTTTTCCATGTATATAGTTTTAAGTGAGCGGTTCCTAGAAAAGACGTTAAAAACACGGTCAATTTTTAATACAACCACAAATAAATAAATAATTAATAAACTTGAAAATTATTGGCTTATATCGTCTAACGAATAATTAAACAAGGAAAATATTGGTATAACTAGTTTTTCAATAGGTCTGTTGGTTTGGTTGTAATTAAGGCCTGAACTCGAGTATCCATAATAAAAAAAATCCGATAGTAAGTGTAACCGTGAAAATAAAATCAGTGAAATCAATCAATCAATCAATCAATCAATCAATCACCCTTTCTGTAGTTTTCCACTTCTACTTCTTACCCATTTGTCACCTGAATTGCAAACACATACCACTACTACTACCCCCACGACTAAGTTAATTTCTTTTAAATAGAAACGACATAACTGTTTTATTAATGTAGGAAGACAAACATTTATAATTCACTACAATTGCATTATTGTATTAATATTTAACATATTATAATCATTTTAACCGTAATTAATTGTTAGGAAGTGATTGAATATTTCTGTGAATTATTATTAGCGGCACTAGATAAAATAATTGGAAGGTGATAGATTGGACTGTATACGCGTAAATTTAATTGCCTTTTGTTAACATATGTATTGTAGTTATACAGTAATTAGCACCTGCCGACAAGCGTAAGCTTGACAGGACCAAGAAATGTAAAATTTGGATTAAATAAACAAACTATTAACTGTAAACTACCATCCCCACCACCACCGCCACCATCACCATTACAGACATCACGATAACACAGACCATCAGATACATTCTATGTTTATACACTAACACACTCAAGTACACGGGAATGATTGACTACGATGTCCAAGCCCCTCAAATGAAACCACAGCAACAACTAAATTCTCGTGTGTAGGTTTATCCTTAAACTTTTGACAGACTCTATAGATGTCAGTAGTAATGGTGGCAGTAGTATTTATAGGCTATGGGTAAAAAGCTAAAGAATGTAGGAGACTTCTGTACTTAAGAAGCAAAATAACCAGTGGACGATGCCAAGAGGATATGAAATTTAGGTTTGCTTCGGCAAGGAAAGCATTCCACACAGTAGAAATTTATTGACATCAAATATAGATTTAGTAATTAGGAAGTAATTTTTGGAGGCCATTTTCTGGAACATGGCGCTCTATAGAAGTGAAACTTTGGACTGTGGGTGTTATAGAGGAGAATAATGAAGACCACATGGGTAGACAGAGTAACAAATGAGCAGCTTCGGGGGCGTAGTTGGTAGCATGCTGAGCTTCTATGCCCAAGATTGCGAGTTCAAACCCGGCCGAAGTCGTCGGTTTTTTAAGAACGTTAAATATCCCTCAGTATGCCTTCCTTCGGAGGGGAGGTAAAGCCGGCGGTCCCATGTCATAGATTCATGGCATGTAAACGAACCTTCCACTAACTACACTTGTGGAAGCTAAAATTTGTAGGTTAGTTTGATAACGCTATATTAGTTCCAACAACCGCCACCAGGTGCTGACTGCGAGAGCAACTAGTAGCCAAGTCCGCAGGGAGTGTCGTGGACGGTAGCATTTGGTAGCAAAAGTAGGAACTACTTGAAAAGTTCATCGTCTGCAATCTTTCTACCTGAATCACAGATAACACACACTAATACGGCCATCACAATTAACACCGGTTATTAGACAAATTCTACACACAACCAAAGTACACGGGGCTATATGACCGCGTTGTCGCAGCACCTAAACTAAGGAACCAACTAACAAAGTGTAACAAATGAAGAGATATTAAGGCTAGTGAGAGCGACTGCTAATGAAGACAAGAGTAGGACACCCAGGAGTAGCACACTAGTTATGGAAGGAAGGGTCGAGGACAAGAACTGTAGGGGTAGAATAAGACTACAATATGCTAAACAGATTACCTCGGATGTAGGATGTGGTAGCTATGTAGAAATGAAACGATTAGCTCAGGACAGGGTGGGATGGAGTGCTGCATCAAACCACTAGAAAGACTGAATACCCAAACACAACAACATTAATTTTCTTGATCGTCCTTATCAGACGACCTGCGGCTTCCGTGGCGTAGTCGGTAGCATGCTGAGCTTCTAATCCCAAGATCGCAGGTTCAAACCCGGCCGAAGTCGTCGGGTTCCTTAAGAGCGTTAAAATCCTTCAGTATGCCTTCCTTCGGAGGGGAAGTAAAGCCGGCGGTCCCATGTCATAGATTTATGGCATGCAAAAGAACCTTCCACAAATTAAACTTGCGTGAAGCCAAATTTGCAGGTTAGATGTCGTTGTAACGCTCTATCAAAGTTCCAACGTTCTCCACTAGGTGTCAGTGATATCTGGTAGCGAAAGTTTGAACTAACTTACTTGAAATTGAACGGAACTTGTAGCTCACCCCATGGGTGTCCGCATTGAAGCAGCTACAGCTTCTGGCGAGCCGAACATGTCCTCGGACACTCCCGGCACTAAAAGCCATACGCTAAATAATAATCAGACGACCTAGAGGTAACGCCCCTTTAGACAGCAATCAAAAAAGTCAACCCCTGGCACTATACAGCCCATGAAGGGCCTAGGCCGACCAAGCGACCGCTGCCCAGCCATTTGGCCTGCAGATATTGGGGTGATGCGTGATCGGGTCCTCTCGGCCGTTAATCTTGGTTTTCGTGATCGGGGCGCTGCCTCACTGCCAGACAGCTACTCAATTGTCCTCACGAGGTTGAGGGTACCCCTTCCAACCCTCACGTCAGTTTTAAAATCCCTGACGGAGCCGGGAATCGAACCCAGGGCATCCGGGTGAGAGGCAGGCGCGCTTCCCCAACACCACGGGGCCGGCTTTAGACTGCAATCATTACAACTAAATGACTTATCATGCAAGTAGGCCTACCTTCCGTGTGGGAGCGGGTGCCAACAGAGTGCGACTATGGAGGACGGTCAATCTTTAACTAGGCCACAGAATGCCGCTGCAACTTTAACTGTGATGTCACGCTCCACTGAAAGTGTGACATATAGCCCAGCCCTCAAATAACTACGCAATAATTGATCACAAAAATCGATTCAAAGCCCGCCCATTGATGTAGGTCATGTTGATTCTCCAAGATTCAAAACGCTTTTGAGTTCAACAGTTTTTTAAACCAATAAATGGAATGCAATTAACACTGCGTTCATAAATATTAGCTGAAGAGATAAAGTGCACCAGCATTAGTTAATACAACATTGCACATCACTAAATACAGGGCGCCCGAGAATGTTCTCCGCAGCTGCGAGTGGTTGAGTCATAAGTTTAGTTGGCTGCACTGTGTCCTTAAAAGGGGGACTCCCGAGTGTGGGCTGTCAGTGTGTAATGTGATAAGCGAGCGAGCCTGTATGTCTCCAGTGTGTATTGCAGTAAGGGAGCGTTCAGATAGATTATTGGAAGAGTGCAACAGTATACAGGCGGTAATGTTTACTACTGAAAAGAGATTTATTTTTTGGAATACGTGGAATAAATAAAATGTAAAATAAAGATTTCAGGTGCGGTTTCCTAATTCAAAGTGTCCAAACCGTGATACCGTTCGGGATTTGGTAAGTAAATTTCGTGTGACTGGCTCAGTTCACGATGCACCGGGAACAGCCGGGACTACGGCTTCAACAGACAAAAAACTTGATGAAATCTCCGATATAATGCTGCGTGGTCCAAGTAAATCAACGCGAAAATTAGCTCAACAAACAGGTATCTTTATGTCGACAGCACATAAAGCTGTTGTTCTCATATAAAGTTACCGTGGTTCCTGAATTAAAACAGATTGATTACGGAAAAAGAGTGATGTACTGTGAATGGTTCCAGCATGCGTTATGAATGGCTGTGGTGAGTACAAAGTTTACTGTTTATTTGTTATGTTATGATGCAAGCGGCAGCCGTGCTACCAACATAACTTCTGTAGCTAGCTCTCGCAGACGCATGTAGGCGCTGCGGAGAACATTCCCGGACTCACTGTATTTTAGCCTACTTTCTATTTTTGCAAAACAGGAAAGTAGACTTATCTGATCTACACGGACCAAAGATTGTCAGTCTGTCTGTGTGAGTGTGAGTGTGTATATCTGTCCCCACCTATCAATTCCAACACGACGAAACCGAATTGAACCACATTTGGTACAGAGGTAGCACTAGCAAATTAAGGAGAGCAAATATTGCCTAAAAATGTGAAGTTCTCGGAGGTAAATCGATAAAATATGAATAATTATGTAAAACATTTACACTCTTGTTACAATCACATTTTCTCCTAACAAAAAATTAGGCATTAATGGTCAGCTTTGCGCAGTTTATGTCAAGTTTTGCTACTCTTTAAACGTAAAAACGTACTTAAAAACCTATTCTACCTATAAAGAACCAAAAGAAATAAAAAATATGTTTTTGAAAACCTAACATGACAATTTTAAAAACAAAAGTTTGGTGCTTTTCAGTCGGTCAACACGTTTGTACCCAAACGAGAAGGGTTATTCCCTAATCCTGAAAAAAAAACTTGAGATTAATCATTAATCTCATGTACTGTAATTAATTAATTAATTAATTAATTAATTAATAATATATTAATAATCACATGTTTTTTTTTCAGGATTAGGGAATAACCCATCTCGCTTTTGTACAATCGTGTTGACCGACTGAAAAGCACCAAACTTTTGTTTACTAAGGAAACACTGAAAAATGACCTGAAACACCATAAGTTTAAAAACCTAAAAATCCGGTTCGTAGTAATAGAAGCCATAATCATTACTAAAATTATTTTGATAAGATATTATAAACATACTAGTTTAGAACAGTCTTCTATCTTGTAAATTCAACTACGCTCTGTAGCCTATAGCATTAAATGCATACATTTTATGCACTAGTAAAATATTTGTGTTGTTTATAACGAATAGCTTATTCAATCTTAGACACCCCTCCTAATAGAATTCCTTGACATTTTCCCTGTATTCAGGCAAGAATTCATTTTTATTTTATTTTTAATTAGAAACTACTTCATGTTCCCGCATCAAATGATATTCCGGCGCTGTTTTTATAACCACTAATACGAATTCCCATTAAGAGTGCATTTAGGAATTTACTTCAACAACCTCATTACAAGTATTAATGCACACTCACTCGTTCTTCCTCCCTCGGGTATTTAATGAATCCCCAGAATGAAATTCATTTAATTACGTTCTAATGACACCTTGACTCTTACATAGCGCTGCGGTTTATTCGAGGAGTAATTTCTAACACTTATTGCGGCTTTCATATTTGTTTAGTTAAAGCGTTCTGGATAAGAATGGTTTAGGAGCACTACTGGCATTCTCAGTGCACTCAAATGCCATGACGTCATCAGCATCTCTGAACGTAACCCTACATTCTTCCGGGCGGGCATCAATTCCACTCGGGTACCTGAGTCAGGTACCTCAATTCCACTCGACACTCCAGGTAGTCGACAGAGGAGTCCCTCAACACCGCTCGGTCGCAGTCTCTTTATCGTTATGTATTCTTAGAACGACGCAAGTCTTCCATGCTCACTTCTACCATTGATTATAATCAATGCTTCTAATATAACTAATATAACTTCTAATAATGATAACAAATTAAGTATAACTTCTCAAAATAACCTACCGTGGTCAGTAATATTTCAGCAGTACTGCTTCAGTGTTTACATTTTTATGTTTACTAAAATAAGTGGAACAGCTAATTTCAAAACATAGAGTAGAATTGTTTAACTTTTTGTTGTTACTTAGTCTACTCCTCATTTAACAATTTCTTATCACTTGTAAACTGATAAGAACAGACGAGATGATTGCATAGAAAAAGTGGTGTGCAGACGATATCTTAAATCCGAATAGCTGTTTCGGTAAACAAGCCTGGCTCTATAAGAGTTAGAATTCATAACTAATTTGTTGTGTGGGAATAACGGCTTCGGTGGCGTAGTCGGTAGCATGCTGAACTGCTGTGCCCAAGATAGCGGGTTCAAACCCGGCCGAAGTCGTCGGATTTTTTAAGAGCGTTAAAAATCCTTCAGTATGCCTTCCTTCGGAGGGGAAGTAAAGCCGGCGGTCCCATGTCATAGATTTATGGCATGTAAAAGATCCTTTCACAGACTAAACTTGTGTAAAGCAAAATTTGTTAGGTTAGATTTCGTCAGAACACTCTATCAAAGTTCCAACGTTCACCACTAGGTATCATTGATATCTGCTGGCGAAAGTTGGAACTACTTGAAATTGAACGGAACTTGTAGCTCATCCTTTAGGGTGTCCGCTGGAAGCAGCTACAGACTCAGGCGAGCCGAACATGTCCTCGGACACTCCCGGCACTAAAAGCCATACGATAAATAAATAAATGTGTGGGAATGCAGCTGATTTTTCCGTTCTAGGCTGGAAAACAGTATTTTCAGCATCCGCAGCTGATATCGAAAGTACCATTGGGGATAAGCCCTTTGCCGACCCCTTGCCAAAGCCTGAGCGGGGTTTTGGAACTCATTTTTGGGTTCCTTGGAGGACCGAGTGGAATTAAGGAAAATCGAGGGGAATTGATGTTCGACCATTCTTTCAGTGTTGACGGACTGTCACTGATGGGGAAATCCCAACAAATGCCGTGCGAGTAAGTGACAGGTCAACTGAATTTTCGCCTATTCCTCGCTCACATACGGACAGGCAATGAGAAACAAAACGGGGAAACACGTTTATGAAAGCAATCCTGGTGGTTTTTGAACCCGCATGCGAAACGATTTTGGGAGGGTTTTAAAGTGATTCTGAGTGGTTTGTAAACCCCATCTCAATACGATTCTGAGTGGCTTGCATTCCGCTTGCAAAATGATTCTGAATGGTTTGTGAACCCCCTCGCAATACAATTCTGAGTGGTTTGCAACGAGCTTGCAAAGTGATTCTGGATGGTTTGTGAACCCGCTGGCAAAATGATTCTGGATGGTTTGTGAACCCACTGTAACAGTCCGAATACTTCCCCTTAATTTATATGTTTTATAATCAGCAAAATTAATTTATTATTATTATTATTATTATTATTATTATTATGTATATTTTAATTATCATATCGATTCTAGATTTATTCCATAATTTCTTTATATATATATAAGGGGTTTAATTATTGTTTGGCGGAAGTTATAAAATGGAGATTTTAGTTAGATTCGTTATAGGTTATATTTTATACAAGACTTGATTGGGAAATATTTCGTTCAACGTGTCGTCAGTTTCGCCACGGGTAGTCCGCCAAAAATAGACTTGACTTTCGAGATATATGTACAAACATTCCGGGGACGCGAGGCTTCAAGACAAAGCAAGTTGGTCAGTTAGCGCTGACGTCACGAATTCTCGGAAGAACACCGCATCAGGACGCTGATTTAAAATTACTTCAGAAGCAACCCCACGTGGTTAACCCAACTAATGAAGAGGCATGATCAGAACTTAGGGATCTGGAGTGGGGAGCTACGTCATCAGGATACCTAATTGATTGGTCGAGAAATACTGCAGAGTGGGGAAGTTCATCTTCCATAAAAACCAATGGTCATCTACTCTCAGGCCCCCAATCTTCTCAGATTTTCTGAATCTTCACGTTTATCAGACATCTTCGCTGCGAGATCGCAACTTATCAGTTCAAGAAGTTTTAAAATTAATACTACTGACGTGAATATGATCGTGTCCTTGATCATACTCACAAAAGTGAATTTTGGAGCAAAGCCATTCACACTTGTCAGTCGGGAGACGGGACAAATTGGTTCCCTGCCCGTATCAAGATAAGGATCTATACAATATTGAGGCAGAACCAAACAACATCCGCCAGCAAGATCAGAGGGAAAAACAGACTACCACTATGAAGAAGACGGCCGTGAGTTCCTTTACTAAATCCAATCAAGTCTCTGTAATTCTGTTTATGGCAAATTAGAATCCAGCTTTTGTTTAAATTTAATTCATATTCTATTTTGTAACTCTCGCCAATTTAATATAACTTCCAGATTTTTTTAAAATTCATTTGTTTCTCTTTTTACGTCTTTTGCTGCTTTAAATTTTGATCAATTAAATTGTGTTCTTAAGTAATGGTAGGACTTTAATTTCCAGTAGCTAGCTTTAGACATAATGCATACCTTCTCCCAGTAGCGATAAGACAATTGGTTAATGGCTCAGCTATACCACGGCTTGAGAGAAAGACGTTTCGAGTGCTCTATCACTATTTTAATTAAATACTTTGGCACATCTAAAGTAAGTGTTAGATGTCCTGGCGCCCACACGAGCTGATTATAATCATTGCTAATGAACAGGTAAGAGGTAAGTATGCTATTGGTGGTGTGAGTAAAGCGGTGCTTGTTCTTGTTGCGATTCTTCTACTGTACTCCAGGAGAACGCAATATTGGAGCCCCGCCAGGAACGTAACCTTTGGTCACTTAGAAGGACCGGGAACGTTACATTTGGCGCCACAAGCGTAGGCCCGAAAACCAATTGTTTGTCGTGAAGGGAAAAGGATATATTTCAGTGCAAGTATTTTTGGGGGTGATAATAAGTTTTTTTGTGTGTGTCGGTATGGCGGATAAAGATAAGATGAAGCTGCGAAGTGGTATAGAGGTGACGGGAGATGGTGAAGAGAATGGTAGTAGCGTGAATATGGAGATGGAGATAGACGAAGCTAGGAATTTAGCGGAGGTAAATTCTAATGCGACTAGTGTAGAGGGTAGTTCATCGGAGATGTCAGCACAGGATAGCATTTTGAGTATATTAGTTCAAATGAGACAGGAAAATAATAATAAATTTGAGCAACTAAATAAAGAATTAAAACATGAAATGGAAAGTAATAATCAAAAATTAAATAAAGAATTAAAACAGGAGATGGAAAATAATAGTCAGAAGTTAAATAAAGAATTAAAACAGGAGATGGCGAAAATAGATCAGGGTCTAAAGCATAATAATGAAAAATTAGATGATGTGATTAAGGCTAATGAAAGGTTGAGTGAGAAATATGAGAAACTCAAGGAGAGTGTAGATCAAACAAAAGATGAAATTAGAAGTGAATTTAAAACTCAAATGGAGGAGAACTTTGTTAAAGTCATTTCAGAGGTGGATAGTAAACTAGATAAGGTACAGGAGAAGCTAGAAAATAGTCTCACTACTCAGGGAGAGAGCATGAAAATACTGGTTCAAGTTGAAAATAAACAGATTAAAGATCAATTAGAAAGTGATATCGCTAAAGTACAGTCTGAGCTGGGAGATAAAGTAGAACAATGTAGTAGGAATAATGTGGAGAGTATTCACGAAGTACAGGAAAAGCAGAGTGTTTTAAGGAGAGAATTAGATCAAAGAGAAAAGGTGTTGAAGGAAAGAGTAGAAAAGGCTGAACAACAGACAGGTAGACAGATAGCAGATCTAGAGTTAAAATTAAAGTCACGGATGAGGCAGGAAGGAAATGTTAGTAGAGTAGGATGTTCGAGTGGTAGTCATATTAGGGAGGCAGACTTACCTAAATTTAGCAATAAGCAAGGTTGCCCGATGGAATTTATGGAAGTAGTGGAAAGTAGATACAAAGATAGGTTAGATGACCAAGTAATTGAATGGAGTAATGTAGTAGATATTTTAGATCAGGCTTTTGTTGGAGAGACCCGAGGATGGTTCGCAGTCTATAAGAATGGATTTGAAGATTTTAGAGATTTTAAAAATAAATTCTGTATCAAGTACTGGAATGAGGAAATTCAAGGCCAGAAACGAGAAGGTATGGTGTTTGGTAAATACAATCCTAAGAACAACAGTTCTATGACGGAGTATTTCCTGAATCAGGTGCTCACGTGTAAGTATTTAGACGGGATGGCTCAGGAAAGCGACATGGTAAGGTTGTTACTGAGACATTTTCCATATCGGGTGAAAGAGGCCGCCTGTATTCAGAAGATAGGTACAGTAACAGAAATGGAGAAATTGTTAAGTAGTTTCGATGTGTTAGGAAGCAATGGTGAACAGCCGCCAAGTCAGTATGTCAATAGAGGTGTGCAAGAACAGAGAGGACAAAATTATAATCAGAACAATAGGGGAAATAATCAGAGCTATTCTAATAATCAGAATTATCATAATAATCAGAATTATAATCAGAACAATAGAGGCAATAATAATAATAATTATTCCGGTAATAATAATCAAAATAACTATCAAGGCAGAGGTAATTACCAGAACAGAGAGAACCAGAGAGGTAACGTAGGTAATCAAAACCAAGGGAGCAATAACCGAGGCTCTTACCAGAACAGAGAGAACCAGAGGGTTAGCGGAGGTCAGAATCAGGCCAGTCCTAGGGAGGACATACAGGTTATCCAGGCAAGTAATCAAGTGCCCAGTCAGCAGTCGGTAAATGAACCTAATGGTGCCGGAGCTTTAAACTAGATCGAGACTGTAATGCGAGGTCAGATTTCCAGTCGTTGATATTCCCAGCCAATACTCTATTTAGTGGTTATGACCTAAATGTAAGAGATGATCTCTTGTGCGATTATGATGAAAAGGTGACAAAACCTAGTGATATTGAAAATTTAAATTCCGTCATTAGCATAAATGTGTTGAGGGCGCGTATAGATACGCTTATAGATACAGGGTGTGTCAAGAGTTGCATTAGCTTGTCATTTTATAATAGGATGAGAGACGAAGGTGTAATATTTCAAGAAATCCCTATCAAATCAACTTTTGTAATAACAGCTGTAGGTAAAAAGTCTCATGTCATTTCTAAGCAGGTTCTGGTGGAAATTTGTATTAATAATGTAATAGGTATGCAGGTATGTTTGGTGATCCCAAACCTTGTGTTTTCCTTGATATTGGGTACTGATTGGTTGTCTGCTAATCAGGTTCAGGTGTGTTACGATGAGAGGTGTATTAGAATGAAATGGGGGAAGAAAGCTGTGATTATTGCATTTAATGAGCCAGGTAAGAGTGATTATTCTCAAAGAGTGTGCGTTATTAAAGTGATTTTGTCAGGTGACAATAAGGTGGGAAGTAGTGACGATGGTTTTAATTTTATTGGCAGTTTGCTGACTAATGACAATCTAGAGGATGCATTATGTCAGGCTGTGGAAGAAAGTTATTTAGGCATTGATCAGAGGGATCAATTATTGGATGTTTTAGTAAGGAATAGTAGAGTTTTTGAGAATCGGATTGGCGAGGCCAATTGCTACACACACTCATTAAATGTAATTGATCGCAAAGTCTTTGTAGGTAATAGATACCCTATCCCATTTAAATACCAAGAGGCAGTACAACAGCAGATTGACGACATGTTAAGAGATAAGATCATTGAACCATCTATAAGCCCTTATGCTAACTCCCTAATTACCGTACCTAAACCAGATGGCCAGGTAAGATTGTGTCTAGACGCAAGAATTTTGAACATGCATATTTCACAAGATCAGTTGAGGTCACAGTCCATTGAAGAATTAGTTCAGTGTTTTGAAGGAAAGAAGTGGTTTACTTCAGTAGATTTAAGTTCGAGTTTTTGGCAGATTCCATTATGTAAAGAAGACAGACCTTTAACAGCTTTTTGCCACCGATACAATTTGTATCAATTCTGCAGAACCCCTTACGGTTTGAAAAGTAGCTCAGCAGCTCTAATTCGAGGTTTAAATATTGCACTAGGCGATGATACTAGTAGTTTTGTCACTATTTATATCGATGACTTAGTCATCAGTTCCAGGTCTCTTGAGGAACATCTAGGTCATTTAGAGTGTGTTTTTAGTAAGTTAGATCAGGCAGGCTTTACCCTTAAATTAACTAAATCTAAATTCTGTAGGCAGGAGATCACTTTTCTTGGCCATAAAATTTCTACGGAAGGTGTGACACCGGAAGAAGGGAGAGTGGGGAAGATCTTGGATGCGATCGAACCCAGGAACGCTAAGGAGTTAAGAAGTTATCTTGGCGCCTGTAATTTTTTCCGCAGGTTCGTATTGATGTATGCGTGCTTGGTGGAACCATTCAGGGAATTGTTGAGGAATGGAAGTAAGTGGGTTTGGACTCGATCGCATGCCGAGGCATTTCAAGCACTCAAATTGGGATTTGAGAACGCCATTATTTTAAGGTATCCAATTCGAGACAGGGAGTATGTGTTGTTGACCGATGCGTCACATATAGGAATTTCGGGAGTTCTGTGCCAAAAGGATGATGATGACAATCTCAGAATTGTGTCATTGGCGTCACGAGGGCTTTCTGCAGCAGAAAAGCGATATACCATTACAGAATTGGAACTCCTTGGTATTGTATATAGTTTGTGTAAATTTCGTATGTACGTATTAGGAAGCAAGTTTACGATTTATACTGATCACCATGCTTTGGCATTTATCAACACTTGCAAGTTAAGCTCTAATAGGATAAGTAGATGGATCTTGGCTTTGCAAGAGTATGAATTTGTAATACATCACATTCGAGGGAAAGACAATATCTTGGCTGATATGCTGTCCAGGGACAGAAATTTGTGTTCAGAGAGTTCTACGATCACGGCTGACCAGGGAATCTTGATCTGCGCATGTCTCGATCCTAGTAATAAAATATCGCTAGAGTCCCTAAGGAAGCTTAAGGAGAAGCAGAGAGAGGATGAAGTTTTGTGTGAGCCCCTTCTTATGTTAGAACAGGGTGACTCAGAGAGTGTGACAGTGGGGAGATTTGAGTACAAATTACAGGATGGATTTGTAACACGTAAGTGCACGGGGGACATGTGGTCAATATGTGTTCCTAAAGGTATGAGAGAAGAGTTGGTGTGGTTTACGCATAAGGAGTTAGGTCATTTTGGTCCGAGTAAAGTTTTATATGAACTTCAGCATTACTTTGTGTGGGAGAAAATGGGAAAGGAGGTTAGAAAAATCCTTGCTAGGTGTGAACTCTGTCAGAAGTCAAAAGTTCCAGTAAGATATTTAAGTGGACCTATGCAGCCAGTCATCACAAGTAACCCCGGTGAGTTATTATGTGCGGACTTATTTGGGCCGGTCGTTAAAGGTCAGTACGGATACGAATACATATTCGTAATAGTTGACGCATTCAGTAAATTCGTCAAACTATATGCTCTCAGGAAGGCTACCGGTAAAGCATGTATCCGACTGATTTTAGAGAAGTATGTCCCTGAGTTTGGCCTCCCACTCAGAATTTTGACAGATAGCGGGCCGCAATTTACCTCAAAACATTGGAAAACCAAAATTGAGGAAGTCGGTATCACACACATTCACTCATCTGTTCGCTATCCGCAAGGGAATTTAGTTGAACGTTCGATGCGTGAATTATCTCGTCTTTTTCGTGCTTTGGTTCATGATAGACATTCGGCCTGGGTTGCTCAGCTTCCGAAAGTTGAACTCTGGTTGAATTCTGTTCAGAGCGAAAGTACGAAATTTTCGCCTTGGGAAATTTATTATGGCAGGAAACCACATAATGAACTAGCAAATGTACTGGGAATAAGTGAGGGAAATCAAACAGGGAAGGATATTATTATCCAGTTGGCTGGTAGGAATTTGAGAAAATCAGCAGAATATAGACAAAGCCAACAAAAGAAGAAAAAGCTTGATGAATTCGATGTGGGCGATAAAGTCCTATTACTTGTTCCGAGGCAATCAAGCAAAACGGACAAAGTAATGAAGAAATTCTTCCTTATCTTTACGGGCCCTTTCTTGATCACTAAGAGGATTGGACCTTGTGCATATGTTTTAGCGGATGGAGACAAAACATTGTATGGTACGTATAATGTACACTCTTTAAGAAAATACGTGGAATGAGTCAGGTAAGGACTCGTGTGTAACGGAACAACATGTGTCAATGCCCTGGTATACAATTAGTAGTTTTAAAGAGATAGGTAACTAAGTTTACAAGAGGCATATCCGACTGTTGACACATATAATGGAACGAGTGAGTTATCTGAATCAGATAAGCGAAGGGTGACCTAGTACCTTATATTTTGGAATTAATGGGGTAACTTGCACTCAAATATTATGCCTATGTATAAAACTATGCTTTCTTGTTTTATGTGATATAGGTAAAATTTTGTAAATTCATTACAGAGTACTTGCGAGGAATCAAGTATGCAGGATTATCACATGCGTGTGATGTGTCGTGTGATGAATTAGTGAAGGCAATATTTATTATAATTATTCTGGAGACAAGAAAAATAACGATTTGAATTAAAACGATACAAGTCTCTCAGAATATCTGCCTAACAAACGAGTGTTAGTATGAATGAAATAATACATATCAAGAAGAAAGAAATGAACATTGACGCTTTAAAGCATCAACAAAGTATTCATTGTTGTAAATATTGAAGGGTATATATATGTATATTTTTAGTGTTGAAGGGTATAATTTTGTATGATGCTGTTAATTGTTAGGTTAAATGTGTATATAATTTGTTCGCCCAAATCTAAGATTGGACAAAAAAAATTCTAAGGGCGATGTAACAGTCCGAATACTTCCCCTTAATTTATATGTTTTATAAGCAGCAAAATTAATTTATTATTATTATTATTATGTATATTTTAATTATCATATCGATTCTAGATTTATTCCATAATTTCTTTATATATATAAGGGGTTTAATTATTGTTTGGCGGAAGTTATAAAATGGAGATATTAGTTAGATTCGTTATAGGTTATATTTTATACAAGACTTGATTGGGAAATATTTCGTTCAACGTGTCGTCAGTTTCGCCACGGGTAGTCCGCCAAAAATAGACTTGACTTTCGAGATATATGTACAAACATTCCGGGGACGCGAGGCTTCAAGACAAAGCAAGTTGGTCAGTTAGCGCTGACGTCACGAATTCTCGGAAGAACACCGCATCAGGACGCTGATTTAAAATTACTTCAGAAGCAACCCCACGTGGTTAACCCAACTAATGAAGAGGCATGATCAGAACTTAGGGATCTGGAGTGGGGAGCTACGTCATCAGGATACCTAATTGATTGGTCGAGAAATACTGCAGAGTGGGGAAGTTCATCTTCCATAAAAACCAATGGTCATCTACTCTCAGGCCCCCAATCTTCTCAGATTTTCTGAATCTTTACGTGTATCAGACATCTTCGCTGCGAGATCGCAACTTATCAGTTCAAGAAGTTTTAAAATTAATACTACTGACGTGAATATGATCGTGTCTTTGATCATATTCACAAAAGTGAATTTTGGAGCAAAGCCATTCACACATGTCAGTCGGGAGACGGGACAAATTGGTTCCCTGCCCGTATCAAGATAAGGATCTATACAATATTGAGGCAGAACCAAACAACATCCGCCAGCAAGATCAGAGGGAAAACCAGACTACCACTATGAAGAAGACGGCCGTGAGTTCCTTTACTAAATCCAATCAAGTCTCTGTAATTCTGTTTATGGCAAATTAGAATCCAGCTTTTGTTTAAATTTAATTCATATTCCATTTTGTAACTCTCGCCAATTTAATATAACTTCCAGATTTTTTTAAAATTCATTTGTTTCTCTTTTTACGTCTTTTGCTGCTTTAAATTTTGATCAATTAAATTGTGTTCTTAAGTAATGGTAGGACTTTCATTTCCAGTAGCTAGCTTTAGACATCATGCATACCTTCTCCCAGTAGCGATAAGACAATTGGTTAATGGCTCAGCTATACCACGGCTTGAGAGAAAGACGTTTCGAGTGCTCTATCACTATTTTAATTAAATACTTTGGCACATCTAAAGTAAGTGTTAGATGTCCTGGCGCCCACACGAGCTGATTATAATCATTGCTAATGAACAGGTAAGAGGTAAGTATGCTATTGGTGGTGTGATTAAAGCGGTGCTTGTTCTTGTTGCGATTCTTCTACTGTACTCCAGGAGAACGCAATATTGGAGCCCCGCCAGGAACGTAACCTTTGGTCACTTAGAAGGACCGGGAACGTTACACCACTGGCAAAATGATTCTGGATGGTTTGTGAACCCGCTGGCAAAATGATTCTGGATGGTTTGTGAACCCGCTGGCAAGATGATTCTGGATGGTTTGTGAACCTGCCGGCAAAATGATTCTGGATGGTTTGTGAACCCGTTGGCAAAATTATTCGGGATGGTTTGTGAACCCGCTGGCAAAATAATTCTGGATGGTTTGTGAACCCGCTGGCAAAATGATTCTGGATGGTTTGTGAACCCGCTGGCAAAATGATTCTGGATGGTTTGTGAACCCGCTGGCAAAATGATTCTGGATGGTTTGTGAACCCGCTGGCAAAATGATTCGGGATGGTTTGTGAACCCGTTGGCAAAATGATTCGGGATGGTTTGTGAACCCGCTGGCAAAATAATTCTGGATGGTATGTGAACCCACTGGCAAAATGATTCTGGATGGTTTGTGAACCCGCTCGCAAAATGATTCTGGATGGTTTGTGAACCCGCTGGCAAAATGATTCTGGATGGTTTGTGAACCCGCCGGCAAAATGATTCTGGATGGTTTGTGAACCCGCTGGCAAAATGATTCTGACTGGTTTGCAACCAGCTTGCAAAGTGATTCTGAGCGGTTTGTGAACCCCCTCTCAATGCGATTCTGAGTGGTTTGCAACCAGCTTGCAAAATGATTCTGTGTGGTTTGTGAATCCGCTGGCAAAATCATTATGGGTGGTTTGTGAACCCCCTCTCAATACAATTCTGAGTGGTTTGCAACCAACTTGCAAAGTGATTCTGAGTGGTTTGAGAAACCGCTCGAAGAAAGATTCTGAGTGGATAGTGAACCAAGAAACAGCTTGCGAAAAGATTCTATCTGGTTTGTAAATTACTTCTGGAGCCTGCTTGCAAAACGAATCTGAGTGACTTGTGATCCACCTCGCGATACGATTCTTGGTCCTCTTGGTCTACATCAGAGACCCTAGCCGCAGCGTCATTAGAGTACCTACCAGAGACATTCTCTTATACATACTTATATAGAGAGAGAATAATAAATGAAAGTATATAATTAGTCCGTGTATTTTTTTCCAGATTAGGTGTGTGAGTAGAAAAGTTTTACTAGCCAGCCAATTGAACTGGGCACAGGCACATGTCGTCCGACTGAAAAGCAATGATTATATTGAGAGTGACGCTAGAAGGTGGCATCTAAATCTTCTATACGATACAGAGGCCCACACATACACACACGCCATGGCCTCCTTGACTTCATGATGCAGTGTGTGTGATCAGGCCCATTACAGGGATTTAGTTTTCTTTCAAACCTTTTGGACCGTTTCTTTTTATAGTAACATTGAAATTGCTCTTTCCGGAACTGTACCGTGCCATTGTCACTGATGAAAATCATACAGAAATAGATGAAAGCTTTTTCCCACGAATACTGAGACTTACTCCAAATGCACAAAGGAGCAATTATTACACGCGAGTAACTCTATGTATTGAATTCGTCAGTACAGTCAATGAAATGCAAGATTGCGCAATGGCTGTAACGAAATTGAAAAAGCCTCTCCGAGCTCAATTCTTATCGCGTCAATGATCAGAAACGTGCCAGACTGTTACGTTTATTTTGGTGTCAATAGAAAGCTCCCTTTTTGTGGTCTTTCGGAAATGAATGGCTTCATGAATTCACAGACAGACAACAGATTTGTCCTCCTTTGATGTGCATATTCAAGAGAAGTAAATATCGTAACTAAATCCGTACACTGCCGTAGAGATTACACACTTTGTGCCACGTCTCTCTTACTACTGTAGAAGAGTATAAATCAGTGTATGCTCAACGCCTCTATACACTACGCAGCCTATATTAATGAAAATGAAAATCCACAGTCTGTTTCCAGTCGACCGACCGGGTCAGGAATGGAATGAATGAAGCCCCCCATCTAGCGGCGAGATAAGAACTGTGCCGGCTGCCGAAGCCTGTCGCACTCCTATGAAGCAATGATTAAATTAATGACAGATGAAATTAAATGATAGTGTAGAGAGTTGCTGGAATTAAATTTTTGACAGGGAATACCGGAGTAACCGGAGAAAAATCTGTCTGCCTCCGTTTTGTCCAGCACAGATCTCAAATGGGGTGACCGGGATTTGAACCACGGACCCAGCGGTGAGAGGCCGGCGTGCTTCCGCCTAAGCCACGGAGGCTTTAATAATTCTTTAAAACATTCTAATAATAACAAGAAGTTCCATGACGAACTAAAGAGCCTACTTTACTCGAAATGTAAGATTCATTCCAATAATTAATCGATGTGGACCTAATTAGAATAATGACGAAATTGAGTTGGAATATCGAAATTTCTAATCATTTCGAAATATAACTGGCAGAATGTAGACTAATAGAGCACTACTGTTGGCAGCCCTGGTGACTGAATATATTGTTAGTTCCATCTCTTAAAGTACAGAAAATAAAATTTGTTTGAAGTCCAATGGATAGCATGGACGTTGCATGTAGTTAGACATTGGACCTATCAGCGCGCGTAAAATCATGTTGGCAACAATGTCATGTATGTGTTAGACAGAAGTAATCTGAACTATTATGATCAATTGTTGTGCCAATTTTGGATGAAATACATTTATTTGTATAGAAGTTACATGTATTTTAAAATTGGGCCAATCAGCAGGCTAAGAAAAATGTTGGAAACCCTGACGTATATTAGTTACTCCAAATTAATCTAGAATGTAAGGTACCATACGTGTTCAAAGATTAGAGCTGTTGGCTTGAATACTTTCTGATATATTGATATTAGGGTAAAAAATAGAGACAGCATTTATTAACAGTTGGCAGCCTTTGATTGCTCTTAAGAATTCGCATAATAATATCTGTTTATCTGTTATAGTACACATAGCACGAACGAAATTTGGTCGAAATCCAATTCATAGTATAGAAGTTACATGTATTTACAATTGGTCCTATCAGCAGGCTTAGAATCATGTTGGTAGTACTGAGGTCCATTAGTTACTCCAAATTAATATTGAATGTCAGGTACTATACGTGTGCATAGTTTACAGCTGTCGGCTTGCATACTTTCACATATATTGGTATTTGGATAAAACAATAGAGAGAGCATTTAATAGCAGTTGGCAGCCCTGGTGGCTCTTAAGATTACGCTCGTTCATATCTGTTTATCTACACATAGTACATACGAAATTTGGTTGAAATCCAATTGATAGTGTAGAAGTTATATGCATTTAAAAATTGGACATATCAGCATGTTTAGAATCATTTTGGCAACACTGTCATGTATGGTCTCCTGGAAATTAAACTGAAATATTAGTATCTATATGTGTGCCAATTTTGGTATAGCTCCCATGCATATCTTCCAAGATATACAACATGGAGCTGAAATTTCAATTGCGATTTTTCAGCAATTGGTAGCACTGACATAATTTTAAAGTACGGCATTGAGATATTCGGATAGAGATCTTTACTCATACCAAATTTGGGTTCGATTGCTACAGCCGTTTAGGAGTTGATAGGGGGGACACACACACAGCCAGACAGACAGACAGACAGACAGACAGAAGGACAGACAGACAGACAGACACACATTTTCCCGGATCGATCTTATAAGTCTACATTTTCCTCATTTTTACAAAATGCGAAAAGTAGGCTAAAAATCCAATCTGGCGACCATCTGAAATATTAAGACGGTTCTCAATATCTACGAATCTATTACAACAATCAATCTGTAATTTTGTATGTTGAAAGAGGCAATTGATATAAGTTTGATATATGAAAATAGGCTGTATAATTCTTCACGGAACTGCTTGTTATATATTCTATTACGGTATAGTATTTTATTTATATTACATTATTCATATTATTAATATTTTATATTATATATTTTTATATATTTAGGGATGCCATGCGAATATCTGGTGTTATTAGATACTATGTTATAGTCGTGTATGGCCATTGTAGGGCGTGTTTTGGTTGGCCCACTCCCACACTCTTGAGCCACGCTTTTGCGGTATAAATAAGAACTATTCATTCGAGTGCAGAGACACCTTGTGGCCGCGAGGCTAACTAACCCTAGAGAGTCATCTTGTTACCCAGATGACCACATTTGGAGCTGAAAACCATACATCAAAAGGTCCCAGGTTCAATGTGATGAAAGGATTTGACGACTTAAATTAAACGATTAGTAACAAATCATAAGTGAAGCTATATTTACTAAAACTGTTCTTGTTTACGTTAAATCACAATTGAAGCACTCGCCAAGCAAAAGCAACACACGTAGTATAATAGGAGGATGTTCAAATATAAATACAATCTCGACTCCTCTTTTGGGTTTGTTTCATTTCGTGTATATAGTCACCAAGCGACTGGAAGGAACTGTTATTAATGATTTTGTACTTTTAGGCCGAAAACTTTCTCTGAGTGTGATATTGTACATGGCCTACATTGTTGACAGTAACACATTACATCTTTTGTGTCTCTTGCTATTTCATCATACGACGTATAATTAGGGAGTTATTAATGATTCTGTACTTTTTGGCCGATATTTTTCTGTCCCACGAATAACTTAAAAATTGATTCGAATGAAATTTCAAAAAATAGTTTTTTTTAATACTTTTATTATATTTTTTTACGTCTTGTAGGGTCGGAAACCAACATGATATTTTGATGTATTTTTTCGTCCCATGCATTTTTGGTTTCAGGTGATAGAATTATTTTCCACTGGGACCCGTGGTTAGGGGGTTTTGAGGCATTCTGGCAGTCGTTTCAGGCCACCAATTACTTCCGTTGGTAACCCTGTAGTCCTGTGTTCTGAGCCCTACTACTAATCGGCTGGGCCTACTCTGCTTGCCTTCTAACAGTCGTTTCAGGTTATCAATTTCTTCTTAAACAAAGCGGGTGTTGTTTCATTTAGGATTGGTCATCAGCTCGGGTACTTGAATGTGTATGGAATATATCTGATAACTTGTGTTATTGTAGTAACCGTACTCGTGTATGTGCTGGTAATAACGGTTAAAGATTGCAAAGGAGGGAGCTGCTATCTGCTAACCACTTGTATGATGGCCGCGAGTAGGATACGAACCCAGCACCCACCATTCGTTTCAACTGTCTTCTAGAGGGTGCCCAACCACTACAAGAACTAAAACTCGTAACAGAACTGAGAATCGAGCCAAGGTCATATCCAATTTATTCTAGTTATTTATTCTCCTTACAGGAGGACTGAACCGTACGAACCAAACAAACTATACTCTGATTTACCAAAGGTAAACGGTGAAGGCTGCCATCCGCTTGAAGGGTGAGGTGTCCATGGCAACACCGAGCAGTGTTGCAATGCATGCAGACAGAGCAGTGAGCACATGCCTTGATTCGCCAGGCAGGGGGGTTAACTTCTCCAGTATTTGTGTCTTGGAATGTTATGAGTCATGACTTGTCTCTGTGGCAACGCACGTGCTAGCTTTGGCAGACGTCAGCGTTCATCATTGGTAGTACAGAGTATAGAGTGTTAGGTGGCTTCAGTGGCGTAGTTGCTAGCATGCTCGAAATCGCGGGTTCAAACCCGGCCGAAGTCGTCGGATTTTTAAGAGCGCTAAAAATCCTGCACAGTATGCCTTCCTTCGGAGGGGAAATAAAGCCGGTGGGCCCTTGGCATATATTTATGACAAGTAAAAGAACCTTCCACTAACTAAAAATATGTGAATCAAAATTTGTAGGTAAGATTTGATTAACGCTGTATTAAGTTCCAAATTTTGCCGCAACGTGCCGGTTGCGGTGGTATCTAGTAGCCAAGTTTGCAGCTAGGTGTCATTGACAGTAGCATTTGGTAGAAAAAGTAGGAACTACTTGAAATTGATCGTCTGCAATCCTTGCCTGAATTACAGATAACACACACTAATACAGCCATCACAATTAACACCTGTTATCAGACAGATTCTACACACACCCAAAGTACACGGGGCTACATGACCGCGTTGTCGCAGCCCCTAATCTGAGGCACCAACCAAACTAGGATGTTATTTTAAGTAAGCTGTTCTGTGTCCTTTGTTGTCAGATTATGAAGTTCAAACCAAAAACGCAACCACTTAATTTTACATGAAAGATACCGGTAAGGAACTAGGCTTTGTTTTGATTACTATGACTGTATCTGTATCTTGGACCTACACAACCCTTATTATGGGGTTTGAAGCCATTCTTCTGTGTTGCCTTAGTAAACAAAAGTTTGGTGCTTTTCAGTCGGTCAACACGAATCTACCCAAAAGAGTTGGGTTATACCCTAATCCTGAAAAAAAATACATGTGATTAATAAATACACTTGGATGAACAGTTTCGATCGTCAAGCGATCATCATCACATCCATTACACTTAGGCTATAAAATCTATGTGAATGAATGACCCATGATGCTGGGCAAGTGAACTGTATATTAAAATAAAACACGGCGAGATGTCACTGGATTTCATCTCTTAGATGCTCGTTTTAATAAAGACAAGACTGACCAAGAGTTAGCAAAGAACATGAAAGAAAAAAAAAAGACAATCTAACATTCAAAGAATAAACAGGCACAAATATATTCCCCCTGTTAATTGAATGCAATCAACAAATAATACACTTTAAGGACATATTTCACTCATCGAGTAGGGGACACACTTTCACTATTGGCCTCTTGAATCTTCCATTGGCAGTTCTTATAGTGACTGCTCGCAACAGTCCATCTGCACCAGGGTGAAGTTCCTCGATGATGCCTATTTTCCGCTGAAGAGGAGGAAAGTTGTCCTCCTTGATAATGACTATTGTGTCAACTTGGATGTTTGCTGCTGTGACAACCATTGAGGTCTACTTTGAAGCTGCGGTAAGAACTCCTTGTACCATCTTGTCCAGAAATTTTGCACCATTTGTTGCAATCGTTTCCACATTGAAAGTTTATTGCTTAGAATTAAAGTCAGATTGGGTTCAGGGATTGAGTTTAGACTGTCACCAATTAAAAAATGATATGTAGTGAGACATTGAGGATCAAGGGGATCTGAGGATAGAACTGTTTGGGGTCTAGAGTTTAGAAAAGCTTCAATTTGTGTGAGCACAGTAACGAGTCCTTCAAAGGTTAGCGAAGAGTTTCCAACAACTCGATGCAAATGACACTTAACAGATTTTATGCCAGCTTCCCATAGCCCTCCAAAATGGGGTGATCGTGGGGGAATGTAATGCCAGTTGATACCTCCGTTTGCTAGGTTACTCGCAATTTTCTCTCTATGTGATGTTATAAATTGATGAAGGTGTTGTAGCTCCTTGTTAGCTCCAATAAATGTTGTAGCATTATCACCGTAAATATCTGAAGGTTTGCCTCTTCTGGCAATGAACCGGCGTAATGCTGATACGAATGCATCTGTGATAAGACTGCTGACTACTTCTAGATGCACAGCCTTAGTTGCAAAATAAACAAATAATGCAATGTATGCTTTAAGTCGAATGTTACTTCTCTTATTAAGAGGGCGGATTAAGATTGGAATGGATTTCAGAATGAAGTGAGCCAACATTGTGGCTGCAAGTAATTCAAGACGAGGAAGTGTAACTTGTTTGAGTGGAGCTACTCTGGATTTTGAGCACTACAGCTTGACTGATGTTTTTCCTTGTTGATCGACAGTCCGAAGATAGATGCATGCTTCATATGCTGTTTGAGATGAATCTGAGAAACCATGTACTTGAATGGTATTACACCTTCCTGTTCCTAAGACATGTCTGTCCACTTGAATGTGATCAAGGTGTGTTAGCTGATTTTGGAGTGCCTTCCATTCTGAGGACAGGTTATCAGATAACTGCTGATCCCAATCAAGTTTGTGTAACCACAATTTCTGGAGGAATATTTTGTAGGGTATTACCAATGGGCTAATGAGGCCTAATGGATAAAAGATTGATGCCGCTGTGGATGTTGTTGTGCGTTTAGTAATGCTGCTGTTTGCAGCAACATGTTTGATTTTAGTTGCAATTAAACATTTGTCTGATGTGGGATGCCATGATAAACCTAAAGCTTGTATTGTATCGTTATTGTCAAACTGGAAAGGTAAACTCATTTCCCTGTCTTCAGGTGGAACAGCTTCAAGTATTACTGGATGGTTCGAGCACAATTTTCTGATGGAAAAGCCTCCTTTGTTGAGTAAAATAATGAGTTCATTTTGCAACTGTAGTGCTTCCGAAATGTTTGAAGCACCACATAGAGCATCGTCAACATAAAAATCTCTTTGTAGAACAGCTGACGCAAGTGGAAAAGAAGCTGCTCATCTTCAGCTAGTTGGTTGAGGCACTGAGTTGCTAAATATGGAGCTGACGCTGTACCGTGTGTGACTGTTAGCAATTCATAAGTTTTGACAGGTGTATGGGGAGATTCCCTCCACATGATTCTTTGTAATCTAGTGTCATCCTTATGAACCAGAATTTGTCTATACATTTTAGAAATGTCTACAGTAAATTCAATGTTATGGATTCTGAATGTCAACACAATCGAATACAGATCTTGCTGTATATTTGGCCCTACTAACAATGTGTCGTTGAGTGATACTCCTGTGGTGGTTTAGGCTGATGCATAAAAATCTACTCTAGTGGATGTGGTTGAGCTTTGTTTGAATACAGCGTGATGTGGCATGTAGTAGTGTTCTGAATCATCTATCGCACTTACTTGCTTCATGTGACCCAACATTTCATACTCTGACATGAATTGTGAATACTGCTCTTCGAATTCTGGATTTCCCTTGAATTTAGTTTCCAATTGGTAAAATCTTTGTTGTGCTATATCATGGGACTTGCCTAAAGGTGACAGAGTTTCCTTTCGAGGCAACTTGACGACATATCTACCTTCAGAAGTACCTGTTGTGTCGTTTTTGAAATGAAATGTACATTGTTGTTCTTCTGGAGTTTCAGGTTTGGTATGCAATTCTTCTATTTTCCAGAATTTACTAAGCTGAATCTCAAGAGTATCTTCCTTTTTGATGAAAAGAGAAGTGACTGTGTTGCACATTGCATTTCTGTTGCTGGATTGTGGGCATTTACCAGAAATTATCCAACCTAGATGATAATTTTGTAAATCAGGGAAACCTGCCCGTGTTCTTTGTTCAGTCTTTAGAATGTTGTAAAATAGCTCTGCTCCGATGATCAAATCTACCTTATGTGGACTGTAGAATTTAGGGTCTTCTAATACGATGTCACTGGGTAAATTCCATGACTTGTAATTTAACTCTATAGAGGGCATTTGTCCTGTGATGGCAGGAACTACTACACAGTTTATGTTTGCGTTGAAATCTGAAGCTGTAGATTGAAAGTGTATCTCAACACTGTGTTTCATTGTTGAAGAAGTGTTGTTAATGCCTAGAACAGCTGTAGTATCTTTCTTACGTAGCAGATTCAGCCTGTTGACTATGTCTTCTGTGATGAGGTGAGTTTGACTGCCACTGTCTAAGAGACCTCGAATCTTATGAAATTTGCCCCTGTGATCATTGATTTTGACAATGACAGTGCACAGCAATACATATGGTTTGTTATGAGTATCTGCGTGTTCATCCTTGACAGATGTGTTGAAGCTTGCAAATAGAGCTGTATTGTTAGAAGGTATCTGGTTTGCATTACTGCCGTTGCCATTGTTTTCAAGGTGTAATAAAGTATTATGTGCCTTGTTGCATTGACGACAGTGACCAGATTTGCATTCTGACGTTTTATGTGTCGCCTGAAGACAATTTAAACATAGCCTATTATCACGAGCATACTGAATGCGATTTGATACAGTCAACTTCAGAAATGATTCACATGCAAAAAGTCCTGGCGTATGTACTTGTTTACAATAAGTGCATTGATTGTCAATACATGCGATGTGTGTATAAGCGGATGGCTTTCTCTTGTATGAGTTTTCCTTGCCACCATTTACCCTGACTTGATTACTAGTAGGTTGCAGGCTTACAAGGACTTGGCAACGGTGCTCTATAAATGATGTGAGTTCTTTAAGAGATGGATTTTGTTAGAATCTTCCTCTAGTTCCCAGCCTCTTCTAGTTTCATAATCAAGACGATCAACGATATGTTGTGCCAAAATTACATCTTCAAGTGGGGTATCTAACTGTAATGCTTGTAAATTGCTTGAGAATGTACTGATGAATTGCCTGAGGTCTTCGGCAGTTTCATTCTTAACTCTAGAAATATTTAAGATTTCACGAACATGCTTCGATGCTATGAGTCTCCTATTTTTAAATCTAGTGCACAATAGTTCCCAAGCTACATTATAGTTTGCTTCAGTGGTTGGAAGGTTTTGAATTAATGCCTTTGCCGAAACATGAACTGCTTCTAGTAGGTAACTAATGATATTTTTGGATTGTTTCTAGGTTTGCATTATTGTGCACTAGTAATGTGAAATTGTCTGCAAATGATAACCAATCCTCATAATTACCACCAAAAGTTGGTAGTTTGATTACTGGCAATTTGAGGTTAATATTGTCATTCGAACTACTGGCTGTGATATTGGATTCACTTTAGGCGTCACCTTGTGATGGATATAATATGTTTGAATATTATCAACTCTAACATTTCTCTGTCCCCTGATTGATTTGTGTTTTCATCCTCAACTTCCGATTGAGATGGAACTGTGTCATACTTGCTTTCTAGCTCTAACAATGTGTCATAACGGACTCCGATATCATGTATTGAATGCTCACTGTTGAATGATTCTACGAAATTATTTATTCTTGTGATTCTGCCTTTTATAACTGCTCTTTGTTTAACAAGCTTCGAAATTGCATCCATTTTAAGGTTAAGGAATGTATAGGGAAGGGATTCTGACTTGTATAGTACTGCTTACAGTTTTTCCTGAAACCTTCGTGCTCAGAATGATGTACACAAATGATGTGATAATAAGACTTGGCTCCTATGCACCAAATTAATGTTGCATTTTTGAAGACGTACCCATTTGCACACCAGACATCAGTTGTCGTGTTGGTTTCGTATAAGACGAAATATGTTTATTTCTCAAATAAAACGAACATCCTGACCGTAGGTGGACCAAAAATGAATGAATGCCCCATGATGCTGGGCAAGTGAACTGTATATTAAAACAAGAAGTTCCGTGACGAACTAAAGAGCCTACTTTTCTTAAAATTAAGATTCATGCCAATGATTTATCTACAGTATATGAACCTATCTAGCATAATGACGAAATTAAGTAGGTAATATAGAAATGTCTAATTAGTTCGAAATATACCTGGTATAATGTAGCCGAATAGAGCACTACAGTTGGCAGACCTGGTGACTGAATATATCCTTAGTTCCATCATCTTAAGGTACAGAACACAAAATTTGGTTGAAGTCCAATGGACGTTACATGCAGTTAGACATTGGTTCTATCAGCATGCGTAAAAGCATGTTGGCAACAATGTCATGCGTGTGCTGGTCAGAAATAATCTGAAATATTATGATATCTTGTTGTGGCAATTTTGGATGAAATCCATTCGTTAGAATAGAAGTTACATGCATTTTAAAATTGGACTTATCAGCAGGCATATAATCATGTTGGCAGCACTGACTTATATTAATTACTCCAAATTAATCTAAAATGTCAGGTACTATACGTGTGCATAGTTTAAAGCTGTCGGCTTGCATACTTTATGATATATTGCTATTTGGATAAACAAAATAGAGAGCAATTATTAACAGTTGGCAGCCCAGGTGGCTCTTAAGAATAGGCTCAGTCATATCTGTTTATGTACACATATTCCATACAAAATTTGGCTGAAATCCAATTGATAGTGTAGGAGTTAAATGCATTAATATTTGACCTATCAGAAGGCTCAAAATTATTTTGGCAACACTGTCATGTATGGCCTCCTGGAAATTAAACTGAAATAGCATTATCTACATGTGTGCCAATTTCGGAATAGCTCCTATGCATACCTTCCAAGATATCCAGCATGGAGCTCAAATTTCTAGTGCGTATTTTCAGCAGTTGGTAGCAATGACATCATTTTCAAATATGGGCGTGAGATATTCCGCTATACATCTTCACTCATACTAAATTAAGTTTCGATTGCTGCAGCCGTTTAGGAGTTGATAGGGGGACACACACACACAGCCACCCAGACAGACAGACAGAAGGACAGACAGACAGACAGACACACATTTTCCCGGATCAATCTCATAAGTCTACTATTTCCTCATTTTTGCAAAATGTGAAAATAGGCTAAAAAATAGTTTTTTGAGTAAAAATAAAGACTAGGGCCAGCGAGGAATATGGACTTTCGCCACTTCATTTCAGTCGCTGAATAAAGCAGAAGGTAATAAAGATCGATTTCAGTTAGGCTCCAAACTCAAAGGAGCATATGTTGACTGTTCAGCCTTTGCGGATGTCTTGGCCATTTTTGCGAACAACATCAGCACAGCAATCAAGAAGGTCAGAAGAAAACAGCAGAGAAATTAGGACGACAAAGAGAAGACTCAATGCATGATGGACATTAGTGATGTGCCAGAATAGAAGTAACTAACCACGGAAAGATTGTCAGAGTCAAGAAATTTAAGTACCTGGGAGAAGTAATCCATCAGAATGGTCGAGAACAAGAAGCGCATCTGGAAATTATAGCGAGCGTACCAACTGACTACAAACATTTATAATAAGAAGAGGCTGAGTACAGGAGCCAAATTAAGACAATACAGCACTGTTGTTAGACAAGAAGGTTTGTATGCTTCGGAGATATTATGCTTGAAAAGGTTGGTTGGTTGGTTCCTCAGTTTAGGGGCTAAGACAATGCGGTCATGTAGCCCCGTGTACTTTGGGTGTTTATAGAATCTGTCTGATAACCGGTGTTAATTGTGATGATGTATTAGTGTGTGTTATCTGTTTTCAATTCAAGTGAGGACTGCAGACATTTAATTTTTCAAGTAGTTCCTAATTTTGCCGCCAAACGCCACCGTCAACGACTACTAGTTCAGAACTTGATTGCCAGATGCCATAGCATTCGCCTCCTGGCGACGAACGTCGGAACCTACGAGCGTTTGTCGAATGTTTAACCTATATATAATTTAGCTTCACACTTGTGTAATTAGTGGAAGGTTCTTTAACATGCCATAAATCTATGACATGGGACCGCCGACTGTACTGAGGGATTTTTAACGCTCTTAAAAAATCCGATGACTTCGGCCGGGTTTGAACCCGCGATATTGGGCATGGAAGCTCAGCATGCCACCGAAGCCGCCATGCTTGAAAAGGACAAGTTGACCAGCTACTTAAAAGAGAACGTAGGCTACTACGGAAGATGGGTTGACGGGCAGGTTCGACTGAGATCCCACAAAGACGTATACATTAAATTAGAACCAATAACAACAGCTTTCAAAAAGAGAAGATGGACAATGACCGGCTCACAAAGAAAATCTGGAATTTTCTAAAATCCCAGACATCTAGGATAAAGTGGTTACAAGGGTGTGAAAAATGTCTGGGAGAGGCCGGCATTGCAAATGATAAAATAAATGGCAGGGCAGTTTTCAAATAAAAATAAAATTCATAAAACAGAAATAAAATATTTAAAAATTAATAATTTTAATACAATATTGTAAAATTAAAATCTAAAATTAAAAAAGTATCCCATCTATAAAAGAATTACCGTATGTAAGGAGGAATAAGGGAAATGACAAAGAAAAGAAATGTAAGGAAGGAAGGAAGGAAGATTGTAGTTTTACGTGACCGTGAATCTTGTGATTATGAGCCACGGGACCTCCTTTTTACGTGGAATCCGAACCACAGGACATGGCATTTCACTTCGAAAATCTCACGTGCATTGACCGGGAATCGAACCCGGACCGCCTTGGTGAGAGGCATACAGCTAGACCGCTGAGCAACCACGCCCCCATAAGAGAAATGTAAACAACCCTCGAAATGTGTGTGGCGAAGTCTAGACACCCTAATGTGCTGTATGTTACTGTATTCAGGATAATCTTCAACTAATAAAGACCTGGTTTCATCCCTGCCACGCATAAGCTAACAAGCCCTCTTAAGCCCAAACGGTCCAATGAGGATGTCCCGGCACCTTTAATACTGCCGTTAATTCCGGCCTCGGTTTATTAAAGAAAAATATACATCGTAAATCCTGATTCAATAACATGTTTCCCTTATTAATCCTTTATCTAGCTTGGCTACATCGTTATGCTGTGTCTTGTTTCCGACGGGGGGTGTTTTCTAGTAGAGTGAAGAGGGGTGAACTCTCTATGAATGTGGGTTCGTTTAGATTATTGGGGTTGTTTACTTTAGCTAAGTGTATCTCGATTACTTCCTTTATGTCAAGAGCTCACCCTTTCGGTTCGTGATGTATTATTTTAAAGTCGGTTTCAATGTTAGTGAAACTGAGTCCCGCGTAGCACGTGTGTTCGCATGCGCCCCAGTGCGTCCCTATTTTATCACATCTCTGTGTTCATTGTATCGTGTGTCCATTCTTCTCCCACTATATCCGATGTAATATGCTTGACTCCCTGTGTCTTGGCATGTAATGGAAAATACCCCTGACTTTTAATACCGGTCTTGTTTATTTAGATTACTATTGCAATTGTAATGGATCTGATGATGATCGCTTGACGATCGAAACTGGTCATCCAAGTGTATTTATTAACCCTTTATAGGGCAGAACTAGTATTAATATATTTTATTTGTATTTATTTCATTATTTTATCCTAATTTTTTATGTATTATCTTTTTATTTTTATGTTTATATATTTTTGTCACTTTAGCCTTTATAATTTTTATAATCTTATATTTTATTTCTAATTTTATCACCTTATTTATTTTTAATTGTAAAGATTTATTTAATTTTAATTGTAATTTTATGAGAGTGTTAATTTTTAATTTTTACAAGCATATTTATCTTCAATTTTAATTTTTTGCACCATATTTTATTTTTTACGTTTTAATTTTAATTGATTTTGTTAAACGAATTAAATTTTATCAAGCATTTTAGGTCAAGAAGATAGAAGAATATAATTTAGTTTTCTGAAATATTAACACTTCCAAAAGAAAGTTCGTTGACATATTGCAGAATGATTCAACCATCAGCATCTTTGACAATATACATTCTCCTTATGATAGGTGGTTAATATACTGACCACTAACCTATAAAGGGTTAATCTCATGTATTATTTTACAGGATTAGGGATTAACCAATCTCATATTCTTGGCCGACTGAAAAACATCAACATTTCATTTCTATAAAATGTTAAAATATTTTTTTTGAGTTTGCTCAGAATAAACATAAAATAATAACGCTTAATTAATTAATAATATGGATTTCAGGAAAATCCTCCGAGGAAAGGTAGTCTACCCCCTGGACAGTGGAACAAAAGGAGTGGCATCGGAAATGCGTTAATATTGGGCAAAGGTTAAGGCCCAAGAGGTGAACAAGCGTGGTCCGAAATAAGCCTATTGGGAAGAAGAAGAAGAAGAAGAAGAAGAAGAAGAAGAAGAAGAATGTAGGGAGCCTCCGAGGCTTAGGTGGCATCCGGCCTCTCACCGCTGGGTCCGTTGTTAAAATCCCGGTCACTCCATTGAGATTTGTGCTGGACAAAGCGGAAGCAGACAAGGTTTTTCCGGGTACTTCGGTTTTTCCTGTCAATATTTAACTCCAGCAACACTCTCCACTATCATTTCATTTCATCTGTCATTCATTTAATCATTGCCGCAGGGGAGTGCGACAGGCTTCGGCAGTCGGCACAGTTCATACATATCCTCACCGCTAGATGGGGGCTTCATTCATTCCATTCACTATAATTATGGGAGTTCTGAAGGAAACGGTGAAGATCGGCGCAAATAGATAGAAATGGATAGAAATAGTTACAATTTGATTTAATTCACGGCAACGTGTACATTTATCGCCGGTCTAAATGAATGTGGCACCTTCTGAAGAATATTGTGCCAAGTGATATCACATGTTCTCATTACTCTGTTCTCTTCGTGACAGCGACACTGCAATTGAGCCGTCAATTCCTGTATAATTCTCACAGACGACAGCGTGGTATCGATCGAGCGAGCGAACGCTCTGGGCTCACTCAGAGAATGGAGGATGAAACATTAATGAAGGATTGCTCAAGGAGGAGTCACACCAAGATCAAAGGGCGTGATCAGAGGCTAGGAGTCGAGTCCAGAGTGGCACAGACTTGTCCAGCTTGACCAAATCTGACCAGAGGTCATTGTACAAGGGGGTAGCCCAGCTACCACTGACCCACTTTCTACAGCATGTTCTCATCTATTACATTGCTGTCAATCTTACGGGCTTGGGACATTATGCGGCTTCGGTGGCGTAGTTGGTAGCATGCTGAACTGCTGTGCCCAAGATCGCGGGTACAAACACGGCCGAAGTCGTCGGATTTTTTTAAGAGCGTCAAATCCCTCAGTATGCCTTCATTCAGAGGAGAAGTAAAGCCGGGAGTCCCATGTCGTAGATTTAAAGCATGTACAAGATCCTTCCACTAACTAAACTTGTGTGAAGCTAAATTTCTAGGTTAGATTTCGTTCTAACGCTCTATCAATGTTCCAACGTTCACCACTAGATATCAGTGACATGTAGTAGCGAAAGTTGGAACTACATGAAATTGAACGGAACTAGTAGCTGTGTCCGCTTGAAGCAGCTACTGCCTCTGGCGAGCCGAACATGTCCTCGGACACTCCTGGTACTAAAAGTCATACGCTAAATAAATAAATAAATTCTCGTGTACTTCGGTGTGAGTTAAATTTGTCTTATAACCTGTGCTCCGGTGTTGACTGCAGTAGTGTAACTATTTGCTTCAACCAGGCTTAGGCTGGAAAACAATCTAAAATAATCCGCGACGACATGCATGGGTATTTTTGACCCGAGGCTTAGAATAATGCTCTATATTTGCGATTTGGTCAGCCCTTATTTCTTGTCGCTCACTGTACCTTCCTCCCTAGCCTTGAACTTCACACTGCAAAATAAACATGTCAATAGCTTTTGGAACACTCAAGTTATTCATATATTTTTACGGTCGGGTCAGATTTACCCATGGCGCCAGTCCTCGCGTGACAATTTTCGGCTTACGTTAGTCAGGACAGTCTGTAAAATATAAGGGGAAAATCCACCCATTTTTGGGCAGTACAGTAACATAGCTCACGTTCTTGTTGATCCATGTTTAGGGTCTAGAGACACCGTGGTCATCAGCTCCTTTGTTCAAAAAAATTAAGATGACTTACCACCACTATCAAGGCTAATAATACCGTTAGGAAAATTATTGTCATTTTTCTGCATGTTAAATATAAATACACCTCATTAGGTAGATTTCATTAGAAAGCTATTAGGTAGATTTCATTAGAAAGCTAACTATTGCAATGGGTCCCATGTTTCGACTTCCGGAAAATTTCGACATATCTTCGCGTTTCACATCCCCCAGACCCCAAAACCACCGTCAGTTCAAAATTTTATATATAATTTATGTATATATATATATATATATATGTATATATATATATGTATATCAGTTTCTTGTGGACTCGATAACTGCCGTAATTTTGCACCAATTACTTCGATTTTTTTTTACCGAAGATGTATACCTATAAAATCTCGGTCGAGTTCGTTACTGGGCTAAATCGGTCGAAGGGGGTGAAAATGGGGGGCTTTTTTCGAAAAAGTGAAATTTCGCTATAACTCTCTTAATACGTGCAATATCGAATCCATTCAAAGTTCATAATATGTGTCGGATAAGTGCCAAAAATTTATGTCAAATAAGATTTTTGATAGCACCAACCATTGACCAAAGGGGTGGAAAAAAGTGGGTTTTTCGGGAAACATTAATCATATCTCTCTTAATAGGCACAATATCAAAACCGTACAAAATGGACAGTATTCCCCTAATAATTACCTAAAACTTTTGTCTGAAAGAATTTTTGATATGACCCACCATTACGCCAAGGGACGAGAAAAATTATTTCGGAATTATAAGAAAATGCCAAGAGCTATCAGTGGTTGCCATGGCAACACTACTAAATTGATGAGGCATGGACCATCAGACGTTGCCATGACAACGCACTTGCACGAGATCAGATTCAGTATTTCCATCTGATTAAGTGGTTGGTTGGTTGGTTCTTAAGTTTAGGGGCTGCGACAACGCGGTCATGTAGCCCCGTGTACTTTGGGTGTGTGTAGAATCTGTCTGATAACCGGTGTTAATTGTGATGACTGTATTAGTGTGTGTTATCTGTTTGTTAATTTAAGTACTGCAACTAACAATTTTTCAGATAGTTCCTACTTTTGCCGCCAAGCGCCACTGTCAACGACTACGAGGCCAAGTTCAGAACTGAGCTACTAGACGCCGCCGCAGTCGGCTGTTGGCAACGAACATAGAAACCTAAGAGCGTTGTATACATTCTTAACCTATCCAATTTAGCTTCACACAGGTGCAATTAGTGGAAGGATCTTTAACATGCCATAAATCTATGACATGGGACCGCCGGCTTTACTTCCCCTCCGAAGGAAGGCATACTGAGGGATATTTAACGCTCTTAAAAAATCCGACGGCTTCGGCCGGGTTTGAACCCGGTATCTTGGGCATAGAAGCTCAGCATGTTACCGACTACGCCACCAAAGCCGCCTGATAAAGTGGGAAGCGGCTTCGGTGACGTAACTGGTAGCATGCTGAATGTCTATGCCCAATGTCGCGGTTTCAAAGCCGGCCGAAGTCGTCGGATTTTCTAAGAGCACTAGAATCCCTCAGTATGCTTTCCTTTGGAGGGGAAGTTCCAACGTTCGTTGCGAGTTGATGGTTGGGGTGGCATCTAGTAGCCAAGTTCACAGCTAGGTGTCGTTGACGGTTGTACCTGGTAGCAACATTAGGAACTACTGCTTGAAATTGACCGTCTGCAGTACTTACATGAATTAAGACTAATACAGCCATTACAATTCACACCGTGTATCAGACAGATTCTACACTCACCCAAAGTACACGGGGTTAGATGACCGCGTTGTCGCAGCCCCTAAACTGAGGAACCAACCAGAGGTAGATTTCGTTAGAAAGCTAACTATTGCAATGGGTACCATGTTTCGACTTCCGGAAAATTTCGACATATCTTCGCGTTTCACATCCCCAGGCCCCAAAACCACCGTCAGTTCAAAAGTTATATATAATTTATGTATGTATATGTATATCAGTTTATTGTGGACACGATAACTGCCGTAATTTTGTACCAATCACTTTGAATTTTTTACCGAATACGTATACCTATAAAATCTCGGTCGAGTTCGTTACTGGGCTAAATCGGTCGTTGGGGGGTGAAAATGGGGGGCTTTTTTTTTCGAAAAAGTGAAATATTGCTATAACTCTCTTAATATGTGAAATATCGAATCCGTTCAACATTCATACTATGTGTCGGATAAAGCCCAAAAATGTATGTTTGAAGAGTTTTTTTTATAGCACCAACCATTGACCAAAGGGGTGGGAAAAAGTGGGTTTTTCGGGAAACATTAATCATATCTCTCTTAATAGGCACAATATCAAAACCGTACAAAATGGACAATATTCCCATAATAATTACCTAAAACTTTTGTCTGAAAGAATTTTTGATATAACCCACCATTATGCCAAGGGATGAGAAAAATAATTTCGGAATTATAAGAAAATGCCAAGACCTATCAGTGGTTGCCATGGCAACACTACTAAATTGATGAGGGATGAGCCATCAGACGTTGCCAAGATAACGCACTTGCACGAGATCAGATTCAGATTTCCATCTAAGTGTGAAGCGGCTTCGGTGACGTAACTGGTAGCATGCTGAATGTTTATGCCCAAGGTCGCGAGTTCAAAGCCGGCCGAAGTCGTCGGATTTTCTAAGAGCGCCAAAAATCCCTCAGTATGCTTTCCTTTGGAGGGGAAGTTCCAACGTTCGTTGCGAGTTGCTGGTTGCGGTGGCATCTAGTAGCCAAGTTCACAGCTAGGTGTCGTTGACGGTAGTACCTGGTAGCAACATTAGTAACTACTGCTTGAAATTGACCGTCTGCAGTCCTTACCTGAATTACAGACTAATACAGCCATCCCAAAGTACACGGGGTTACATGACCGCGTTGTCGCAGCCCCTAAACTGAGGAACCAACCAAAATCTCTGCGGTAGATATAATTTTGCGTGAAGAAGTAACAGACCGTTACATAGTTGCACATCAGTGTCGAAACCTAGCATAAGGACAGTGTGACCACAAGTATAAAAATGGACCCCAAATGACAAGAAGGTTACCGTTCCCATAAGACAATAAAATGTTTAAAATAAGCATAAAATGACGAAAAACAAAGTTAATTAAGCTCCAATTATAAAATACCTTCTCGCATTAAATGAGGTCTGATCCTTCTACGAAAATCTGCATATTCTGCCTATTTTCGCCTATCCCCAAGTTTGTCCGGTGAAATCTACCTCCGCCTTCCGGCGTGCCGAGAGGACTTTTTTATATTGGGAATAGTTCGTAGGAAAAAACAAAGGTGTAAAATTACTTCATTAAAATCCGTACGACTACGACAAAAAGGGAGTGACACACTATAGGTTAAAATTATGATGATGATGATGATAATAATTTTTAATGAGCCTAACATCTAGGTTATCGGCCCCTAATGGTTTGTGTGATAGTGAAAGATGAGATGAGAATGTAATGAAGACAATAACTAATACCAACTACCGTCATACAAACTAGAAGAAGAAATGGAAAACATGAGGAGAATACGGCAAACAATGGGCAGGAGGAAAAGCAATGCTCTCAACCCCCGAAGAATGAGGATTGAGGGAGTTAGAAGGAAGGAGATCCCGGAAAGGCAGACAGGAAAGGGAAAGACGAGAGGGTCTGTCCCAGAGGTAATGGAAAAAAGGGGAGCCCTTGAGGGTGTAGCACTATCCAAGGTGCACCAGAAGTGGTGAGGCTACACACACCCTGTCTCCTTAAGGGCCTTGAGCAAAAGGCAGGAGATAGGAAGAGAACAGAAGAGGTCTGACCCCTCGAAGAATGAGGGATCAGGAAAGATGAGACAAGGGCCAATTAAGGGGGGAAAGTTAAAGTCTCCCTAGTCCTCGGATACCCTAATACCGTCGGGGTTGGAAAAGAACATGAGTTGACCAAGGGTGGTCGATAGGAAAGATGACAGAGAGGAGCCCGGCAAAAGTAAGGGGAAGCAATGCCGGATTCAGCTGGGGTCCCGTGGTCGCCAACCCCGTCCCTCTAGCCGGGGGCCCCTGGAGGAATGAGTTAAAATGACCCGGCGCCAGTCCTTGTGTTATATTTTTCCCCACTAGTGCTCAAGAGTTGAACCGCATAGCTTAAAAGCGGGTCTCCTCAGTGACAGCGAAGAATGATCCCCACTACGTAACGAAGCGGACGCCATTTTATTACAAAATAAATTATCTCATGGGAATACACATTCCTGTAGAAGAAAGTAGAGAAATTGAATGGCATTTTGAGCTACAAAGTCAGTACATGACTAAAATATATCTCTCGGAACATCAGCAGATCGACGCGGTCTTAGTAAAGTGTTTTCTCTTGGCTGCGCCTGAGAACGCCTAATAATTGATATACTCAGCCATCGGAAAACTGCTAACGTGTTTCTAAGCCTCTCTAAGTTGCAACCAACGAACGCTAAAACTGGCTGCAAGAGAGGGGGATAAATATTGAATCACCCTAGCTTCACTGACGGAGCCAAGTCTTGAGAAAACTTCAACAGGAGAAACACTATTTGTTGCGTCCCCTCTCACTTCTGTCCATCGCAATTCCTGTCCAGACCTTTCAGAGGTAATAGCTTCTTATTTCATGATAGCACTGTACAGTCTGTTTTAAAAGTAAACGTGGTGGTGATGGTGGCAATTGTTGCTTTAAGGATACTGTTTACTCTTGAGCATGTCAATTGTGTACATTTCCAGGCATCATTAAAATAAGCATTTTCTCGTATTGTGGTAAGACCAGTGCTTTTCTTCAGGGGGCACGCGGGGGTGGGGGGGGGGGGTACGCGTACCCCTTAAACATTTGAAAACTGTTTAAGAAAGCATATTTGTACATTTGTACCCAGTCCTGCAAATAGAACTTCCGACTTGAAAGTTCATCGATCAGCTGGCGTCAACGCGCTGATCACAACAGCTGGAGGAGAGTTCGAGTAATCCTCGATTTAAATCGATCTATCGAATCAGTTTCTTTAGGTCTGCAACTCGGCACTCCGTTCTTGTAAGCACGCAGGCTAGTGTTTGGAGGCGGGGTGGGTTGTTATTTTGGTTAGTTTTGAAGGCTGAAGAAAATAACTAACTATTTAACATCCACCCTGGCATCGAAAACGCTGAACGTTAATGATTCGAACACAAACAATGACCGGACTTTGTAAATTGACGAAAATTGCAAGATCGTGATGTTTTGTCGACTACAACTGAGAGTACCCCTTATTTTTTTTTACAAAAACAGCACTGGGTAAGACCATGGTTAAGATCATTCTAACGTACAAAACGTCATTTATTCTGGACTGGATGATAACCATGTGATGATATTTTGAGGGTAGAAAATCTGGAAAATTAATACAATTATAACAAAAGCAAACTTCAGAAAAAAAGTAACAATGGTTTATACAGGAACACTTATCTCAGTTGTTTTCCAACCAAATGCTCTCTACGATTTTTCACACACTGAGAATAGCTAACCTCAAAATGTTAACCTGTTTAGTTCATTAATATTGAAATAGGATTCAATAAAAATATCTCAAACAACTAATTTACATTTTTATTTATTTATTTATTTATTTATTTATTTATTTTGTAAGGGATTATAATTTTTTTCTTGCTTGCTAATATCTGATGAATTAGTATAGGTTATGGAAGTGTGCAGTGACATATATACTCGTATTTGACATTGAATATCATAAAGAATTTCAGATATTTCCTTACAACTTTCCTGAAATGTAAACGATACTTCTGTAATTATATGTAGAGAGTTTCAGTTTTCTATAACTTGAGGTTGTCAAAATAAACAGTAGCAATTTTCATAAGAATGTTGTAAATATTGTTTTAAATAATTGTTATTTTCAGGTACCATTTTCTCAAACTCTAATGAGCGAATCAAGATAAAACTTGGTATGGACCTTCACAGCTACGTTGTGTATGTAGAGTGGTAAACTTATTCTGATATCTTTATTGGTTGTTGAAACACAATCTGACAACCACTAATATTTTTACTGAAAATTTTAAAATTAAATTATCATTCACGACAAAAAAAATTGAGTTGTAAACATAGGCCTCCTTGTACAATAGGCTAGTTCTATTCAAGAGGCTCAAGACCTTTTACAACTATATGTGTGTAAAATCTATTTATATTTGTCTAGCAGTTTCTGAAAAAATGCCGGCCCCGTGGTGTTGGGGTAGCGCGCATGCCTCTCACCCGGAGGCCCCGGGTTCGATTCCCGGCTCCGTCAGGGATTTTAGAAACTGACACGAGGGCTGGAACGGGTTGCACTCAGCCTCGTGAGGACAATTGAGTAGCTGTCCGACAGTGAGGCAGCGCCCCGATCACGAAAACCAACATTAACAGCCGAGGGGAACCGATGTTCTGATCACGCGTCACCCCAATATCTGCAGGCCAAATGGCTGGGCAGCGGTCGCTTGGTAGGCCTTGGCCCTTCACGGGCTGTAGTGCCAGGGGTTATTAGTTTCTGAAGAATGAAATTGAGGATAACAATTATTTAAAAAATATTTAAGTCATTCTACGAAAATTGCTACTGGTATGTTGACAACCACAAGTTAAAACATATCGAAACCCTGAACTTGTAATTGCAGAAGTGTCATTTACATTTTAGGAAAGAATCACTTAAAAATTCTGAAATAGTCTGAAAAACTTGGAAAAAGTTCCAGGGTGGAGTCACTCTTTAACATCGCTCTCATCTGGCACTCTTAACGTAAAATTATGCCATTAATTATACTTTGATTAATTGATTGGATGATTGGCTAATATACTGATGTAAGCTTTCACGGCTGGCGTAGGAATCTTCAGAGTTCGGGTTGTTGGGCCGTTTCTTAAGCAAGTACGGCTGACATATTTCAAAAAATATGGATTGAGGTGATCCTCGTGTGGGTTGAAATTGGCTGTAGAAATGATCGGGAATTAACACGAACAACGAATAAGGTTGTCCTCTATCGTGCCTTAATCTTGTTTTCAATAGGGCCATGATTGGCTGATCACGATTATACCGTATTCTTAAACGTCCTTCGTCAATATTAAATGAGGCAAACAGTGACTAAGAACGCGTGTCGAGTGTATCTTGTTTCAGCCCGCTCCCACCTTCCGCTTTCACTGCTCTACGTGCTCAGAGAGAACAACGAGAGAGACGAATGGTGAGAACGAAGAAAAAGCAAAGGAAGCTTGTAGTTTAACGTGACCGTTAATTTGTAGATTATGAGCCACGGGACCTCCTTTTTACGTGGAATCCGAACCACAGGACATGGCATTTCACTTCGAAAATCTCACATGCATTGACCGGGAATCGAAACCGGACCGCCTTGGTGAGAGGCATACAGCTAGACCGCTGAGCCACCACGCCCCCGAGAACGAAGACCCAACTATGTTAATCACCAGGCGTTTGAAACCACTTCTAACAGAACTGATGCAATATTTAGTCAATGAACCAGGTCAAAGCAAAGGAGTAACACAGAGCTTGATAGAAGGAAGTTCTGTACGCTTAACATAGGCTACAATAGTGCTTTTGCTGCATTTTACATATGGAACTAGCTCATTGTCTCCAGTAATTGTGGCTTTAAAAGTGGAAAATGATGAAGGGTGGCTCAAACAAAAATGAGCGCACTCTTGGTATAGTTGGGATGCTCTACGGATCCCCACCGGCGAGTAAAGGGAGCTTCTCGCCTGTCAGGAGGGATATATTATGACGGTAGTGGTCATTAAGCGGAAGTTGAGTTAAAAGTTTCCGAAAAGATGGTATATTGGCTGTCACGGCCAGTGAATTAAAACTCAACAATTTTTCTAGATTTGAGCCGTGCCTTGTGTGGGGTTTCGCCTAGGACACCAAGCAGGCTCATCAGCGGGCTCTAGGTGTCCCCGCCCGGACCCCCACAGGAGTAGCGAACTGCCTTCATTGGGAGGTTATGGCTGCTTGACCTTTTAGTTCTCGCAGATAAGAGGCCCAGGTGCACTTCATAAAAAGGGAGGTAGCGCGTAGTTTGCTACTCCTGTGGGGGTCCGGGCAGGGACACCAAGAGCCCACTGATGAGCCTGCTTGGTGTCCTGGGCGAAACCCCACACAAAACACGGCACAATCCTAGAAGAATTGCTGAGTTTTAAAGTTTCCAGTCCCCAAGTCAAATGATTGCTGCAATGTTGCCAATATACCATTTATTAGCCTACTTTCGATTTTTGCAAAAAATGAAACTAGACTTATGAGATCAACACAGGGCGAAAAATTGTGTGCTGTCTGTGTGTGAGTGTGAGTACTCTGAATGTCTGTCCCCGCCTATCAATTCGAACACGGTGAAACCGAATTGAACGAAATTTGGTACAGAGGTAGTACTAGCAAAGGGCACTTCAGTGTCATGTTTTATATCGCCGCCATCTTGACGGAAACGTAATGGCGGCCACCCAAATGTTCAAAGCTTAAATCAAATTACGACTAACCCAATAATCCGATCTCTACCAAATTTTGCAACAACATATACTTATATGACGAGCGTATTTTGACTAAACTACAAGGTTATCAGCCCAATAGTCTGCTGATGGCGGTCATGAATTTGTGCAATTCGATTCCCCCTATCAATTTAAACAAGGTGAAACCGAATTGAACGAAATTTGGTACAGACGTAGCACTAGCGAAGGGCACCTCAGTATCATGTTTTATATTGCCGCCATCTTGAAGAAAAAGTAATGGCGGCCACCCAAATGTTAAAGGCTTAAATCAAATTACGACCAATTCAATCATCTGATCTCTACCAATTTTTGCAACATTATACCTCTATGTATGAAGAATCTTTTGAAGAAACTGCAAGGTCATCAGCCCAATAATTTGCGGATGGCTGCAATGTATGTGTGCAAATCCATTCCCCCTATCTATTCAAACACGGTGAAACCGAATTGAACGAAATTCTGTACAGAGGTAGCACTAGCCAAGGGCAGCTCAGTGTCATTTTTTTATATCGCCGCCATGATGACGAAAACGTAATGGCGGCCACCCAAATGTTAAAAGCTTAAATCAAATAACGACCAACCTAATTATCTGATCTCTACCAAATTTTGCAACATTATACCTTTATGTAAGAAGAATCTTTTGACCGAACTACAAGGTCATCAGCCCAATAATTTGAGGATGGCGGCCCTGTATGTGTGCAAATCGGTCCACCCTATCTATTCAAACACGGTGAACCCGAATTTAACGAAATTTGGTACAGAGGTAGTACTTGCAAAGGGCACCTCATATCCATGTTTAATATCCGTATAACATGTTGCATTTCAACAAGCTACTACAACCAACATTCAATTATACTCCTTGAAAAGGACAAAGAGTTATAACAATACCCATGCATATAGGAGAAAGTAGGCTATATGTTCTTTACTGGACATCTTGTTTTATTTATTTGTTTACATTTGAATTGATCCTTTATGGACTGCATGTTAAGGATGATCATAGAGCCTTTTAAGGGAACAACCATAACGATTTTAATATAATAACTGTGTCTGTACGTGTTCAGCAATTATATACATTTCCAAGGGAACACACACATTTTGCTATTAGAAGCGAAGTTTTAATTTTCAAAACTCATATCGTAACTATTCCATTTTTCAAATTTTGGTTCTTGTTTGTGCTAAACTTCTCTGTTTCCCTCATATCTCCCATGTTTATGGGAATTATTGGACTTTTCTTTTCTTGCGGTAGGTGTATCCCTTCAGCTAAAAAATGAATCTCACTCAGACCTTTGTGGCTGTAATTAGTCCTTCCATAAAACTTAGTTTTTTTTAAATTGATCAGAAATAAAAATGAAACAATAACTATTCATTAATTAACAGATGTGTAAATGAGTCAGATTTATTTTATTAGAACAAGAAAAGTCCACATATTCCTATAAACATGTAATGACAATAGCAAGAAAGAAGAATACGGAAATAACAAGTAGTTCCGTGAAGAACTATACAGCCTATTTTCATATATCCTACTTATGTTAACTGCCACAATCAACATACAAAATTTCAGTTTAATTGCTGTAACAGATTCGTAGATATTGAGAACCGTCTAAATATTTCAGATGGTCGCCAGGTTGGATTTTTATTTTTGTACTATTACATTAAGATTATTGTGTACGTGTGGTATTCAAACTTCAATCGCATGATTAGACAACAAGAAGTAAAAACGAGATTTTAAAATTACGCACAGCAGCCATCTTGTGATAATGCAAACCATTGAAATAAATTAGATGCCAGTGGATCAACATTTGTATAAGCATTTAACGTGCAACGTTTCACGGCACTCGGATAGTTAATTCGCGAGAAACGTCCATTTAAATATTTATACTTCGCGTCGCCGCCATGTTGGATTTGTGCTCACCAGGTTCCTGAAAGTCCTATAGGTGAACATATGTTCATAATCTCTATGAACATTAAAAAATTCAGTTTGGTTGCTGTAAAAGATTCATAGATATTGAGAACCGTCTAAATATTTCGGGAGCTCACCATTTAGGAGTGTTATGTGTATAGGCCATAGAGTTATGTACCATTCAAGGACAATTATTGCCTAGGTTCATCATTCAAACTTTCACTTCGATCGCATGATTACGACACAAGAAATTAAAACTTAATTTTAAAATTTCGCACAGCCGCCATCTTGAGGTTATGTAAGCAATTGAATTAAATTAGATGGCAGTGCATTACAATCTTCAAAATCAATTACTGTACCATATTTCACTGCGCTCAGAGAGTTAAATCACGAGAAAAGTCTATTAAAATATTTTAAATTCGCTTGGTCGCCATGCTCGTTTCGTACTTTACAGGTTTATGAAATATACATAGGTATACTTGTATCAGTACCCTTTATCACCGTACAAAATTGCAGGGTGATATCTGTAATAGTTTCGGAGATATAGAATGTCAGTGAAATATTTCGCACAGCCGCCATTTTGAGGTTATGTAAACAATTGATCTAAATTAGACTCCAGTGCATTACAATGTGTATAAACATTTGCTGTACCAAGTTTCATTACATTTAGATAGTTAAATCGCGAGAAAAGTCTATTTAAATATCTCAACTTCGCTTGGCCGCCATGTTGGTTTTGTAGTCACCAAGTTTTTGAAAGTCTCATAGGTGAACTTCTAGTAGTGCCCTTTATCACCGTACACAATTTCAGGGCGATATCGGTAATGGTTTCGGAGATATTGAATGCTAGTGAAATATTTCGCACAGCCGCCATGTTGGATTGGAGAGACGTACAAAATTTGAAGGGAACGGTCGAGGTCGCCGGGAATAGTGCTATGAACTTCCCGAGTTTCATTGAAATCGCTCCAGCCGTTTCGATTTTATTAGGGGGGGACACACACACGAATCACACACACACACACACACACACACACACACGGACAAAAGGTGATCTCATAAAACTATTTTTTCAAAATTGAAAATAGGCTAAAAATTAAAAATTGGAGGCGGGACATGAACTTTCTCGACGATGCATAAAGCAATTCCAAGCTTTAGACGCTACCGCCTACGCTACCGAAGCATTGGCACTAGCATGCAATATTAGGCTACATCAACAACATATATATTCAGCTGTCAGTTAAAGTTCTTCAATATTTCCCTTCTTTTATAATTCTATTCCAGTGTATATATCGTGGAAACATCATAGAAAATATTCCCCTCATTGATAATTCTCATAAATATTTATCACTTGAAAACGTGCTATGTCTTGGTGTTTTAAATATATAGATGCAGTGTTGCTGCCATCTGTTGACAGTTTTTAGAACGGATTTTAGTTCTTGAAAGTGATGTGTGGGGCCAAGAGGAACTATTGCCCGAATAATGACAAACTCTTTTAAACTGGTATCTATAAACAGGAAAAAACGTAATGATGCGGAATGTAGAAATAATAATCCTTAATTTAAAGCAAACAGCATGAATATCTGGGGCAGATGACCTCGTAGTTCCGCCCCTTAAAACACCAGTAAATAATAAGCATGAAAATCGGCCTTATAGAAGTTGCTGGCGGATTGTAGATAGAAAGCATAGTAATTGTCGTATATGGGCGAATTGCATTATGAGCAAGTTAATTTCATGAAATAAAATCCTAATAATACCGTAGTTGAAATAAAGAACACAATTCATAAAACTGAGGGAAACGGTGAAGATGAGCATAAAGCAAGAACCAAATTTTGAAAAATTGTTAAAATTAGTTACAAATTGAATTTTGAAAATTTAAAACTTTGCTTCTAACAGCATATCATATTTCTGAAAAGTGGTCTGTCCTGAATAATATCTATTGCTACTTCCATCTCTTCCATATCCATTTTTATACTTTGTTCCCATTGATTACCATTCTTGCTTTTGTATACATGACTGAAAAATTGTTTTGTGACTCTGGTGTTATTCATCCTCATTACGTGTCCAAAGAAATCAACCCTCCTTCTCCTAATCGTGTCGAAGATATTTTTGAATGTCTTTATTTTTGTCGAGGTCGTCATTTTCTCTGCATCAGAACTCTCTAATTTCTGTTTTAATGGTCCTAATATTGTTCTATAAGGTGCGTTCAAAAAGCAACGAGCCGGAGGCTGGAATGTTCAAACCGGTGAAGACATCGGCTAATCGTGGCGTGTGTAACGAGGCGTGTTTCCGACTAGAGCGTGGAAGGTCACAGCCCGTCGCTAGAGGGCATGCGTGCAGCACGTCACGTAACGATACAAAGCGAGCAGCAGCATGCATCAATCGTCCAGCGCTGCCAGTCGCATTTCAAACAGTGACATGGAGGCGTCAAACGAAGAGCAAAGAGGTGTTGTTCGGTTTCTGACAGCGGAAGGAGTAGGGGAAACGGACATTCATTGCCGAATGTCACAAGTGTACGGCGAACACTGCATGTCCCTTGCAAGGGTCAAGGCGTAGCACAAGCGCTTCAGGGAAGGACGGGTCTCGTTAGCCGATGATGCCCGGTCTGGGGTACCCCCTCTGTATTACCGATGACAACGTCCAGCTGGTTGATGCACTCATTGCCCAGGACGGCCCAGTGACAGTGAACGCCACAGCTGCCGTGATCGGATTGAGCGTCGGAAATGTGCACACCATCATGAAGGAACGACTGCACTTGCGCAAAGTGTGTGCCCAATGGGTGCCCCACAGTCTTCAACCACATCAGGAAGCATGTCGAATGGCCCACTGTCTTGGTCATCCGCAGTGCTATGTGAGGGAAGAGAATGGGTTCCTGGCACGAGTGGTGGCTGGAGATGAGTCAAGGTGTCATCAATTCGAACCAGAATCCAAACGGCAAAGCCTCCAGTGGAAGCATCCAGGGTCACCACCACCCAAAAAAGGAAAGGCCATCCACACGAGTGCAGGAAAGGTAATGCTGACGTTCTTCTTTGACCAAGATGGCCCCCTTCTGATACACTTCATGTCGCACGGGACAACAGTGAATGCCCAGCGTTACTCGCAAACCTTGACCACCCTTCGCCAAGCGATCAAAACAAAACGACCAGGCAATCTCACCCGTTGGGTCATTCTGCTCCACGACAATTCACGACCTCATACGGCCAACACAGTCGCGGCTCTCCTGCAGAAATTCATATGGGAGGTTCTCGGGCAGCCTGCCCAGCGTTACTCGCAAAACTTGACCACCCTTCGCCAAGCGATCAAAACAAAACGACCAGGAAATCTCACCCGGGGGGTCATTCTGCTCCACGACAATGTACCACCTCATACGACCAACACAGTCGTGGCTCTCCTGCAGAAATTCATATGGGAGGTTCTCGGCCATCCCCCATACATCCCTGACCTCTCTCCCTGTGATTACGCCATGTTTGGTACCCTGAAAAGGCCTCTGCGGGGCCAACGATTCACCTCGGACGCCGACGTCCAGCTGTACGTGCGGAACTGGTTCACATCGCAGCCCAGGGAATTTTATAAGACAGCCATTCACTGCCTCGTGTCACAGTGGGACAAGTGCCTCAACAGCCAGGGCCAATACTTCTAACATACAGGTGCTGGTTTCTGTAATTATGCCTCCGGCTCGATACTTTTTGAACGCACCTTATAAGTATCCTTCTTTCCTTTTTCTCTATCTCTTCTATTTCGCCTTTTTAATGGAAAACAAACATTCTGAAGCATAGAGACTTTGCGGCTTAATTACCGTATTGTAATGTCGGATTTTAGTTGCAATAGAAGGGTTTTTCTTATACTATTTTTTGAAATTTTACCCAGCATTTCAGGTCAAGAATATGTGTATATATAATATTTGAGTTTTAGAAATACCAGCAGTTCCTTCTGAAAATTCTTCGAAATATGACTGAATGATTCAACAATGTAAATTGTCCTAACAATAGGTAGATAATATACAGACCACCAACTTAGAGCACCAAGGTGAGAACGCTTGTCTACAGCATGTTGGCTATTATTAAATGTCAACTTATTGGAAGACCGCTTACTGGATCCCCATATAACTTCATCTCAGCCAATATTATGCAATACACGCTGCATCACGGTCTATCTCTTTACGCCCATGAAGATCTCAGGCTTGGCAGGCGTAACATACCGACCCTGGAATCTTAATAACCGGGCGAACAAACACACAATCAACTCCGAGACATACAGCACACGTAACACAAATCCCTGATTCATCGGAGCATCGTCAAGGGCAAATAACAAAACCTCGTTGACAAATCCATTCACTACTAGGCCTATAGCCTACGTTGTATTTTTTGCAACATCTTGAGCATTAGTTTCCTGTATTTTGGGATGGGTAGAATGTGTCTAATATTCTCTGTTATTATGGTGTCCGTCCAAGACTCAGTTTTACCTCACGAAACTAAGTGTACCCCGTTCCATCCATTAGACCAGATTTATATTTCTTGGCAGAACCAGGAATTGATTGTTGTTGTTAATTCCTTGAGGGGTTTGAGACATCTTAGTCTTCAACCCCGTGGAGTTGGGTGTGTGTTGGACTTGTCTGATGACCTGTATTCAAGTGATGATTTTTATAGCGGGAATAGAATCCAGCTCGGAGTCTCAACAGGTGCTGAAGGGACCTGGTTGTCGCCGCGGAGGACCGAGTTCGATCCCAACCTCTGCCAAGAAAATTAATTGAGGAACTTGTTTTCTAAACTAAATATCTCCATTTTTTAATGGTTGATTTAGTAACACTTGCCTCAGCTGCATTGGATGGTAAAATATTTTTGATCAAATGTTAATATTTCCCATTGATAAGGCTGTGAAAAAACATGCTTTTCGTTCAAAACTGAATATATCCATCTCTTATAATACATGTATATTGAACTAAATGATATTTTTTTTGAAATTATGGCATTTAATTTCGATTTGTACATATTAATATTATGTTCAAAATAAATATCACGAATTAGGATAACTATTTGAGATTATGTGAAATATCCTGCCTTCCATACCTAAATACAACAACCATTCATTTGTATCAATCTTTTATCAATAACTTTCTATGTGCTATATATAATTTGTTGCACTTTTGGTGATAGTATGTTGCTCTTTCTAGTTATCATTTAAACCATATATTACTCCCTTTTGATAATCCTGTCTGAAGATTGAACTAAATGAATTCATTAGTCTGAAGATATATGTTTTTCCTCTCTCCTGTGAAATGTATGATTGTGAATTCTGGTCATGGGGCTGGAACGGGACTGACTCAAACTCGTGAGGCAAAACTGATAAGAGTTAGGTTCGATTCTCCCCTCGGATATCCTTGTAAGTGATTTCAAAGGTTTCACCACTTCTACTCCAGGCAAATGCAGGGATGGTATCTGACTTAAAGCCACGGTCGCCTCCTACCCAAATCCTAGCCCTGATTACAAATGCACTCAATAATACAGCCACCACAATAACACAGGTAACTACACAGTACACGGGGCTACATTAACATAATGCACAGGGCCAGTAAATGAATCAAGAACAATCGTTGCTGAAAGTTACATTATCACATTCTTCTCTTAGGTTAATCATATCGTAGGAAAATATTCTCAAAGTATCTCTACCTACCTGTTTTCAGCAAAGTAAATATACCAAGCGAAGACTGATGTACTTAGGGACGATGAAAAACGAATGTTTATGTAGTATTAATTTAATGAAATTGACAGAGGAGCCGGTTATCCCACGGGACATATCTTAGCTTTCTGGAGCACAGATTCACACACAATGACTTGAATCCGGTATTCTGTTGTGCAAAACTACGTTTAACCACCTGAGTCACGGAGGGACCATTGAAGATTATAGTATACAATTTATATTGGCCATTTACTGAACTTACTGATGCACAAGACATCTATTAGTGGTTGAATGATTATCACTACAGAGGCCTACAGTATTTTCGATTGAGCACCATCGTCCCTCACCTTTTTACCCTTGTACCATTGGTGAATCGATCGCTTTTATGTTGAATATCAGCAACAATAATTATTCCCTAACACCCAAAACGCCAGAAATACAAGGTGTTCGTAAAGTTATCGGGCTCAATATTTCAGATTTTTTTTGTGACGCATTACACACATCTAGTGATAACGCACTATAGTTCTACAAATCTTCAAGTGCAGAAAAATATTTTTAAACTCCGTTGGAAGTATTCTGAAAGTACGGAGAGTACTAAATGCTCAGACAAAAATTAACTCGTTTTCCGCACATTGGGTACCCGGAGTTCCAGTTCACAAGATATGTTGTAAGTGACCATTTTAATGCAGGCACATATTTGCACCCTTACAAATGTTTTGCGGCAATTTCTTCAAAATTGCTGGGGTTATTTCACTAATACATTTAGACATTGATTCTTTGAGTTCATGTAAGGAATGCGGATCATTTTTGTATACTTCTTTTAAATATCCCCACAATAATTGGAGAGGTTTAATCTAGCGAACGAGGAGGCCACACACTTCCTGAGATTAGGCCACTTGATTTCAAAAAACAATAAAAAAAATAGACACGAGCCTTACAGTAGTCGCATATGATGTGTAACATCTTATATGTTATCCTACTATGAAATTGAGATGAAATGTATGTGAAGTCATCTGACATGTTATCCTACCCGTATACTACACAGCTTGGACATTCTTAAAATGTTAATTTACGCTCCGTTTTCACACTGGTACTATGATGAATGTATAAATTGAATTGGAGATATGCTACTGTCACACTTGTTTGAACAAACATCGCATATTATATTGTAAATTAAGAGGAGGAATGAAACCATAGTCTCTAGCCTATACAAATTGCACCTGTGTGAAGCTAAATTGGATAGGTTAAGAATGTAAACAGCGCTCTTAGGTTTCTACGTTCGTTGCCAAGAGCCGACTGCGGTGGCGTCTAGTAGCTAAGTTCTGATCTTGGCCTAGTAGTCGTTGACGGTGGCGCTTGGCGGCAAAAGTAGGAAGCATTTGAAAAATTCTAAGTTGCAGTCTGCACTTAAATCAAAAAAACAGATAAAACACACTAATACAGCTATCACAATTAAAGCTGGTCATCAGGCAGATTCTACACACACCCAAAGTACACGGGCCTACATGACCGCGTTGTCGCAGCCCCTAAGCTTAACAAACTACCATCTCTAGCCTATCTATAGACTACTAGAAATAATGTTCAATACAATCAAATTTCCCAACTCCTGCTTGGTGCAAACTATTGTCATTAAAGTTAGATAAATCGTAATTTCATGTATATTCTGTTAAAACGACGCATAATGTTACGATATATATCGTTTAAATCGATAATCCGGTAGCAAAAATAATTGCCGGCACTGGGGTTCGAACCTGAGACATCATGATCTGCAGACCAAGATGTTGTCCACGCAGCCATTACGACCACAGACATTTCGAGTACAAGACAGGTACTCATTTTCACGTGCCAGTAATAATATGGAAGTATTTGTTTATGCTCCATTAATATTTTGCTTTTTTCGATAATGTTCCTGCCTGGAATAGAGTTTTAAATTAGTTATGAATACACCTACTTGACAGTAAAGGGAATTCCTATAGTGGTCTATGGAAGGCTAGCCCAGTTACCGTATAACATCATTGATATATATTACATTGCTCACTGCATTACCGCAATGTGGGTTAATATCTGAATAGCCATTGTGCAGAAATTTAATACCGCCTTGCCGACTAGTTACAATGTTTCATATAAAAGCATATCATCATTCAAAAACTGATACGAAGACATGTGGTTTGTGTTTCAATGAGTTGACACCAGAGTTCGCACGAGCGTTTACCGTTCAGTATGAAGGTGTTGAGGAAAGTTACTCTGTGAGTGGATGCCCATCACTTTTATCCAGAGATGGAAAGCAGACTCTTAATAAATCATAATTGTTTTCAGCAAATATGATTTAATAAATATTTTTACACCAACGAACGACAACCTGATGATGATTTATAGTAGAAATATCTGTAATGGCGCCTCCAAACCTTGAAGTAATCCGTATGTTATATAGGTACATTCCACATGGTACCACTGCCAGCTGGATCGGATTGCATCCCTCCTGGCTGCTCTAGCTTTAGTGTTATAATTTTGCGTTCCGATTTATTGATTTCTTAGCCTATTTTCATTTTATGGAAAAATAGGCTTATGAGATCACCTTTTGTCCGAGTGTGCGTATAGAACGGCTGGAGCGATTTCAATGAAACTCGGTAAGGACATAGTAGCCTACTATTATGGCCAACCCCGACCGTGCCCTTCAAATATTACTACGTCTCACCGATACAGCATGGCGGATGTGCGAAATTTGTCACCGGCATTCTATATCTCCGATCTATTACTGATATCACCCGGAAATTGTGTACGATGATAAAGGGCACTACTACAAGTTCACCTATGGGACCTTCAAAAACCTGATCACTACGAAACGAACATGGCGGTCAAGGGAAGTTGAAAATTTTAAATAGACTTTTCTCGCGATTCAACCATCCAAACGCAATGAAACTTGGTACAGCAAATGTTTATGCACATTGTAATGCATTGGCATCTAATTTATTTCAATTGACCGGGTGAGTTAGCCGTGGTCGTTACGGCATGACTGCTGGCAGTCGCTCACATCCGGGAGGCGAGGAGGTTCGAATCCCCCCGCCGGCAACCTTGAAGATGATCTTCTGTGGTTTCCCATCTTCCTTCCAGGCAAATGCCGGGGTTGGTCCCGAACTATAGACCACAGCCGCTACCTTCCAACTCCTCGTCCTTACATTCCAACTTCTCTCCCCAACGGTACGTGTAGCTCACCCATTGGGTGTCCGTCTCGAAGCAGCTACAAAACTGGCGAGCCGAACATGTCCTCGGACACTCCCGGCACTAACAGCCATACGCTAAAAAAATAAAAAATATATTTCAATTGTTTACATAATCTCAAGATGTTGGCTGTGCGAAATATTTCACCGGCATTCTATATCAACAAAACTATTACCAATATCACCCTGAAAAGTTGAACCGTGATAAAGAGCTCTACTAAAATGTCGCTTATAAGACGTTCAAAAACCTGTTAACTACAAAACGAACATGACGGCCAGGTGAAATTTATACATTTAACTAGACTTTTCTCGCGATTTAACTATCCAAACGCAATGAAACTTAGTACAGAAAATGTTTAAACACATTGCAATGCACTGGCATATAATTTATTTCAATTGCTTTCATAAACACAAGATGGCACCTGTGTGAAATTTTAAAATCTGATTTTCACACCTTGTGTCCTACTCATGCGGTTGAAGTTTGAATACTACACCCACACAATAATCTTCATGTAATAATAGATAACTCTTAAGTCCTACATATATAGAAATCTAACATGGCGAACATCTGAAATATTTAGACGGTTCTCAATATCTACAAATCTATTACAGCAATCAAACTGAAATTTTGAATGTTGATAGAGGCAATTAACATAAATAGGATATATGAAAATAGGCTGTATAGTTCTTCATGGAACTACTTGTTGTTGTATCTGTTCCAGGCTTTTCGTAATTTAGAGATTGCCCCTTTGTTTTGCTACACAAATTAATCCACATGGTTGTTTGATTTTCCCTAAGTATTTGAAATTATTTACCTGAGGGATTTTTCCAAACATAATAATGAGAGGTCGTTTGTCTAATTATTGAAGAGGTCCTTCCATGTATAATTATTAGTATCCAGGCTGTACTCTTTAGCTGTTATCAACTTCATCGGTAGCGCATATTACACCTGCCCTAGTAAAGCCTCTATAGTATCGCTCAACGGTACTTCAAATGATTACCTAAATCCCCTTGAATATATATATTTTAAGCTTCAAAGCTGATGAAAAAAGGCCATAAAATTCACACATCCTCTGTGTAAATTGTTTGGTACACTCTCTGGATTAAACCATACCAAAATTACATAATATTATACGACTAAATATTTTCAAATGATTGGATTATGTTCATCCGATACAAGCTGTATTATATCCCGATCGTTTGACAGAATTAGGAGATATTTTGGCTTTACGTATAGCCTAACGATTAGATTTGCAGTTTTATTTTATACTGACTTTCGACACATCACTGTTGGATGTACGTGGAAGACATCTCTATGTAACTTTGTAACATTAAATAAATGATTCTTGCTATTTCATCAACTTAGTCAAGTGCGCTAAGTCACTCTCAACAGCTGGTGTAGGGAGCTGCGCATTTATAGATCCAAGGTCTGAATTCAGGCGCTGATAAGTGGCCATCCTGACTGTAGTTTCTTTCCCCACTAAATACAGGCAAATTCTTGGACGGTAGATTATTTTAAGTCCTAGGAAAAATAGGTTGGTTGGCTGCGACAACGCGATCATGTAACCCCGTGTTCCTTGGGTGAGATCGTAATCATTAGTATCGTAATGGAATCATTGTAACTCAGGGCAGAATGGAGAGAACTCAAGAAAGCTTGGTACACTGCTGAAGGTGGGGTTCGAACCAACGAAGAACTTTACCCAATGGCCTTGCACGTTAACGATTTCACCTCTCCGCTCGCCGAAATGAGCTTGCAAAATTATAGTACTCTCTTTCTTTTTCTCGTTCACACACACGCGCACCTTAGTTACTTATTGTTGTTTTAAGGGGCGGAACTTCAAGGTGAACGCACCTTGGTCTACCCATAAAGCTCTTGTCCTCCACCCTTCCTTCCATAACTATTTTTACTATTCCTGTGTGTCTAAGTGCGTGTCATGCCCACCTATCTCTTCTCTTCAGTATAGGTCGCCGGAAACATCTCTCCACTCCCATTCGTCTTAATGCCTCTTCATTACCGGGTAAGTTAGCCGTGGTCGTTACGGCACGACTGCTGGCAGTCGCTCACATCCGGGAGGCGAGGAGGTTTGAATTCCCCCGCCGGCAACCTTGAAGAAGGTCTTCTGTGGTTTCCCATCTACCTTCCAGGCAAATGCCGGGGTTGGTCCCTAACTATAGGTCACAGCCGCTACCTTTCAACTCCTCGTCCTTACATTCAAACTTTCTTCCCCAGACAACACTCCACACGCGACGGTACTTGTAGCTCACCCATTGGGTGTTCGCCTCGAAGCAGCTACAAAAACTGGCGAGCCGAACATGTCCTCGGACACTCCCGGCACTAAAAGCCATACGCTAAAAAAACTCTTCATTTGTAGCGGCTTCGGTGGCGTAGTTGGTAGCACGCTGAGCTTCTATGCCCAAAGTCGCGGGTTCAAACCCGACCGAAGACGTCGGATTTTTTAAGAGCGTTAAAAATCCCTCAGTATGCCTTCCTTTGGACGGGAAGTAAAGCCGGCGGTCCCACATCATAGATGTATGGCATGGAAAGGAACCTTCCACTACCTACACTTGTGGAAGCTAATATTTGTAGGTTAGTTTGATATCGCTATATTTGTTCCAACGTTCGCCGCCAGGTGCTGACTGTGATGGCATTTATTAGTCACGTCCGCAGCTAGATGTAGTGGACGGTAGCATTTGGTAGCAAAAGTAGGAACTACTTGAAAAAATTTATCGTCTGTAATCCTTCTACCTGAATCACAGATAACACACACTAATACATCCATCACAATTAACACCGGTTATCAGACACACAGCCAAAGTACACGGGGCTACATAACCACGTTGTCGGAGCCCCTAAACTAAGGAACCAAACAACCAACGAAAGAATTTTTGAGATAAATTTTATGAGACATAAATCTCAAGCAAGCAAGCTTGTACACGTGGCTCGTAATGTTAAGAGCATAACCCTCGAGAATTCCAAATCAAAGGACGTGACCATATACATTGTCTGGGAATTGAACTCGGGCTACCTTGCTGGAAAGCGAGCCGCTAGACCAGTCTGCTATCACACCCGCGAGAAATAAAACAGTCACACCGTCCCCACCGCGTCGTAATGAAGTCCAGGAGACATTAATGGCTGCGTCACGTGGAGCGAATCGCAAGGCAAAACAAGCTTGCAAACACCAGCCAAATGATCATCGACCACGTGGATGACCGAGGCTCAGGGCGAGATTGAAAGTCTTGATCAAGAACGATTCCTGAAAGCTTGGCTTCAACAACTGGAAGGGGAAGGCACAGGACAGTTACAATCTTGCAGAAGGAAGCATCCTGTGGAGCCGTGCGTGTTAAGGATACTCTGTACTCTTGAGCATGTGATTTGTGTACAAACGTTTGATGCTTTTCAATGAGATGGGTTATTCCCTAATCATGAAAGAAATGCAGGACATTAATGCATACATATTAATCTCATGAAATGTTTTCCAGGATAAATGAATACATGTTAATACCATTAAATGTTTTTCAGGATTAATGAATACATGTTAATCCCATGAATTTTTTCAGGATTAATGAATGCATGTTAATATGACGAAATGTTTTTCAGGGTTAATGAATACATGTTAATCTCATGAAATGTTTTTCAGGATTAATGAATGCATGTTAATCTCGTGAAATGTTTTTCAGGATTAATGAATGCATGTTAATCTCATGAAATGTTTTTCAGGATTAATGAATGCATGTTAATCTCATGGAATGTTTTTCAGGATTAATGAATGCATGTTAATCTCATGGAATGTTTTTCAGGATTAATGAATGCATGTTAATCTCATGAAATGTTTTTCAGGATTAATGAATGCATGTTAATCTCATGAAATGTTTTTCAGGGTTAATGAATACATGTTAATCTCATGGAATGTTTTTCAGGATTAATGAATACATGTTAATCTCAAGAAATGTTTTTCAGGATTAATGAATGCATGTTAATCTCATGAAATGTTTTTCAGGATTAATGAATACATGTTAATCTCACGAAATGTTTTTCAGGATTAATGAATACATGTTAATCTCATGAAATGTTTTTCAGGATTAATGAATGCATGTTAATCTCATGAAATTTTTTCAGGATTAATGAATGCATGTTAATCTCATGAAATGTTTTTCAGGATTAATGAATGCATGTTAATATGACGAAATGTTTTTCAGGATTAATGAATACATGTTGATCTCATGAAATGTTTTTCAGGATTAATGAATACATGTTAATATGACGAAATGTTTTTCAGGATTAATGAATCAAAGAATCATGTGGAAGACCCTCGAGGAATATAAAATTCCAACAAAGATCATCAGAATCATGGAAGAGATGTACGAAGGGTATGAGTGCCAGGTTCTTCACGAAGGCAAATTAACAGAAAAGATAAAGGTCAGTTCCGGAGTGAGACAGGGGTGTGTCCTTTCCCCACACTGTGTTCCTGTTGGTACTGGATAGTGTGATGAAGAAGGTAATGGGAGGACGTAAGAGGGGTATTCAATGGGGTATAAATGACAGGCTTGAAGATCTGGATTTCGCAGACGACATTTGTCTTATGGCACAACGGTACCGAGACATAGAAGATAAGCTGGGGAGGTAGCAGAGAGAAACAGAACGTGCAGGACTGATGATCAACACCAACAAGACCAAAGAGATGAGGATAAATTCTGACATCACGACTAGTTTGACAGTCAACGGAAAGGACATTGAGCGAGTTGAGTCCTTCCTCTACCTTGGAAGTATAGTCACAAATGATGGGGGAGCAGAGGAAGATGTTCGAAGCCGTATCAGGAAGGCAAATGGTGCCTTTGTCCAGCTCTACCCCATCTGAAGAAATAGGAACATTTCCAGAAAGACCAAGCTCCGCCTTTTCATTAGCAACGTAAAGTCGATTCTTCTCTACGGCTGTGAAACGTGGAAAGTCACAAAACCGATAAACAACCAGCTACAGGTGTTCATTAACAGATGTCTGCGTCGCATCATGAATGTGAGGTGGCCGGACATAATCTCAAATGAAGATCTTTGGACCATCACCAATCAACAACCGATTAGCATCCAGATCAAGGAGAGGAAATGGCGCTGGATTGATCACACACTAAGGAAGCCGGACGGAGCTATTGAGAGGGTGGCGCTAGACTGGAATCCTCAAGGCGCCAGGAAGCGAGGTCGACCTAAGAAGACCTGGAAGAGAACGATCGAAAATGAAATTGCAGAGGTGGACAAGAACTGGAGTCAAGTGAAGAGAATGGCCAGGAACCGTACTGCGTGGAGAAATTTCGCCAAGGGCCTATGCTCCGGAAGGAGCGGCAGGAATTAAGTGTAAGTAAGTGTAAGTTAATCTAACGAAATGTTTTTCAGGATTAATGAATGCATGTTAATCTCATGAAATGTTTATCAGGATTAATGAATACATGTTAATCTCATGAAATGTTTTTCAGGATTAATGAATGCATGTTAATATCATGAAATGTTTTTCAGGATTAATGAATGCATGTTAATCTCATGAAATGTTTTTCAGGATTAATGAATGCACGTTAATCTGATGAATTGTTTTAAGGATTAATGGACACATGTTAATCTCATGGAATGTTTTTCAGGATTAATGAATACATGTTAATATAATGAAATGTTTTTCAGGATTAATGAATGCATGTTAATCTCATGAAATGTTTTTCAGGATTAATGAATACATGTTAATCCCATGAAATGTATTTCAGGATTAATGAATACATGTTAATCTCATGAAATGTTTTTCAGGATTAATGAATACATGTTAATCTCACGAAATGTTTTTCAGGATTAATGAATACATGTTAATCTCACGAAATGTTTTTCAGGATTAATGAATGCATGTTAATATGACGAAATGTTTTTCAGGGTTAATGAATACATGTTAATCTCATGAAATGTTTTTCAGGATTAATGAATATATGTTAATCTCACGAAATGTTTTTCAGGATTAATGAATGCATGTTAATCTCACGAAATGTTTTTCAGGATTAATGAATGCATGTTAATATGACGAAACGTTTTTCAGGATTAATGAATGCATGTTAATATGACGAAATGTTTTTCAGGATTAATGAATACATGTTAATCTCACGAAATATTTTTCAGGATTAATGAATACATGTTAATCTCACGAAACGTTTTTCAGGATTAATGAATGCATATTAATCTGACGAAATGTTTTTCAGGATTAATGAATACATGTTAATCTCACGAAATGTTTTTCATGATTAATGAATACATGTTAATGTCATGATATGTTTTTCTGGATTAATGAATACATGTTAATCTCATGAAATATTTTTCAGGATTAATGAATGCATGTGAATCTTATGAAATGTTTCTCAGGATTAATGAATACATGTTAATCTCACGAAATGTTTTCCAGGATTAATGAATGCATGTTATTCTCACGAAATGTTTTTCAGGATTAATGAATGCATGTTAATATGACGAAATGTTTTTCAGGATTAATGAATGCATGTTAATATTGACGAAATGTTTTTCAGGATTAATGAATACATGTTAATCTCACGAAATATATTTCAGGATTAATGAATACATGTTAATCTCACGAAATGTTTTTCAGGATTAATGAATGCATATTAATCTGACGAAATGTTTTTCAGGATTAATGAATACATGTTAATCTCACGAAATGTTTTTCAGGATTAATGAATACATGTTAATCTCACGAAATGTTTTTCAGGATTAATGAATACATGTTAATCTCATGAAATGTTTTAAGGATTAATGAATGCATGTTAATCTCACGAAATGTTTTTCATGATTAATGAATACATGTTAATGTCATGATATGTTTTTCTGGATTAAAGAATACATGTTAATCTCATGAAATATTTTTCAGGATTAATGAATGCATGTGAATCTTATGAAATGTTTTTCAGGATTAATGAATACATGTTAATCTCATGAAATGTTTTTTCAGGATTAATGAATACATGTTAATCCCATGGAATGTTTTTCAGGATTAATGAATACATGTTAATCTCATGAAATGTTTTTCAGGATTAATGAATACATGTTAATCCCATGAAATGTATTTCTGGATTAATGAATACATGTTAATCTCATGAAATGTTTTTCAGGATTAATGAATACATGTTATTCTCACGAAATGTTTTCAGGATTAATGAATGCATGTTAATCTGACGAAATGTTTTTCAGGATTAATGAATACATGTTAATCTCATGAAATGTTTTAAGGATTAATGAATACATGTTAATCTCACGAAATGCTCTTCGGGATTAATGAATACATGTTAATCTCACGAAAAAAAATTCAGGATTAATGAATACATGTTAATCTCATGAAATGTTTTAAGGATTAATGAATGCATGTTAATCTCATGAAATGTTTTTCATGATTAATGAATACATGTTAATGTCATGATATGTTTTTCTGGATTAATGAATACATGTTAATCTCATGAAATATTTTTCAGGATTAATAAATGCATGTGAATCTTATGAAATGTTTTTCAGGATTAATGAATTCATGTTAATCTCACGAAATGTTTTTCTGCATTAATGAATACATGTTAATCTCATGAAATATTTTTCAGGATTAATGAATGCACGTGAATCTTATGAAATGTTTTTCAGGATTAATGAATACATGTTAATCTCACGAAATGTTTTTCAGGATTAATGAATACATGTTAATCTCACGAAATGCTTTTCAGAATTAATGGATACATGTTAATCTCACGAAATGTTTTTCAGGATTAATGAATACATGTTAATCTCATGAAATGTTTTTCAGGATTAATGAATACATGTTAATCTCACGAAATGTTTTTCAGGATTAATGAATACATGTTAATCTCATGAAATGTTTTTCAGGATTAATGAATACATGTTAATCTCACGAAATGTTTTTCAGGATTAATGAATACATGGTAATCTCATGAAATGTTTTTCAGGATGAATGAATACATGATAATCTCTTGAAATGTTTTTCAGGATTAATGCATACATGTTAATCTCATGAAATATTTTTCAGGATTAATGAATACATGTTAACATCACAAAATGTTTTTCAGGATTAATGAATACGTGTTAATCTCACGAAATGTTTTTCAGGATTAAAGAATACATGTTAATCTCACGAAATGTTTTTCAGGATTAATGAATACATGTTAATCTCACGAAATGTTTTTCAGGATTAAAGAATGCATGTTAATCTCATGAAATGTTTTTCAGGATTAATGAATGCATGTTAATCTCATGAAATGTTTTTCAGGATTAATGAATGCATGTTAATGTCATGAAATGTTTTTCAGGATTAATGAATACATGTTAATCTCATGAAATGTTTTTCAGGATTAATGAATGCATGTTAATGTCATGAAATGTTTTTCAGGATTAATGAATACATGTTAATCTCATGTATATTTTTTCCATGAGTTGTCTCATGTGCATAACGATGTGAGAAAAAACTTTATAATAATAATAATAATAATAATTATTATTATTATTATTATTATTATTATTATAACCAACTAAAAATTTAGAAAAGCAAGAAAGGGAAATAATTTCCCCAGTGTGCATAGAGAGAGTGTAGATGAAAAGGAAGTCTCACGAGTTATACCAATTCGGAGAAATTAACAAATACCAATTACAGAAATAAGATTGAAATTGTATGGACATATTCAAAGAATGGACAATTAAAGGCTTACTAACAGGATATTCAACCATCCCTATTAACTAAAAGTCAATAACTCGATAATAATAATAATAATATTGTACGCCCTCGGGTGCCGGGTGCAAGCTTTGTTAAATGACGCCCAGAGTGCAACTTGCATGTTGAATTTTATCGCTCCTTGAAGCGCTATGAAAGTTAAGGACGTTGGATATCTAAGCTCCTTGACACTATAGCGCTTTCTAGTAGAGAAATGAGGAACTTTGTGTTGGCGTAAAATCCCGAGATTAATTTTGGCATTATGAACACGGACTACTGAATTCAAATGTGTTCTTTAACATGCCAAGATCGTATGACATGCGAATTGTGGTTTTTGTCGCCTTTCAAAAATCACTTACCACGGCCTGGAACGAACCTTCAAGCTTGGGGTTGGCAGTCCGACACGTTAACCACTCAACCTCCGTGGCAAGTAATAACTCGATAATCGAAATTGAAAGAAATAACCTTCATGAAATCAACGTAGCAAACGAAACTTGATGTGGAGAGGCCTAGGTTCAGATCGTTGGTGAACAAACATCATTTTGCTACAAACCCCCGAATGAGACCATCACTGCATGGACAGCAGAAAGGAGTGAGAGAATGAAGAGGTTTTGGGAAGAGGAGAAATCAAATTCATTACCTTATGTTAGATACAATCGCACCCCTTAATTGGGCATAGCATTGTAAAAAAAATGGTAAAAATCTTGCATTTTTAAAATGTTTTTTCCAGGTTTTTTGTGTGGTTTCACTTAGGTGCAGAAAGTCAGGCTCTTCAGTGGGAATTGGTATACACAGCCCGGGCCACCGCTGGAGTAGTGGACCCCTTCTTCTTTACTGTGAGGGCTGAGAGCTCCTACGTCTTTTCTCCTCCAGGATTTTTAATACTTGGCCGTGAAAGTCAATATATCAATAATAATAATAATAATAATAATCGTCTTAATAAGCAACGGATTTCACGAGACAGGGGAGCAGTCAATACAGAGAAAGGAATAAAAGGCACACTAATATAGTTGAATTTGGAAGAGAACATGTGTTGACAAAGTGAGGTCGACAAGAAAGATGAAAGAGAGGATCCCGATAAAAGTAACTGGAAGAACGGTTGGACTGAGCTAGGAACCTCTTGGTTCTTAACATGTCCCACTAGCTGTGAGTGCCTGGGAGGATGGAGGTGGAGAGTTAAGCCAGTGTTGCCAACATAGCGTCTATGTAGCGACGTTTCTGTTATTTTGACGGCAACTTATTATAAATATAACTTTATTATCGTGTTTAAAGCCATTTTTCAGTGTTGCCTTCGTAAACAAAAGTTTGGTGCTTTTCAGTCGGTCAATATGATTGTACCCAAATGAGATGGCTTATTCCCTAATCCTGCAAAAAATCACAGGAGATTGGTTGGTTGGTTCCTCAGTTTAGGGACTGCGACAACGCGGTCATGTAGCCCCGTGAACTTTGGGTGTGTGTAGAATCTGTCTGATAACCGGTGTTAATTGTGATGACTGTATTAGTGTGTGTTATCTGTTTTAATTCAAGTAAGGACTGCAACTTTGAATATTTCAAATAGTTCCTACCTTTGCCGCCAAACGCCAGCGACAACGTCTACCAGGCCTAGTTCAGATCTTAGCTACTAGACGCCACCGCAGTCGGCTCTTGGCAACGAACGTAGGAACCCAAGAGCGTTGTTTACATTCTTAACCTATACAATTTAGCTTCACACAGGTGTAATTAGTGGAAGGTTCAACATGCCATAAATCTATGACATAAGACCGCCGGCTTTACTTCCCCTCCAAAGGAAGGCATACTGAGGGATTTTTAACGCTCTTAAAAATCCGACGGCTTCGGCTGGGTTTGAACCCGCTACCTTGGGCATTCACAGAAGATTAATAAATACACTTGGATGACCAGTTTCGATCGTCAAGCGATCATCATCAGATCCATTACACTTAGGCTATAACATCTATGTCTGAAAGTATGGGTGAAAATATTTACAATATATACACTTATTTAGTTGCAGTATTATTAATGCAACTCGACAATATTTGTTAGTTGTAGTCACTGTGATGTTTTGTAGAGATACTGGAAGTGGTGATTGACCTCCGGAATTTGCTTGTTTGGAGTGAATATGTGGTTGTTGTAAATGGTCAATTCAGATTGTATTGTACAGGCTACTTATCTGGTTGAGTCTTGCGCGGTCCTGTTGAGAGCAGTTCACTTGGTTACTGTTTGCACTCGACTGAATGGGAATCCCTGTGTGTGAGGGTCCGTTAGATTTTATAGCCTAAGTGTAATGTACTGATGATGATCGCTTGACGATTGAAACTGGTCATCCACGTGTATTTATTAATCTTATGTAATTTTGTTTTCAGGATTAGGGAATAACCCATCTCATTTGGGTACAATCGTGTTGACCGACTGAAAAGAACCATTTTTTAAAATAATATTATATAGAGATTATCGACTATTTAAGCTCCAGTCAGCGACAAAAATATTCAGTGAGAGCCTTCCCTATTGGCAACTCCAGCTATCTGATATGACATCTAGCGGTAAAAATGAGAAACTTACCAAGTAGGGTACATTTGTCACGTGGTGACTGTTTGTATATGGTTTCTTGTATTGGTAAACAGATCGTGGTAAATTGTTCGTGTCTTTATACATAAGTAATAAGTTTTACTCGTTGATAGAGTGAAAAATGAGTAAAAGCAAAGTGTATTGCTCAGTTTACGGCTGTAAGTCGATGTATAAGAGGGCTGCGGATATACGTTTTCATCACTTTCCAAAAGATGCAAATAGCAATAGCCGAAATGTGATGATACCTAATAATACATAATACCTAATAATAATACCTTTCCACTCCGGGAAGGATCTAACACTTGTCGAGGTAGACCTTAGACAGAAGACCTGCGACGTAAAGCCAGCGAAGGTTATTCAGTTTAAAAACAGCTGTTACGATGGGTGCGCTGGTAAGATTGAAGTTACTTGAATAATTAATTATTGGCTGCTTGGTAGGGAGAAGGGATGAGTTTAACTTGTATTAACACTCGGGGGGCGACAGGAATTGCTTGATTTGGATGGTTAAAAGGTGGGTTTGGTGTTGAATATTTGAATGGTAGCGGAATCACTCATTCTACAGTGCCCACGGGGAGGCAAATTAGGCCTATATGACTCGTAGTGGAATAGCTCGAATATCGAAGAACTTAGCGATTACGAGGTGTAGGCTTGGCGGATCATCAGTTTGACATCAATTCACGATATAAGTCGGAGCTTGGAACAGTGGCGTCTGGTTTGCGTGGATGCTAGTCTCGGAATGATAAAAGTAGCACAGCTTCGGTGTGTTATTTATTTGTTTATGTACCGTATTTTTCTATTTGAATGTCCTCGGCGTTGACTCAGGATCGACATTTACATTATATTACGAATAATAGTACCGAAATAATGTCCGAAGTGTAGCCCTGTATAAATTTGAATCAGCTGATCTACGTCAACCATAAAAACTGATGCTTGATAATATGCAAATGACACCAAAAAATCCAGTGGAACACACAAATTAGATCACGTGTATCGCACAGTTATACATATATACAATTAAAAATAACACTGGCATTACTTTAGAGACCACATTTACTGATTATAACCGAAAAATAAAAAGTGTTCCATATCAAACGCGTGTTATTGAGTATTTTAAACCCTACTTATCCAGACCGACCGCAGCGCCCCAAGTGATAGTTTGAGTTGCCAATATAATGGCCCGGCGGACCGTGTGACGGACGAAGAGTAATTAGTCACCGCTATTGCCAATTACACAAGAGTGGGGCAGGAAGCCCTGTATGCTATCATTGCATTTATTACATACGAAGCTGGCAGGATACCTTAGTCGAGATTTATACGACTTCTGGTGAGGTACAGTAGGCTATATCGTATCCTGTGAACATGGTTAGGTATGAAAAAAAAACCAGCGAATTTACCTAGTGGAAACTTATCTTTACTAGAAGAAATTTACCGGTCAATGTGTTCGTAAGTTTCAGCGTCGTCCGATTTTTACTTGTGGGGCAGGCGCGTGTATTCCATGGATGTAAGGTAAGCATTGCTTACCCAAGTAAAATAATGACGGGTACAATAATTATTTCCTTTGGTTATAATGATATTCCAGTCCCTGTATCCTGTATTGTTTTAAAGAACCCATTCACACTTCGTGGTTCCGTGATGCCCCACGGCCGTGGATGCCCACTGCGAGTTGCTTGCGGAGTCGCTTGCAGCAGCACAATAGCGTGACATGCCCTCTTTTGGTATTTCTTGGTACTGCAGGGTGAGTGAAAGCGAAGGCTAGGAAGCTATTCCTACATACCTTAGGCCGAAAACAAGGAGCGGTCAGTTTCCAAAGATAGTGTCTTTACACGCCCATTATAGTTTGAAAAAGCGTGTCAGTGTTTGTGTAAAACAGCTTTTTATATGCTGTGTTAAAACGTGTGATTGTTTTACAGTGGTAGGCCGTCATTTTTATAGTTCAGCGATATAATGTCGTCTAATGCGATATAAGGGAGTAGGGTATGCAGTAGACGCTTTTGTTTACACTAGTAGGTGTGAGAAATCTGTAAAAATATGGCACCGAGAGTTGGGTCTAGAGATGACAGCGTGTGATGTGCGGTAAATTTGAGAACAATATATTAATTTTATTAGGAAATCGTCGAACTCCTCAATTTAGTAGGCCTATTAACACGAAAGTGAAAGCTTGTATTCGCTATTTTAACTAAACGTATAACATTTATCATTGATTTCAATTGCGATAGATTTACTTTGTAAGTTCAAAATATCCCAAACTTCTACAACTGGGTCTTCAATGATTTTGTGAAGAAAACCATTGCTTACCCTACGTAAAATTCCACCACACGCCACTGTTGTGGGTTTATGTCAAACAAAATGTAAACAGAACCAATCAACGTACTCTGGAGGCTCTCGAGAACGAAATACCTGCACTGATACTAAATATCAGTGAGGATGAATTACAGTGAGTGTACCCAAAACTTCCTACGTTGGTGCAATGTGTGTTTAGAAATGGAAGGACAGCATTTCCAGCAACTACTCTGAAATTCTTGTAAGCAATGATGATTATTAAATACGTTAGAAAGTGCAAATGTGTTGAACTAGTTGGGCACTACCCTGCTGCTAGCACCAGTGCCTTGCTCGACAGGCGGCTAGTCAGAGTTCCCCAGCCGTTACACGTCAAATGCGAAGCTCCGTTCTGCAGAGAAGTCTCTCTCTGTAGTTTCTCTATCGATAGCATAGCGACTATTTACTACTGCTTAGCGATTTATTGAAATCCTGAGTTGGCAACTTTTTGGAGACATAATTCTGTGCACTCCGTAGGTGTAGCCTTGCGCGGATAAACAAAACGTTATCCCCATCCGCACGACTGTTATCCGCATCCGCCACGCATCCGCACGACTTTTATCCCCATCCGCTCGTTTGTTATCCGAATCCGTTGGCATCACAATAATATTTTAATTTATTAGATAAAGCGTAAAGTATTAAAGCAACACCTTTAGACATTTGGTGATGATGATTGTTGTTATACGGGGCCTAACATCTAGGTTATCGGCTCCTATTTAGACATTTGGGGACAAATGCTTTACCCTAGGCTATGTGTGAATCACAAGACAATGTTGACTGAGTTTTGTCCCTCTGAGTAACGGCAAGTGCAACAGCGGGTGGTTAATTATTATAGCACTTACTTAGTCGTCGGATATACCCGCGCAGGCAACCGCAGGTAGGCTATAAAGGATTTTTTTTGGGTATAAGTCAACAATAATTGAGAGTATTTCCATGACTGGCTTCTGTCACTTCTCTATTATTCTCATACAATCCAAGCGAAAGCAAATAGGGAAATAAAAGAAACGTGAAAGACGCAGATCTTAGTAAACATTAAAATTATATTTAAAAAATCCAGTTCAACAATGTATTCTAAAATACTATTCGCAAATTTACTCTAAACATTATCCGCAGCTTATCCGCACAGTCATGTTAACTATATCCGTGCAGGGCTTAAGGATCCAGAATTGCTGGTAATATAGTTCATCTACTGTAAGTTTGCACTTTTTTGACAGTTCTCCCGGGAACAAACACTCCTGCAGAACATGTCAATCCGCCTCTACCACGTGCATTCCAGCCAATGAGCTATCACCCACGTGGCAGCCAGCAATGGCCGCTGTATTCCGTCAAGGTGTCAACAGTTGTTATGAGTTGCCTAAACCTACATTCATCTCGCAATATCAATTCATTGTCGTTTTTAAAGGAAACTTGTATTTCTTTGTGACATTTATCAAATAATCGTTCTAACACCACACCCACTGACGGCTCGCTGACAGATTAATGTTACATCATTGGACGCGCTATGACCAAGACCTTGGCTGTGACACAGAAGCTGATAACTTACATGTGAGGGTGGAATTATTTCAGGCCCATCATTTCACAGCTCGAGGAAAATACTTACTAAGGTATGCTGTAAGATGTCCTTAAGACGATACGATCATTACTTGACCTGTTGGATTGATATTAAAATAAAACGTACGAAACATTTCACCATGTAATTTAACGATTTTAGGCCTACACAACAACTTATATTTTAGGCCTACTTTTTGCACAAATCATGCCATATGAAAATTATTCACCAGGCCAATGTCCTTGGGGAAATCAATAGTTCTGCTGCCTTTTCTTTTACCATCAAAGGGAGAAAAATAAAATGAATATCTTGAACAAGAAATTCTGTATCTGCTTCCGACTCGATATTCAAAACGAAGATGTCCGACCAGGAGACATCTCAGGCAACATAATTATTTACTCAACATTTAATATAACCACTATATATTTATCTGAAAAGTGAACACGCGTTCATATGGAAATAGTCTTTCAGACGACTTTGCCCAATATTATCAATTATAATTATTATTATTTAATATAATTATCACGTTATTTTCTCAGGCGGATGAACACAGTAAAGCGTCCATTACCAACCGCACACCCATGCTACGAGCTCGTGGAAGTTCAGTTTGATAATCCAACTTTTCAGTCTGGCCGACAGAATATGTTGCCAATATATTCACAATTACTGGAACAAGCGAAAAAATAACCTGAAAAAACGTACATGTGAATAAAACATGTATATATTTGTTATGGACTACAGGTTATAAATTGAGTCTTTCCTTATGAAGGTTGGCAACCCTAGCTGTCAAAAAGTGCAAACTTACAGTAGAGGAACTATACCATGGGCTGTATGATATAGAGGGAGCTACGCGGATTGTGCTTTTTCAGTCACCTCTTGCTACAGGCGAGGATATTGTGAATGTCTTCGACCTCCCACGTATCGGATGCCTGGGCGAAAGAAATGTGCCTGTCAGTGAATTATTACGAATATGGATCCTTGTGATAAGACATACGTAGTATAAGAGAGGGTTTCAATTGAGTCTGGAAGTGTGCTCATCCTTATCAAGCTTTATCAGCTCTGTCTGAAGATTTGACCTCTCTTTCTACGCATCCTCTCAATCGAAATGTCGTTCACGAAGAGATTCATGCATTCCAAATCTTGAGTGAAGAGGTATTTCGAACGTTCCTCAGTGACAGACATTATTTGAAATGTCATATTACATCAGTATCAGGCAAGATTCGTCTTCAGGTCAACTCATTCAACAGCTCAGCATGACTAGGTGAATAATAACACCTAATATCAAATTAGATTAAAATCTGGTTTAATCATTTCTGACATGAAACTCACAGCCCTCCCGCGTGCTTGACAAACGAAAGAGATGTCTGGATTGTAACGCTGATATTGTAACATACGATTGATAAATTAGGGAAATTATTGGATATTAGCTTTTCAAGATACGTTTGCCGGTGGCAGAGGTTAGAACTATTCTTTGTTTACTTGTACAGCCGCGCGGATAAGGTATGATTCAGCTCCAGTAGCCTCAGAAATTCATTCTCCTCTCAGTGATGAAATGATGATATATGAATCACAGCCAATGGCCATAAGCTGGGCAATTTAAATTGAACGCCCAAAGGCTCCCAACAAGTAATTCCAAATTTGGCCACAAGATGCTACAGTCAGTAACACCTAGCGGCGAACGTTGGAACTTGATAGAGCGTTTCCTATCCAGCCAAACATAGCCTACACATTTTGCTACACACCACCAATTGCAGTAGTAAATTCCATTACATGCCATAAATCTATGACATGGGCCCGCCGGTTTTACTTCCCCTCCGAAGGAAGGCATAATGAAGGATTTTAACGCTCCTAAAAATCCGACGTGTTCGGCCGGGTTTGAACTCACGATCTTGGATATAGCACTTCAGCATGCTACCGACTACGCCACCGAAGCCGCTGTGTATTATTATAATCGACTTGTAACGAATGAATTGATCAATCGTTTTATGCTCTTTGGGTTATCAAAATATTAAGAATTTCTTCTTATGAAGCCTAAGATTTTATGAACACTAGCTACCATTTCATGAGTGTGCTATGAAAATATTAGTTTTAAATTAATATAGACTTTTAAGTCCTTGATAGAACTGTTAATAGTGAGATAGCCTACGAACCCAATATTCGGAACTCAACCATCACCTGCAATTTGTTTGTAGTAAATCTTATAACTGAGCATTTTTTATATTAAGGTTCATGACATTTAAAATACTTCATGATGTTTTATTTTATATGCTTCCTTGACTTACAAAGCTTAAAAAGCATCATAATAAGTTGAACGAAGGACAATTATAAGGTTGGCAAACTACTAACAAGGGAACGGATTGCGTTGTAAAATTCTAATCTGGTTGATATTTAGAACACAATATTCCTACAAAGGTGTACAATGACGTAGTGAAAACCTCACGGGCCAATTTCAATTTTGAACGCCCATACTGAACGGCGTTAACCAGCCGGGCGACGGTATGAGCGAGGAGGAGGGAAGAGGTAAATCTGACCTTGAATCCAAGCAGCGCGCGGCCACCAGGCAGCGACCTTCCGTGATGCATTGCTTTCCCCACCTTCCACCTGTGTCCGAACAGTTCCCCACACTAACACTTCCACACACTGCAAAAAATACTGACACTTCCCCACAGCCCTTGGACGTGGCTACCTGTTTAATGACTCAGAAATAATCTCGACTGACAGTTCCACACACATCTCCCCTCTCCTCCCTCAAGGCTACTATGAAAACGATCAAGTTGAAATCTTGCCGGGACACCTCACCCCAAATTAAAAGAGGTTGTCAAAGTGTTGAAGACGGAACCTGAGATGACAAACTGCGCATTTGTAAAGGCCGAGCTCAACATGGAAGAAAAAAGAAGAAGGCGAAAATATGTCAAACTGGACGGACGGATTGAGAACATTCAGAAAATGACAAAAAAAAAGTTTTCTGGAGGCAGTTGCCTATTCTCAGAAAATGGAGTAGGTTAATATTATTGTTGAAGAAATATGACAAAAAACTGACGAAGCCTAGAAATCTGATTTTAAACACGCCAAAATTATAACAACACCAAAATGATAGGTTTTGTTATTAATTTGCCAGTCTACAGCCTGGATAAAGTGTGATGGAAATCTGACTCTGCATTTATTTTATTCTGATGGAAATTACACTACATCACAATGATATTTTCGAGACCGTGTTAGTAATGAAGTACATAGACCGAGCGCTTTTCTTCACTCCAAAGGAGTATTATGTTAAGGTGCATTGTCACTGGTGCGGCTGTAGCGATGATCGGTGAAGCCTATAGCCTTAGGGGGGGGGGGGGGGGATGTGTGTGGAACTGTCAGTCGAGATTATTTCTGAGTCATTAAACAGGTAGCCGCGTCCAAGGGCTGTGGGGAAGTGTCAGTATTTTGGGCAGTGTGTGGAAGTGTCAGTGTGGGGAACTGTCATGTAATCCTTCCACCTTTCCCCTTCCCCTCAACCCACTCCCTTAACAGTTCAATAGGGCTATGCAAAAGAAAAGTGATGTTTCAAAAGATCAGGTCCCAAATCGTGCCGTCATCAAGCCATTTAAGTCTCTCACTTTTATTTCGTCTGTTTTTAATGTTACTGGCACAGACAACAATTAATGTTAACAACACTTTACAGTCAGAATATGTACAAATGTCACAAAGTGACAACGACGAGATTCAATTGGAACACCTTCCAAATGTTAATCCTTGGAATGTGGTAGTTTGACCACAAAGCTGCGTTGCTGAAAGTAATCGTTATGAAAGATGGTGGCCGGGAGCCATCGCGTGCTAATAGGATTCAAGGTTTGCTTTACCTCTTCCCACCTTCTCGCTCTTGCCGTCGCCCGGTAGGTTTTAGGCGTTCAATATTGGCGTTCAAAATTGAGAGTGGCCAGTGCAGTTTTCACTACGTTATTGTACAACTTTGGAGGAATATTGTGTACTAAATTTCAACCAGATTAGAATTTTACACCGCAATCCGTTCCCTTGTAAGCTATAAAATGTAGTTTATCTGATAAATGTGAATCGAAAATAATCGCTGTTCCTCCCCTTAAATGAACAATAACTAACTAGTACTGTTAGTAGTGGTAAGAGCTGAAAATTGGTATTAAACAAAACCATACGTAAAACAAATCATTAAAACAGTTGTTAAACCCTAAAATGTACGAATATACTAAGTGATACTAATAGATCCTTTTAAGGGTTGTTACTGCTATGGTGTCATGGTGGTGCTTGAAATCCGAAATTTTCTACATGTTTTTGAAATTGAAAATCATGCTCTTTCTGAATTGTGTTCTTCTAAACATTTTGACATCGTCCGCAAGTGATAAGGTAGTTAATTCTGAAAGACTAGTTCTTTTTGTAAAACATAATTTTTGTTTTCTTGCTACGAGAAAATTCGAGTTATAGCCACTACTAACAAACACGGTAATCGCCATGTTTCTTATCGATCGTACCGTTCTAATAGGCTGGAGTCACATGGATGTTTTTGTGGGCATGATGATCAAATAAGATAATCTTCACGAAGGGGGTGTGCCGGAAACCATCTACGTCGCGACTATAATGACAGCGACAAAACACATTGTTGCGTGTAGATAAATAACGTTACCACACAATACTAGTGAAAAAAAAAAAACAGTGAACTCTGTTATTTCATGAGTAATTGTATGGTATTTAGTACAGAAGAGAGGGTTTGGGAAGATAACTAATACTTAACTCCTTGTTGTTATTTTAGGGCCGAGGGCCCTGGGCTCATCAGCTCCGTGTGGTGAAAACATTATTCTTATTGTCCGTAGATATGTGTGCTATTGCCCAGTAATTGTTTGAGTCTAGAATGTTAAAGTAATTATTATTTATCGCTCCTAGAAGTAACGAGTGTCATGATGGACAGATACGGTGATGGAGTCTATAGGGTGTCTCTCATTAACGTTTAAAACTCTCTATAGCGACGTAGATGGCATTGAGACTAGTAATTTGATATAGGACACTTAGGGTCGCAAGTGTCCGGAAATACCTTAAAAGTGAACCACGACTGTTAAACATATGACGTCATCAAGTGACGGCTCAGCTCGAGCGATCAGGCCTGTGTTCTCTTACGCACACCAAAGCAAACGTTGAATGTCATATCACTCTGGCTGCGAGTCTGCGTGTGCGACTAAGGCGCATGGGGTTTGAGGTTCAAATCCGGGGCCTATCCATCAGCTTTTTTTTGTTCTCTCTCTTCTCCTTTCAAGTGGAAGCAGATTGTTTGTTGACATTAAGACATGGAACCAGAGTAATAATAATAATAATAATAATAATAATAATTATATCGTATGGCCTCGGTGCCAGGTGCAAGCTTTGTTATTTGGCACCCAGAGGGTAGCTTGCATGTCGAATTTCGTTGTTCCTTGACTATGAAAGTCAAGGAGGTTAGATGTTAGATACCTAATCTCCTTGAACACTATAGCGCTTTCTAGTAGAGAAATGAGGAACTTTGTGTTGGTGGAAACTCCCGAGATTAATTTTGCCATCATGAACTCGGCCTACTGAATTAAAATGGGTTCTTTAACATGCCAGCATCGTATGACATGCGTATCGTATTTTAGCCGCCTTTCAAAAATCACTTACCATGGCCAGGGGCGAACCTGCAATCTTGGGGTTAGTAGACCGACACGTTATCCACTCATCCACCAGAGTGATATGAAATTCAACGTTAGCTTTGGTGTGCGTTAGGGAGCACGGGCCTGATCGCTCGAGCTGAGCCGTCACCTGATGACGTCATATGTTTAACAGTTGTGGTTCACTTTTAAGGTATTTCCGGACACTTGCGACCGTAGTGTCCGATATCAGATTATTTGTCTCAATGCCATCTACGTCGCTATAGAGAGTTTTAAACGTTAATGAGAGACACTCTGTATGTAACGCTACATCGGTATGAGTCACTTGTACAGTGAGGTACTTCTTTATAGAAAGAATGCGCGGATGCGGATATCCGCAACATTTTTCGCCATGCGGATATTCTTTGCGGATAGCGGATAAGCTGCGGATAATGTTTGGAGTAAATTTGCGGATAGTTTTTAGAATACAATCCGAACTTGTTGAATATCATTACTAGGACCCAGATGTTTATGATGTCATATTTTTCCATTTTTTTTTTTCATGAGAAATGTAAGATGATGATTTAAGCTAATCTCATTCAAATTATGTCATTAAGCATAATTAACACCCCTAACTGAAAAGGGTTACAAATCTGGTTGTATAACATTATTTTCAACATATTTTATTTATCGTATGTCTTTTAGTGCCGGGAGTGTCCGAGGACATGTTAGGCTCGCCAGAGGCTGTAGCTGCTTCAAGCGGACACCCATGGGGTGAGCTAGAAGCTCCGTTTAATTTCAAGTAGTTCCAACTTTCGCTACCAGATGTCACTGATACTTAGTGGTGAACGTTGGAATTTTGATAGCGCGTTCCAACGAAATCTAACCTCGAAATTTAGCTTCTCACAAGTTTAGTCTGTGGAAGGATCTTTCAAACGCCATAAATCTGTGACACGGGACCGCCGCGCCGGCTTTACTTCCCCTCTGAAGGATATTAACCCGCTATCTTGGACACAGCAGTCCAGCATGCTATCAACTACGCCACCGAAGCCGTTATTAAACATAGCACATGACACACAAAGCCTAGGAGAACGACTTTCTCTTCAATGTGTTGCTTTAAATTAAATAAAAATATTATTGTAGTGTCAGCGGATTGAGATAATAAACGTGTGGCTCTATCTATAGAATGGAACCTCGCAGAGGCCGCGTGGCGAGTGAGCCACAGTGTATAGCGGCGTGTCAAGGAAAGCACTCCCGCCAGCAGCAGCGTAGCGCCCAACTATTTCAAAACATTTTCACTTTTTAACGTATTTAATAACCATCATTACTTCCTTGAATTTCAGAGTAGTTACTGAAAATGCTGTCCTTCATTTTCTAAACACACATTGCACCAAGGTAGGAAGTTTTGGTACACTCGCTGTAATTCATCCTCATTGATGTTTCGTATCGGTGCAGTTATTTCGTTCTCGAGAGCCTCCAGAGTACGTGGATTGGTTCAGTACTCTTTTTGTTTGAGGTTCCCCCATAGTAAAAAGAGCTCGACGCTCAAACTTACGAACACATTTACTGTAAGACTTCTTGGTGTGGCCGAAACCGGTTCTATAAGAATAATTATACAAGCACGTGGAGAAGATCAGTAACACGATTCGAAAAAGTAGCATTGCATTTTATAGCCACGTGACACGAATAAGCCCAGGCAGGATATCAAAACGGATATTGACTTACTTTCAAGGTAAGAAAACCAAAGGGGCATGGTTCACGGAAGTTGAGAAAGATCTACGTGAAATGGAAATTTCCCCTAAAGATATCCAGGAGCGTGTTCCACTTCAGGAAAAATACGTAGGCTACGCACAAAGGTTTCCAGGAAAAGCGGAAGCTGAAGACAGGGAAGGCGTGGTCCCAAGAGAGAAAAGAGCAACACCGGAGACGAATGTGGGAACACTGGGCGGTAGTTAGAGCTCGGAAGAAGAGACAGTTGAACTGACGTGGTCCCTAGTTGGCCGAATCGAAGAAAAAAGAAGAAAGAAGAATATATTACTTATGGATTAAAGGTCTGACTATTATCTAGTGAAAATGACGCAACAAACTTGGTCAATAAGGGTCATTTTCAGACATGGGTAGGCTATTTTCTTGTCTCTGCGTACGAAGTACCAGCCGAAATTTAAAAAAATACTCAGAAATAAGGTTTACTTTATTAATTGAGGTGCCAAAACTACCGTACTCTTGGCTGGTTTCTTAGTTTAGCGGCTGCGACAACGCGGTCATGTGGCCCCAAAAATACTACTGCACGAGTCGACTCATGATAGGGGCTAACGACCAAAAGTTCAAAGAATTTACAACATTATTTAAAGACTCGTGATATTTTATGTCTCGGAAACAAAACGCGTTTACCGCAATTCTTCAATCTTGGTCATTCAATCTAAATTGTTTTCGTGAAGGGTACGACAACCATTCAAAACTATTATGATAAGTTTTTTAATCGTGGTTATTTAATATGACTCACGAATAGATAAAAAAGACATCGTATCATATATTTCACAGTAGCGCAGATGATGCGGATGCAAGTAAATATGTTTGCGAGTCTTGTAGTGTTCAAGTCGTAACTCAATGCTGGTGTATGATAAAACTTTCCGAGTATTGAAAAGTTATGCAGAAACCTTACCCGCGCTGAATGATGCAGTAAATCAATCGAGGAAAAAATTCTTATACGATGGACCAGTTTCTTTTCGTTATTAAATCCACAAGTAAAATACGAGCACCTTACTTATACATTCAGGGAATCCTCTGCAGCGTATACTGGGGCACAAGAGGCTGGGAGGTAGTAAAGTGATATTTACGACTATCATATCTTCCTCCGCAAATTACCCTTAAGGATGTTACCCATCGGGCTTATAGAAATTGCAAATATCTCTTATATTCGAAGTACAAATATCAACCTATTGTTATTTGAGTCTTCAGTCTTTAGACTGGCTTGAAGCAGACCTCCGTGCCTCATTTCACACACTACATCTGAAGCAATCTGTTTAACATATTCACACCCTAGCCTACAGCTATAGTTTTTTACTTGGAGCCTTCCATCCTGAAATATGTTTGCTGTTCCCGGATGCCTTATTTATTTATTTATTTATTTATTTATTTATTTATTTATTTATATATGTATTTATTTATTTGTTTATTTATTTATGTATTTATTTACTTATGTTTGAAGTATGTATTTATTTATTTATATATTTATTTATGTAATTACGTATTTAATTATTTGTGAATTTAAGTAATTATTTATTTAATCATGTATGTATTTATTTATGTATTTACTTATTTATATATTTATTTATGTATTCATTTATGTATTTATTAATTTACTTATTTATATATTTATGTGATCCCCGGCTCCGTCAGGGATTTTAAAACTGACGTGAGGGTTGGAACGGGGTGCACTCAGCCTCGTGAGGACAATTGAGTAGCTGTCTGACAGTGAGACAGCGCCCCGATCACGAATACCAAGATTAACGGCCGAGGGGACCCGACGCGCTGATCACGCGTCACCCCAATATCTGCAGGCCAAATGGCTGGGCAGCGGTCGCTTGGTCGGCCTTAGCTCGTCATGGGCTGGATAGTGTCAGGGGTTGACTTTTTTTATATTTATGTAATGATTTATTTATTCATGTATTTATTTAGTAAGTTTTGTATTTATTTATTTATTTATTTTGTTGTGAACACTTCCGGAAGCCCCAATTTCAATATAAATTGCAAATGCTTAAAATGAAAGAAAAGAAGGGTTGGGTATGAGAAGGAAATAATGGGCTGAATTCAAGTCCCCTTCTATCATATCTCTTATCGATTCCCGGCTCAGCCAAGAAATTTAATTCTGGTCCGTGGCCTGGAACGGGTACACTCAGCCTCGTGAGGCAAAACTAAGAAAATGTGCGTTCGATTCCTACCTCAGCCATTCTAGATGTTGTTTTCCGTGGTTTTCCACTTCTACAGGTACCTAACTTAAGGGCACGGCCGCTTCCTTCCCAAATCCTATCTCAATTACAATACACACACTAGTACAGACATCAAAGCTTTACGACCACGATGTTACAAATCCCGTAAAAGAATTTAATATTTAATTTACGTGTCCAGGAAAAAATACAAATTAAAGGGAACAATACAAACAAACGTACAGACTATAACAACAAATAAAATATAATGCAAAGACTAGAATTTGGCAGTCTTGATGGCCCTGTCATTTGCTCTCCAAAGATCGTCGGTGGTGCAAGTCTCAGGTAGGTTTCTGCACACCAGACGATATTGTTGGTCCTGCAGTTCCCCACATTCACAAAGTCCGTCTTCAGTGTAGCCCCATGTCTTGAGACTAGCTCTGTATTGAGATACTCCGGTTCTCAGTCTGTTGATTGTCTTCCAGATGACATACGGCTGGAAACACCCCACAGCTGGTTCTTCCTTGACATTATAATGTTCCAATGAGCTTCGGGTAGTGAATCCCACCATTGCTGTCATCGGCGAGTTACTGGTGATGATGGGAACGCTACAGTTGACCGTAGGAAGCTCTTTCTTGACCTAAACCTTGTGGGGTGATGTTTATGTCCAAATAATGGGTGTCTAGGATCAGTTTCCTGCTTCTTCTTCCCTACTTCTGCGAATATTTCGTATAAGAATGAACAACTACAACATATATCTTATTTTCCTAAGCACTCGCATGAATTTTTTCTCTTCTCGCCCACTCCCCTTAATACCCCTTGATTTCTTACTATACCTAACTCTCTATTCAACATTCTGTTGTAACATCACATTTAAAATGTTTCTATTCTCTTCTTAGTAATAATGTTATTGGTTTTACGTCCCTTTTAACCATTGCCAGAATTTCGCCCTAAAGGGGAACTTTAAGGTGGCAGTAAATCTACTAACACGGCCCCCTCGCATTTGCTGCGCAAGAATTCGATCCTGCAACCTTGGAAGCAGCAGGAAAGAACGTTACCACTGAGCCACGCAGTCAAAAATTATCTTCTTTTCTGCTGCACTAACAGTCCAAGTTTCACTTCCACAGAGCGCCACGCTGCAGACAAAAGGCTTTCAAAAATCACTTTCTAATACCTAAATCGACATTAAATGTCAAATTTTGATGTCAACTGATTTTCTTTCCTGAACAAAGATATACTTGCCTGTGTTAATGTACATTTTATATCCCCTTTGCTTCGCCCATTATGCTTATTTTGCTTCCCAGGAGCATACGAGCACATGAACAGTAAATCAAATGTGAATATTGTATACTCCAAATGGTGTAATCATTTTTAAAATAATATTTTTCGACAATTCAACTGCAATTTTGTTTAACCTAGTTAAATCAAAATTTCGAGGTATTCTTGAAGGTATTCTCTATATGTATATAAAAATGAAAGTTTGTCTGTTTTTTCGGAATTTCCACGGAAATTTGAGTTACTTACGCGTTTCAGACTGGTTTATGATGGTTGCGCACAAAAAAAAATATCTGTCTGTCTGTCTGTGTACAACTTTGCACTCGAGAACGGCTGAGTGGATACACGTAAAATTTGGTACAGATGTCCAACAGAGGCACAAAAGTAATCATTGATGTAACTCTTCTCCATACCTCTCATAAAAGAGGGCCTATCTCCTTAAAATGCATGATGAAATGGGCGTAGAAAGACGAGACAAAGCTCATTTTCAGCGTCTCAATGTGAGAAACAAAACTCGGGAGCCCTACGGGCCCCGAAAATCACATTTTAAGGTCCTAAAACCAACAGTTTTTGAGATATTCCCAGAAAACTAATTTCATTTATTAAGCTATTGAAAGAATGCAATACGGTAACCATGGCAACACAATCTCTGAAGTCCATCTATTTCTGTAATATGACGCAATGCCATTCCATTTATTACATTACTGGGAACGTTCACAAACGGCTATAAGTTTATCACGGAACCAACTTAGGCTGTAAAATTCATCAATACGTATATAAAGCGCTTAAGGGGGTCAAGGGGTACGCTTGATTTTTTTCACGTGATTTACACGGGTGGGTGTGGTACTAAAGGGCTATTATATCGCTATCCCTATATTATTAAGTTATTATTATGATTATTATTATTATATTATGATGTACAAGGACGAGACAAAACTCATTTTCTGCCCCTCGGTGGCTCGGAGACTACTACGTTTTAAGGCTCTAAAACCACGTTTCTGTGATATTCCCAGAAAACTAATTTCATTTAATAAATTAATAAATAGATGACGAGTACAGAAGAACACCAAATCAGGAGCATTATATACTGAGAAAATCACAGATGTGACCAGGAAGCGACGTCTAGCTTTCTACAGACATGTGACATGGATGAACCCAACAAGACTAACCTACCGGCTTCTCAACTACTGGGGAATAGAAAGAGCTTGACACCGTCGCTAACATTAGTGAAAAAGGATATCCAAGAACTGAAGATAATGAATAGTGATATTAGAAGCCGATCACATCTCAGAATGATACTTAAACAGAAGAGTTTTCAGGACAGACCACCCTGAAAGAAAACCAGCATCACCCGGACAAAAGAGACAAAGGAGAAACATAGCCTGAGATTGCGCGAATATTGGGCAAACATCAAGTCCCTCGCCAAGCTGAAAAGTTGAACGTCGTGGTCCTTAGCTGGCCAATCCGGAAGATGATGATGATGATGTTGATAATTGTTGTTTTAAGAGGCCTAACATCTTGGTTATCGGCCCCCCATCCGAAAGAAGAAGAACCAGAAGAAACTAATGAAGTAATGCAAGGGTAACCATGACAACAGTATCACAAGAGGTGACATCCAACATTCCATCTATTTCTGTAAGAAGCAATGCCACTAAATTTATTACATTTCTGTGAAATTTTGGAAATGGCTATAAGGTTATCGTGGAATCAAACATAGGCTATAAAATTCAACAATGCGATTAAGGGGCTCAAGGGGTACCCTAGAATTTTTACACGTGACTTACACTCGCGATATGCGATATGTTGTACACAAGGTCTATTATATCTTCAAACAGCAACATTCTTTTCAAAAATTTCTGGATTGGAATAGGGTTTTATGCATCTTTTGGGAATTTGGGCCATTGGAGGCTAAAAAACCCAAATTTTCATGCACGACAAGCCTTTATAATTTATTAAGGGGGTCTTCCTGGGGATAGGGACATTCCATAACGGTAAGGGTCAGTTTTAATATGACATACATTGCGTTTCGTCTACGAGGTTTTCAATATTATTTTCACGTCAGGAAGTACACGTTTGGTGAATTTAGTTTGTGAGCACATTTTAAGTAATCATATTTTTGTCGACAAACGGGTTCATCGTAAAGATGATTTTGTTTGATACTGTCTGGTTGATATAAATTTATGTTTATGTTCGCCTATAATTCATGTTCGGGTGCTTGGAGCATCGTAAAATTAGGTACTGTAACCATGAGTCAATACACCAATCATTTAGAATACTCTTCAACGTACTTCTCATAGAAGGGTTGGTATAAGGAACAACTTTTCAAAATACAGGCTAAAATAGGCGGAAAATAAAAATTATCTAGAAGAACGACCAAAGCATATGTTGCGCTTCTCAATGTGTGACACAAAACTAGGGAGTCTATAAACAGTCTCCGAAAACCACATTTTATGGCCCTTAAATTAACAGTGTCTGCGATATACCCAGAAAACTAACTTCGTTCTGATAAACTTATGAAGGAATGACAAGCCCCTAACCATTGCAACAGTAGCTCAAAAGATAACGTCTGGTTATTAATACCGAAGACCGTTCGAAGAGCGGGTACTTCTGCTAGTTAATAATAATTTTTCATCGATATAGGCCTACATATGAGTCGTCTAGTTGCAAAACTCGTTTAATCCACTTGTGAATAAGGGTCATGTCGTAAAAATATTTATTTATTTTAAAATTTATTTTACTTTATTTTAATTTGTTTTATTTGGTTTGTTTAATTTTATTTTGTTTTGTTTTACTTTATTTCGGTTTAATTTGTTTTAAATTGTTTTGTTTTATTTTTTGTTTGTTGTGTTTTTGTTTTTATTTGTTGTTTATTTTGTTTTATTTTGTTTTATTTTGATTTTGTTTTCTTTATTTTGTTTTATTTTGTTTTATTTTGATTTTGTTTTGTTTATTTTGTTTTATTTTGTTTTGTTTTATTATGATTTTCCAGAAAACAAACACCAAACCCAAAACAAAAAACACGAAGCAAAAAGCAAAATTCAAACACAAAAGCAAAAGCAGAAAAGAAATGTAAAAAAAGAAACACAAAGCATAAAGCAAAATTCAAAAACAGCAAAAGCAGAAAACAAACACAAAACCAAAACAAAAAAGACGAAGCAAAAAGCAAAAATTCAAAAACAAAAGCAAAAGCAGAAAACAAAATCAAGAAACATAAAGCAAAAAGCAAAATTCAAAAGAAGCAAAAGCAGAAAACAAACACACAAAACCAAGAGAGAAAAGCAAAAAGTAAAATTCAAAAGAAAGGCTCAAAGCAAACACAAAACCAAAAACCATAAACACAAAGCAAAAAGTAGAAAACAACTAACACAAATGGTACGTAAGGTCAAGTCCAGAGAAACGTTTCTCTTGAAAGTCATTCTTATTCACAAGTGGATTATACGAGTTTTGTAACTTGACGACTCATATAATAGTGTCATCAAATTTTCAGCTTGCCACGGTGGGTGAGTGATTATAGTGTCGGACTACCAACCCCAAGATAGCAGGTTCGCCCCTGGTCGTGGTAAGTGATTTTTGAAGGCGACAAAAATCACGACACTCATGTCATACGTTGTTGGCATGTTAAAGAACCCATTTGAATTCAGTAGGCCGTATTCAATGACAAAATTAATCTTGGGATTTTCCGCCAACACAAAGTTCCTCCATTCTCTACTTGAAAGCGCTGTAGTGTCAAGGAGTTTGGATATCTAACCTCCTTGACTTTCATAGCGTTCAAAGGAACGACGAAATTCGACATGCAAGCTACCCTCTGGGTGTCAATTAACAAAGCTTGCACCAGGCACCCGAGGCCATACGATATTATTATTATTATTATCAAATTTTCGGTAGCTCGGCGTCACTAAAAGCCTAAGTAGTTAAAAGCGACGTAAAACCAATTACATTATTATTATTGAGTTGGCTCATGCATGACCCCAGCACACTTCTGTACCATACCAGAAGGGAGTTAATTGCCTTTCTTTACTCTAGCAACCCCCAGTGGCGGCTGGCGGATACTGTTCTGGGTGTTACACTAAGGGGATGTCTGGAATTCCATTACATCAGACCGGTGATGACAAATGTGAAGCGATAGGGCTAGAGACTGAATGTGTCCAGGCTCACCCGCAAGCTTCAAGGCCAAGGGCAATCGTCTAAAACAAACGTCCGGCTGTACGTGAAAATTACCTTGCAAGACATCGGCAATTGACGGAGCATCACGGATGTCTCCGTCCGCGCCTCGGCTCCCTTGTTGCAATCAGCGGGCAACGACCAGCCGAGTTAACTGTTGGGATAGGACTTACTCGATCTAGCATCTCCGCCATACCCTTCACTATTGAGATCTGGTCTGTGCTTGGAGCTGGCAAAAGCCAAACGGACGGGCGCTCCAGACAGTTGGCGCGCTTCGCTTTCTCAGACAGTTCACAGTAACTTACAATAAGATTTCCTGAATTATTAAAGAATAAAATTATGAATTCCTATACATATAAAAGGGAAAGTACAGCTTCTATTACTAAAAACAATATTACGGTATTAATTGTTTTTCTTTAAGAAATCTGGTCGTTGTGCAACATTGCAACCTTATTGCCGGCCACCACTGCCAACCCCTCTGCGACAAGTATTTAACCCTCCAGTACTCGCGCGGGGTAATTAATTACCCCAACTCTGGAAAATCGACTGCTGTCTTTTTTCTATCACGGACTGTACCCTGGGCTTTTGTGTACCTTCCAAGGGCACTGTGGGGCCCCACTTGAGCCGTCTATCAAAAACCTTCGCGCGTCAGTTCAGGGAGAAAGCTGACTGGGGTAATATCTTACCCCACGCGAGCACTGGCGAGGCCACATTGGCAAACTCATGTTTAGTTAATTTTAATTCTTGCGTGTGTTTCTATTGTGAGAACGTATAGTTACTCGAGTGTAACCGATTAATATGAGTCGTAATATAGCCGGGAACATTAGCAAGGACCAGGAACGAATTCGCCGTACAATTGTTGAAGCCTCTGATAGCGGAGCATAATTTTATTTTTACGTTATGAAAAAAAATCACTTAAGAATGGGGGTAATTATTACCCCACGCGAGCACTGGCGTGACAAAACTCCGCACGAGTACTGGAGGGTTAAATCAATCCAAGGATCTCCCAATTGAGCAAAGAGTGAAATCATCTTAATACCACCGTAACAAGGGACTGTGGAAGGACATATGATCTTGTAGGAGTTATTTTCAGATATGAATGTTGCGATCGATGTATTTATCTAAAAGTCCCGGTGCCCCAAATCATTACAAGTTGTGAGTGATGGCACGGGGTGGCAGTAAGACAGGTACAAATGAACGGCTCTTGTTTGTTAGCTTTACTCGGCAGTCACCCTTGCAAGCTATTGTATTGATTGACAGGTACGGAGACATGCTGGTGGGACGCCTAGCACCTGCGTCGCTTATTTATGTCGCCAAGCCGTATTGTTCTTCTCAACGGGCTGCTCCTCTAATGAAGTATGTAGCGCACAACGGGACGTTATTATGTGCTTAAATATGGTCCCTAGCATTAGCTATTTCTAGCACTCGTGTTCATCTCATTAAAGCATTAAACCTGAAAGCAGATAATAAGCTTAGGGGTTACTGGTATGGAGAATATTACGCTTCAGATACCCTGACTTGGGCATCCATTTGCACTCTAGTAATATGAGCTCTCAGAAGGTACATTTCATCAGGAAAAGAATGCCAACTAAAGAGCATATTAGCCTATTATGATTCAATTTCAATAAAAAAATTCGACATGCAAGCTGCCCTCCGGGTGTCAATTAGCAAAGCTTGCACCCGGCACCTGAGGCCATACGATATTATTAATGAAAAGATACCTTCAAGCAGTGAATGAATGATATAACTGAAAATCCACAGCCTGCTTCCAGTCGACCGACAGTGTCAGGGAATGGAATGAATGAAGCCCCCATCTAGCGGCGAGGATAAGAACTGTGACGGCTGCCAAAGCCTGTCGCACTCCTCTGAGGCAATGATTAAATGAATGACAGATAAAATGAAATGTTAGTTGAGTGTGTTGCTGGAATGAAATTTGTGACAGGGAAAACCGGAATACCCGGAGAAAAACCTGTCTGTCTCCGGTTTATCCAGCACAAATCTCACATGGAGTGACCAGGATTTGAACCACGGACCCAATGGTGAGAGGCCGGCGTGCTGCCGCCTAAGCCACGGAAGCTCACAATGATATAAGTCATCATCATCATCATCATCATCATCATCTCGCACAGTTTCCAGCCCCAGACTGGGTCTGTTTGGAACATAAGCCTCGCCACTTTGTCCTTTCTTCCCATCACCTCTCCGCTGTCACTCTGGTCCAGTCCTCGCCTCTCTTCTTGACACATTCCTCCACTCCTTTCAGCCATCTATCTCTTGGTCTCCCCTTGGTCGTTTCTTCTGCATCTGCATCTCATGTATCCTCTTGGGAATTTTCGTCTCATCCATTCTCTTTAAGTGTCCATACCACCTCAGTCTTGATGACTCAATCCTACCTTGCAAGGGCTCCTCTTTCACCATTTCCCTGACCTTTTCATTCCTCACCCTGTCTCTTCTTGTTACTACGATCCTACTTCGCAGGAACTTCATTTCACCTGCCTGTATTCTGCTTATGTCTCTTTCCTTCATTGTCCACGTTTCTGAAGCATAGGTCAGTATCGGGATATAGTAGCTTCTGTATAACACTTCCTTGCTTTTTTGTGGGACTCTTTATTCCACACTAAGCTCCTAATGCTTCTCAGAAATGCTTCTGCCTGTCTGCCAAGTTCCGTAATCTCTTTGTCATTTCTCCCATTTTCCTCCACTATACTTCCCAAGTACTTGAGACTTTCCACCTTCTTCAGCTGTCCACCTCCAAGTGTTATCCCACTCATTGGTCTGTCCTTTTTCCTGGTCGTTAACAGGATCTCACATTTACTGATGTTGAACTTCCATCCGTACCCTCCCACTGTTTCTTCCCAAGCCTTCAGTTGCTCCTGAATTTCCTCCTCCCTGTTTCCCCAGACCATGAGATCATCTGCAAACACCATTGCTTTCATCTTATCTTCGCCTATCTTTCCTGCTATCCGTGTCATTACCTCGTCCATAACCACAACAAAGAGAAGGGGTGACAGCGCACTACCCTGTTTCAGGCCACTCATTTGTCTGAACAAGTCTGTTCTTTCCCCTCCAACTTTCACACAACTCACACTTCCACAATACATCTCCTTCACTCTGCCTACAGTCCCTTTTTCAACTCCCATGTTTTCCATTGCTTTCCAAACCTTCTCCCTACACACACTATCATAGGCCTTTTCGATGTCCAGTAAGGCCATCAACAGATCCTCTCCAAATTCGTAGTGTTGTTCCTGGAGCTGTCTCACTGAAAATATGAGATCCACTCTTGATCTCCCAGGTCTGAAACCATACTGCTCCTCTCTCAATTTTCTCTCCACTTTGGCTCGTATTCTACTTTCTAATATATTTTCATATATCTTGGCACAGTGAGGTATGAGTGTGACTCCCCTGTAATTTCTGCACTCCTTTCTGCTTCCTTTCTTAAATATCGGGACAATTAATCTTTTCTTACAATCTTCTGGGGTCTTTTTCTCCTTCCATATCACCCTCATCACACGGTACAGCCACTGTTTCCCAACCTCCCCTGCTGCCTTCACCATTTCAACACTCACTTCATCCACACCCGGTGCCCTTCCTCCTTTCATCTTGTCTATAGCCATCTCCAGTTCTCTCCAATTCAGGTCTTTTTCCATTCCTGTGTTGTCTTCTCCATCTTCCAATACATTGTCTTCCTCCCTATGACCATTTGGATTCAGCAAATCCTCAAAGTACTCTTTCCACACTGTCTTGAGTGTTTCTTTGTTGAGTACCTCATTTCCGTTTTTTGTCCATCATTACCACATCCTCTCGCAGACCTCTTCTCTTACTTTTGACCATCCCATAAAGTACTTTTTTATTTCCACTGCTGTCTTCCTCCATCATCTCTGTCCACTTTACCATCCACTTCTTCCTCTCCTCTGCGACAATCTTGTTTGCTTCTTTCTTCTTTATCTTATAATCTTCCCTTGCCAGATCAGTTCTTTCCAGGAACCACACTCTGAAAGCCTTGTTCTTCTTTCCCACAGCTTCTTTTACTCTCTCATTCCACCACGGTGTCTCTTTACACCGCTTTCTGTTGCTAGTTCTTTCACATACTGCCACTGCAGCTTCCACCATTGTGTTCTTGAATTGCTTCCATTCCTCTTCCCCTGTTTTAGGATTGTTTGTTGGCATCTTCTCCCTTATTATCTTCTGGAATTCTTCCATGACGTCCTTTTCCTTGAGTTTCCATACTTTGATTCTCCTTTCCTGGTACTCTGTCCTCTTGCTATCCTTAACAACTCCCAGGTTCATTACAAGTATTCTGTGGTCGCTATCTAAGGCCTCTGATGGTATTACCTTTATATCTCTGACACTTCTCTTCATTTCCCAGTCGTACAGCATGTAATCTACCAAAGATTTCTTTGTTAAATCACTGCTGTACCACGTTACCTTGTGGCTTTCTTTCTTCCGGAACCAGGAGTTGCCTACCACTAAACCGTTTCTCTTGCAAAAATCCAGCAACTTTCTCCCTTCTTCATTCCTGCTACCCCATCCTTCTGCTCCCAATACATTTTCATATCCTTGCCTTTCACTTCCTACATGTGCATTCAAATCTCCCATGACAATGATGCTCTGACCATTCAACTGCTGTTGTAGCTCCTCCTCAAAGTCTTCCTTCTCTTGAGCTGTACATCCAACTTGAGGGGCATATACCTGGGCTATCTCCAGGCTTATTCCCTTTGCAGTTACCCTGATCTTCATGATCCTGTCACTTATTCCCTTTACCTCTTGCTTCACTCCATCTCTCACAACTATTCCTACTCCGTTGCTCCTTCCTTCACAGTTCCCACTCCAGTACAACCGGTACCCTTTCCTCAGTTCTCTGCGACCTTCTCCTTTCCATCTTGTTTCTGCCAAGCCCAGTATATCCAGTTTGCTTCTCTCCATCACATCGACAATCTCCTCCACCTTTCCTGTCAGTGTCTGTATGTTTAATGTCCCAACTCGTAGTCCATTAGCATATCCGGGTCGTCGTCGTTTGCATCCGTCCTTTCCGAGGCCTGTTCCTGTTTTGAAAGCAAATATGATATCCAATATTGGCTTGCTAGGCCTATCGTAGCTTCACAAGAGCCCCGTCAGCCGTCACTTTTCAGGGTTCCCATAGAGCCATCACAGCTACCGCAGCGGTCCCGGGGCACACAAAGTCCCCACTCTACTTCACCCTTACAGGCAATCCCCTACTTCATGCCGTTGCCCGTCTCCCACCACGTGGAGGAGGGGTTGGACTTGTGGGAGACACAATGATATAAGTAATAATAATAATAATATAAAGGGGAATATAATTTTATAGGCACTTGGTGAGCATGAACAGTACCAGATTGACGGAGAGGATTTTTGAATTCTTCCGGAAGAGGAAGACGGAGCCGAAATGGTTTCGGGAAGTGAGATTGGACTTGGATCAGATGGGGGTGAAAGAAAAGGAAAAGGATGATTGTATTTTTACGTGACCATGAATCGTGTTATTATGAGCCACGGGACCTCCTTTTTACGTGGAATCCGAACCACTTCGAAAATTTCACATGTATTGACCGGGAATCAAACCCAGTGCACCTTGGTGAAAGGCCAACAGCTTGACCGCTGGGGGATGAAAAAAGAAGACATATTGGACAGAGAGCGATTTAGACGACTAGTTAAGGAGTTTACAGGTTTTCAGGAGACAGGGGAGTTGTCAGTGAGGAAAGGAAGATCTTAACTGGAGGAACAGAAGAAGGAATTGGGAAATACGATGGAGAGATATTGTCAGAGAGTTAAGAGGTCCATAGTTGGCCATAATGAATAAATTATGAATACACATATAATCTCCTGGTTTAGTGAGATACAAAAAGTTATACACGAGATTGGAATCTCATATGAAGATATCCAGGAGCGTGGCCAGTTTACAGAAAACTCTTCGAACAACGGAGTTTCCAACCAACGCCGACGTTAAACACTGAGAAGCCGTGGATAAACAAGAGAAACCTTGTACAGTACGAATGAACGGATACAAGACTAAATTAGCTGTAATGTTAAAAGGAAACAATTGAAATGAGGTGGTCCTTAGTTGGTCAAAACGAAACAAGAAGAAGAATATAATAGTCTTGGGTTTACATCCTTTAACTACTGTAGTGTTAAGATACGCCGCGCCGCGCCGGGTGCCGGAGTATTGCTCCGAAGAGGATCTTTAACGTGCGAGTAGGCCAACGGCCTAGCCGTGTTGAAACACCGGATACCACGAGAACTCCGCAGTTAAGCAACATTGGGCGTAGTCGGAACTTGGATGGTATGCCGGTTCTAGGTACTGTGCGCTGTTGGCCAACATAAGGAGGAGCGAAAAGGCCCTGGCCACCCTACCGCAAGTAAACTCCGGCTGGGGGTAGCCTCATCGGAGGCTCGGACCTGCTTTCGCGCAGAATACCAATTAAAATATCTACTGACACGGCTCCGTCGCATTTGCGTATCCTCACATGCCGACTAACTTCGCCAGTATTCGAGCCTGTAAGCTTGGGCACAGCAGGCGAGAGAGTTACCGCTGCGCCACGCGTTACTTTCTAGAATCGCAAGTTCCACGTTTGTTAAAACTGTTCTATTGTAGCTAGTGTACGTATGAGCTCAATACTTCACGCTGTAAGAAACGCAAAAGATGGAGAAGGCATTCTCAACCTTCTTGAGATTTTGAAAACCCCCCTCAAGCCATTCCAATTACCCAGGCACCATTAAATAGAATATAATAATTATATAAATAATAATGACGTCAGCAACAACCGAAGAAGCCATCCTTGCCTTCGAGAGGAACGTACGTACTTCGAAATATCTATGGACCCGTTTCCAATGCCGTGGAAGGTAAATGGGAACGAAGAACGAAGGAAGACCTGTATCAGCGGTGTGGAAAACCACAAATTCTCTGAGTATTAGGACAGAAGAGCTGATGAATCCATCCAAAACCAAGTCCTTCATTCACATCCTGCTGAAAGACACCCTAGGGGACGTCCCAGGACGCCATGGAAGGATCGAGTATTGGCAATACTTCAGCAAGAGGCGCCGAGTGCGGTGGAAGAAGTAACTAGAGACCGGCTGCGTTGGAATGCTCTCTGCAGTCGATACCTCGCCCTTTTCTCTTCTTTCTCTTTCTCTTGTTCTTCTGCTATAGGCCTTCAAGGCCCAGTGAAATAAATGATGATGAGGACGATGATTAATAATAATAATAATTAACAAGAAGTTCCGTGACGAACTAAAGAGCCTACTTTTCTTAAAATTTAAGATCCATGCCAATGATTAATCTATCTAGAATAATGACGAAAGTAAGTTGGTAATGTCGAAATTTCTAATTAGTTCGAAATACTGTATACCTGGCATAATGTAGCCTAATAAAGAACTACAGTTGGCAGCCCCGGTGACTGAAAATACTCTTAGTTCCATCTTTTAAGGTACAGAATACAAAATTTGGTTGAAGTCCAATGGAGAGCATGGACGTTACATGCAGTTAAACATTGGATTTAACAGCGCGCGTAAAATAATGTTGGCAACAATGACATACATGTATTGGTCAGAAATAATCTGAAATAATATGATCTATTTTTGGGTCGATTTTGAATGAAATCCATTAGTTAGTAAATAAGTTACATGCATTTTGAAATTGGACCTATCAGCAGGCTTAGAATCATGTTGGCAGCACTGGCGTAGGCCTATATTTGTTACTCCAAATTAATCTAGAATTCCAGGTACTATACGTGTGCAAAGTTTAGAGCTATTAGCTTCCATGCTTTCAGATATATTGATATTAGGGTAACAAAAATAGAGACAGTATTAATTAACAGTTGGCAGCCCTGGTTAATCTTAAGAATCGGTATAGTCATATATGTTATGGTACACATAGCACACACGAAATTTGGTTGAAATCCAAATGATAGTATAGAAGTTACATGTATTTAAAGTTGGACCTCTCAGCAGGCTTAGAATCACGTTGGTAGCACTGACGTATATAAGTTACTCCAAATTAATATAGAATGTCAGGTACTATACGTGTGCTTAGTTTAAAGCTGTCGGCTTGCATACTTTCTGATATATGGGTGTTTGGATTTTAAAAAATGAGAGCATTTATTATCAGTTGGCAACCCTTGTGGCTCTTAAGAATACGCTCAGTCATATCTATTTAAGTACACATAGCACATACGAAATTTGGTTGAAATCCAATTGATAGTGTAGAAGTTATATGCATTTAAAATATGGACCTAACAGCAGGCTTATAATCATTTTGGCAACACTACCATATATGGCCTCCTGGAAATTAGATTGCAATGTTATTATCTATACGTGTGCCAACTTTGAAATAGCTCCCATTCATACCTTCCAAGATAACCAACATGGAGCTCAAATTTAAATTGCGATTTTTCAGCAGTTCGTAGCATTGAAATCATTTTCAAATATGGGCGTGAGATATTCAGGTATAGATCTTTACTCCTGCCGAATGTTGTTTCGATTGCTGCAGCCGTTTAGGAGTTGATGGGGGGGGGGACACACACACAGCCAGACAGACAGACAGAAGGACAGACAGACAGACAGAAGGACAGACAGACAGACAGATAGACAGACAGACACACATTTGCCCGATCTCATAAGTCTACTTTTTCCTCATTTTTGCAAAATGTGAAAAGTAGGCTTAAGATAATAAATCTCCGGAAAATGTATGGTTTCACGAGAGAAAATGGAATGTAGATTAAGAGGAGAACAGAGGACCTGTATTCCTTAACTGGCAGGTTCACTGATGCCGTACGCAAGAGACGTCTGAAATTCTATGGCCATATCTACAGAATGGACAGCGACAGACTAACCAAAAGATTATTTACAGTAATCAACACAAAGAAGGTCAAAATAAACAGGCCAGAAGGCTGACCTCCAAGAATTAAATATCACAGTTGACATCGTAAGAATTCGTGGAGTGTTTAGTACAGTAGTACGCAAACACAAGTTCACGAAGAAACCGAAGAAGAAAACTGGTAGGAAATGGTCCACAGAACGCAAGATATAACACAGTACATTCATGAAGAGATTTGGGGAGGATAAGAATGTGAAAACCATCAGGCCAACCAACAATTTGACTGTTCTTTCCTGAAGCGAAATTCCGGCAGTGGTTAAATGATAATTGTTGTTTTAAGGGGCCTAACATCTAGGTTAAAAGGGACGTAAAACCAATAACATTATTACTAAGAAGAGAATAGAAACATTTGAAATGTGTTGTTACAGGAGAATTTTGAAACATGTACCAGCAGCAACTCTAATAATAATTATTTAACCCTGAAAAATGACGGCTGACGGGGCTCTGATGAGGCTACGATAGGCCTAGTTAGCCAATAGTGGATCTTATATTTGCTTTCAAAACAGGAACAAGACTCGGAAAGGACAGATGCAAGCAACGACGACCCGGATATGCTAATGGACTACGAATTGGCACATTAAAAATTCAGACACTGACAGGAAAGGTGGAGGAGATTGTAGATGTGACGGAGAGAAGAAAGCTGGATGAACTGGGCTTGGCATATACAAGATGGAAAGGAGAAGGTCGCAGAGAACTGAGGAATTGGTACCAGTTGTACTGGAGTGGGAACAGTGAAGGAAGGAGCAGCGAAGTAGGAGTAGTTGTGAGAGATGGAATGAAGCAAGAGGTAAAGGGAATAAGTGACAGGATCATGAAGATCAGAGTAACTGATAAGGGAAGAAGCCTGGAGATAGCCCAGGTATATGCCCCTCATGTTGGATGTACAGCTCAAGAGAAGGAAGACTTTGAGGAGGAGCTACAACAGCAGTTGAATGGTCAGAGCATCATTGTCATGGGAGATTTGAATGCACATGTAGGAAGTGAAAGGCAAGGATGTGAAAATATAATGGGAGCAGAGGGATGGGACAGTAGGAATGAACAAGGGAGAATGTTGCTGGATTCTTGCAAGAGAAACGGTTTAGTGGTAGGCAACTCCTGGTTCCGGAAGAAAGAAAGCCACAAGATAACTTGGAACAACAGTGATTTAACAAACAAATCTTTGGTAGATTACATGCTGTACGGCTGGGAAATGAAGAGAAGTGTCAGAGATATAAAGGTAATACCATCAGAGGCCTTAGATAGCGACCACAGAATACTAGTAATGAACCCGAGAGTTGTTAAGAATAGCAAGAGAATAGAGTACCAGTAAAGGAGAATCAAAGTATGGAAACTGAAGGAAAAGGAAGTCAAGGGAGAATTCCAGAAGATAATAAGATTAAGGATGCCAACATACAATCCTAAAACAGGGGAAGAGTAATGGAAGCAATTCAAAAATACAATGGTGGAAGCTGCAGTGGCAGTATGTGGAAGAACAAGCAACAGAAAGCGGTGTAAGGAGATACCATGGTGGAATGAGAGAGTAAAAGAAGCTGTGGGAAGGAAGAACAAGGCTTTCAGAATGTGGTTCCAGGAAAGAACTGATCTAGCAAGGAAAGATTATAAGATAAAGAAGAAAGAAGCAAACAAGATTGTCGCAGAGGAGAGGAAGAAGTGGATGGTAAAGTGGACAGAGATGATGGAGGAAGACACTAGATGAAATAAGAAAGTACTTTATGGGATGGTCAAAAGTAAGAGAAGAGGTCTGCGAGAGGATGTGGTAATGGTGGACAAAAACGGAAATGAGGTACACAACAAAGAGACACCCAAGACAGTGAGGAAAGAGTACTTTGAGAATTTGCGGAATCCAAATGGTCATAGGGAGAAAGACAAACATATTGGAAGATGGAGAAGACAACACAGGACCTGACATGGAGAGAACTGGAAATAGTTATAGACAAGATGAAAGGTGGAAGGGCACCAGGTGTGGACGAAGTGAGTGTTGAAATGGTGAATGCAGCAGGAGAGGTTGGGAAACAGTGGCTGTACCGTGTGATGAGGGTGGTATGGAAGGAGAAAAAGACCCCAGAAGATTGGAAGAAAGGATTAATTGTCCCAATATTTAAGAAAGGAAGCAGAAAGGAGTGCAGAAATTACAGGGAAGTCACACTCATACCACACTGTGACAAAGATATATGAAAAGATATTAGAACGTAGAATACGAGCCCAAGTGGAGAGAGAATTGAGAGAGGAGAAGTATGGATTCAGACCTGGGAGATCAAGATTGGATCTCATATTTTCAGTGAGACAGCTCCAGGAACACCACTACGAATTTGGAGAGGATCTGTTGATGGCCTTCCTGGACATCGAAAAAGCCAATGATACTGTGTGTAGGGAAAAGGTTTGGGAAGCAATGGAAAACATGGGAGTGGAAAAAGGGACTGTAGGCAGAGTGAAGGAGATGTATTGTGGGAGTGGGAGTTGTGTGAAAGTTGGAGGGGAAAGAACAGACTGGTTCAGGCAAATGAGTGGCCTGAAACAGGGTAGTGCGCTGTCACCCCTTCTCTTTATTGTGGTAATGGACGAGGTAATGACATGGGTAGCAGGATAGATAGGAGAAGATAAGATGAAACAATGGTGTTTGCAGATGATCTCATGGTCTGGGGAAACATGGAGGAGGAAATTCAGGAGCAACTGAAGGCTTGAGAAAAACTGTGGGAGAGTACGGATGGACGGATGGAAGTTCAACATCAGTAAATGTGAGATCCCGTTAACGACCAGAAAAAAGGACAGACCGATGAGTGGGATAACACTTGGAGGTGGACAGCTGAAGAAGGTGGAAATTCTCAAGTACTTGGGAAGTATAGTGGAGGAAAATGGGAGAAATGACAAAGAGTTTACGGAACGTGGCAGACAGGCAGATGTATTTGAGAAGCATTCGGAGCTTAGTGTGGAATAAAGATGTCCCGCAAAATAGCAAAGAAGTGTTATACAGAAGCTACTACATCCCGATACTGACTTATGCATCGGAAACGTGGATAATGAAGAAAAGAGAAATAAGCAGAATACAGGCAAGTGACATGAAGTTCCTGCGAAGTAGGATCGGAGTAACAAGAAGAGACAGGTTGAGGAATGAAAAGGTCAGGGAAATAGTGAAAGAGGAGCCCTTGCAAGGTTGGATTGAGACATCAAGACTGAGGTGGTATGGACACTTAAAGAGAATGGAAGAGAAGAAAATTCCCAAGAGGATACATGAGATGCAGATGCAGAAAAAACGACCAAGGGGAAGACCAAGAGATAGGTGGCTGAAAGGAGTGGAGGAATGTGTCAAGAAGAGAGGCGAGGACTGGACCAGAGTGACATCGGAGAGGTAGTGGGAAGAAAGGACTAAGTGGCGAGGCTTATGTTCCAAACAGACCCAGCCTGGAGCTGGAAACAGTACAAGATAATGATGATGATGATGATAGATTCAGGCGGTTGTATAATTAAGTTAAATACTATTTAGTACATCAAAACGGAACCAACATGAGTAATTTAAATAATAGAAGAAATGAAGAGGTATTTAGGGAGCGGGCGAGAAGAGAAATTTCCTGTGAGTACTTAGGAAAAGAAGATATATGTTTTGCCATTTTTACGCCTTTGACTCCTTTTCCCATGTCTTGATTATTTTATCCAAAGCTGAGTTAAATAGAATTGGTGATAAACCATCACCTTGTCGCACACCTGTCTTAATTTTGAAGGGTTCTGAGATCTCTCCCATTTTTATGAACTTAACTTTGGATATTGTATTCACTAATGTTTCTTGGATTTGGTTCCAGGGCTTACTGTCCACCTTCATTTCTTCTAATGTGTTAAAAAGTGTCTCTCTCCTAGGTATTTGAAACTTATTATTATTACTTATATAATTCATTCACTGCTTGAAGAGATCTTTGAATGGGCTTAACAAAGAGGCCAGAAGTAGGTACATTTTTAAAACGCTCACCAAGTTAGTGAGATCCTTGAACAGAGATGTCCAATATTTTTACTGCAGATTAGTAAATACTGTTCCACAAAATGATGAAATTTCGGACTGTCAAAACCAGTAGCGGCTGGCGGATAATTGTTCTGGGTGTTTTACTATTGTCATTAAGGGGGCATGGGGTTAGGGTAAAAGACTGCTTGATATCAGAGAAAACTGTATTCAATTGCGCGGTAAAACGGATGTACCTCGTTCATCAAGAATGTCGCATTTCAGAGAATATCACATTGCCATCGGATTAAATGGATTATAAGATATTCTACATGAAAACCTTCACGAGAACAAAACAACGTAAGTTACGTGTATACGAGGGCGAGAAAGGACGCGCAAATTACATTGTGAGACATAGTATCGGCAGTTGACGGAGCATCACGGCAGTCTCCAACCGCGCCTCGTCTCCCCAGCTGAGTTAACTGATGGGATAGGACTTACTCGGTCTAGCATCTCTGAGATCTGGTCGGTGCTTGGGCCTGGCAAGGACCAAACGAACGAGCGCTCCTAGACAGTTGGCGGGCTCCGGTTTCTCAGACAGTTCACAGTAACTCACTATAAGATTTCCTGAATTATTAAAGAACAGAATTATGAATTCCCAATAAAAGGAAACGTACAGCTTTTATTACTAAAAATATTTATCACGTCTGCGGTGGTATGGTCATGTGCTCCGTAGCACTGAAACCTCAGTTGCTAAGACTGCCCTTCAGTTAAACGTGGAGGGTCGTCGACCTCGAGGGCGAAATCAAACACGCTGGTTGGATAGGGTGAGAGATGACATGCGGCTTACTTAACTCCGCCCTCGGGACGTTATGGATCGATTGAAGTGGAGGAATCATTGCAGGAAGGCAGACCCCACATAAATGGGAAAATGCAAAGAAGATGATGATTATTACGGCATCAACTGTTATTCTTAAACTAATCTGGTCGTTGTGCATCACTGCTACCTTATTACCGGCCGCCACTTGTAATGAAAACAAAGTGTCTGAAGGGAGCTTGTGTCGCGAGCATCTGTCTTGTTACGTACTTGGTCCGCGAGTCGTGTGTTGGGTAACACTGTTCTAGAGGGAGCACGTCTGGGCTCAACACCCCTCGCTGTAACAAGAGGAAGAAGATGGAAGTCTTGCTGGGATAATGGGAGCAGCGGTGGCTAAGGTGTAAGCTGAAGCACGTGAGAACTGTGGCAGCGACCTAAATGCTTAATGACTGCGACTCAAGATGGAGCTACAGTTGTAGCCACACGTGTGGCACAGTGCCTCAAGCCTCGCAAACACAAGCAGCGGAGGCTAAGGTGTAAGCTGAAGCACGTGAGAACTGTGGCAGCGACCTAAATGCTTAATGACTGCGACTCAAGATGGAGATACAGTTGTAGCCACACGTGCGGCACAGTGCCTCATGCCTCGCAAACACAAGCAGGGATAATGGGCACAGTGCCTCATGCCTCGCAAACACAAGCAGGGATAATGGGAGCAGCGGAGGCTAAGGTGTAAGCTGAAGCACGTGAGAACTGTGGCAGCGACCTAAATGCTTACTGACTGCGACTCAAGATGGAGCTACAGTTGTAACCACACGTGCGGCACAGTGCCTCATGCCTTGCAAACACAAGCAGGGATAATGAGAGGGCTTGGTTAATGGAACCGACTTTAAATATAGTAAGTTATCTCCAAATTAATCACCATAGGGAAAAACTTCAAGTTCTTCCGCTACACGTAGGGACATCTAATCATGGATGTTATGTTTAGCCCACTTTTCCCAATTTCTAAAAATGAAGAAAAGGTAGACTTATGAGATCGATCCGGGAAAATGTGTGTCTGTCTGTCTTTTTGTCTGTATGTGTCCCTCCCTATAAACTCCTAAATGGCTGCAGCTATCGAAACCAAATTTGGCAAGAGTAAAGATCTGTACCTGAATATCTCACGGCCATATATGAAATTGACGTACGTGCTACCAACTGCTAAAAGATCGCAATTGAAATTTGAGCCCTATGTTGGATATCTTAAAAGTTATGCAAGCGATCTACTCCAAAATTGGCGCACGTATAGACAATAACATTCCAGATTAAGTATCAGAAGTCCATATACGCCAGTGTTGCCAACATGATTCTAGGCCTGCTGATAGGTTCAATATCTAAATGCATGCAACTTCTATACCATTGATTAGATCCAAATTTCATATGTACCATGTGTACTACAACAGATATGAATGTGCGTATTCTAAAGAGCCTCCAGGGCTGTCAACTGTTAATTAATGCTCTCTCTATGTTTTATCCCCAGTATCATTATATCAGAAAGTATCCAAGCCAATAGCTCTAAACTTTGCACACGTATAATTATTACCTGACATTCTACCTTAGTTTCGTGTAACGTATACACATCAGTGCTGCCAACACGATTTTCAGCCTGCTGATAGGTCCGGTTTGTAAATGCATAGGCCTATAACTTCTATACTAACAAATGGATTTCAACCAAATTGCGTATGTACTTTGTGTACCATATCAGTTATGACTATGCGTATTCGTAAGAACCAGCAGGACTTCCAACTGTTAATAAATTCTCTCTCTATTTGTTTCATCCTATATCAGAAAGTATGCAAGCCATCAGCTCTAAACTTTGCACACGTATATCCCGCACCTGACATTCTAGATTAATTTGGAGTAACTAAACACCTCAGTGCTGCCAACATGATTCTAAGCTTTCTGATAGTTTCAATTTTTAACTACACGTAATTTCTACACTAAGAAATGGATTTTATTCAAAATTGGCACTATAATAGATCGTAATATTTCAGATTAATTCAGAGCATCACATACATGCCATTGTTCCCAACATGATTTTACGCGCAATGATAAATCCAATAACAAAACAGCATGTAACATCCATATAATCCATTATATTTCAACCCCATTTTGTATGTGCATTCTATGCCTTAAGAGATGGAACAAAGAATATATTCATAGTCACCAGGGCTGCCAACTTTAGTGTGCTACTCTATTAGGCTACACTATTTCAGGTGTATTTAAAACTGCAGTACTTAGAAATGTTAGTATTACCAACTTGATTTCGTCATTATTGTAGATAGGTCTATATAGATTGGCATGAACATTAATTTTTAAGAACTGCAGGATCTTTAGTTCGTCACGGAACTATAAGTTGCGTTCAAAAAGTAACGAGCCGGAGGCATAATTACAGAAACCACTACCTGTATGTTAGAAGTATTGGTCCTGGCTGTTGAGGCACTTGTCCCACTGTGACACGAGGCGGTGAATGGCTGTCTCATACAATTCCCTAGGCTGCGATGTGAACCAGTTCCGCACGTACAGCTGGACGTCGGCGTCCGAGGTGAATCGCTGGCCCCGCAGGGCCCTTTTCAGGGGACCAAACAGGGCGTAATCACAGGGAGAGAGGTCTGGACTGTATGGTGGTTGGCCGAGAACTTCCCATTTGAATTTCTGCAGGAGTGCCGCGACTGTGTTGGCCGTATGAAGTCGTGCATTGCCGTGGAACAGAATGACCCCACGGGTGAGAATGCCTGGTCGTTTTGTTTTGATCGCTTGGCGAAGGGTGGTCAAAGTTGGCGAGTAACGCTGGCAATTCACTGTTGTCCCATGCGGCATGAAGTGTATCAGTGTATCTTGGTCAAAGACGAACGTCAGCATTACCTTTCCTGCACTCGTGTGGATGGCCTTGCCTTTTTTGGGTGTTGGTGACCCTGCATGCTTCCACTGGAGGCTTTGTAGTTTGGATTCTGGTTCGAAGTGATGACACCATGACTCATCTCCAGGCACCACTCGAGCCAGGAACCCATTCCCTTCCCTCGCATAGCGCTGCAGATGACCAAGACAGTGGGCCATTCGACATGCTTCCTGGTTTGGTTGAAGAATGTGGGGCATACATTGGGCACACACTTCGCGCAAGTGCAGTCGTTCCTTCATGATGGTGTGCACACTTCCGACACTCAATCCGACCACGGTGGCTATGGCGTTCACTGTCACTCGGCGGTCTTGTGTAATGAGTGCATCAACCAGCTGGACGTTGTCATCGGTAATGCAGGGGGTGCCCCAGACTGGGCATAATCGGCTAACGACACCCGTCCTTCCCTGAAGCGCGTATGCCACGCCTTGACCCTTGCAAGGGACATGCAGTGTTCGCCGTACACTTGTGACATTTGGCGATGAGAGTCCGTTCCCCCTACTCCTTCCGCTGTCTGAAACCGAACAACACCTCTTTGCCTTTCGTTTGACGCCACAATGTCACTGTTTGCAATGTGACTGGCAGCGTTGGACGATTGTTGCATGCTGATGCTCACTTTGTATCGTCAAGTGACGTGCACGCTTGCCCTCTAGCGACGGGCTGTGAGCTTCCACGCTCTGGTCGGAACCTCACCTCGTTACACACGCCACGATTAGCCGATGTAGTCACCGGTTTGCGCATCACAACCTCCGGCTCGTTACTTATTGAACGCACTTTATACTTGTTATTATTACTGTAGCGTAGTTGGTAGCACGCTGAACTGCTGTGCCCGAGATCGCGGGTTCAAACTCGGCCGAAATCGTCGTATTTTCTAAGCGCGTTTAAATCCGTCAGTATGCCTTCCTTCGGAGGGGAAGTAAAACTAGCGGTCCCATGTCATAGATTTATGGCATGTAAGAGATCCTTACACAGGCTGAACTTGTGTGAAACTAAATTTCTAGTTTAGATTTCGATGGAACGCTCTATCATAGTTCCAACGTTCACCACTAGGTATCATTGACATCTGGTAGCGAAAGTTGGAACTACTTGAAATTAACGGAACTATTAGCTCGCTCGTGTTCGCATTGAAGCAGCTACAGTCTCAGGCGAGCAGAACACGTCCTCGGACACTCCCGGCACTAAAAGCCATACGATAAATAAATTAATTAATATATATAGGTATTGCTGTATTATTGCTTGCCACGGTGGGTGAGTGGTTAACATGTTGGTCAACTAACACCAAGCTTGCAGGTTCGCTCCTGGCCGTGGTAAGTGATTTTTGAAAGGCGGCAAAAAATTACGACACGCATGTCAAACGATGTTGGCATGCCAAAAAAACATTTAAATTCAGTAGGCCGTGTTCATAATGGCAAAATTAATCTCGGGAGTTTCCGCCAACAGAAAGTTCCTCATTTCTCTACTAGAAAGCGCTATAGTGTGCAAGGAGCATAGATATCTAATCTCCTTGACTTTCATAGTGCTTCAAGGAACAACGAAATTCGACATGCAAGCTACCTTCTGGGGGTCAAATAACAAATCTTGCACCCGGCATCTGAGGCTATACGATATTATTATTGTTACGAATGCCAGACAGCTTCGCTGCTTCGTGCGTGACTCAGGCCGCCCTAGGCTATCCCTGACTTTGTGTTACCAGCGCCTTACGCAACGGGGCTGTAAGAACAAAAGGTCATAGTCCAGAAGGTTCATGCCCCAACTAGTGTTGCAATTCTCGAGAAGGTGTGAACCCAGGTCTACTCTAGAAACATCTTTGAGTCACCAGCCCCGCTATATATAGTGTCCTGGCCAGCGAGGGATGGACTGTGTGTGATTTTGAGTAAGTGCGTGTTTTTACCTGTGCGACAGAATTGTGGTGACGTGACGTGCGAATTACAAAACCAAGTGAGGCTGATTCTCCAGACAGCGAAGCAGTGTGAATCATACGGAGGGACTGTGTTTAAGACAAGCATTTAGTGGTGAGTGCCAGACTATCGTAAATAACTGTAGCTTGTGTATTCAAGGAAGTGTTGCACGTATTTCTACCGAGGCCACCGGTCTCATTAGCGAGGATTAACTGAAAGACCAAGTGAAAGGGGAGTGTTCCCTACAAGAGGAAACTAGAGTGAGATTACTAATTGCTTCTATTTGCTTATTGTGTGGTGTAACTTTGTAGACCTGCAATAAAGCTAATATTTCTTTAAAGGACCATTTGTGTTGTGCTTTTAACTACTGTAATCCAATCAACGAAAGTGCCACTAGGGGTAGCACGTATCATTAGCCAATTATTATGATTATTATTATTATACTGTATTATTATTATTATTTTATCGTTATGCCCAACTACGGAGCGCGTTTGAATGTGGCACAATGTTCCTTCTTCTTTTCTTCTCAATATCTCTTCATTCATTCACTGTGTTCCTTTCAGCGTGCTTCTGCCCACCCTGTATTTCTCCGTTTAGGTTTCTTTACAAATTTATGTTTGTTTACTAGGCTTGTAAATTTTACTGTATCTGAAATAGTTTTCTCAGCAATACTCATTTCTTGTAGATCTTCATGTAGTTTATTTCTGATAAACAATTGTTGCGGATTTTCAGGGTTAGCGCTAGATTTAGAATTCTCTTTGTCAGCCTGTCGTTATCCATTCTGTGAAGGTGTCCATAGAATTGTAATCGCGGTTTTCTGATAGTATCTGTGATTGTTTCTGCGGATTGAAATATTTCATGTGGTTCCTTTTTCATCCGAATTCCATTTTTGAACTTTGGTCCTCGGATTTTTCTGAGAATTATCCTCTCTTGTTTTGTGACCAGCCCCCAATTATCAGTGTTTCGGATGCATACAGTGCGTCTGGTTTGATGACTGTTGTAGTGTCATAATTTTGCATTCTATGAGATACATCTTTTGTTGTATCTGTTCCACGTGATTTTGTAAGCCCTGTGCAATTTAGTAGTTCTTTCTTTGTTAGCTTCCTGCTGGTTGAATAATTTCGCCTAAATACTTGAAATTGTCTACTTGGGAAATTACTCCGTATTTGGTGATTAGTGGATGATTGTCAAATCTTGATTTAGTGCCTTCCATAAACTACGTCTTTTCAAATGATATTTGGAGTCTGGTTCTTGCGGCTGTTGCATGCAATATTATTATTAGTATTAGCATTAGTACCGTATTATTATACGTTTATCACGAAACCTAGGGGACATCCAAGGATCTCGACGTTAAGAACTCCATTGGAGAACTGGCGTGTGGGTCTTGTGGCAGCATGAAGGGCCTAGCAGAATGTGGCTGCAGTGACAAGGCTTTCCTTTAGTAAATGATGATAATGACGATGACGATTACATTTTTCAAAATAAATATTATTAATGTCGAAAACATTCCTTAGCAGACAAATTAAGTTACACAGGTGTGCAAATTATTTGACTCGAAGTCAGTTTTCTTTCATTTTTTAAAATGATTTTACACAGTAACTATGGTTGCAATGCCCCTGAAATTATTAAGAATGTTTAACCAATAATTTTACTTATATTTTCCTTAAAAATAACGTACAGTCAAATGATGATTTAGAATTTTCACCAAAAGAGGATTCTTGCAATGTAAAATGTCACACGTCTTTGTTTTGATTACTTTATTGTATTTTTTGTGTGCATTTAGAGCAGAGGGATTGGATGTCTTTTATTACTGATGGTCCGCTCTTAAACTATCAAAGATTCGTGGACCCTGGATTGAATTCACCTGATTTAGAGGATACATTCCTAAGTCGATGAAGAAGCTTAGGTATCCCACAGAATCTCCAATTTCCACAATTTCCATACGCAGCACCTTATGAGAAAAGTTGAAAGTCCTAAGGCGACAAACATTGCTAAGTGGGGTGATAAATAATATGATTTTAAATATTAAGTTGTAACTGGTTTAAATTCCTTTTATGAGCCTAATAATTGGCACACCTCTCTATTGCCTAAAGGCGGCTTCAGTGGCGTAGTTGGTAACATGCTGAGCTTCTATGCCCACGATAGCGGGTTCAAACGCTGCCGAAGTCGTCGGATTTTGTAAGAGCGTTAAAATTCCATCAGCATGCCTTCCTTCGGAGGGGAAGAATAGCCGGCGGTCCCATGTCATAGATTTATGGCATTTTAAAGAACCTTCCACTAATTACAACTATGTGAAGCTAAATTGTATAGGTTAGGAATGTAAACAACGCTCTTAGGTTCCTACGTTCGTTGCCAAGAGCCGACTGCGGTGGCGTCTAGTAGCTAAGTTTTGAACTAGTACCGGTAGTCGTTGACGGTGGCGTTTGGCGGCAAAAGTTGTAATTATTTTAAAAATTCAAAAGTCTGCAGTCCTTACTTGAATTAAAAAACAGACAACACACACTAATACAGTCATCACAATTAACACCGGTTATCAGACAGATTGTACACACACCCAAAGAACACGGGGCTACATGACCGCGTTGTCGCAGCCCCTAAACTGAGGAACCAACCAACCAACCTATTCCCTAAATTGTGCCAAATGTTGAAAGGCTAAAAGACCCGAAAATGTTTCAAATTGTGAGTTTTAGAGAGCTCTATCAAACTAAATAACCTATTAGGAAATCACTTCTGACTTTAATGCAGTTCCGGAAAACGTCCTAAAATTTCTTTTTTCTTTACTCGTTTTCGTTTTGATTAAAATCGCAGCCAAATCAACTAATTTACATAATTCTTTCTTTAATGTGCTCCTTGGTTCAATAGCCTCGAGCGTTTTATATTTGTTTGAAAAATCTTCACACCGGATGTAGTTCTAAGGCCTTAAGTAGAACTCTGTATTGACTCACACTAGCGCTCGTAGTGGTTGAAAAGGCAAACTTCTAGTCTAATCGACCCGATATGGGTGAGTTTATGGACAACAATCATCAATCTACCGCTCTGTATTGACTCACACTAGCGCTCGTAGTGGTTGAAAAGTCAAACTGCTAGTCTAATTGACCCGATATGGGTGAGTTTATGGACAACAATCATCAATCTACCGCTCTGTATTGACTCACACTAGCGCTCGTAGTGGTTGAGAAGGCAAACTACTAATCGACCCGATATGGGTGAGTTTATGGATAACAATGATCAATCTACCGCGTGTCATCATGTCGGCAACTCGTAAGAAACGTTTATATTTAAGACAGGCGTTCTCAACCTGGTGCTCCTTAAATGAAATTTGGTGCTCTTGTCATACGAGTTAATCACTGCTCGCGAGCACAATCTATTCTTCAATTCAAATCGTGTTACTCAAACCGGAATAATAGCAAATTCAATATCGAAACAAATGGCATATTTGGAGTAAATAGATCGCTGTGATAACATAAATATGTTTGTTGAATATATTTCGCGGATATCGTTAAAAAATGCTGAGTTTTAATTCATTGGCTTTGAAAGCCAATATACCAATTTATTCTAGTTTTTATTTTTTATCTTCATGATAGAATTAAAATTCAAATGAATTATATTTTCTATGTTTAATTCCTAATCTAACATTTACTTCATCTAACATTCTCCATGACTACCATAGCCCTTTATTCCCTAACAAGTTGTCCCCAAAGTATCGTTCCCATGATTTCAGGATTTCAACCAATGAAGCTCGAGAAGGGACTTCGTTATCTCGTGTCGTATGAAACACTTATATTTTCAGACGACAGATAGTGGAAGTATTTTCATTAATTTTAAAAGTAAATAGTTAAAGCAAAATATTATTTCCAGCATTTCGTTGGTGTTTAGCATTTCAGGGTGAAAATTACAAATTTCGTAAAATAAATTATATCGCGATATTTATCGGCTTCAATATAGAAGCAAATGGCATATTTGGAGTAATTATGTTGTTGTTGTTGTTGTTGTTGTTGTTGTTGTTTGAGTCTGCAGTCTTTTGACTGGTTTGATGGAGCGCTCCATGCCGCCCTGTCCTGAGCTAATCGTTTCATATCCACATAGCTACCACACCCTACATCCGAGGCAAGATGTTAAACATATTCTAACCTTGGTCTACCCCTACAGTTCTTGTCCTCGATCCTTCCTTCCATAACTAGGCTTGCTATTCCTGGGTGTCTTAATACGTGTCCTACCAACCTATCTCTTCTCTTCATTAGTAGTTGCCAGAAACATCTCTCCTCTCCCACTCGTCTTAATGCCTCTTCTTTTGTAACCCTATCTACCCATCTGATCTTCATCATTCTCCTGTAACACCACATTTCAAACGCTTCAATTCTCTTCCTTTCTACTGCACCAATAGTCCAAGTTTCACTTCCATTGAGCGCCAAGCTCCAGGCAAAGGCTTTCAAAAATGCCTTCCTAATACCTAAATCTACTGTATATTCGATGTCAACAGATTCCTTTTTTGTAGATGCTTTTCTTGCCTGAGCTAACCTACTTTTTATATTGTCTTTGCTTCGTCCATCACTGGTTATTTTGCTTCCCAATAAAAGAAGTCTCCTACTTCCTTTAGCTTTTCACCTGCCAATTTGATGTCCATAGAGGTTTCTGATTTATTTCGGCTGCATTCCAATATTTTTGTTTTACATTCATTAATTTTCATCATGAATTCTGGAATTACTTCGCTGTGATAACATAAATATGTTTGCCGAAATATTTTTCTGATATCGTCAAAACCACACATCCGGGACTCTAGTTAGGCTATATCACACCCCAGGTGCGCAATAATGGTCTTAAATTAGGGCGAGTGGTCTAGGCCTAGTCAGTAGTGTTATTTTATGTTAGAAAGCTTTCCAGTTGGACAACATTAATTACATTAACCCTTTATGGGATAGTGGTCTCTATATTACCCACCTGTCACAAGGTCAGTTTATGATTTCAAAGATGCTGATAGTTGAATCTTTCAGCCAAATTTCGGAGAATTTTCATGCCGAAGTGCTAGTATTTCTAAAAATCAAATATTATGGGCTTATACGAATCTACTTGGCGTAATGTGTTGGATAAAATTTTCAACAATTTAAAAATAAAACATTAACAAGTAAAGTGTAAAAATTAAATATAAATCTAGAAATAAAAATTATAAAAATGCAATAATAAAAGAAATATAAAAATCTAAATAATAAACATAACAAGAAGTTCCGTGAAGAACTATACAGCCTACTTTTCATGCCAATGATTATTCTACATAATATGAACCTATCTAGAATAATGACGAAATTAAGTTGGTAATATCGAAATATCTAATTAGTTCAAATTAATATACATGGTATAATGTAGCCTAATAGAGCACTACAGTTGGCAGCCCTTGTGACTGAATATATTCTTAGTTCCATCTCTTAAGGTACTGAATACAAAATTTGGTTGAAGTCCAATGGAAGTTACATGCAGTTAGACACTGGATCTATCAGCACGCGTAAAAGCATGTTGCCAAAAATACCATGCGTGTGCTGGTCAGAAATAATCTGAAATATTGTGATATCTTGTTGTGCCAATTTTGGATGAAATCCATTTGTTAGTATAGAAGTTACATGTATTTTAAAATTGGACATATCAGCAGGCATAGAATCATGTTGGCAGCACTGCCTTGTATTAATTACTCCAAATTAATCTAGAATGTCAGGTGCTATACGTGTGCAAAGTATAGAGCTGTTGGCTTGCATACTTTCTGATATATTGATATTAGGGTAAAAAATATATAGACAGCATTTATTAACAGTTGGCAGCCCTGATTGTTCTTAACAATACTTGCAGTCATATCTGTTATGGTACACATAGCACATACGAAATTTGGTTGAAATCCAACTGATAGTATAGAAGTTAAATGTATTTAAAAATTGGTACAATCAGCAGGCTTATAATCATGATGGTAGAACTGACGAATATAAGTTACTCCAAATTAATCTAAAATGTCAGAATATACGTATGCATAGTTTAAAGCTGTTGGCTTGCATACTTTCTGATATATTGGTATTTGAATAAGAAAAAATAGAGAGAGAGCAATTATTAACAGTTAGCAGCCCTGGTGGCTCTTAAGAATACGCTCAGTCATATCTGTTTATGTACAGATATTACATACAAAATTTGGTTGAAATCCAATTGATAGTGTAGAAGTTATATGCATTTAAACATTGGACCTATCAGAAGGCTTAACATTATTTTGGCAACACTGTCATGGTTGGCCTCCTGGAAATTAAACTGAAATAGTATTATCTACATGTGTGCCAATTTTGGAATACCTCCCATGCATAACTTGCAAGATATCCAACATGGATCTCAAATTTCTAGTGCGTTTTTTCAGCTGTTGGTAGCACTGACATCATTTTCAAATATGGACGTGAGATATTCCGGTGCACTTCTTTACTCATATTAAATTTGGTTGTGATTGCTGCAGCCGTTTAGGAGTTGATAGGGATGGGGGGGACACACACACACACACAGCCAGACAGACAGACAGACAGACAGACACACATTTTCCCGGATCGATCTCATAAGTCTACTTTTTCCTCAATTTTTCAAAATGTGAAAAGTAGGCTAAAAATATATGAAAATAATTGTAAAAATCAATTTGAAATTAGTTAATAAAATAATTCAATAAAAATATCAAAATTAAATTTATAAGAACTTAAATTGAAAATTAAAAATAAAAAACATTAAAATTAGGGAAACAAAAATATAATTATAATAATTAAAATAAATTAAAATGTAAAGTCACATAAAAGTTAAGAAAAACTTAGTGTTGCCCTGTAAAGGGTTAAGAGGGAAAACAAGTATTTATACAGCCATAATTATTCGCCTATTTGTGTTGACCAACTGGGAAGCTTTCTATAACAGAAGTTGGCAGCACTGAGAAATGGCTTCTAGTACTTCAACAGTATAAATTTGACCATAATTGGCCGGGCACCTGAGTAAAGCACATTTCAGTCTGTTTCAGTTTCAATTAATACAAACTCAGAAGCTGGAAGTGAGTCGGGGTTGTGTTCAGTTGTATGAGTTGGTTGAATGTTTTGATTTCACCTTCCATTTCCAGAATAGCGACAAGAGAATAACACTGTTTGCTGTCAAATTGTCTCAGGCATTGAAAAGAACATGTTTGAATTGAAATTGCAATTGTAAAAGACAAAGGAACATTACAACAAAGTTATTCAGCAAAAAAAATATGGTTTGTATAGGAAACATTTATAATTACAGTTAGCACAAAGAGAACTCTGAAAGAACAGCAAACAGAAGCACAACAATCCAGTAAACAAATGACGAGAGTGCTGTAATTAAGCAAGTCTTTTGTTTCTATAAAATAACAACAAGGTTTTATTTCTGGTAGACTTCCAACCATATGAGAATCATTCAGAACTCAAGCTGGCGTTATTATCTCCAGTGCTATAAATCAACAAACCGAGCAGAATATGAATATTATTATGTTCGTTTATTATTTGCTGTATAAGCAAACGCGAGAATGTTGGAATTTCAAAAATAATCAAACAAAATAAATGAAGACTGGATCTGAATGAGATTATTATTTATAATGTGCGTCGTCCCGAGCGTTCTTTACTTTGTAAAGTCCTTACTTTGTAATTGAGTTCGTTTGTACCTGACTGTTCTATTGTTATTTGAAATAAAAGGCTCTTTCGAAATAGAAATATACATTTCTAACTTTATTTACTACATCTCTATAAATAAAGTAAGTTTTCTGTGTCTGAACATTTGGATTTTTCGGCTGGAACTTCTTGTGTACAATCTTATTATATAACTAGCAGAAGTACCCGTTCTTCGAACGGTGTTCGTTGTTAACACCAGATATTGTCAATTGAGCTACTGTTGCAATGGTTAGCGGTTTGTCATTCCTTCTAATTTATTAGAACGAAGTTAGTTTTCTGGGAATATCACACACACTGTTAATTTAAGGCCCTTAAAATGTAGTTTTCGGAGACCCTTTATAGATTCCCGAATTTTGTGTCTCACATTGAAAAGCGCAACATATGCTTTGGTCGTCCTTCTATGATAATTTTTATATTTCGTCTATTTTAGCATGTATTTTGAGAAGTTTATCCCTATATCCACCCTTCTACTGTATGAAAAGTACCGTGAAGAGTTTTATAAATGATTGGTGTATTGACTCTCAAGGTTACCATTCCTAATTTTACGATGCACCAAGCATCCGAACACGAGGTATAGGCGTACATAAAGATACACAGAAAGACAGACAGACATTTCTATTGTCTACAACATATTACCCGGATATCCAAATATGGGTATATCTACCACACAGTATCAAACAAAATCATCCTTACAATGAACCCGTATGTCGACAAAAAAAAAGTTAAAATGTGCTCTCAGACTAAATTCACCTAACGTGTACTTCCTGACATGAAATAGAATTGAAAGGCTTGAGACGAAACGCAATACACGTCACATAAAAACTGACCCTCTACGTTGTGCTAGGTGCCCATACACAGGAGGACCACTTTCATAAATTATAAAGGCTTGTGGTGCATGAAAATTCAGGATCTTTAGCCTCAAATTGCCCAAATTCCTAAAAGCCGCAAAAATGCTGGTTCAATTCAAGAATTTTTGAAAATAATGTTGCTGTTTGGAGATATAATAGACCTTCTGTACTATATGTCGAACGTGAAAATTGCATGAAAAAGTTCTAGGTTACCCCTTGACCCCCTTAATTGCATTGATGAATTATACAGTCTACGTTAGTTTCGTGATAACCTCATAGCCATTTGCAAACTTTCACAGAAATATAATAAATGGAGTGGCATTGCTTCTTACAGAAATAGAAGGAAAGTTGTATGCCACCCATTGAGATAATGTTATCATGGTTACCGATTTGCATTCCTTCATTAGTTTGTTAAATTAAATTAAATTAGTTTTCTGGGAATATTTCAGGAACTGTTGGATTTAGAGCCTTATAATGTAGTTTTCGAGGACCCTTTAGGGCCCTCGAGTTTTGTTTCTGGCACCGAGGGGATTTGTCTCGTCGTTGTACGCCATAATATGATACTAATAATAATATAATATAGGGAGAAATGATAACACCTATTTTTTTAAATTATTAATGCAGCCAATGGCCATGTACTTTTCTTTTCAGGACGGGTCAGGGAAGGGATATTATCAGAGAAAGAAGCATTCACATCACGCATGAGCAAAATGGAAATGGCCTACCATTTACCTAAGGACATCTATAAGAAAAGGTCAATATCCATCAACGCAAAACTAAAACATTACTGCAGTGTCATCCGTCCGGAGGTCTTGCATGCTTCAGAATGCCTCACGATGAACAAAAAAGGCTTGGTCGAGAAACTGGAGGCCAAAGAAAGGAAAATTTTTAGAAAGATATTGGGTTCCATCAAAGACAATGGGGAATACTGAAGACGGCATAACCATGAACTATATACTCATGTGGGGAAGATAAGTAACGTCATTCGGAAGAGAAGGATACAATTTTTTGGGCATGTGAAACGAATGAGCCCAGCGAGACTGACCAACCGCAACATAACTTACTTTCAGGAGAGGAAAACAAAATGGGCCTGGTTCATTGAACTGGATAAAGATCTGAAAGAAGTGGGGATTACACCAACAGACATTCAGGAGCGCGCCCCACTCAAAAGGAAACTTCAAGCTTGTAAAGGTTTCCAAGAAAAACCGAAGCAGAAAACGGGAAAGATTTGGACCCAGGAACGGAAGGAAGTCCACCAAGAACGAATGCGGGCGTACCGGGCAAACATCAAAGCCAGTAGGAGACAGTTGGAATGACGCGGTCCATAGATGGCCTATACGAAATGAATGAATGAATAATATGGGGATAGGAATATAATAGACCTGCCGTACCACATCCGCAGGTGTAAATGGCGTGAAAAAATTCTAGAGTACCCCTTGATCCCCTTAAGCGCATTATACGTATTGATGAATTTTACGGCTTAATTTGTTTCCGTGATAACCTTCTAGCAACTTGCAACCTTTCACACTAATTTAATTAATGGAATTGCATTGTGTCTTACAGCAATAGATGGACCTCTGAGAATCTGTTGCCATGGTTACTGGCTTGTATTCGTTCATTAGTTTATTAAATGAAATTAGTTTTCTGGGAATATCTCAAAAACTGTTGGTCTTAGGGCCTTCAAATGTGGTTTTCGGGGACCCGAGTTTTGTCTCTCACATTGAGGGTCTGACAATGAGCTTTGTCTCGTCTTTCTACGCCTATTTCAGCATGTATTTTAAGGGGGTAGGCCCCCTTTTATGAGAGGTACAGAGAAGAGTTACATCAATGATAAGTGTCGTGCCTCTGATGGATATCTGTACCAAATGTTACGTTGGTACACCCAGCCGTTCTCGAGTTATAAGGGAATAAAGTTGTCCACAGAAAAACAAACAAAAAAATATTTTCGCGCGCATCCTTCATAAAACAGTCTGAAACGCATAAACAACTCAAATTTCCGTAGAAATTCAGAGAAAAACAGACAAACTTTCATTTTTATATATAGAGAGATATACTGCACCGTTCGGTGTTGACCGTGTTTTATTGCACAAATTTAGGTTTCACTCGCTAACCGTTGGAGATATACGAAAAGTGATAAGGACCCTTCGGATAGAAAATTAAATGTTAAAGCTCGTGTATGCCATCAAAAGTTTGCTATTTCTTAGCGTTCTCTTTTTATTTGAAATAGAAATATGAAATTTTGAAACCAAAGGGTGAAGTGACGTCACTAAAATGGTCGCCATTTTTAACAGTACAAAATTTCGAAATCAAAAGTACCCTATATGTAAACCTGGTAAATCAGCTACATCCATGCAAAATTTCATTTAAATCGGACCAGTGGTTCTTGCGTGATTGAGTAACACACAGACAGACAGAAAGACAGACACACACCATCTCATTTTTATATATTAGTATGATACTCTAAGGTGTATGTTTCACAAAACTCAAGCTCCTAAACAAGAGGGAGTTCGAAGGTGTGGTTTATACCAAAATCCTCCAAATCGTCTCAATAGTACAGGAAAATCTTGCATTTCTTGGAAAGTCAACGGAAATATATTTATTTGTTTATAAAGTGTTTTTAAACAATTAAACAAGACGATAACCCATGGCAGAACTGTGCCACGTCCAGCCCGTATAGCACTAGAGCCGGGCGGTTAGTCTGTACATATGGGGCGCACACAACCCATTTTGCGAGAGTTCCCGCACAGGTCCGCAAGTAACTAAATATACCCTCAATTTAATTTTGTCTGTTTACTTGTTACGGGTTGGTGTCAAAACTATTCGAGTGAATTGTATGAGGGTTCGTATTTAAATAGAGTCTAAAAATTATTAATCTAGTTAATCTAGTACTGCATGTATTCAACGGACGAAATTAACATTTTAATTGGGAATACCGATTTCTTCACATTGTGTACTTTCATAAACGAAAATTTTAATCATTTCTCTTTATTCCTACAAATGCTTCAATGTTGAACTAAATTAAGAATAGGAAATATGTTTATGTAAAGTTAAAAGATTAGACAACAGGAGGCCTTGATTTTGGAATACGGAGCTGAGAAGGAAGGGAATGCAGGAGTTGCGAAGTACACCTTAAAAATAGGTGGCTTTATTTGAACGTTAGGAAGGGAGTAAAAATATGTCCGGGGTCCGATAACTTAGTAGGGTTGTTTTCATCAACTAGTCACTAATATCGGCACTCAATCCACAACCCACATGCGATGACGTAGGCGAGACAGGAATAAATATGTTTCACTTCTTACAGAACCTGCAAGAACAAGCAAAGGACAAACAAGTTGTTTAACTAATCTTTTAACTTGGATATCTTTCAGGCTCGGGGTCAAGCCAAAATCTGCATGATAAACATTAAAAGTGTGACGGTCTACCACGCACCTTACCCCTAATAAATGTATGAATAAATACATAAAAACACGTAGTTCCGTGAAGAACTAAAGCCTATTTTCATATATCCTACTTATGTTAAATCAACATACAAAATTTCAGTTTGATTGCTGTAATAGATTCGTAGATATTGAGAACCGACTGAATATTTCGGATGGTCGCCATGTTGGATTTTTATATATGTAGGTCTTAGAGTTATGTACTGTTACATGAAGATTATTGTGTAAGTGTAGTATTCAAACTTCAATCGCATGATTAGGACACAAGAAGAAATAACGAGATTTAAAAATTTCGCCTAGCTGCCTTCTTGTGGTTATGGAAACAATTGAAACAAATTAGATGCCAGAGAATTAACATTTGTATAAGGATTTGCTATACCAAGTTTCACTGCAGTCGGATGGTTAAATTGCGAGAAACGTCTTTGTGAATATTTATACTTCGCGTCACCGCCATGTTGGATTTGTGAACACCAGGTTATTGAAAGTCCTATAAGTGAACTTATGTTCATAGCCCCTGTGAACATTAAAAATTTCAGTTTGATTGCTGTAATAGATTCGTAGCTATTGAGAACCGTCCAAATAGGCCTACTTTGGTTGACGCCATATTGTATTGTTATATGTATAGGCAATAGCCATGTAGGCCTACCATTAAATGAAAATTATTGCTTAGGTTCGTTATTCAAACTTTCACTTCGATCGCATGATTACGACACAAGAAATAAAAACTTAATTTTAAAATTCGTACAGCCGCCATATTGAGGTTATGTAAACAATTGAACTAAATTAGATACCAGTGCATTACAATGTGTATAAAAATGTCCTATACCAAGTTTCATTGCGTTTGGATTGCGAGAAAGGTCTATTCAAACTTTTCAAATTCGTTTGGCCACCATATTCATTTTGTAGTTAACCGATTTTTGAAAGTCTAATAGATGAACTTCCATTAGTGCCCTTTATCTCCGTACAAAATTTCAGGGTGATACCGGTAACAGTTTCAGAGTTATAGAATGCCGGTGAAATATTTCGCACAGCCGCCATCTTGAGAAAAAATTGAACGAAGTTAGATGTCGGTGTATTACAATGTGTATAAACATATACTGTTCCAAGTTTTATTGCGTTTGGTTGGTAAAATCAAGAGAAACGTCTATTTAAAAGTTGCAAATTCGCTTGGCCGATATGTTGGTTTTTTATTTACCAGGTTTTTCAAAAGTCACATAGGTGAACTTCTAGTAGTTTCCTTTATCACCGTAAAATATTCCAGGATGATATCGGCAATAGTTTCGGAGATATTGAATGCTTGTGAAATATTTCGCACTGCCGCCATGTTGGATTGGTGAGACGTAACAAAATTTGAAGGGCACGGTTAGGGTCGTCCGGAATTGTGCTATGAACTTGCCGAGTTTCATTGAATTCTCTCCAGCCGTTTAAAAGTTATTAGGGGGGGGGGGTGTTGGGGTAGAGAGAGAGACACACACACACACCATCACACACACACGCACACACAGACACACACGCACACACAGACACACGGACAAAAGGTGATCTCATAAGCCTATTTTTTTCATAAATGAAAATAGGCTAATAAATGAATAAATAATTGAATGGATAAATAAATAAATGAAATAATAAATAAATAATTTAATTAATTAGGTAAATTAAATAAATTAACTAAATAAATAGATATATAACGAAATGTTAAATACTTTTCTGTCAGCCAACCCTCTTATACCCCAATTGCAATTGGTGTTATACCCTAAACAGGAAGACAATTACATGAGAAATCAGTTACGTCACCAGAATACCCATGGAAGAGCCAGGACCTAAGGAACGTGGGCCACGTGGGCAGAAATTACATTTATTAATCTCATGTAACACACATTACGATTGGGTATAAACGTGTTGACAAACTGAAAATCATTTAAAATTTCGTTTACAAAGGCAACACTGAAAAATGGCACCCAAAACGATATTAAATAAAGAAATAATTAAATAAGGTCTCAGGTATCTACAGTAGGTTATCAACTCGCTCCGTTTGCAGTGTTGCCAAACAAATAAGGCTTCCCTCTGTTGGGTGACTGTGTCTTACGTTTAACTCATTTCCGTGGTGGATCAATGGTGGAGTGTTCTATTTACTGTATAATCCCAAGATTACGGGTACAATTCCCGGTCGAAGAAATCGAAAGTTTATAAGGATAAGAAAATCCCACGGCATTCCAGTAAGTACTATATCGCCTTGGCTCGTTTAGGATCTTTCATCACATTTAGTGACTTGCGGGACTTGACGGCATGTTCTACCCAAGTCACAGAGTTGGCCTTTGTTTTCCCTTCCCCGAAATGTCACCTTACTGTCGATGTGAACGTGCTGTTTAATTTACTGAGCTGGACAAATTATAGCGAGTAACTTTAAAATGAACCGTGTTTACTTGTCCTAAGTTTCACTCCCCCTCCTCCTTTGGCGAACCCTGCTTGTGATTGTGTAATGAACATTGCAAGTCTGGGCCCGTCCGTCAACACAGTCGGGAACACTGGTTTACTCTCTGAATTACAGCACCGGGCTACAAACTTTGTAAAATACAGTCAAATCTGTTGAAATTTTCTCCGGCAATGTAATAATAGTTTCACACATTCACAAGTTTCACGCTAATGAGAATTTTTGCTGCTAGTACAGCTGACGATTATAATTACAAATGTGGACATCGGCGTTGTTCTCATGCAGACGTGACCAAATTACTATAAAACATTTAATATTAGCTTAAAAGACACTCAAAGAGTGTCAATAACCCTAAAGTAGTCTGAGAATTATTTTTCATACGTGCAAATATGAGGCGTTCCCGACTACAGTAGAATGCGTGAATTCGGCAAGTGAGATTTTTAAAATTTATTTAAGCGTTCGTCTCGTTGGGTAACAGTGAACAATGTTGCAGATTAGTTTAGTTCACTCTGATTTACTATGATAAATGGACAAAGACAGATCAGAGTTGTTCGGTTCGGCCAATAGCTGCGCGGACCAGAAAGGCGAACTCAACAGAGACAATGTTATTATACAGACATTTCAGCCTACGATATATGCCCAATAAAATTGGAATAATGTGACATTACATAAACTAGATTTACATGTGATTAAATAACACTTTATTGCACAGATTTCAACCCCACTTTTGTTATTCTTATTTGTAGGCATAACAATCCGTGACGAACTAAATAGCCTCCTTTCCTCAAAATGTGAAATTGATACCAATGATGGACCTATGCAGGCTGTAACAAAATGGTACGGCACCAATTGCTGGACACATTCCTCACACGTAGCTGAATAAATTATGTTATATGAACATGGGTCCGGAAACGCTTTGTTTCCATGTTACACCTCATTGTCTCCAACTCATTACGCTTGGGAATCACACAAGAACAGAACGTTAGAACCGTGAGGAACATGCACTCTTGGTTACGTCTGGTTACGTTGTCATTATCGTGGGTCCACCACCAGTGGTTTGTTTTACATGGCCCCGTTGCCATGCGACTTAGCAGATGTGCCTTTAGCTGTGCGACAAAACATGTCCTTCATGTACGATGGAGCACCTCCTTAACTTAGTGCTAAAGTCCGTCGGCTTCTAAATAACAGATTTGGTGACAAATGGATAGGTAGAGGTTGACCAATGGCCTGGCCTCCACGCTCTCCGGACCTAAAATCCCTGAACTTTATTTGTGAGGGCATTTGCAAGTTCTTGTGTATCGAGCCCCAGTACAACATGTTCAGAGTCTCCGTGCCCGTAATATGGAAGGCTACGACACCATACGCAGTACTCCAGGGATACATCAGTGCATCCGAGATTCACTAAGGCGGTGGGTTGATGAATGTATCAATGCGCACGTAGGGCATATTGAACATTTCCTGTGAGAAAGAGTTGCATGTGGTATGCTGGTACGTTCTATTCTTGTATGTTTCCCATGATAAATGAGTTGGAGACAATGAGGTGTAACATGGAAACAAAGCGTTTCCGGACCCATGTTCATATAACATAATTTCTTCGTCTACGTGTGAGGAATGTGTCCGGCAATTTGTGCCGTACATTTTTGTTACACCCTGTATAGACCAATAGACCTATCTACAATAACGACGACGTAAGTTGGTAACACTGGCATTTATGACTTGTTCGAAATATACCTGAAATATTACAGCGTAATTGCTTGAAATAGTTTCCGACCTTCCGAGGCTCATGATCGCATGATTAACGGTCACGTAAAACTAAAAGCTTCCTTGCTTTGCAGTTTCCTCCCATGGATTCTGAGGTACTGAGAATCTACGGCACACAATTCCACAGAGAGTTATGAGGTAATTATGACAGAGGTGTGCAAATTATTAGAATCAAATAATAGTACATTCTGCAACGAGCCTATAATGGCAATAATTAAGACACGAGTATGTTTATAAAACGAGCGTAAGCGTGTGTCTTAATTACCTTTATAGGCGAGTTGCATAGGACTGTTTATGTTCGACGTTAATTATAACTTTATTATATGTTTTAACATAAATATTCACAAATATCAGTTGAGATTCAGTCACTTGAATTTTGTGATCGGAGTGCAAAAGCTGGGTTTGATATCTCTGTTTTCCAAGTTCTCTGACCGACCGACGCATGCGCTCTGTGTACTTGGAAATGCCATACATATTCTTTGATGCCATATGTTTACAGCCTACCAATGTAAACCAGCATTCATTCAAACTGTCACCGAAGTCGTTTGAAAGCAATGCGCTGTGTAGAAATTGGAGTTGGAGATATTAAGGTACAGTGCTATTTCTTGTTTCATATTCGCCAGTTTATTTACGCGAATATGGACGGTGCACTTTCCATGTCGGTAATTTATATAGACATGTTGGATTTTGAGCGCATGCGCGAACGTATCCTTACCTAATTGGTCAATGAATGAGCTCTGATTGGCTGGAGAAACTGTATCATAATTAAAACGTGTACTGTACTATAATGAGCTTCATTATGATACAGTTTTCTGACACATAATGTTTACATTTCTACATCGTCGAACATAAAGAATTTAGATCAGTCGCAATGCTTAATTCAAAATCATTTTATTGACCACCTGCTGGCAACTTTTGTAACCCTACTTTGTAATGTTTACTCTCTTATCGACTTACACCTTTTCCCATAAGGAATTGTGTCTGGAAACTTTCAGAATTGGGGATTCCGAGGGATACGTGAGCTTGGCCCTTTTTCAATTTTTTCATTGACTTTTGGAATGTACCATATGTGTCAGATGATTTCAATCCATAGTTCATGAATCTTTGAATAGTTCACGGGCGGATCATCAGTAAAATGACTCCAGACCCCTCAGCTCTAAATCCACACGAAAAGTAGAGGGAAGTAATCAATACAGAACGCGTGGCATTTTGAATTAGCAAAGCTCCTCTGTTAGTGGACATTCTAAAAAATCAGTTAACTTTGAGTTTATTAAAAGAAAATACAAATGAGACACTTGGTTAAGCATTGGCAGTAATTTCACCGCCTTGCAAACATATTTAGTGCATTAAGCCGTGAAAAGTATCAATGTTATTTTTGGCAACTGGCGCCGAGCCTAATAATTTTCACACCCCTGTAGTTATGCTCCCTCACAAAATATCGGCGTGGTGTGGTAGTATGATTAACTAGATACGATGGACGCAAGTAAACAAAATGCATTATATGCCCAAGATCGCGGGTTCAAACCCGGCCGAAGTCGTCGGATTTTTAAGAGCGTTGAAAATCCCTCAGAGTGCCTTCCTTCGGAGGGGAAGTAAACCCGGCGGTCCCTTGTCTTAGATTTATGGCATAAGAACTTTCCACTATTACACATGTGTGGAGCTAAGTTATTAGCCTATTTTCATTTATGACAAACAAAATAGGCTTAAGAGATCACCTTTTGTCCGTGCGTCTGTCTGTGTGTGCGTGTGCGATGGTGTGTGTCCCCCCCCCCCTTATAAACTCTAAACGGCTGGAGTGATTTCAATCAAACTCGGTAAGTTCATAGCACTATTCCGGGCGACCCCGACAGTGCCCTTGAAATTTTGTTATGTCTCACCAATCCAACATGGCGGCTGTGCGAAATATTTCACCAGCATTCAATATCTCCGAAACTATTACCGATATCACCCTGGAATATTTTACGGTGATAAAGGGAACTACTAGAAGTTCACCTAACTGACTTTTGAAAACCTGGTTACTACAAAACCAACAAGGCGGCCACGCGAATTTGCGACATTTAAATAGACCTTTCTCGCGATTTAACCAACCAAACGCAATACTACTTGGTGCAGTATATGTTTATACACATTGTAATGCACCGACATCTAACTTGGTGCAATTGTTTACATAACCACAAGATGGCGGATGTGCGAAATATTTAACCGGCATTCTGTATCTCTGAAAGTATTAGCGGTATAACCCTGAAATTTTGTACGGAGATAAAGGGCACTACTGGAAGTTCATCTATAAGACTTTCAAAAACCATTTAACTACAAAACGAACATGGCGGCAAAGGGAAGTTGAAAATTTTAAATAGAACTTTCTCGCGATTTAATGTTCCAACCGCAATGAAACATGGTACAGGAAATGTTTATACACATTGTAATGCACTGGTATCTAATTTAGTTCAATTGTTTACATAACCTCAATATGGCGGCTGTGCGAATTTTAAAATTGAGATTTTATTTCTCGTGTCGTAATCATGCGATCGAAGTGAAAGTTTGAATAATGAACCTACGCAATAATTTTCCTTTAATGGTACATGACTCTATGGCCTATACATGTAACAATCCAACATGCCGACCATCCGAAATATTTAGATGGCTCTGAATATCTACGAATCTATTATAGCAATCAAACTGAATTTTTTATGTTCATAGGGGCTATGAACATAAGTTCACAAATAGGACTTTCAATAACCTGGTGATCACAAATCCAACATGGCGGCGAAGCGAAATATAAATATTCACATGGACGTTTTTCGCAATTTAACCATCCGAGTGCAGTGAAAGTCGGTACAGTAAATCCTTATACAAATGTTAATCAACTGGCATCAAATTTATTTCAATTGTTTCCATAACCACAAGATGGCAGCTGCGCGAAATTTTAAAATATCGTTTTTACTTCTTGTGTCCTAATCATGCGATTGAAGATTGAATACTACACGTACACAATAATCTTCAAGTAACAGTACATAACTCTAGGACCTACATATATAAAAATCCAGCATGGCGAGCATCTGAAATATTTAGTCGGTTTTCAATATGTACGAATCTATTACAGCAATCAAACTGAAATGTTGTATGTTGATAGTGGCAATTAACATAAGTAGGTTTAATGAAAATAGGCAATATAGTTCTTCACTGAACTACTTGTTATATATAGGTTAAGAATGTAAACAACGCTCTTGGGTTCCTACGTTCGTTGCCAGGAGCCGACTGCGGTGGCGTCTAGTAGCTAGTTCTGAACTAGTAGTCGTTGACAGTGGCGTTTGGCGGCAAAAGTAGGAACTATTTGAAAAATTCGAAGTCTGCAGCCCTTACTTGAATTAAAAAACAGATAACACACACCATTACAATCATCACAATAATAACACCGGTTATCAGACAGATTCTACACACACCCAAAGTACACGGGGCTACATGACCGCGTTGTCGCAGCCCCTAAACTGAGGAACCAACCAAACAAAATGTAACTGAACCAATCATCAATCATTTCGCAAGAAATTCACGTAACATTCGTAAGAAAAGTCTTGCCATGGCAGGGGAGTTGGCGAGTGAGGGTGAATATCTTCAGCGCTCTAGGAGGGGTTTAAAGGTCATTAAGTGAAATTGAGGTCTCCTCGCTACGAAAACGTTCTGTCTACTTGAACGCTCACTAAATGTTGAGAGCGCTGTGTGGTCCAGTGCTTCTTCAGACTCGTGGCTAACAAGTCATCCTGCGATGGTATCGCAACCTCTGCGTACGCTCTTTGATTTCTTAAGTGGTTTCCCTTTGATGGGAGATGCGAAGGGGAGCTCTCTCTTAGAATATGACTCCACCAGTCAAAAAAGAATCTTCCGAAGAGATTTCTTAGTTTAACATTCCCGGGTTCTCCTCAATAACCTCACAAATTTGAGGGAAAAGTAAAAATGAACAGGAGATGTACGGTATCTTGTCTTATTGATGGCTGGCTACAGAAGCATGACATATTGTGGAGGTGTCCTTTTCACGACAGGACTTTCTTCTAAAATCATTACAGAATAACGTGTTTGAGAAAAGTTGTTGTTGTTGTTGTTGCTGTTTCGGGGGAACATACAGCATAAGGTGAGGGGCAGATGACCTCTTAGTTCTGCCCCTTGAAACCTCAATAACTAACTAACAGCTTAAGGAGCAGACACAAAACTATTTTAATATTATAACCATGCCTATCACAAATCTACTACAACAATATTGCCTACATTTCCAAGGAAACTCGCAGTTTTAAATAGGGTATTTTATACGATTGTTTACATCATGTAAGTTATAATAGTACATTAAGCAACGAGCCTATAATACAAGATTATGTTTATAAATCGAACGAAGCGACTGTTACAATTTTCATACGAGTGTCTTAATTACCATTATAGGCGAGTTGCATACGACTGTTTATGTTCGACGATAATTATAACTTTATTATAATATGTTCTATCATAAATATTCATAAATATCTTTCAAGATTCTGTCTGTTGAATTCTTCTTCTTGGGAATTGTGTGGACTCAGCATTTGATCTCTACCCAATAACGAATCCTAAAGCTTTGAAACACTGTATATCCTGAAGTAGCACCAACAGGTACTATGTTGGATCATTTTATTTTTGGTCAAATAACACAAAATAGGCTGTTACAGACGATTAAAAATTAAATTGTATCCTATTATCAACTAGTTATTCTTCAAATTCGATGCGTATAGAATGTCAACGGAAGGCCAATCAATTGAGTCCCAAATAGAACAAATATGACGTCTGGCGGAGAATTTCCATTTACTGAACAGAGAGCTGGTTTATAATTTCCGTAGAACTAATGTCATACGCCTGCCTCCTCCATGTCGTTCTGGTGTGTTAATGTCAACAGCAGCATTCACTAACATTGTCGGCGAAATCTTACGAATGTGTAGAAATTGGAGTTGCGCATATTAAGGTAGGCCTACAGTGCTATTTCTTTTGCAATATTGCCCAGTTTGATTATGCATTGCAACTACAATGGTTGATCCAATACAGGCTACATTGCCAACTTTCAAATCATGTAATTCATGTTCGACATGTTGGATTTTGAATGCATGTGAGAAGCTCTCCCGACCTAATTGGTCAATGAATGAAAATATTGAGCTCTGATTGGTTGGAAAAACTGTGTTATAATGAAAAGTATTCGCTATTTTAATGACCTCCATTATGATACAGTTTTCTGACATACAATATTTACATATCGACATCGTCGAACATAAAGTAAGTAGCCTATTTAGCTAAAATAAAATATTTTATGTCCAAATACAGGGTCTTTCATATAAAGTAAGAACGGCAAGCGGCAGTTTTGTTATTCGCTGGTGCGGTGGCCTTGGCCGAGCTTGTGGCGCGCCATGGCCCCCTGCTGTACTATTGAAAGCGCGCGCATAGTACATACTAGGGCTGTTTTTTTCTCAAGTTCCGATGGGCTGTATAAAAATAACAGATTGACATACCAAACTGATTTTACTGCTAAATGTTTGCTTGTTATATTCTTTTGTCTCAACAAAATCGCCAAAACGATTGAAACATTTGTTGTATCGTTACACCAGCTTTCCAATGCCCTCGGAAAAATATTCTGCCGCCACTGAGGTGGATACGTGTGGAGAGTCTCCTGAAGTTTTTCCTTTTTGACGAGACGTTGCCGCCCAACAATACTTTCAATTCTTGAAAAAGGTGAAAATCATTCAGTGCTGATTTAGACTAAACGGCAGATGGTGCAAAACTTCACATTTGAATTCTTTGTAAAAGTCTGTCGTAATGTTGGTACAGTGTGGTCGTGAATGATTTTCACCTTTTTCGAGAATCGAAGGTATGGTTGGGCGGCGACGCCTCGTCAAAAGGGAAAAAGTTCGGGAGGCTGTCCATACGTACCCGCCTCAGTGGCGGCAGAATATTTTGCCGCGGGCATTGGAAAGCTGGTTTATTTATTTTATTTATTCGTGTCAGAAGTACAAAGTATGTGTTGAACAGACGACTTCAAACCGTTTCTGCCCAGAACTTAGCCACTTCGACAGCACTTGAATTAGCTTCAGTCAAGTCATTCATTGTGCAGCTGTACGGGCACAATGGACAAGAGAAGAGGTGTTGTGTTGTCTGGGTTGCGCCACAATCACACTGGACTGTCTTGGTCGGAAAATGCCACTTATATAAGTTGTCCCTGGATCTTGCAACTTCCACCCTCAGTCTGTTCAGGGACTTCCAGATTAGCCAGTTCTCTGTGTGACCAGGAGGTATAGATTCCTTTGGTTCCATCCATTCAGACAGACTGCTGGTCCTCTCCTTCCACACGGCCACTCGAGCTGTTGCTGTTGTTCCTTTTAATGGTTGAGTAGTTGTTAGGAAGCTCTTTCTCGATTTTAATTTCCTCTCAGCAGGTTGATATCCGAAGAGAGGGTGTGAGGTCATAGCAGATGATTTACTTCTTTCGTTGTTTGCAGCCACTTCTCTTCTGATATCAGGTGGAGCAATCCCTGCAAGATAGTGCACTTTGCTGATGAGAGTTGGCCTCAAGCAACCTGTAATAATCCTGCAGCTCTCATTTAAGGCTACATCCCCCTGCTTTGCATGGGCTGACTTGTACCACACAGGACTGGCATATTCTCCTGCTGAATGTCATAAGGCTAATGCTGTTGTCCTTAACATTTGGGGATGGGTGCCCCAGTTAGTCCCTGCCAGTCTACGGAGGAGGCTGTTCTTCGAAGAGATCTTCTGTTTTAGCTTAAAGCACTGCTCCTTGAATGTGAGTGTACGGTCCAAGGTGACACCTAGATATTTGGGATGGAAACAATGATCCAATAACATACCATTCCAGAATACTTCAAGTTTCCGACAAGATTGTTTATGTTTCAGGTGGAAGGCACATACTTGAGTCTTATTAGGATTGGGCATGAGTTGGTTCCTTTCATAGTAAGTACCCAGCTGTTTGAGAGCACGAGTGAGTGTATGCTCTACAACTTCAAACTGTTCTGATTGGGCAGAAAGAGCAAGATCATCAGCGTAAATGAAGCGTTTACACCCTTGAGGCTGTGGTTGATCATTGGTGCACACATTAAATAAAATAGGAGACAATACACTTCCCTGGGGCAATCCATTCTTCTGAGTTCTCCATCGGCTGCGATGTCCGTGGAAGTCAACGAAGAACCGGTGATCCTGAAGAAGTGTAGCTATCATGTTAGTGAATCCATAGATGTTCGTTAGGTTATAGAGTTTATGTAACAATATTCTGTGGTTTACGGTGTCATATGCAGCAGAAAGATCAACAAAAGCTACACCTGTGATATTTTTCCTTTCAAAACCATCTTCTATGAGAGTAAGGTGTAGGACTTGAGAAGTGCAATTTTTGCCTGGTCTGAACCCAGCTTGTTGAGGGATTAGAAGAGGATCGACTACAGGAGTTAAACGATTCAAGATCATTCTCTCTAGGATCTTATAAATATGACAAAGAAGAGAGATTGGTCTGAAACTCTTAGGATCATTTGGTACTTTACCATGCTTTAAAATAGCTATTACACGAGCCTTGCGCCATAATTTTGGGATCTTTAAAAATACAATGCAGTGATTATAAAGATTTAGAAGCCAAATTTTCATGACATTGCCAAAATGTTTAATTTGTTCAACACAAATATCATCCAGTCCTGCTGCCTTGCCATTCCGACAAGCTGGTGTAACGCTACGACAAATGTTTAAAACGTTTTGGCGATTATGTTGAGACAAAGAATAAAACAAGCATGTTGTTGTTTGAGTCTTCAGTCTTTTGACTGGTTTGATGCAGCTCTCCATGCCTCCCTGTCCTGAGCTAATCGTTTCATCTCTACATAGCTCCGACACCCTACATCGGAGGCAATCTGTTTAACATATTCTAACCTTGGTCTACCCCTACAGTTTTTGTCCTCGACCCTTCCTTCCATAACTATGCTTGCTATTCCTGGGTGTCTTAGTATGTGTCCTACCAACCTATCTCTTCTCTTCATTAGCAGTCGCCAGAAACATCTCTCCTCTCCCACTCGTCTTAATACCTCTTTGTTTGTAACCCTATCTACCCATCTGATCTTCATCATTCTCCTGTAACACCACATTTCAAATGCTTCAATTCTCCTCTTTTCTGCTGCACCAATAGTCCAAGTTTCACATTTAGTAAAATCAGTTTGGTATGTCAATCATTTATTTTTTATACAGTCCGTCGGAACTTGAAAAAAAAAACAGCCCTCGTATGTATCATGGCGCGCCACAAGCTCGGCCAAGGCCACCGCATCAGCGAATAACAAAACTGCCGCTTGCCGTTCTTACTTTATATGAAAGACCCTGTAGTAACCAATGGTTATAGAGGGTGGCCATTTCCCCTCTGTAAATCATGCTTAACGTGCCTTTGTGTATACGTTTCAGACAGTGTACAGTCAACAGTGGCTGATACGTCAGCTTATAGTGTTGAACAATGTATTATTACAAGTTGTTGGGTGCACAACAGTACTCACATCGGCTTCTACTTCGGCCGGGCCAAGCAGCGCGCTAGTAACGCCATCTCGTGGCCAGAATCGGTAACATGGCGTCCGCCATCTTAGAGTACAGGTTGTAACCTATATTTTATGAGTCCCCCATGACAGTTTTAATGTAGGCTAGTGTGTTTATTATTTCTTTATATCATGTTATCGTGTTGGCAACGTGTTCAATTGCATTGGACGCGTCTGCAGTAGACGCGGTGTCATTATTATTATTATTACTATTATCATATACGAATACTTTTTATTATTAATTATTCAATGTATTTTAGGTCTCTTTTGACGAGATTCTGGAGCTTGCTTTGATTCTGTTGTAAAGAATATAGTATATTTCATTTGTACAGTTTTGGTATATTTAAGTACGGAGAATGGTGGGGGACGTAATTGCCTGTCACTTGTTGGTGAGATATATTCTGTCGCTGGTCACGAGATAGAGTAGGTGCCCTTGCAAGTGGTGCTACCTATCCAAAGGGCTAGAACTATGACAAACGAGCTCACTTGTGCTGTTAGAAGATGGCCTTGTATGATCTACTGGATGTGTACGAGAAGGGAAGAAGCCCTTAGGCGTGGAACAGGGTGTGTCAAAGAGCTGAGCAAGGGGCTTGCTATGAGTTGCCTGGACAAACAGGCGTATGACAATAGCGCTTCTGAGAAAGACTTCCTGTTAGGAGCTGTGAGATAGAGGTGCGGTAGCAAGCCACCTGAGAGCACTGCTGGGGTGATTGTCTCTCTGGACTTTGAGATGACAGGTTGTGTAGTGTGTCTCTCTTGAGCTGAGTGCTTCGTGTTTCTACGGAAAGCTTGAAGACCGTACGGTACCTCCGATTTGTTTTAGTATGGAGGGTACCATGTGATAGGGTTCTTGCTCTTATGCCACAATCACATTAGGGCTAATACCCATCAAGATAATTGAGCAACGTTGAAGAAGACCGTGAAATATAAAGGCATGGCTGACCAGTTTCAAAGTGGTGTGGAAACAAACTGGACATATAGGGCAGACGACGGCATTACCGGTAATGTGAAAAACAAAAAAATAAATCTTTACAGGCCTAAATATTATTATTATATTATTATATTATATATTTTAATTGCTTTTCTTGTGTGTCATTTTTTTATTATATTTATCCATTTCTTGCATGCAGCTTCAGAATATAAAGTAAATTTAAATTGGAAAGTTTATTTTTAGTTAGATGCATGTAAACCTTCCTTCATCTTTATTAATTTATAGGAGGTTTTGGTAAGGCCTATGTACGAGCCAGTCCTTTCAGAACATCTGCACACGCCCGGAGATAAGAAGAGTTTCAAAAAGGTGGATTTGTTCAATTACAATACTAATTATGTCGTTTGCTTAAATTTTAAAGAAATGCCATTTATGAGGCAGAATATTCATTTTTATTTAATTTTTGTATCTTCAAAGTTACAAATGGCTTCTCAGGGTGAAGCCATCTTGTGGCAAGAATTGATAGATTACAAATGGCGCCCAACTAAGGAGTGTGAATAAGGCTGGCTGGTGCATGGTATGGCAGTACGCACAGGTAATTTGTGAAATCTGATCGGGTATTTTAGGAAGGGTATATATGATCAGTGATTTTGGAGGGTATGCTAAGTAATAAGAGTGAGCATGATTTATTAAAGTTGAGATCTAGAAGTGTTGATCGAAGCACTCTTGGTCATTCTAGAAGAGGCAGGAGTCAGTCAAACAGGCAGACCAATAAGCGGTCAGATTCCACAAATTCGAGAGTAGTTCTTAGTAAAATGGCAGATAAGGATGTGATTTCTGGTACGTTGGAGGGACGTGAGGGGGCCGAGAAAGATGATGTTGCAACTAGCAAGGAGTTAGGAATGGAAGAGAATAGTGAGGAGAAAAATGTAGGGCTGGGGGAAAACTCACAGATGATCAAGTTAATGGAGCAGATGATGTCTAAATTCAGTAGTAAACTAAGTGATTTAAGTAATAAAATGGATACTCAGAGTAGTGATTTAAGTACTCAAATTAATAATCAAAGCAGTGAATTTAGTACTAAGATAGACATTCAAAGTGCGGATTTAGAGAGCAAAATTAATAAGATTGTAGAAAGTATGAGTAAAGGCAATAAGGAAATTCGTCAGGAAATTGCCAGAAGAATTGAGATGGTAGATAAAAGAATCGAGCAAGTTGAGGAGAAGATGAGCTTACAGAGGCAGGGCATTATGGATACTGTTGATAAGCAGATAGGCGAGGTGAGTAATGAGGTAGCCATTGTCAAGAAAGAAGTTAGTGAGAGGTTGATAGTTGTAGAGGAAGAGATGAAGGATATAATGAACCCATGTACCATTGGTTCAATGGGGTCGAATCCATGTATTTTGGTGAAAGGAAGGAAAGAAAGATACAGTCTTCAGAGGAACATAGAAAGGTTTTATACAAGAGACCAAGCATAACGTTGTGTAAGAGACTGGAGCCAGGTGGCCAGGAAATGAGATAACGCATAACGCACAGCTCGGAGACTATCATAGCTATAATTAGAACGAGTGGAATTTTCCGTCGGAGAGACGAAGAGCTTGTTTCGGAAATTAACCTTACGATTGCAGTAAAATGGCAACCGCGCAGCTGTGCCAGAAGAAGAATAATTAGATTTAACCCATTTGCAAGAATAATATTAACTAAAGAAATATATCATTGTGAATCATTTCGGATTAGAGATTTTTGTGTGGAGAAAGATGTTATAATAAATGCCCAGGAAAGAAGTGCAGACGTGGCCATACGTCATTGGGGGTTTCCCGAGACCCAAGGAGTCGGGAATTAAAAATCAACTGTAACACCCACACAGCTGAGGACCAAATTTTATTTAATATCTCAGAGTTGCACGATCGATTTTCATGTGCAGAGAGGTCATTTTACGTTTAGAAACCAAGTTTTCCAGAGATATAATTTTTATATGTGTGCGACCATTACTTCAAAAGTTGGTTCTGGAAAAGACGTGGATTTTATCTTTTTGTAGCCAAAGAGTATAAAAGTCCTGGCAGAACCAAGCCAATCATGCAGTCTACAAGCATTCCTTGAGGGGAGACGCTGTATCACATCGTATAGACAGTATCCGACAGCCCGAAGGCGTCGCTGTATCGACAACCAACGTGCACCCGTAAGGAGTGGCTGATAAGTATCATTATAGTATCACCGTGTGGAGAATTAGGAAAATCCTAATACAGGATCTAGTTCCGCCAGTATCAATCTTACAGTGAAAAGTTCAGTAATTACAGTCAAACCAGGCTGCGAACTTAGAGCACAGACGATAGGTCTTCAAAATATAGTTCAATTAAACGACCGAAAGTATCGTAACGTTTTGAAGTACCATAACAGCGAGATAAACATTCTATCAACTTTAAAGAACCCGATCAGGGTCGGACAGAATAAGGTTCGCATAGTATTCTGAAAAGATAGGAATTCGAGAACAGAATAATCAGAAAGGAGAAGTAAATTCTAGACATTGTTTCAAGGAAACAAACGAACCATAAAAAGCACTAAGTTACGAGGAGTATTAGATGCTAGAAATAATAGGTCACCGATAGATTATCTGGGGGACCGTGAACAAGACAGACTTTCGCTAGACCAACCAATAGGGTCTAGAAAGAAGCAGTTTCGAGCTAATAATAATAATAGCTGATCGTCAGGAAACCGGATTTGAAGGAGTACTATTACAGGGAGGAGGTAGATTTTTCGAGACTTTCACATTCTGGTCAGATAGGAAGCCGACATTTACTAGTTTCACCCATGGTGACGGGGAGTCAAGAAACCACGTGTGAAAGGCCTAATAAAAGCCATAGTGATTAGAATCTGTGTAGTGTAAATATATTAAATTTGTGTTAAAGAGTAATGTTTCAGTGATTTTATTGTGTATCATAGAAGAATACACAAGTGTATTTTAAAATGTTACCAGTGTTTAATGTATATGAGTTATATGTGTGTCAAGATATGTCAGTGTATGAAATGAATTTGTGCAAGATGGTTTAATCACAAATTGTGGGCGAAATGAAACATCGTTGGAAAGTACGATCGTGGACCGATCTGAACATGTGAGTAACCATTTTCATTGTGTTCTGTGTTGGGAAATGTTTGTGTACAATCCACCTGAGTTTGAGAAATAGGGATTTTTTTGAATAACAAATAACAGAATAAGAGCGCGGTCTGAACAAATAAAAATTGAGAAATTATAAAATAATTATGTGAAATGAATAAATCCTTTAGAGGAAATGTATGAAATAAAATATCAGTGTATTTGATAAATGTTATGAAAGCAAGCGTAATAATAATAATAAAAACTAGGTAAATGAAGATTAAGTTGAATTACATGAAAGTAATAGCTTTTTGAGCTCTAGTAAAAGTATAAAGACATGGTGTGAATACATGTTCTTAAAGTATAGCGATTATTGTCACGGGAGAGGATTAATATAAAAATTGAGATATAGATCAATTGTTGATGAATTTATCAGTTCTTTCGAAGACGCTTGGCCTTAAAGTAATGTATAGCGCCAGGTAGCGCATTAAAGTAAATTGTCACGCTAGGAAGGCGTTGAATCTAAATGCACTTGGTAAATTAATTATGAGGGACAGTTGATTGCGGTGATTGAGCTATGATAAGTCCGCCATTAGTGATGTAGATCACGAGGCGTTGTATAAAGGGTACGAATTTATTGTATTGATGAGCGCAGGTTAGACCGAGGTCGCCCTAAGCCGCGAATTAAAGTCCTCCAGTATGGGATGTAGTTCCCGAGGCAGTGGAAGAATCGAACGAAGGTTCGTTTGTGTGAAGCCCTAAATATTGTTGTTGTATTGAATTATTCTTAACCATCAATGATGACACTTCGTAATTAATAAATGCCAAGGTTACGAAAGTGGTCTATGAATATAAATAATGTTGTTAAAATAAATGAAAGAAACGCCAGGTCTGTTCAGAGAACTGTGAAGAAGAAATAGCTGTTTTAAAAGCATGAATGTAGCTGTCCCGTGTGGGCAAGGCTTGAGGCCTCCCCTCCAGGCAATAAATCGCGCCGAGTGGTTACGGTCCGACCCCTCGTTATTGTAAGTGTGGTAGGTCGGAGAGAACCGTCTGTTGGAAGTAATAATACACCGTGAGTGTTTAGAATTTGTTAATGACCCGGGATTCGAACCGAGGTTCTTGTAGATGAAAGTACCGCTTGCCAGTTCAGATCGTAGCTTTCTTATGTGATAATGGTCTTTTAAGACAAATAAATAAAAATCCCTAATGTAATGTTGTATTGATGTAGGATTTCACGAGTTCAATGAGGACAATTAGATTTCGGGAGTGATCTTAATTTTTGACTTTGTTCAAGTAATCTTCTGTAACTCTGGAGTACACAAGTATTTTCCCGGTCACTGTAGTGAATTTGTTAACTTGAGAGGGGTGGTAACGTGAGAACATTGTGGAATGCCCAAAATAATTTTAGTAAAGGAGTAACATGTACTTTAAATACGATTATATATTGTTTTGATTATAAGAAACTCATAAAATAGATATTGAGGTGTGTAAAAGAATGACATCGTTCATATTGGAAAGTATCGAGCCATAGGAGCTCGTGATTGTACTGAAATTTAAAAGGGATAATTTATGGAAGTGAAAAGAATTATAAGTTTGTTGGTTTGAAGGAAAACATGTATTTTAATATAATATTTGTTTGATTTTTATGTATTCCTTGTTCACTCTGAACAAGTTAGAAGGATTGGTCAGTAGTTTATTTGTTTATTTTGTTTGTAGCGCCATATATTTGGTAAATTAAATGTTTTATAATAGGAGTTGATTTTGTTTCTATTTTATTTTTGGAAGTGTATCCTGGAGTGGGAGAACACACCATAACCCCGAAAATCCCGATTTGAGCATTGCTGGCATACTGTGATTTGCATATTTCTTGCTAAAAGGGCACAGGGGGGCATAGAAGTACTGTGCTTGGATTAATAATTAGAGGAACACTTAAGACGGTCATATCATGTAAAAGAAAAATAATGATAGGAATAGCTACAACATATAATGTTAACTGACCGCATGGGTCCCTGGAAACTCACACCGAGCAGCCCTCGATTAAACCCCCCCCCCTAAACTCTTCATTTTGGCGCCCAACGTTGGGATGAGTTTTCCTAGGGAAAACCCGAGTTTTCTTGAAAAATCAAAATTTTCATTAAAAAAATGGTTTTTCGAATTTTTGAATTTTTAAATACTTGCATAAAGGTTTTGACATTGAATAAGTATATCAAAAGGGTACGTTTTAGTAAACACCCGTACCAAGGTAAAAATTTTAAAAATTGGGACACAATGTTTCGTGGTGCCATCTCTCAAGCATGTACCAGCGATGTGGCATAGTAGCCCACTGTATTCTAATAAGATGACATTGAGTGAGGAAATGCAGAGGCTTGTGGACGTTTTAAAAGCAGATAGTAATGAAAAGTTGGAGGCTATAAAAGCCGATAGCAAGGAAAAGTTGGAGGCCATGAACAATAAATTTGAAACTATAGACAATAAATTGAACAGCCAACAGAGTACCAATAAAGTAGAGTTTGAATCCATAAATCACAATTTAGGATTTCTAAAAACTAATAGTGATAACAAGGGAACTATATTAGAAGCTATCGAGGCCGACTGTGTAAGAATGAACAGTGAATTGAAGGCTGAGATAGATAAAATGAATAACAAATTTCACGGTTTTGACACTGAGTTTGGGAGTAAGTTAAGAGAATTCAAAGGGGAAATCACAAGTGAAATTAAAGAGGAAAATAATGTACTTAAGTCAGAATTGCAAGGCCAAATAAAGACCTTAGAGGAAAGTACAGTAACTTCCCAAACTAAATGTCAAAACATTTTTGGAATTTTGAATAAAAAGTTGAGTTCCATGGAAACTAAATTAATTAATATGGAAGAAAAGGGTGATAATTGTGAAAAGAAACTTGTAACCCAGATCCAAGAGGTGCAGAAAGAATTAGAAGCTAAGATAGAATCTAACAGCAACATTTGTAAAGAATCCTGGGGTGAGATAAAGGATAGTTTTGAGAGGCTAGAAGGCAGATTTAAATGGGTGGAAAACCAAGTAGGAAAACTCGAGGAAAAAGTCGATGAAATTCAGGCCAAAGTTAATGATATGGAAAGTCAGAATCAGGAAGATGCGAAGAATAGGAAAGAGCAATTTGATCATTTTACCGGGCAGGTAGATGATAACTTGAAGAAGTACGAAGCGGAAATAAATAAGAGATTAGGTACATATGAAGTGCATCTCCAGGGAGAAAGAAAGCAACGAGATAAAGAAAATAAGGATAATACTCAGAAAATAGATGAGATAAGTAAGGGCATCAATGAGGTTCAGGAAACCATGGAAACATTAAATGTACAAGTAGGAAAAACCAATACTGAAGTAAACCAGGTCCAAGACGAATTGACGAAATTATATAAGAGTCAAGGGAAAACTGAGGAATAGCTGGAAGGAATTAAGGGAGATATGGTCAAAGGACAAAAGGAGATGGAGAAAAAGATAAAGGAGATACGAGAAGACTTGGATTCCAAAGGTGACGTTAAGCCAGAAATCATAGAAGAACAGGTCGTGGTCTTCAAGAAAGAGGTCGAAAAACACTTAGCTGAAATGAGGGATAGTATCAGGGAAGAGAAATTCCAGCTCAAACAAGACATGGAAACCAGTAAAATGAATCAAGAAAGAATTCAGAATGAATTAGGATCCCGGTTGGAAAGGACTGAACACAAGAACAGTCAAATGGAAATTCAACTCATGGCTAATGAGGAAAGTGCCCGAAGAGAAAGGAAATTAGAGTTTGAAAGTCAGGATGAGTTCCAAAAGACAGGATGGGTAGATCCCCATGAACGAGGCACAAATCAAGATAGGGACTTTGGAGGGGAGAGCCCTTATAAGAACCCAGGATATCTGATGGCGATGTCAACCCCTTATATGAACCAAACAAATGGTCAAATAATAAATATCATCAAGTCAAATGAAGACAGACCGGTGAAGTTTACGGGTAATAATATGTCAATTACTCCTAAATACTGGTTAAAGGAGGTCGCAGATTTCATGAATGAAATGAAAGTTCCTCAGGTTCGGAGACTGAGAGCAATTGAGAAGCTGTTGGCAGGTGATTGTCTCACTTGGTTCAGGAGTTTCAGGTATACATTTGACACGGTGGAAGGATTTAGAGAAGCTTTTCTGAAACGATATTGGGCAGCAGATGTCCAAGAGAATCTGAGGCTAGATCTGTACTCTAGGAAGTATGGAACAAATGCCCCAACTAAATATTCAGAATTTTTCACCGCTCAGCTGTGTAAATTCTGGGAACTTGACATTGCTCCTGCTGAGAACGACCTGTGTGCCGCCATTGCAAGACATCTTCCATATGAGATCCAGAGGTTGTTAATCTCATCAAAAGCCAGAAGTGCTGTGGAAGTGGAGAGCGTCTTACGTCAATTAGATATGACGACTTCACACGTTACTCCCAGGCATCCAAGACAGACTGAACAGATACATATGGCCAGCAGTCAAGAAAACAGAGAGAAACCATCGACCAGAAATCAGTCCACTAGTACTGATACTCAGGGACTGGGTCGAGAATATGGACATCAAGAGCCTAGGGGAATACAGCCATACTATAGAGGAGGATATCGAGGAAGGAATCCTAGAAATACAGGTTATAGGCAACAAGAGAACCGACCCTATAACAATAATAATCAGAGGCAGGATAACAGAAAGAGATGGGAAAATTATCCCAGAAGGAATGAGAGGCCGGAAGACAGAAATGATGAATATCGGGCCGAAATAGAAGAAAGATATCAGGAAAGTCTTCGTTACATGAATGAACGAACAGACGAACCTGAAACGCAAAGAGTCCGTTAGAGTGAGGCAATAAAGAACCGGAAATCACCCGACCGACTAGAAGGAGCTCAAAGCTTGGAGCTACAAGCTCAATTGAAGAATGAGGGAAAAGGAAGTCCTCAGGATTAAAAAAAACTTCAAAATTAAATCATCAAAAGTGGAAACATACCAGGAGCTGGGAGGAGGTAGAGATTGTGAATTGAATAGCAAGACCAGACGAGTTAATTAAAGAGGATGTGGAAGGAATCCCACCTATTAGAAGAGAACTACCTATCATCATGCTAAGGATAGAAGGATTACTGGTCAGGGCATTAATTGATACTGGATCAACCATAAGTTTAATTACGCAAACCCTCCTAAATGAATTGGAAACAAGAGGCCGCGTATTGAACATTCCCACCTCAAGTGTGAAGATTAAGGGAATTATTCCTGAAAAATCGTGGACATGTAAATTTCAGGTATACATCGATTTGATCATAGGTAACACTGAAATGTCGCAATGCTTTTTGCTGGTAAATCAATTTCCATATAATGTCATAATAGGTATTGATTTTATCCGTGAGAACAAGGTCATCATAGACCTAGCGCAAAATTGCATTAGGATTCAAAGAGAGGATGTGGATGAACAAAACATTAACCTACAGGAACAGGATGCGAAAATAGGAGAACAGGTATGGCATGTGGAAGAAGTGAACGAAGAAGGTTGTAAGGACATAGAAAAGATATTTGAAGTCCTAAACATAGAACTAGAAGATAGTTTGGAAAATGAGTTCTAAACCAACCTGTCAGGAAAAATAGAGGAAGCTAAAGTTGACCTCGAAAATAAGGAACAATTAAAGGAATTACTATTAAATTACAGGGACGTATTTGATTCCAAGCCAGGAAAGATTGAAAATTTTAAATACACTTTTCAAGTAAATGATTGGGCACCGTTCAGACAAAAACCATACCCGGTTGCAGAAAAACATTACCCACAAACGAAGAAAACACTGCAGGAAATGAGTGATGCAGTTGTTATAGAAAAGATGGCAACACCATATGTTAGTCCATTAGTAATTGTGAGTAAACCGGATGGCTCAGTAAGGGTGTGTTTGGATGCAGGAATTTGAACGCGAAAATCATACAAGAAAATGATTCGGCACCACCCATAAAAGAAATACTGAGGAAATTTAAAGGCAAGAAGATTTCCACAAATATTGACATGACTTTTTCGTATCATCATCTCGAACTGGAAGAGAAAACCAGTCTTTTAACTGGATTTCAGTTCGACCAACAAACATATTGCTTCAGGAGATGTCCGTTTGGCTTGAAGACCGCGGGATCCGCCTTAATAAGAGCGCTTGATCGAAACCTGTCAGAGGAAGTGAAAGATTGCACTTTCCGTTATGTGGATGACATATTGCTTACCTCGGAAAACATTGAGGAATATTTGGAAAAGTTAAAGAAATTATTGGAAGATTTAAGAAGGGCTAAATTTTAGATTAATTTGAAGAAATCAAATTTTTGTCAGAGACAAGTTACATTATTGGGGAATGTGATAGATAAGGATGGTGTGAAACCAAATCCATGCAAATTAGAATCGATAAGAGATTTTCCCAGGCCTTTGAAGGTGAATAACGTTCGCCAGTTTTTGGGATTGATTGGATTTTTCTCAGGACATTGTCCGTCATACACCAAAACTGTTGCACCACTACAGGACCTTCTGAAGAAGGGGGGCAGGTGGAAATGTACGGAGGAAACAGAGAAAGCACTTATAGAGGCCAAGGAAATGCTCTTAAATTATGTGAAGCTAGGATATCCTGATTTTAATCAGAGATTTGTTATACAAACAGATGCATCCCAGATTGGAATAGGGGCAATGCTATATCAGGAAAACCCGGATAACCCTGAGAAAAAAAATTATCTAGCTTTCACAAGTCGGAGACTGAAACCACACGAGAAAAATTATACAATCAGCGAGATCGAGCTGTTAGCGATATTGCACGCGCTGCAATATTGGCGAAAGATTGTATATGGGTTCCCAGTCACATTAAGGACTGATCATAAAGCCTTGACCTTTTTGATGAAGACGGATTTATCCAGTCAAAGGTTGATGCGTTGGGCTTTATACATACAGCAGTTCGATGTAAATATAAAGTATTGCCCAGGGAAAGAAAATGTAGTTCCAGATTATTTAAGTAGACAGCCAGAGTCCACAGAAGAGGAACTAATGGCTATTGATTTGGAAGACAGGGATCAGCTTACTCTGAATGAATTAAGAAGCATTGGTCAACGACAACGTGAGGATCCATGGATGAACATGCTCATATCTTTCTTGGAAGGGAGTTTGATCAGGGGAACACCTGCGTATACTGAAGCGAATAAGATAGCTCAAGATTACACGTTCTTTAATGAATTGCTGTATAAGTTTGTGGACTCTGACCATACGCGATTAAGGATCGTAGTACCTGCGATTTTGCAGAGGAAAATGGTATGGTTAGCCCATAGATCGTTAGGACATATGGGAGTCGACAAAACAGTCTCGATGCTGAAAGAAGCTTTTGTATGGCCGAGACTGAGAGAGACTGTAAGGGATACGCTCAAGACATGTGATCTATGTCAAAGGATTAAACCAAATGCGTTTTTGATGAGACAAAAGCCAATACCATTGTTGCCCGAGAGACCAGGTCAAATCATTTCTATTGACAATTTCGGACCTTTGCCAAAGGCTAGGCGAGGAAATCGACACATAATGGTGGCTATGGATGTTTTCACAAAAATGGTTGTCCTTGCTCCCATACAGAAGACTAGTACCAAACAGGTGTTAAAACGACTCAAAGAAAAAGTGATACCTATTCTGGGAAAACCCGAGAATTTGTTGTCGGATCACGGTAGTTGTTTTACAAGTGTAGAATTTAGACAGGAATTAGAGAGACTTGGAATACGTCAGATATTGTCTAGCATTCGCCATCCTGAGGCAAATCCTGTGGAAAGAGTTATGAGGGAAACGGCCAAGTATTGTAGGATATACTGTGCCTAAGAAAATTGGAAATGGATAGATATCCTTGATATTATCGAATTTTGTATAAACAACACAATCCATGAATCTACGGGAGATATACCCATAACGTTACATAGGAATGAGCAACCAGAAAGACCGTGGAGTCTGGTCATTCCTAGGCCAGCAGACGCTCAGCCTGGAAGAGATGTACGTATTAGAAGAGCCTTTGAGCATCTAAAAGCTCAAGCTGATAGAAGGCAAAGAAGAAACAGACATAAGAGGTATCATCGACGACTATTAGCAGGAGAAATGGTGTTAGTGAAAAGACCAGCCATTTCGGATCCAGGGAACCGCGTGTACAAGAAGTTCCAGAAAATGTACCACGGACCGTATCAAAGAATAAGAGATTTAAGAAATAATGCCTATAGAATTCGGCACTGTGAAACGAATCACGAAGTGAGCATGAACTCAGCGAATTTAAAAGTATATTACCCTCCCGAAGACTTCGATGAAGCAAATGAACAAGCCCTGGATATGGAACAATTTAGAGATGATGAATCCACTTTTCATAGAAACAATAGTAAGTTAGAACAAGGAAACAGAGCTCAACCATTCGATTGCGAATGCGAATTAGAGAAACTGTATTGTGAGATAAGAGAAATAATTGATTTTGTTGAAAAAGAAAATTTCAATCTAAGAAGAGAGAATGATGAAATAAAGAAACGGGTAGGAATAGACCACACCCGTAACGAAGAATTGTGTTCTGGAGACTTTAATCCAGGAAAATAAGAAAGAAAGAAAGGGTAGGGACAGGGCGTACCCAACCTACACTATTACCGGATATGACTTAAAAGGTGGAAAACCCTAATTATCGTGGGATTTTAAAGGAATAAATGTCAGAAGATACTGAGAAATGTTAGGATGGCTTCGAGATTAAAGAAGAATAAGAGTTTATGAATAATTGAAATAAATTTCCTCAAAATTTTTCGAAAATTTATTTACCTAAGGAGGGGAGAGATGAAACCATGTACCATTGGTTCAATGGGGTCGAATCCATGTATTTTGGTGAAAGGAAGGAAAGAAAGATACAGTCTTCAGAGGAACCTAGGAAGATTGTATACAAGAGAGCAAGCATAACGTTGTGTAAGAGACTGGAGCCAGGTGGCCAGGAAATGAGATCACGCATGACGCACCGCTCGGAGCCTATCATAGCTATAATTAGAACGAGTGGAATTTTCCGTCGGAGAGACTAAGAGCTTGTTTCGGAAATTAACCTTACGATTGCAGTAAAATGGCAACCGCGCAGCTGTGCCAGAAGAAGAATAATTAGATTTAACCCATTTGCAAGAATAATATTAAATAAAGAAATACATCATTGTGAATCATTTCGGATTAGAGATTTTTGTGTGGAGAAAGATGTTATAATAAATGCCCAGGAAAGAAGTGCAGACGTGGCCATACGTCATTGGGGGTTTCCCGAGACCCAAGGAGTCGGGAATTAAAAATCAACTGTAACACCCACAAGGCTGAGGACCAAATTTTATTTAATATCTCAGAACTGCACGATCGATTTTCATGTGCAGAGAGGTCATTTTACGTTTAGAAAACAAGCTTTCCAGAGATATAATTTTTATATGTGTGCGACCATTACTTCAAAAGTTGGTTCTGGAAAAGACGTGGATTTTATCTTTTTGTAGCCAAAGAGTATAAAAGTCCTGGCAGAACCAAGCCAATCATGCAGTCTACAAGCATTCCTTGAGGGGAGACGCTGTATCACATCGTATAGACAGTATCCGACAGCCCGAGGGCGTCGCTGTATCGACAACCAACGTGCACCCGTAAGGAGTGGCCGATAAGTATCATTATAGTATCGCCGTGTGGAGAATTAGGAAAATCCTAATACAGGATCTAGTTCCGACAGTATCAATCTTACAGTGAAAAGTTCAGTAATTACAGTCAAAGCAGGCTGCGAACTTAGAGCACAGGCAATAGGTCTTCAAAATATAGTTCAATTAAACGACCGAAAGTATCGTAACGTTTTGAAGTACCATAACAGCGAGATAAACATTCTATCAACTTTAAAGAACCCGATCAGGGTCGGACAGAATGAGGTCCGCATAGTATTCTGAAAAGATAAGAATTCGAGAACAGAATAATCAGAAAGGAGAAGTAAATTCTAGACATTGTTTCAAGGAAACAAACGAACTATAAAAAGCACTAAGTTACGAGGAGTATTAGATGCTAGAAATAATAGGTCACCGATAGAATATCTGGGGGAACGTGAACAAGACAGACTTTCGCTAGACCAACCAATAGGGTCTAGAAAGAAGCAGTTTCGAGCTAATAATAATAATAGCTGATCGTCAGGAAACCGGATTTGAAGGAGTACTATTCCAGGGAGGAGGTAGATTGTTCGAGACTTTCACATTCTGGTCAGATAGGAAGCCGACATTTACTAGTTTCACCCTTGGAGACGGGGAGTCAAGAAATCACGTGTGAAAGGCCTAATAAAAGCCATAGTGATTAGAATCTGTGTAGTGTAAATATATTAAATTTGTGTTAAAGAGTAATGTTTCAGTGATTTTATTGTGTATCATAGAAGAATACACAAGTGTATTTTAAAATGTTACCAGTGTTTAATGTATATGAGTTATATGTGTGTCAAGATATGTCAGTGTATGAAATGAATTTGTGCAAGATGGTTTAATCACAAATTGTGGGCGAAATGAAACATCGTTGGAAAGTACGGTCGTGGAACGATCTGAACATGTGAGTAACCATTTTCATTATGTTCTGTGTTGGGAAATGTTTGTGTACAATCCACCTGAGTTTGAGAAATAGGGATTTTTTTGAATAACAAATAACAGAATAAGAGCGCGGTCTGAACAAATAAAAATTGAGAAATTATAAAATAATTATGTGAAATGAATAAATCCTTTAGAGGAAATGTATGAAATAAAATATCAGTGTATTTGATAAATGTTATGAAAGCAAGCGTAATAATAATAATAAAAACTAGGTAAATGAAGATTAAGTTGAATTACATGAAAGTAATAGCTTTTTGAGCTCTAGTAAAAGCATAAAGACATGGTGTGAATACATGTTCTTAAAGTATAGCGATTATTGTCACGGGAGAGGATTAATATAAAAATTGAGATATAGATCAATTGTTGATGAATTTATCAGTTCTTTGGAAGACGCTTGGCCTTAAAGGAATGTATAGCGCCAGGTAGCGCATTAAAGTAAATTGTCACGCTAGGAAGGCGTTGAATCTAAATGCACTTGGTTAATTAATTATGAGCGACAGTTGATTGCGGTGATTGAGCTATGATAAGTCCTCCATTAGTGATGTAGATCACGAGGCGTTGTATAAAGGGTACGAATTTATTGTATTGATGAGCGCAGGTTAGACCGAGGTCGCCCTAAGCCGCGAATTAAAGTCCTCCAGTATGGGATGTAGTTCCCGAGGCAGTGGAAGAATCGAACCAAGGTTTGTTGGTGTGAAGCCCTAAATATTGTTGTTGTATTGAATTATTCTTAACCATCAATGATGACACTTCATAATTAATAAATGCCAAGGTTACGAAAGTGGTCTATGAACGTAAATAATGTTGTTAAAATAAATGAAAGAAACGCCAGGTCTGTTCAGAGAACTGTGAAGCTGTTTTAAGAGCATGAATGTAGCTGTCCCGTGTGGGCAAGGCTTGAGGCCTCCCCTCCAGGCAATAAATCGCGCCGAGTGGTTACGGTCCGACCCCTCGTTATTGTAAGTGTGGTAGGTCGGAGAGAACCGTCTGTTGGAAGTAATAATACACCGTGAGTGTTTAGAATTTGTTAATGACCCGGGATTCGAACCGAGGTTCTTGTAGATGAAAGTACCGCTTGCCAGTTCAGATCGTAGCTTTCTTATGTGATAATGGTCTTTTAAGGCAAATAAATAAAAATCCCTAATGTAATGTTGTATTGATGTAGGATTTCACGAGTTCAACGAAGACAATTAGATTTCGGGAGTGATCTTAATTTTTGACTTTGTTCAAGTAGTCTTCTGTAACTCCGGAGTACACAAGTATTTTCCCGGTCACTGTAGTGAATTTGTTAACTTGAGAGGGGTGGTAACGTGAGAAAATTGTGGAATGCCCAAAATAATTTAAGTAAAGGAGTAACATGTACTTTAAATACGATTATATATTGTTTTGATTATTAGAAACTCATAAAATAGATATTGAGGTGTGTAAAAGAATGACACCGTTGATATTGGAAAGTATCGAGCCATAGGGGCTCGTGATTACACTGAAATTTAAAAGGGATACTTTATGGAAGTGAAAAGAATTATAAGTTTATTGGTTTGAAGGATACCATGTATTTTAATATAATATTTGTTTGATTTTTATGTATTCCTTGTTCACTCTGAACAAGTTAGAAGGATTGGTCAGTAGTTTATTTGTTTATTTTGTTTGTAGCGCCATATATTTGGTAAATTAAATGTTTTATAATAGGAGTTGACTTTGTTTCATTTTTTATTTTTGGAATCCAAAATGTGTATGTCACAGAGTGGGAGAACATACCATAACCCCGAAAATCCCGATTTGAGCATTGCTGGCATACTGTGATTTGCATATTTCTTGCTAAAAGGGCACAATATCTGAGGTTAGAAATAAGCAGGTGTTTTAGGAACAGGAGCTAGCGGTGTCTTCAGCCAGAGTAACGATGGTAAATAAGAGTTTAAAAAAGGAGATTAGTGAACTGAAATCCTTTAATGAGAGCGAAAATTTGAAATTAAGAAGAGAGCAAATGAGGCCAAGTCAAATAAGGAAAATTGTAATCACTCTGTAGGACATAGTAACTTCTATATGGAATCTGACTTACCTAAATTTAGTGGAAGGCAGTTTAACCCTATGGAGTTTGTTAAAGTTGTTCAGAAGAGGTTTTCGAAAGGGTTAGAAGATGGGACTTTAGACTGGGATATTGTTGAGGAAATCATATCATTAGCTTTTGTGGGGGAGGCTAAATCTTGGTATCAAGTTTTTAGGGGAGGTTTTCAGGGGTTAGAAGATTTTAGGCAGAAGTTTGAGGGAAAGTTCTGGAACGAACAGATTAAAGGAAGGGAAAGAGACAAGATTTCTTTTGGGAGGTATCAGTCGAATCAGGGGGTGAGCATGACGGAGTATTTCCTCACACATGTCCTTATCAGTCAGAATTTAGACACTAGTTCTTCTGAAGGTGATATTGTTAGGCGTATGGCCCGTCATTTTTCTTATGAGGTGAAGATGGCCGTAGTCATGCAGGATGTAAATACGATTAAGGACATGGAACGTGTGTTAGAAAGGTTTGATACTTTGGGTAGAATGGGAGGCAAAAGGCAAGAACAGGGAAGGGAAGGAAATTACGATCAGGGGTATCAGGAGGAAGGGAATAGGCATTATGAGCGTAGGAATATTGATAGGCCAGGTAACTTTGTGAGGAATGATAGAGGAAATTTTGTAAATAGGGATAGGGGTGACCAAGGGAATTTTCGGAATAGGAGGTGCGGAGAACAGAGGCAGGCAGAAAATCGGGGACCTGGGGAACAAAGGCAGTTAGATAATAGGGGGCGTGAAGAAGAGAGACAGCCAGCTCAGCTGAGTAATTTAAACGGGAACAGGGCTCTTAAAGACGGTCAGATAGAGGGTCCCATCCGAGTATTCCAGTTCATGTGTTGAAGAAGATAGAATACGACCTTGATGTTAGAAAGGAATTGTTAGATGACCAGGTTGAGGTTATGCAGGAGTGTTGTGAGCCTACGTTGATCAGTCCTGTGATTAAGGTGAAGATATGGGGTCAAGTTGTCGATGCCTTGTTGGACTCAGGGAGCATGTGTTCTTGCATTAAGGCAGGCTTTTATGATGAGGTTAAGAGTAAAGGAGAAGCCATAGAGGAGATTCCTGTGTCCAATATATTTATATTGTCTGCTGTTGGGAGAAAGTCACAGAGAGTGCGTAGACAGGTTGTCGCACCTATGTACATTGATGAGAAATGTGGTCGTCAGAGTTTTCTAGTGGTCGCGAATTTAGTGTATCCAGTCATATTGGGTGCGGATTGGTTAAACAGTCAGATGTGTAAGCTTGATTACGGCGAATCTAAGGTGAGATTTAAGTGGGGTGAGAATTTTGATACGATTAGTCTGAGTTATCAGGTGGACTCGGGAACTTTTGTGAGTATATCAGTGTGTGTCCAGGTTTTAAATGAAGAGGAAGAAGTCAGTGAGGTTAGTAGCGACATGGTATCAGAGGATATTCAAAGTTGTAGTATGGTAGTGGAAGAGGAGCGTGAAGGCGAATTTTCAAGTGTTGTGGAAGATACCATGTTGGAGGTAGAGCAGAAGGCTCAGTTGTTAGAGGTCTTGAGAGACCACAGTGAGGTGTTCTCTGACAAACCTGATAGGACACATGTTTACGAGCATAGTTTCGAGATCACCGATAGGTCTAGTTTTAATGGTGTTAGATACCCGATACCACACGCCCATGTCAAAGCAGTAGATGCTGTCATTTCGCAGATGCTAGACGATGAGGTGATCGAGTTCAGTAGGAGCCAGTATGTCAATCCGTTGGTGGTTGTGATTAAGAAGGCTGGGTCAGTTAGGCTATGTTTGGATGCAAGACAAGCTAATAAACGCATTGCGCCGGATCATCAGCGACCGGAAACTACTGAGGATTTAGTTCAGAGATTTGGGGGTAAAGAATGGCTGTCCACATTAGATTTGAGTGCTAGTTTTTGGCAGGTACCCTTACGAAAGGAGGATAGGCAATTCACGGCTTTTTGTTACAAAAACCAGCTGTTACAATTTACACGGATTCCTTTTGGTATGAAAACATCGTCAGCTGGGCTCATTCGCGCACTTAACATCGCTCTGGGACACGACACAGGGGATTTCACAGCCAGTTACATCGATGACTTAGTCATCGCATCACGTACATTTGGGAAACACATGGAACACCTTAGAATTGTTTTGGGGAAGTTGCATCGGGCCGGGTTCACAGTGAAACTTAAGAAGGCGACCTTTTGTGCACAACAGATCAAGGTTTTAGGCCACACTATTACACCACAGGGGGTTACGCCAGAAGGGTCGAAATTAGACAACATAATCAACACTCGGACACCACGTAACGTCAAACAACTTCGCTTTTTTCTGGGGGTATGTAATTATTTCAGGAGGTTTGTACTGCGGTATTCGCAGCTGTGCGGGCCATTTAGCGGGTTACTTAAACAGAATTCTAAGTGGGTTTGGGAAAAGGAACACGATGAGGCATTCATCAAACTTAAAGAGGGTTTTAGGGATGCTGTCACACTTAGGTACCCCGGGCAGGATGGTCAGTATATAGTGATGACAGATGCTAGCGACTTAGGTTTAGCAGGGGTGCTTTGTCAAAAGGATGGGGATGGTAATCTAGGCATCGTGTCACTCGCTAGTAGAGGTCTAAATTCCGCGGAGAAAAGATACACTACTAGTGAGAAGGAATTGCTAGCCATTGTGTATTTGCTGGAAAGTTCCGGACCTATGTGCTTGGCCGCAAATTCCTAATCTATACAGACCATAACGCACTTACGTTTCTTAGGACATGTAGGATAACCTCGAACCGGCTTTCTAGGTGGATATTGGCGATCCAAGAGTAAGATTTTGATATATTTCATGTAAAAGGGTCAGAAAACGCATTCGCGGATTTTGTGAGTCGCCACCCGGAAATTGCTGGGGAGGGAGTTGAAGCTAGGAGAGAGGAAGGAATTTTGGTCTGAGTAACTAGGATGTCAGATAGGGACTGGGAGAGGTTAAAGTTGGGTAAAATGAGAGAGGAACAATGCAAGGACGAGGAGATTCAGGACATTTATCGGGAACTCGAGGAAGTGGAACATATGAGCATTGCTAAGAGGGGTAATAAGGAATTCAGGCTATTTAACGACTTGCTAACTAGGAAATGCTTTGGCGAGAGATGGTGCGTGTGGGTTCCTAAGTCTTTGAGGTATGATATTATCTAGTTTTATCATAAGGAGTTAGGCCACTATGGTGCAGAGAAGGTGTTGGGTGCTATTCAGGAGAACTTCTGGAAAAACATGGGCAGGGAAGTCAGAAAAACCCTAGCAACATGTGAGTTGTGTCAGTAGTGCAAGCACCCCACAAGGTATTTAGAATGGCCAAGGCAGGCTGTTTAAACTCAGAAACCAGGTGAGTTGGTGTGTGTTGACCTCTATGGGCCGTTGGTGAAGTCTCAGTATGGCTACCAATATGATTGTGTTTGTCGTTGTTGATGCCTTTTCTAAGTATGTTAAACTCTATCCTCTAAGACAGGCCACGGGGAGGGGTTGTGTAAATTGCATACTGGGGAAATATGTTCCAGAGTTTGGTAAGCCAATCCGAATACTCTCAGACCACGGTTCTCAGTTCACCTCGAAGATATGGAGGACCAAGTTGAGTGAACTGGGAATACAGTGTACGTATTCCTCTATTAGGTATCCCCAAGAAAACATGTCTGAGAGAGTAATGAGAGAACTAGGGCGCATGTTTAGGACTTATGTGAGTGAGCGACATAATGCCTGGTTTTCGATTCTTGAGGACGTTGAGCGTTGGCTCAATGTAACTAAACACGAGAGCACGGGTCGCACTCCCATAGAAGTCCAGCTGGGCAGGAAGCCTGTCAGCGAACTTGCCATGATTTTGGGTTTGAGGACAGGGGAGGCCGTACCCAGAGATTTAAGTATCAGGTTAGCTGGGGAACATTTATGTAAGGCCAGTAAGAAACGGCAGAAGCAGCAAGGGAAGCGGGCAGGAGATAAGTTAGATGTAGGTGACCTTGTGCTTTTGAGGGTGTCTCATGTCTCGTCCGCAGACCAGAAATTGGTGAGTAAATTTTTTCATTTGTATTACGGATCGCATGAAATTGCACGGAAATTAGGGACCTGTGCGTACGAGCTCCTTACAAAGGACGGAAGGGTGCTAGGGATTTACAATATTTCCAATCTGAAGATGTACATATCCTAGTAGCCCTGTTGGTTGTGTATATATTTGTGGAAGGAAGGAGTTAGGATTTTGGAAGGGAAGTCATGCCTAAAAGAATTGCTTTTTATTCTATGGCATAGGACCAAATGAATGAAAAGCAAGGGGGCGTTCTGTAACCTATATTTTATGAGTCCCCCATGACAGTTTTAATGTAGGCTAGTGGGTTTATTATTTCTTTATATCATGTTATCGTGTTGACAACGTGTTCAATTGCATTGGACACGTCTGCAGTAGACGCAGTGTCATTATTATTATTATTATTATTATTATTATTATTATCATATACGAATACTTTTTATTATTAATTATTCAATGTATTTTAGGTCACTTTTGACGAGATTCTGTAGCTTGCGTTGATTCTGTTGTAAAGAATATAGTATATTTCATTTGTACAGGTTTGGTATATTTAAGTACGGAGAATGATGGGGGACGTAATTGCCTGTCACTTGTTGGTGAGATATATTCTGTCGCTGGTCACGTGATAGAGTAGGTGCCCTTGCAAGTGGTGCTACCTATCCAAAGGGCTAGAACTATGACAAACGAGCTCACTTGTGCTGTTAGAAGATGGCCTTGTATGATCTACTGGATGTGTACGAGAAGGGAAGAAGCCCTTAGGCGTGGAACAGGGTGTGTCAAAGAGCTGAGCAAGGGGCTTGCTATGAGTGGCCTGGACAAACAGGCGTATGACAATAGCGCTTCTGAGAAAGACTTCCTGGTAGGAGCTGTGAGATAGAGGTGCGGTAGCAAGCCACCTGAGAGCACTGCTGGGGTGATTGTCTCTCTGGACTTTGAGATGACAGGTTGTGTAGTGTGTCTCTCTTGAGCTGAGTGCTTCGTCTTTCTACGGAAAGTTGAAGACCGTACGGTACCTCCGATTTGTTGTAGTATGGAGGGTACCACGTGATTGGGTTCTTGCTGTTATGCCACAATCACAGTAGGGCTAATACCCATCAAGATAATTGAGCAACGTTAAAGAAGACCGTGAAATATAAAGGCATGGCTGACCAGTTTCAAAGTGGTGTGGAAACAAACTGGACATATTGGGCAGACGACGGCATTACCGGTAATGTGAAAAACAAATAATAAATCTTTACAGGCCTAAATATTATTATTATATTATTATATTATATATTTTAATTGCTTTTCTTGTGTGTCACTTTTTTATTATATTTATCCATTTCTTGCATGCAGCTTCAGAATATAAAGTAAATTTAAATTGGATAGTTTCTTTTTAGTTAGATGCATGTAAACCTTCCTTCATCTTTATTAATTTATAGGAGGTTTTGGTAAGGCCTATGTACGAGCCAGTCCTTTCAGAATATCTGCACACGCCCGGAGATAAGAAGAGATTCAAAAAGGTGGATTTGTTCAATTACAGTACCAATTATATCATTTGCTTAAATTTTAAAGAAAGGCCATTTATGAGCCAGAATATTCATTTTTATTTAATTTTTGTATCTTCAAAGTTACAAATGGCTTCTCTGGGGGGAAGCCATCTTGTGGCAAGAATTGATAGATTACAAGGTATGGGTTTACAATGAGGAGCCTGAGTACAGTCGTAGCGTAATTGGCGAAATTGTCTCCGAAACTTGAGATAATGGATATTTGTTCGATAGTTAATTGTGGTTCCCGTTCAAATCGTGATCATGTACTGGGTGTAAGAATATTCTGTATACCGAAAGTAATCAGAAACCAGTGCGATTTGTGTGAACTACTGCCTTCTCTCAACAATCATAATCATCCGGAAGTTCATGGGTAGCAATTTCGACTTTCCAGCTTAGAAGTGGCTGTTTCAGTAACTATATGCTACTTTGGTTCCCTGAAGCCCGTATAGTTATGTTGTGATGTACAAGCAAAGTATGCATTACATTCCGTTTCATTAAGGCCAAACGGATCCACACCACACAATTTAACTTTTTCCTTATACCTTTCCAAATCGAAATGGCTCAATTTTGACTGGTAATTAGGAATGCAAGTCATAATAAAAGCCTAAGAAAGCACGCACAGCGAGAACACAACCACACCCCACCCCGGTCAACACACGAAGGATGTACTCAAAGATGGCGGCTATGCTGACGGTCTTGGACGAGAGATGGCACCAATACCGCAGCTGCGTGATCTTCCCCGAATCGGCCCAAGTCGAAGCCGAGAATTGAAGAGGCCCATTTTGGCTATCGCCAGCGTTTTCGATGGGGGCCTTCTCCGAAATATTCTTGAGGTGGGGACATTAACTCGTTTCTATAGGCCTAGGTGATGGAAATGATTAGAAACAAACGGCTGAACCTTCCAGCAAGACGAAACATGCAGACTTTTCGAGATGTGCGTGAAGGGATCGCCAAAGAATTCGACACGTAGGCGAACTGTAGAATTGTGCATACCCCGGTCGAGCATGCAGAAAAACCTGGAACACATTTGTTTTGGAGGAAGATCCCGTCGAATACGCTGTCCAAAGTCACAATGGTCTGTCCTGTGTGCATTCTGTCATGCACCCAACTACTCGTTATAACACGCTGTTCAATAATGTAATGGACAGATACACAAAGATTCTTAGTATGATTTACATTGGGGGTAACGGGACTTTGAGGCCATCCTGTAGAGCAGCAGTTCCCAACCTTTTTTCCTCACGTACCCCTTGATACATATTTAACTAAAATAGTACCCCCAAGAAGTAAACTTTAAAAACATATAATATTTTACGGGCAATATGTTCTTAACTTAATAGAAACATTAATAATACAAAATAACACATCTATTTAAAACTTTATTTTAATACAGTATAACTAATATTTTTATATATTATTTGTTTGCTGTTAGCATGCATTTCATTTCAATAAGTGCTAAATATAATTTTGATTTTACTTTTATTTACTTGTGCAAATGAAGATGTATAAACATTTAGCTGAGGAAAATTAACAATAACAGTAGGGTACAAAAGATTTTTTAATTTTGATTTTATTGAAAACCAATTAATTCTAGTGACTAGTTTTGCAAAAAATAGACAAATCATGACAATAGCAGTGCAGCAGTTAAAGTGACTGGGAGCATTGACCTTGACGTGCCTGGAACATTACGCCTGACACGTACGATGGGAATATGGCACCCGCCATTACCGTTTATTTTTGGCGTACCCCTAACTGGTTCGTTGCGTACCACCAAGGGGTACGCGTACCCCAGGTTGGGAACCGCTGCTGTAGAGTAATTGCGTTTTTTTTGTGTAACATCTTTCCGCTCGGTTGCTGGATAGTTTTGTGGGAGTGATTTTAAAAATTGGGGACGGAAGTGAATCAGGCGGAAGTGGATCGAACGAAAGTGGATCGGACGGAAGAGAAGACGCACTGCCAGAAAAATTGGACGGAAGTGAATCGGGCGGAAGAGGATCGAACGGAAGTGGAACGGATGGAAGTGAAGACGCACTGCCAGCTGGATATACAATTGAAAATGTGTGTATTGGAAACAAGGCAGTGTGTGTTCTGTAGCGCGAGAATGTTATGGCAATACAGTAGGCAGTGCATTTAGGAGGCACTGGTTTGACGAGCACAGTGGCAAATGTTTCACCGACTTTCATTTGTCATTGAGCAGTTTATGAAGCTTCACGTTCAAGGTTGAATATCACATAGGGTAGGACAAAGACGACAAATGACATTTAAGTAAGCGGCATTATTGTCAAGCTGTGGGTGAGTAGTCAAATAATAAATGCAAAACAGAATGTTGTTATATGAGTGGAATAAAAGTTGTATTTTCATCATATGTGAGACTAGGCCATTTCATGATTGTAGGAAGCCATGTTTTGATTGTTTACGACGAACTGTATGAGAGCCTTGAGAATAATGAATGTTATAGTTACTGAGGAATGTGCTCACAGTATTTGAGAGTACTGTCGACGTTGTGTGTCACTTTGTTATTATGAATTATTAATGTAAAAGGAAGGAAGGAAGCTTGTAGTTTTGCGTGCCCGTTAATCTCACGATCATGATCCACGGTACCTCCCTTTTACGTGGAATGCGAACCACAGGACATGGCATTTCAATACGAAAATCTCACATGTATTGACCGGGAATCAAACCCGGTCTACCTTGGTGAGAGACTAACAGCTTGACCGCTGCGCCACAAATGTGACAGTAGCATATCTTCAATTCAATCTATACATTCATCATAGTACCAGTATGTAAATTAACATTTTAAGAATGTGCAAGCTGTGTAGTATACATGTAGGATAACATGTCAGATGTTACACATCATATGTGACTACTGTAAGGCTCGTATCTTTTTTAAAATCTTAACTCTTATTTACGACATTTTGTTAGAGAAATTCTAAAACAGGGAATGTTGTAAATGTTGTAGAGTGAAAATATCCTACTGATGTGCAGCTCGCATATAAAAAAGGCCCATCCACATTGCGCAGTCGAAAGTTGGTAGTTGGCAGTCGCGGTCGTCCCGTCTATAGTCTACTATAGGCACCATACACAACATGTACTTGCAGTCGGTAGCTGGCAGTTGGCAGCTGGTAGCCGGCAGTCGAGAATTTCATCTTCGACTGCCAACTACCCGACTGCAGCAATGTAACAGACAATCAGAGCAGGTCAGAAACCAACGTCACGTTGTTGTTCTGCGTCGTGTGCAAGGAACATATAAGAGAAATACCTTCGCAACCCGTACCTTTTTAATCTTAATTACACTGGACCAGTTACTAATAACAAAATAATCCGTACATCTCCAAATCATCCTTGTTGCAAGTTTTGAGGTTATCGACAACTCCCCTGTGCACAAGGAAGAGAAGAATGTCACTGCATTTTACTCATAGCAGTCGTTACGACTGAGCATTGTGAATGGCTAGGTTGTCAACTACCAACTTCTGACTGTCAAATGCGCATTGTGGTTGGGCCTTAAGATGGCGACTGATTGGTGCTGGAAGAAGGAAGAAGCGTACTATTGCGTAAGGTAGAAGAGAGGTTACAACTCTAGCTTCAAACAAAGGTGGTATTCGGAAACTTCCAGAATGTGAAGCAGTCAATATGACCACACCTCTAAAGTTAAAGCTGGCTTCATATTGACGTAATGGATTGGCAATATTTAAAGACATTGTTCACCGCGGCAGTACAAGAAAAAACAGGTTAATTTTATCATATTTCGAGCTGAAATTATTTCTTCGTCAGCAATATTACAGTCAGGAAGCAAAAATAATACTGAATAATGGAAAATGGAGAAGATGGTCTAAAATATCTTGAAAAATTCAACACCAATATTCTTGTCGTTTAAACACGTGGATGAGTCTTGAACGAAACACTTCTTAATGATTCTTAAATACACGTAAATAATGGAAATATATTGCATCATTTATCAATATCATGGTAAATGTTATTGAAATATGTCATGGCTGAAAACAAGATATAAAATTATGACATCACTATGTTCAAACCTCAATAATGCTTCGAATAAAATGTCAACTTTAAGCTCACAATACAGTATTTATCAGAAATATAAAGCAAAGTGTGGCTCAATCTTACGTAATCTGATTTTCCCTTAATCCACGTGGACAGCATTAGAGGCAAAACTCAGTAAGTAGATAAATGACTACGCCACACATTGTGTAATAATACTTGACACGTATCTTTCTATAATAATAGCTCCGCCTGGCGATCGCCGGATATTAAAACTAGTAATATATATTTTTGTGTGCCAAAACACATTTGTTGAAACGACTCGCGAGTCACCGATTGTGAAATAGATTTACAAATTCAGACACCTTCGCGGGCGTGCATAACAGTTCACCAAAGTTAATTTTTTGGAACAGCTTGCGCGCCATCTATTGTTAGATGTATTTTCTAATAATTCAGAGACCCTTGTAACACAACAACTCATTAAAGTTAATTTGTTGAAACTATTAGCGCGCCAAAACTCAGTTGGTGATATGACTTGCCCGCCACCTATTGCAAAATGGACTTACTCATTCAGAAACCCTCGCGGGAGTGTGCACAACAACACAACAAAGATTCATCTCAATCAGATGAATGGTACAGAAAGCACGCGGGACTTTGTTAAAACAATTTGCGCGAGGTCACTCATTTGTTGAATATACTCGCGGATTTACTAATTCAGAAATCTTCACTAGAGTGTACATAACCACTCACCAAAGTTTGATCACAATCAGATGAATGCTATATGAACGCATATGGGACTTTGTTGAAATGATTCGCGCGAGTCACTCATTCGTTGAAACTACTCATGCGCCACATATTGTAAAATAGATTTACTAAGTAAGAAACCTTCGAAGGAGTGTACACGACAACTCACCAAAGTTTCTTCACCATCGGATGAATGATATATGAATGTCTATGGGACAAACAGATAGACAGACAGACAGACAAAATATCACGTAAAAATCATTTTTATATAGAGAGATTTATTTATTTTATTATTTATTTATTTATTTATTTATTTATTGTATTTTGCGTGGATAAATTAGGGCTCTCAGCCCTATTTTACATTTAAGAACCACTTTAAATCTAATGGATGCCAAAAGAAAACCTAGGAGACAACAGCAGCGATTTGGCAACCGCTATTCTAAGACATAGTCCTTATTTTGGACGTCTTAAATAAAATTAATGTAAAATGTTACGAGTAGGAATGATGTAAGTCCCTTGCTGGCCATTTACCTGTGAGAGCAACACAAAAATGTCCCAATGACACTCATATTGGACAAGAACATAATATATCAATCATCATAACTTGTATTGGAGTACTTTATAGGAAAATGTGAATTTTTAAATTCATTAATAGAAGCACCGTAGGGAATCGAAATACATGTAGATGTATCCACTCGGGGCTCACCACTTCACTAATGGATAATTTATGTACCTAGGTACATTCTCTAACACGGAGGAGTGTACATGATGGGTAGTGATATCATTATAGAATACATAGCTATTGTACAACAGAACACCTCCATCGCGCACACATACCCTTGTTTAATAATCTGGTAATTAGGGGGTGAATGTTGTTGCTTACCTCAGTAAAAATATGTCCGCTGATGTAGCAATCTATTCTAGGTTATGGCAAAAGGTACGAACACATATTTATTTTACACTAACTTGTGATTACCCTTTATTAATGGGAAGAAAGATTATGAGGACATCATCTTATGGCAAAATCATTTAATTAAAGTTCCTCCGCTACACTGCGAGACATCGAGTCATGGATATGTTTTCAGATTTAGAGGATGAATACTTGTTGCCTTGGTAACCATATAGGAAGCCTAGATGACCTTTGCACTCCAGATTTAGAGGATGATTACTTGTTGCCTTGGTAACCATATAGGAGGCCTAGATGACCTTTGCACTCCAGATTTAGAGGATGAATTCTTGTTGCCTTGGTAACCATATAGGAGACCTAGATGGCCTTTATACATAAGATTTAGAGGATGAATACTTGTTGCCTTGGTAAGCATACATGAGCCCTAGGTAACCTTTACACTTCAGATTTAGACGCTGAATACGAGTTGCCTTGGTAACCATATAGGAGGCCTAGATGACCTTTACACTCCAGATTTAGATGATGAATACTTGTTGCCTTGGTAACCATATAGGAGGCCTAGATGACCTTCACACTTCAGATTTAGATGATGAATACCTGTTACCTTGGTATCCATATAGGAGGCCTAGATGGCTTTTAAAATTGAGATTTGGATGATGAATACGTGTTGGATTAGTAACCATATAGGTGGCCTAGATGGATTCTAAACGTATCTATCGTGGTATGTACTTGAACCTTATTTTTATCTGAATGTTTGTATGTTTGTCAGTTGTTGGCGAGAAATCTGTAGGAGTGAATAGAATGAACGTTCCTATTTTAGTAGAGGTAACCCTAAAATAAAATTACGTTACCAATTATATATGTAATACAAAGGGGGTTAGGGGTTTAGAGAAAGTCTCAAATCACGGAAATACGTCAATTTCGCAATATACCTAGGTATATCCATCTCTTGAAATGATGAAACCAGGCATGAGGAGGACTCTGTGACTTAATAACGTCAGCTATTCTGAGAATGTACATGTGACAACACAGTTCTAAGGCATGTATTTCTAACAAGCATGTCTTTAATTACTGTAGCTCGATAGATGATGCTCTGTTTAGGGAAAGTAATGCCATAGTCATCTAGCTTGACGAAAAAATTCAACGTTCAATTATAATACGGCATCATTATTTTTACAAGGCTTCTTGCTTTGTGAAATGTATTTTGAAGAATGATATCTACTTTGTAATTAATTTTTAGCCTACTTTTCACATTTTGCAAAAATGAGGAAAAAGTAGACTTATGAGATCGGGCAAAAGTGTGTCTGTCTGTACTTCTGTCTGTCTGTCTGTCTGTCTGGCTGGCAGTGTGTGTTCCCCCCCCCTATCAACTCCTAAACGGCCGCAGCAATCGAAACAAAATTTGGTAGGAGTAAAGACCTGAATATTTCACGGCCATATTTGAAAATGATGTCAGTGCTACCAACTGCTGAAAAATCGCAATTGAAATTTGAGCTCCATGTTGGATATCCTGGAAGGTATGAATGGGAGCTATTTCAAAATTGGCACACGTATAGATAATAACATTGCAGTTTAATTTCCAGGAGGCCATACATGGCAGTGTTGCCAAAATGATTATAAGCCTGCTGACAGGTCCAATTTTTAAATGCATATAACTTCTACACCATCAATTGGAATTCAATCAAATTTCGTATGAGCTATGTGTATATAAACAAATAAGACTGAGCGTATTCTTAAGAGCCACCAGGGCTGCCAACTGTTAATAAATGATCGCAATTTTATTTATCCAAATACCCATATATCAGAAAGTATGCAAGCCGACAGCTTTTAACTATGCACACGAATAGTACCGGACATTCTATATGAATTTGGAGTAACTTATATACGTCAGTGCTACCAACATGATTCTAAGCCTGCTGAGAGGTCCAACTATAAATACAAGTAACTTCTATACTCTCAAATGGATGTCAACCAAATTTCGTGTGTTTTATGTGCACCATAACAGATATGACTATGCCGATTCTTAAGAGTAACCAGAGCAGCCAATTGTTAATAAATACCGTCTCTATTTTTGCTACCCTAATTTCAATATATCAAAAAGTATGCAAGCCAATAGCTCTAAACTTTGCACACGTATAGTACCTGGCATTCTAGATTAATTTGGAGTAACTAATATAGGCCTACGCCAGTGCTACAAACATGATTTTAATCCTGCCGATAGGTCCAATTTTAAAATGCATGTAACTTCTATACTAACAAATGGATTTCATTCAAAATTGACACAACAAGAGATCATATTATTGCAGATTATTTCTGACCAATACACGTATGTCATTGTTACCAACATGATTTTAAGCGTGCTGTTAGATCCAATGTTTAACTGCATGTAACGTCTATGCTATCCATTGGACTTCACCCAAATGTTGTATTCTGTACCTTAAGAGATGGAAATAAGAATATATTCAGTCACCTGGGCTGCCAACTGTAGTTCTCTATTTGGCTACATTATGCCAGGTAGGCTATACAGCATTTCGAACTAATTAGAAATGTCGATATTACCAACTTAATTTCGTCATTATTCTAGATAGATCCATATAGAATAATCAATGGCATGAATCTTAAATTTAAAAAAAGTAGGCTCTTTAGTTCGCCACGGAACTTCTTGTTAAGTTTTAATTTTGATTTTTAAGGATATTCACATACCGGTATAGATGACTAATTTAACTTTAAATATTAAAAAAAAAATAGAATAACTTTATGCTACTTTATCTTTTAATGATAAGTACACATGAACCTAGTTTATCCGGACCTCATTATTTCGGATCTCCGGTTCATCCGGATCGAAAATAATAAAAATGTATTTTTACTACACAGTATTTTTTTACGGGGTCGACTTTTCTTGAATGTCTCTTCTGCCAAGGATGGTTAAAAACAGGCATTGGAAGTAATTCGGCTACGGTCTATAACAGGCACCGTCCTGGCATTCGCCTGGAAGTGAGAATTGTTGTTAGTAAAACGTTTTCGTGATCGTGCTGCGCGGAAAGGCTATACAAATGTAAAACAGAAAAAAACTCACACATTAATTTAGTGCATGAATCAGAGTCGTAAATGTAAGGAAAGTGTTCATATATATTTTTGTACTATTGAAAAAAGGTATTACAACTTATGCTAATAGATTATATAACATGTTTTTTTCTGGATTATCCAAATTTTCGATCCGAATCATTTCCGGTTCCACTTAACCGAATTGACGAGGTTCTTGTGTGATTCGTTAATAATACGCTGAAGATTGCTCCTATGTGAGTTGAATATGTACATCATTAAATAGATGTATTTCTTCGACGTAATATTGACAGGCATCATTCATTTACAATTTATTATTGATAGCAAGGTTCAGGACCGGAATTACCAATAGGCCCCCATAGGCCTCGACCTAGGGGTGCACCATGCTAAGGGGCACAAAATTAATCCGCAAATTTATTTGTCAGAAATATTCCATAAAATGTTATAGGCTACAATACACGACTACATACAGGGTCGTTCATATAAATTAAGAGCGCCAAGCGGCGGCTTTGTTATCCGCAGCTGCGGTCACCTTGGCCGAGCTTTTGGTGCGCCAAGGCCCCCTGCTTTAAGCGTGTGTACAATCCTACATGATGCAATCTTACTTTAGTTAGTTATTGTTGATGAAACTGAAACCCCTACTTATGCTAATTTTGTGAGTGATTTATTCGGAGACCGTTCAAGATTCTCGCCAATGTCATCTAGCTCAGCCTCTGTTAAAACTGTTCGTGTGCGGGCATGTTTTTTATTGAGCACCGAGCCAGTAGTGTCAAACTTATTTGCAATTACGTGAATCTGTGCTAGAGAAGGTGGCACTTCATCAGGAAATTGCTGAACAAATGCATCACGTACCCGCCGAGCCGACTCGTACTTAAAATAAGTTTTACATAAACAAAATACAATGTTACAATGATAACTGTCTCACCATGTTAGCACTTGAGGTTTATACTGGCGACTGAGCACCTGCACACTTATTGCAAGGTCAAGTTCGGTAATGTCAGTCTATTATTTTTATACAGTCCATCGGAACTTGAAAAATAAACCAGCCATCGTATCGTATGTGCGCGCTTTCAATTCTATAGGGGGTTCGGTTTCATCAACAATAACTAACTAACTAACTAACTAACTAAGGTGACCGCAGCTACGGTTAACAAAGCCGCCGCTTGGCGCTCTTATTTTATATGAAAGACCCTGTATACTTGCTCTCCTCGTATCAAAGTCCCGTTCGCCTGCCTCGTATAGGTGACGCTGGATGGGCGAATCTTAAGTTTGGCTGTCATGTTTTGATATGCGCTCCTTTTAATCTTGTTGCACTTCAAAAAGTTCTTTTACAGTTCAAAAATAGACAAAACAGACTTTTATTACTTATGATTTTTAGCCTATTTTCAATTTCGAAAAAATAGGCTTATGAGATCACCTTTTGTCCGTGTGTGTGTGTGCGCGCGCGCGCGTGTGTGTGTGTGAGGTGTGTGTGTGTGTCCCCCTAATAACGTTTGAACGGCTGGAGCGATTTCAATGAAACTCGGTAAGTTCATAGCACTATTCCGGGCGACCCCGACCGTGCCCTTGAAATTTTGTTACGTCTCACCAATCCAACATGGGGGGCTGTGCGAAATATTTCACCAGCATTCAATATCTCCGAAACTATTACCGATATCACCCTGGAATATTTTACGGTGATAAAGGGAACTACTAGAAGTTCACCTATCTGACTTTTGAAAACCTGGTAACTACAAAACCAACAAGGCGGCCACGCGAATTTGCGACATTTAAATAGACCTTTCTCGCGATTTAACCAACCAAACGCAATATTACTTGGTACAGTATATGTTTATATACATTGTAATGCACCGACATCTAACTTGGTTCAATTGTTTACATAACCACAAGATGGCGGCTGTGCGAAATATTTCACCGGCATTCTATATCTCTGTAAGTATTAGCGGTATCACCCTGAAATTTTGTACGGAGATAAAGGGCACTACTGGAAGTTCATCTATAAGACTTTCAAAAACCGGTTAACTACAAAACGAACATGGTGGTCAAGTGAATTTGAAAATTTTAAATAGACCTTTCTCGCGATTTAATATTCCAAACGCAATGAAATCTGGTACAGGAAATGTTTATACACATTGTAATGTACTGGTATCTAATTTAGTTCAATTGTTTGCATAACCTCAGGATGGCGGCTTTGCGAATTTTAAAATTTAAATTTGTATTTCTTGTGTCGTAATCATGTGATCGAAGTGGAAGTTTGAATAATGAACCAACACAATAATTTTCCTTTAATAGTATATGACTCAGAGCCTCCGTGGCTTAGGCGGCAGCACGCCGGCCTCTCACCGCTGGGTCCTTGGTTCAAATCCCGGTCACTCCATGTGAGATCTGTGCTGGACAAAACGGAGGCAGACAGGTTTTTCTCCGGATACTCCGGTTTTTCCTGTCAAAATTTCATTCCAGCAACACTCTCCACTATCATTTCATTTGTCATTCATTTAATCATTGCCCCAGAGGAGTGCGTCAGGCCTCGGTAGCCGACACAGTCCAAATCCTCGCCGCTAGATGGGGGCTTCATTCATTCCATTCCTGATCCGGTCGGAGACTGGAAGCAGGCTGTGGATTTTCATATTCAGTATATGACTCTATTGGCTATACATTTAACAATCCAACATGGCGACCATCCGAAATATTAAGACGGCTCTGAATATCTACGAATCTATTATAGCAATCAAACTGATCTTTTTTATGTTCATAGAGGCTATGAACTTAAGTTCACCTATAGGACTTTAAAATAACCTGGTGATCACAAATCCAACATGGCGGCGACGCGAATTATAAATATTCACATGGACGTTTCTCGCAATTTAACCATCCGAGTGCAGTGAAGCGGTACAGTAAATCCTTATACGAATGTTAATCCACTGGAATCTAATTTATTTCCATTGTTTCCATAACAACAAGATGGCAGCTGTGCGAAATTTTAAAATATACTTGTTACTTCTTGTGTCCTAATCATGCGATTGAAGTTTGAATGTTACACGTACACAATAATCTTCATGTAACAGTACATAACTCTAGGACCTACATTTATACAATTCAACATGGCGACCATGCGAAATATTTAGTCGGTTCTCAATATCTACGAATCTATTACAGCAATCAAACTGAAATTTTGTATGTAGATAGAGGCAGTTAACATAAGTAGGATATATGAAAATAGGCTGTATAGCTCTTCACGGAACTACTTGTTTTTAAGCCAATTTCGTCTAATTTTACGATTTTAAATTCAACTTTCCAAAATTTGACACTTTTCCAATTTATATTGCGGCCATCATTCCTCAACAAATGTTTTGCAACAGCAGATTTTTCGACTTCAGCTTTAGAACAGGAATGTTTTATGATTTATTAGGAGAAAATTTAAGTCTTGAATATTAATATCAGTTTAATTTGTATTCATTATGCATAGTTGAAGGTTGTATGATGTAGAGTATGTGTATATCTGAATATATGTAAGTGTATGAAAATGAAAATCCACAGCCTGCTTCCAGTCTCCGACCGGGTCAGGAATGGAATGAATGAAGCCCCCATCTAGCGGCGAGGATATGAACTGTGCCGGCTGCCGAGGCCTGACGCACTTCTCCGGGGCAATGATTAAATGAATGACAGATGAAATGAAATGATAGTGGAGAGTGTTGCTGGAATGACATTTTGACAGGGAAAACCGGAGTACCCGGAGAAAAACCTGTCTGCCTCCGTTTTGTCCAGCACAGATCTCACATGGAGTGACCGGGATTTGAACCACGGACCCAGCGGTGAGAAGCCGGCGTGCTGCCGCCTAAGCCACGGAGGCTTATGTAAGTGTATAATGAGTCTTAAATGGTTTAAACTTATCTTATCTTCGACCCTAACTATTATGTGTCAGAAAACTGTATCATAATGAGGCTCATTATAACACTATTTTTCATTATGAAACAGTTTCTCCCACCAATCAGAACTCAAGAAACAGTTGTGTGACCAATTAGATAAGAATACCTTCGCGCATGCGCTCAAAATCCAACATGTCTATATGAATTACCGAAATTGCACCGTCCATATGTTCGCGTAAATAAACTGGTGAATATGAGACAAGGAATGGCACTGTACCTTAATATCCCCAAAATCAATTTCTACACAGCGCGTGGTTTTGAAACGACTTTGGTGACAATTTTACTGAATACTGGAGCACAATATGGCATTGAAGCACACAGAGCGCATGCGTCGGTTGTCCAGAGAGCTTGGAAAACAGAGCTATACTAGCCATCGCAGCATCCGACCACAACATTCTAGTGACTGAACAGATATTTATGAATATTTATGTTAAAACATATAATAAAGTTATAATTATCGTCGAACATAAACAGTCGTATGCAACTCGCCTATAATGGTAATTAAGACACTCTTATGGAAATTATAAAATACTCGTGTCTTAATTATTGCCATTATAGGCTCGTTGCATAATGTACTATTAATATCTCGTCGGCCATTTATTTATAGTTTATATACAAATTTAAAAACAGTTGATTCTCTCATTTTTTAATTTATTTAATTGATGTTACTTCACGAAACGTTAGAATAAAATAAAAATTACCTTCACAGAGACCTTTCTGAGGTCTAAATTCTCCATCCTTAACGATGGTATGAAGAGGGGTCGGAAAAAACCCACGGGCCTAGGAGCACATACAATCTAAATCCGGCCCTGGAAAGGTTCCATTTACTAACTTGATCAAATAACTAAATTCACATTCCATAATTAACTGCGAGTTTTAGGATTCACCATCAATACCACAAGAAGAGGGATGACCGCCAGTGGTGGCTACGCTCGCTAGGCCATAGGACCAAGGTCTCTGTGGACTCAGTAGACGTGGGTTCGAGCCCCACCGTCGGCCGTCCTTGAAATGGATTTCCGTGGTTTCCCATTTTCAACTCTAGGCAAATGCTGGGACGGTACATTCTGACAGGCCACGGCTGATTCCTTCCATATCCTTTCCCAGTTTCATTCATCTTCATTCATTTCATCTCTCATTAACTCCTCTCTTGAGGTTGGCGTCAGGAAGGGCATACGTCCGTAAAAACCATCCGACACATAGACTTTTATCGCATCTCATCCCCGACCCCGCTGGAAACGGGAATCACAAGGGGGTAAATAAACAATGCCACAAGAAGGGGGATGAATATTTTCAGTGTCACGCATGCACACCTGGCAAGGAGGTTACAGTCTCAAAAGCGCCTTCAGTGGCGTAGTCGGCAGCATGCTGAGCTGCTGTGCCCAAGACCGCGGGTTCAAACCCGGTCGTCGGATTTTTAAGAGCACTAAAATTCTTCAGTATGCCTTCCTTAGGAGGACAAGTAAAGCCGGCGGTCCCATGCCATAGATTTATGCCATGTAAAAGATCCTCCCACTAACTAAACTTGTGTGAAGTTAAATTTCTAGGTTAGATTTCGTTGAAACGCTCTATCCACTAGGTGTCAGTGACATCTGTTAGTGCAAGTTGGAACTACATGAAATTGAACGGAAATTGTAGCTCACCCCATGGGTGTCCACTTGAAGAAGCTACAGCCTCTAGCGAGCCGAACATGTGCTCGGACACTTCTGGCACTAAAAGCCATACGCTAAATAATAATAATAACAGTATCAAAGCGATGAACATGGATTCCAGTGGTCAAGCTTTGGAAATCATGGTCGTGATTGACTTATAGCGAACACATTATGGAATATAGTGGGTTTACAACTGATGGCTGAAAGATGAAACGAATAGTCTAGGTAATTACTAGTATTGTAACTCACAGACAGCAGATCATCATCTTCAACCGGAATGCAGTAATGATAACTCACCTAGAAAAGAAGAAAGAAACAGGTTAAAAATGTTGTTGTTGTTGTTGTTGAATTTTATGCACGTGGTGATCATCTGCCCGATAACGTATTCCTTGTGTATTATGATTTCAAGGGTCAGAAATGTTACACAAGGGAGAATCCTATTTTATGTAGGCTAACTTAATAGAAAAATCATAAATGTTTATATAAACAAAATCGTCACCGAATCAATGCAGAATTGTGAAAATAAACCCCAAAAATAACAGGCTACATTTTATTTTACCGCCAGTACATTAAAATTCTGTGATGACATCGTTAGGAAAAGTACCCTATTCCAGCACTGAATGATATAAAAAGAGAATGGCAGGGTTGGGAAAAGCCTAGTAAGACCGTAGAAGTGTGCGTCAGGTAAGCTTAGTTTGTTGGTAATTGTTGTTTTAATGGGCGAAACACCTAAAGTCTGTTCGTCGAGTCGAGATAGTGCGCATAAATACTTGCACGTGGTCACTTGACGGTCTGGACAAGGAAACACGCCCAGCTCACGTCATCGGCTCTGTCGGACAGTGGTAGCCAAGAAGCTACGAGATATAGTCATGCCGCAGCCCTAGAAAAGACAAGACTTGCTGCACTGTATCCTGTTGCCTGTTATAAGCAGTTAAGAACTAATTAATTGATTAATTAATTAAATACCTCAACAATAGATAAACCGCGCTGTACCATGTAACTGGTAAGTCAGCCCGCTCCACATGTGGTACTCAGCACTGAAGATGGCACAGCTCTATGCGGGGAACCCTGCAATCACTGTCTCGACTCGGCGAACAGACTTTAGGTTACCGTCCCTAATGATGCACTAATAATGATATGATGTTGTGGTTTTTTTGATCATGGTGGTTATTTAGCCCTGTGTATAGAAAAAGTCTGATAAACTCTGTTTGTTATTGTTCGTTGGTTGGTTCCTCAGTTTAGGGGCTGCGACAACGCAGTCATATAGCCCCGTGTACTTGGGTGTGTGTAGAAACTGTCTGATAATAGGTGTTGGTGATGACTGTATTAGTGTGTGTATCTGTTTTAATTCAACTAAGGACTGCAGACATTGCATTTTGTAAAGTAGTTCCTACTTTTGCCGCCAAACGCCACCGTCAACGACCAACTAGTTCAGATCTTAGTTACCAGATGCCACCGCAGTCGGCTCTTGACGACGAACGTAGGAACCTAAGAACGTTAGTCAAATGTTTAACCTATATATCATTTAGCTTCACACAGGTGTAATTATTGGAACGTTCTTTAACATGCCATAAATCTTGGGACCGCCGACTTTACTTCCCCTCCGAAGGAAGGCAAACTGAGGGACTTTTAACGTTCTTAAAAAATCCGACGACTTCGGCCGGGTTTGAACCCGCGATCTTGGGCATAGAAGCTCAGCTTGTTACCAATTACGCCACCGAAACCGCTAGTTTGTTATTGTGCTGCCTGTTGTAGTGTATTTGTGATCAGCAATCCGACATTTGCCCAAGGTAGAAGTGGGAAACCACTACCAGGATGGCTGAGATGGGAATCGAACCCACCTATTCTCAGTTTTCCCTCACGAGGCTTAGTGTACACCGTTCCAACCCTCAGACCAGAATTAAATTTCTGGACAAAGATAGGAATCGAACCCCGACCTCCAAGATGACAGCCAAGAATGCTGTATCTTCTAGTCAAGTCGTGGAGCAGACTTTACACCACTCAGAACATGGAAAATTATTTGACTGAATGATGATGATGATGATGATAATTGTTGTTTTAAGGGGCCTAACATCTAGGTTATCGGCCTCTAATGGTTTGGGTGACAGTGAAGACGATAATCAAATGTAAACTATAACTAAAACTAACCACCAACTTATATACTAGAAGAAGAAATGGAAAACGAAAGGAGAAAAAGGCAAATAAAGAACAGGAGAAAAAGAAATGCCCTCAACTATCGAAGAATGCGGATTGAGGGACTTGGAAGGAAGGAGAGCCATAAAAGGCAGATAGGAAAGTGAAAGGGGAGAGGGTCCGCACCACAGGTAATGGATTAAAGGGGGGGAAACCGGACCCAGCTCAGGAATCCCTCGGGGTCGCCAACACCCGAACTCACCAGCCGTGAGCCCCTGAAGGTGTAGCAATATCTAGGGTGCACCAGAAGTGGTGGGGCTACATACACCCTGCCTCCTTGAGGACCTTGAGCAGAAGGCAGGAGATATCATGAGAGGAAAAAGAAGGCTGACCCCTCGCAGAAGGAGGGTATCAGAAAAGATGAGACAAGGGCCAATTAAGACGGGAAAGGAAGAGACTCCCTAGGCCTCGGAAACCCTAATCCCGTCGGGTTCGGAAGAGAACAAGAGTTGACCAAGCGAGGTTGACAGGAAAGAAGACGGAGAGGAGTCTGGCACAAGTAAGTGGAAGCAATGCCGGACACAGCTGGGGCCCCGCGGTCGCCAACCCATAGACTGAATGACTCAACCAAGGGAGAGAGCGGGAATGAGTGAGAAAGACAGGCTGTGTTATATCGACTCGCAATACTTAAGCTTGTTGTGGTTCTTTTCATCTCTGAGAGTGGATCGGTGTCACGTATTTGTACCACAAGTTAGCGACTCAGCTCGTCTCGCCCACAAGACTGCTGAGCTAAGTGGTTTTTATGTTACAAGAAAGCGCTTGAGAAGATGCAGCAGCTTAAAATACAGCGAGAGAAACTCGTTAGCGAAGAGATCTTGAAAATTGCACTGCTCCAGTAATGACCCTTCCAAGGAGATAACACTTAAATACTGGAATTAAATTAAGAATAACGCTAAGAATATTAAAGCAGAACCTGATTGAGATCTTTATTTTCATTATAAAGCAAGAAGTTCCGTGACGAACTAAAGAGTATACTTTTCTTAAAATTTGAGATTCATGCCAATGATTAATCTATAGTATATGGATCTATCTAGAATAATGACGAAATTAAGTTGGTAATATCGAAATTTCTAATTAGTTCGAAATGCTGTATACCTGGCATAATGTAGCCTAATTGAGAATTAGAGTTGGCAGCTCTGGTGACTGAATATATTCTTAGTTCCATCACTTAAGGTACAGATTACAAAATTTGGTTGAAGTCCAATGGATAGCATGGGCGTTACATGCAGTTCAACATTGGATTTAACAGCGCGCGTAAAATCATGTTGGCAACAATATCATGCATGTATTGGTCAGAAATAATCTGATATAATATGATCTATTGTTGTGCCAATTTTGAATGAATTCCATTAGTTAGTATAGAAGTTACATGCATCTTAAAATTGGACTTATCAGCAGGCTTAGAATCATGTTGGCAGCACTGACGTATAATAGTTACTCCAAATTAATCAAGAATGTCAGGTACTATACGTGTGCTAAATTCAGAGCTGTTGGCTTGCATACTTTCTGATATATTGATATTAAGGTAACAAAAATAGACAGCATTTATTAACAGTTGGCAGCCCTGGTTGCTCTTAATAATACGCATAGTCATATCTGTTATGGTACACATAGCACATACGAAATTTGGTTGAAAACCAGTAGATAGTGTAGAAGTTACATGCATTTAATAATTGGACCTATCAACAGACTTAGAATCATTTTGGCAACACTGTCATATATGGCCTCCTGGAAATTAAACTGAAGTATTATTATCTATCCGTGTGACAATTTTGAAATAGCTCCCATGCATTCATTCCAAGATATCCATCATGGAGCTCAAATTACAATTGCGATTTTTCAGCAGTTGGTAGCACTGACATCATTTTCAAATGCGGCATTGAGATATTTAGGTATAGATCTGTACTCATACCAAATTAGGTTTCGATAGCTGCAGCCGTTTAGGAGTTGATAGTGGGACACACACACACACACACAGCCAGCCAGCCAGCAAGACAGACAGACAGACAGACATACAGACAGACAGACAGACAGACAGAAGGGCAGACACACACACATTTGCCCGTATCGATCTCATAAGTTTACTTTTTTCTCAATTTTGCAAAATGTGAAAAGTAGGCTAAAAATATATTTTAAAAATATAACATTTTGTGGTGGTGGTGGTAGTGGGGTTGATAAGTAGTACAGTATAATGGACGTAATATAAAGTCATCCCCTGGCACTATACAGCCCATGAAGGGCCTAGGCCGACCAAGCGACCGCTGCCCAGCCATTTGGCCTTCAGATATTGGGGTGACGCGTGATCGGCGCATCAGGTCGCCTCGGCCGTTAATCTAGGTTTTCGTGATTGGGGCGCTGTCTCACTGTCAGACAGCTACTCAATTCTCCTCACGAGGCTGAGTGCACCCCGTTCCAATCCTCACGTCAGTTTGAAAATCCCTGACGGAGCCGAAAATTGAACCTGGAGTCTCCGAGTGAGAGGCAGGCGCGCTACCCCAACACAACGGGGCCGGCGTAATGGACGTCATATTCAGGTCATTTTCCCCTAATGATAATGGAAACAACTTCCGGAAAATTTCGACATATCTTCGCGTTTAACATCCCCCAGAACACAAAACCACCGTCAGCTCAAAAGTTTATACATAATTTATGTATGTATCTATATATATAACAAGTAGTTCCGTGAAGAACTATACAGCCTATTTTCATATATCCTACTTATGTTAATTGCCACTATCAACATACACAATTTCTGTTTGATTGCTGTAATAGATTCGTAGATATTAAGAACCGACTAAATATTTCGGATGGTCGCCATGTTGGATTTTATATATGTAGGTTCTAGAGTTATGTACTGTTACATGCAGATTATTGTGAACGTGTAGTATTCAAACTTCAATCGCATAATTAGGACACAAGAAAAAACAAGGAGATTTTAAAATTTTTCACAGCTGCCATCTTGAGGTTATGGAAACAATTGAAATAAATTAGATGCCAGTGGATTAACATTCGTATAAGGATTTACTGTACCAAGTTTCACTGCACTCGGATGGTTAAATTGCGAGAAACGTCCATGTGAATATTTATAATTCGCGTCACCGCCATGTTGGATTTGTGATCACCAGGTTATTTAAAGTCCTATAGGTGAACTTAAGTTCATAGCCCCTATGAACATAAAAAAATGCAGTTTGATTGCTAAAATAGATTCGTAGATATTCAGTATCGCCTAAATATATCGGATGGTCGCCATGTTGGATTGTTAAATGTATAGGCCATAGAGTCATGTACCATTAAAGGAAAACTATTGCGTAGGTTCATTATTCAAGCTTTCACTTCAATCGCATAACTACATCACAAGAAATAAAAACTTAATTTTAAAATTCGCACTGCCGCCATCTTGAGGTTATGTAAACAATTGAACTAAATTAGATACCAGTGAATTACAATGTGTATAAATATTTCCTGTACCAGGTTTCAGTGCGCTTGGAACATTAAATCGCGAGAAAGGTCTATTTAAAATTTTCAAATTCGCTTGGCCGCCATGTTCGTTGTGTAGTTAACCGGTTTTTGAAAGTCTTATAGATGGACTTCCAGTAGTGCCCTTTATCTCCGTACAAAATTTTAGGGAGATACCGCTAATAGTTTCAGAGATATAGAATGCCGGTGAAATATTTCGCACATCCGCCATGTTGTGATTATGTAAACAATTGAACGAAGTTAGATGTCGGTGCATTACAATGTATATAAACATACACTGTACCAAGTTTCATTGCGTTTGGTTGGTCAAATCACGAGAAACGTCTATTTAAAAGTCGCAAATTCGCTTGGCCTCCATGTTGGTTTTGTAGTAACCAGGTTTTAAAAAGTCACATGAGTGAACTTATAGTCGTTCCCTCTATCGCCATAGAAAATGTCAGGGTAATATCGGTAATAGTTTCGGAGATATTGAATGCTGGTGAAATATTTCGCACAGCCGCCATGTTGGATTGGTGAGTCGTAACAAAATTTGAAGGGCACGGTCGAGGTCGCCGGGAATAGTGCTATGAACTTTCCGAGTTTCATTGAAATCGCTCCTGCCGTTTAGATTTTATTAGGGGGACACACACACACGAATCACACACACACACACACGCGCACGCACACACACACGGACAAAAGGTGATCTCATAAGCCTATTTTTTCAAAATTGAAAATAGGCTAACAATGTAACGTGATAGTTTGTCTGTGGGTGGGTATGTATGTCTCCTATGCGTTCATATACCATTCGTCCGATTGCGATGAAACTTGGGTGAGATGTTGAGTACACTCCAAGGAAGGTTTCTGACTTAGTAAATCCATTTTACAATAGGTAGCGCACGCGTAGATTCAACAAATGAGCGACGATGCGCGAAGCATTTCAACAAAGTCCCGTATGTGTTCATATACCATTCGTCTGATAGCGATGAAACTCGGGTGAGATGTTGTGTACACTTACGTGAAGGTTTCAAAATTAGTGAATACATATCACAGTAGATAGCGCACAAGTAGATTCAACAAATGAGCGGCGACACGCAATGCGTTTCAACAAAGTCCCGTATGCATTCATATACCATTCGTCCGATAGCTATGAAACTTGCGTAAAATGTTGTGTGCACTGCAGGGGAATTTTCTGGCTTAGTACATCCACTTTACAATAGGCAGCGCACGAGTAGATTCAACAAATGAGCTACGACGCGCGAAGCATTTCAACAACGTCACGTTTGCGTTCATATACCATTCGTCCGATAGCGATGGAACTAGGCTGAGATTTTGTGTGCACCCCAGGGAAGGTTTCTAGCTTAGTAAATCCCTTTAAAAATAGGTAGAGCACGAGTAGAATCAACAAATGAGCAACGGCGCGCGAAGCGTTTCAACAAAGTCCCATATAATTTCATATACCATTCATCCGAGAGCGATGAAACTTGGGTGAGATGTTGTGTACACACCAGGGAAGGTTTCTGGCTTAGTACATACATTTTACAATAGGTATCGCACCAGTAGATTCAACAAATGAGCGATGACACGCGAAGAGTTTCAACAAAGTCCCGTATAAAGTCATATACCAGTCGTCTGATAGTGATAAATGTTTGGTGAATTGTTGTGTACACTCCAGGAAAGGTTTCTGGCTAAGTAAATCCATTTTACAATACGAAGCACACGTTTATATTCAACAAATGAGTGACTACGCGCGAAGCGTTTCGACAACGTCCCGTATACGTTCACATACCATTCATCCGATTGCGATGAAACTTGGGTGAGATAGTGTGTACACTCCAGGGAAGATTTCTGGCTGAGTACATCCATATTACAATATGTAGCGCAAGAGTAGAATCAACAAATGAGCGACGACACGCGAAGCGTTTCAACCAAGTCCCGTATGCATTCATGTACCATTCGTCCGTAGCTATGAAACTTGGGTGAGATGTTGTGTACACGTCATGGAAAATTTCTGGCTTAGTAAATCCACTATACAATATGCAGCGCACAAGTTGATTCAACAAATGAGGGACGACGCGCGAAGCGTTTCAACAAAGTCCCGTATAAGGTCATATACCATTCTGCCGTTAGCGGTGAAACTTGGGTGAAATATGGTGGACACTCCAAGGAAGGTTTCTGGCTTAGTAAATACATTTCACAGTAGGTAGCACACGAGTAGATTCGACAAATGAACGACGACATGCAGAGCGTTTCAATACAGTCCCCTATGTCTTCATATCCCATTAGTCCGATAGCGATGAAATTTGGGTGAGATGTTGTGGACACTTACGTGACGGTTTCTAAATTAATAAATACATTTCACAGTAGGTAGCGCACGAGTAGATTCAACAAATGAGTGACGGAGCGCGAATCGTTTAAACAAAATCAGGCATGCGTTCATATACTATTCATCCGATTGCGATGAAACATTGATCAGTTATTGTGTACCCGCCAGGGAAGGGGACTTAGTAAATCCATTTCACAATAAGTAGCGCAAGATTAGATGCAACAAATGGGTGACGACGCGCGAAGCGTTTCAACAAAATCCCCTATTGCGTTCATATAACATTCTTCGATTGCGATGAAGCCTTGATGAGTTATTGTGTACACGCCAGGGAAGGGCTTCGACTTAGTAATACATTTCTCAATAGGTAGCGCACGAGTAGATTCAACAAATGAGTGACAGCGCACGAATCGTTTAAACAAAACCCCGTATACGTGCATATACAATTCATCCGATTGCGATGAATCATTGATGAGTTATTGTGTACACGCCAGGGAAGGGTTTCGACTTAGTAAATCCATTTCACAACAGGTAGCGTACGAGTAGATTCAACAAATGAGTGACAGCGATGAAACTTTTGAAAGTTGTTGTGCACGCTTCCACGAATGGTTCTAAATTAGAGAATCCATTTTACGATAGCTTAGAGGCAGTTAACATGTTGTGTATCCAAAAGCACTTCAAGAAACAGAATTTCAACGCCAACACATTTTTGATTGGCATTGCAACGCATGCCGGGTACAGCTTGTATATATATATATATGTTTTTATTTATTTATGTTCGACCCTCACTATTATGTGTTTGAAAACTGTATCATAATGATGGTCATTATAACACCGTTTTTCATTACGATACAGTTTCTCCAGCCAATCAGAGCTCGTTCATTGACCAATTAGGAAACGATAATTTCGCGCATGCGCTCAAAATCCAACATGTCGGACATAAACACAACATCGAACTATAATAAATTACCGACATGGAATACCCACCGTCCATATGTTCGCGTAAATAAACTGGCGAATATGAGACAAGAAATAGCACAGTACCTTAAAATCACTAACACTAATTTCTACACAGAGCATTGTCTTCAAATGACTGCGGTGACAATATTACTGAGGGACGGCTGATGTAAACATATGGCTGCATATGGCATTGCAAGCCCACAGAGCGCATGCGTCGGCCGTTCAAAGCTCTTAAAAGACGAAGCTATAACACCCAACGCTCGCTCTGTGATCACAAAATTCCAGTAGCTGACTCTCAACAGATATTTATTAATATTTATGTTAAAACATATAATAAAGTTATAATTATCGTCAAACATAAACAGTCGTATGCAACTCGCCTATAATGGTAATTAAGACACTCGTATGGAAATTATAAAACTCGCATACGCTCGTTTTATAAAAAATACTCGTGTCTTAATTATAGCCATTATAGGCTCGTTGCATAATGTACTATTATTTATTCGTTAATTCCCCATAAGGAGAGCGTTACAACACAATCAATTTTCATGTTTCATTCTGGACCTTTCTTCTTTTTTCCCAAAAACCCCTCATATACACACTATGTTTCCTCTTTCTCTCTTCTGTCCACCTCTTTGCTGGTCGTCTCTCTTTGGGAGTTCGCTCAAACTTCTGTAGTCTAAGTTTTTCTCTGTATTTGCTCCTTTCTGCGATTTCTTCTGTAGAGATGTTTAGTTTCTTAAGGTCTTCCACGGTTTCCTTTACCCAATTGGTTTTTAGTGTGCTATTCGTAACTATATTAAAAAATTTCTTGGTCAGTCTGTCTTCGGTCATCCTATGTATATGTCCATAAAATTTTGCCCTTCTTTTCCTTATGTTGTTTGTAATCGTCTCTGTCTGTTTGTACAGTTCTATTGTCGGTCTCTTCATCCATATTCCCTATTTCTGAACTGGCCCGTAGATCATTCTCAGAATTTTTCTCTCTTGTTTTTCTAATTCCTTGATTTTTGTTCACCCCTTGATTGCTGTCGCTTCTGAAGCGTATAAGGCCTCTGGTAAGACTACTGTACGGTAGTGTCGTAATTTGGCAATGATGGAAATACTTATTTTTATTGTAGTGGTTCCATGTAAGTCGGTATGCTTTCTGCAATTTAGCGATCCTGTCTTCATTGGATGCCCAGTTCAGTCCTGTTTTCTGTATAATCTCTCCTAGATATTTGAAACTTTCCACTTGTGTTATTTTTCCATACTTGGTTTCCAGTGGGTGCTTGTCTGTAGATTTTGTGTCCATGAACTGTGTTTTTTCGTATGAGATTTGTAACCCTGTTTTGGCAGAGATTCCATGTAGCGTCTCTAGAGCTTCTTTGGCTTCTTTTCTGTTATTTGTTATAATCGCTACATCATCGGCAAAGGCCAGACACTTAATGTTGACTGTCCTTTTCTGGTGTTTTGCCATTTTTATGCCTTTGACTCCTTTTTCCCATGTCTTGATTATTTTATCCAAAACTGAGTTGAATAGAATGGGTGATAAACCATCACCTTGTCGCACTCCTGTATTAATTTTTCAGGGTTCCGAGATCTCTCCCATGAATTTAACTTTGGATATTGTATTTGTTAATGTTTCTTGGATTAGTTTTCTGGACTTATTGTCGACCTTCATTTCTTCTAATGTGTTAAAAAGTGTTTCTCTATCTATGGAGTCGTACGCTTTTTTTGTAGTCGACGAATGTGATTGTTGTGTTCCTGGTTTTTCTCGTTCCTAGTATTGTTCTCAGGCACCAAATCTGCTCACTGCACGATCTTCCCTTCCTGAACCCTCCTTGGTATTCTCCTATCTGTGGATCTATCTGAGGCTCTATCCGTTTTACAGGGCTTTGGAGAAAATTTTGTATGCGACGGGTAATAGTGAAATCCCTCTATAATTATTAGGGTTCGTTTTGTCTCCCTTCTTATTGAGGGGGTTTATTAGAGCTGACTTCCATTCTTCTGGTACCTTCCCTGTTTCCCAGATGTTTTCGATGATTTTGTGTATTTTTGGAGTAACATTTTCGTGGTCTAATTTCCAGATTTCCGAAATCAATCCGTCTTCTCCAGGCGCTCTGTTGTTCTTTAGTGATTTTATTATTTCCACGATTTCTTCAAGTGTTGGAGGTTTGGAATCAATGTTAGGTTCTGGCTTTTCGAACTGTAATCTGTGTGTTGGTTTATCACAGTTAAGCAGTGAGTCAAAATATTGTGCCAGTATCGTACAGTTCTTTTTCGGGTTTGTCTCCAGTGTTCCGTCTTGTCTTTTGAAGCATAAGCTCGGTGGTCGATATCCTGTCATATTCTCTCTGAATGTTCTATAGAAGTTTCGTGTGTTATTTTTGGTAAAATCCTCTTCTATCTCCTTGAGTCTGTTGTTATCGTAGTTTCTTTTTTCTCTGCGGATTATTCTCGAGGAATCTTTTTGTATCTTGTTGAATTCTTCCCATTTTTCGGGTGTTCCATGGCTGTAAAATTTTTTCCAGGGTTGTATTCTATCCTCTATGGCTCTGTCACATGTCACGTTCCACCATCTGTGCTTCCTTTTCCTCGGGGGCTGCCCCATTTTTATCAGTTCTTTCATGTTTTCGGACATGTCCGTCCAGTTGTTACTCTCAATTTTCTTAAGTCCTTGTGTTATTTCTTTCTTGTTTAATTGTAAATACTCTGGGTCTGTTCTGAAAATTCTGGTTGCTCTCTTAGTTTGTCTGTTTGGTATAAACTTAGCCTTGATTTGTAGTAGATGATGATCAGATTCGAAAAAAACTTTTCTCGTTCGTATATTCATAACTTCTCTGGTGTTTTTAGTAGATATCGCAACGTGGTCTATCTGAAATTCTCCGAGGGCGCTGTTTGGAGATTTCCAAGTCCATAGTTTCTTGTAGGGTTTCTGGAATTGTGTTGACATGATTTTGAGGTCAAAATTCTTACAGAAGTTTATCAAATTCTCTCCATTCTTGTTTGTCCTCTGGTGCGCTGTATGTTTTCCTGTTGTGTCTCTGAATTTTCTTTCGCGGCCTAATTGTGCATTAAAATCACCAAGCAAAAATTTTTCATGCTTAGTGGGGATTTTGTTGGTGATTTCTTCTAAGTCTTCCCAGAATTCTTCTATCATCTGTGGATTTTTGTTATTGTAGTTATTTGTGGGGGCATGAGCATTGCTTATTGTATACGCTTTGTTACCAGAACGTCTCGTAAGTGTGGAAATTTTTTCAGATTTTGAGGTAAAATCTATTACAGAGTCCAATATTGAGTTGTGGACTACAAAACCTGTTCCGAAGAGTTTGAGATTTTTTCCTGGAACAGTATATATATATCTGAGTATATCAGTTTCTTGTACCGACAGTAGTGGCTACGCGGGCTAAAGCGTTGCGTTAGGTCAAGGGGCCAAGCTCTCTGCTGACTCAGTAGACGCGTGGGTTCGAGCCCCACCGTCGGCTGTCCTTGAAATGGTTTTCCGTGTTTTCCCATTTTCAACACCAGACAAATGCTGGGACAGTACCTTCTGACAGGCCACGGCCGCTTCCTTCCTCATCCTTGCCCAGTTTCATTCATCTTCATCCATTCCATCTCTCATCCCGACGCGCAGGTCGCCCACGGGCGTCGACTAGAAAGACCTGCACTCGGCCTCTCAGGAGGCTACACGACAAAAAAAAAGTTTCTTGTGGACACGATAACTGCCGTAATTTTGCACCAATCACTTTGATTTTTTACCGAATATGTATACCTATAAAATCTCGGTCGACTTCGTTACTGGGCTAAATCGGTCGAAGGGGGTGAAAATGGGGGTCTGTTTTTTCGAAAAAGAGAAATATTGCTATATCTCTCTTAATATGTGAAATATCGAATCCCTCCAAAGTCATACTATGTGTCGGATAAAGCCCAAAAATTTATGTTTGAAGAGTTTTTTTATAGCACCAACCATTGACCAAAGGGGTGGGAAAAAGTGGGTTTTTCGGGAAACATTAATCATATCCCTCTTAATAGGCACAATATCAAAACCGTACAAAATGGACAATATTCCCCTAATAATTACCTAAAAGTTTTGTCTGAAAGAATTTTAGATATGACCCACCATTACGCAAAGGGATGAGAAAAATTATTTCGGAATTATAAGAAAATGCCAAGAGCTATCAGTGGTTGCCATGGCAACACTACTAAATTGATGAGGGATGAGCCATCAGACGTTGCCATGACAACGCACTTGCACGAGAGCAGATTCAGATTTCCATCTGACTAAGTGTGAAGCGGCTTCGGTGACGTAACTGGTAGCATACTGAACTTCTATGCCCAAGGTCGCGGGTTCAAAGCCGGCCAAAGTCGTCGGAATTTGTAAAAGCGCTAAAAATCCCTCAGTATACTTTCCTTTTGGAGGGGAAGTTCCAACGTTCGTTGCGAGTTGCTGGTTGCGGTGGCATCTCGTAGCCAAGTTTAGAGCTAGGTGTCGTTGACGGTAGTATCTGGTAGCAACATTAGGAACTACTGCTTGAAATTGACCGTCTGCAGTCCTTACCTGAATTACAGACTAATACAGCCATCACAATTCACACCGTTTATCAGACAGATTCTACACTCACCCAAAGTTATATGACCGCGTTGTCGCAGCCCCTAAACTGTGGAACCAACCAAAATCTCTGCGGGAGATATAATTTTGCGTGAAGAAGTAACAGACCGCTACATAGTTACACATCAGTGTCGAAACCTTGCATAAGGACAGTGTGACCACAAGTATAAAAATGGACTCCAAATGACATGAAGGTTACCGTCATCATAAGACAATACAATGTTTAAAATATGCATAAAATGACGAAAAACAAAGTTAATTAAGCTCCAATTATAAAATACTTTCTCGCAATAAATGAGGTCTGATCCTTCTACGAAAACCTGCATATTCTGCCTATTTTCGCCTATCCCCAAGTTTGTCCGGTGAAATCTACCTCCGCCTTCCGGCGTGCCGAGAGGATTTTTTTTTAATATTCTTACAGGTACACTAAAACGGACATGAATAGTTCTAGGGCCTTAAAACGTGTTTTCCAAGTTCCATTTGTCTCTTATTCTAAATATAGAGAATGGAGAAATTTGTCAAAATATCAATTGGACAGTGTTACCAGTAGGGTTTCAAAGGATAAGTATGTACAATTCGTTGCAATATGGTGAAACAGTGTAGATTTGTGATAAAGGGCCTAAATGCAGGGAATGGAGTGGTCTGTCCAAAATTCCACGTACGCAGTGTTACTCGTCGGGTTCCAAAGTATAAGTATGTAAAATTTGGTTGAGATGGGTGAAACGGTGTAGATTTGTGCTAAAGGGCCTAAATGCAGGGAATGGAGTGGTCTGTTCAAACTTTCAAGCAGACAGTGTCATTCGTCCGGTTCCAAATGGTAAGTGTACAAATTTTGGCTCAGATCGGTAACACGGTGTAGATTTGTGCAAACGGGCCTAAATGCAGGGAATAGAGTGGTCTGTCCTAAATTTCAAGGAGACAGTGTTACTCGCCAGGTTCCAAAGAATAATTATGTAAAATTCGGTTCAGATGCGAGAAACGGTGTAGATTTGTGCAAAAGGGCCTAAATGCAGGAAATGGAGTGGTCTGTCCGAAATTGTAAGTGGACAGTGTTACTCACAGGGTCCCAAAGGGTAAGTTTACACATTTTGGTTCAGATCGGTGAAACGGTGTAGATTTGAGCCCAAGGGGCCTTAATGCAGGGAATTGAGTGGTGTGTCCGAAATTTGAAGTGGACAGTGTTACGGCAGGGTTCATAAGGGTAAATATACAAATTTTGGTTCAGATCGGTGAAACGGTGTAGATTTTTGTTAAAGAGTCTAAATGAAGGGACTGTGGCTGTCCGAAATTTAAAGTGGACAGGGTTACTCGCAGGGTTCCAAAGGGTAAGTGTACAAATTTAGGTTAAGATCAGTGAAACGGTGTATATTTGTATAAATAACAGACAGACAGGCAAACAGACAAACATTGAGAATTATGTATATTACTGAACCCTTATTGATTAGCCGATCATTAAGTCTTCTTGACTGTTAGTCTTCTTTTCACATTTTGCAAAAATGAGGAAAAAGTAGACTTATGAGATTGGGCAAATGTGTGTGTGTCTGTCTGTCTGTCTGTCCTGTCTGTCTGTCTGTCTGTCTGGCTGTGTGGGTGTCCCCCCCTATCAACTCCTAAACGGCTGGAGCAATCGAAACAAAATTTGGTAGGAGTAAAGATCTATACCTGAATAGCTCACGGCCATATTTGAAAATGATGTCAGTGCTACCAACTGCTAAAAAATCGCAATTGAAACTTGAGCTCCATGTTGGATATTTTGGAAGGTATGAATGGGAGCTATTTCAAAATTGGCACACGTATAGATAATAATATTGCAGTTTAATTTCCAGGAGGCCATACATGGTAGTGTTGCCAAAATGATTATAAGCCTGCTGATAGGTCCAATTTTTAAATGCATATAACTTCTACACTATCAATTGGAATTCAACCAAATTTCGTATATTGAATGTGTACATAACCAGATATGACTGAGCGTATTCTTAAGACCCACCATGGCTGCCAACTGTTAATAAATGCTCCTAATTTATTTTATCCAAATACCAATATATCAGAAAGTATGCAAGCCGACAGCTTTAAACTATGCTCACGTTAGTACCTAACATTCTATATTAATTTGGAGTAACTTATATACGTCAGTGCTACCAACATGATTCTAAGCCTGCTGACAGGTCCAACTTTAAATGTATGTAACTTCCATACGATCATTTGGATTTCAACCAAAGTTCGTATGTGCTATGTGTACCATAACAGATATGACTATGCGTATTCTTAAGAGCAACCAGGGCTGCCAACTGTTAATATGTGCTGTCCCTATTTTTGTTACCCTAATATCAATATATCAGAAAGTATGCAAGCCAATAGCTCCAAACTTTGCACACGTATAGTACCTGGCATTCTAGATGAATTTGGAGTAACTAATATACATCAGTGCTGCCAAATTGATTCTAAGCCTGCTGATAGGTCCAATTTTAAAATGCATGTAACTTCTATACTAACTAATGGATTTCAATCAAAATTGGCACAACAATAGATCATATTATTTCAGATTATTTCTGACCAATACATGCATGACATTTTTGCCAACATGATTTTACGCACGCTGTTAGATCCAATGTTTAACTGCATGTAACGTCCATGCTATTCATTGGACTTCAACCAAATTTTGTATTCTGTACCTTAAGAGATGGAACTAAGAATATATTCAGTCATCAGGGCTGCCAACTGTGGAGCTCTATTAGGCTACATTATGCCAGGTCAGTATTTCGAACTAATTAGAAATTTCGATATTAGCAACTTAATTTAGTCATTATTCTAGATAGGATCATATACTGTAGAATAATCATTGGCATGAAAAGTAGGCTCTTTAGTTCGTCACGGAACTACTTGTTATTATTATTATTACTTATATCCAGGCAGTGCCTGTTGAAGTGGACAACTGAAGTCAGGTAGTGTGTCGCAACGCTTGCATCTGAGGTGGCGTGATAGTTATTTCTGGGGACGACCTGCTCAGCCAAGTTCAAGGACAAATTCTGAGTGAACGCGCATACAATTTTGCGTCATTATGGGCGTGCCAGAGGTGAATTTCCAACCGATACCCGATTAAATCAGCGAATCAGAAGAGAGGACGCCTGGACCACGCAGCGAATTGCGTGCCATAAAAAGGACACTGAAAACACTTGTATGAAGAACCGCCGATCGTATGGAATTCCGCATAAGTGCATTGAGACGTTTAGATAAAAATAAGAAGTTTGATACTTGTCCCAAGTCTGTGAGTTGAAAATTACGGATTATTTTCTCAGATTGCCCCTACTCCACTCCATTCTGCCAGTTTCTCATAAATTGATCGGTGATGAGTAGTTTGTGACACAATTTGATCAGGCGCCGAAAGGCTTATTTCACGCCAGTTTGAGAAACATTCTATTGTGCTCTTGGGAGCAGAGTTCATGCCAAGCGGAGGGGAGATCTCTAGTTGAGATAAGCGCTACTCGGCATAAGTAATTTGAGAGACTTTTAAATGCCAGCTACGTGGCTGACCAGACTGTAATATTTTTCTGCAATATTTTTGTGTTATATTTTGTGGTGTATATGTGCGTGTGAATCAAGCAAATGCTTAGATAGGGCCAGTTCGACGTGGAATAATCTCCCAGGACTCTTGAGTGAAAGTCAGTAGCTCATAGCGATTTTAGCAGGGTAGAATTTTAATTTTGAACATTTCCTTTTAAGAAGCCACGCCAAGATATCTACAGCAAGGTCGATTGGTGGGATGATGTGCTACGCCTCTACCAGAATGTCGACGATGACGGAGTAAATTTCCCGTGGGAAAATGCTCTGGGATGGAGGTTGATTTTCTGCAAGCTGGCCGGTGTTGTACAAACCATTGATTTATTCAATATGTAGCTAGATTAAACGCGGGAATGTGTAAATATTTTTATTCTTGTTTTTTCTTGTGTTTTTTTTAGATTTCGTGCGCCGACACTCTTTTCTTTTAAATGTACGTTGGCACGTGCCAAAATTTTGTGCGATTGTATATTTTTCTTATGAGTCATTATTAGTATGCACTGCGCATGCATTTGGATTTTATTCGTGCGAATGCGGAGTTCGTCATGGTCGATAAATGGTGCTGTATTCAAATTCATTAAGTAGGAGAAGGGGTTTGTTAGATGTTTTATGAACAGGTTTTTATTCATACTAGGGTTGCCGAGCGCAACACGTTAAGATGTCATTGTTGAACACCTAATTTCTATATTTTTGAGTTTTTTTGATATCCCTTTTCAGGTTCTTCAGTCACGAACTAGACTGGAAACGCGAGTCGGTGGAAATATTTATGTCTTTTATTTCAGGTTTCTGTCATACCCATACGTGTTATTCTGGTGTGTGTATTGTGTCAAGGTGTGAGTATTTGATTCTTCGTGATGAGGGGTAGAATGTGTCTACTGCCCTCAAATTTTGATGGTATTGTACAGCCCCGGGGGGGGGGGGGCAGTACCCATGAGAGCCACCCCCCATCTTTCACTAAAACCACCCTAACTGGCAACATCATAAGACCAGAACATTATCTTTACTCAGCAAGAGGCGGCCACCCAGCTCGGGAGGTTAGCCAACCACTTGCAACACATACATAAACATCTACACCAACAACTATCTGGGGCAGCTACGGTGAAGTAATGCTGACCATGCAGCACCTAAAACTATAAGAATGGAGTCCTGACCAGGAGCCATCATCTGTTCTACTCAGTGCGTCGCCTGCGGCCCTAGCCAACATCTGTTCCTGTTGCATCATCAGGTGAGTTTCAGCAAAGTGCTCAGACTCCTTTATATTGTACCCCAAACCTGTACACACTAGTTGTATTTTACATTTGCCTAAGACTTCCCAAAAGGGACATGCAGAACTACATTCACTGACCAATAAACACTTGGTCAGTAAGTTACACATTGCATTACTAATTACTACTGATTACACTCCTCTTCACATCCTCATACCCTTCCTGACCTTCGTCACGATTGTCAGTGACCATCGTAGCCAGTAACTGCTTTGTCAGACTGCATTGTATTTCCCAGCACGCGACTCGACTACATAACGTCGAGCCGCTGACATCAGCACGCCTATTGTATTACCCATACCGTCCAGCTGGCAGGCCAGTATAGTAGCCTGCGTTTAGAGGTCCATCTCCTAATAAACACTCGCATCTTTGCAGGAACACCCCCTAGCGTTTAAACACTAAACAACACACTACACCAGTAAGCTCTCCCAGCTACGGGAAGCTATTCTCACCTAGGAACTACTTTCCAAATCAGCACAGTAACACAAGTGTTTTATCCCAAACTATCCCCAACTAAGGGATCTAAAACAGTATTTTATGGAAAGGCGGAGCGCTCTTGGAGGCTACTTTACCTTGGCCTGTTCTGATTCTTGGGTTTCCTTGGGAAATGCTAAGATATATTTATTTGACACACACACACGTATATTATGTGCTATTGGGAGCACGCTTCTTCGAGACTCGAGCCATTGCTACGGCAGGTAGAGGTATGTTTACACTTGGGTTGACAGATGTGCAGATTCCACCTTGCGCCCGTCTATGTCTGGTGATTCATCGTTTAGGCAGTCCAGCTGACCGACTGACCCCTGTAAGCTATCTGTAGCAAACCTATTCTTTTAATGATCGTTGGATCAAATATTAAATCGGGAGTTCGCCATGTCCGTTACGAATTACCGCATATCGTATGAATTAAAATATTTGTTTTATGATGTAAATGTTGGCTTTAAGCCTAGTGATTTCTGTGACTCATTTCATTTGCTTATATGTTAGATTGTTGTTTGTTGTAACACCGTTGGGTGTATTTCGTATTTTCATGTAAAAATGGCAAGCGGCCATGTGTGAATTTTTCTTGATTGGTCACGTGTTGATTTACTTGTGTTGATTTAAAAAGTCCTAATTTTAGGCGTTAGTGTGCATTGCTACGGCAATTCTTTTATTCCAATTTCATGCGGAAATTATTTTGTCTTATTCAGTGTAGGAAGTGTCGGATTTAGTTTAATTAGTGTTTAGTTGGTTCCTCGTGTCTGTCAAGCACTAAGACAATGCAGATTCGTCCCCTGAAGGTTTACTGGATGGTAACGGATCACGCATTAAATTGTACACATCGTACCGCATGTAGGAAAGCCGCACACGCACATGTCATTGCAGTAATTTGGGACATTTGGTCCAGATGTTTACGATCTCTCCTGAGATCAGGCCTAGTTTGGCATTTTCATTAATTCAAGAGGGTGTCATTTTGGAGTCCTTGTGTTTTTGCTGTAAATAGTGTAAATTTGTTGATCTGTTTATTAAATTTATATGTTTTAATCCTGGTATTCACTTTTTCCTGAATGTTATTTTGTTATATGTTACCCTGCTTGTTATAAGAAGCGCTTAAAAACAACTTTAGGAAATGGACTGTTACACCCCCCTAAATTGAGTCTCATATTCTTCTTTGCAAGGGTTCATATATCAACAAGATGTTCAGTAAAGAACATATAGCCTACTTTCTCCTAAATGTATGAGTATAGTTATAACTCGTTGTAATTATCAAAGAGTATAATAGAACTATTCTTTGTTGAAGACCATAGAAACGATTTACCTCTACCAAACGCCACAACCTATATAAAAACTGCTACCATCATTGAAGAAAGAAAGATAAGAAGTATATCAAGAATGTTATGGATCTGGAGACATAATCGACCGGACTGGTTGCGTGGCTCAGCGGTAACGTTCTCGCTTGCTGGGCCCTAGGTTGCAGGTTCGTATCCTGGCGCAGTCAGCTGGCATTTGAGGGTGCACAAATGCGAGGGAGCCGTGTCAGTACATTTACTGGCACGTTAAAGATCCCCTTCGGGCCAAAATTCCGGCACCCCGGTGTCTCTAAAAGCAGCAGTAGTTAAAAGGGATGTAAAACCAATAACATTATTATTATTATTTTTATTATTATTATTATTATTATTATTACATATACGACCTGCCGTGGGCAACAACCAACTTTGAGTTGAGGCATGTCTTTACACGTCTGGTTGTGCATGGCTTTCACAACCCTAATTGAAAAAAAAAGGAAGGAAGATTGTAGTTTTACGTGACCGTGAATCTTGTGATTATGAGCCATGGGACCTCCTTTTTACGTGGAATCCGAAACACAGGACATGGCATTTCACTTCGAAAATCTCACATGCTTTGACCGGGAATCGAAAACCCTAATTGAATTAACAAATCTTTCCATGACCCTACAGAGACGTGTGTATACAAACTACTATGTGAAATCGTTTTGTTCTTTACTTCAAATAACATTTTCAAGTAACGCAAAATAGGCTGTTACAAACCCTTTAAAATAAAAAGTAAAAATGTATCGTAGTATCATCTTGTCATTCTTCAAATTCGATGCGCATAGAATGCCAATGTTATAGTAATCAATGGATCCCCACGTAGACTAGTCGTGACATCCAGTGGTGAAATATCGAACAATATAATCCTAACAGAGCGAGTGCATTCTAGCGGCCAGAAGAAGAAACTTTTCAATAAAATCTGGAAGTTAATAAGTAGGTCGACGTGCAGTTACCTTTTTGGCAGCTAGATGTCTCGAGTAAATCTGCTGGCGAATTATGTTTTAATTAAATATATATTTTACACCATAATATGCACAATATAACGCTTAATTTTAAAACATCTGAGTCATTAGAAAACAATAAACATATTACATTTCAAGCAAAAAACCTAGCTCTGATCGGGTTTGAACCATAGGCATTTGAGCGATAGGCTAACGCTCTACCAATGAGCTAATTGTGTCAACGAATATCCGTCTATATAAAATGACTTACATAGAACTTGTTAGCAAATAATGATTTATACTAAACGATTTCATCACTGGAGTATATTATTTATATATAAAGCATTTCATACAAAGTTTATTTATTTTGTATCAGTACGCTATATTGCATTCAATACTCAAATTAGTGAAATATAAGTCAGGCACAAGATATCCGCTGCCATCTTGTCTTATTACTGAATCAGCTCAGCTTTTTAAAATCACGTCTGCACTATAGTATTACAAAATAAACTTTTAATTTCGAACGTGCCTCTTCCTTTAGAACAGTTAAAACGATTTTCGGCTCGATAATCGGAACTGGTGGGTCCCATGATATGGATTATAAAGTTTGCATAATTCGCACGACCGCCATCCTGAAATGGTATGGAGGACGACCTTGTAGTTTGGTCACAAGACGCATCCTATACGAAGGTATGTTGTTACCAAATTTGGTAGAGATCGGATGATTTAGTTAGTCGTTATTTGATTTTACGTTTTGAACGTTTGAGTGGCCGCCATTCAGTTTTAGTAAAGATGGCGGCGATATAGAACATGACACTGAGGTGTCCTTTGCTAGTGCTACCTTTGTACCAAATTTCGTTCAATTCGCATTCACCGTGTTCGAATTGATAGGGGGGACAGACATTCAGAGTACACACACTCACACACACACAGACACACACACAGACTCACACACACAGACTCACACACACACATACACACACACAGACAGACACACTTTCTTCGCCCTGTGTTGATCTCATAAGTCTACTTTCATTTTTTGCAAAAATCGAAAGTAGGCTAAAAATGGCTGCCCATGTGGGGTTTGTTGTTGTTGTTTTGTTGACCTCATACTTATTTCGCGGAGAAATGATGCCATGTTAGCAGGACAAAAGTAAATTCAGTAAATTGAGGCGAAGTTATACCGCCATGTGTATCAGTAAAATCACTGAGTTCTTAAAGTTAGAAATGTTGAACAAGGTTAGAAGTTGATATTGTGTTTGATGATAATTTGTCTGGCGCCCGGCTTAAAATTAGAAAAATTTGCATATTTAGTGAACTCAGTCAAAAGCAGGAAGGTGTTGCATTACTTTACATTTAATTAACTTCGGTTAATTAAAGTGTTTTTCGTAAATTCTGTTAGTTAGGAATTTAACAGCAGATCACAAGGGAGTTATTTGTTGTTTGGAAATAAGAGTCATTATACAGTAAGAGCTTGAATACTGAAAATTTATTTAAATTAGAATCAATGTAATATTTAAATATCAAGACATGTGTGTGTGTACGACTGAAATCCCATTGCATGACCCTATTTTCTCAGAGTATATTTGTGTGTTTTGCGATGGCTAGCATCGAGGAGATGAAAGTGTTTTTGGAGCAGTTGTCTGTGCATATGTCTGCAAAGACGGAGGAACAGTTAAAAAGCATGAAGGAGGAGATGTGTGAACAGAGCTAAAAACAATTACAAGAGTTGCGTGAACACAGTGATAAACAATTACACGAGTTGCGTGAACACAGTGATAAACAATTACAGGACGTGAACAGTAACATTACGGTCCAATTGCAAATCCAGAAATTGGATATCGACAAACAAATACACGAGTTGCTTGAACAGAATGACAAACAATTAAATATCGTAACTACTCAATTACGTGAACAGAGTGATGATAATAATAAACAGTTACTTGAACTAAACCACAAGTTATCGGAGCAGGCAACTTTACAAACAGTTCAGTTAGAGAGGATAACCTTTGAAATAAATCAAAGTACTAAAATAGAACTAGAGAAACTGGTGGGGGAGGTGACAGAGAATAATTCGAGACGATTAGGCAAAATCAAGAAACTAGAACCCAAATTTGACGACAAACTAGTACAGTTAGATGAAATGGTAGCCGCCATACCGAAATAAATCGAGACAGAATGCGTACACAATACGGCAGGGATTAAAAGCACGCAGGACGAATTACAAGGGCAATTCAACAGAATAGAGGCGAAGAATATAAACATACAAGAGCAGATTAATTCAGTCGACAACAATGGGTTAGGATTGATAAAAGAACTTGACAAACTGGAGATAAAAACGGAGAAAGAAAGGATGCACTTGCGCGAGAACCTGGAAGACCAGTTAAGTAAAAATCAAGAGAAAATACGAGAAGAGATAGGAGAACAATTAATTAAAACTCATAATCAGATACAAGATCAAATAGGGGAACAGCTTGAGAAGAGTCAGGAGAACAACGAAGAAAAAGTTAACAATTTGAAGAGTAGAATCCGGAAAGATCGGGGACAGAAGGTGAATGAGACGAAAGGGGATAGGCTGGCTATATTAAAGAGGCTAGGGGAGAAAAACTCTAGAATACAGGCTCTGGAAGAAAGTATAAAGTCCAAGTTTCAAGAACACGCGGACCTCATCGTTAAGAATGAGATAAGATCTTTAGAGAATGCCACTTTATTCTCTTCAGAAAATGCAGTAGGGAAACACGGAAGTATTGGAAGTCCGGAGGGGTCGAAGCTAGCTGAGGATACGAGCCGAGATCAGAGTCCAAAGACAACTTGCAACACATCCCACAATTACAGAGGGGAGACGTCAACTCCACAACCTGGTGTGACACCTGCACAAGTCATACAAGTCATGAGGGGAAATGATTTTAAACCAGACAAATTCAGGGAAAATTCGGGATCTACTCCAAAAGCATTCTTGCGCCAGCTGGATGATTATTTTAATGACCAACACGTCAGTCCCGCAAAACAGCTTCGTTTAGTGGAGAAGTTTTTAGATGGCTCAAGTTTAATCTGGTTTCAAAGCTTCAAATATACATTCAATGACATGGCCCAGTTTAAAGAAGCATTTTTGAGGAATTTCTGGAGTCCTTCACTGCAGCAGGGGTTGAGGATGGACTTATATACCAGAAAATACCATAGTGCACACCCTACAAGGTTTTCTGAGTTTTTAGTCAGCAGCTAGTAAAATTTCGTGATTTTGACGAACCTCCGTCACAGGAAAACATGGTATTAACTATCGGCAAGCAGCTTCCGATGAACATACAACAATTTTTAGTGGCAGGAAATATCAAAACCACAGTTCAGGCCGAGGAGATACTCCGCCACTTGGACGAAACCAGTATGATCATTCCACAGACAGGGAGACGAAATATGGAATGCGTGAATACCGCAGAAATAGTTCAGGGGCATCAAAACGGACAAAGTCAGAACAATCAGACGAAGACACAGTCCACTAGCACATAATTTACGCCCAGACGGCAGGAATTCGACGGTCGAAACCAATACAACAATAATAATAATAGGAACTTCCAAAATCGCCGTGATAACTACAACAATCAGCATAAAAATCATAATCCGAGGACGTACCAGCGAGAATACACTAACTGGAGAGGAAACCAAAGGCAGGATAGAGCATATCAGAGGAACGGGGACGGTAGGTGGAATAATCAGAGGAATTATCGGCAAGAAAACCAGAGAGATTACCGTAACGATTTGAACGAGCGTTACGCTGAGTCGCAAAAATATCTGGATGAATTAAATGCAGAAGAGGAAACAGAGAAAGAGAACTGGGGACGAGCCATGGAAAACAGAAGAAATCCCGACAATCACAGTAACGAGGATGCAGAAAATGTGACAAGACAGGAGCAGACGCGGAAAAATAGCAGAAGAAATTCGCGGGACGACGTTTCAGGCAAGGGTCTGGAAATATGGTAAATTAGACGGTAGCAGAAGAAGAGGACGGTAGCGGAAGAAGAAGATGGGAGCAGAAGAAGAAGGGAACCATTCGATGAGTAATCTGGACAAGGGATGCTGAATCAAATTGCAAAAATGAATTTGAGAGCCCACACTCAAAAGCACGTGGCGACGTGGTACATGGGAGGAGCGAGCTCTTGTTTGTAAACAAGACGGCAGGTCTTGTCGAAGTTGTAATTGTGTGAGTGAGAGAGGGGAATTCTAGCGAGACGGGTGAATGACATCTCAGAGGGGAACACAGCAGCGAGAAGTGCGCACGCTAATTGGGACTGTGGAGTGCACACACAGGCAAACGAGTGAGGTACTTAAGTGATGTGATCTATACTACAGTGTATATGTTTTTAAAATCCAAATCAATCACTTGCTTCGAATTTCAAAACCTTGCTGAAGATAAATGAACCCTTATTGATTTGTCGATCAATAAGTCTTCATGATTTTTATTATTATTATTACTTTTATCCAGGCAGTGCCTGTTGAAGTGGACAACGGAAGGCAGGTAGTGTGTCGCAACGATTGCAAGAGAGGTGACGTGATAGTTATTTCTGTGGATGACCTGCTAAGCCAAGTTCAAGGACAAATTCTGAGTGAACGTGCATAAAATTTTGCGCCATTATGGGCGTGCCAGAGGTGAATTTCCAACCGATACCCGACTGAATCAGCGAATCAGAAGAGACGACGCCTGGACCACGCAGCGAAGTGCGTGCCATAAAAAAAGACACTGAAAACACGCGTATGAAGAACCGCCGATCGGATGGAATTCCGCATAAGTGCATTGAGACGTTTAGATAAAAAGAAGAAGTTTGATACTTGTCCCAAGTCTGTGAGTTGAAAATTACGGATTATTTTCTCAGATTGCCCCTACTCCACTCCATTCTGCCAGTTTCTCATAAATTGATCGGTGATGAGTAGTTTGTGACACAATTTGATCAGGCGCCGAAAGGCTTAGTTCACGCCAGTTTGAGAAACATTCTATTGTGCTCTTGGGAGCAGAGTTCATGCCAAGCGGAGGGGAGATCTCTAGTTGAGATAAGCGCTACGCGGCATAAGTAATTTGAGAGACTTTTAAATGCCAGCTACGTGGCTGACCAGACTGTAATATTTTTCTGCAATATTTTTGTGTTATATTTTGTGGTGTATATGTGCGTGTGAATCAAGCAAATGCTTAGATAGGGCCAGTTCGACGTGGAATAATCGCCCAGGACTCTTGAGTGAAAGTCAGTAGCTCATAGCGATTTTAGCAGGGTAGAATTTTAATTTTGAACATTTCCTTTTAAGTAGCCACGCCAAGATGTCTACAGCAAGGTCGATTGGTGGGATGATGTGCTACGCCTCTACCAGAATGTCGACGATGACGGAGTAAATTTCCCGTGGGAAAATGCTCTGGGATGGAGGTTGACTTTCTGCAAGCTGGCTGGTGATGTACAAACCATTGATTTATTCAATATGTAGCTAGATTAGACGCGGGAACGTGTAAATATTTTTATTCTTGTTTTTTCTTGTGTTTTTTTTTAGATTTCGTGCGCCGACACTCTTTTCTTTTAAATGTACGTTAGCACGTGGCCAACATTTTGTGTGATTGTATATTTTTCTTATGAGTCATTATTAGTATGCACGGCGCGTGCATTTGAATTTTATTCGTGCGAATGCGGAGTTCGTCATGGTCGATAAATGGTGCTGTATTCAAATTCATTAGTAGGAGAAGGGGTTGTTAGATGTTTTACGAACAGGTTTTTATTCATACTAGGGTTGCCGAGCGCAACACGTTAAGATGTCACTGTTGAACACCTCATTTCTATATTTCTGAGTTTTTTTTATATCCCTTTTCAGGATCTTCAGTCACGGACTAGACTGGGAACGCAAGTCGGTGGAAATATTTATGTCTTTTATTTCAGGTTTCTGTCAAACCCATACGTGTGATTCTGGTGTGTCTATTGTGTCAAGGTGTGTGTATTTGATTCTTCGTGATGAGGGGTAGAATGTGTCTACTGCCCTCAATTTTGATGGTATTTTATGGAAAGGCGGAGCGCTCTTGGAGGCTACTTTACCTTGTCCTGTGCTGATTCTTGGATTTCCTTGGGAAATGCTAAGATATTTTTATTTGACACACACACATATATTATGTGCTATAGGGAGCACGCTTCTTCGAGACTCGAGCCATTGCTACGGCAGGTCGAGGTATGTTTACACGTGGGTTGACAGATGAGCAGATTCCTCCTTGCGCCCGTCTATGTCTGGTGATTCATCGTTTAGGCAGTCCAGCTGACCGACTGACCCCTGTATGCTATCTGTAGCAAACCTGTTATTTTAATGATCGTTTGATCAAATATTAAATTGGGAGTTCGCCATGTCCGTTACGAATTACCGCATATCGTATGAAATAAAATATTTGTTTTATGATGTAAATGTTGGCTTTGAGCCTAGTGATTTCTGTGACTCATTTCATTTGCTTATATATATTAGATTGTTGTTTGTTGAGACACTGTTGGGTGTATTTCGTATTTTCATGTAAAAATGGCAAGCGGCCATGTGTGCATTTTTCTTGATTTTCTTGATTGGTGACGTGTTGATTTACTTGTGTTGATTTAAAAAGTCCTAATTTGAGGCGTTAGTGTGGATTGCTACGGCAATTCGTTGATTCCAATTTCATGCGGAAATTATTTTGCCTTATTCAGTGTAGGAAGTGTCGGATTTAGTTTAATTAGTGTTTAGTTGGTTCCTCGTGTCTGTCTAGCTCTAAGACAATGCAGATTCGTCCCCTGAAGGTTTACTGGATGGTAACGGATCTCGCATTAAATTGCACACGCACATATCATTGCAGTAATTTGGGACATTTGGTCCAGATGTTTACGATCTCTCCTGAGATCAGGCCTAGTTTGGCATTTTTAGCCTATTTTCAATTTTGAAAAAATAGGCTTATGAGATCACCTTTTGTCCGTGTGTGTGTGTGTGCGTGTGTGTGTGTGTGTGATTCGTGTGTGTGTTTCCCCCTAATAAAATCTAAACGGCAGGTGCGATTTCAATGAAACTCGGAAGGTTCATAGCACTATTCCCGGCGACCTCGACCGTGCCCTTCAAATTTTGTTACGACTCACCAATCCAACATGGCGGCTGTGCGAAATATTTCACCAGCATTCAATATCTCCGAAACTATTACCGATATTACCCTGACATTTTCTATGGTGATAGAGGGAGCTACTGTGTGTTCACTTATGTGACTTTTGAAAACCTGGTAACAACAAAACCAACATGGCGGCCAAGCGAATTTGCGACTTTTAAATAGACGTTTCTCGCGATTTGACCAACCAAACGCAATGAAACTTGGTACAGTATATGTTTATATACATTGTAATGCACCGACATCTAACTTCGTTCAATTGTATACATAATCACAAGATGGTGGATGTGCGAAATATTTCACCGGCATTCTATATCTCTGAAACTATTAGCGGTAATCCCCTGAAATTTTGTACGGAGATAAAGGGCACTACTGGAAGTCCATCCATAAGACTTTCAAAAACCGGTTAACTACAAAACGAACATGGCGGCCAAGCGAATTTGAAAATTTTAAATAGATATTTCTCGCGATTTAATGTTCCAAGCGCACTGAAACCTGGCACAGGAAATATTTTTTACACATTGTAATCCACTGGTATCTAATTTAGTTCAATTGTTTACATAACCTCAAGATGGCGGCTGTGCGAATTTTAAAATTAAGTTTTTATTTATTGTGATGTAGTCATGCGATCGAAGTGCAAGTTTGAATAATGAACCTACGCAATAATTTCCCTTTAATGGTACATGACTCTATGGCCTATACATTTAACAATCCCACATGGCGACCATCCGAAATATTTAGACGATACTGAATATCTACGAATCTATTTTAGCAATCAAACTGCATTTTTAATGTTCATTGGGGATATGAACTTAAGTTCACCTATAGGACTTTAAATAACCTGGTGATCACAAATCCAACATGGCGGTGACGCGAATTATAAATATTCACATGGACGTTTCTCGCAATTTAACCATCCGCGTGCAGTGAAACTTGGTACAGTAAATCCTTATACGAATGTTAATCCACTGGCACCTAATTTATTTCAATTGTTTCCATAACCCCAAGATGGCAGCTGTGAAAAATTTTAAACTCTCCTTGTTTTTTCTTGTGTCCTAACTATGCGATTGAAGTTTGAATACTACACGTTCAAAATAATCTGCATGTAACAGTACATAACTCTAGGACCTACATATATAAAATCCAACATGGCGACTATCCGAAATATTTAGTCGGTTCTCAATATCTACGAATCTATTACAGCAATCAAACTGAAATTGTGTATGTTGATAGTGGCAATTAACATAAGTAGGATATATGAAAATAGGCTGTATAGTTCTTCACGGAACTACTTGTTATTAATTCAAGAGGGTGTCATTTGGGAGTCCTTGTGTTTTTGCTGTAAATAGTGTAAATTTGTTGATCTGTTTATTAAATTCATATGTTTTAATCCTGGTATTCACTTTTTCCTGCATGTTATTTTGTTATATGTTACCCTGCATGTTATAAGAAGCGCTTGACAACAACTTTACGAAATGGACTGTTACACCCCCCGAAATTGAGTCTCATATGCTTCTTTGCAAGGGTTCAGTGCTGCTATGCCAACGACTTGGCTCTAGCCGTACAACATCAGGTAATAGAGACGACTGAAGAGATTCTGACCAAAGACTTGTCTATACTGGAAAATTACTTCAAAATCTGGAGACTTCAACCCAGTGTGAGTAAAACAGAAGTGTCTTGCTTCCATTTAAATAATCGTTTGGCGAACGTGAAATTGAATGTAAGTTTCAGAGGCGGAATTCTTCGTCATAATTGGAACCCAAAATACCTTGGAGTCATCTTGGATCGTACACTATCCTTCAAGCAACACCTACTGAACTTGGCAAAAAAAGCTGAGGACTCGAAACAACATCCTCCATAAGCTGTGTGGAACTACCTGGGGATCTTCAGCAATCACCTTGCGATCTTCAGCCTTAGGTTTGGTGTACTCAAGTGCTGAGCATTGTGCACCTGTTTGGTTGAACAGTCATCATACAAGGCTTGTCGATACCCAGCTTAATACCACAATGCGCATCATATCTGGCGCAATCATATCTACTCCAGTTCATTGGCTTCCACTGCTAACCGGTATAATGCCATCTGATTTACGTCGATCTAATGCCCTTATGAGGGACTTTCACAAGATCTCCAGGAATCCTAGTCTACCCGTGCATAGTGACCTGCCACTTTTGAATCTTAAAAGACTAAAATCACGCCATCCAACTCTGCGTGATGCTGCTGACATGGATGCTAAAGTTTTTAATTCTCTTGAACAGTGGAAAGGTCGGTGGGAAGCAGCAACAGATGTGCGCCTGCATACTATCTTCTCAGGTCCCAGACTTCCAAGTGGATTCCATCTACCACGCAAGACCTGGACCGCCCTGAACAGAATCAGAACAGGCCATGGCCGGTGAAGAGACGCCCTCCACAAGTGGATAAAGGTACCTAATCCAGACTGCGACTGCGGAGCTCCACACCAGTCTATTCACCACATTGTCAAAGAATGTAAGAATCGAGCCTATCACGGTGGTGAAGTGGATTTCCTGCTGGCAACTCCAGATGCTGTACGCTGGATTGAAAACTTAGATATTCAATTGTGAAGCACAAATGACTTTGTTTCTCGTCTGTAAATATGTACATATATATTACCGATATTGTCTTATAAGCCATACGCTAAATAAATAACAGTGCTAAGAGGAAACTACAGAAATTATATATTATATTTGTACCATCATGTTTAAATTATAGAAAGTCACATCGTTCTTTTCAACTGGTTATTTCTGAAATAAGTACAAATATTGTTTCTGCTGGTTGTTGGTATGACCCTGACTAGATATGACGTGTAAAGAATTTCATTTTTCATACATGCAAAAATAATGTGTTTAAATTTTGATGTTTGTATAATGATGCTATCGTTACATCCAACATGACATTTTGGTACTATACTAGAGCTATCTATCGGTCAGATGTGAAATCACTTTAACCAGCCAATCATAGGCAGCATCTCAAATCGATAAATCACAACACCGAGTTTCGTTCGCTTGTTTACCGGTTGATTTAAGTTATCTGTATTGACTGTACCATGACCAAAAGAAAATCAAGATAAAATCATAACACGGCAGATTCGTTTATAAATGTCTTGTTGCTTTTTGAAATGCATTTTGAAGAGGTCGAATTCCACCACGGCCATAAAGAAAATGTCTTTCTGAGCTTTTCAATTTTCACCCCCTGGCAAATGCCGGGACGGTTCCTTTCAACATGTCCACGGTCGACTTCTTCCCACTCCCTTCTTTAGACGCAAGTTACCGGTCGCCTGTCACCATCCAGAGTTCTGCTGACAAACTGTGTTCAGCTTCCAGACACCGTAGAAGAATGATCCCTCGCAGAATCCTTGGGCGAAGCCGACCAGAGAGGATAAGGAATTTAAGAAAAAAAAATAAGCGGCTTCGGTGGCGTAGATGGTAGCATGCTGAGCTTCTATGCCCAAGATCGCGGACTCAAACCCAGCCGAAGTCGTCGGATTTTTTAAGCGCGTTAAAAATCCCTCAGTATGCCTTCCTTCGGAGGGGAAGTAAAGCCGGCGCGGCGGTCTCATGTCATAGATTGATGGCATGTTAAAGAACCTTCCACTAATTACACCTGTGTGAAGCTAAATAATAGTAGGTTAAACATTTGACTAAAGCTCTTAGGTTGCTACGTTCGTCGTCAGGAGCCGACTGCGGTGGCATCTGGTAACCAAGTTCTGAACTAGTAGACGTTGACGATGGCGTTTGGCGGCAAAAGTAGGAACTACTTGAAAAATACTTAATGTCTGCAGTCCTTACTTGAATTGAAACATATAACACACACTAATACAGCCATCACAATTTACACCGGTTATCAGACAGATTCTACACACACCCAAAGTACACGGGGCGACATGACCGCGTTGTCGCAGCCCCGAAACTGAGGAACCAACCAACCAACCAACGATATTGAACTTTCTTTATACAAGACTTTGTGGTTGGCGTTGCGTCTGGACATTGTTTGCGGCTGTTTCCATGTGCGGTACTATTAAAACCGAGAAATATGCACGTGTTTAACAACTTGGAACCGTCACTCCATGAACTTTGAAGTGATTCAACAACAGGCCTAATTTATTAGCTCAGAAGTGACTTACACTTATACTTCGTGTTACTTTTTCTCCAAAGTTTAATTTTTACTCTACTGTAGTTTGTTAGCGCTAATGTTGATAAATATTATAATACTAATTACCCTAGTTTCTGTAATGAAGTCATAACTTAGCAGAAAAAGAAAGCGAAATGCCTTGACTCATTAAGACTGAATGAGGTTTACATTTGCGTGTCATCAAAAAGTTAAGTTATAATTAATTTAAGAGCTTTAGGGCTATCAAAATCTAAGTTAATTTAGATCAGGCAGCTTAATGAATGGAATACATGAAATATAAAAGTGACGTAACATGCGAGCAATTCATTTTGATTACATCTTAAAATTGAAAGCAGGATATCCACCTTTATTGCTCTATTAAATACAGAGGAGAGCTAATGATCATGAGACTTCACACCATATTTTTAGCCTATTTTCAATTTTGAAAAAATAGGCTTATGAGATCACCTTTTGTCCGTGTGTGTGTGCGTGCGTGTGTGTGTGTGAGGTGTGTGTGTCCCCCCCCCCCTAATAAAATCTAAACGGCTTGAGCGATTTCAATGAAACTCGATAAGATCATAGCACTATTCCCGGCAACGTCGACCGTGCCCTTCAAATTTTGTTACGTCTCACCAATCCAACATGGCGGCTGTGCGAAATATTTCACTAGCATTCAATATCTCCGAAACTATTACCGATATCGCCCTGAAACTGTGTACGGTGATAAAGGGCACTACTAGAAGTTCACCTATGAGACTTTAAAAAACCTGGTGACTACAAAACCAACATGGCGTTCAAGCGAATTTGAGACATTTAAATAGACTTTTCTCACGATTTAACTATCCAAACGTAATGAAACTTGGTACAGCAAATGTTTATACACATTGTAATGCACTGGAGTCTAATTTAGTTCAATTGTTTACATAACCTCAAAATGGCGGCTGTGCGAAATATTTCACTTATTTATTTATTTATTTATCGTATGGCTTTTAGTGCCGGGAGTGTCCGAGGACATGTTCGGCTCGCCTGAGTCTGTAGCTGCTTCCAGCGGACACCGTAAAGGGTGAGCTACAAGTTCCGTTCAATTTCAAGTAGTTCCAACTTTCGTCACCAGATATCAATGATACCTAGTGGCGAACGTTGGAACTTTGATAGAGCGTTCTGACGAAATCTAACCTAACAAATTTTGCTTTACACAAGTTTAGTCTGTGAAAGGATCTTTTGCATGCCATAAATCTATGACATGGGACCGCCGGCTTTACTTCCCCTCCGAAGGAAGGCATACTGAAGGATTTTAACACTCTTAAAAAATCCGACGACTTCGGTCGGGTTTGAACCCGCTATCTTGGGCATAGAAGCTCAGCATGCTACCGACTACGCCACCGAAGCCGCTTAATATTTCACTGACATTCTATATCTCCGAAACTATTACAGATATCACCATGCAATTTTGTACGGTGATAAAGGGCACTGATACAAGTATAGCTATGTATATTTCATACTGCCATCTAATTTAATTCAATTGTTTACATAACCTCAAGATGGCGGTTGTGCAAAATTTTAAAATTAAGTTTTTATTCTTGTGTCGTAATCATGCGATCGAAGTGAAAGTTTGAATAATGAAGCTAGGCAATAATTGTCCTTGAATGGTACATAACTCTATGGCCTATACATATAACAGTCCTAAATGGCGAGCTTCCGAAATATTTAGACGGTTCTCAATATCTATGAATCTTTTACAGCAACCAAACTGAATTTTTTTATGTTCATAGAGACTATGAACATATGTTCACCTATAGGACTTTCAGTAACCTGGTGAGCACAAATCCAACATGGCGGCGACGCGAAGTATAAATATTTAAATGGACGTTTCTCGCGAATTAACTATCCGAGTGCCATGAAACGTTGCACGTTAAATGCTTATACAAATGTTGATCCACTGGCATCTGATTTATTTCAATTGTTTGCATAATCACAAGATGGCTGGTGTGCGTACTTCTAAAATCTTGTTTTTACTTCTTGTGTTCTAATCAAGCGATTGAAGTTTGAATACCACACGTACACAATAATCTTAATGTAATAGTACAAAAATAAAAATCCAACCTGGCGACCATCTGAAATATTTAGACGGTTCTCAATATCTACGAATCTGTTACAACAATTAAACTGAAATTGTGTATATTGATAGAGGCAATTAACATGAGCAGGATATATGAAAATAGGCTGTATAGTTCTTCACGGAACTACTTGTTAAATAGTTTATACATCGTTTTTATGGCTTGCTGCTCAAACCCCATGCTTCCTGATTGATGCATGGTAGTGTCCGCTTTTAGATCCAAATATCGAAGGTTCTATCCACTGCCCATGAAGTCTGAATTGTGAAAAGAAACCACGATACTCAGAGTCGTGCAATATTGGCTCGTAAAGGATCTCTTGCTTCCACGAACTAATGCTACCTACTACGTTTACTACAATTCTGAAAATAAACGTCGTTTTCTCTCATCCGGGGTGATCAAAATGTGTGGTTGTGAACTAGTGAGCAGTTAGCAGTAACAGTATATGAGTCTGGAACGTACTCTAAATATATGTTTAAATCGCTTATACTCCAAACCTGCTTTCACCCACACACTCTGCGAGGGATCATTCTTCTACCGTCACTAGTACAGTGTCTGGGAGCAGTTGAGGGGCCCTGGGCGATATGATAAGGTGGGGCCCACAACAAGAGGAAATACAAAAATTCAAATCAAATGGAAAATAGTTTGGCAATAATAATTAAAAAAATAGAGAATGGTTACAATATTCTGAATACACCACAATACATTTCTTAATATTATTAAAGAAACCTTTAAGTCCCCTTGAAGAAGACTATGTAGACTATGAAATATTAAAATATTACTTGGCGACTTTTTTCCGGCTGAAGTCTTCTATTATTTCACTGAAATCTAAACTTGCTAAACGGTCACGGGAGGTCATAGCTGTACTGAAAAAAGGAATATTAATTATAAATTAGTTTGAAAAGTATAATTAATTAACTAATTAATTAATTAAATTTAATTTAATCGCCCTCCCCGGTTCGCCCTAGTTCCGCCTCTGTCTGGGAGCTAATAATAATAATAATATCGTATGGCCTCGGTGCCGGGTGTAATCTTTGATATTTAACGCCCAAGGGGCAGCTTTCATGTCGAATTTTGCTGTTCCTTGGAACGCTATGAAAGTGAAGGAGGTTAGATGTCTGAGCTCCTTGACACTACAGTATAGCGCTTTCTGGTGGAGAAAGGAGGAACTTTTTGTGTTCGCGGAAAATCCCGAGATTAATTTTGCCATTATGAACACGGCCTAGTGAATTCAAATGGGTTCTTTAACATGCCAATATCGTATGACATGCATGCCGTGATTTTTGTCACCTTTCAAAAATCACTTACCATGGCAAGGAGCGAACCTACAAGCTTGGGGTTGGTAGCCCGAGATGATAACCACTCACCCACCCCGGCAAGCGTCTGGGATCTAAACCTAGCAGATACAACTAGGGATGGTGACAGGCCGATCGCCCAGGCAACCACTAACTTGGGTCTAATTAAGAGCCAGGGAAGGGAATTTGGAGGAACCGTCCGGCATTTTCCTGGTGGTGAAAATGGGGAGACCACGAAAACCATTTTCAGGACGGCCCAGGTGGGATTCAGACCCTCGCTCTCCCGATGCCAACGAGGCACGACCTGGCGCGTTAGCACTCTCGGCCACCGTGGCATATTATACAGAGGGTCCGCAAAGTCTCTCCGCAGCGGCGAGCTACGCGGATCTCACCTTGCGGGACGTGTTAGGTTGCCAGCACCTTCATGTCGCTGTATAAGCAAAGTCTCACCGCAGCGGTTGGCATAAGCATAAGTTACACTTCTTCCGTGTTGACCATCAACTGGAGTGATAGGGTGCGGAATACCGGTTCATTATTGCCAACAGTGAGTGTCTGTGCGTGACAGTGTTGACGATGTAATGTTCTGGTGTAAGCTGAGTCTAGGGGGAATGCCGCTTACTGCTCAAGAGCGTGTGGTTTTAGTGAAAGAGATTTTCCGTGCTGGCAGAAACTTTACGGAGCATAGTGTGAGAGTGGCGAGTACCGAATTAGTGCATTATCCAACGAGTCTATAATGACAATAATTAAGACACGAGTATGCTTATAAAACGAGCGAAGCGAGTTTTATAATTTCCATACGAGTGACTTAATTACCATTATAGCGAGTTGCATACGACTGTTTATGTTCGACGATAATTATAACTATTTTATGTTCGAACATAAATATTCATAAATATCTGTCGAGATTTCACCAGTTTTATGTACTGAACAAAGCGCATGGGACGCAGAGAATATCATGGCCTCCTCGAATACCCCACTATGACACTAGTCACCCAGTGAAATTTAATATAGGAGGCCGTGGAAGTCAGCGTAAGTGCGATGCTATCCTTACCTAATTGGTCACACAACTGTTTCTTGAGCTGTGATTGGTGGGAGAAACTGTATCATAATGAAAACTTGTACTATAATGAGCCTCATTATAAAACAGTTTTCTGACATATAATATTTACATTTGGCCATGGTCGAACATATATATAATTGCATTACGTACTTAATTTAATGTAATCGTTTTCCTTGTAACAATTTAACGTGAATATACTGCCAACCAAACACGTCCCGCAAGGCGAGACACGAGATGCGGGAGACTTTGTGGACACAGTGTAGAAACGCTAAGAAAGGAATTTAAAACTGGGAAGTCATTGGAATACTTCATGGAGCACCACCCCGGTACTTGTTGTTTCTATTGAGAAACTTGGATATCGTGGTCATTTAGTGTTAATATTTTCAGAAACTTGCTATCAATTCTTCAATACAGCAATTATTCTCTCCTTTTAAAGTAGGAAATACCCTGATACAAATTGTGATATTTCCTATTCTGTTGTAGATTACGTGTCGTAAGTCTACAGCGATACTGTAGGCTTGAAGCCTCCGTGACTTGGGTGGCAGCACGCCGGCTTCTCACCGCTGGGTTCGTGGTTCAAATCCCGGTCACTCCATGTGAGATTTGTGCTGGACAAAGCGGAGGCAGGCAGGTTTTTCTCGGCTACTCAATTTTCCATTTCATTCCAGCAACACTCTCCACTATCATGTCATTGCATCTGTTATTCATTTGATCATTGCCCCTGAGGAGTGCGTCAGGCCTCGGCAGCCGGCACAGTTCATATCCTCGCCGCTAGATGGGGGCTTCATTCATTCCATTCCTGACCCGGTCGGAGACTGGAAGCAGGCTGTGAATTTTCATTTTTTTTTCACTGTAGGCTTAATATGAAGCTGCAGAGAATACAATACACATGTATACGTTTCGTCTTCAACATTCGCTAACAATGTCATGTTACACCATTTTATAATATCATTGGCCGGTTGAAGCTTAGGGAACGACGGTCTTGCTCAACTTCTTGTTAACTAATGAGAATTTTAAAAACGACAACACCCCCTTACCTGACTACATCCCTCGTTGAAATGTGTCAAGTGCATGATCGGGACAATAGATTCACAGCTACAACTCTCCAGATCCTTGCACAGTGAAATGTTGCGAATGCCTCGAACATATTCTAAAACCGGTTTGACTGGCTGCCAGGCACAGTAGTGACGTTCTCGTCTTCTATTCCTAAGGATGCAGGATCGAATCTTGGCACAATCAGTTGGAATTTCAAAGTGTGCAAATACGAGGGAGCCATGTCAATGGATTTACTGGCACGTTGAAGATCCTGTTTGGTGATTCTGTGTGTGTAATTCTTCTACCCGTGGTTATTCCCGTTTCTATGGCATCAGGGATGAGGTGCGTTGAATTTCTATTGTTATTCCTTCATTTTAGGGGCTTGAAATCGTTATCATTTTTCCCATGTTCTTGGGTGTGTCTAGATTTTGTGTGAAAACCTGTATTCATGTGGTGTCTAGTAACGTGTGCATTTGTAATTGAGATGACGATTGGTAAGGAGGCGGCCGTGGGTTGAAGTTGGGAGTAGAAGTGGGGAAACCACTTTCTAGGATAGCTAATATGGGAATCGAACCCTCCTCTTCTCACCTGGGTGTACCCCGATACAACCGTCAGAGCCACGATCGAACCAGTTCTTCTGGGGTAACGGCCAAAAATATTAGCAGATACACCACGACGTTGTCGTTGAATTTGTATGTGGTGGTTGTTTTTTACGACCAGATACTCTACCTGCCACCACCAACCACATGAGAGGAGTTAATGAAGATGAATGAAGGTGGACAAGAAGTTGGGATGAAGCGGCCGTGGCTTGTTAGAAAATACCGTCTCAGTATTTGCCTGGAGTTAACATGGAGAAAACACGTATAACATTTTTTACCAAGCTGACAGTGTGTTTCGAACCCAATCGTCTACCGAGTGCCCACGTGTTTCCATGGTCTTGCGCTGAGACTTAGGGAGTGTAGTTACTGCTGTCTGTGTGTATTGGTAAGATTGGAAATGAACCAGACGTGAATTTGAGAGAGACATCGCAAAGCACATGTCAATTGGTCAAATGGAAAACAACATAAGTAATTTTTATTTTTCGATGTCGATGGAACTCAAATCCATCTCTCCCCCGCGTATAGTTATTATGTAAATGTCTTTAGAAAGCTAACTATTGCAATGGATAGCATGTTGTGACTTCCAGATAATTTGGACATATCTTCGCGTTTCACATCCCCCAGACCCCAAAACCACCGTCAGTTCAAAAGTTTATTATAATTATTGCTTTAAGAGAGGAACTACGAGGTCATCTCCATTTCAAATGTTTATAACTTATAGGCCTATATCTAGTTTATAACTTACATATCTGTATCACCTTTTTGTGGACACGATAACTACCATCATTACTTCCACCTTATACATAAAATAATGACCATTCCAAATCTCAGTCGAGTTCGTTAATGGGCGACATTGGATGAAGGGGAGGGAAATGGAGGGGGTTTGAAAAGTCGCTATCGCTATAACTTCCTTACTTACAAGGGAACGGATTGCGGGGTAAAATTCTAACCTGGTAGATAATTAGTACACAATATTCCTACAAAGTTATACAATGACGTAGTGAAAACCGCACGGGCCACTTTCAATATATTGAAGGCCGAAAACCTGCCGGACGACTGCATGAGCGAGGAGGTGAGAAGAGGTACAGCTGACCTTGGAAACCAGCAGCACGCGATGGCTCGCGGCCACCAGGCAGCGGCCTGCCGTGCTGCGTTGCATTCTCCACCTTCCATCTTCCCCTCATCCGGCCACTACCTTATCAGTTCGGTGGGACTATGCAAAACAATAGTGATGTCTCGAATGATCAGGTCCCAAATCGTTCCGTCATCAAGCAATTTAAGTGTGTCACTTTTATTTTGTCTGTTTTTCATTTTACTGGCACAGACAACAATTAATGTTAAAAACTTTAATTTTACAGTCAGATTATTTATAAATGTCAGAAAGTGACAACACAGGTTTCAATTGGAACACCTTCCAAATTTTAATCCTTGGAATTTGGTAGTTTGTCCACAAAGCTGCTTTGCTGAAAGTGATTGCCATGAAGGCCGCGTGCAGCAAGGATTCAAGGTCAGCTTTACCTCTTCCCACATCACTTATGCCGTCACCAGGCAGGTTTTCGGCGTTCAATGTTGGCGTTCAAAATTGAAATTGGCCTGTGCGGTTTTCACTACGTCATTGTACAACTTTGTGGGAATATTGTGTACTAAATATCAACCAGGTTAGAATTTTACACCGCAATCCGTTCCCTTGTAAGTGAAGAATGGAATCAATTCAAAGTAGGTACTATTCTTCGGATAAGGGCCAAAAACGTCTCTTCGTAAAGTTTTTTGACAGCAACAACCATTGACCAAAGAGGTGTGGAAAATGGAGTTTTGAGAGAAAAATAGGATCAGTAGTTAAATTGGACGTAAAACCATAACTCAAAAACTTAAATATTTGAAAATTTGATTAATGATAACAGACCACTTTTGTTACCCAGGTCTACAATTTTCCCGTGTTTTATTTCCTATCCTGTACTTACATCATGAAATCATCACAAGCAGAATATTGACTGATATTTTGTATCTCATTTGACAAGTCTGACAGAAATGTCATAAGTCGCTTTGCGATAAAAGTTGGCAAGTCTGATGAATAATATACAGGCTCAATTTGCAGCCAAGGGATCCAGTGAGACCCATTTTACAGGTCAAATAAACGTCTGATTGTTAAGAGGAGGAATGTTTCTTCGTATGTACTTCCCAATTCAGCGCCCCTTCAATGGGAATTGTTCCCTTGCCGGTGCTCGGGCGTCAGTTATACAGCAGTTTAGACACTTGTTCCCAACGTCACTCTTTCATTGTCAATGTCAGAAAATTTTCCCTCGATGCCGTCGATCAAAGGTAAGTAACGTAAACAAAGAGCAATTTTGCTCCCGAGCAATAACTTGGATTGTTCTTTAACCCTGGAACAGCGTATATAACGTTTGAGACACTAATGCTAGCCTATATCTTCCCGTCACCCATCATTCTTCGAGGGGACAAAACTGTTTCGTTTTTCCTTCGTAAGTAATACCATGAGTTATCCTTGGTCTTGACATCCCAGCTTTTTGGCGCTCTTCTGTCCAATACCCGCTTGTACGCCAAAACGTGTGTCAAAACAGTACCCCACTGTACAATTACGAGTACATTATTATCTTTCATGTTCGACGATGTCAAAATGTAAATATTATATGTCAGAAAACTGTACTTTAATGGGGGTCGTTATTGTACTGTTTTTCATTATGAGACAGTTTCTCCAGCCAATCAGAGCTCATTCATTGACCAATTAGGTAAGGATACCTTCGTGCATGCGCTCAAAATCCAACATGTCGGACATGAATTACTTGATATTGAACCCATGTACCATTGGTTCAAGGGGTCGAATCCATGTATTATGGTAAAAAGAAGGAAGGAAATATACAGTCTTCAGTGGAACATAGAAATATTCTATATACGAGGGGGCGAGCATAACGTTTTGCAAGAAATGAGGGTCCAGGTGGCCAAGAAATGATATCACGCATGACGCACCGATAGGAGCAGATCATGGCTATAATTAGAACGAGTGGAACTTTCCGTCGGAGTGACTGCGAGCATGTTTGGGAAATTGATCTTACGTTGCAGTAAATTGGCAACCTCGCAGTTGTGCAAGAAGAAGAATAATTAGATTTAAAGCACTTGCGAGCATATAATTAACTAAAGAAATACATCATTGTGAATCATTTCGGAATAGAGATATTTGTGTGCAGAAAAAGGTTTTAATAATTGCCTAGGAAAGAAGTGCAAACGTGGCCATCGTCATAAAAAGTTCCCCGAGACCCGAGATGGAGGGGATTAAAAATCAACCTCAACACCCACGTACCTCAAGAGTAAATTTCATTTAATATCTCGGAATTGTACGATCGATTTTCACGTACAAAGAAATCAGTTAACGTTTAGAAAACGAGCCTTCCAGAGATATAATTTTCAATAGTGTGCGACTATTACTTCAATAGTTGGTTATGAAAAAGGCGAGGATTTTATCTTTTTTAGCCAAAGAGTATAAAAGTCCTGGCAGAGCCAGTCAAATCATGCAGTTTCCGACAGCCCGAGGGGGGCGTCAGGCTACATCACATCGAATGCAGTCTACGAGCACTCCGCGAGCGGAGGTGCTGCATTAAAGTATTATTCAGTCTTGAACGACCGCTGAGGTGGGTCGTACTGTTTCGACAACAATTCAGTTTACCAAAGACGCCGGAGAGAGTGGTACTGTTTCAAAGTACATGCAGTTTCAAACAGCCCAAGGGGGCGTTACTCTATCGACAATCATCCAGTTCCGTGAGCGCCGAGGCGCTGCACGATGAAGCATCAGAATACGAGAAGTATCATCATAGTATCGCCGTGTGAAGACTTAGGAAAATCCTAATACAGGATTTAGTTCCGCCAGTATCAGTTTTATAGTGAAAGTTCCGTATTACAAATCCAAGTAGGCTGCGAACTTAAAAGAACAGGCGATAGGTCTTCAAATAACAGTTTAGTAAAACGACTGAAAGTGTTGTAACGTTTGAAGTACCAACGATAGAGAAACGAACAGTCTAGTAAAGTTAAAGAACCCGATCAGGGTCGGACAAAATAAGTCCCGCCTAGTATTCTGAATAAGATAGGGTCTAGAGCGAAGAATTTAAGAAGGGAAAATTTAATCCAAGGTATTGTCGCACTGGAGACAAACGAACAGTGATTAAAAGCAGTAAGGAAGAGCAGTAAATGCTAGAGAATCATAGGTCACCGATAAAATATTCGAGAGGCCGTAAATAGGACAAACTGTATCTAGACAAACTAAATAGTGTCAAGAGAGAAACGACTTCGAGCTAGTTAAAAATAAAAGCCGAATAGTCCGGAAACCGGATCTGAAGAATTACCGTTCCAGGGAGGGGTAGATTGATCGAGACTTTCAACTTCTTACCAGATAGGGAGCCGACATCTAAGAGTTTCACCCTTGGAAACGGGAAGCAAGAAATCACGTGTGCAAGGCCTAATCAAAGCCTCAGTGATTAGAAGCAGTGTAATGTAAATATAGAAAATTTGTGTTAGTATAATATTTTCAGGAATTTATTTGTGTATAATAGAAGAATACAGAATTGTATTCATTCAAAAATGTTATCAGTGTTTAAAGTATGTAAGGTATATGTGTGTCAAGAAATGTCATTGTGTGAAATGGGAATAATCAAGATGGTTTAAACACATTAAGTGGGCGACATGAAACATCGTTGGAAAATATGGTCGGGAACCGTCCTATCATGTGAGTAACCATTTCATTATGTTTTGTGTTGGGGAATATTTGTGTACAATCCACCTGAGAATGAGAAATAGGGATGTTTTTGAATAACAAATAACATAATAATAGCGCGATCTGAACAAATTACAAATTGAGAAAGTATAAAAATGATTATGTGAAGTGAATAAATCCCTTAGAGGAAATATATGAAATAAAATATCAGTGTATTTGATAAATGATTAAATTATGTGAAAGCAAGCGCAATAATAATAATAATAAAAATTATATAAATGAAGATTAAGTTGAATGTTATGAAAGTAGTAGCTTTTGAGCTCCTGTAAAAGAATATATACATGTTGTGAGTACATGGTCTTAAAGTATAGCGATTATTGCCACGGGAGAGGATTAATAATAAAAATTGAGATGTAGATCAAATGTTGATTTTGAATTTATCAGTTCTTTGAAAAACTTTGGCCTTGAAGTAATGTATAGCGCATGTCGCGCATTGAAGTAATTTGTCACGCTAGGAAGGCGTTGGGTAGATTATTGGCTGAGGAATAACCTAACCACCAAGGGAAGATGATTAAGAAAAGGAGATAGGTTTCGGACTGGAGAAAAAGGATAGAAAAATAGGAGGAGAGTCACACAAAAGTTATAAATTTAACCTTAAATGCACTTAGAGGCGGTTGCCACCGCAAATTCTTTCTCTGATACCTAAAATGGGTAAGGGCTTGGCCTAAGCTGACGGGAAACACAGCTAGAACTTGGGCGGTTTGCAAGAGAGTGGCTTTAGTATATTCCCTCTCAAGCATGCATCTGCTTACTATGGGGAAGGGTGGTGGTCTGTCAAGACTGAGAGTAACAGATTTATTGTGTGTCTGTTCAAAGAAATTCGTTTTTGCAAAGTAATTCGAAGAATGCCAATAATTTGAATCAGGTTTGGTATTTCCAGTTTTCGAAGTTATGGAGTTCCTGAAAAGGCGACCAAGTGCTTCCAAGAAGGATTATGATGAAAAATTATACCTTGGGGAGTAATTTTGGTAAGTGGACCAATGGTTGCATTTGGAAATGGCTAAGCTTTTACTCAGCAAGGAGCCGGCTAAAAGTTTAGACAAAAAGAAACACTTATCTTTTGGAAAACTAACCATAAGTTTTCGGAGAGGATCTCCACAAGCAGGTAGCTGGGGTAGCGAGCTTTACTTGCCTTACTGGCCAGTTAGAATTAGCTTTTAAAGCTAAGAGAAACTTTGACGAGATTACCACTAAGAGTTCTTGCTCAAATGCAACGAGTGGTGGAAGCCCTATCAATAGATTTAATGGCATTGAGTAGGGAGAGCCAAGGAAGACAGGATTTTGCCTAACCGTTGTATTTGCGAAATGATAAATCCAAAATCAAATATTTAATTTATTTAACAAGGCAAAAGAAGTTGATAACTTTAACAAAGATTTTCAATTTGGTTAACAAATTTGGGGTCACAGACCTCAGAAAGCATTAAACGTTTGCGCCAGGCAATTAACAATTTATGAGGTTTCGAACCTTATATATTTTCTAAAATCTTTGTAAGAAAAAAAACAAATGAAGTGATTAAAATTAAACAATAAATAGAGTACAAGGTGTGTACTTTAAGAAATTCCTGAGAGAATATTCTAGAAAGAGTGACAACTTCGAAAATAACAATAAGAAAAACATGAAGAATAAGATAGAAGTTCCTACAACTTCTTATATTTAAGTTGAATTACTTTTGGTTGTTATACAAATAAGGGCAGGTCACATACTGTGAAACCTGAAGAGAAATTCAAAAGGAAGGTTCTCGACCTCCTATGTTTAAGTAGGAATCACGAGCCAAATGGGGCAGTTTCCATTTCGTGAGACCTAGAAATAACTCACTCAAGAGATGAAAGAATTGTTTTCTCTGATTATAAGGTAGAAACAATATAAACTTGAATCGTGTATAAAACACGTAGTTATACAGAAATTAATTAATGATAAACAAACAAGATGGAAGGGCACTTCGTTGGAGTGACACCTTATTGGAAGTGATTCAGATTTACAATTTTATTAATATGGTTTGTTAGTAGAAGGTTTAGGAAAGATCGATTGGGATTGAGGATAAATGTTCATGGCCTTATTTAATGTAAACGGACGATCGCGACGCGGTAGAAAAGTTGGACAAGCACTAGTTTTCACTATAGTCTGTTAAATAGATGAAAAGTTCACTGTATAAACACGAAAGTTTATGGGAAAGAAAGTTATTGCAATGATGAAAATAACTGGTTGCACTAGGTAGGCGAGAGTCTATTTCTTGAGAAGGTTGTGAATTACAATTAAATGCGCCATAGAACATTCCAACGGTGGAAGAAAATTCGCTATTGAGCTTTAATTCAGAAGTGAGATTCTTCAATTTTAAATAGTATTCTCACAAGTGAGAGAAAAATACATGACGGCAAGACTTGTAGATAAAGTACAGGATCTGGAAGGTTCCAGAGCGATCTTAATAGAAGAATGGGCCAAAGTTAATCCAGCGGAGGAACTAGCTTGGTAATTTATAGACAGCGGGTATTAGATAATATCCCACGTGGTGAGAAGATTTCTCATTTAACAAGCATAAGAAATGCTGCTTTTCACCAAGATTGGCTTAATTAGACAAAAGCCCAACATGGAAAATCCCGCGAAGGATGATTATTTCAACAAATAAGTAATTTCACACTGCCTATAAAAGATCGTTAAAAGCATGTAGACGTTAAAACCATGAAGATGAGGTTAAAACTTGAAGTTTGTACTTAACTTTGCTGCATGGCGAAAGTGAGGTTCTCCTTGATGTTTAAAGTTACCACATGGCGTGGAATCTAAAAAATGCCTCGTTAGGTCAGGAGGCTAGCTCTAGTTGAGCCTTAACTGAGTCGACGGCCGGCGCACAAGTGAGACCCACTCAGCGAAGCACAGAGAGTCCAAGGAAGGGAAAGGAGTGGGGGTAGGAGACAAAAGGAATACATATCAGAATAACCAACATAAGAAATGAAATTCTCATGAGGAGATGGTCTTCAAAGAGTTGATAGCAGGCGATACTAGCACAGCATGGTGAGTGAAAAAGGAGACGAAGTTCTCTTGCTCATGGAGATAATAGCTGGCGATGGCAACGAGATCTGGTGGCCAGATGGAAAAGGAAGTCCTCTTGCACCAGGAAGAATTGAGGAGCTTCAGAGATTCGCTGCTAGATGACGCTAGGAGGGTCATGGGAGATATATATCTAGAACAGACTCACAAAAGATATAAGCGACATGACCACCAAAGAGAAAATAGAAGATCACTGTTGGTGTTTGACAAAGAGGAAGGAATGAACAAGCAAAGAGCATTAAACTTTATATTCTCTCGTACCGTGTATTCCAAGAATACACCATACTGGGAGGTGCAAACACAAACAGAGAACAAATAAGCAGTTAAACATTTAAAGGTAATGGAGCGATCAAAGACAGTGGTCTTGTGATCGGACCATTAGTGGTCAAGATTTTGGCCACCCTGACTCTCCCATCCCTTCCAGGATAACACTCGGTCACTCTTCCAGAAGTCCAGACTAGGGGGGGTGAAACATCCCTAACCAAGACCAAGTCCCCCTCTTTAATGTCGGGACGGGAAAGAAACCACTTCTGTCTCCGTTGCAAGGAAGTTAAATATTCCAAGTTCCACCTCTTCCAAAAGGAATTACGGAGGGCTTCAAGTTTACGCCAAACGATAGGTAGATTAGAATCCCTGTATGAATTGGGAAGAGGAGGAGGGGCAGAAAGAGAAGTGCCGATAAGGAAGTGACCAGGTGTGAGTGGAAGCAGGTCATCAGGGTCATTGGAAAGCGGAGTTAATGGGCGAGATTTAACAACACCTTCAATCAGAACGGACAGTGAATTGAATTCTTCATAAGTCAGAATGCGATTACCTAAGACCTTTCTTAAATGACGTTTAGTAAGCTTTACATAAGATTCCCACCTACCACCGTGATGAGGAGCGTAGGGAGGTATAAAGCGCCATTTGAAACCCTTTGAGTAGGAAAAATTAGAAATTTGTTCCATGGCAGGAGAAGATGTGAGAGCTTTCTTCCACAGAGAAGCTGCGCCCTGAAAAGTGGAAGCGTTATCAGAGAACATCTCTGAAGGAACACCACGCCTAGCGGTGAAGCGAGAGACAGCTGATAAAAAGTAAGAAGTAGAAGCATTCGTTACTAGTTCCAAGTGGATTGCGCCAGTAACCATGCAAACAAAGGGAGAGACATAAAGCTTACCAAACAATTTGCGTTTAGCTTCAGGAGAATTTCGTTGATAATGGAACGGACCCATATAGTCCACACCAGTTAAATCAAATGAGCGTATAGAAGAAGAGCGAAAAGAGGGCAGATCGCTCATTAATTGAGTATTGATTTTAGGTTTCACTTTGAAGCAAGGAATTCACTTGTGAATTACAGAAGAAACTTCATGAATTCCATTTATAATCCAGTACTTTTCCCTTAAGAGGCAAAGCAGAGTGCGTGTACCAACATGCAGATTGCGATAATGAAAGTCACGTATAATTAAGGAAGTTACGTAATGTTTGGAAGGCAAAATAACGGGATGCTTTTTGTCCTCAGAGAGCAAAGATTGCGAGAGCCTTCCACCTACCCTGAGTAACCCATGGTCATCAAGGAACGGGGCCAAAGCACGAAGACGACTGGATTTGGGAAGATCCCTTTTAGAAGAAAGTAAAGACAATTCAGAAGAAAAAGCTTCTTGCTGTGTCAGTTGTAAAACCTTAATGGCAGCGAGATTCAATTCATGATTGGTAAGGTGTGGTTTGGGTAGAAGAGGTTGGTCAACCACAAAATATTTCCATCTAAGGAGATAGGCGACAATTCGTATTAATTTATGAAAAGAAGAATAGCGGGACAACAAGGGATGAGAAGCGTTGGAAACGAGACACGAAGCAATAGATAGAGGTACTTTAGCGTCAGGCAAGTTGGAGTTTGTAGCTGGAGGTTTAGAAGGCCATGAAGAAGAGTCTTCGATTAACCACGAGGGCCCATGCCAGTACAACTGGGAAGCTGCCAATTGAGAGGGTAAACAACCACGAGAGATAATATCGGCTGGATTATCAGCACTGGGCACATGCCTCCAATGACATCCAGAAGAAAGAATTTGAATTTTGGAAACTCTGTTTGCAACAAAAGTTTGCCAGTGAGAGGGGTTTTTGGCGATCCAAGAAAGGGTGATCATGGAATCGCTCCAGAGATAGATTTGCGAGAATTCGACTTTTAATACTTCCCGTAATTTATTAACAAGTTCTGCAGCCATGAGTGCAGCGCACAATTCAAGCCTAGGCAAAGTGATAGTTTTAAGAGGAGCGACCTTCGATTTGGCACAAACAAGGTTGGAAACTGAAGATCCATAGAATGAACCGTGATAAACTAAATATGCGCAGCAACCGTAAGCTTTTTCGGAACTGTCCGCGAACACATGAAAGAAACGGATGCATTAGAATGAGCGTTAATTAAATTCCTAGGAATTTCAATAAGGGAAAGATCCAGAAAATTGCTGCGAAACGAGAGCCAACGATTAAGAAAAGAAAGAGGGACAGTGTCATCCCATTCACATTTGAGCGGCCACAGCTCTTGCATGAAGAGTTTGGCTATAACGATAACTGGGGCAAGGAATTGAAGAGGATCAAAAATTTTTGCAATTTCAGAGAGAATTTGTCTTTTTGTGTTAGGAAGCTCTTCTGCGAGCGAAACTTTATAGATGAGAGTGTCAGTGCTAGTGCACCAATGAACTCCTAGAGTTTTTATAGATTCGGAGTTTCCACAAATTTCGACAGAAGAAGGATCTACGTCTTCGATGGGAAACTGGGCGAGATACTCAGGGGAGTTGGAATTCCACTTATGAAGTGGGAAACCTCCATTCCTTAGCAATGCCTGAAGTTCTAAGGACACAAAAGAAGCTTCCTCCAAAGTGGGGAAGGACTGCAAATAATCGTCAACATAGAATGACGTAGTTAGTGCTTCAGAGGCTTTGGAATTAAATAAATGACCATCTTGTGAGGCTAGCAAGTGTAGAGATCGGATAGCAAGGAAAGCAGAGGGTTTTAAGCCATAAGTAACCGTTTTTAAGCGAAATATCTTAATGGGCTTACTGATTACATCACGCCACAAGATTCTTTGGAGATCTCGTTGTTCCGGTTGAATTAAAACTTGACGGTACATCTGTTTTATATCAGCTATGACAGCTATGGGAAATAATCGAAAGTTTAAGAGTATAGCAGATAGATCTGATTGAATAGCAGGACCAGAGTAAAGAGTGTCGTTAAGGCTGTTGCCATTAACGTTGGGTGATGAACCATTGAAAACAACTCGAATTTTATCTTTTACAAGAGAGTTTTTCCACACGGGATGATGATTTAAATAAACCGTTTCAATTGGGGGGTGCAATTCATCATCAGATTTGTTAACAACTTCCATATGATCTAAGCTTTCATACTCATCCATGAAATCAGTGTACTGCTGTTTAACAAGGGGTTCTTTCTTGAATTTGCTCTCGATAGCAAAGAGAGCTTTCCAAGCTTTGGGCTGAGAGTTAATAAGTTTGGGAGGATTATGTAATCTTGGCATTTGAACAACGAACCGGCCATCAGAAGAACGAGTGGTGGTGTTCAAAAAAAGTTGCTCACAGAATTCATTTTCTGAAGAGGTTACATTAGGAGGATCAACGCTTTCAAGCCTCCAGAACTGTTCCAGGTCAGTATTAGAGAAGTAACATTGCGATGCAGGTTGGGGAGAATAATGGGGAAGTTGACTTGTGACGATCCATCCAAAATTAGTGTCTCTGGCGACCACGTTTGAGGATAACTTGCGAACCTGTTTACGAAGGCAATTCCAGAAAACATTGGCACTAAAGAGTATGTCAATAGGATTTTGCATGTTGAACAAAGGATCGGCTAGCCTTAAATGCGAGGGAATGTTTAACCCTGAAATATCCACAGAGTGACTTGGAGTGTCTTCTCCAATGCTATTGAGAATTAGACAATCAAGTTTAAAAAAAGTTGTTTCTATGACAAATAACTCTTATGGTTAGCTTCGAGAATTGTAAAGCTTGTGATTTTGAGCTGTTGATGCCCGACACGTTGATAGAAGTGGGGTTTACAAGTAGGCCTAGTTTTCTAATCAAGGAATTAGACACAAAATCATGAGTTGCCGCTGAATCTAGAAGACCGCGTGCACGGACCCAGTTGCCAAAGTTATCCTGAACTTCGATTTGGACAGTAGACAACAATACTTGAGCACTGCGAATGGACTTGGCATTTTGAATATAAGATGAAGCATTAGAACTGTTAGCACTATCATTTTTCGGAGAAGTAGATGCTGTCGATGACCTTGCCTGATCATGACGATGTAGCAAAGTGTGATGAGCCTTTTCACAATGGTAGCAAAGTCTTGTGGACTTCCAATTAGAAGCAGAATGAGTAGGCGCTAGGCAATTGAAGCAATGTTTGTTCTGGGAAACTAATTTTCTTCTGTCGTCGACTGACATTTCTTTAAAGGATTTACAGAGGTATAGGGCATGGGGATCTTTACAAAGTATGCACTTTAAAGGTTTGTTTAAACTCTTAAGGGGTTCGCTTTGAGTGTTTAAAACCATAGAGCTAGCAACACGACGTTCACTAGACCTAGTTGGGTAACCAGTAGAGTTTGATTTAAATTTAGATGAGCTGGACCCGGGTTTTTGGGTATTAGACGCTAAGCGTTCGCTTTTAGGTTTGATAGACATTAATTCAAATTTGGAACTCGGGGAAGAGGGTTCACTTTGATTAGCTAGAGCGGTTAAGAGTTGGCATCTAGCGTTTATAAAAGTGACTAAATGCTAGTACGAGTAGTCGTCTTCTTTAGAAAGTTCAATTTCCCAAGCTTTGAGGGTAGCAGCATCAACTTTAGAAACCACTAAATGTATTAGGAAAGTATCCCAATGTTCAGTAGGTTGATCTAATTGGGACAAAGCCTTAACGTGAAGTTGTGTAGTATCAACTAGAGTGCGCAAACTGGTGACGCCATTGTGCTGTGACGCAGGTAGGTTGAATAGAGCCTTCATATGGCGTTGAATACGTAACCGTAAATTTCCATATCTTTCTTTTAATAAGTTAAAGGCAATGGGGTAATTTTCGGCACGTAGAGGAAGTGCTTCGACTAACTGCAAAGCTTGACCTCGGAGGATAGATCTGAATAATAATGAAACTTGTAAATGACTTGAATGTCTTCATTGTCATGAACAAGGGAGCAAAATAATTCATAGAAAGAATCCCAAGTAGATTCATCTCCAGAGAAATGGGGTAAATCAATTTTAGGTAAAATTGGCTTGGGCTTGTGAGTACCATCACGGAAAGAAGTTTGTGGTTCGTGAAGGGAACCAAGAACAGAAGCGTCGTTTTTCTGCTCCTCTTCGAGTTGGCGTATTATTTTGAAAGCAGAACCTATGCCTTCGTAATATTGGTTTTCTACTTCGACTCGATCTTCGGTTTGATTGAGCATACAAGATTCTATTTCAGTTTGAATGTTACAATAATTTTCATAAGAACGTTCAAAATCCCTTACACGATGTTTCAACAAGTCTAATTGAGCTTCTGAGGGATCTAACTCTTTTATGTACTTTCTGAATCGGGTAATTTGCCCTTTATAGGATGCTCGTTTAGAAGTAAGTTTTTCATCCTTATCCTTTTCAGTAGGAGCCATGTTAAAGAAAATAGATTGAAATGCAACTCACGAAACTGTGGAACCTTGGAAATGCTGTCAAGCTGGCAGCAGCAAATAAGTAGAAAGAACGGGACACACCAAAGGAGACAGGAGCGGCCTCTTTCCCCTTCACAGGCTTTGCACGATGTGGTTATAGCTGAAAGATTCAAAGCAGATATTAATAATTTGCAAGGTATTGTCAAATAACCTCTGCAAAGGAACAACAAATGGACTCTCCCGGGTTTCGGCACCATTTTTTGGGTAGATTATTGGCTGAGGAATAACCTAACCACCAAGGGAAGATGATTAAGAAAAGGAGATAGGTTTCGGACTGGAGAAAAAGGATAGAAAAATAGGAGGAGAGTCACACAAAAGTTATAAATTAAACCTTAAATGCACTTAGAGGCGGTTGCCACCGCAAATTCTTTCTCTGATACCTAAAATGGGTAAGGGCTTGGCCTAAGCTGACGGGAAACACAGCTAGAACTTGGGCGGTTTGCAAGAGAGTGGCTTTAGTATATTCCCTCTCAAGCATGCATCTGCTTACTATGGGGAAGGGTGGTGGTCTGGCAAGACTGAGAGTAACAGATTTATTGTGTGTCTGTTCAAAGAAATTCGTTCTTGCAAAGTAATTCGAAGAATGCCAATAATTTGAATCAGGTTTGGTATTTCCAGTTTTCGAAGTTATGGAGTTCCTGAAAAGGCGACCAAGAGCTTCCAAGAAGGATAATGATAAAAAATTATACCTTGGGGAGTAATTTTGGTAAGTGGACCAATGGTTGCATTTGGAAATGGCTAAGCTTTTACTCAGCAAGGAGCCGGCTAAAAGTTTAGACAAAAAGAAACACTTATCTTTTGGAAAACTAACCATAAGTTTTCGGAGAGGATCTCCACAAGCAGGTAGCTGGCGTAGCGAGCTTTACTTGCCTTACTGGCCAGTTAGAATTAGCTTTTAAAGCTAAGAGAAACTTTGACGAGATTACCACTAAGAGTTCTTGCTCAAATGCAACGAGTGGTGAAAGCCCTATCAATAGATTTAATGGCATTGAGTAGGGAGAGCCAAGGAAGACAGGATTTTGCCTAACCGTTGTATTTGCGAAATGATAAATCCAAAATCAAATATTTAATTTATTTAACAGGGCAAAAGAAGTTGATAACTTTAACAAAGATTTTCAATTTGGTTAACAAATTTGGGGTCACAGACCTCAGAAAGCATTAAACGTTTGCGCCAGGCAATTAACAATTTATGAGGTTTCGAACCTTATATATTTTCTAAAATCTTTGTAAGAAAAAAAAACAAATGAAGTGATTAAAATTTAACAATAAATAGAGTACAAGGTGTGTACTTTAAGAAATTCCTGAGAGAATATTCTAGAAAGAGTGACAACTTCGAAAATAACAATAAGAAAAACATGAAGAATAAGATAGAAGTTCCTACAACTTCTTATATTTAAGCTGAATTACTTTTGGTTGTTATACAAATAAGGGCAGGTCACATACTGTGAAACCTGTAGAGAAATTCAAAAGGAAGGTTCTCGACCTCGTATGTTTAAGTAGGAATCACGAGCCAAATGGGGCAGTTTCCATTTCGTGAGACCTAGAAATAACTCACTCAAGAGTTGAAAGAATTGTTTTCCCTGATTATAAGGTAGAAACAATATAAGCTTGAACCGTGTATAAAACACGTAGTTATACAGAAATTAATTAATGATAAACAAACAAGATGGAAGGGCACTTCGTTAGAGTGACACCTTATTGGAAGTGATTCAGATTTACAATTTTATTAATATGGTTTGTTAGTAGAAGGTTTAGGAGAGATCGATTGGGATTGAGGATAAATGTTCATGGCCTTATTTAATGTGAACGGACGATCGCGACGCGGTAGAAAAGTTGGACAAGCACTAGTTTTCACTATAGTCTGTTAAATAGATGAAAAGTTCACTGTAGAAACACGAAAGTTTATGGGAAAGAAAGTTATTGCAATGATGAAAATAACTGGTTGCACTAGGTAGGCGAGAGTCTATTTCTTGAGAAGGTTGTGAATTACAATTAAATGCGCCATAGAACATTCCAACGGTGGAAGAAAATTCGCTATTGAGCTTTAATTCAGAAGTGAGATTCTTCAATTTTAAATAGTATTCTCACATGTGAGAGAAAAATACATGACGGCAAGACTTGTAGATAAAGTACAGGATCTGGAAGGTTCCAGAGCGATCTTAATAGAAGAATGGGCCAAAGTTAATCCAGTGGAGGAACTAGCTTGGTAATTTATAGACAGCGGGTATTAGATAATATCCCACGTGGTGAGAAGATTTCTCATTTAACAAGCATAAGAAATGCTGCTTTTCACCAAGATTGGCTTAATTAGACAAAAGCCCAACATGGAAAATCCCGCGAAGGATGATTATTTCAACAAATAAGTAATTTCACACTGCCTATAAAAGATCGTTAAAAGCATGTAGACGTTAAAACCATGGAGATGAGGTTAAAACTTGAAGTTTGTACTTAACTTTGCTGCATGGCGAAAGTGAGGTTCTCCTTGATGTTTAAAGTTACCACATGGCGTGGAATCTAAAAAATGCCTCGTTAGGTCAGGAGGCTAGCTCTAGTTGAGCCTTAACTGAGTCGACGGCCGGCGCACAAGTGAGACCCACTCAGCGAAGCACAGAGAGTCCAAGGAAGGGACTCATACATATCAGAATAACCAACATAAGAAATTAAATTCTCTTGTGGAGATGGTCTTCAAAGAGTTGATAGCAGGCGATACTAGCACAGCATGGTGAGTGAAAAAGGAGACAAAGTTCTCTTGCTCATGGAGATAATAGCTGGCGATGGCAACGAGATTTGGTGGCCAGATGGAAAAGGAAGTCCTCTTGCACCAGGAAGAATTGAGGAGCTTCAGAGATTCGCTGCTAGATGACGCTAGGAGGGTCATGGAAGATATATATATCTAGAACAGACTCACAAAAGATATAAGCGACATGACCACCAAAGAGAAAATAGAAGATCACTGTTGGTGTTTGACAAAGAGGGAGGAATGAACAAGCAAAGAGCATTAAACTTTATATTCTCTCGTACCGTGTATTCCAAGAATACACCAGGCGTTGAACCTAAATATACTTGGTAAATTAATTATGAGGGGCAGTTGATTGCGGTAATTGAGCTATGATAAGTCCTCCATATAGTGATGTAATCACGAGGCCATTGTGTGTATTTTTTAAAAGGGTGCTATTATTGTATTATGAGCGCTAATGTTGTAAAGTCCTCCAGTATGGGATGTGGTTCCCGAGGCAGTGAAAGAACCGAACCGAGGTTCGTTTGTGTGAAGCCCCTAAATATTGTTGTTGTATTGAATTATTCTTACCCATCAATGAGGACACTTCATAATTAATAAATGCCAAGGTTACGAGAGTGGTCTATGAACCTAAATAATGTTGTTAAAAAATGAATGAAAAGCCAGGTCTGTTCAAAGAACTGTGTATAAGAAATAGCTGTATAAGCAGAGTGTAGCCCGTCTCTGTGGCTAGACTTGGGGTCTTGCTCCCGGCCAATAAATCACGCTGAGTGGGACGGTCCGACCCTTACTATTGACGGAAGTGCGGTAGGTCGGGTGACCGTCTGTTTGAAGTAATAATACACCATGAGTTTTATGAGTTTGTTAATGACCCGGGATTCGAACCGAGGTTCTTGTAGATGAAATGTACCGCTTGCAAGTTCATATCGTTGCTTTCTTATGAGATAATGGTCTTTTAAGGCAAATAAATATAAATCCCTAATGTAATGTTATATTGATGTAGGATTTCAAGAGTCCAGTGAAGACAATTAGATTTTGGAAGTGATCTTAATTTTTGACATGTTCAAGTAGTCTTCAATAACTCGGGAGTACAAAAGTGTTTTCCCAATCACTCTAGTGAATTTGTTAGCTTGAGAGAGGTGGTAACATAAGAACATTGTGGAAAGCCCAAAAATTTAAGTGAAGGAGTAAGAGTACTTGAATAAGAATTATATATTGTTTTGATTATAAGATACTCATATAATAGAAAGTGAGGTGTTGTATAAGAATAACACAGAGTATGTAATAGTATCGAGCCGTTGGGAGCTCGTGATTATATTGAATTTTAAAAAGGGATACTTTATGGAATTGAAAAGAATTATAAGTTTGTTAGTTTGTAGGAAACCATTTATTATGATTTAACATTTGTTTTATTTTATGTATTCCTTGTTCACTCTGAACAAGTTAGAAGTATTGGTCAGTATTTTATTTGTTTATTTTCCAACGTGGGGATTGTATGGTTATATCATACACGTAGCAAACCTTACTTTTGGCGCCCAGTACGTAGGGATGAGTTTTCCTAGGGAAAACCCGAGTTTTCTTGAAAAATCAACATTTTCATTTTTTGAAAAAAAAATGGTTTTTCGAAATTTTTGAATTTTTAAATCACTTCCATAAATGTTTTGACAATGAATGAGTATATCAAAAGGGTACGTTCTAGTAAACACCCGTACTAAGGTAAAAATTTGGAAATTGGGACACAATGGTTCGGAATACCATCTCTCAAGCATGCACCAGCGATGTGGCATAGTAGCCCACTGTATTCTTATATTGTGGATAAGATGTGGACCATAAGGGATTTCAAGGAGTGCTTAGGGGAGCATTTCAATAAGGAGATGGAGGAAATGATAAAGATGTCATTAAGTGATGAAAGGCAGAGGGTATCGGAAGTTGTAGAAGTAGGAAGTAAAAATAGATTGGAATCTATAAATGATAAAGAGTACCCAATTAAAGAAAATGTAAATATTTCTTTTGAAAGCATGCGTGCATCTGGAGGCATAGTTGCACGAAGAGAAGGTAACATGTCTGCAGACAACAGGGTAAAAATTGAGCCTTTAGAGCTCCAAATAGAAAAAGAAATATGTGAACCGATTCCAAGGGAATTCGTATCAAGTACAGATAATAATAATGATAAAGATGATTCAAAGTCTCATGTATCAAGGCAGGTTCAAGTAGGCTCGAAAAACGAAGGGGAAAAGAAAGATAGTAATAGCGTTCAGGATCAGGAAAAAGTAGAAATGGCGACCTGGAACGAAATAAAAGAATTCTTGGGTATAATTGAGGAAATGCAAGATGAGCACATAAAGATGAAGGACGAACTTTGGAGATTAAAAGATGTAAAATTAAGAATAGAAGAAGGGATTGAGGAACAAGGAGAAAGTATGTCCAATGAAATTGATAAGACATTCAAACTTCATGATAGGGTAAGTAAAAATCGGTATAAAATACCCAAACAAGAATTAGAGGAATTGTACAAAGAAATTCCTGAGGTCAAAAGGTCATTAAGAGAGACGAAAATGGAATTTGCGAAACGCATGGTGAAAGAAGGGAAGATCGAATTAGCTTCGTGGAAGCAGATAGAGATCTTCAATGAAGAAGTAAGTGAAATAATGAAGCAGGTATGGGAAATATGGACGAAATGGGGGAAGATTCAGCGTAATACCGATTATAAAGAGCACGACAGGAAGAAATACATTCAGGAACAAAGGGATTATTTAGATAAAGAACATGATAAGATGCATGACTGCAGAATGAGCATGCGTAAGGAAAAGGGGATAATAAGTATTCAGGAATTAGCCGAATGGAGGAAAAGGAAAATTCAGGAATATCAAGAAATATTAGAGGTTGTCCAGAAGATATATGAGGACGATATAATTGCACAAGACCTCGAATCAAAAGAAGTAGTCGTCCAAGCTGAAAATAAAACCGAAATTGTAGAAGAAAAAGAGATAACGGTGCCGGAAGAGCCCGAAACTGATATTAGAAAAGAAAAAGAACAAGAAGTAGAAATCGTGGAAGTGAAGAGAATTATAAGTTTGTTAGTTTGTAGGAAACCATTTATTATGATTTCACATTTTTTTATTTTATGTATTCCTTGTTCACTCTGAACAAGTTAGAAGTATTGGTCAGTATTTTATTTGTTTATTTTGTTCTAGCGCCATATATTTGGTTAATTAAATGTTTTATAGTAGGAGTTGATGTTGTTTATTATTTGGAAGTGTATCCTCTATTTAATCCAAAATGTGTTAGTCACAGAGTGGGAGAACTTACCATAACCCCGAAAATTCCGATTTGAACATTGCTGGCATACTGTGATTTGCATATTTCTTGCTGAAAGGGCACAATATGAAAATTGACAATGTAGCCTATATTGGATCAATCATTGTAGTCACAATGCCAAACACAAAGACAAAATCAGAACGAACCTTTACCGTGACAGGATAATACTATGAAATGTGCAAGAAATTTAGGAATCTACGTCCAGAAATTTGCAACACCATCCTTCTAGCCATTACCAACATGAAAAGTATTCACCGTCCCTAATGTTTGCATAAACTAGCTGGCGAATATGAGACAAGGAATAGCACTGTACCGTAATATCCCCAACCCCAATTTCTACACAGCGCATTGCTTTCAAACGACTTCGGTGACAATATTAGTGAATGCTAGAGCTGGACGGCACTAGTCATCATGCACGCTGTAAACAATAGCATTGCCAAGCAAATTAAAGGCTCTCTACTTTCGAAGTGCTTTGACCCACACGCATGCGCTCTGTTTAGTCAGCAAACCACCCAGCGCGCTCTGTTCACTAACTAAAGTTACTGAATCCCACAGATATTTATAAATATTTATGTTAAAACATAGGCTATAATTAAGCTATAATTATCGTCGAACATAAACTGTCGTATGCAACTCGCCTATAATGGTAAGTAAAACAATCGTATGGAAATTATAAAAATCGCTAGGGTCGATTTATAAACATACTCGTGTCTTAATTATTGCCATTATAGGCTCGTTGCATAATGTACTATTAAATACCTATGGATTGGTGGACTAGTTTCGGTTAACTTGTAACAACACTCAACTAAAATAAAATTAGAATAGCATTAAACTGTGACCATCAAACTATCTAAGCGTGTATAAATAAGAATTAATCACTAAAATTAAATATTCACTACAAATAATGTTAGAATCAGAAAAAAGTCTATCATGAAACTATTTGAAGAATGTTTATATCATGGTAAAAAGAAGTTGTCTTTTTTATCAGATAGATGGTTTTTGTTTTGTTTTTGAACCTAACATTATTTTAAGCAGATTACATTTTATGTTTGGAGAGTTATTCAACGGATACTAAACATTTTTTACAGTGAATATTTCGATTTAGTACATAATTTTTATTTATTAACATAGATTGATGACGCTTGGATTATATGACGCTCCTAGTTTAATGTCATTTCAATTTGATTTTAGCTGAGGATGGTTACATATTTACCAAAACTAGTCCTATACATGTAATTCATTAGCATATTTTCATCTATGAAAAAATAGGCTAATGAGATCACCTTTTGTCCGTGTGCCCGTCTGCGTGTGAGTGCACGTGTGTGTGATTGATTCGTGTGTCCCCCCTAATAACTCCTAAACAGCTGGAGTGACTTCAATGAAACTCGGTAGGTTCATAGCACTATTCCGGACGACCCAGACCGTGCCCTTCAAATTTTGTTACGTCTCACCAATCCAACATGGTGGCTGTGCGAAATACTTCACCAGCATTCAATATCTCCGAAACTATTACCGATATCACCCAGGAATATTTTCCGGTGATAAAGGGAACTACTAGAAGTTCACCTATGTGACTTTTGAAAAACTGGTAACTACAATACCAACATGGTGGCCAAGTGAATTCGCGACTTTTAAATAGACGTTTCTCGCGATTTAACCAACCAAACGCAATGAAACTTGGTACAGTATATGTTTATACACATTGCAATGCAACAACATCTGACTTCGTTCAATTGTTTACATAACCTCACGATGGCGGCTGTGCGAAATATTTCACCGGCATTCTGTATCTATGAAACTATTACCGGTATCACCCAGAAATATTGTTTGGAGATAAAGGGTACTGCTGGAAGTTTAACTATGAGACTTTCAAAAACCTGTTAACTAAAAAACGGACATGGCGGCCAAGCGGATTTGAAAATTTTGAATAGATCTTTCTCGCAATTTAATGATCCAAACGCAATGAAATCTGGTACAGGAAATGTTCATACACATTTTAATGCACTTGTATCTAATATAGTTCAATTGTTTACATAACCTCAAAATGGCGGCTGTGCGAATTTTTTAACTAAGTTTTTATTTCTTGTGTCGTAATCAGGCGATCGAAGTGAAAGTTTGAATAATGAACCTACGCAATAATTTTCCTTTACTGGTAGGCCTTCATGGCTATTGCCTATACATATAACAATCCAAAATGGCGTCCATCCAAAATATTTAGACGGTTCTCAATAGCTACGAATCTATTACAGCAATCAAACTGAAATTTGATATGTTGATAGTGGCAATTAACATACGTAAGATATATGAAAATAGGCTTTAGTTCTTCACGGAACTACTTGGTTTTAATAAAGTATTGATTTAGGTGGAATTAAACTATTCATAATGTTGATTTTTGCTTATGCCGTGTTTTATTATATTAAATTTGACGATTTTCGAAAGAAACCCTGTCTATCTTCGCCAGGAATAATCTGAAATACGACAAATGATTGCTAAGAGAAAGCAACAAAGAACCTATAAAAGGTGCCCAAAGATGGACGCCCTTAGCTCCATGTTAAGGACAACGAAAAGCAGCATTGTATTACTTACTCAGGGTTCTGATAATAGGTAGCCAGGATTCACTGAGATTTTAGCCGGTGTCGCGGTTGAAATTATCTGGGTGTTTACGTATTTCAACCGCCTCCCTGATGATTCTGGGACGATATTGCTTTATACGGGCAAGGTCATCCACTCCTTAGAACATGACATCATGGCCAGGTGTTAAAGCATGATCAGCAACAGCTGATTTATCAGGTTGAATGAGCTTGATACATCTATTATGTTCCTTAATGCGAGCGCTTATTATTGTTCTCGAAGTCTGCCCGATGTAAACCTTGCCACAAGTACAGGGAACTCTGTAGATGCCCGGTTGTTGGAATTTAGGCAAACTATTCTTAGTTGGTCGCAGGAGTTGCCTAATCTTAACGGAAGTTCCAAATACAGTCCGTATGTTGTACCGACGTAGGATTTTAGCAATATGATCCGTCGTGTTATGTATGTACAGTAGGTAAGCAGTTCCTCTTACATCTTTTTCAACTTACTGAATATTTAAACTTAGTCAGTAAGGACAAGGGCTGCCAAGGTTATATTCTTGTCTTTTCATATTCATAGGTGTATTAATTTATATGTAAATACAGATAACTTCTATGTGGTATGATGTACTTCATATCAATACGCAGTTATTTTTAGGAAAGTTTAAGGACTTCTAGAACATTCTAATTTATTTCATGGAAACACCGTTTTCTCTTAAATTTAATAAGCCCATTTTTTGTTTTAATTAACCACAGTTAAACGCACTATATAATTATTCAAAATAATTGCGCATACATTCTGTGCTTGCGTGGAGATATTCCTGATAACTTGAGTAATTTTCGTAAAGTTTGCATATTTTGTTTTTCACTTTCAAGCTTAAACTCAGTTGTAGGGAAATGACCAACATAAGCTTCCATTTGTTTATTGACTTCTGAATTTGAGGAAGCAAATTTCTACATATTTCAACTTTTTAATTCCCTCTTCAGGTGATAGGGGCGTATAGAGCACCGAAAGATAACTTTTCGCTTCTCGACACACTGTATGATAAAACTTGTACGGGTAATGCTATGAAAAAGAGCATAATAATTGCCGGAGATTTAAACCTCCCCAAAGTAGACTGGTCTGGTGAGTCAACTAGCTGTGGTCAAGCTCAGAGCGCTGCAACCAAATTCATAAGGGAGGGGGGATTTTCCCAAGTAGTTGACTTCCCAACTAGAGGCAATAATAGAGTTTACACTTTCATTCGTTCTTTCACTTGCCATAGGACGCGCCACCGGCGTATGGTTATACATTACCAGCTTCCGGTTTAGTAGTCAGGTAATGAAAGCAATGGGAACTGTGTACTACAATTTTCCTTGCAAGTAACTTAGCAAAATATTGTTGTTAGGAGAAATAAAAGTTGTAAAATGCATCAAGAGCGAAATGATCTTCCCCTGTGTGCAATGAGAAAGCTCTGCATGTGTTTATTTCTTATGTATTAATGATGCGAAATGTCGGCTAACGTTGTGCCGCTTACAACACTCGCAGTCTCTAAATGTTGCACATATTCCCGTCAATTTACAACAGATTATGTTTGATATTTTTTTGTTAAGATCTTGACGAAGAAAGTGTCTCTCCAATTGAATGATTGTATTTAACTGTATGCACGTCGTATACTCTTGGCAAGGTTGTTTTTCTCAAAGAACAACTTTACATTGTAGTAGGCACGTAGCTCCTTGTATTTAGTTTTCTGGCAACTTGTTTTTAATTATTGACTAAAATATTTCTAAATCCATGCCTCCATTCGAAGGTTTAGGGTTGAATAATTCATGCAAATTGAAGTTCATTCGTTTGTGAAATTGACCCTTTCAGTGATTACCGTATGGTACCGTACCGTACTTTACGTAGACTTTTCTTTAAAAAGTTTGTCGCCAGTTGTTTGCTCTATTAACTTACGGTAATATTTTCCATAATATTGAAAACTAGGCACAGTTGGATTTTAAGGTGCAACCGAATGTGCTATCAAATATCGCTTTCTTGCAATAGGCCTAAGTACGTAGAATAAGTATGTAATTATAAAATGATTATTGGTTAAATAAGTGTTAATAGGTAGACTATTATAATTATAATGATTAAATAAATGTTAAAGAAGAAACAACGAGTTGTTAGTAAATATTAGGCCTACCGGTACGGTGAATAGCCTATAACTAGTGTCGTCACGTTTTAACATTTAATTGGGTCAAGTTAATACATAATATACCAATATAACAACCGGATAGCAAATTATTATAATATTCTCACATATAACATATTTCATTGGCACCAATTTAATACGATTGTTGTCTAAGATATGTTACACCACTGCCGTTTGATATGTGCAGATCGCACACTTTGTAACCAAGCTGTTTGTTATGGTCCTTTCTGTTGCGAATTTTTACTAATTACTCTTTTAGGAGACACTTGTTCTTGGAATATTCAAGAAAGGCTAACCCTCTAGTGTATATTTCATAAGTTGAACGCCTACAAACAAAACCACAATTCGAAATAATAATGAAAATAATCACGGACGATTCACTGCCAATGAAAATCAAATGGAGATTCACGGACCGGAAGTTCGCTATGCATAAGCTTCGGTGCCATTTTAACTCGTGGAAGCTCTATACCTTAGATGTTTATCTAGTATGGCCTGTAGAGCTGTATATTAACTGTCTGAAAGTACCAGGAATTAGTGACCATTCTTGGGTTGAATTAAATATTAGATACGGTGACATTACAAAATTAGACTCTGATGTAGCAAATAAGATCATATTCCGGTATCGCAGGGCGGATCAGGGCAAATTTCAGGTGTATTTGAATGAGCATTTGAATGAGGATGGGCATTGGAAGGAAATCACATTAATATCCTGTGGACTAACTTTTTGAAAATTTTAAATAGCGCTATTGATAAATTTGTTCCATTTAAATTACTGAAACAAAACCCAGATCCTGAGAATTACACACGGAAAATCAGGAGTCTCAAACGGAAAATTAGGAAATTATAAAATAAAAGACATGATAGTGACAAGTATATGTTGAAATTTAAGTCCTTATCAAGAGAGCTCGTCTTAAAAAAGAGGGCTGCTCATGACAATTATATGCAAGGTTTACTTGGTTCGGGAGGTGATGAGTGGAATTTTTTTTTACAGTTATGTTAGGAGAAGAAAGAAAAATTCAAATAATTTGTCGATGATAATGTCCGGTGACGGTAAATTAATTACTGAGAAGCAGGCCATTGCTAATGAATTAAATGTATTTTATGGTAGTGCGTTCAATAAATACAATAGCTGTGTGTTGGAACTTAACGGTGAATCAGGGGCTCCACTTTTCCAAATAAACCAGTCAGCAATTGTAAAGTTAATACAAAAATTACGTTACAATATATCGATGGGTCCTGATAATATTGTTAGTGAAGTACTTAAACTAGGAGGTAGGGCCGTGGCACGATACTTAGAGGTGATGTTTAATGTGTCCATAAAACAATGTTCAAATCCCGGATGACTGGAAAAGAGCTACGGTAGTCCCAATATTTAAGGGAGGGAGCAGACTTGAATTGGGCAACTACAGGCCGGTTTGTCTTACGTCCATCGTTTGTAAAGAGATGGAGCATCTCATTTGCGACTACTTGAGGGAACAGTGGGAAACATTGTCATGGTTTAATGATATGCAACATGGATTTCGGAAAGGTTACTCATGCGAGATTCAGATGCTATCACTTTTTCAAGATATTAGCGAATCGTTAGACGATGGAGTTTCAGTCGACGCCGTATTTATAGATTTTGCGAAGGCATTTGATGTCGTGCCGCATGACACGCTACTCCATAAATTAGCTTCGACGAAGATTGATAGAAGAGTAATTCTATGAATCCAAGAATTTTTGACGGGTCGTTCCCAGAAAGTGAAAGTTAAAGGCCGATTCTCGGATGAAATTACCGTAACGTCGGGTATCCCTCAGGGCAGCGTAATCGGAACTTTGTTATTTTTGGCGTTTATAAATGACTTACCAAATGGGATTCGCAGTGACTGTCGATTGTTTGCGGATGATTGTGTAATATATCGAAAGATACATGACTCACAAGACAATGCAGTACTTCAAGATGACCTGAACATGGTCTATAAGTGGGCGATTGAAAATAAAATGAAAATAAACACAAGAAAATGTAGTCTAATAAAAATAGGGAAAGTGCGAAGGCAATATTTTCAATATAACATTGGCTCGGAAATACTTGTAGAAGAAGATTCTTGCAAATATTTGGGCGTTCACGTAAGAAATGATATGAAATGGAGTAGTCATATAGGATGTGTAGTTTCTAAATCTTACAAATCCCTGCACTTTGTAATGAGGGTATTAAAAGGAAGTAGTACCTCTGCTAAAGAATTAGGATATTTGTCACTCGTAAGACCTATTCTGGAATACGCCTCGGCGGTATGGGATCCATATCAAGTAGGGCTCATAAATGAGTTGGAAATGGTACAAAGAAAGGCCGCTAGATTTGTGCTCAGTGACTTTAAAGCCAGGAGCAGTGTGAGCCGTATGTTAAATAAACTTGGGTGGGAATCACTTGAGGCTAGGAGGATGAAATCTAGACTCTGCGCTATGTACAACACGTATACAAATCAACCAGCATGGGGTGAGCTTAGCAAACGTATAGAAAAGCCTACTTTCATGGGTAGGAGCGATCATCCTTTCAAAGTTAAGGGCCGACCACAGCGAACAAATTATGATAAATATTTTTTCGTAAACCGTGCCATTGATAATTGGAATTCTCTACCTGCCGCAGTCTTAGGGGCTTTTCCCAAACATATAGGTGTGTTTAAGAAAAGACTGACTATTTGTGTAAATACTCCAGTTTAATTGTTAGTGAATTGTTATGTACAATTATTTAGTTGTTGTGTATATCTAATTTGCCACCTGGGGACACACCCCCAATTGCAAATAAACGAATGAATGAATGAATGAATGAATGAATGAAGTGGATGCTTCAGCCAATAAATCAGCACAGGAAGGAACATTAATGTCTCTGGAGGGTCTTAGTCAGTCACAGATGATGAAAATGTACGAGAATGTGATGTTTTAAGCTCGTTTCCCGTAAACTATATTTTTTGAACAATTTTATTTAATAATTCACAAAAGATTTCAGTAGAGCTTTTCGTGCATGTAGTGTAGAAGATATATAATCTAAGGAAATGATCATTATTATAATCGTCTGCTCAATGTTGCATTTCATAGAAATTTAAAAGAACTTAAAATAAGTAGAAATGTTTCCTCAAATTTAAATGTAAATTCACAAAAAAAGAAAACTGGGACGGAGACGACGTGGCATGGTTTTGTACACCAACCCGGCCGATTCACCGGCTGTACCAATAAATTAATTCTGGTCTGGGGACTGGCTCGGGGTACATTCAGCCTCGTGAGGCAAAACTGAGAAGAAGTGGGTTCGATTACCTCCTAGGCAATCTGGAAGTGGTTTTCCCTGATTTTCCACTTCTACTCCCGGCAAATACCGGGATGGTTCCTAACTTAAGGCCACGGCCACCTCCATCTTAGCCCTTACCTGAATTACAAATACACACACTACAGAACACGGGAAAAAACTGACCACGATGTTGAAGCCCTCATATGCAACAACAACAGCAACAATAAGAATGGATCGAGGAAATTACAACTAGAATGGTTGAGATGGGAATCAAGACAAACTCTTCTGGAGCTTCCTGTAACAGTCTTCAGACAAGGTTCTATTTTCAAAGCCAGGAATTGGATGATGATGATAATTGTTGTTTTAAGGGGCTTAACATCGAGGTTATCGGCCCCTAATGGTCTGGGTGATAGTGAAAATGACAATGAAGTGGAAACCATAGCGAAAACCAAGGCAGACTCAAAACACGTACTAACTGTAACTTAGATTGAAAGCGCTCACTAAAAGAAATGCAAGTTAAAGGAAAAAGACTGGCAAAGTGGAATTTAGATGAAAAAGACCCACAAAATAGAGTTTAGATTCAAAATACTTACAAAATGCAAGTTAGATTCGAAAGACTTACAAAATGCAATGTAGATTGATCATACTTACAAAATGCAATTGAGGTTCAAAATACCCACGAAATGCAATTTAGATTCAAAACACATGCAAAAATGCAATATCATGAAAAGGGCTCTGCGGGGCCAACGATTCACCTCGGACGCCGACGTCCAGCTGTACATGCGGAACTGGTTCACATCGCAGCCCAGGGAATTTTATGAGACAGCCATTCACCGCCTCGTGTCACAGTGGGACAAGTGCCTCAACAGCCAGGGCCAATACTTCTAACATACAGGTAGGGGTTTCTGTATTTATGCCTCCGGCTCGTTACTTTTTGAACGCATTTTTACTATTTTGTCCGACCACGACCGTGCTTTTCAAATTTTATTATATCCCACGAATCCAACATGGCGGCTGTGCGAAGTATTTCACCAGCATTCTATATCTCCGAAACTATAACTGATATCTCACCGAACTTTTGTTCGGTGATAAAGAGCACTACTATAAATTCACCTTTGTGACCTTCATACACCTGTGAAGTGCAAAACGAACATGGCGGCCAAGCGAAGTTGAAACATTTAAATAGACATTTCTAGCGATTTAACCGACCAAGTGCAGTGAAACTTGGTACAGCAAGTGTTTATACACATTGCAATGCATTGATACTAAAACCTCAAGTTGATGGATGTGCGAAATTTTAAAATTAAATTTGTATTTATTGTGTTCTAATCACGCGATCGAAGTCAACGTTTGAATAGTGTACATACGCAATAATCGTCTTTTAATAGTACATAACTCCATGGCCTACATATAAAAAATCCAACTTGGCGATCATCCGAAATATTTAGACGGTTCTCAATATCTACTTATATATGACGGCAATCAAACTGAAATTTTGTATTTTGATAGGGGCTATTAACATTATTTCTCCCATGGGCCTTTGAATAACCTGTTGAGTAGAAATCTAACATGTCAGCGACGCGAAATTTAATAATTTAATTTAAATGGACGTTTCTCGCGATTTAACCATCTGAGCGCAGTGAAACTGGGTACGGTAAATGCTTTTACAAATTTTAATCCACTATCCTCGAATTTATTTTAATTGTTTTCATAACCTCTAGATGGCGGCAGTGCGAAATTTTAAAATATAGTTTTTATTATTTCTTGAGTCCTAATCATGCCATTGAAGTTTGAATAATAAACCTACGCAATAATCTCCCTCTAGTAGTACATAACTTTAAGGCCTTCATATATAAAAATCAAACATGGCAACCATCTGAAATAATTAGACGGTTCTCAATATCTACTAATCTATTACAGCAATTTAACTGAAATTTTGTATGTATGTTTTGTATTATTTTGTATTGACTTAAGTAGGATATATGAAAATAGGCTGTTTAGTTCTTCATGGAACTACTTGTTTAGTATACATTTCACCATCGTTTTATTTCAAGGTATTTTATTTTTGGCTTGCGTGTTGTGGTGTAATTACCAAATTTCTTTCAGATATTTGATTTTCATAAATTAGAGATAATTATTCCTAGTTTGTAACATTACTTCAAGTTTATGATTTAGATGTTTAAGAAGGGCTTATGACTGGCACAAACATGCGCACTATTATCATTATTGTTGATTTAAGCCCACTACGGAGCGCTTATGACTAGTAATGTTCTTCTTCGATGCTCTTTTCCGTTTCCAATATCTCTTGAGCCCTGCTGATAATTTCTCCTTTCTCTCCTGCGAAAGGGGCTTCCGACATTTAGGGACTCTAGGTGGTGGGGTCCAAGACTCTCTCATAACACAAAATTTAGAATGATCTTCTACATCAAGGTAAGCAATTCCAGCCGAATCCAAGTCCTTTAGAACTTCATTAAGCCACAGGCTTCCAGTCTTGTAGCTTTTAACCAAGGAGAAGATCTTTTTGGTAAGCCTGTTGCTGTTCATTCGTTGTAGGTGCCCGTAGAACTTCAGCCTCCTACGTCGCATACTGGTATTGGCTGATTCTAACTGTCGATACAGGTCAGAATTAGATTTCAAACGGTAGTTTCCATCTGGGAGCAATCTCGGGCCATGAATCTTCCTGAGGATACGTCTTTCGGCTTTCTCCAGGTCAAGCGCACTAAACTCTAATACTTTTGTAATAAACAATATAGACAAGCGGATACTACTATCTTCAACGAATTTCTTTGTCCATAGGGTAATTAGAATATTATCGTACTATTTGGAGTGCCTTAGATTTTTGAAATTCCCACTTTCTAAGCCAGGGATTGACTTAACAACCTTGGGATCATTAGCCGAACACTGACTGAACAAGCAATTCTTATACAGACATCAAACTATTAAAACTAAACTCACAGTCGTTCCAACACCCGGGCGTTACTCTTTAAAATCAAGCAATTATTTGGCGCAATTATGTACAGCCAGTATGTTTTTGTAAACTTCTTACTTCAGTACTGCTTAACAAGATTTATTGCATGAAGAATGGGAATTACCATTCTTCTCCTCTTAAATGAAGTAATAATAGAAGTCATGCGAGATGTAGTAAATAAGAACTGAACCAACAGTAATTTAGCCACATAAAACATACTGTCGAGTCATATGAACTTAAGTTGTGGTTGCGAGAATGGGCAATGAGCGTGTTTAACCACGCTAGTACTTCTAAAGATAAATCCTGATAGCATGTCCATAAAATAGATGGAGTAATTGTAAAGGTTGAGTGGAACGCATTTGTTTGTTGCTGTAAACTACGACAGCCGTGCGGTACTAAACATGTCTACGACTTTATCTCACTTGATCTGGTGACAAATTGTGCACAACCTTGCTTATTGATAGTAGTTGCAAGGTGAACTTAAGTTTAACGACGTCAGTGTAAAAATATTGTTCAACAAAAAAAAACCAAAAAAAAAAACAGTCAACTCCTGGCACTATACAGCCCATGACGGGCTAAGGACGACCAAGCGACCGCTGCCCAGCCATTTGGCCTGCAGATATTGGGGTGAAGCGTGATCAGCTCGTCGGGTCCCCTCGGCCGTTAATCTTGGTTTTCATGATCGGGGCGCTGTCTCACTGTCAGACAGCTACTCAATTGTCTTCACGAGGCTGAGTGCACCCCGTTCCAACCCTCACGTCAGTTTTAAAATCTCTGACGGAGCCGGGGCTCGAACCCGGGGCCTCCGGGTGAGAGGCAGGCGCGCTTCCCCAAATATTGTTCAACGGAGAATCAAATTCTTTAATTTAATTATTTATTCATTCAATTATCCATCCTTTTGGTTAATTGTTACTTTAACAGTAATCACATCACCTTTAGTTAATTGTTACTTTAACAGTAATCACATCACTTTATACTTTATTTTATTGTCTTCAAATAACTCGCACAGTATTTATCGTTTTCCCTATAAATCATTTATTTATTTACTTAAATATTTATTAATTCTTGCATCATGCAATTAGTTACTTATATTTCATTATTTATTCATTAAATTATCCATTTAGTTGTTTATTAATTATTATATAAGAATTGCAGCCAAATGGCCACAGCTGGGTATTGAACGCCCGAGGGCTCCCAACAAGTTCAATTCCAAGTACTGCTCCAACTTTGGCCACCAGATACTACTGCCACTAACACCTAGCAGCGAACGTTGGAACTCGATAGAGCGTTTGTAAATAGCCAATATAACCTAGACATTTTGCTTCACACTGCCAATTTGCAGTGGTAGGTTGTTTTACGTGCCATAAATCTATGACATGGGCGTGCCGGCTTTGGTTGGTTGGTTAGTTGGTTCCTTAGTTTAGGGGCTGCGACAACGCGGTCATTTAGCCCCGTGTACTTTGGGTGTGTGTAGAATCTGTCTGATAACCGGTGTTAATTGTGATGACTGTATTAGTGTGTGTATCTGTTTTATTTATTCAAGTAAGGACTGCAACTTTGAATTTTTCAAATAGTTCCTACTTTTGCCGCCAAACGCCACCGCCGAGAACTACTAGGCCTAGTTCAGAACTTGGCTACTAGACGCCACCGCAGTCGGCTCTTGACAACGAACGTAGCAACCTAAGAGCGTTGTTTACATTCTTAACCTATACAATTTAGTTTCACACAGGTGTAATTAGTGGAAAGTTCTTTAACATGCCATAAATCTATGACATGGGACCGCCGGCTTTACTTCCCCTCCAAAGAAAGGCATACTGAAGGATTTTAACGCTTAATAACATTTAATTTCGTTAAACTTAAGTTCACCTTGCAACTACAATCAATAAGCAAGGTTGTGCAAAATTTAAACCTCATTGTGTTGGGGTAGCTCACCTGCCTCTCGCCTTGGGCTCGATTCTTCCTCTACTGCCTCCTCCTTTCTTTCTTCCTCTACCCCTTCTTATTTATCTTATCCTTTTACCTCCTTTCCTCCTTATTCTTCCTCTTCTCTCCTTCATTTCTCTTTTCTTCACTTATTCCTCATTCTCTTTTCTCGTTTCCTTCTCCTTCATTCCTGACGTGATAGCTGGACCGAAGTGCACTCAGCCTCGTGAGGGCAATTGAATAACTGTCTCTTGATCTGTGAAAACCAAGATTAACGGTAGAGGGGTCCTGACGTGCTGACCATACGTCTCCCTAGACTCTGTAGGCCAACAGGGTTAGCCAACAGGCTAAGGTCCTTCAGGGGATAAGTGCCACGGGTTTTAGTTCATTTAATATTTTTTAGTCTGGAAAAGTGGACCTTATCAAGTCTGACGATACAGTTAAGGAGTCAGAGTCAAGGCCGGGAATTCTTACTTACGATCTACTGTATCCTGCAGGAAGGAAGTGGGTTGAGGCTGGATAATCGTTATATCATATTCTCAAAGATTTCACCTCCGGTTATCCGTCGTGAGTCTGCAAGCTGACTAGAAAAATCTAAGGAAATAACCAGAGGACCCATAATTTAATTGGATATCTTCCGGCAACTGCGAGGCTCAGATCAAGAAAAAAAGTCTTCGTTCTACAGCAAGCCTATCTGAACCACCTTCGAAATGCAGAATAAATGCATTGCGTTCCAGATCGAACTGCACTATAGGATGGATGGTACCATCTGAAAGCTTACCTCCAGGTCATGAGGAAAATTGGTCGACACGTAAGGTTGCGGTCCAGTGTTGGCAGATCCAAAAATAACATGAAAAAGTGGGGTTTTGCATGTGACTTCACACTATGTGAATGCGGTGAAGAGCAAACCATGGATCATCTCCTCAGCTGCTAGTTATGCCCGACGACATGATCTCCTCAGAATCTAATAGATGCCACCAAAGTAGCATGTGAATTGGCAAGATACTGTTCACCTTATATATAAATTTCATTTTTGGAGGTTTAGCCAAAAGAAGTGTCGTACTTATAGTACCAATTATTGGTCTGTATTTGTAAATATAACAAAGTTCTATGTTTTCTGATACATTAAATAAATCTTCTCAAAGGAGACCTGGAGGCTTGCCTTTTCGCTTGTGTCTTGAGTTGATTGACTTGTTTTGTTGTTGTTGTTGTTAATTCATTCAGGGGTTGTGTCATTGGGGTGTCTGTATTAGTTATGCAGGTGACTTGTTTTCTGAATGCGACTAGGGAATATGAAAAGTTCGTAATATCATATTGCGATGGATGGATTAGTCCATTGTCAGGTCTATAGTTACCAAAAGTTTGGTGCTTTTTAGTCGGTCAACACGATTGTACCCAAATGAGATGGGTTATTCCCTAATCCCTAATCCTGAAAAAAAAAACATGATATTAATAAATACACTTGAATTATCATTATTTCATGGAAATTTCAGAAACCACACTTTCAGTGTTGGTTCTATAATCTAAAATAAAATATTACTTTTCAGACGGTGGGTGTAAATAATCCCTGTTACTTATTCCAAGTTAGCAGAGACATTGACGCGTTGACCGGCTGAAAAGTAATTACATTATTAATGTATTATTATTAATATTAATACTAACTTAATATATTTCCTGTCTGTCGTTCCATTATGTTTTCTTACATACCAAAAGCATTTCTCAAGCGCTTGCCACGGTGGGTGAGTGGATAGCGTGTCGGATTACTAACCCGAAGATTGCAGGTTCGCTCCTGGCCGTGGTAAGTGATTTTTGAAAGGCGGAAAAAATACGACACGCATGTCATACGATGTTGGCAAGTCAAAGAACCCATTTGAATTCAATAGGCCGTGTTCATAAAGGCAAAATTAATCTAGGGAGTTTCCGCCAACACAAAGTTCCTCATTTTTCTACTAGAAAGCGCTATAGTGTTCAAGGAGCTTAGATTTCTAACCTCCTTGACTTTCATAGTGATTCAAGGAACAACGAAATTCAACATGCAAGCTACCCTCTGGGTGTCAAATTACAAAGCTTGCACCTGGCACCCGAGGCCATGCGATATTATTATTATTATTATTATTATTAAATAAACTCGCACTAGTTGTGCATCAAGGATACAAATACATTTACACTCCATTCATTTATACTTCACTTTATTTCAGTCTTATGGTTCTAATCAGGTCTCGATTATTGACTTGGATAGTTGTTTGCGTGTTGTAATGTGGTACCGATCACATGGGCGTTCACAAAGATCACATACACATGTTTCGTTCGGCTCGTGATGGTTCTTCTCTTACTTCTCAAGTCGTGAAGTACCTCAAAATATAAACCGTTTCCTTAAACCATTTATACAGTTTATGTGAATAATAATAATAATATTAATAATAATAAAAATCTAATAATGATAAGAAGACGAATTCAATATTTGGGCCATTTGGAAAGAATAAGTCATACGAGACTTACTTACAGAATCCACAAATTTCTTCAGAACAAACGTACAAGACCAGAGTGGTACAAACAAGTGGAGAGGGACCTAGTGGAGATTTTTTTATCGTGTGACCTCCTGAAAGGCCGAGTGCAGGTCTTTCTAGTCAATGCCCATGGGCGACCTGCACGTCGGGACGAGAGACGGAATCGATGAAGATGAATGAAACTGGGCAAGGATGTGGAAGGAAGCGGCCGTGGCCTGTCCGAATGTATCGTCCCAGCATTTTCCACGTGTTGAAAATGGGAAACCAGGGAACACCATTTCAAGGACGGCCGACGGTTGGGCTCGAACCCACGCGTCTACCGAGTCAGCAGAGAGCTTGGCCCCATGACCTAACGCTGCGCTTTAGCGAGCGTAGCCACTGCTGTCGGTCTAGTGGAAATGGGTTCGCCAGATCTGATGAATAGAGATGTAATCAGGAATATTGTTCACACAAGGGGATTTGAGGAAGATCAGAAGAAACCAACACGACGTGCATGGTCGGAGGAACAGAAACTACAACAATCCATGCATATGAAGAGCTATTGGGCGAGGAGGAAGGCTCAACATACGTTGATTCCGCGTGGTCCTAAGTGACCCATCCGCGAGGAGAAGAAGAAGAAGAAGAAGAAGAAGAAGAAGTCCGAAAGCGGTAGATAAGCTCGCTAATGCTCTGTGCTAGACCATGGAACAAAGCTATCTACGGACTCAGTCAAAGTGGGTTCGAGCCCCACCGTTGGCCATCCTTGAAATGGTTTTCCCCATTTTCAACTCCATGCAAATGCTGGGATGGTACCTCCTGACAGGCAACGGCTGCTTCTTTCCACATACTTTTATTCATCTTCATGCATTATATCTTTCATTGACTCCTCTCATGAGCTTGGTGTCAGGAAGGGCATCCAGCCGTAAAGAACACCCACCACATAGACATTCATCGCATCTCATCCCTGACCACGTTAGAAATGGGAATAATAAGGGGTAGACACAATAATAATAACGATGAACTTAATCTACATGTGGAGACACAATACGCAAAAGAAGACTCCCCTTTTATGGCCATTTAACACGAATGAGCTCCGGAAGATTGTCCAATCGAATGTGTGCCTACTCTGTGGAAAGAAATCCAAAGGGATCTGGTTTACAGAGGTGGAAAAAGACCTACAAGAACTGCGAATATCACATGAGGACATCTTGGAGCGTGACTCTTTCAAGATGAAACTGGGGGAAATGCAGAGTTTTCAGCCAAAACCTACATTGAAAACCGGAAAGAAGTGGACCAAAGAAGAATGCGCGAATAATGGGCCAATGTGAAGAATGAGGGAAAATGCAGTCACGATAACCGGGTCCATAGAAGACAGGAACGATTATATTTAAAAACAAGATGTTCAGTAAAGAACATATAGCCTACTTTCTCCTAAATGCATGGATATTGCTATAACTCGTTGTCCTTTTAAAGGAGTATAATTGAATGTTGGTTGTGGTAGCTTGTTGCAATACAACGTGCTATACGGATATTAAACATGAATAAGTGGTGCCCTTTTCTAGTGCTACCACTGTAAATTATTTTATTCAATTCGGTTTCACCGTGTTTGATTGATATGGGGAATCGATTAGCACACATACATGGCCGCTATCTGCAAACTATTGGGCTGATGACCTTGTAGTTCAGTCAAAAGATGCTTCCCACAAAAAGGTATGTTGTTGCAAAATTTGGTAGAGAACAAATGATTAGGTTGGTCGTAATTTGATTTAAGCTTTGAGTGGCCACCATTCTGTTGTCGCCAAGATGGCGGCGATATAAAACATGACACGGATGTGCCCTTAGCTAGTGCTACCTCTGTACCAAATTTCGTTCAATTCGATTTCACCGTGTTTTAATCGATAGGGGGAATCAAGTTGCACACATACATGGCCACCATCTGCAAACTTTTGGGCTGATGATATTGTAGTTTGGTCAAAATATGCTTCCCGCATAAAGGTATGGTGTTGCAAAATTTGGTAGAGATCAGATTATTAGGTTAGTTGTAATTTGATTTAAGCTTTTGACATTTGGTTGGCCGCCATTACGTATCCGTCAAGATGGTGGCAAGATAAAACATGACACTGAGGAGCTCTTTGCTAGTGCTACCTCTGTACCAAATTTTGTTCAACGGTTTCACCGTGTTTGAATAGATAGGGGGAATCGATTTGCCCACATACATGGCCGCCAATTGCAAAGTATGGGGCTGATGACCTTGTGGTGTGGTCAAAAGATTCTTCATACATAAAAGTATAATGATGCAGAATTTGGTAGAGATCAGATGATTAGGTTGGTCGTTATTTGATTTAGGCTTTTAACATTTGGGTGTCCGCCATTACGTTTTCGTCAATATGGCGGCGATATAAGACATGACACTGCTAGTGCTACCTCTGTACCAAATTTTGTTCAATTCGGTTTCACCGTGTTCGAATTGATAGAGGGGGACAGACATTCAGAGTACACACACTCACACACACACAGACTCACACACAGACACACAACTTTTGGCCCTGTGTAGATCTCATTAGTCTACTTTCATTTCTTGCAAACATCGAAAGTAGGCTAAAAAGATATATAGCATATATTTTTCTTGGCTGTCATTCCATGATACATTCTTACATTACGACTACGTTTCGCTAGTTATGGAGAACCTTAAAATATAGACTGTTTCCTTAAACCATTAAGACAGTGTACGTGGCTCCCCTGTGCGTCCGTTGACCAAACCAACTAGCTATTTTAACACCATTTTAAGATCAGCAGGCTAGGAAGTCGTAATCATGGAAACTTACATCCTTTAATGTGCTTAGAGGATAATTCACTCACTAATTACTTCCAGTGCAATTTTATGATAAGTACTCATATAAATTGGAGTTAATATCATAGTCCGTTAAAATTATATATCTAGCCAGTTTGTGTTCTTCGCGGCTATCGTGAAGGTAAACGAAGCTGAGTGATGTCTTGAAATGCAAATGACTTCCTCACGTTACCTTTCCCCTCAAGACTTCACACTGACTTTATCTCACCGTTAAATAACGACGAACTGACCCTATCATGCTGCAGAAAAAGTGTCCACTCGTTAGAATTCACCTCCTTCAACCTTTCCAGCTGAATTATCGTGCATCAGATATCCCACACCTCCTTGCTCTCCCAACCTCCTAAATTCAATATTCTCTTCAGAGAAATAACGATAATGCAATATCACATGTTATGTTGCTGTTGTTCTTTTTCTTATTTTTTAATTGAAAAGAAGCAATAATATTCATCATGCTGAGAAAATGTACAATATTTTCCGTATTGGTTTTACACCTCTTCTCCCCCTCTAATTCGTCTCTTTCCCCCCAGGGACTCACATCTAGTGGGACGTGCGTTGGCGACCACGGGACCCCAGCTGAGTCCGGCATTGCTTCCACTCACTTGTACGGGGCTACTCTCCGTCTTCCTTCCTGTCGACCTCTCATGTTCAACTCTTGTTCTCTTCGAACTCCGACGGTAATAGGGTATCCGAGGCCTAGGGAGTCTCTTCCTTTCCCGCCTTAATTGGCCCTTGTCTCATCTTTCCTGATCCCTCATTCTTCGAGGGGTCTGCCTTCTTTTTCTTTTCATGTTATCTCCTGCCTTCTGCACAAGGCCCTCAAGGTGGCACCCTGTACGTAGCCCCTCCACTTCTGGTGCACCATGGGTAGTGCTACACACTCAAGGGTTCACGGCTGGTGAGTTTGGGAGTTGGCGAAACCAAGGGATTCCTGAGCTGGCAGTTTTGTCCCCTTTCTCCTCTGACCTCGGGGCGGGCCCCCTCCTCTTTCCCTTTCCCATCTGCCTTTAATGGCTCTCCTTCCTTCCAAGTCCCTCAATCCTCATTCTTCGAGGGCTGAGGGCATTTCTTTTCTTCCTGTCCTTGTTTTGCCTTATCCTTTATTTGTTCAACATTTCTTTTTCTAGCATGTAAGTTTGTAGTTAGTATTAGTTATAGTTTTCATTTTCATCTCATCTTTCACAATCACCCAAACCATTAGGGGCCGATAACCTACATGTTACGCCCCTTAAAACTATTATCATATTATCATCATCATCATCATCATTTATTCGATTATTGTAAAAAACGAAGGAAGCTTGTAGTTTCACGTGACTGTTAATCGTGTGATTATGAGCCACGGGACCTCCTTCTTACGTGGAATCCAAACCACAGGACATGGCATTTCACATCGAAATTCTCACATGCGTTGGCCGAGAATCGAGCCTGGTTCACCTTGGTGAGAGGCCAACAGCTTGACCACTGCGCCACCACGGCCCCCTCAATTATTGTACATGTTCCGATATTAACTGATATCTTCTTCAGTGTTTAACATTTTATGATTCAGAAGGAGGATAAGAATAAGGGGAACAGAGGAAGCTGTACAAAGAGTAGAGAAAGTGTTTGTAATTGCTGTTAATTGGTTTTAGGGGATTATGACAGTTTGGTCGCCATCCCCGTGTACTTGGGTGTGTGTTTTATTTGTCTGATGACGCATTCTTTTGTGGTGACTATAGTACTGCTTATAACTAATCTTCTTCTTCTCCCCCTCTAATTCTTCTCTTTTCTCCACTCATTCCTCTAATTCTTATTATCATTTCTCCTTTTACTTTTTCATTGTCTTATCCTTCTTCTTATCTCAAAATGTTAAATGTCATTGAATAACGGAACATGTTCGACAGTTGAATAGATGTTTCATAATTTGTATTGATTGGTGTAGTATTATTAAGAGTTACTGTATTTACTTTTCTCTTCATTTTCATCCTCTTCTTGTTCGTCGTCTTCTTCTTTCTCTTCTCAATGTACGTCTTTCTCCTCTTCTTTGGCCCTTATCCCTCATCTTCTTTTCTTAATCTTCTTGAACTCTTATCCTTTTTTAGCCTATTTTCAATTTTGAAAAAAAAAAAAAATAGGCTTATGAGATCAACTTTTGTCCGTGTGTGTGAGGTGTGGGTGCCCCCCTAATAACTTCTAAACGGTTGGAGCAATTTCAATGAAACTCGGAAAGTTCATAGCACTATTCCGGACGACTCCGACCGTGCCCTTCAAATTTTTTTACGTCTCACCAATCCAACATGGCGGCTGTGCGAAATATTTCACCAGCATTCAATATCTCCGAAACTATTCCCGATATCACCCTGGAATATTTTACGGTGATAAAGGAAACTACTAGAAGTTCACCTATGTGACTTTTGAAAAACTGGTAACTACAAAACCAACATGGCGGCCACGCGAATTCGCGACTTTTAAATAGACGTTTCTCGCGATTTAACCAACCAAACACAATAAAACTTGGTACACATTGTAATACACCGACATCTAACTTCGGTCAATTGCTTACATAACCACAAGATGGCGGATGTGCGAAATATTTCACCAGCATTCTATATCTCTGAAACAATCAGCGGTATCACACTGAAATTTTGTACGGAGATAAAGGGTACTACTGGAAGTTCATCTATAAGACTTTCAAAAACCTGCTAACTACAAAACGAACATGGCGGCCAAGCGAATTTGAAAATTTTAAATAGATCTTTCTCACGATTTAATGTTCCAAACGCAATGAAATCTGGTACAGGAAATGTTTATACACATTGTAATGCACTGGTATCTAATTTAGTTCAATTGTTTAGCCTACATATCCTCAAGATGGCGGCTGTGCTAATTTTAAAATCAAGTTTTTATTTTTTGTGTCGTAATCATGCGATCGAAGTGAAAGTTTGAATAATGAATCTACGCAATCGTTTTTTTTAATGGTACATGACTTTATGGCCTATACAATTAACAATCCAACATGGCGACCATTCGAAATATTTAGACGGCTCTGAATATCTACGAATCTATTATAGCAATCAAACTGTTTTTTTATGTTCATAGTGGCTATAGGACTTTAAATAACCTGGTGATCACAAATCCAACATGGCGGCGACGCGAAGTATAAATATTCACATGGACGGTTCTCGAAATTTAACCATCCGAGTGCAGTGTTACTTGGTACAGTAAATCCTTATTAGAATGTTAATCCACTGGCATCTAATTTATTTCAATTGTTTCCATAACCACAAGATAGCAGCTGTGCGAAATTTTGAAATCTCCTTGTTACTTCCTGTGTCCTAATCATGCGATTGAAGTTTGAATGCTACACGTACGCAGTAATCTTCATGTAACAGTACATAACTCTAGGACCTACATATATAAAATCCAACATGGCGACCATCCGAAATATATAGTCGGTTCTCAATATCTACGAATCTATTACAGCAATCAAACTGAAATTTTGTATGTTGATAGTGTGCCCGTTTAGACCGAAGTCCGCACGACCACATATGCATTTTACCAAGAATCAGTCAGCACGAGAGTCAAAATATCCCGGGGCGCCAGATGGGTTAAAGCTAATCGCAAAAACGACATCAAATGAAAAAAATGCTTTACTAATTTTTGGCTCAATGCAACAATAAGGATAGAAGGAGATTCAACTGGGCATAACACAACATGTAAAATTATCTCATTTTATTCTGATTTTAAAATTGACTGCAAAATAAAATGCTCAAAGCAGCATCATTCATGTGTGGCGACCCACATTACTATTTACACAATGTACAGAAATTTTCCAACACATTGGACAATTATCTTTGGAGACACAAGTCTGATTATCAGTCCTGTAGACTGTGTTCCAAAATTATATCCATTATTTATGATTAAATCCAGTTCAAATTTAATTGTCTTTACTGGAAATACTGTAGTTCACTGGTTGAATTTTTTTATAATATTAACACTCGTAGAATAATTGTTCATAGAATTTTTTTTAACTTTCACTTATTTTTCCAGTTTCAAAAAATAATGTCAAAAAATATTATTATCTCTGAATCAACACAAATTATGTACACATATTAATAACAACATCTGAAAAGTATCTGACCCTTGAGCATAGCATCGAAGAACTGTGCGAAGCACAACAAAATTAATTGTTCTTCTGACATAAACGTTTCGAGAAGTGACTCGATTATGAACTTCAAGTTCCTAACAAAATATATGATTTCTGAATCATCAACTTGATCAATAAATTGTTGGACCATTCAACTATTCGATTTTCCACTTGGAATCATTATTAAGAAAAATATTTATATTTGTTGCTATTTTAGTAACTTTCACAACTTGCAATTCTTGATCAGAATGCGGAAATAAGAATTGTAGCTTCATAATAAATTCATTTAGTTCATGACACTAGGATTGAAAACATCCTTCAAATTATTCGTGGTTATAGAATTATTTTTTTAATTGGCAGTGGCCCATTCTATTATTTTTATAAGAGCACAATATTCCAACAACAACGGCAAAGGTCTTCCTCTGAAGAAGAATAAAATATTATCATGACAAATCCGGGTTCTAGCAAAATCAAAGTCTTAATGGAATCCGTAAACAAGGTTGAAATAAGAACTGATGGTTTTTTAAGAAATAACCTTTGGGTCATTCATACGACGCAATGTGTAGTTCCAATACTCCTTCTTTAACACTGAGTAATCGAACCTGCTATTTGATTGATGCTCAAATAAAAACCTCCTCATTCCTGCGACTTAAACATGCGCACCTGGGAATGGCATTTCAACTACTCCACACACATAAATTTTCTTCCCAAAATTTATACAATAAATCAAGCCTCTGCTTATTATCAACACTGGAAGATTTATAAACTTACAAGTTTATTTTATTTTACCATTCAGTTCAAACCGTGAAGTTACCACACTTATGATACTCTCTATTTCACTTTCGAATGTGTATCTACGTCATGATTTTATATAAATACAAAAATATCTTAATTGATACAAATATCATTTGCTTCCCGTTTCATGCCTCTCCGTGTTATCTGAAAAATATACTTTGCTCATTGCAAATATTAACTGTTCAACCAGAACTGTAATGTTGGTTGAATGCGGGCTTGCGCTAACCACTATCCTTCGGAAAATCACCTGTTCCAAACTAGAAATGATTAAACTACTTCATAAGCTCTCTCTCAATGAATGTGATTATTACAAAATATAAGATCCAAGAATTATTTAGAAAAGTTATGAAAATCATTATTATTATCATTATTATTAGTGGATTATTATTATTATTATTATTATTATTAGTTATATTATTGTAGATGTGTTTAATTATTATTTCATTATGTGAGAATCCACATGTTCGATTCTTCGAATATGGATAAAATATCCATTTCTCGACAAAAATAATTATTAACTTTTACAGTTACCTCGGCTGATTACCGTGATTATCAAAAAAAATATGAAACATTCAAATAAATGCTCGTTATGCTCGGTCATCGATCCTAAACTGTTCTGAGTGCTGAAAATACTCAGAATAACCCTAATGTGTCTTGCGTAAATCATTGCAAGATTTAAATACGAAGAAAAACAAATGTGTTGGTCATCTGCAGAAAATGAGTTTGTTCCAATTAACTAGGCATAATATAAAAGTCAAATGTGGCTTACATTTCTCGTTGGTCTTGAAGCGTAGTGAACCTGGTCTGTACCAGATTTATCCAGATACATGCCCTCTTTGACACGCACGTCTAATCCTTGTATCGGCCGCCATTATATACCCACAATCTGTCTAACACGACATAGTGGAAATATTTCTTGAAGTTTGAAGTAACTACTGATCCATTTTAATATTGACTTCAATTAAATCCATAGCAGTTTGCTTAAATGGGGTCAGATCCAAACGATCTATTCTCAAATACGTCAGTTGTAACATAACTCACGGTAATCTTTTCAGTACAGGAAAACACTGACAGTCTAAATCAATCAACGGCTGTTCTGAAGATCGTTCCCTGGGCATGGTTTATCACTATCTATCATGCGCGAAGCAACTTATAGTTTACCTTTGTCGGCTAATGAACAACACCGTGATAGACTGGCCTTCAATATACTGAAAGATCGGAGTGGTTATCAAGTTACAATTTATGAAACTGACTAATTGGATTAAAATATCCAAGTATTGAATTATTATTACTGGACTGTGACAAAGTACTTTCTAGACAAAGTCTAGCATGTGTCCATATAGAAATAAAGTATTTCACCAGTGTCCGTAGAAAAATAACAATCACCTTAATGATTCCCTCTGCCGGAAACTTACTGTGTTCCACACGTATCGCAACACTTTTGTGACTATCACAATTTAAAGATATCTTCTGCGTAGATCCGGCAACCATGTGCCTTGGCTCAACGTAGCAGCAGCACCTTGTCATGCAAGAGCTTGGTCGAAGTGAGCTGATGATGCTTGGGGCGGTCGGCTTTTATTCAAAACGGTCGGGTCCACGCTGGATCACGCTGAAATCTGGAAATCCTCATATCTCCGGTGTCTCTGGTCCGATTCACTTGAGACTAAGTGCATTCTCTTTCATTTGGCCGTGCCAGTAATCTGATCCAAGTCTCAAGTCTCTACTTCATGGCTAACTATTTAATCAACAAATAGTTTCGACCTCTGCTACTACTCGCTACGTCACTTAACATGCTCTTGGCTGCACAAAGTTTCCATTCCATTCAAGAAGTAATGGAGCGCGATATTCAAATATCTCAACTTTCAAAAGCGGCTGTAGCCTTTCCCTTGATATCTAGGTGTCTGAATCTTGGAATACCTACTCCTAGAGTTGGGCACAATAGAAACAATTGACATAAGTAAGATATATGAAAATAGGCTGTATAGTTCTTCACGGAACTACTTGTTCTTCTTTCTGTTCTCCTGTCTTCATCTTCTTCTTCTTCCTCTTGACCATTCTCCTCTACGCCGCAGGATGCGCGTTAAATCGCTCGCCACGATCAGGATGGGGACCTGCAGAAAGGAAGAACTTGAATCCCGATGAGTGTGATTTTTCCTACGAATTAGGCATGTTATCTCTAGATAAATGCCAGAATAGTACCTTATTTTAAGTGCGGGGCACTCACCCCATTCCTGACACTAATGTTATAAACAATACTATAATACAACTAGCAGGTACCCGCGGCTTCGCTCGCGTCATAGTCGTGTCATATTGTTATTCAATGAAATACAGGTTTAACACCGTTAACACCACTTTAGAACACGAATATCCAAAAATCCCTCCTTAGTAGACGTTTTCGACACACAACAAACCTATCCCCAAAATAACATTCTTCTAACTTGAATAGTTTTGGTTGGTCGATGAGAGTGAATATCCAAAAATCCTTCCTTAGTGGACGTTTTTCTTCCAGAATTTCGCCCTCCCCATGGGCCCCTTAAATTGGATTTATGAAGAAACGGTCGAAAACCTATTTATTTAATTATTTATTCATTTATTTTTAAGCTGATTGTTTTCCGCTGAGTTTGAAACGTTTCGCCTATGTCGTTTAAGAGATACACGCTCCGCTAGGAATCTATCAACCCCCACTTTTCATCCCTTTCACCTCATAATATACACCACATGGAAAAACCATTAGACATGTGTCAGCCAATTTTTAATGATTAGTTTATGTGCCAAGTATCACATCATCAAATGAAACCTCTCATGAGATATTGTTATTCAATGAAATGCACGTCTACCCCCTTAACACCCCTTTAGAACCTGAATATCCAAAAACCTTTCCTTAGTGGACGTTTTCGACAAACAACGAACATATCCCCAAAATTTCAAGTTTCTAACTTCAATAATTTTTTCTGGGCGATGATGAGTGAGTGAGTCAGGACATTTTTTTCAATTATTTTTTTCAGAATTTCACCCCTCCCCATGTGCCCCTTAAATTGGATTTATGAAGAAAAACGGTCGAACACCTATTTACTCTTTTTTAAGCTGTTTTTTCTCCGCTGAATTTCAAACTCCTCGCCTGTGTCGTTTAAGACAAACACGCTCCGTTAGGATTCCTTCAACTCCCATTTTTCATCCCTTTCACCTCATAATATACACCACATCGAAAAACCCTCAGACATATGTCTTCTTATTTTTAATGATGAGTTTATATGTTGAGTATCACATACTCCAATGAAACCAATCGGGAGATATTGATATTCAATTAAATGCAGGTTTAACCCCCTTAACACCCCTTTACAACCTGAATATCCGAAAATCCTCCCTTAGTGGTCGGCTTTGACATACAATGATCATTTCCCCAAAAATTCATGTTTCTAACTTCAATAATTTTGCCTGGGCGAGGGTGATTGAGTCAGGACTTTTTCTTTCAATTTTCTTTTTTCAGAATTTCACCCCTCCCCATGAACCCTTAAATTGGGTTTATGAAAAAAACTGTCGAACACCTATTTACTTATTTTTAAGCAGTTTTTCCCCCTGAGTTTGATGAGTGAGTCTGTCAGTCAATCAGTTAGGACACTTTCTTTCCTGTTCCCCCCCCCCCCCCAGAATTTCACCCCTCCCCATGGGCCCCTTAAATTGGATTTATGAAAAAACGGTCAAACAACTATTTGCTTATTTTTAAAGCTGATTTTTTTCCGCTGAGTTTCAAACTCCTCGCTTATGTCGTTTAAGAGATACACGCTCCGTTAGGAATCCTTCAACCCCCACTTTTCACCCCTTTCACCTCATAATATACACCACATCGAAAATCCCTCAGACAGGTGTCTTCTTATTTTTAATGGTGAGTGTATATGCCGAGTATCACATCCCTCAATGAAACCAAGCCGGAGATATTGTTATTCAATGAAATGAAGGTGTACCCCCTTAACACCCCTTTAGAACTTGAATATCCAAAAACCCTTCCTTAGTGGGCGTTTTCGACTTGCAACGAAGATATCCTCAAAATTTCATGTTTCTAACTTTAATAGTTTTGGCTGGGCGATGATGAGTCAGTCAGTCATTCAGTCAGTCAGGACACTTGTTTTTATATAAGAGACAAGCTGACCCGGCAGACGTTGTCCTGCCAATCAAAGAAAGTGTTGTAACTTTGTTTCTTGAAGTGCTTTTGAATACACAATATTTTTTCAATTTATGTTAACTGCCTCTAAACTATCGTGAATTGAATTAACTAATTTAGAAACATTCGTTGGAGCGTGCACAACAACTCTCCAAAGTTTCATCGCAAACGGATAAATGGCATTTAACGCATACGGGATTTGGTTTAAATGATTCGAGCGCTGTCACTCATTTGTCGAATCTACTCGTGCTCTACCAACTGTGAAATGGATTTACTAAGTTAGAAAGCTTCACGTAAGTGTACACAACAATTAATCAAAGTTTCATCGCAATCGATGAATAGTGTATGAACGCATACAGGATTTTGTTGGAACGCTTCGCGCCTCGTCATTCATTTGTTACATCTACTCGTGCGCTACCAATATTGTAAAGTGGATTTACCAAGTTGAACACCTTCCCTGGCGTGTGCACAACAACTCATCAAAATGTCATCGGAATCGGATGAATGACATATGAACGCATAAGTGATTTTCTTTAAACGATTCGCGTGCCGGCACTCATTTGTTGAATCTACTCATGCGCTACCTATTGTAAAATAGATTTACTAAGCCTGAAACCTTCTCTGGCGTGTACTCAATGATTCACCAAGGTTTGATCGCAATCGGATGAATGATATATGACCGCATACGGGACATTGTGGAAACGATTCGCGCGCCGTCGCTCATTTGTTGAATCTACTCGTGCGCTACTTATTAAAAACTGGATTTACTAAGGCGGAAACATTACCTGGAGTGTACAGAACAATTCCCCAAAGTTTCATCGCAATCTGATAAATGGTATATGGCCGCATACGGTACTTAGTTGAAATGATTCACGTGCCGTCACACATTTGTTGAATCTACTCGTGCGCTACCTATTGTAAAATGGATTTATTAAGCCAGAAACCTTCCGTAGGGTAAACACAACATCTCACCCAAGATTCATCGTAATCGGACGAATGGTATTTGAACGCATACAGGACCTTATTGAAACGCTTCGTGCGTCGTCGCTCATTTGTTGAATCTACTCGTGCGAAACCTCCTGTGAAATGTATTTACTAAGTTAGAAACCCTCACGTAAGTGTACACAACATCTCACCCAAGTCTCATTGCAATCGGATGAATGGTATATGAATGCATACGGGACTTTGATTAAAAGTTCGCGCGTCGTTGCTCATTTGTTGAATCTATTCGTGAGAAACCTATTGTAAAATGGATTTACTAAGTTAGAAACCCTCACGTAAGTGTACACAACATCTCACCCAAGTTTCATCGCTATCGGACGTATGGTATTTGAACGCATACGGGACTTTGTTGAAACGCTTCGCACGTCGCCGCTCATTTGTTGAATCTACTCGTGCGCAACCTCCTGTGGAATGGATTACTAAGTTAGAAGCCTTCACATAAGTGTACACAACAACTCATCAAAGTTTCATCTCAATGTATGAATGGAATATAAACTTATACGGGATTTTGTTAAAACGCTTCGCGCGTCGTCATTCATTTGTTGAATCTAGTCGTGCGCTACCTAATGTGAAATTGATTTTCTAAGCCAGAAGCCTTCCCTGGAGTGTACACAACATCTCACCCAAGTTTCATCGCTATCGGACGAATGGTATTTGAACGCATACGGGACCTTTTTGAAACGCTTCGCGCGTCGTCGCTCATTTGTTGAATCTATTCGTGCGCGATCTATTGTAAAATGGATTTACTAAGCCAAACACCTTCCCTGGAACTCACTCAATATATCACCCAAGTTTCATGGCAATCGGATGAATATGATATGAACGCATACGGGACTTTGAAACGCTCTAACATGCAGAGACAAACAGTAGAATTCGACATCACTGCCACCTTTGGTATAAAACACAACTTTTCGCCACGGGCGGAGTGTATGTAATGGCGGTAGTTGCACAGGCTGCGACCAGGTGGCTCTAACGTGCAGAGGCAAACCGTACAAAGACATCAGCTTTCACGAAGGCCAAGGCTAGTGGTTTCCATGACGACTGTTTTTGACTGTTTATTGTGGTTCTAAAATTGTGTGTAAATTGTGGTTCTAAAATTGTGTTTATTCCACCTACCGGGTCAGATTGTGAATCTAAACCATACATGGACCCACCCTAATATACATACCAAATTCCATCAAAATCGGTTCAGTCGTTTAGGATGAGTTCAGTCACATACACACGTGTCGAAGAATTATATATATAAAGATAAGCATCGGTCCTAGTGGAAAATAATTCTATCACCTGAAACCAAAAATGCATGGGACGAAAAAAAACCATCAAAATATCATATTGGTTCCGGACCTTAAAAGACCTGAAAAATATAATAAAAGTATTAAAAAAAACTATTTTTCGAAATTTCATTCGAATCAATTTTTATGCCATTCCTGGGACTTAGAAAATTCCTGCCAAAAAGTACAAAATCATTAATAACTCCCTAAGTATTCGTCGTATGATGAAATAGCAAGAGACAAAAAAGATGTAATGTGTTATTGTCTACAACATAGGCCATGTATAACTTTACACTCAGACATATTACGGTTCCTCCCCCCTCCCCATATTTTCACCCCTCCCCATGAGCCCCTTAGTCTATATTGGATTTATGAAAAAACGGTCAAACACCTATTTTGTTATTTTTTATGCTGATTTTTTTCCGCTGAGGTCCAAACTCCTCGTCTATGTCGTTTAAGAGATACACGCTCGGTTAGGAAACCTTCAACCCCCACTTTTCACCCCTTTCACCTCAAAATATACACCACATCGAAAAACCCTCAGACAAGTATCTTCTTATTTTTTATGATGAGTTTATATGCCGAGTATCAAATCCCCCAATGAAAGCAATCTGGAGATATTGTTATTCAATGAAATGCAAGTAAACCCCCTTAACACCCTTTTAAAAACTGAATATCCAAAAACCCTTCCTTAGTGGGCGTTTTCGACTTACAACGAACATATTCCCAAAATTTCATGTTTCTAACTTTAATAGTTTTGGCTGGCCGATGATGAGTCAGTCAGTCAGTCAGTCAGGACACTTGTTTTTATATAAGAGATAACCCATGGCACTACAGCCCGTGAAGGGCCTAGGCCTACCAAGTGACCGCTGCCCAGCCATTTGGCCTGCAGATATTGGGGTGACGCATGATCAGCGCATCGGGTCCTCAAACAATACGATAGTCACAACAAAAACATAGGTCATCAGACAAATTAAACACACACTCTTGTAACCTGTTCCAGCCCTCAGACCAGAATTACATTTCTTGGCAGAGCCGGGAATTGAACCCAAGCCTCCGTGGTGACAGCCAAGAAAGCTAATAACTACACTTTTAAAACAATACCATTATCGAAGAACATACAGTTCAATCCTGTTGAAACGGAATATGTGCATCACAACAAAGGAAAAAGCAAAATAACAGTTCGTAGATAAGAACTCGGGTCGGTGTGTATCGTCACTCCCAATGGGGAACTAATTTCTTCTTCTTTGCTGATTTACAATCAGAGCTATTCGCCGATATTGGCACACATCGCTTCCGCTTTATCTGTATGTTAATATTTTCCTTCTGTCTCACCGGTGAATGTTATGCTTAGATACGCAACTGCAATGGATGTGAACAGCAGGACCATTTCTATAGTACAGACGTGCAACAATGAACAATTAAAATCGGTGCAGCTGTTTACTAAGACTTAACAAACGAAATCAGAGCCGGGACTCGAACCCGAATCATCTGCTGTTCGGGTACATCCGTTTAGCTACTGGAACCATCGCGGACACGCCGCCACCGGCAGTCTCTCCATAATATTGTTCTCTACCTGTACTTTCGGCCAACTAAGGACCACGTCATTTCAACAGTTTCCTGTTAGCTTTAAAATTAGTCCAGTATTCCTACACTCGAAGGACGCCTTTGGTTGGTTGGTTCCTCAGTTTAGGGGCTGCGACAACAAGGTCATGTAGCCCCGTGTACTTTAGGTGTGTGTAGAATCAGTCTGATAACCGGGGTTAATTGTTATGGCTGTATTAGTGTGTGTTATCTGGTTTTTAATTCAAGTAAGAACTGCAACTTTGAATTTTTCAAATAGTTCCTACTTTCGTCGCCAAACGCCACCGTCAATGACTACTAGGCCTAGTTCAGAACTTAGCTACTAAACGCCATGGCAGTCGGCTCTTGGCAACGAACGTTGGAACCTAAGAGCGTTGTTTACATTCCTAACCTATACAATTTAGCTTCACACAGGTGTAATTAGTGGATGGTTCTTTAACATGCCATAAATCTATGACATTGGACCACCGGCTTTACTTCCCCTCCGAAGGAAGGCATACTGAGGGATTTGCATATTAAGGCTTTCACGGCCCGGATTATTATATAAATAATTCATGCTTTTGGGCTAATGCCGTGTGTATTTTTAATTTAAACCATACGTTTCGGAGAAACCTTGCCTCCTTTTTCAATGGAAATAAACAATGTGGCCAAAGAAAGTATATCAATGAGATTACAAAAAATATAGATAAATTCCTCTGTTCGTCACCAGAGAGCAGCTGCCAGAAATAACTGTATGGACCATGGTGGAACGGCGGACAGAGTAGTAAGTAACAAGAAGGTAAAGGGGGCGGTGTGAAAATATAGAAACTCCTCGAAGAATGAGGAGGGGGGGGGGGAGGTGGGAGGGTTAGATGTATATAAGGAAACATAGACAAAAGGGAATACTAGCTGAACGATACCTAACGTCATACAGTCAACGGCGAAAAAACAGATGGAAACTCCTCCAGTGACGAACAAAGGAGATCAAATCCAGGCTCTGAGCCATAGAGGGGAAATGTACAATTTTAAATATGTGAAGAACAGAGAGACTGAGAGGAACTATCTCCCTAGATCCTTAATAACTGGTAGCCAAGTGTCACTTAGCTGATAACCAGTGTCTCTGTTAAAATTATTGGGATTTTTACGAATTTCAACTGCCTCCCTTATAATTCTAGACCAGTTGTGCTTAACAAGGGCAAGCGCATGAGCATCCTTGAAACATACATCGTGCCCTGAAGACAGGGCATGTTCAGCTATAGCTGATTTGTCAGGTTGGTTTAGACGGATGTTCCTTTGATGCTCTTTGATGCGAGTGGCAATGGACCGTTTTGTTTGTCCAATGTAGACTTTTCCGCAAGTACATGGGACTTCATACACCCCAGGTTGTAGTATTGGGGACAATTTATCTTTGTTTAATGCTAAACGTTGACCAATTTTCGTCATAGTGCCGAAAACTGTTTTTATCTTGTGCTTGCGGAGAATCTTAGCAACGCGGTCAGTGGTGTTGTGAATATAAGGGAGGTAAGCAGTTCCTCTCACGTCGGAGCTCTGAGAAGGTTGTCTATCCCTCCTTCTGGGATGTAGGGACCTATATATAGTGGATTCATTATAGCCATTACCCTTAAACATGGTTTGTAAGGCATGTAACTCTTCCTGAAGAGTTGATGCCTCACAAATACGTTCCGCTCTTTTGGCTAGAGTTGTTATAATTCCTTGTTTTTGTGCTGGGTGGTGGTGGGAGTCCGCATGTAAATAACGGTTAGTGTGAGTTGGCTTACGGTAGACGCTGTGCCCCATGGAGCCATCCGCTTTCCTACTCACAAGAACATCCAAAAAAGGTAAGCATCCACCTGACTCTAGCTCCATTGTGAAGTGTATTGAAGGATGCCGCTGATTTAGGTGGTTCAGAAAGTGGTTCAGTTTCTCAGAACCCTCCTCCCACACCACGAACGTATCATCCACATACCTCCACCAAATAACAGGTTTGAAAGACGCCGAAGATATAGCCTCCCCCTCAAAATGTTCCATGAAATTTTTTTTGCCACGACAGGCGAGAGTGGACTTCCCATGGCCACACCATCAGTCTGCTCGTAATATGTTCCAGCTATTTCTTGTGCATAAACGCGCGGATATCCGCAACTTTTCTCGCCATGTGGATATAGTTTGCTTGGCTGTGCGGATAGCGGATAAGATGCGGATAATGTTTGGAGAATACAACCCTAACTTGATTCATATCATTATTAGGACCCGGATGTTTATGAAATCATATTTTTCCGTTATGTTTTTAATAACAAATGTAAGATGATGATTTAAGCTACTCTCGTTCTAATTATGTCATTAAGCATAATTAACACTCCGAACAGCAATTCTGGCTGTGTAACATTCATTTTAATCGTAGTACATGCCATACAAAGACTAAGGGAACGACTTTCTCCTCAAATGTCTACATATGTTGCTTCAGTAATTTATGCTTTATCTAATTAAAGATATTATTGTAATGCCAGTAGATTCGGATGCGGGGCAAATGCGGATAACGTTTTGTTTATCCGTGCAGGGCTCTAGCTATAGACTATTAAATGCAAGTGAAGGGCACCCAGACCAATGCTAACAAGAAGGGAAACGGTTTAATACTCGACTACTGACGTTGAAGATATAATCCTACGTGTAAAGTGTTGATAGCTTTCAAACACTGCGAAAATCCAACAAACGAAACTTTATCGTCACGCAACCTGGAAGCTTTCACTAATAAATTACCGGTGACACGGCTATCTCATTTAACGTCATTCAAACACTGACAGCTGGAAGGGGAGGTTACAGATTATAATACAGTCTGAATAGGTAAAGGTCACTACAAATATAAAAAATCCCTCTCGGCACGCCGGAAGGCGGAGGTAGATCCCTCTCAGCACGCCGGAAGGCGGAGGTAGATCCCTCTCAGCACGCCGGAAGGCGGAGCTAGATCCCTCTCGGCACGCCGGAAGGCGGAGGTAGAGCCCTCTCGGCACGCCGGAAGGCGGAGGTAGATCCCTCTCGGCACGCCGGAAGGCAGAGGTAGATCCCTCTCAGCACGCCGGAAGGAGGAGCTAGATCCCTCTCGGCACGCGGGAAGGTGGACCTAGATCCCTCTCAGCACGCCGGAAGGTGGTTCTAGAACCATCTCAGCACGCCGGAAGGCGGAGGTAGATCCCTCTCAGCACGCCGGAAGGAGGAGCTAGATCCCTCTCGGCACGCCGGAAGGAGGAGGTAGATCCCTCTCGGCACGCCGGAAGGTGGAGCTAGATCCCTCTCGGCACGCCGGAAGGTGGAGCTAGATCCTTCTCAGCACGCCGGAAGGTGGTGCTAGATCCCTCTCAGCACGCCGGAAGGCGAAGGTAGATCCCTCTCAGCACGCCGGAAGTAGGAGCTAGATCCCTCTCGGCAAGCCGGAAGGCAGAGGTAGATCCCTCTCAGCACGCCGGAAGGCGGAGGTAGATCCCTCTCAGCACGCCGGAAGGCGGAGGTAGATCCCTCTCAGCACGCCAGAAGGCGGAGCTAGATCCCGCTCGGCACGCCGGAAGGCGGAGGTAAATCCCTCTCAGCACGCCGGAAGGCGGAGGTAGATCCCTCTCGGCACGCCGGAAGGCGGAGGTAGATCCCTCTCAGCACGCCGGAAGGAGGAGCTAGATCCCTCTCGGCACGCCGGAAGGTGGAGCTAGATCCCTCTTGGCACGCCGGAAGGTGGAGCTAGATCCCTCTCAGCACGCCGGAAGGTGGTGCTAGATCCCTCTCAGCACGCCGGAAGGCGGAGGTAGATCCCTCTCAGCACGCCGGAAGTAGGAGCTAGATCCCTCTCGGCACGCCGGAAGGCGGAGGTAGATCCCTCTCAGCACGCCGGAAGGCGGAGGTAGATCCCTCTCAGCACGCCGGAAGGCGGAGGTAGATCCCTCTCAGCATGCCGGAAGGCGGAGCTAGATCCCGCTCGGCACGCCGGAAGGCGGAGGTAAATCCCTCTCAGCACGCCGGAAGGCGGAGGTAGATCCCTCTCGGCACGCCGGAAGGCGGAGGTAGATCCCTCTCAGCACGCCGGAAGGAGGAGCTAGATCCCTCTCGGCACGCCGGAAGGTGGAGCTAGATCCCTGTCAGCACGCCGGAAGGTGGTTCTAGATCCCTCTCAGCACGTCGGAAGGCGGATGTAGATCCCTCTCAGCACGCCGGAAGGAGGAGCCAGATCCCTCTCGGCACGCCGGAAGGCGGAGGTAGATCCCTCTCGGCACACCGGAAGGTGGAGCTAGATCCCTCTCGGCACGCCGGAAGGTGGAGCTAGATCCCTCTCAGCACGCCGGAAGGTGGTGATAGATCCCTCTCAGCACGCCGGAAGACGGAGGTAGATCCCTCTCAGCAAGCCGGAAGGAGGAGCTAGATCCCTCTCGGCACGCCGGAAGGCGGAGGTGGATCCCTCTCGGCACGCCGGAAGGCGGAGCTAGATCCCTCTCGGCACGCCGGAACGCGGAGCTAGATCCCTCTCGTCACGCCGGAAGGCGGAGCTAGATCTCTCTCGGCACGCCGGAAGGAGGAGGTAGATCCCTCTCGGCACGCCGGAAGTCGGAGCTAGATCCCTCTCGGCACGCCGGAACGTGGAGCTAGATCCCTCTCGGCACGCCGGAAGGCGGAGCTAGATCTCTCTCGGAACGCCGGGAGGCGGAGCTAGATCCCTCTCGGCACGCCGGATCGCGGAGCTAGATACCTCTCGGCACGCAGTAAGGCTGAGCTAGATCCCTCTCGGCACGCCGGAAGGCAGAGCTAGATCCCTCTCGGCACGCCGCAAGGCGGAGATAGATCCCTCACGGCACGTCGGAAGGCGGAGCTAGATCCCTCTCGGCACGCCGGAAGGCGGAGCTAGATCTCTCTCGGAACGCCGGGAGGGGGAGCTAGATCCCTCTCGGCACGCCGGAAGGAGGAGATAGATCCCTGACGGCACGCAGGAACGCGGAGCTAGATCTCTCTCGGCTAGCCGTAAGGCTGAGCTAGATCCCTCTCGGCACGCCGCAAGGCGGAGATAGATCCCTCACGGCACGTCGGAAGGCGGAGCTAGATCCCTCTCGGCACGCCGGAAGGCGGAGCTAGATCTCTCTCGGAACGCCGGGAGGGGGAGCTAGATCCCTCTCGGCACGCCGGAAGGCGGAGATAGATCCCTGACGGCACGCAGGAACGCGGAGCTAGATCTCTCTCGGCTAGCCGTAAGGCTGAGCTAGATCCCTCTCGGCACGTCGGCAGGCGGAGTTAGATCCCTCTCTGCACGCCGTAACGCGGAGGTAGATCCCTCTTGGCACGCCGGGAGGCGGAGGTAGATCCCTCTCGGCACGCCGGAACGCGGAGCAAGATCCATCTCGGCACGCCGGAAGGCGGAGCTAGATCCCTCTCGGCTCGCCGCAAGGCGGAGATAGATCCCTCACGGCACGTCGGAAGGCGGAGCTAGATCCCTCTCGGCACGCCGGAAGGCGGAGCTAGATCTCTCTCGGAACGCCGGGAGGGGGAGCTAGATCCCTCTCGGCACGCCGGAAGGCGGAGATAGATCCCTGACGGCACGCAGGAACGCGGAGCTAGATCTCTCTCGGCTAGCCGTAAGGCTGAGCTAGATCCCTCTCTGCACGCCGGAAGGCGGAGATAGATCCCTCACGGCACGTCGGAAGGCGGAGCTAGATCCCTCTCGGCACGCCGTAACGCAGAGGTAGATCCCTCTCGGCACGCCGGAATGCGGAGCTATATCCCTCTCGGCACGCCGGAAGGCGGAGCTAGATCCCTCTCGGCACGCCGTAAGACGGAGCTAGATCCCTCTCGGCACGCCGGAAGGCGGTGATAGATCCCTCTCGGCACGCCGGAAGGCGGAGATAGATCCCTCACGGCACGTCGGAAGGTGGAGCTAGATGCCTCTCGGCACGTCGTAAGGCGGAGCTAGATCCCTCTCGGCACGCCGGAAGGCGGAGCTAGATCCCTCTCGATACGCCGGAAGGCGGAGCTAGATCCCTCTCGGCACGCTGGAAGGCAGAGCTAGATCCCTCACGGCACGTCGGCAGGCGGAGTTAGATCCCTCTCTGCACGTCGTAACGCAGAGGTAGATCCCTCTCGGCACGACGGGAGGCGAAGGTAGATCCCTCTCGGCACGCCGGAACGCGGAGCTAGATCCATCTCGGCACGCCGGAACGCGGAGCTAGATCCATCTCGGCACGCCGGAAGGCGGAGCTAGATCTTTCTCGGCACGCCGGAAGGCGGAGCTAGATCCCTCACTGCACGCAAGAAAGTGGATATAGATCCCTCTCGGCACGCCGGAACGCGGAGCTAGACCCCTCTCGGCACGCCGGAAAGCGGAGCTAGATCCCTCTCGGTACGCCGGAAAGCGGAGCTAGATCCCTCTCGTCACGCCGGAAGGCGGAGCTAGATCTCTCTCGGCACGCCGGACGGCGGAGGTAGATCCCTCTCGGCACGCCGGAAGGCGGAGCTAGATCCCTCTCGGCACGCTGGAAGGTGGAGCAAGATCCCTCTCGGCACGCCGGAAGGCGGAGCTAGATCTCTCTCGGAACGCCGGGAGGCGGAGCTAGATCCCTCTCGGCACGCCGGAAGGCGGAGTTACATCACTCTCGGCACGCCGGAAGGCGGTGCTAGATCCCTCTCGGCACTCCTGAAGCCAGAGGTTGTTCCCTCTCGGAACGCCGGAACGCGGAGCTAGATACCGCTCGGCACGTCGGAAGGCGGAGCTAGATCCCCCTCGGCATGCCGGATCGCGGAGCTAGATCCCTCTCGGCACGCCGAAACGAGGAGCTAGATCCCTCTCGGCACGCCGTAAGCCTGAGCTTGATCCCTCTCGGCACGCCGGAACGCGGAGCTAGATCCCTCTCGGCACGCCGGAACGCGGAGCTAGATCCCTCTCGTCACGCCGGAAGGCCTAGATAGATCCCTCTCGGCACGTTGGAAGGCGGAGCTAGATCCCTCTCGGCACGCCGTAAGGCGGAGCTAGATCCCTCTCAGCACGCCGGAAGGTGGTGCTAGATCCCTTTCAGCACGCCGGAAGGCGGAGGTAGATCCCTCTCAGCACGCCGGAAGGAGGAGCTAGATCCCTCTCGGCACGCCGGAAGGCGGAGGTAGATCCCTCACGGCACGCCCGAAGGCGGAGCTAGATCCCTCTCGGCACGCCGGAACGCGGAGCTAGATCCCTCTCGTCACTCCGGAAGGCGGAGCTAGATCTCTCTCGGCACGCCGGAAGGCGGAGGTAGATCCCTCTCGGCACGCCGGAAGGCGGAGCTAGATCCCTCTCGGCACGCTGGAAGGTGGAGCAAGATCCCTCTCGGCACGCCGGAAGGCGGAGCTAGATCTCTCTCGGAACGCCGGGAGGCGGAGCTAGATCCCTCTCGGCACGCCGGAAGGCAGAGCTAGATCCCTCTCGGCACGCCGCAAAACGGAGACAGATCCCTCACGGCACGTCAGAAGGCGGAGCTAGATCCCTCTCGGCACGCCGGAAGGCGGAGCTAGATCTCTCTCGGAACGCCGGGAGGGGGAGCTAGATCCCTCTCGGCACGCCGGAAGGCGGAGATAGATCCCTGACGGCACGCCGGAACGCGGAGCTAGATCCCTCTCGGCAAGCCGTAAGACTGAGCTAGATCCCTCTCGGCACGCCGGAAGGCGGAGATGGATCCCTCACGGCACGTCGGAAGGCGGAGCTAGATCCCTCTCTGCACGCCGTAACGCGGAGGTAGATCCCTCTCGGAACGCCGGAATGCGGAGCTATATCCCTCTCGGCACGCCGGAAGGCGGAGCTAGATCCCTCTCGGCACGCCGGAAGGCGGAGATAGATCCCTCACGGCACGTCCGAAGGTGGAGCTAGATGCCTCTCGGCACGTCGTAAGGCGGAGCTAGATCCCTCTCGGCACGCCGGCAGGCGGAGCTAGATCCCTCTCGGCAAGCCGGAAGGCGGAGCTAGATCCCTCTCGGCACGCTGGAAGGCAGAGCTAGATCCCTCACGGCACGTCGGCAGGCGGAGTTAGATCCCCCTCTGCACGCCATAACGCGGAGGTAGATCCCTCTTGGCACGCCGGGAGGCGGAGGTAGATCCCTCTCGGCACGCCGGAACGCGGAGCAAGATCCATCTCGGCACGCCGGAAGGCGGAGCTAGATCCCTCTCGGCACGCCGGAAGGCGGAGCTAGATGCCTCACGGCACGCCGGAAGGCGGATCTAGATCCCTCACTGCACGCAAGAAGGTGGATATAGATCCCTCTCGGCACGCTGGAACGCGGAGCTAGACCCCTCTCGGCACGCCGGATCAGCGGAGCTAGATCCCTCTCGGCACGCCGGAAAGCGGAGCTAGATCCCTCTCGTCACGCCGGAAGGCGGAGCTAGATCTCTCTCGGCACGCCGGAAGGCGGAGGTAGATCCCTCTCGTCACGCCGGAAGGCGGAGCTAGATATCTCTCGGCACGCCGGAAGGCGGAGGTACATCACTCTCGGCACGCCGGAAGGCGGTGCTAGATCCCTCTCGGCACTCCTGAAGCCAGAGGTTGATCCCTCTCGGAAAGCCGGAACGCGGAGCTAGATACCGCTCGGCACGTCGGAAGGCGGAGCTAGATCCCTCTCGGCACGCCAGAAGGCGGAGCTAGAACTCTCTCGGAACGCCGGGAGGCGGAGCTAGATCCCCCTCGGCACGCCGGGAGGCGGAGCTAGATCCCCCTCGGCACGCCGGATCGCGGAGCTAGATCCCTCTCGGCACGCCGAAACGAGGAGCTAGATCCCTCTCGGCACGCCGTAAGCCTGAGCTTGATCCCTCTCGGCACGCCGGAACGCGGAGCTAGATCCCTCTCGGCACGCCGGAACGCGGAGCTATATCCCTCTCGGCACGCCGAAAGGCCTAGATAGATCCCTCTCGGCACGTTGGAAGGCGGAGCTAGATCCCTCTCGGCACGCCGTAAGCCTGAGCTTGATCCCTCTCGGCACGCCGGAACGCGGAGCTAGATCCCTCTCGGCACGCCGGAACGCGGAGCTATATCCCTCTCGGCACGCCGGAAGGCCTAGATAGATCCCTCTCCGCACGTTGGAAGGTGGAGCTAGATCCCTCTCGGCACGCCGTAAGGCGGAGCTAGATCCCTCTCGGCTCGCCGGAAGGCGTAGCTAGATCCCTCTCGGCACGCCGGAAGGTGGAGCTAGATCCCTCACCGCACGTCGGAAGGCGGAGTTAGATCCCTCTCTGCACGCCGTAACGCGGAGGTAGATCCCTCTCGGCACGCCGGGAGGCGGAGGTTGATCCCTCTCGGCACGCCGGAAGGCGGAGCTAGATCCCTATCGGCACGCCGGAAGGCGTAGCTAGATCCCTCTCGTCACGCAAGAAGGTGGAGATAGATCCCTCTCGGCACGCCGGAACGCGGAGCTAGATCCCTCTCGGCACGCCGGAAGGCGGAGCTAGATTCCTCTCTGCACGCCGGAAGGCGGAGCTAGGTCCCTCTCGGCACCCCGGAAGGCGGAGCTAGATCCCTCTCGGCACGCAAGAAGGAGGATATAGATCCCTCTCGGCACGCCGAAACGCGGAGCTAGATCCCTCTCGGCACGCCGGAAAGCGGAGCTAGATCCCTCTCGGAACGCCGTAAGGCGGAGCTAGATCCCTCTCAGCACGCCGGAAGGTGGTGCTAGATCCCTCTCAGCACGCCGGAAGGCGGAGGTAGATCCATCTCAGCACGCCGGAAGGAGGAGCTAGATCCCTCTCGGCACGCCGGAAGGCGGAGGTAGATCCCTCACGGCACGCCGGAAGGCGGATTTAGATCTCTCTCGGAACGCCGGGAGGCGGAGCTAGATCCCCCTCGGCACGCCGGAACGCGGAGCTAGATACCTCTCGGCACGCAGTAAGGCTGAGCTAGATCCCTCTCGGCACGCGCGAAGGCAGAGCTAGATCCCTCTCGGCACGCCGCATGGCGGAGATAGATCCCTCACGGCACGTCGGAAGGCGGAGCTAGATCCCTCTCGGCACGCCGGAAGGCGAAGCTAGATCTCTCTCGGAACGCCGCGAGGGGGAGCTAGATCCCTCTCGGCACGCCGGAAGGCGGAGATAGATCCCTGACGGCACGCCGGAACCGGAGATAGATCCCTCTCGGAAAGCCGTAAGGCTGAGCTATATCCCTCTCGGCACGCCGGAAGGCGGAGATAGATCCCTCACGGCACGTCGGAAGGTGAGCTAGATCCCTCTCGGCACGCCGTAACGCGGAGGTAGATCCCTCTCGGAACGCCGGAATGCGGAGCTATATCCCTCTCGGCACGCCGGAAGGCGGGGCTAGATCCCCCTTGGCACGCCGGATCGCGGAGCAAGATCCCTCTCGGCACGCCGAAACGAGGAGCTAGAACCCTCTCGGCACGCCGTAAGCCTGAGCTTGATCCCTCTCGGCACGCCGGAACGCGGAGCTAGACCCCTCTCGGCACGCCGGAAAGCGGAGCTAGATCCCTCTCGGCACGCCGGAAAGCGGAGCTAGATCCCTCTCGTCACGCCGGAAGGCGGAGCTAGATCTCTCTCGGCACGCCGGAAGGCGAGGTAGATCCCTCTCGGCACGCCGGAAGGCGGAGCTAGATCCCTCTCGGCACGCTGGAAGGAGGAGCAAGATCCCTCTCGGCACGCCGGAAGGCGGAGCTAGATCTCTCTCGGAACGCCGGGAGGCGGAGCTAGATCCCTCTCGGCTGGCCGGAAGGCGGAGGTACATCACTCTCGGCACGCCGGAAGGCGGTGCTAGATCCCTCTCGGCACTCCTGAAGCCAGAGGTTGTTCCCTCTCGGAACGCCGGAACGCGGAGCTAGATACCGCTCGGCACGTCGGAAGGCGGAGCTAGATCCCCCTCGGCATGCCGGATCGCGGAGCTAGATCCCTCTCGGCACGCCGAAACGAGGAGCTAGATCCCTCTCGGCACGCCGTAAGCCTGAGCTTGATCCCTCTCGGCACGCCGGAACGCGGAGCTAGATCCCTCTCGGCACGCCGGAACGCGGAGCTATATCCCTCTCGTCACGCCGGAAGGCCTAGATAGATCCCTCTCGGCACGTTGGAAGGCGGAGCTAGATCCCTCTCGGCACGCCGTAAGGCGGAGCTAGATCCCTCTCAGCACGCCGGAAGGTGGTGCTAGATCCCTTTCAGCACGCCGGAAGGCGCAGGTAGATCCCTCTCAGCACGCCGGAAGGAGGAGCTAGATCCCTCTCGGCACGCCGGAAGGCGGAGGTAGATCCCTCACGGCACGCCCGAAGGCGGAGCTAGATCCCTCTCGGCACGCCGGAACGCGGAGCTAGATCCCTCTCGTCACGCCGGAAGGCGGAGCTAGATCTCTCTCGGCACGCCGGAAGGCGGAGGTAGATCCCTCTCGGCACGCCGGAAGGCGGAGCTAGATCCCTCTCGGCACGCTGGAAGGTGGAGCAAGATCCCTCTCGGCACGCCGGAAGGCGGAGCTAGATCTCTCTCGGAACGCCGGGAGGCGGAGCTAGATCCCTCTCGGCACGCCGGAAGGCAGAGCTAGATCCCTCTCAGCACGCCGCAAAACGGAGACAGATCCCTCACGGCACGTCAGAAGGCGGAGCTAGATCCCTCTCGGCACGCCGGAAGGCGGAGCTAGATCTCTCTCGGAACGCCGGGAGGGGGAGCTAGATCCCTCTCGGCACGCCGGAAGGCGGAGATAGATCCCTGACGGCACGCCGGAACGCGGAGCTAGATCCCTCTCGGCAAGCCGTAAGGCTGAGCTAGATCCCTCTCGGCACGCCGGAAGGCGGAGATGGATCCCTCACGGCACGTCGGAAGGCGGAGCTAGATCCCTCTCTGCACGCCGTAACGCGGAGGTAGATCCCTCTCGGAACGCCGGAATGCGGAGCTATATCCCTCTCGGCACGCCGGAAGGCGGAGCTAGATCCCTCTCGGCACGCCGGAAGGCGGAGATAGATCCCTCACGGCACGTCGGAAGGTGGAGCTAGATGCCTCTCGGCACGTCGTAAGGCGGAGCTAGATCCCCCTCGGCACGCCGGAAGGCGGAGCTAGATCCCTCTCGGCAAGCCGGAAGGCGGAGCTAGATCCCTCTCGGCACGCTGGAAGGCAGAGCTAGATCCCTCACGGCACGTCGGCAGGCGGAGTTAGATCCCCCTCTGCACGCCATAACGCGGAGGTAGATCCCTCTTGGCACGCCGGGAGGCGGAGGTAGATCCCTCTCGGCACGCCGGAACGCGGAGCAAGATCCATCTCGGCACGCCGGAAGGCGGAGCTAGATCCCTCTCGGCACGCCGGAAGGCGGAGCTAGATGCCTCACGGCACGCGGGAAGGCGGATCTAGATCCCTCACTGCACGCAAGAAGGTGGATATAGATCCCTCTCGGCACGCTGGAACGCGGAGCTAGACCCCTCTCGGCACGCCGGAAAGCGGTGCTAGATCCCTCTCGGCACGCCGGAAAGCGGAGCTAGATCCCTCTCGTCACGCCGGAAGGCGGAGCTAGATCTCTCTCGGCACGCCGGAAGGCGGAGGTAGATCCCTCTCGTCACGCCGGAAGGCGGAGCTAGATATCTCTCGGCACGCCGGAAGGCGGAGGTACATCACTCTCGGCACGCCGGAAGGCGGTGCTAGATCCCTCTCGGCACTCCTGAAGCCAGAGGTTGATCCCTCTCGGAACGCCGGAACGCGGAGCTAGATACCGCTCGGCACGTCGGAAGGCGGAGCTAGATCCCTCTCGGCACGCCAGAAGGCGGAGCTAGAACTCTCTCGGAACGCCGGGAGGCGGAGCTAGATCCCCCTCGGCACGCCGGGAGGCGGAGCTAGATCCCCTTCGGCACGCCGGATCGCGGAGCTAGATCCCTCTCGGCACGCCGAAACGAGGAGCTAGATCCCTCTCGGCACGCCGTAAGCCTGAGGTTGATCCCTCTCGGCACGCCGGAACGCGGAGCTAGATCCCTCTCGGCACGCCGGAACGCGGAGCTATATCCCTCTCGGCACGCCGAAAGGCCTAGATAGATCCTTCTCGGCACGTTGGAAGGCGGAGCTAGATCCCTCTCGGCACGCCGTAAGCCTGAGCTTGATCCCTCTCGGCACGCCGGAACGCGGAGCTAGATCCCTCTCGGCACGCCGGAACGCGGAGCTATATCCCTCTCAGCACGCCGGAAGGCCTAGATAGATCCCTCTCGGCACGTTGGAAGGTGGAGCTAGATCCCTCTCGGCACGCCGTAAGGCGGAGCTAGATCCCTCTCGGCTCGCCGGAAGGCGTAGCTAGATCCCTCTCGGCACGCCGGAAGGTGGAGCTAGATCCCTCACCGCACGTCGGAAGGCGGAGTTAGATCCCTCTCTGCACGCCGTAACGCGGAGGTAGATCCCTCTCGGCAGGCCGGGAGGCGGAGGTTGATCCCTCTCGGCACGCCGGAAGGCGGAGCTAGATCCCTATCGGCACGCCGGAAGGCGTAGCTAGATCCCTCTCGTCACGCAAGAAGGTGGAGATAGATCCCTCTCGGCACGCCGGAACGCGGAGCTAGATCCCTCTCGGCACGCCGGAAGGCGGAGCTAGATTCCTCTCGGCACGCCGGAAGGCGGAGCTAGGTCCCTCTCGGCACCCCGGAAGGCGGAGCTAGATCCCTCTCGGCATGCAAGAAGGAGGATATAGATCCCTCTCGGCACGCCGAGACGCGGAGCTAGATCCCTCTCGGCACGCCGGAAAGCGGAGCTAGATCCCTCTCGGAACGCCGTAAGGCGGAGCTAGATCCCTCTCAGCACGCCGGAAGGTGGTGCTAGATCCCTCTCAGCACGCCGGAAGGCGGAGGTAGATCCATCTCAGCACGCCGGAAGGAGGAGCTAGATCCCTCTCGGCACGCCGTAAGGCGGAGGTAGATCCCTCACGGCACGCCGGAAGGCGGAGTTAGATCTCTCTCGGAACGCCGGGAGGCGGAGCTAGATCCCCCTCGGCACGCCGGAACGCGGAGCTAGATACCTCTCGGCACGCAGTAAGGCTGAGCTAGATCCCTCTCGGCACGCCGGAAGGCAGAGCTAGATCCCTCTCGGCACGCCGCAAGGCGGAGATAGATCCCTCACGGCACGTCGGAAGGCGGAGCTAGATCCCTCTCGGCACGCCGGAAGGCGGAGCTAGATCTCTCTCGGAACGCCGCGAGGGGGAGCTAGATCCCTCTCGGCACGCCGGAAGGCGGAGATAGATCCCTGACGGCACGCCGGAACGCGGAGATAGATCCCTCTCGGAAAGCCGTAAGGCTGAGCTATATCCCTCTCGGCACGCCGGAAGGCGGAGATAGATCCCTCACGGCACGTCGGAAGGTGAGCTAGATCCCTCTCGGCACGCCGTAACGCGGAGGTAGATCCCTCTCGGAACGCCGGAATGCGGAGCTATATCCCTCTCGGCACGCCGGAAGGCGGGGCTAGATCCCCCTTGGCACGCCGGATCGCGGAGCTAGATCCCTCTCGGCACGCCGAAACGAGGAGCTAGAACCCTCTCGACACGCCGTAAGCCTGAGCTTGATCCCTCTCGGCACGCCGGAACGCGGAGCTAGATCCCTCTTGGCACGCCGGAACGCGGAGCAATATCCCTCTCGGCACGCCGGAAGGCCTAGATAGATCCCTCTCGGCACGTTGGAAGGCGGAGCTAGATCCCTCTCGGCACGCCGTAAGCCTGAGCTTGATACCTCTCGGCACGCCGGAACGCGGAGCTAGATCCCTCTCGGCACGCCGGAACGCGGAGTTATATCCCTCTCGGCACGCCGGAAGGCCTAGATAGATCCCTCTCGGCACGTTGGAAGGCGGAGCTAGATCCCTCTCGGCACGCCGTAAGGCGGAGCTAGATCATTCTCGGCTCGCCGGAAGGCGTAGCTAGATCCCTCTCGGCACGCCGGAAGGTGGAGCTAGATCCCTCACCGCACGTCGGAAGGCGGAGTTAGATCCCTCTCTGCACGCCGTAGCGCGGAGGAAGATCCCTCTCGGCACGCCGGGAGGCGGAGGTAGATCCCTCTCGGCACGCCGGAAATCGGAGCTAGATCCCTCTCGGCACGCCGGAAGGCGGAGCTAGGTCCCTCTCGTCACGCAAGAAGGTGGAGATAGATCCCTCTCGGCACGCCGGAACGCGGAGCCAAATCCCTCTCGGCACGCCGGAAGGCGGAGCTAGATCCCTCTCGGCTCGCCGGAAGGCGGAGCTAGGTCCCTCTCGGCACCCCGGAAGGCGGAGCTAGATCCCTCTCGGCACGCAAGAAGGTGGATATAGATCCCTCTCGGCACGCCGAAACGCGGAGCTAGATCCCTCTCGGCACGCCGGAAAGCGGAGCTAGATCCCTCTCGGCACGCCGGAAAGCGGAGCTAGATCCTTCTCGACACGCCGGAAGGCGGAGCTAGATCTCTCTCGGCACGCCGGAAGGCGAAGGTAGATCCCTCTCGTCACGCCGGAAGGCGGAGCTAGATCTCTCTCGGCACGCAGGAAGGCGGAGGTAGATCCCTCTCATCACGCCAGAAGGCGGAGCTAGATCCCTCTTGGCACGCCGAAAGCCAGAGGTTGATCCCACTCGGCACGCCGGAACGCGGAGCTAGATCCCTCTCGGCACGCCGGAACGCGGAGCTAGATTCCTCTCGGCACGCCGTAAGGCTGATCTCGATCCCTCTCGGCACGCCGGAACCGGGAGCTAGATCCCTCTCGGCACGCCGGAACGCGGAGCTATATCCCTCTCAGCACGCCGGAAGGCGGAGCTAGATCCCTCTTGGCACGCCGTAAGGCGGAGCTAGATCCCTCTCGGCACGCCGGAAGGCGGAGCTAGATCCCTCTAGGCACGCCGGAAGGCGGAGATAGATCCCTCTCGGCACTTTTGAAGGCGGAGCTGGATCCCTCTCGGCACGCCGTAAGGCGGAGCTAGATCCCTCTCGGCAAGCCGGAAGGCCGAGCTAGATCCCTCTCGGCACGCCGGAAGTTGGAGCTAGATGCCTCACGGCACGTCGGAAGGCGGAGTTAGATCCCTCTCCGCACGCCGTAACGCGGAGGTAGATCCCTCTCGGCACGCCGGGAGGTGGATGTAGATCCCTCTCGGCACGCGGGAAGGCGGAGCTAGATCCCTCTCGGCACGCCGGAAGGCGGAGCTAGATCCCTCTCGGCACGCCGGAACGCGGAGCTATATCCCTCTCGGCACGCCGGAAGGCCTAGATAGATCCCTCTCGGCACGTTGGAAGGCGGAGCTAGATCCCTCTCGGCACGCCGTAAGCCTGAGCTTGATCCCTCTCGGCACGCCGGAACGCGGAGCTAGATCCCTCTCGGCACGCCGGAACGCGGAGTTATATCCCTCTCGGCACGCCGGAAGGCCTAGATAGATCCCTCTCGGCACGTTGGAAGGCGGAGCTAGATCCCTCTCGGCACGCCGTAAGGCGGAGCTAGATCCCTCTCGGCTCGCCGGAAGGCGTAGCTAGATCCCTCTCGGCACGCCGGAAGGTGGAGCTAGATCCCTCACCGCACGTCGGAAGGCGGAGTTAGATCCCTCTCTGCACGCCGTAGCGCGGAGGAAGATCCCTCTCGGCACGCCGGGAGGCGGAGGTAGATCCCTCTCGGCACGCCGGAAATCGGAGCTAGATCCCTCTCGGCACGCCGGAAGGCGGAGCTAGGTCCCTCTCGTCACGCAAGAAGGTGGAGATAGATCCCTCTCGGCACGCCGGAACGCGGAGCTAGATCCCTCTCGGCACGCCGGAAGGCGGAGCTAGATCCCTCTCGGCACGCCGGAAGGCGGAGCTAGGTCCCTCTCAGCACCCCGGAAGGCGGAGCTAGATCCCTCTCGGCACGCAAGAAGGTGGATATAGATCCCTCTCGGCACGCCGAAACGCGGAGCTAGATCCCTCTCGGCACGCCGGAAAGCGGAGCTAGATCCCTCTCGGCACGCCGGAAAGCGGAGCTAGATCCTTCTCGACACGCCGGAAGGCGGAGCTAGATCTCTCTCGGCACGCCGGAAGGCGAAGGTAGATCCCTCTCGTCACGCCGGAAGGCGGAGCTAGATCTCTCTCGGCACGCAGGAAGGCGGAGGTAGATCCCTCTCATCACGCCAGAAGGCGGAGCTAGATCCCTCTTGGCACGCCGAAAGCCAGAGGTTGATCCCACTCGGCACGCCGGAACGCGGAGCTAGATCCCTCTCGGCACGCCGGAACGCGGAGCTAGATTCCTCTCGGCACGCCGTAAGGATGATCTAGATCCCTCTCGGCACGCCGGAACCGGGAGCTAGATCCCTCTCGGCACGCCGGAACGCGGAGCTATATCCCTCTCAGCACGCCGGAAGGCGGAGCTAGATCGCTCTTGGCACGCCGTAAGGCGGAGCTAGATCCCTCTCGGCACGCCGGAAGGCGGAGCTAGATCCCTCTAGGCACGCCGGAAGGCGGAGATAGATCCCTCTCGGCACTTTTGAAGGCGGAGCTGGATCCCTCTCGGCACGCCGTAAGGCGGAGCTAGATCCCTCTCGGCAAGCCGGAAGGCCGAGCTAGATCCCTCTCGGCACGCCGGAAGTTGGAGCTAGATGCCTCACGGCACGTCGGAAGGCGGAGTTAAATCCCTCTCCGCACGCCGTAACGCGGAGGTAGATCCCTCTCGGCACGCCGGGAGGTGGATGTAGATCCCTCTCGGCACGCGGGAAGGCGGAGCTAGATCCCTCTCGGCACGCCGGAAGGCGGAGCTAGATCCCTCTCGGCACGCAAGAAGGTGGAGATAGATCCTTCTCGGCACGCCGGAACGCGGAGCTAGATCCCTCTCCGCACGCCGGAAAGCGGAGCTAGATCCCTCTCGGCACGCCAGAAAGCGGAGCTAGATCCCTCTCGTCACGCCGGAAGGCGGAGCTAGATCTCTCTCGGCACCCCGGAAGGCGGAGGTAGATCACTCTCGGAACGCCAGAAGGCGGAGCAAGATCCATCTCGGCACGCCGGAAGGCGGAGCTAGATCCCTCTCGGCACGCCGGAAGGCGGAGCTAGATGCCTCACGGCACGCCGGAAGGCGGATCTAGATCCCTCACTGCACGCAAGAAGGTGGATATAGATCCCTCTCGGCACGCTGGAACGCGGAGCTAGACCGCTCTCGGCACGCCGGAAAGCGGAGCTAGATCCCTCTCGGCACGCCGGAAAGCGGAGCTAGATCCCTCTCGTCACGCCGGAAGGCGGAGCTAGATCATTCTCGGCACGCCGGAAGGCGGAGGTAGATCCCTCTCGTCACGCCGGAAGGCGGAGCTAGATATATCTCGGCACGCCGGAAGGCGGAGGTACATCACTCTCGGCACGCCGGAAGGCGGTGCTAGATCCCTCTCGGCACTCCTGAAGCCAGAGGTTGATCCCTCTCGGAACGCCGGAACGCGGAGCTAGATACCGCTCGGCACGTCGGAAGGCGGAGCAAGATCCCTCTCGGCACGCCAGAAGGCGGAGCTAGAACTCTCTCGGAACGCCGGGAGGCGGAGCTAGATCCCCTCGGCACGCCGGGAGGCGGAGCTAGATCCCCCTCGGCACGCCGGATCGCGGAGCTAGATCCCTCTCGGCACGCCGAAACGAGGAGCTAGATCCCTCTCGGCACGCCGTAAGCCTGAGCTTGATCCCTCTCGGCACGCCGGAACGCGGAGCTAGATCCCTCTCGGCACGCCGGTACGCGGAGCTATATCCCTCTCGGCTCGCCGGAAGGCCTAGATAGATCCCTCTCGGCACGTTGGAAGGTGGAGCTAGATCCCTCTCGGCACGCCGTAAGGCGGAGCTAGATCCCTCTCGGCTCGCCGGAAGGCGTAGCTAGATCCCTCTCGGCACGCCGGAAGGTGGAGCTAGATCCCTCACCGCACGTCGGAAGGCGGAGTTAGATCCCTCTCTGCACGCCGTAACGCGGAGGTAGATCCCTCTCGGCACGCCGGGAGGCGGAGGTAGATCCCTCTCGGCACGCCGGAAGGCGGAGCTAGATCCCTATCGGCACGCCGGAAGGCGTAGCTAGATCCCTCTCGTCACGCAAGAAGGTGGAGATAGATCCTACTCGGCACGCCGGAACGCGGAGCTAGATCCCTCTCGGCACGCCGGAAGGCGGAGCTAGATTCCTCTCGGCACGCCGGAAGGCGGAGCTAGGTCCCTCTCGGCACCCCGGAAGGCGGAGCTAGATCCCTCTCGGCACGCAAGAAGGTGGATATAGATCCCTCTCGGCACGCCGAAACGCGGAGCTAGATCCCTCTCGGCACGCCGGAAAGCGGAGCTAGATCCCTCTCGGAACGCCGTAAGGCGGAGCTAGATCCCTCTCAGCACGCCGGATGGTGGTGCTAGAGCCCTCTCAGCACGCCGGAAGGCGGAGGTAGATCCATCTCAGCACGCCGGAAGGAGGAGCTAGATCCCTCTCGGCACGCCGGAAGGCGGAGGTAGATCCCTCACGGCACGCCGGAAGGCGGAGCTAGATCTCTCTCGGCACGACGGAAGGCGGAGGTAGATCCCTCTCGTCACGCCGGAAGGCGGAGCTAGATCTCTCTCGGCACGCCGGAAGGCGGAGGTAGATCCCTCTCGTCACGCCGGAAGGCGGAGCTAGATCCCTCTCGGCACGCCGGAAAGCGGAGCTAGATCCCTCTCGTCACGCCGGAAGGCGGAGCTAGATCTCTCTCGGCACGCCGGAAGGCGGAGGTAGATCCCTCTCGTCACGCCGGAAGGCGGAGCTAGATATCTCTCGGAACGCCGGAACGCGGAGCTAGATACCGCTCGGCACGTCGGAAGGCGGAGCTAGATCCCTCTCGGCACGCCAGAAGGCGGAGCTAGAACTCTCTCGGAACGCCGGGAGGCGGAGCTAGATCCCCCTCGGCACGCCGGGAGGCGGAGCTAGATCCCCCTCGGCACGCCGGATCGCGGAGCTAGATCCCTCTCGGCACGCCGAAACGAGGAGCTAGATCCCTCTCGGCACGCCGTAAGCCTGAGGTTGATCCCTCTCGGCACGCCGGAACGCGGAGCTAGATCCCTCTCGGCACGCCGGAACGCGGAGCTATATCCCTCTCGGCACGCCGAAAGGCCTAGATAGATCCCTCTCGGCACGTTGGAAGGCGGAGCTAGATCCCTCTCGGCACGCCGTAAGCCTGAGCTTGATCCCTCTCGGCACGCCGGAACGCGGAGCTAGATCCCTCTCGGCACGCCGGAACGCGGAGCTATATCCCTCTAGGCACGCCGGAAGGCCTAGATAGATCCCTCTCGGCACGTTGGAAGGTGGAGCTAGATCCCTCTCGGCACGCCGTAAGGCGGAGCTAGATCCCTCTCGGCTCGCCGGAAGGCGTAGCTAGATCCCTCTCGGCACGTCGGAAGGCGGAGTTAGATCCCTCTCCGCACGCCGTAACGCGGAGGTAGATCCCTCTCGGCACGCCGGGAGGTGGATGTAGATCCCTCTCGGCACGCGGGAAGGCGGAGCTAGATCCCTCTCGGCACGCCGGAAGGCGGAGCTAGATCCCTCTCGGCACGCCGGAACGCGGAGCTATATCCCTCTCGGCACGCCGGAAGGCCTAGATAGATCCCTCTCGGCACGTTGGAAGGCGGAGCTAGATCCCTCTCGGCACGCCGTAAGCCTGAGCTTGATCCCTCTCGGCACGCCGGAACGCGGAGCTAGATCCCTCTCGGCACGCCAGAACGCGGAGTTATATCCCTCTCGGCACGCCGGAAGGCCTAGATAGATCCCTCTCGGCACGTTGGAAGGCGGAGCTAGATCCCTCTCGGCACGCCGTAAGGCGGAGCTAGATCCCTCTCGGCTCGCCGGAAGGCGTAGCTAGATCCCTCTCGGCACGCCGGAAGGTGGAGCTAGATCCCTCACCGCACGTCGGAAGGCGGAGTTAGATCCCTCTCTGCACGCCGTAGCGCGGAGGAAGATCCCTCTCGGCACGCCGGGAGGCGGAGGTAGATCCCTCTCGGCACGCCGGAAATCGGAGCTAGATCCCTCTCGGCACGCCGGAAGGCGGAGCTAGGTCCCTCTCGTCACGCAAGAAGGTGGAGATAGATCCCTCTCGGCACGCCGGAACGCGGAGCTAGATCCCTCTCGGCACGCCGGAAGGCGGAGCTAGATCCCTCTCGGCACGCCGGAAGGCGGAGCTAGGTCCCTCTCAGCACCCCGGAAGGCGGAGCTAGATCCCTCTCGGCACGCAAGAAGGTGGATATAGATCCCTCTCGGCACGCCGAAACGCGGAGCTAGATCCCTCTCGGCACGCCGGAAAGCGGAGCTAGATCCCTCTCGGCACGCCGGAAAGCGGAGCTAGATCCTTCTCGACACGCCGGAAGGCGGAGCTAGATCTCTCTCGGCACGCCGGAAGGCGAAGGTAGATCCCTCTCGTCACGCCGGAAGGCGGAGCTAGATCTCTCTCGGCACGCAGGAAGGCGGAGGTAGATCCCTCTCATCACGCCAGAAGGCGGAGCTAGATCCCTCTTGGCACGCCGAAAGCCAGAGGTTGATCCCACTCGGCACGCCGGAACGCGGAGCTAGATCCCTCTCGGCACGCCGGAACGCGGAGCTAGATTCCTCTCGGCACGCCGTAAGGATGATCTAGATCCCTCTCGGCACGCCGGAACCGGGAGCTAGATCCCTCTCGGCACGCCGGAACGCGGAGCTATATCCCTCTCAGCACGCCGGAAGGCGGAGCTAGATCGCTCTTGGCACGCCGTAAGGCGGAGCTAGATCCCTCTCGGCACGCCGGAAGGCGGAGCTAGATCCCTCTAGGCACGCCGGAAGGCGGAGATAGATCCCTCTCGGCACTTTTGAAGGCGGAGCTGGATCCCTCTCGGCACGCCGTAAGGCGGAGCTAGATCCCTCTCGGCAAGCCGGAAGGCCGAGCTAGATCCCTCTCGGCACGCCGGAAGTTGGAGCTAGATGCCTCACGGCACGTCGGAAGGCGGAGTTAAATCCCTCTCCGCACGCCGTAACGCGGAGGTAGATCCCTCTCGGCACGCCGGGAGGTGGATGTAGATCCCTCTCGGCACGCGGGAAGGCGGAGCTAGATCCCTCTCGGCACGCCGGAAGGCGGAGCTAGATCCCTCTCGGCACGCAAGAAGGTGGAGATAGATCCTTCTCGGCACGCCGGAACGCGGAGCTAGATCCCTCTCCGCACGCCGGAAAGCGGAGCTAGATCCCTCTTGGCACGCCAGAAAGCGGAGCTAGATCCCTCTCGTCACGCCGGAAGGCGGAGCTAGATCTCTCTCGGCACCCCGGAAGGCGGAGGTAGATCACTCTCGGAACGCCAGAAGGCGGAGCAAGATCCATCTCGGTACGCCGGAAGGCGGAGCTAGATCCCTCTCGGCACGCCGGAAGGCGGAGCTAGATGCCTCACGGCACGCCGGAAGGCGGATCTAGATCCCTCACTGCACGCAAGAAGGTGGATATAGATCCCTCTCGGCACGCTGGAACGCGGAGCTAGACCGCTCTCGGCACGCCGGAAAGCGGAGCTAGATCCCTCTCGGCACGCCGGAAAGCGGAGCTAGATCCCTCTCGTCACGCCGGAAGGCGGAGCTAGATCATTCTCGGCACGCCGGAAGGCGGAGGTAGATCCCTCTCGTCACGCCGGAAGGCGGAGCTAGATATATCTCGGCACGCCGGAAGGCGGAGGTACATCACTCTCGGCACGCCGGAAGGCGGTGCTAGATCCCTCTCGGCACTCCTGAAGCCAGAGGTTGATCCCTCTCGGAACGCCGGAACGCGGAGCTAGATACCGCTCGGCACGTCGGAAGGCGGAGCAAGATCCCTCTCGGCACGCCAGAAGGCGGAGCTAGAACTCTCTCGGAACGCCGGGAGGCGGAGCTAGATCCCCTCGGCACGCCGGGAGGCGGAGCTAGATCCCCCTCGGCACGCCGGATCGCGGAGCTAGATCCCTCTCGGCACGCCGAAACGAGGAGCTAGATCCCTCTCGGCACGCCGTAAGCCTGAGCTTGATCCCTCTCGGCACGCCGGAACGCGGAGCTAGATCCCTCTCGGCACGCCGGTACGCGGAGCTATATCCCTCTCGGCTCGCCGGAAGGCCTAGATAGATCCCTCTCGGCACGTTGGAAGGTGGAGCTAGATCCCTCTCGGCACGCCGTAAGGCGGAGCTAGATCCCTCTCGGCTCGCCGGAAGGCGTAGCTAGATCCCTCTCGGCACGCTGGAAGGTGGAGCTAGATCCCTCACCGCACGTCGGAAGGCGGAGTTAGATCCCTCTCTGCACGCCGTAACGCGGAGGTAGATCCCTCTCGGCACGCCGGGAGGCGGAGGTAGATCCCTCTCGGCACGCCGGAAGGCGGAGCTAGATCCCTATCGGCACGCCGGAAGGCGTAGCTAGATCCCTCTCGTCACGCAAGAAGGTGGAGATAGATCCTACTCGGCACGCCGGAACGCGGAGCTAGATCCCTCTCGGCACGCCGGAAGGCGGAGCTAGATTCCTCTCGGCACGCCGGAAGGCGGAGCTAGGTCCCTCTCGGCACCCCGGAAGGCGGAGCTAGATCCCTCTCGGCACGCAAGAAGGTGGATATAGATCCCTCTCGGCACGCCGAAACGCGGAGCTAGATCCCTCTCGGCACGCCGGAAAGCGGAGCTAGATCCCTCTCGGAACGCCGTAAGGCGGAGCTAGATCCCTCTCAGCACGCCGGATGGTGGTGCTAGAGCCCTCTCAGCACGCCGGAAGGCGGAGGTAGATCCATCTCAGCACGCCGGAAGGAGGAGCTAGATCCCTCTCGGCACGCCGGAAGGCGGAGGTAGATCCCTCACGGCACGCCGGAAGGCGGAGCTAGATCTCTCTCGGCACGACGGAAGGCGGAGGTAGATCCCTCTCGTCACGCCGGAAGGCGGAGCTAGATCTCTCTCGGCACGCCGGAAGGCGGAGGTAGATCCCTCTCGTCACGCCGGAAGGCGGAGCTAGATCCCTCTCGGCACGCCGGAAAGCGGAGCTAGATCCCTCTCGTCACGCCGGAAGGCGGAGCTAGATCTCTCTCGGCACGCCGGAAGGCGGAGGTAGATCCCTCTCGTCACGCCGGAAGGCGGAGCTAGATATCTCTCGGAACGCCGGAACGCGGAGCTAGATACCGCTCGGCACGTCGGAAGGCGGAGCTAGATCCCTCTCGGCACGCCAGAAGGCGGAGCTAGAACTCTCTCGGAACGCCGGGAGGCGGAGCTAGATCCCCCTCGGCACGCCGGGAGGCGGAGCTAGATCCCCCTCGGCACGCCGGATCGCGGAGCTAGATCCCTCTCGGCACGCCGAAACGAGGAGCTAGATCCCTCTCGGCACGCCGTAAGCCTGAGGTTGATCCCTCTCGGCACGCCGGAACGCGGAGCTAGATCCCTCTCGGCACGCCGGAACGCGGAGCTATATCCCTCTCGGCACGCCGAAAGGCCTAGATAGATCCCTCTCGGCACGTTGGAAGGCGGAGCTAGATCCCTCTCGGCACGCCGTAAGCCTGAGCTTGATCCCTCTCGGCACGCCGGAACGCGGAGCTAGATCCCTCTCGGCACGCCGGAACGCGGAGCTATATCCCTCTAGGCACGCCGGAAGGCCTAGATAGATCCCTCTCGGCACGTTGGAAGGTGGAGCTAGATCCCTCTCGGCACGCCGTAAGGCGGAGCTAGATCCCTCTCGGCTCGCCGGAAGGCGTAGCTAGATCCCTCTCGGCACGTCGGAAGGCGGAGTTAGATCCCTCTCCGCACGCCGTAACGCGGAGGTAGATCCCTCTCGGCACGCCGGGAGGTGGATGTAGATCCCTCTCGGCACGCGGGAAGGCGGAGCTAGATCCCTCTCGGCACGCCGGAAGGCGGAGCTAGATCCCTCTCGGCACGCCGGAACGCGGAGCTATATCCCTCTCGGCACGCCGGAAGGCCTAGATAGATCCCTCTCGGCACGTTGGAAGGCGGAGCTAGATCCCTCTCGGCACGCCGTAAGCCTGAGCTTGATCCCTCTCGGCACGCCGGAACGCGGAGCTAGATCCCTCTCGGCACGCCGGAACGCGGAGTTATATCCCTCTCGGCACGCCGGAAGGCCTAGATAGATCCCTCTCGGCACGTTGGAAGGCGGAGCTAGATCCCTCTCGGCACGCCGTAAGGCGGAGCTAGATCCCTCTCGGCTCGCCGGAAGGCGTAGCTAGATCCCTCTCGGCACGCCGGAAGGTGGAGCTAGATCCCTCACCGCACGTCGGAAGGCGGAGTTAGATCCCTCTCTGCACGCCGTAGCGCGGAGGAAGATCCCTCTCGGCACGCCGGGAGGCGGAGGTAGATCCCTCTCGGCACGCCGGAAATCGGAGCTAGATCCCTCTCGGCACGCCGGAAGGCGGAGCTAGGTCCCTCTCGTCACGCAAGAAGGTGGAGATAGATCCCTCTCGGCACGCCGGAACGCGGAGCTAGATCCCTCTCGGCACGCCGGAAGGCGGAGCTAGATCCCTCTCGGCACGCCGGAAGGCGGAGCTAGGTCCCTCTCAGCACCCCGGAAGGCGGAGCTAGATCCCTCTCGGCACGCAAGAAGGTGGATATAGATCCCTCTCGGCACGCCGAAACGCGGAGCTAGATCCCTCTCGGCACGCCGGAAAGCGGAGCTAGATCCCTCTCGGCACGCCGGAAAGCGGAGCTAGATCCTTCTCGACACGCCGGAAGGCGGAGCTAGATCTCTCTCGGCACGCCGGAAGGCGAAGGTAGATCCCTCTCGTCACGCCGGAAGGCGGAGCTAGATCTCTCTCGGCACGCAGGAAGGCGAAGGTAGATCCCTCTCATCACGCCAGAAGGCGGAGCTAGATCCCTCTTGGCACGCCGAAAGCCAGAGGTTGATCCCACTCGGCACGCCGGAACGCGGAGCTAGATCCCTCTCGGCACGCCGGAACGCGGAGCTAGATTCCTCTCGGCACGCCGTAAGGATGATCTAGATCCCTCTCGGCACGCCGGAACCGGGAGCTAGATCCCTCTCGGCACGCCGGAACGCGGAGCTATATCCCTCTCAGCACGCCGGAAGGCGGAGCTAGATCGCTCTTGGCACGCCGTAAGGCGGAGCTAGATCCCTCTCGGCACGCCGGAAGGCGGAGCTAGATCCCTCTAGGCACGCCGGAAGGCGGAGATAGATCCCTCTCGGCACTTTTGAAGGCGGAGCTGGATCCCTCTCGGCACGCCGTAAGGCGGAGCTAGATCCCTCTCGGCAAGCCGGAAGGCCGAGCTAGATCCCTCTCGGCACGCCGGAAGTTGGAGCTAGATGCCTCACGGCACGTCGGAAGGCGGAGTTAAATCCCTCTCCGCACGCCGTAACGCGGAGGTAGATCCCTCTCGGCACGCCGGGAGGTGGATGTAGATCCCTCTCGGCACGCGGGAAGGCGGAGCTAGATCCCTCTCGGCACGCCGGAAGGCGGAGCTAGATCCCTCTCGGCACGCAAGAAGGTGGAGATAGATCCTTCTCGGCACGCCGGAACGCGGAGCTAGATCCCTCTCCGCACGCCGGAAAGCGGAGCTAGATCCCTCTCGGCACGCCAGAAAGCGGAGCTAGATCCCTCTCGTCACGCCGGAAGGCGGAGCTAGATCTCTCTCGGCACCCCGGAAGGCGGAGGTAGATCACTCTCGGAACGCCAGAAGGCGGAGCAAGATCCATCTCGGCACGCCGGAAGGCGGAGCTAGATCCCTCTCGGCACGCCGGAAGGCGGAGCTAGATGCCTCACGGCACGCCGGAAGGCGGATCTAGATCCCTCACTGCACGCAAGAAGGTGGATATAGATCCCTCTCGGCACGCTGGAACGCGGAGCTAGACCGCTCTCGGCACGCCGGAAAGCGGAGCTAGATCCCTCTCGGCACGCCGGAAAGCGGAGCTAGATCCCTCTCGTCACGCCGGAAGGCGGAGCTAGATCATTCTCGGCACGCCGGAAGGCGGAGGTAGATCCCTCTCGTCACGCCGGAAGGCGGAGCTAGATATATCTCGGCACGCCGGAAGGCGGAGGTACATCACTCTCGGCACGCCGGAAGGCGGTGCTAGATCCCTCTCGGCACTCCTGAAGCCAGAGGTTGATCCCTCTCGGAACGCCGGAACGCGGAGCTAGATACCGCTCGGCACGTCGGAAGGCGGAGCAAGATCCCTCTCGGCACGCCAGAAGGCGGAGCTAGAACTCTCTCGGAACGCCGGGAGGCGGAGCTAGATCCCCTCGGCACGCCGGGAGGCGGAGCTAGATCCCCCTCGGCACGCCGGATCGCGGAGCTAGATCCCTCTCGGCACGCCGAAACGAGGAGCTAGATCCCTCTCGGCACGCCGTAAGCCTGAGCTTGATCCCTCTCGGCACGCCGGAACGCGGAGCTAGATCCCTCTCGGCACGCCGGTACGCGGAGCTATATCCCTCTCGGCTCGCCGGAAGGCCTAGATAGATCCCTCTCGGCACGTTGGAAGGTGGAGCTAGATCCCTCTCGGCACGCCGTAAGGCGGAGCTAGATCCCTCTCGGCTCGCCGGAAGGCGTAGCTAGATCCCTCTCGGCACGCCGGAAGGTGGAGCTAGATCCCTCACCGCACGTCGGAAGGCGGAGTTAGATCCCTCTCTGCACGCCGTAACGCGGAGGTAGATCCCTCTCGGCACGCCGGGAGGCGGAGGTAGATCCCTCTCGGCACGCCGGAAGGCGGAGCTAGATCCCTATCGGCACGCCGGAAGGCGTAGCTAGATCCCTCTCGTCACGCAAGAAGGTGGAGATAGATCCTACTCGGCACGCCGGAACGCGGAGCTAGATCCCTCTCGGCACGCCGGAAGGCGGAGCTAGATTCCTCTCGGCACGCCGGAAGGCGGAGCTAGGTCCCTCTCGGCACCCCGGAAGGCGGAGCTAGATCCCTCTCGGCACGCAAGAAGGTGGATATAGATCCCTCTCGGCACGCCGAAACGCGGAGCTAGATCCCTCTCGGCACGCCGGAAAGCGGAGCTAGATCCCTCTCGGAACGCCGTAAGGCGGAGCTAGATCCCTCTCAGCACGCCGGATGGTGGTGCTAGAGCCCTCTCAGCACGCCGGAAGGCGGAGGTAGATCCATCTCAGCACGCCGGAAGGAGGAGCTAGATCCCTCTCGGCACGCCGGAAGGCGGAGGTAGATCCCTCACGGCACGCCGGAAGGCGGAGCTAGATCTCTCTCGGCACGACGGAAGGCGGAGGTAGATCCCTCTCGTCACGCCGGAAGGCGGAGCTAGATCTCTCTCGGCACGCCGGAAGGCGGAGGTAGATCCCTCTCGTCACGCCGGAAGGCGGAGCTAGATCCCTCTCGGCACGCCGGAAAGCGGAGCTAGATCCCTCTCGTCACGCCGGAAGGCGGAGCTAGATCTCTCTCGGCACGCCGGAAGGCGGAGGTAGATCCCTCTCGTCACGCCGGAAGGCGGAGCTAGATATCTCTCGGAACGCCGGAACGCGGAGCTAGATACCGCTCGGCACGTCGGAAGGCGGAGCTAGATCCCTCTCGGCACGCCAGAAGGCGGAGCTAGAACTCTCTCGGAACGCCGGGAGGCGGAGCTAGATCCCCCTCGGCACGCCGGGAGGCGGAGCTAGATCCCCCTCGGCACGCCGGATCGCGGAGCTAGATCCCTCTCGGCACGCCGAAACGAGGAGCTAGATCCCTCTCGGCACGCCGTAAGCCTGAGGTTGATCCCTCTCGGCACGCCGGAACGCGGAGCTAGATCCCTCTCGGCACGCCGGAACGCGGAGCTATATCCCTCTCGGCACGCCGAAAGGCCTAGATAGATCCCTCTCGGCACGTTGGAAGGCGGAGCTAGATCCCTCTCGGCACGCCGTAAGCCTGAGCTTGATCCCTCTCGGCACGCCGGAACGCGGAGCTAGATCCCTCTCGGCACGCCGGAACGCGGAGCTATATCCCTCTAGGCACGCCGGAAGGCCTAGATAGATCCCTCTCGGCACGTTGGAAGGTGGAGCTAGATCCCTCTCGGCACGCCGTAAGGCGGAGCTAGATCCCTCTCGGCTCGCCGGAAGGCGTAGCTAGATCCCTCTCGGCACGCCGGAAGGTGGAGCTAGATCCCTCACCGCACGTCGGAAGGCGGAGTTAGATCCCTCTCTGCACGCCGTAACGCGGAGGTAGATCCCTCTCGGCAGGCCGGGAGGCGGAGGTTGATCCCTCTCGGCACGCCGGAAGGCGGAGCTAGATCCCTATCGGCACGCCGGAAGGCGTAGCTAGATCCCTCTCGTCACGCAAGAAGGTGGAGATAGATCCCTCTCGGCACGCCGGAACGCGGAGCTAGATCCCTCTCGGCACGCCGGAAGGCGGAGCTAGATTCCTCTCGGCACGCCGGAAGGCGGAGCTAGGTCCCTCTCGGCACCCCGGAAGGCGGAGCTAGATCCCTCTTGGCACGCAAGAAGGAGGATATAGATCCCTCTCGGCACGCCGAGACGCGGAGCTAGATCCCTCTCGGCACGCCGGAAAGCGGAGCTAGATCCCTCTCGGAACGCCGTAAGGCGGAGCTAGATCCCTCTCAGCACGCCGGAAGGTGGTGCTAGATCCCTCTCAGCACGCCGGAAGGCGGAGGTAGATCCATCTCAGCACGCCGGAAGGAGGAGCTAGATCCCTCTCGGCACGCCGTAAGGCGGAGGTAGATCCCTCACGGCACGCCGGAAGGCGGAGTTAGATCTCTCTCGGAACGCCGGGAGGCGGAGCTAGATCCCCCTCGGCACGCCGGAACGCGGAGCTAGATACCTCTCGGCACGCAGTAAGGCTGAGCTAGATCCCTCTCGGCACGCCGGAAGGCAGAGCTAGATCCCTCTCGGCACGCCGCAAGGCGGAGATAGATCCCTCACGGCACGTCGGAAGGCGGAGCTAGATCCCTCTCGGCACGCCGGAAGGCGGAGCTAGATCTCTCTCGGAACGCCGCGAGGGGGAGCTAGATCCCTCTCGGCACGCCGGAAGGCGGAGATAGATCCCTGACGGCACGCCGGAACGCGGAGATAGATCCCTCTCGGAAAGCCGTAAGGCTGAGCTATATCCCTCTCGGCACGCCGGAAGGCGGAGATAGATCCCTCACGGCACGTCGGAAGGTGAGCTAGATCCCTCTCGGCACGCCGTAACGCGGAGGTAGATCCCTCTCGGAACGCCGGAATGCGGAGCTATATCCCTCTCGGCACGCCGGAAGGCGGGGCTAGATCCCCCTTGGCACGCCGGATCGCGGAGCTAGATCCCTCTCGGCACGCCGAAACGAGGAGCTAGAACCCTCTCGACACGCCGTAAGCCTGAGCTTGATCCCTCTCGGCACGCCGGAACGCGGAGCTAGATCCCTCTCGGCACGCCGGAACGCGGAGCAATATCCCTCTCGGCACGCCGGAAGGCCTAGATAGATCCCTCTCGGCACGTTGGAAGGCGGAGCTAGATCCCTCTCGGCACGCCGTAAGCCTGAGCTTGATACCTCTCGGCACGCCGGAACGCGGAGCTAGATCCCTCTCGGCACGCCGGAACGCGGAGTTATATCCCTCTCGGCACGCCGGAAGGCCTAGATAGATCCCTCTCGGCACGTTGGAAGGCGGAGCTAGATCCCTCTCGGCACGCCGTAAGGCGGAGCTAGATCCTTCTCGGCTCGCCGGAAGGCGTAGCTAGATCCCTCTCGGCACGCCGGAAGGTGGAGCTAGATCCCTCAACGCACGTCGGAAGGCGGAGTTAGATCCCTCTCTGCACGCCGTAGCGCGGAGGAAGATCCCTCTCGGCACGCCGGGAGGCGGAGGTAGATCCCTCTCGGCACGCCGGAAATCGGAGCTAGATCCCTCTCGGCACGCCGGAAGGCGGAGCTAGGTCCCTCTCGTCACGCAAGAAGGTGGAGATAGATCCCTCTCGGCACGCCGGAACGCGGAGCTAGATCCCTCTCGGCACGCCGGAAGGCGGAGCTAGATCCCTCTCGGCTCGCCGGAAGGCGGAGCTAGGTCCCTCTCGGCACCCCGGAAGGCGGAGCTAGATCCCTCTCGGCACGCAAGAAGGTGGATATAGATCCCTCTCGGCACGCCGAAACGCGGAGCTAGATCCCTCTCGGCACGCCGGAAAGCGGAGCTAGATCCCTCTCGGCACGGCGGAAAGCGGAGCTAGATCCTTCTCGACACGCCGGAAGGCGGAGCTATATCTCTCTCGGCACGCCGGAAGGCGAAGGTAGATCCCTCTCGTCACGCCGGAAGGCGGAGCTAGATCTCTCTCGGCACGCAGGAAGGCGGAGGTAGATCCCTCTCATCACGCCAGAAGGCGGAGCTAGATCCTTCTTGGCACGCCGAAAGCCAGAGGTTGATCCCACTCGGCACGCCGGAACGCGGAGCTAGATCCCTCTCGGCACGCCGGAACGCGGAGCTAGATTCCTCTCGGCACGCCGTAAGGCTGATCTCGATCCCTCTCGGCACGCCGGAACCGGGAGCTAGATCCCTCTCGGCACGCCGGAACGCGGAGCTATATCCCTCTCAGCACGCCGGAAGGCGGAGCTAGATCCCTCTTGGCACGCCGTAAGGCGGAGCTAGATCCCTCTCGGCACGCCGGAAGGCGGAGCTAGATCCCTCTAGGCACGCCGGAAGGCGGAGATAGATCCCTCTCGGCACTTTTGAAGGCGGAGCTGGATCCCTCTCGGCACGCCGTAAGGCGGAGCTAGATCCCTCTCGGCAAGCCGGAAGGCCGAGCTAGATCCCTCTCGGCACGCCGGAAGTTGGAGCTAGATGCCTCACGGCACGTCGGAAGGCGGAGTTAGATCCCTCTCCGCACGCCGTAACGCGGAGGTAGATCCCTCTCGGCACGCCGGGAGGTGGATGTAGATCCCTCTCGGCACGCGGGAAGGCGGAGCTAGATCCCTCTCGGCACGCCGGAAGGCGGAGCTAGATCCCTCTCGGCACGCCGGAACGCGGAGCTATATCCCTCTCGGCACGCCGGAAGGCCTAGATAGATCCCTCTCGGCACGTTGGAAGGCGGAGCTAGATCCCTCTCGGCACGCCGTAAGCCTGAGCTTGATCCCTCTCGGCACGCCGGAACGCGGAGCTAGATCCCTCTCGGCACGCCGGAACGCGGAGCTATATCCCTCTCGGCACGCCGGAAGGCCTAGATAGATCCCTCTCGGCACGTTGGAAGGCGGAGCTAGATCCCTCTTGGCACGCCGTAAGCCTGAGCTTGATCCCTCTCGGCACGCCGGAACGCGGAGCTAGATCCCTCTCGGCACGCCGGAACGCGGAGTTATATCCCTCTCGGCACGCCGGAAGGCCTAGATAGATCCCTCTCGGCACGTTGGAAGGCGGAGCTAGATCCCTCTCGGCACGCCGTAAGGCGGAGCTAGATCCCTCTCGGCTCGCCGGAAGGCGTAGCTAGATCCCTCTCGGCACGCCGGAAGGTGGAGCTAGATCCCCACCGCACGTCGGAAGGCGGAGTTAGATCCCTCTCTGCACGCCGTAGCGCGGAGGAAGATCCCTCTCGGCACGCCGGGAGGCGGAGGTAGATCCCTCTCGGCACGCCGGAAATCGGAGCTAGATCCCTCTCGGCACGCCGGAAGGCGGAGCTAGGTCCCTCTCGTCACGCAAGAAGGTGGAGATAGATCCCTCTCGGCACGCCGGAACGCGGAGCTAGATCCCTCTCGGCACGCCGGAAGGCGGAGCTAGATCCCTCTCGGCTCGCCGGAAGGCGGAGCTAGGTCCCTCTCAGCACCCCGGAAGGCGGAGCTAGATCCCTCTCGGCACGCAAGAAGGTGGATATAGATCCCTCTCGGCACGCCGAAACGCGGAGCTAGATCCCTCTCGGCACGCCGGAAAGCGGAGCTAGATCCTTCTCGACACGCCGGAAGGCGGAGCTAGATCTCTCTCGGCACGCCGGAAGGCGAAGGTAGATCCCTCTCGTCACGCCGGAAGGCGGAGCTAGATCTCTCTCGGCACGCAGGAAGGCGGAGGTAGATCCCTCTCATCACGCCAGAAGGCGGAGCTAGATCCCTCTTGGCACGCCGAAAGCCAGAGGTTGATCCCACTCGGCACGCCGGAACGCGGAGCTAGATCCCTCTCGGCACGCCGGAACGCGGAGCTAGATTCCTCTCGGCACGCCGTAAGGATGATCTAGATCCCTCTCGGCACGCCGGAACCGGGAGCTAGATCCCTCTCGGCACGCCGGAACGCGGAGCTATATCCCTCTCAGCACGCCGGAAGGCGGAGCTAGATCGCTCTTGGCACGCCGTAAGGCCGGAGCTAGATCCCTCTCGGCACGCCGGAAGGCGGAGCTAGATCCCTCTAGGCACGCCGGAAGGCGGAGATAGATCCCTCTCGGCACTTTTGAAGGCGGAGCTGGATCCCTCTCGGCACGCCGTAAGGCGGAGCTAGATCCCTCTCGGCAAGCGGAAGGCCGAGCTAGATCCCTCTCGGCACGCCGGAAGTTGGAGCTAGATGCCTCACGGCACGTCGGAAGGCGGAGTTAAATCCCTCTCCGCACGCCGTAACGCGGAGGTAGATCCTCTCGGCACGCCGGGAGGTGGATGTAGATCCCTCTCGGCACGCGGGAAGGCGGAGCTAGATCCCTCTCGGCACGCCGGAAGGCGGAGCTAGATCCCTCTCGGCACGCAAGAAGGTGGAGATAGATCCTTCTCGGCACGCCGGAACGCGGAGCTAGATCCCTCTCCGCACGCCGGAAAGCGGAGCTAGATCCCTCTCGGCACGCCAGAAAGCGGAGCTAGATCCCTCTCGTCACGCCGAAGGCGGAGCTAGATCTCTCTCGGCCCCCCCCGGAAGGCGGAGGTAGATCACTCTCGGAACGCCAGAAGGCGGAGCAAGATCCATCTCGGCACGCCGGAAGGCGGAGCTAGATCCCTCTCGGCACGCCGGAAGGCGGAGCTAGATGCCTCACGGCACGCCGGAAGGCGGATCTAGATCCCTCACTGCACGCAAGAAGGTGGATATAGATCCCTCTCGGCACGCTGGAACGCGGAGCTAGACCGCTCTCGGCACGCCGGAAAGCGGAGCTAGATCCCTCTCGGCACGCCGGAAAGCGGAGCTAGATTCCTCTCGTCACGCCGGAAGGCGGAGCTAGATCATTCTCGGCACGCCGGAAGGCGGAGGTAGATCCCTCTCGTCACGCCGGAAGGCGGAGCTAGATATATCTCGGCACGCCGGAAGGCGGAGGTACATCACTCTCGGCACGCCGGAAGGCGGTGCTAGATCCCTCTCGGCACTCCTGAAGCCAGAGGTTGATCCCTCTCGGAACGCCGGAACGCGGAGCTAGATACCGCTCGGCACGTCGGAAGGCGGAGCAAGATCCCTCTCGGCACGCCAGAAGGCGGAGCTAGAACTCTCTCGGAACGCCGGGAGGCGGAGCTAGATCCCCTCGGCACGCCGGGAGGCGGAGCTAGATCCCCCTCGGCACGCCGGATCGCGGAGCTAGATCCCTCTCGGCACGCCGAAACGAGGAGCTAGATCCCTCTCGGCACGCCGTAAGCCTGAGCTTGATCCCTCTCGGCACGCCGGAACGCGGAGCTAGATCCCTCTCGGCACGCCGGTACGCGGAGCTATATCCCTCTCGGCTCGCCGGAAGGCCTAGATAGATCCCTCTCGGCACGTTGGAAGGTGGAGCTAGATCCCTCTCGGCACGCCGTAAGGCGGAGCTAGATCCCTCTCGGCTCGCCGGAAGGCGTAGCTAGATCCCTCTCGGCACGCCGGAAGGTGGAGCTAGATCCTCACCGCACGTCGGAAGGCCGAGTTAGATCCCTCTCTGCACGCCGTAACGCGGAGGTAGATCCCTCTCGGCACGCCGGGAGGCGGAGGTAGATCCCTCTCGGCACGCCGGAAGGCGGAGCTAGATCCCTATCGGCACGCCGGAAGGCGTAGCTAGATCCCTCTCGTCACGCAAGAAGGTGGACATAGATCCTACTCGGCACGCCGGAACGCGGAGCTAGATCCCTCTCGGCACGCCGGAAGGCGGAGCTAGATTCCTCTCGGCACGCCGGAAGGCGGAGCTAGGTCCCTCTCGGCACCCCGGAAGGCGGAGCTAGATCCCTCTCGGCACGCAAGAAGGTGGATATAGATCCCTCTCGGCACGCCGAAACGCGGAGCTAGATCCCTCTCGGCACGCCGGAAAGCGGAGCTAGATCCCTCTCGGAACGCCGTAAGGCGGAGCTAGATCCCTCTCAGCACGCCGGATGGTGGTGCTAGAGCCCTCTCAGCACGCCGGAAGGCGGAGGTAGATCCATCTCAGCACGCCGGAAGGAGGAGCTAGATCCCTCTCGGCACGCCGGAAGGCGGAGGTAGATCCCTCACGGCACGCCGGAAGGCGGAGCTAGATCTCTCTCGGCACGACGGAAGGCGGAGGTAGATCCCTCTCGGCACGCCGGAAGGCGGAGCTAGATCCCTCTCGGCACGCTGGAAGGTGGAGCAAGATCCTTCTCGGCACGCCGGAAGGCGGAGCTAGATCTCTCTCGGAACGCCGGGAGGCGGAGCTAGATCCCCCTCGGCACGCCGGAACGCGGAGCTAGATACCTCTCGGCACGCAGTAAGGCTAAGCTAGATCCCTCTCGGCACGCCGGAAGGCAGAGCTAGATCCCTCTCGGCACGCCGCAAGGCGGAGATAGATCCCTCACGGCACGTCGGAAGGCGGAGCTAGATCCCTCTCGGCACGCCGGAAGGCGGAGCTAGATCTCTCTCGGAACGCCGCGAGGGGGAGCTAGATCCCTCTCGGCACGCCGGAAGGCGAAGATAGATCCCTGACGGCACGCCGGAACGCGGAGATAGATCCCTCTCGGAAAGCCGTAAGGCTGAGCTATATCCCTCTCGGCACGCCGGAAGGCGGAGATAGATCCCTCACGGCACGTCGGAAGGTGAGCTAGATCCCTCTCGGCACGCCGTAACGCGGAGGTAGATCCCCCTCGGAACGCCGGAATGCGGAGCTATATCCCTCTCGGCACGCCGGAAGGCGGAGCTAGATCCCCCTTGGCACGCCGGATCGCGGAGCTAGATCCCTCTCGGCACGCCGAAACGAGGAGCTAGAACCCTCTCGGCACGCCGTAAGCCTGAGCTTGATCCCTCTCGGCACGCCGGAACGCGGAGCTAGATCCCTCTCGGCACGCCGGAACGCGGAGCTATATCCCTCTCGGCACGCCGGAAGACCTAGATAGATCCCTCTCGGCACGTTGGAAGGCGGAGCTAGATCCCTCTCGGCACGCCGTAAGCCTGAGCTTGATCCCTCTCGGCACGCCGGAACGCGGAGCTAGATCCCTCTCGGCACGCCGGAACGCGGAGTTATATCCCTCTCGGCACGCCGGAAGGCCTAGATAGATCCCTCTCGGCACGTTGGAAGGTGGAGTTAGATCCCTCTCTGCACGCCGTAGCGCGGAGGAAGATCCCTCTCGGCACGCCGGGAGGCGGAGGTAGATCCCTCTCGGCACGCCGGAAATCGGAGCTAGATCCCTCTCGGCACGCCGGAAGGCGGAGCTAGGTCCCTCTCGTCACGCAAGAAGGTGGAGATAGATCCCTCTCGGCACGCCGGAACGCGGAGCTAGATCCCTCTCGGCACGCCGGAAGGCGGAGCTAGATCCCTCTCGGCTCGCCGGAAGGCGGAGCTAGGTCCCTCTCGGCACCCCAGAAGGCGGAGCTAGATCCCTCTCGGCACGCAAGAAGGTGGATATAGATCCCTCTCGGCACGCGGAAACGCGGAGCTAGATCCCTCTCGGCACGCCGGAAAGCGGAGCTAGATCCCTCTCGGCACGCCGGAAAGCGGAGCTAGATCCTTCTCGACACGCCGGATGGCGGAGCTAGATCTCTCTCGGCACGCCGGAAGGCGAAGGTAGATCCCTCTCGTCACGCCGGAAGGCGGAGCTAGATCTCTCTCGGCACGCAGGAAGGCGGAAGTAGATCCCTCTCATCACGCCAGAAGGCGGAGCTAGATCTCTCTTGGCACGCCGAAAGCCAGAGGTTGATCCCTCTCGGCACGCCGGAACGCGGAGCTAGATCCCTCTCGGCACGCCGGAACGCGGAGCTAGATTCCTCTCGGCACGCCGTAAGGCTGATCTAGATCCCTCTCGGCACGCCGGAACCGGGAGCTAGATCCCTCTCGGCACGCCGGAACGCGGAGCTATATCCCTCTCAGCACGCCGGAAGGCGGAGCTAGATCCCTCTTGGCACGCCGTAAGGCGGAGCTAGATCCCTCTCGGCACGCCGGAAGGCGGAGCTAGATCCCTCTCGGCACGCCGGAAGGCGGAGATAGATCCCTCTCGGCACTTTTGAAGGCGGAGCTGGATCCCTCTCGGCACGCCGTAAGGCGGAGCTAGATCCCACTCGGCAAGCCGGAAGGCCGAGCTAGATCCCTCTCGGCACGCCGGAAGTTGGAGCTAGATGCCTCACGGCACGTCGGAAGGCGGAGTTAGATCCCTCTCCGCACGCCGTAACGCGGAGGTAGATCCCTCTCGGCACGCCGGGAGGTGGATGTCGATCCCTCTCGGCACGCGGGAAGGCGGAGCTAGATCCCTCTCGGCACGCCGGAAGGCGGAGCTAGATCCCTCTCGGCACGCAAGAAGGTGGAGATAGATCCTTCTCGGCACGCCGGAACGCGGAGCTAGATCCCTCTCCGCACGCCGGAAAGCAGAGCTAGATCCCTCTCGGCACGCCGGAAAGCGGAGCTAGATCCTTCTCGTCACGCCGGAAGGCGGAGCTAGATCTCTCTCGGCACCCCGGAAGGCGGAGGTAGATCACTCTCGGCACGCCGGAAGGCGGAGCAAGATCACTCTCGGCACGCCGGAAGGCGGAGCTTGATCCCTCTCGGCACGCCGGAAGCCCGAGGTTGATCCCTCTCGGCACGGCGGAACGCGGAGCTAGATCCCGATTGGCACGTCGGAAGGCGGAGCTAGATCCCTCTCGTCACGCCGGATGGCGGAGCTAGATCTCTCTCGGAACGCTGGGAGGCGGAGCTAGATCCCCCTTGGCACGCCGGAACGCTGAGCTAGATCCCTCTCGGCACGCCGGATCGCGGAACTAGATCCCTCTCGGCACGCCGTAAGGCTGAGCTAGATCCCTCTCGGCACGCCGCAACGCGGAGCTAGATCCCTCTCGGCACGCCGGAACGCAGAGCTATATCCCTCTCGGCACGCCGGAGGGCGGAGCTAGATCCCTCTCGGCACGCCGTAAGGCGGAGCTAGATCCCTCTCGGCACGCCGGAAGGCGGAGCTAGATCCCTCTCGGCACGCCGGAAGGCGGAGATAGATCCCTTTCGGCACGCCGGAAGGTGGAGCTAGATGCCTCACGGCACGTCGGAAGGCGGAGTTATATCACTCTCTGCACGCCGTAACGCGGAGCTATATCCCTCTCGGCACGCCGGAAGGCGGAGCTAGATCCCTCTCGGCACGCCGGAAGGCGGAGATAGATCCCTCATGGCACGTCGGAAGGTGGAGCTAGATGCCTCTCGGCACGTCGTAAGGCGGAGCTAGATCCCTCTCGGCACGCCGGAAGGCGGAGCTAGATCCCCCTCGGCACGCCGGAAGGCGGAGCTAGATCCCTCTCGGCACGCTGGAAGGCAGAGCTAGATCCCTCACGGCACGTCGGCAGGCGGAGTTAGATCCCTCTCTGCACGCCGTAACGCGGAGGTAGATCCCTCTCGGCACGCCGGGAGGCGGAGGTAGATCCCTCTCGGCACGCCGGAACGCGGAGCTAGATCCATCTCGGCACGCCGGAAGGCGGAGCTAGTTCCCTCTCGGCACGCCGGAAGGCGGAGCTAGATCCCTCACGGCACGCCGGAAGGCGGAGCTAGATCCCTCACTGCACGCAAGAAGGTGGATATAGATCCCTCTCGGCACGCCGGAACGCGGAGCTAGACCCCTCTCGGCACGCCGGAAAGCGGAGCTAGATCCCTCTCGGCACGCCGGAAAGCGGAGCTAGATCCCTCTCGTCACGCCGGAAGGCGGAGGTAGATCCCTCTCGTCACGCCGGAAGGCGGAGCTAGATATCTCTCGGCACGCCGGAAGGCGGAGGTACATCACTCTCGGCACGCCGGAAGGCGGTGCTAGATCCCTCTCGGCACTCCTGAAGCCAGAGGTTGATCCCTCTCGGAACGCTGGAACGCGGAGCTAGATACCGCTCGGCACGTCGGAAGGCGGAGCTAGATCCCTCTCGGCACGCCAGAAGGCGGAGCTAGAACTCTCTCGGAACGCCGGGAGGCGGAGGTAGATCCCCCTCGACACGCCGGATCGAGGAGCTAGATCCCTCTCGGCACGCCGAAACGAGGAGCTAGATCCCTCTCGGCACGCCGTAAGCCTGAGCTTGATCCCTCTCGGCACGCGGGAACGCGGAGCTAGATCCCTCTCGGCACGCCGGAACGCGGAGCTATATCCCTCTCGGCACGCCGGAAGGCCTAGATAGATCCCTCTCGGCACGTTGGAAGGCGGAGCTAGATCCCTCTCGGCACGCCGTAAGGCGGAGCTAGATCCCTCTCGGCTCGCCGGAAGGCGCAGCTAGATCCCTCTCGGCACGCCGGAAGGTGGAGCTAGATCCCTCACCGCACGTCGGAAGGCGGAGTTAGATCCATCTCTGCACGCCGTAACGCGGAGGTAGATCCCTCTCGGCACGCCGGGAGGCGGAGGTAGATCCCTCTCGGCACGCCGGAAGGCGGAGCTAGATCCCTCTCGGCACGCCGGAAGGCGGAGCTAGATCCCTCTCGTCACGCAAGAAGGTGGAGATAAATCCCTCTCGGCACGCCGGAATGCGGAACTAGATCCCTCTCGGCACGCCGGAAAGCGGAGCTAGATCCCTCTCGGCACGCCGGAAAGCGGAGCTAGATCCTTCTCGTCACGCCGGAAGGCGGAGCTAGATCTCTCTCGGCACGCCGGAAGGCGAAGGTAGATCCCTCTCGTCACGCCGGAAGGCGGAGCTAGATCTCTCTCGGCACGCCGGAAGGCGGAGGTAGATCCCTCTCATCACGCCAGAAGGCGGAGCTAGATCCCTCTTGACACGCCGGAAGCCAGAGGTTGATCCCTCTCGGCACGCCGGAACGCGGAGCTAGATCCCTCTCGGCACGCCGGAACGCGGAGCTAGATTCCTCTCGGCACGCCGTAAGGCTGATCTAGATCCCTCTCGGCACGCCGGAACGCGGAGCTAGATCCCTCTCGGCACGCCGGAACGCGGAGCTATATCCCTCTCAGCACGCCGGAAGGCGGAGCTAGATCCCTCTTGGCACGCCGTAAGGCGGAGCTAGATCCCTCTCGGCACGCCGGAAGGCGGAGCTTGATCCCTCTCGGCACGCCGGAAGGCGGAGATAGATCCCTCTCGGCACTTCTGAAGGCGGAGCTGGATCCCTCTCGGCACGCCGTAAGGCGGAGCTAGATCCCTCTCGGCAAGCCGGAAGGCCGAGCTAGATCCCTCTCGGCACGCCGGAAAGTGGAGCTAGATGCCTCACGGCACGTCGGAAGGCGGAGTTAGATCCCTCTCCGCACGCCGTAACGCGGAGGTAGATCCCTCTCGGCACGCCGGGAGGTGGATGTAGATCCCTCTCGGCACGCGGGAAGGCGGAGCTAGATCCCTCTCGGCACGCCGGAAGGCGGAGCTAGATCCCTCTCGGCACGCAAGAAGGTGGAGATAGATCCCTCTCGGAACGCCGGAACGCGGAGCTAGATCCCTCTCCGCACGCCGGAAAGCGGAGCTAGATCCCTCTCGGCACGCCGGAAAGCGGAGCTAGATCCCTCTCGTCACGCCGGAAGGCGGAGCTAGATCTCTCTCGGCACGCCGGAAGGCGGAGGTAGATCACTCTCGGCACGCCGGAAGGCGGAGCAAGATCACTCTCGGCACGCCGGAAGGCAGAGGTAGATCCCTCTCCGCACGCCGGAAGGCGGAGCTAGATCCCTCTCGGCACGCCGGAAGCTCGAGGTTGATCCCTCTCGGCACGGCGGAACGCGGAGCTAGATCCCGCTTGGCACGTCGGAAGGCGGAGCTAGATCCCTCTCGTCACGCCGGAAGGCGGAGCTAGATCTCTCTCGGAACGCTGGGAGCCGGAGCTAGATCCCCCTTGGCACGCCGGAACGCTGAGCTAGGTCCCTCTCGGCACGCCGGATCGCGGAGCTAGATCCCTCTCGGCACGCCGAAAGGCTGAGCTAGATCCCTCTCGGCACGCCGCAACGCGGAGCTAGATCCCTCTCGGCACGCCGGAACGCGGAGCTATATCCCTCTCGGCACGCCGGAGGGTGGAGCTAGATCCCTCTCGGCACGCCGTAAGGCGGAGCTAGATCCCTCTCGGCACGCCGGAAGGCGGAGCTAGATCCCTCTCGGCACGCCGGAAGGCGGAGATAGATCCCTCTCGGCACGTCTGAAGGCGGAGCTAGATCCCTCTCGGCACGCCGTAAGGCGGAGCTAGATCCCTCTCGGCACGCCGGAAGGCGGAGCTAGATCCCTTTCGGCACGCCGGAAGGTGGAGCTAGATGCCTCACGGCACGTCGGAAGGCGGAGTTATATCCCTCTCTGCACGCCGTAACGCGGAGGTAGATCCCTCTCGGCACGCCGGGAGGCGGAGGTAGATCCCTTTCGGCACGCCGGAACGCGGAGATAGATCCATCTCGGCACGCTGTAAGGCGGAGCTAGATCCCTCTCGGCACGCCGGAAGACGGAACTAGATCCCTCTCGGCACGCCGGATCGTGGAGCTAGATCCCTCTCGGCACGCCGGAAGGCAAGCTAGATCCCTCTCGGCACGCCGGAAGGCGGAGCTAGATCCCTCTCGGCACGCCGGAACGCGGAGCTAGATCTCTCTCGGCACGTCGGAAGGTGGAGGTAGATCCCTCTCGGCACGCCGGAAGGCGGAGCTAGATCCCTCTCGGCACGCCGGAAGGCGGAGCTAGATCCCTCTCGGCCCGCCGGAAAGCGGAGCTAGATCCCTCTCGGCACGCCGGAACGCGGAGGTAGATTTCATCGGGCAAAGAGATATATTTTCAACTCACTAAACTTTTCCAATTGTTGTATACCTACAAAAGTTCCACATATCATCATATATATTATTTCAGTAGTATAGATCTCCCCTGCGGCGCTCACAATTGACCGATCGTGACAAATGAGCATTGAAATGAAAGAGAATAGACATTAGCAGTGTCCAATAAATTGCACTCTATTTTCATAAATATCCACAATTTCTTTAAGAAATGAATTTAAACAAGAAGTTCCGTGACGAACTAAAGAGCCTACTTTTCTTAAAATTTAAAATTCATGCCATTGATTAATCTATATGGATCTATCTAGAATAATGACAAAATTAAATTGGTAATATAGAAATTTCTAATTAGTTCGAAATACTGTATACCTGGTATAATGTAGCCTAATAGAGAACTACAGTTGCCAGCCCTGGTGAATATATTCTTGTTTCCATCTCTTAAAGTACAGAATACAAAATTTGGTTGAAGTCCAATGGATGGCATGGACGTTACATGCAGTTAAACATTGGATCTAACAGCGCGCTTAAAATCATGTTGGCAACGAAGACATGCATGTATTGGTCAGAAATAATCTGCAATAATATCATCTCTTGTTGTGTTAATTTTGAATGAAATCCATTTGTTAGTATAGAATTTACAGGCATTTTAAAATTGGACCTATCAGCAGGCTTAGAATCACGTTGGCAGCACTGACGTATATTAATTACACCAAATTAATCTAGAATGTCAGGTACTATACGTGTGCAAATTTTAGAGCTATTGGCTTGCATATTTTATGATATATTGATATTAGGGAATCAAAAATAGAGACACCATTTTTTAACAGTTGGCAACACTGGTTGCTCTTAAGAATACGTATAGTCGTATCTGTTATGGTGCACATAGCACATACAAATTTTGGTAGAAATCCAAATGATAGTATAGAAGCTACATGTATTTAAAGTTGGACCTCTCAGCAGGCTTAGAATCATGTCGGTAGCACTGACGTATATAAGTTACTCCAAATTAATACAGAATGTCAGGTACTATACGTGTGCATAGTTTAAAGTTGTCGGCTTGCATACTTTCTGATATATTGGTATTTGGAAAAAATAAATTGAGAGCATTTATTAACAGTTGGCAGCCCTGGTGGATCTTAGGAATACGCTCAGTTATATCTGTTTATGAACACATAGCACATACGAAATTTGGTTGAATTCCAATTGATAGTGTAGAAGTTATATGCATTTAAATATTGGACATATCAGCAGGCTTATAATCATTTTGGCAACACTGCCATGTATGGCCTCCTGGAAATTAAACTGAAATATTATTATCTATACGTGTGCCAATTTTCAAATAGCTCCCGTTCATACCTTCCGAGATATCCAACATAGAGCTCAAATTTCAATTGCGATTTTTCAGCAGTTGGTAGCACTGACATCATTTTCAAATATGGCCGTGAGATATTCAGGTATAGATCTTTACTCCTACCAAATTTTGTTTCGATTGCTGCAGCCATTTAGGAGTTGATAGGGGGGGACACACACACAGCCAGACAGACAGACAGAAGGACAGACAGACAGACAGACAGACAGAAGGACAGACAGACAGACAGGCAGACAGACAGACAGACACTTGCCCGATATCATAAGTCTACTTTTTCCTCATTTTTGCAAAATGTGAAAAGTAGGCTAAAAATGTACAAAGTGTGCGATTTTCTGATACAGTTGCTGTAGGAAAATACGCTCCATAATTGCTGTCCACTTGACATTTTGGCCGCTGTGACGCCTGTTTCATGTCATTTTAACATTCTGAGGTCTTTCCTTTATCATTTTGCAAGGATTTCAGAAACAGTAAATCAAAGGGGTGATTGCTGAAATCATATAATTTCATAATTAGGAACCATCCGAGCATTTTCCTGGATTAAAAGTGGGGTAAAACCACGGAAAACAACTTCCAGGATGCCTAAGGTAGTAATCTAGGCTACAACAAAAAATAACAACTTAGTTGGTTGGATGGTTTCTCAGTTTAGGGGCTGCGGCAACGCGGTTATGAGCCGCGTGTACTTTGGGTGTGTGTAGAATCTGTCTGATAACCGGTGTTAATTGTGATGGCTGTAGTAGTGCGTGTTATCTGTTTTAATTCAAGTAAGGACTGCAGACATTCAATTTTTTCAAGTAGTTCCTACTTTTGTAGCCAAACGCCAACGTTAACAACCAACAAGTTCAGAACTTAGTTACCAGATGCCACTGCAGTCAGCTCTTGACAACGAACGCAGGAACCTAATAACGTTAGTCAAATGTTTAACCTATATATAATTTATTTTCAGACAGGTTTAATTAGTGGAAGGTTTTTAACATGCCATAAATCTATGACTTGAGGCCGCTGGCTTTACTTCCCCTCAGAAGGAAGCATACTGAGGGATTTTTAACCTTCTTCAAAAATCTGACTACTTCGGGCAGATTTGAACCCCTTTAAAAGTCTGTTATTGATTTTTGAACTGCGGTAGTGGTTCACATTTTTTGCGGCCAAGTCTTTGAGTTCCGTAGCGGTAAGACTACCCCACCAGGCCTGTCGCATCAACGCTTTTGTTTGACAAATATGTAAGTATTCACTTCAACTCTTTTTTTTTTCACCGGAATTGAATCCGGATTATCAACAGTCTGGATTTTCAACGTCCAGATTATCGACGCTCAACTGTACCTGCAGTAGAACTTTGGCTGTAATCACAATTTATGCTACTGCAAATTCACCTCAAATGAAATGAAATGAATATTTGTTATGTAATATACCGATAATATTTTTGTTTCTCCGTGAAATATTTATGGGAAATAAATATTATTTCTATTAATAAATTCCCCACGTCAGATATTACAATTGTACAAAACTATATCAAAATAATTTAGGCTATCTAATTATACCCTATGTTGGAATGAAAGGGAGACTGCTAATCAAGGTATATATTTTTAATTATTATGTCAAAATAATTTAGAACAACACAATTCATTTCGATGGAAATAAATCATTTTAATTATGATATGATTCAACCAAACATGAATTTATTGCCAGATGACGTTTATACAATACAATGAGTGTCGACCAGCACGCTACCTCGTGACTCAATATTGCAGAGTTGCTTGATTGGATACTTCGTGTGACAACAAACGGTTGGACTACAACAAAGCGAGATAGCAAATCTGTGGAAGCATTTGAGCTATGGTGCTGACAAAGAGCACGGGCGGCCGAGAAGACTAAACAATAAAAAGGGTGAGATTCAGCACAGACTTGAAAGTAAAATACTGAACTTGTTCCAAACTTTGAGCTCACTAAATATTATTATCTGGACATGAAACATTCAAGTCATACTTCGTGTCACTATTCTTAATGACTATACATGCCTTTGGGGAGCCTCCCAAACTGTGCATCACTTCTTATTCGTCTGTCCTGATTTTGAAGGCGAAATATATATTGTAAAATGACACTTGAGTTTCTACAGAAAAGGAATCTGTTCAAATCGAATATAGATTTTGGTATTAGGAAGTAATTTTTGAAAGCCTTTGTCTGGAGCGTGGCACCCTATGTAGGTGAATCTTAGACTATTTGAGCAGCAGAAAAGTACAGAATTGAAGCGTTTGAAATGTGGTATTACAGGAGAATGATAAATGTCAGATGGGTTCATAGGGGTACAAATGAAGAGGTATTAAGACGACTCTGGGAGAGGAGAGATCTCTGTGGTGACTGATAATGAAGAGAAGAGATAGGTTGATAAGACACATACTAAGACACCCAGGAATAGCAAACTTTGGTATGGAAGGAAGGGTTGAAGATAAGAACTGTAGAGGTAGGCCAAGATTAGAATATGTTAATCAGATTGCCTCGGATCTAGGTTGTGGTAGATATGTAGAGATGAAACGATTAGCTCCGGGCGGGCAAGCGTGGTGGCTGCATCAAACCAGTCAAAAGACTGAAGACTCAAATAACAACACTTGAGTTATTGCAATAATGAACTGACAAAACCTCTGCATCTTATATTTTAAAAATCATGTTGTTATTCTCATTTTCTTACATCCATCCTCATATCTTCCTTAAGTTATTATAGTGTAATATAAATATACAGTAAGTTGAAACCTTGAGTCAATAAACAGTTGTACGTTAATCACAGCACATTGTGATCTTCTTCGGAGTTATATTATAAAATATGAATCGAAGAAAGACTTACATACAAAAAGATCCTTATCAAATGTTGATATCAAAATAATTACTAACAAGAAGTTCCGTGACGAACTAAAGAGCCTACTTTTCTTAAAATTTAAGATTCATGCCAATTATTAATCTATATGGATCTATCTAGAATAATGACGAAATTAAGTTGGTAATATCGAAATTTCTAATTAGTTCGAAATACGGTGTACGTGGGATAATGTAGCCTAATAGAGAACCACAGTTGGCAGCCCTGAATATATTCTTAGTTCTATCTCTTAAGGTACAGAATACAAAATTTGGTTGAAGTTCAATGGATAGCATGGACGTTACATGCAGTTAAACATTGGATCTAACAGCGCGCGTAAAATCATGTTGGCAACAATGACATACATGTATTGGTCAGATATAATCTGAAATAATATGATCTATTGTTGTGTAAATTTTGAATGAAATCCATTAGTTAGTATAGAATGCACTTTAAAATTGGACCTATCAGCAGGCTTAGAATCATGTTGGCAGCACTGGCGTAGGTCTATATTAGTTACTCCAAATTAATATAGAATGCCAGGTACTATACGTGTGCAAAGTTTAGAGCTATTGGCTTGCATACTTTCTGATATATTGATATTAGCGTAACAAAAATAGAGACAGTATTTATTAACAGTTGGCAGCCCTGGTTACTCTTAAGAATCGGCATAGTCATATCTGTTATGGTACACATAGCACACACGAAATTTGGTTGAAATCCAAATTATAGTATAGAAGTTACATGTATTTAAATTTGGACCCCTCAGCAGGCTTAGAATCATGTTGGTAGCACTGACGTATATAAGTTACTCCAAATTAATATAGAATGTCAGGTACTATACCTGTGCATAGTTTAAAGCTGTCAGCTTAAATACTTTCTGATATATGGATATTTGGATTTTAAAAAATGAGAGCATTTATTAACAGTTGGCAGCCTTGGTGGCTCGTAAGAATACGCCCCGTCATATCTGTTTATGTACACATAGCACATACGAAATTTGGTTGAAATCCAATTGATAGTGTAGAAGTTATATGCATTTAAAATGTGGACCTATCAGCAGGCTTGTAATCATTTTGGCAACACTGCCATGTATGGCCTCCTGGAAATTAAACAGCAATATTATTATCTATACGTGTGCCAATTTTGAAATAGCTCCCATTCATACCTTCCGGGATATCCAACATGGAGCCCAAATTTCAATTGCGATTTTTCAGCAGTTGGTAGCACTGGCATCATTTTCAAATATGGCCGTGAGATATTCAGGTATAGATCTTTACTCCTACCAGATTTTGTTTCGATTGCTGCAGCCGTTTAGGAGCCAGACAGACAGACAGAAGGACAGACAGACACACATTTGCCCGATCTCATAAGTCTACTTTTTCCTCATTTTTGCAAAATGTGAAACGTAGGCTAAAAATACGAATATGCTAAAGGCTGAAAGACATTTTTTTTTATCAGATCACAATGTGTCAATAAAATGAGAGATATATATCTTGATAAAAACAAGATGTTCAGTAAAGAACATATAGCCTACTTTCTCCTAAATGCATGGGTATTGTTATAACTCTTTGTCCTTTTCAAGGGGTATGATTGAATGTTGGTTGTAGTAGCTTGTTGAAATACAACGTGCTATAGGGATATTAAACATGAATATGAGGTGCCCTTTGCTAGTGCTACCTCTGTACCAAATTTCGTTCAATTCGGTTTCACCGTGTTTGAATTGATAGGGGGAATCGATTTGCACACATACTTGGCCACCATCTGCAAACTATTGGGCTGATGTTCTTGCAGTTTGGTCTGAATATGTTTCCCACATAAAGATATGGTGTTGCAAAATTTGGTAGAGACTAGATTATTAGGTTGGTCGTAATTACATTTTAGCTTTTAACATTTGGGTGGCCCCGATTACGTTTCCGTCAAGATAGCGGTGATATAAAACATGACACTGAGGTGCCCTTTGCTAGTGCTACCTCTGTACCAAATTTCGTTCCATTCAGTTTCACCGTGTTCGAATTGATAAGGGGAATCGATTTTCACACAAAGATGGCCGCCATCCTTAAATATTAGGCTGATGACCTATTAGTTTGGTCAAAGGATGCTCCCTCCATAAAGGTATGTTGTTGCTAAATTTGCTAGAGATCGGATGATTAGGCTAATCGTAATTTGATTTAAGCTTTGAACATTTGTGTGGCCGCCATTACGTTTCTGTCAATATGGCGGCGATATAAATCATGACACTGAGATGCCATTTGCTAGTGCTATCTCTGTACCAAATTTCGTTCCATTCGGTTTCACCGTGTTTGAATTAATAGGGAGAATCGATTTTGACACAAAGATGGCCGCCATCCGCAAACTATTAGGCGAATGACCTATTAGATTGGTCAAAGGATGCTCCCTCCATAAAGGTATGTAGTTGCAAAATTTGGTAGAGATCGGATGATTAGGTTAATCGTAATTTGATTTAAGCTTTGAACATTCGTGTGGCCGCCATTACGTTTCAGTCAAGTTGGTGGCGATATAAAACATGACACTGAGGTGCCCTTTGCTAGTGCTACCTCTGTACCAAATTTCGTTCCATTTGGTTTCACCGTGTTTGAATTAATAGGGGGAATTGGTTTTCACACAAAGATGGCCGCCATCCGCAAACTATTAGGCTAATGACCTAGTTATTTGGTCAATGGATGCTTCCTCTATAAAGGTATGTTGTTGCAAAATTTGGTAGAGATCGGATGATTAGGTTAATCGTAATTTGATTTAAGCTTTGAACATTTGTGTGGCCGCCATTACGTTTCCGTCAAGATGGCGGCGATATAAAACATGACACTGGGGTGCCTTTTGTTAGTACTACCTCTGTACCAAATTTCGTTCCATTCGGTTGCACCGTGTTCGAATTAATAGGGGGAATCGATTTTCAAACAAAGATGGCCGCCATCCGCAAACTATTACGCTGATGACTTATTAGTTTGGTCAAAGGATGCTCCCCCCATAAAGGTATGTTGTTGCAAAATTTGGTAGAGATCGGATGATTAGGTTAGTCGTAATTTGATTTAAACTTTGAACATTTGTGTGGCCGCCATTACGTTTCCGTCAAGATGGCGGCGATATAAAACATGACACTGAGGTGTCCTTTGCTAGTGCTACCTTTGTACCAAATTTCGTTCAATTCGCATTCACCGTGTTCGAATTGATAGGGGGGGACAGACATTCAGAGTACACACACTCACACACACACAGACACACACACACACACAGACACACACACAGACTCACACACACACATACACACACACAGACAGACACACTTTTTTCGCCCTGTGTTGATCTCATAAGTCTACTTTCATTTTTTGCAAAAATCGAAAGTAGGCTAATCATTTTTTGCAAAAATCGAAAGTAGGCTAAAAAGCAGCTTGACGTTAAAAAACAGTGATATGTTTATTATATGTGCTTGTAAAATTTGTAGGTTATAAGTAGGGCTCGGATTTTTAGGAGCTGAAAATCGGGAAAATATTTATTTTCTATGTATTAAAAATACCTGAAATATGTGACAAAAAGTAGAAATATTTAATTATAATGTAGTTTATTAATATGAATATAAACCATATGCAGTGCTCACATCTGCTCGACGATTATTGGGAAACACTCCTTCTGAAGGCGCGAAACTGCGGCAATATATTTCTTGCCCTCGAGGTGTTGTGTAACTTGAGAACGCTGTTCAGCCTTGATTGCTTCCCCACACGGTTGGCAGAACAGAACGCCCCCATCAGAAGTAAAATTATTCTAAAATTCTGCAATATACTGCTGCAGACGATAACTTGTAGTTGCTTTTACTTTAGGCACCTTAGAACTGCCTTACACTTCACAGTGCCAGAAATGTACTGCATGTGAGTGACACTGGTTCCGGGTAGCTGGGGGTGAAGTTCTAGCACGTGGTGCAATATGGCTATGGACAAGGAAATCCCCGGCTTCCATGGTGAGTGGGCGGGGCGACAAGATAACAAGATCACAGCAAGCTGACATGAAGGTTAGATAGCTCAGTTGTTCTTTCCCGTTGAAGTAGCACAGAACAAAAATGCAATAAACTGAAAGATCTAACATCTACATTTTATGTCTTTTTATGTGCTAATAAGTGAAAAGCAGGAATTTATGTAATTATAGAAATAATCCGAGCCCTAGTTATAGTACTGACGAGAAAAGGATTGTGAGCGAAAATACATACAGTAAATATAATGTGACTGTGAAATTATGAAGAAGAAATTGAGTTATCCAATGTATAACTCAAAGTTTCAACTTGATGATGATCAGGTGCCATCAAGTCGGCGTCGACTCCTAGCGACTGCATGGATGGACTGTCTCCATATGATTCGGTCTTCAGCCATATCCTTCAGATTCTTCAGTGACATATTTATGTTGGATTTGATGGAGTCGACCCATTTTAATGCTGGCCGCCCTCGTCTCCGAGACCCTTCCACCACCTTTCCAAGCAACTTACTGGATATTTAAACTTCGTCAATAAGGACAAGTGCAGCCATGGTTATATTTTTGCCTTTACAATGTAAGATAAGTAATACATTATCTGTAATTGTTCAACTATTGCCTTAATATTCTTGGCAAAATAGGGTTCCATGTTTATCTATTTATTTTAATGTTGAAAAAACTTAGAAATCTCATTATCTAAAACAGTCTCACTCCACCTACTAATCTATGAAGGTATAGCTGCTGTTGCTGTGATACACTCAAGCAATAAGGAGTAAGCTCTATAACTACAGTAGAATTATAAACTAACTAGCAGGAGTACCCATTCTTTGAACGGTCTTCGGTATTTATAGCCAGAGCTACTGTTGCAGTGGTTATGGGCTTGGAACCTGTTTGTCGACAAAGAAAAATGATTAGTTAAAATGTGCTCTCAAACTAAATTTACCTAACGTGTACTTCCTGGCGTGAAAATAAAATTGAAAACCTCGTAGACGAAACGCAATACACGTCACATAAAAACTGACCCTCACCGTTATGTCAAATCCACAGGAAACCTCTTTAATAAATTATAAAGGCTTGTGGTGCATGAAAATTCAGGTATTTTAGCCTCCAATGACCCAAATTCCTAAAAGTCATAAAAATACTATTTCAATTCAGGAATTTTTGAAATTAATAATGCTGTTTGTAGATATAATAGACCTTCTGTACGACATATCGCACGGGTCAATTTCATGAAAAATATTAGGGTATCGGTACCTCTTGACTCCCTTAAGCGCGTTATATATATATTGATGAATTTTACAGCTTAATTTGGTTCCGTGACAACCTTATAGTCATTTGCAAACATTCACAGTAATGTAATAAATGGAACTGCATTGCGTCTTACAGAAATAAAGGGACCTCTGAGATGCTGTTGCCATGGTTACCGGCTTTCATTCATTCATAAGTTTATTGTTAAATGAAATTAGTTTTCTGGGAATATCTCAAAAACTGTTGGTTTTAGGGCTTTAAAATTTGGTTTTAGGGAGCCCTGAGTTTCGTTTCTCACATTGAGGGGCTGAAGATGAGCTTTGTCCCACCCTTCTACGCCTACTTCAACATGTATTTTAAGGGGGTAGCCCCCCTTTTATGAGAGGTACGGAGGAGAGTTACATCAATTAACAGTGTCGTGCCTCTGATGGATATCTGTACCAAAAATTACGTTGATCCACCCAGCCGTTCTCGAGTTATAAGGGAACAAATTGGCCACAGACAGACAAACAGACAGACAAAAAATATTTTCGCGCGCATCCGTCATAAAACAGTCTGAATCGCGTTAATAACGCAAAATTCCGTAGAAATTCAGAAAAAAACAGACAAACTTCAATTTATAAATGGGCTATATAGGGAAATACGGAAATAAACTACACGTTCTTTGCTGTGATAATTAAAAGCTATAACTACAGCATAACATATTGTTTGTCTATTGCTAATGAGTAGATACTTAAATGAAGTTGTCGATTATCTACAGGCTGCTCAGACAATCAGTTTTGGTGCAGGCTCTAAGTAAAATGTTTAAAAAATAATCGGAGTTCTTTGAATTTGAATAACTTAAGTTTGAATTAATTTTGATAAATTGGTCACGTTCGAATATTTACTTCTCATTGTTTACACAATCGCAACTCGGTAGAACTTATGGGAAAGGTAAAGTAAACAGAAGAATATTGTCTCCTTCTATTCCATCAGGGCAGTTCCATGTGCTCCCCCAAACATGCATGCATCTTTCAGTCAGAAATAGATTCCACTCCGATAAAGTGAGGTATGCACTTGGGCCAACGTATATTTACGATCTACTTCTCCCTTATACTTAGGAATCTTGAAGGAGAAAACTTTATAAGAGGGAAGACGAACGCTTTTCTTTTCCTTTGGGGTCTTCTAGAATAAAGAGCGGGTGTAGTATACTTGACTAGCTACCTTCCCGGCTTTGCAGGGAACACTGGAACTGTGTATTCACATTTCTGTAATTAATAATAGAATTTGTTCTAACCAAGAAAAACCATCCTCTTATCGATGTGTTTCATATAAAAATATATATTTTTACAAATTATGCAAATTTTTAAAAAGATTCTTGTGCCAAACAAATTAAGGCAGCTCAATTATCATGACTGTAAAAGATCTGTTATTAGTATAAAAGAAATAGAGGTTCCCCCGGTACACTGAGAATCATCAAATCATGTACATATTTGCTATTATTGCGTATTCTTGTTATTAGTATTATATTTTACATTTGAATTGAGCCTCTATGGACTGCATATTAACAATCAATTTCATTTGTGTCTGGATCTCGTTCTTCTACCGGCCTTGATATCCTCCAGTATTTCTTGAGTCCATCGATCAGTGCATCTTTCAGGCAGAAATATATTCCATCCTAGTAAAGTAGGCATATTTTCAATCTTCTTCTATTTACTCAAGAGTTTTGGAGGAGAAAAGTTTATAATAAGAAGAACGCTTCTTCTTTTCCTTCGTGGTCCGCTTGCGTAAAGTGTTGGCTTTATGCTTCATATCTCAGTGGCTGAACAACATATTGCGTACCTAGCTTATGTTATTAGATTCTCTGACACTAATTGCGTTATTCAAGTACACTTCGTGTGGCTTATTTAAGACCCCGTGTCATCACAAGGAGCTTACAGCACACCACGCTCTATTTTATACGACAGCATAATACAGACTTAATTGAGTCTAATAAATCCAGCGCACTCCATATTCAGTAATATGGACAAATTCCTGCTAATATGATGGATGACCCCTATCACACATGAAAAGTGAATTTACAATACACATACTGTACCAATTTAATAGCAAAGCAACGCATAAATTCATCTGAATATTTTAGATATATTTTCCACCAATGCAGTGAACTTAGGACAATACAAGAAAAATAATCATACTACTAAGTGATTCAAAAGCGTATCGTAGTGTACCTGGTTCATTTTTGTATTGGCCGGGGTGTTAAGTTCGGATGCCCTTCCTGGCTTTACGTAATTTTTCACGCGAAAATGCTACCGCGTCGTTGCCACCGGGATTCAAGCTCCATTTATTTATTTATTTATTTATTTTCTTTTTTCCTTTCTTCCTTTCATTCTTTTTTCCTTTCTTTCTTTGTCTGTCTGTATGTCTGTCTGTTTGTTTGTTTATTTATGTATTTACTAGCAGTAGTACCCGGCTTCGCCAGGTGGAATGATTATAATGTATCAAAGTCTCCTTAGAAATATAATGGACATAAAATCTAGGTCATTTGCCCCCCACCCCCAAAGACAATGAGGGCGTAATATCTAGGTCATTTGCCCTTTTGATAAGTATGATAATGAAAACTACTGTTGAATTGACACGTCAAACTTACAAACTACGGTAATAGAAATACATATTTCAAAATTCACAGGCGAGGAAGACTTATTGTGTGTGGTGATTAATGGTGTAATGGGCGTTACATCTAGTTCATTTGCCCTTATGATGAGGATGATGAGGGAAACTACTACACAATGTACTGTAATAAAAATAAATATTTTAAAAATCACAGTCGAGAAAGACTTTATGCGGCGATGATTAGTGGTATGATGCGCGTAACATCTAGGTCATTTGCACTTATGATGATGATAATAATAAGGTAATGAAAAAATGACTACTAAACGAACATGGTGTAATTTACAACTGATATAGGTAATTCAGTTGTCTAGCTTCGATGTCTTCCAAAGTCTCAAACCTATTTTCTGGCTTAGGCCTGTACTCCATGCGTCTAGTGAAAGAGCATATGGCGTACTGCTCGGCAAAGAAATTGGGTCCAAGCTGCACGAATGTGAGATGATCGTAGATGATGACGAAATATGATGACACACGTTCGGGGTTCCCCGTCGTATTTAGATTGGCCGTGGAATCACTCACTCTTTCGCAACACCACAGTGGCTTGAGCAACGGCTCTGTGCTGGCATCAGTATAGACAGCTCTGGAAAGTCCTCTCATGTCACCCCGCGATGAATCAGCAAGCTATTCTCACAACTACCCCCCCCCCCCAGAGTCTCACAACTTGTGGGACGTGGGTTGGCGACCACCGGACCCCAGCTGAATCTGACATCGCTTCTACTTCTTGGTGCCAGGCTCCTTTCAGTTCTCTTTCCTGTCGGCCTCCCTTGGTCAACTCTAGTTCTCTTCCGACCCCGACTGTATTAGGGTTTCCGAGGGCTAGGGAGTTTTTCAATTTCCCGCTTAATTGGCCGTTGTCTCATCTTTCCTGATGCTCTCATTCTTCGAGGGGTCTGCCTTCTATTTGGTTTCATTATATCTCCTGTCTTCTGCTCAAGGCCCTCAAAGAGGCAGGGTGTGTGTAGCCCCACCTTTTCTGGTACACCCTCAAGGGCTCATGGCGGGTGAGTTAGGAAGCTGGCAACCCCGAGGGATTCCTGAGCTAAAGCGGGGAATGGAGAGGTATGTCAGACATTTCAAGTGGACAGTGATACTCGTTGGGTTCCAAAGAGTAAGTATACAAATTTTGATCCAGATTGGTGAAACGATGTAGATTTGTGACAAAGGGTCTAAATACAGGGAATGGAGTACTCTGTCCGAAAGTTCAAGCAGACAGTGTTACTCGTCGGGTTCCAAAGGGTAAGTAACTTACATAAAAATTGGTTGAGATGGGTGAAACTATGTAGATTTTTGCCAAAGAGCCTAAATGCGGTAAATGGAATGGTCTATCCGAAATTTCATGTAGAAAGTGTTACACGCCGGGTTCCAAAGGGTGAGTATGTACAATTTGGCTCAGATCGGTGAAACAGGGTAGATTTTGCCAAAGGGCCTAAATGCAGGAAATGGAGTTGTCTGTCCAAAGTTTTAAGTGAGCAGTGTTACTCGTCGGGTTCCACAGCGTAAGTATACAAATTTAGGTTCAGATCGGTGAAACGATACAGATATGTGCAAAAGGGCCTAAATGCAGGGAATGGAGTGGTCTATCCGAAATTCTAAGTGGACAGTGTTACTCATCGGGTTCCAAAGGGTAAGTATACACGTTTTGTTTTCGATCGGTGAACGATGTAGATTTGTGCCAAAGGGCCTAAATGCGGGGAATGGAGTGGTCTGTCCAAAATTTCGAGTGGACAGTGTTACTCGTCGAGTTGCAAAGGGTAATTATTTGAGATCGGTGAAACGGTGTAGTTTTGTGCCAATGGGCCAAAAAGCAGGGAATAGTGTGGTCTGTCCGAAATTTAAAGTGAACAGTGTTACTTGTCGGGTTCCAAAGGGTAAGTATGTAAAATTTGGGTCAGATCGGTGAAACGGTGTAGATTTGTGCCAAACGGCCTAAATGCATGGGTCGGAGTCCCCTCTCCGCAATTTCAAGCAGACTGTGTTAGTCGCAATGTTCCAAAGGGTAAATATACAAATTTTGGTTGAGATCGGTGAAACGGTGTAGATTTGGGCCAAAGGGCCTAAATGCAGGGAGTGGAGTGGTCTGTCCGCAATTTCAAGCAGACAGTGTTACACGCAGTGATCCAAAGGGTAAGTATATAGATTTTGGTTCAGATCGGTGAAACCGTGTAGATTTGTGCCAAACGGCCTAAATGCATGGGTCGGAGTCCCCTCTCCGCAATTTCAAGCAGACTGTGTTAGACACAATGTTCCAAAGGGTAAATATACAAATTTTGGTTGAGATCGGTGAAACCGTGTAGATTTGTGCCAAACGGCCTAAATGCAGGGAATGGAGTGGTTTGTCCGCAATTTCAAGCAGACAGTATTACTCGCAGGGTACCAAAGGATAAGTATCCGAATGTTGGTTCTGATCGGTGAAACGGTGTAGATTTGTGCCAAAGGACCTAAATGCAGGGAATGGGGTGATCTGTCCGAAATTTTAAGTGGACAGTGTTACTCGCAGGGTTCCAAAGGGTAAGTATACACATTTTGGTTCAGATCGGTGAAACGGTGTAGATTTGGACCAAAGGGCCTGAATGCAGGAAAAGGGGTGGTCTGTCTGAAATTTTAAGTGGACAATGTTACTCGCAGGGTTCCAAAGGGTAAGTATACAAATTTTGGTTCAGATCGATGAAACGGTGTAGATTTGTGCCAAAGGGCCTAAATGCAGGGAATGGAGTGATCTGTCCGCAATTTCAAGCAGACAGAGTTTCTCGCAGGGTACGAAAGGGTAAGAATACGAATTTTGGTTCTGATCGGTGAAACGGTGTAGATTTTGACCAAAGGGCCTGAATGCAGGAAATGGGGTGGTCTGTTCGAAATTTTAAGTGGACAGTGTTACTAGCAGGGTTCCAAAGGGTAAGTATACAAATTTTGGTTCAGATCGATGAAACGGTGTAGATTTGTGCCAAAGGGCCTAAATGCAGGGGATGGAGTAGCCTCTCCGCAATTTAAAGCAGACAGTGTTAGTCGCAGTGTACCAAAGGGTAAATATACAGTGAAACCGTGTAGATTTGGGCCAAAGGGCCTAAATGCAGGGAATGGAGTGGTCTGTCCGCAATTTCAAGCAGACAGTGTTACTCGAAGGGTTCCAAAGGGGAAGTATACACATTTTGGTTCTGATGGGTGAAACGGTGTAGATTTGTTCCAAAGGGCCTAAATGCAGGGAATGGAGTGGTCCGTCCGCAATTTCAAGCAGACAGTGTTTCTCGCAGGGTACCTAAGGGTAAGAATACGAATTTTGGTTCTGATCGGTGAAACGGTGTAGATTTGGACCAAAGGGCCTGAATACAGGAAATGGGGTAGTCGGTCCGAAATTTTAAGTGGACAGTGTTACTCGCAGGGTTCCAAAGGGTAAGTACACAAATTTTGGTTCAGATCGATGAAACGGTGTAGATTTGTGCCAAAGGGCCTAAATGCAGGGGATGGAGTAGCCTCTCCGCAAATTAAAGCAGACAGTGTTAGTCGCAGTGTTCCAAAGGCTAAATATACAAAATGTTGTTGAGATCGGTTAAACGATTTCGATTTGGGACAAAGGGCCTAGATGCAGGGAATGGAATGGTCTGTCCGCAATTTCAAGGAGACAGTGTTACTCGCAGGGTTGCAAAGGGTAAGTATACAAATTTTGGTTCAAATCGGTGAAACGGTGTAGATTTGGACCAAAGGGCCTAAATGCAGGGAATGGGGTGGTCTCTCCGATATTTTAAGTACACCGTGTTACTCGCAGTGTTCCAAAGGGTAGGTATACAAATTTTGGTGCAGATCGGTGAAACGGTGTAGATTTGTGCAAAAGGGCCTATATGCAGTGGAATGGGGTGGTCTGTCCTAAATTTAAAGTTGACAGGGTTACCCGCATGGTTCCAAAGGGTAAGTATACAAATTTTGGTTCAGATCGGTGAAACGGTGTAGATTTGTATACATAACAGACAAACAGACAGACAGACAGACAGACAGACAAACTTTGTGCTTTATATATATATAGATATACACCGCGGACAGGCCAACAAGGACCACGCAAATATCACTTCTTTATAGGTCTAGTTTCCTTCATTCTCTTCCAGAAGTCTTTCATCCTGGTCGACTGCGCAGCTCTTCTTTCAGCAGTCCATTCTCCTCTGTTGAGATTCTTCTTCTCCCCGACAAGAATTTTGAGGCTATTTTTTTTTCCTGTACTCTATTTTATGTATTTATTTAATGTATTTAGTTATTTATGTATTTATTTATTTATTTAGACTAGAGTTTAGTGATAAATATAATCTCATGTAATTTATTCCAGGATTAGGGCATAACCCAGCTCTTTTGGGTACATTCGTGTTGACCGACTGAAAAGCACTAAACTCTAGTTTAATAAGGCAACACTGACAAAATGGCTTCAAACCCTAGAATGTTTATTTATTTATTTATTTATTTATTGTCTTTCAAAGCCATGACGTGGGGAAATGCCGCGTTGCCAATGCGACGGGTTACCTCATAATGTTGCTTTATGTGAGTGAAACTCAAGAAGCACTGAACCGATTTTTATGCGGTTTTCATTATTAACTAAAGGACCTTCCAAGAAATAATTTTTGTATCAAATATTTCACTGTGATAAAGAGTAGCTGAGATATAATGGTTTGCTAAATAACTTAATATTTTAAGCCTCGCGAACATTTCTTGGACTACTTTGCCGAATCCGTTAAAGACACTCACAAACTATTCGGCTAGGAATAATGCAGCATAAAACGCTCTACAAAATGTACTATCTTTAAAAGTTAGCCTTGTTATAAGGTTTTACCTCGTGCGCGAGGTTCGTCATGATTCATGACATTCCAAGAGGCTTGGAGGGAGACACTACTACTACCTTGTTCTGTACAGAACTGTATTGGTTCATAGCAGAAATATGTAAATACAACACTGAATAAGGTATATACACCAGTTTTGTACCATTGGTTTAATTGTTTTTATGTTCGACCCTGGCGAAATATAAATATTATATGTCAGAAATCTGTACTATAATGAGGCTCATTATAGTACAAGTTTTCATTATGATACAGTTTCTCCCACCAATCAGAGCTCAAGAAACAGTTATGTGACCAATTAGGTGAGGATAGCATCGCACCTGTGCTCACTTCCATGGCCCCCTTATTTTAAATTTCACTGCGTGGCGAGTGTCATAGTGAGGTATTCCAGGAGGCCATGGTCAAATACAAGGTATTCTCTGCGTCCCATGAGCTCTGTTCAGTGCATCAAACTGGTGAAATTTCGACAGATATTTATGAATATTTTAGTTCGAACATAAATTGTTATAATTATCGTCGAACATAAACAGTAGTATGCAACTCGCCTACAATGGTAATTAAGACACGAGTATGGAAATTATAAACCTCGTTACGCCCGTTTTATAAACATACTCGTGTCTTAATTATTGCCATTATAGGCTCTATAGCACAGGCTTACTTATCATTAATGGACAATTTTGCGAGTGCCATGTCTTATCCGTGGAAGACAGGTTTTATTGTGTTACTAGCGGAGGCCTGGGGAACAATACCTGCCCCTTTAGCTGCAACATGTAGATCTCCAACACCATCATGAGTAACAGCCACTGAAGGATCTAGCCTATTAGTATTTTGAGAAATCACTTATAAATCAAAAGTTTGGTGCTTTTCAGTCGGTCAACACGATTGTACCCAAATGATAAGGGTTATTCCCTTATCCTGAAAAAAATTACATGAGATTAATAAATACACTTGGATGACAAGTGATCATCATCAGATCCATTACACTTAGGCTATAAAATCTATGTCTGAAAATATGGGTGAAAATATTTACAATATATACAGTTATTTAGTTGCAATATTAGTTGAGATGATGCAACTTTTCAGTATTTGTTAGTTGTAGTCTATGTGATGTTTTGTTGAGATACTGGAAGTAGTGATTGACCTCCGGAATTTGCCTGTTTGGAGTGAATATGTGGTTGTTGTAAATGGTCAATTCAGATTGTATTGTACAGCCTACTTATATGGTTGAGTCTTGCGCGGTCCTGTTGAGAGCAGTAAACTTGGTCACTTTCTGCACCCATCTCACTGGGTACAACCGGGTTCACCGACTGAAAAGCATCAAACTTTTGTTTACTGAGGCAACACTGAAGACCCCATAAAACCACTTATATTAGTGAATTACAGTACAGAATGTGAATTTTAAGGCTGACGAGCAAATTCAATTATTTATTTTAGCTGCAGTTTGTCCACTCTTCTGTTTATTTCTTATTGATATTTGTGAGATACATTTCCTAGGTTAGTATTTTGTTGACGTTGTAATTTTTCTTCTTTCACCTTATTATAATGTTTGTTAAGCTTTGTTCATTAGCAGCCTCGTAAGTCGAGGAAGCATGACAAATAAATTAAAATAAAATAAAATATTTAAAAAGTCAAACACGATCAATGACCTTCAAGGTTGGCCACACTGAGACACTACGTTACCGTTATTCGCCCGGAAGCGTCATATGCATCAGAATGCCTGGCAGAACAACTCGAAACCAAACAGAGGAAGATTCTGAGGAATATCTTGGGCCCGGTCAAGGAACGAGGAGAGTATAGAAGACGACACAACGATGAACTTTATCTACATGTGGAGAAAATAACGGACACCATTCGCAAAAGAAGACTCTCTGTTTATGGCCATTTAAAACGAATGAACTCTGGAAGATTGTCCAATCGAATCTGTGCCTACTTTGTGGGAAAGAAAACCAAAGGGATCTGGTTTACAGAGGTAGAAAAAGACCTACAAGAACTGGGGATATCCCATGAGGACATCTTGGAACGTGACTCTTTGAAGAAGAAACTTGGGGAGATACAGGGTTTTCAGCCAAAACCTATATTGAAAACCGGCAAGAAGTGGACCGAAGAACGGAAGGTAGCTCACCGAAGAAGAATGCGCGAATACTGGGCCAATTTGAAAGAAAGAGGGAAAAGGCAGTTGAAATAACGTGGTCCATAGACGACCGAAACGATTGTAAAAAAGTCAAATTACGAATTTTTATGATTTTTTAAATTAATACATTTCCATATTAACGCATATTTTAGAAGTTTTAGGACAGGGGCTTCAGAGGTTTAATCATGTGTAACAGGTCACTAAAATATTCACACGAAGTATTGTATATCACCGTATATTTCTACCTGCTATATTTACAACAACAAATAAAGAGGGGAGAAAGGAATTTTACCTATTTTGCATTATGTATTGTTATATGACCATTGTGTACCCAGACACTGGCATGCTAAAACTGCTTCTTTTTGTACACTCCATAACATTAAAATAATATTGCGGATAGTGAGGGAGAGCCAGCTTTAAATACTCGTCACATTGCTCAAATAACTACGTGTGAATATGGTTATAGAAAGGTCACCGAGTTCATTGTTCACGAAATCTCAATTGAAAAAACAAAAATCCACCAGAATGTGTCTATGCGAAACATATACGCTGTTACATCTACCTCCTGTGGCATGTACAACATATTTCATTTTATTTCCCTCTCACTTTGAATATTCCCCTCGTGTACTGTCACAGTCGTTGCTTCATTAAAATGCCTACCACCCGGAACAGAACCAGCTTTTTGATTGACTCACCCCGACACAGAGAGGGCGCTTGTAATTGTTACAGTTTTCCTATTTGCTCTTTCCCTCCGCGTTCTGCATATGTTTGCGTCCATCCCTTCAAATATGTAACCCTCTCTTCCCTTGCTCTATTATAATATGTATTCGTAGATATCCTTTTGTTTTTCCGCGGCTCCTGTACTCAAACATACCGTATGTATTGTAGGGAGTACGGTAGGTGAAATTTAACACAATGCAACCTTGTGGAATAACGAGTTAATTAAAATTAATTATATCCCAATCATCAAAAGTTCTTTTCTCATGATAAATCAATTGTTATTTCCATGGTCTGAGGAGCAGCTCTCTAGAAATTAATCCATTGCACTAGGGAACATAATTTTGTGTCGAAGATATTAGTCCCATTTTGCGGTGTTCTAGGATTTTAGTTTCTGAAAATGATGTTAGTTTTTGCATATCAGCACTCCTACTCATGCTATGGCATACCAGGTTATTAAATTAGTTTAGAGCATAGACAAATAACGTGCTACATATTACGCATCACAAATAAGAGCTGATGGCTACGTTGATGACGTGCGGAGAGGAGTAAATGAAATGATTACGTAATCACTCAACAAATAACATAAATCAAATCCTTTTTGTTTTAATTATAAAGTTGAATGTAAATGTCATTTTCGTTTTACTTAAAACAATAACAAAGCCTTACCTTGTAAGTTGAATGTAAAGGTCATTTTTGTTATGGTTAAAAAAGTAACAGAAGCCTTTCTTTGTGCGTTCAATATCAAGGTCATTTTCGATTTACTTAAGAAAATAACAGAAACCTTACTTTGTAAGTTCAATGTAAAGGTCATTTTTGTTTTACTTAAAAACACAACCGAAGGCTTGCCTTGTAAGTTGAATGTAAAATTACATAATATAGCTTTGGGCCTATTTGGTCGAGTGAAACTTTAAAAAAATCGACGTTTCAAGAAAGAAAGAAAGAAAGAAAGAAATACGAAATGAGTAAACAATAAATAATAATGTTATGGGTTTTACGTCCCTTTTAACTACACTGGCTTTTAGAGACGCCGGGGTGCCAGAATTTTTCCCCGAAGGGGATCTTTAACGTGCCAGTAAATCTACTGACACGGCTCCCTCACATTTGCGCACCCTCAAATGCCAGCTGACTGCGCCAGGATACGAACCAAATGAGTAAACAAAGGCATAGCCTCCATAGACAAATGATATAAGATAGGAAGCCGTGTCGAATCAAACAGTTATTCCATGACCTCCTGAGACCAAGAAGATGTTGGTAATGAAACTATAGAGGGCAGCCATGATAACCATCACCTCTTAACATTGTGTGGGTGTTTACTTATTTCCATCGCCTCCCGAATCATACGAGTTGTGAATTGTTTCTCCATACATACGACTGAAGTTTCATCAAAAGGAATTCCATGGCCATTCTGAATGGCACGTTGAGCTGCCGCAGACTTCTCTGGTTGGCGAAGACGTAAATGGCTACGATGTTCATTGACCCTTGTTGTGACTCTCCTACATGTCTGTCCAAGTGGGTAACCACAGGAACATGGAATCTTATATACTCCAGCACAGTTAAGACCAACTGAAGACTGATCGCAAGGATTTGCCTACGGTGACATTAACCTTAAATATGGTTTTGATATTGAGTCTTCATAGAATATTGCTAATCCTGTTCGTAACAGATTGCACGTATGGCAGAGAGGCCAATTTCGCAGGAGGAAGATTCTGCGATAATCTGCCTTTCGGTTTAGGATGTAGCACTTCATTAATCTGTCTCATAGAATGGCCATTCTTCTGGAAAGTATCAGCCAGGAACACAAGTTCACAGTCTATCTTTTCCTATTAACACACCGTCCTTGCTCTGTTAACAAGAGTGTTAAGGGCAGCCCGTTTCTGACAAGGATAGTGGGGAGAGGAACCATAAATGTAAAGGTCATTTTTGTTTTGCTAAAATATATTAGCAGAAGCTCTACCTTGTTCAAAGAATACTTCTTCAAAATCATAAAAAGATTCAAAATTATTTTTGATTAAAAATAAAGTAGGACTTTCGTAAATTGTTCGTAGATATTTTCTTGTGCATTTTGCCCAAGAAGTTCCTCAGGAAATTGCCGTGTTATATTGTTTACAGTAATTTATGTCCCTAATAATATCGTATGGTCTCGGCTGCCGGGTGCAAGCTATGTTATTGACACCCAGAGTGCAGCTTGCATGTCGAAATTTGTTTGTTCCTTGGAACGCTATTAAAATCAAGGAGGTTGCATATCTAAGCTCCTTGACACTATAGTGCTTTCTAGTTTCTAGTAGAGAAAGGAGGAACTTTTGTGTTGGCGGAAAATCCCGAGATTAATTTTTCCATTATGAACACGGCCTACTGAATTCAAATGGGTTGTTTAACATGCCAACAACGTACGACATACGTGTCGTGATTTGTGTCGCCTTTCAAAAATCACTTAGCATGGCCAGGAGCGAACCTGCAAGCTTGGGGTTGGTAGACCAACACAATAACCACTCACTCACCGTGGCAAGCGTTCATGTCCCTGCGCCTCTGACATTGTTTTCCTTGTTTCATTTATTTATACAGTACGGATAAATCGTAGCGAAATCAAAAGTTGGATATTGATTTGTGCTTATGTAATACATGGGGGCTTCGTGGCGCAATCAGTAGAGGTGCTGAGCTTCTAACTGAAAGGGAGTGGGTTCGATCCCCACCCAGGTAGTGGATTTTATAAACAGAACTACCACTTTGGGAAGCAAAAATAGCCCTGGGGGTTCACTCAGAAATGAGTACCAGGGTAATTTCTGGGAGCAAAGACGGTCGGGCATGGAGCTGACATCTACATCCCATCTAGTGCCAAAGTCAACACAAAAGCTCCTCCTTTCTTTACTAGAAAGCGCTATAGTGTCAAGAAGCATAGCTATCTAACTTCCTTGTGGAGGGTAGAGGTTTCCACTGCTCTCAGGGCCTCCGTTGGCTGTACGGAGTTGGCTTTGCTTATGTAATACATGGAGGGGCTAATGTGATGATTACGAGTGATTGGTTGGTTCCTCAGTATAGGGGCTGCGACAACGCGGTCATGTAACCCCGTGTACGTTGGGTGTGTGTAGAATCTGTCTGATAACCGGTGTTAATTGTGATGGCTGTATTAATGTGTGTATCTGTTCTTTTAGCCTATTTTCAATTTTGAAAAAATAGGCTTATGAGATCACCTTTTGTCCATGTGTGTGTGCGTGTGTGTATGTGTGTGTGTGTGTGTGTGTGAAGAGTGTGTGTGTGTGCCCCCCCCCCGTAATAAATTCTAAACGGCTGGAGTGATTTCAATGAAACTCGGCAAGTTTATAGCACTATTTCGGGCGACCCCGAGCGTGCTCTTCAAATTTTGTTACGTCTCACCACTCCAACATGGCGGCTGTGCGAAATATTTCACCAGCATTCAATATCTCAGAAACTATTCCCGATATCACCCTGGATTTTTTACGGTGATAAAGGGAACTACTAGAAGTTCACCTATGTGACTTTTGAAAAACTGGTAACTACAAAACCAACATGGCGGCCAAGCGAAGTTGCGACTTTTAAATAGACGTTTCTCGCGATTTAACCAACCAAACGCAATGAAACTTGGTAGAGTATATGTTAATTTACATTGAAATGCACCGACATCTAACTTCGTTCAATTGTTTAAATAACCTCAAGATGGCGGCTGTGCGAAATATTTCACCGGCATTCTATATCTCTGAAACTATTAGCGGTATCACCCTGAAATTTGTACGGAGATAAAGGGCAGTACTAGAAGTTCATCTATAAGACTTTCAAAAACTGGTTAAGTACAAAACTAACATGGCGGTAAAGCGAATTTGAAAATTTTAAATAGACCTTTCTCGCGGTTTAATGTTCCAACCGCAATGAAATCCGGTAATACACTGGTATCTAATTTAGTTCAATTGTTTACATAACCTGAAGTTGGCGGCTTTGCGAATTTTAAAATTAAGTTTTTATTTCTTGTGTCGTAATCATGCGATCGATGTGAAAGTTTGAATAATGAACCTACGAAATAATTTTCCTTTAATGGTACATGACTCTATGGCCTATACATTTAACAATCCAACATGGCGACCATCCGAAATATTTAGACGGCTCTGAATATCTACGAATCTATAATAGCAATCAAACTGATTTTTTTATGTTCATAGGGGCTATGAACTTAAGTTCACCTATAGGGCTTTAAATAACCTGGTGATCACAAATCCAACATGGCGGCGACGCGAAATATAAATATTCACATGGACGTTTCTCGCAATATAACCATCCGAGTGCAGTGAAACTTGGTACAGTAAATCCTTATACGAATGTTAATCCACTGGCATCTAATTTATTTGAATTGTTTCCATAACCACAAGATGGCAGCTGTGCGAAATTTTAAAATCTCCTTGTTACTTCTTGTGTCCTAATCATGCGATTGAAGTTTGAATGCTACACGTACACAATAATCTTCATGTAACAGTACATAACTCTAAGACCTACATATATAAAATCCCACATGGCGACCATCTGAAATATTTATTCGGTTCTCAATATCTACGAATCTATTACAGCAATCAAACTGAAATTGTGTATGTTCATAGAGGCAATTAACATAAGTAGGATATATGAAAATAGGCTGTATAGTTCTTCACGGAACTACTTGTTTTTTTTATATTTATGTACAGACTGCAACTTAGAATTTTTCAAATAGTCCCTACTTTTGCCGCCAAACGCCACCGTCAACGACTACTAGGCCTAGTTCAGAACTTAGCTGCTAGACGCCACCGCAGTCGGCTCTTGGCAACGAACGTAGAAACCTAAGAGCGTTGTTTACATTCTTAACCTATCCAATTTAGCTTCACACAGGTGTAATTTGTGGAAGGTTCTTTAATATGCCATAACTCTGTGACATGGGACCGCCGGCTTTACTTCCCCTCCGACGGAAGGCATACTGAGGGATTTTAACTCTCTTAAAAAAACCGACGGCTTCGGCCAGGTTTGAACCCGCTATCTTGGGCATAGAAGCTCAGTATGCTACCAACTACGCCACCGAAGCCGCGTGATTATTTGGGGGTTTGGGAGGGAGGCAAAAATCGACCAAAAAGTGATTAGTCTGTGTAATACTATGTGGCAAGTAGCATATAGCAAGCAGTTGTTTTCCCACAAGGGCTCCACACAAGTACCCACGTCTACTAACGTGCCCAATTGGTATATCTTGGCTAAACTGGCATGGTATGATACGTAGAAGAAATTGCCATTTTAAATGTATCTTCCCGCTTCACACTATGAATTTGTGGAAAACAGAAGCAAATTGTATTGCTATTAATCTCTATGAAAATGAAAATCCACAGCCTGCTTCCAGTCTCCGACCGGGTCAGGAATGGAATGAATGAAGCCCCCATCTAGCGGCGAGGATATGAACTGTGCCGGCTGCCGAGGCCTGACGCACTCCTCTGGGGCAATGATTAAATGAATGACAGATGAAATGAAATGATAGTGGAGAGTGTTGCTGGAATGAAATGTTGACAGGGAAAATCGGAGTACCCGGAGAAAAATCTGTCTGCCTCCGTTTTGTCCAGCACAGATCTCACATGGAGTGACCGGGATTTGAACCACGGATCCAGCGGTGAGAGGCCGGCGTGCTGCCGCCTAAGCAACGGAGGCTGCGCTATTAATCACTATGAACATTTTAATTGAATTTTCATCTTGATTATTTAATTGTGATGGAAGATATGCTTATTATTAAATTACTGCCATTAGTCTCTAATGGAGTCGCAAATACTCGCCATCACAGAATTTTAATAATAACATCTGTGAAACAATTACGCGAACATTGTATTGGATTAATGCGTTAATTTCACAATAAAATTAAATGAATGTGCTACAGGATTCTTGTAAATCCTTTACAAAAACATAGTGTCGTTGTGACTGTAAAATCAAACTTAATTTCAATTTTTTTACATTCTTTTCCTTAAGACCACCCATGCCGCTTGCCGGAGTAGTTCGAGTCCCCTTAACCATTAACCTTAGCCTTATTGACCAAGGTCGCTGCTTTGCGGATTAGACGGCTTCTCTACTGTATTTGTCCTCACGAGAAATTATAACCATGAATCGCGTATCTTGTATTAATGAATATCCTGTCGCATTCTACCATTGCACCATTGTTGTAGAAGACAGTGTCTATTTCCGTCCGTTTTCTGTTTCTATCTTCTCACAGTTTTACGTATGGGCCTATAGATGGAAGTAGTAACTTTGTTCTAAATGTCTTCCATACAGAATGTTTCTTTTGTCATATCCTATACCGTCCTGGATGGCGCTGATTTACACACTCCGTGGGCTGGATTCAGAAATCTCGACTTTCGTTCTCAATTCGTTTTAGATCACTGTGTGATAGATATTCCCGTATTATTTCAATGCTATATACAGGATGTCACAAAAACGTACGGCACAAATTTGCAGGACACATTCCTCACACGTAGACGGAGAAATTATGTTATATGAACATGGGGCCGGAAACGCTTTGTTTCTATGGTGTAGCTCATTGTCTCCCATGGGAAACACACAAAAACAGAACGTTAGAATCATGGGAAGCGTGCACTCTTGGTTAGGTCTGGTTACGTTGTCATTATCGTAGGTGCACCGCCAGTGTTTTGTTTTACATGGCTCTGTTGCCCTGCGACTTTCGCTAACATCAACACTTCCAGTGATCATTACGACCTGATTTAAGTGTTAATGTCCGTCGGCTTCTAAATAACAGTTTCGGTGACAGATGGATAGTTAGAGGTGGACCAATTGCCTGGCCTCCAAGCTCTCTGGACCTAAACCCACTGGACTTTTATTTGTGGGGACAAATGAAAGCTCTTGTATATCGAACCCCTGTACAAAACGTTCACAGTCTGCGTGCCCGTATTATGGAGGCTGCGAAACCATACGCAATACTCCAGGGATACATCAGCTCATCCGAGATTCATTACGACGGTGGGTTGATGAATGTATCAATGCGCACGAAGGGCATATTGAACCTATCCTGTGAGAAAGAGCTGCATTTGATATGCTGGTACGTTCTGTTGTTGTGTGTTCCCATGATTAATAAGTTGGGGACAATTAGGTGTTAAATGGCAACGAAGCATTTTCGGACCCATGTTCATATAACATAATTTCTTCGTCTAAGTGTGGGCAATGTGTCCTATATTTTGTGCCGTATATTTTTGTAACACGCTGTATAACTATAGATTGTCACATAATGTGCACAGCCTTCTTGATAAAACTCAAAAGCAAAGTGAACAAACAAAGAATAGACTACACAAATGCAAAAAGGAAGTATTCACAGAACATGAATTTATATACTGCCATATTTGAGGTTGAACACTAAAATCCACCACAACAGCATGCAGGTAATATATGAATGTCATTCAATGCCCTCTTGTTTTTGAATATCGTGATTTAACACCAATATTTACTCTAGCGCGTCAACTATGGATATCAAACACTGGGCTATCACCAGCGCTGCATCTTGCTACATATTGTAATATGCACGGTATCATTCAGCATGCGTGATGAGTGTTTGAATTTGCATATGACAGTCCATTAATTACGAGTGGTGTTATACCGCCACGATTTGCACTGAATTTACTTTGATTTTAACACTTAAAAGCCAACAGCGCAGAGCCACGGAACGTCAACTCTTCCCGACCAAGCCACTCATACATGAGTTATTGTTGTTGTTTCATTTGAGTGGCTTGGGCATCGTGATCATTTAGCCCCGTGTACTTAGGTGTGTGTTTGAGAGCCACCGTGGCTTAGGCGGCAGCAGGCCGGCCTCTCACCGCTGGGTCCGTGGTTCAAATCTCGGTTATTCCATGGGAGATTTGTGCTGGACAAAGCGGAGGCAGACAGGTTTTTCTCCGGGTACTCCGGTCTTCCTCGTCACAAATTTCATTCCTGCAACACTCTCCACTATCATTTAATTTCATCTGTCATTCATTTAGTCATTGCCCCAGAGGAGTGCGACAGGCGTCGGCAGCCGGCACAGTTCATATCCTCGGCGCTAGAAGGGAGCTTCATTCATTCTATTCCGTGACCCTATTGGTCGACTGGAAGCAGGCTGTGGACTTTCATTTTCACTTAGGGGTGTGTTTGTGTGTGGAATTCGTCAGATAATGTTATTGTGGAGTCTGTTTATTTATTTATTTATTTATTTATTTATTTATTTATTTATTTATTTATTTATTTATTTATTTATTTATTTATTTAACGTATGGCTTTTAGTGCCGGGAGTGTCCGAGGACATGTTCGGCTTGCCAGAGGCTGTAGCTGCTTCAATACAGACACCCATAGGGTGAGCTACAAGTTCCGTTCAATTTCAGGTAGTTCCAAATTTCGCTGCCAGATGTCACTGACACCTAGTCGTGAACGTTGGAACTTTGATAGAGCGTTTCAACGAAATCTAACCTGCAAATTTAGCTTCACACAAGTTTAATTAGTGGAAGGTTCTTTTACATGTCATAAATTGGACAGCTGGCTTTACTTCTCCTCCAAAGGAAGGCATACTGAAGGATTTTATCGCTCTTAAAAAATCCGACGACTTTGCCTGTGTTTGAACCCGCGATCTTGGGCATAGAAGCTCAGCATACTAATGACTAAGCCACCGTAGCCGCTGTGGAGTCTGTCTTTGTCATTAAGGTGAGGATTGGGAAGGAGTCTTCCGTGGCCATAAGTTAGGAACCATGCCGACAGTTGCTTGAGTAGAAATCGGAAACCAGGGAAATTCCCCCTGGTTGACTGAGCTGGGGAACGAGCCCATCTCTTCTCAGTTTTAACTCATGACGCTGAGTGTACCCCGTTCCAGCCCTCAATTCAGAATTAATTTCTTTAGCACAGCCGGGGATCAAACCGGGACCTCCGGGACGATAGCTAAGAATACTACGGTCGACCAAAGTATTATGTGCACTCGAGTTTGAAGGTAGTTTGTGAAGTAACCAATAGGCCTACATTGAATTCAATAACATCATTTCTGACGTTCTATTTTACGTCAGCTCATGTAGGTTTGCAATTTTTAAGTTATATTTTAATATTTTTTATCGCAGTTGGAACACAAAAAGTGCCCGTTTTTAAACGTGTTTCTACCATGCGTCACATTTAATAATTATTATCTCAAAAACCCGTCATCAGATTGAATCCAAGTTATAACACAATATACATTGGAATGTTTTATAACTGGTTTATTAATTTTAAAATGTTGTGTGTCCAAGAAACAAAGTTGTTATCATGTTTGTAAGGTAAATTTTTCTCGGCTCGGGGTGGTTGGAAAATGTAGTTCTAGGTCGCGTTGTAATCCTTATACATCAAAAGGTTATGCTGTATGACTCTGAAGTACGTAAATTAATTCACTTATTTTATATCGGTTTGTATTCGTACAGGGAAAATAAGACATGGTTCCACAGCTAGCAGGTACGGGGAAAGCTGTACAGCGTTGCCGAGATGGAGCCCATCACTTCCGAGTGAGGCGCCGCATGACGCGTGATGGCCTCCATCTCGGCAACTCAAGTGCTAAGTCACAAAGGCGACAACATGCAAACAAAATACGGTATGGAACGATAAAAAGTGTCCCACATTTCTAATATCTGGGAGAATTTATCGAACCAACTGGATCCGAAAAAATCTCACAACAAAACCGCCTCCAGAAAACCTCTATGACAAAAAATGCATGTCAAGACAAAACCAAACTTCGACACAACAACACTGTCACTAACCGGCAAAGCAAGCGAAACACTTACACTCAATAAGAAATAAGAACTTGAAGACATCAAGAAAGAAGAAAGAAAAATAATTTGGCAAATACTAGGAGCAAGACTTACTCCTGACAGGTACCGACTACAGTCAATCAAGACAACTGAAAAATACTCAAACATCGAAATCGACATCAGCAAAAGACGATTGAAATTCTTCGGGCACATAAGTAGACTGCGAATACCCGACTATCCAAAAGAATACTAGATTACATATCATCACTCAAAAGTACAACACCATGGATGAAAGAAGTACAAAAAGACATGCGAACTGCTAACATAACCGACACATCAGACAGAAACTCCTTCCGTAACAAAGTGATCAACTGGGAAGTCCAACCAGAGCTAGCAAAACCAACACCTTACAGACTTCAATGGTCTGACGAAAGAAAATGGGCATTCTCCAACAGAATGAAACGATACTGGCAAAATAAGAAGAACGTCAAAAATTGAGTCAAAGTGCTTAACGCTTTCCAATATTGGGAAAATACGCTCTGAATAAATCTATATATATATAACAAGAAGTTCCGTGACGAACTAAAGAGCCTACTTTTCTTAAAATTTAAGATTCATGCCAATGATTTATCTATATGGATCTATCTAGAATAATGACGAAATTAAGTTGGTAATATCGAAATTTCTAATTTGTTCGAAATACTGTTTACCTGGCATAATGTAGCCTAATAGAGAACTACAGTTGGCAGCCCTGGTGACTAAATATATTCTTAGTTCCATCTCTTAAGGTACAGAATATAAAATTTGGTTGAAGTCCAATGGATAGCATGGACGTTACATGCAGTTAAACATTGGAACTAACAGCGCGCGTAAAAACATGTTGGCAACAATGACATACATGTATTGGTCAGAAATAATCTGAAATAATATGATCTATTGTTGTGTCAATTTTGAATGAAATCCATTAGTTAGTGTAGAAGTTACATGCATTTTAAAATTGGACCCTTCAGCAGGCTTAGAATCATGTTGGCAGCACTGGCGTAGGCCTATATTAGTTACTCCAAATTAATCTAGAATGCCAGGTACTATACGTGTGCAAAGTTTAGAGCTATTGGCTTGCATACTTTCTGATCTATTGAGATTAGGGTAACAAAAATGGAGGCAGTATTTATTAACAGTTGGCAGACCTGGTTACTCTTAAGAATCGGCATAGTCATATCTGTTATGGTACACATAGCACACACGAAATTTGGTTGAAATCCAAATGATAGTATAGAAGTTACATGTATTGAAAGTTGGACCTCTCAGCAGGCTAAGAATCATGTTGGTAGCGCTGACGTATATAAGTTACTCCAAATTAACATAGAATGTCAGGTACTATACGTGTGCATAGTTTAATGCTGTCGGCTTGCATACTTTCTGATATATGGGTATTTGGATAAAATAAATAGAGAGCATTTATTAACAGTTGGCAGCCATGGTGGCTCTTAAGAATACGCTCAGTCATATCTGTTTATGTACAGATAGCACATACGAAATTTGGTTGAAATCCAATTGATAGTGTAGAAGTTACATGCATTTAAAATTTGGACCTATCAGCAGGCTTATAACCATTTTGGCAACACTGCCATGTATGGCCTCCTGGAAATTAAACTGAAATATTATTATCTATACGTGTGCCAATTTTCAAATAGCTCCCATTCATACCTTCCAAGATATCCAACATGGAGCTCAAATTTCAATTACGATTTTTCAGCAGCTGGTAGCACTGACATCATTTTCAAATATGGCCGTGAGATATTCAGGTATAGATCTTTACTCCTACCAAATTTTGTTTCGATTGCTGCAGCCGTTTAGTAGTTGATAGGGGGGGGGGGGACACACACAGCCAGACAGACAGACAGACGGAAGGACAGACAGACAGACAGACAGACAGACAGACACACATTTGCCCGATCTCATAAGTCTACTTTTTCCTAATTTTTGCAAATGTGAAAAGTAGGCTAAAAATCAATGTTACTTGATAGTATGTATGTGGGTGTGTGGGTGTGTATGTCTCCTATGCGTTCATACACCACCCATCCGATTGCGCTGAAACTTGGGTGAGATATTGATTACTCTCCAAGGAAGGTTTCTGGCTTAGTAAATCCATTTTACAATAGGCAGCGCACGAGTAGATTCAACAAATGAGCGACGACGCGCGAAGCATTTCAACACAGTCCCGTATTTGTTCGTAAACCTTTCACCGATTGCGATGAAACTTGGGTGAGAAGTCGTTTCCACTCCAGGTAAGGTTTCTAACTTAGTAAATACATTTCACAGTAGTTAGCGCACGAGTAGATTCAACAAATGAGTGACGACATGCAAAGGGTTTCAACAAAGTCCCGTATGCATTCATATACCATTCGTCCGATAGCTATGAAACTTGGGTTAGATGTTGTGTACACTTCAGGGAAGGTTTCTGGCTTAGTAAATCCACTTTACAATAGGCAGCGCGCGAGTAGATTCAACAAATGAGCTACGACGCACGAAGCGTTTCAACAAAGTCACGTATGCGTTCATATACCATTAGTTCGATAGGGATGAAACTTGGGTGAGATGTTGTGTACACTCCAGGAAAGGTGTCTGGCTTAGTAAATCTACTTTACAATAGGCAGCGCACAATAATTAGATTCAACAAATGAGCTACGACGCACGAAGCGTTTCAACAAAGTCCCGTATGCGTTCATATACCATTCGTCCGATAGCGATGAAACTTTGGTGAGATGTTGTATACACTCCAGGGAAGGTTTCTGGCTTAGTAAATCCATTTAACAATTGATAGCGCACGAGTAGATTCAACAAATGAGCGACGACGCGCGAAGCGTTTCAACAAAGTCCCGTATGCGTTCATATACCATTCGGCCGATAGCGATGAAACTTGGGTGAGATATTGAGTACATTCTAAGGAAGGATTCTGGCTTAGTATATCCACTTTACAATTGGTAGCGCACGAGTAGGTGCAACGAATGAGCGACGACGCGCGAAGCGTTTCAGCAAGGTCCCGTATGTGTTCATATACCATTCGTACGATAGCAATGAAACATGGGTGAGATATTGAGTACACTCTAAGGAAGGATTCTGGCTTAGCATATCCACTTTACAATAGGTAGCGCACGAGCAGATTCAACAAATGAGCGACGACGCGCACACCGTTTCAACAAAGTCCCGTATGTGTTCATACACCATTCGTCCGATAGCAATGAAACTTGGGTGAGTAAATACATTTCAAAGTAGATAGTGCACGAGTAGATTCAACAAATGAGTGACGACACGCAAAACGTTTCAAGAATGTCCCGTATACATTCATATACCATTCGTCCGATGGCTATGAAACTTGGGTCAGATGTTGTGTACACTTTTGGGAAGGTTTATGGCTGAGTAAATCCACTTTACAATAGGCAGCGCACGTGTAGATTCAACAAATGTGCTACGACGCGCGAAGCGTTTCAGCAAAGTCACATATGCGTTCATATACCATTCGTCCGATAGCGATGACGCTTGGGTGAGATATTGAGTACACTCTATGGAAGGATTCTGGCTTAGCAAATATACTTTACAAAAGGTAGCGCACGAGTAGATTTAACAAATGAGCGACGACGCGCGAAGCGTTTCAACAAAGTACCGTACGCGTTCATATAGGCCTACCATTCGTCCGATAGCGAAGACACTTGGCTGAGATGTGGTGCACAGTCCAGGGAAGGTTTTTGACTTAGAAAATCCATTGCACATTAGGTAGCGCACGAGTAGATTCAACTAATGAGCGAAGGCACATGAATCGCTTCAGCAAAGTCCCGTAAGCGTTCATATAGGCCCACTATACATCCAATTGCGATGAAACTTGGGTGAGTTGTTGTGCACACTGCAGGGAACGTTTCTGATTTAGTAAGTCCATTGTATAATGGGTTGCGCACGAGTTGTTTCAACAAATGAGTGACGGCGCACAAACCGTTTCAAAAATGTTCCATCTGCGTTCATATACCATTCATCCGATTGTGATGAAACTATGGTGAGTTGTTGTGCACTCTGCAGGGAAGGTTTCTGACTTAGTAAATCCATTGTACAATTGGTAGCGCGCGAGTTGATTCAACAAATGAGTGACGGCGCGCGAATCTTTTAAACAAAATCCCGTAAGCGTTCATATGCCATTCATCCGATTGCGAATAATCTTTGATGATTCGTTGTGTATACGCCAGGGAAGGTTTTCGACTTAGTAAATCCATTTTACAATAGGTAGCGCACGAGTTGATGGAACAAATGAGTGACGACGCGTGAAGTGTTCCAGCAAAGTTCCATCTGCGTTCATATACCATTCATCCGATTGCGATTAAACTTTGGTGAGTTGTTGCGCACTCTCCCAGAACTGTTTCAAAATTAGTAAATCCATTTTTCGATAGCTTAGAGGCAGTTAACGGAAATTGAAGAAAAAATTGTGTATCCAAAAGCACTTCACGAAACCAAATTATAATGCAAACACTTTCTTTGATTGGCATTGCAACGCATGCCGGGTACAGCTTGTAAATAAATAAATTCATTAATTAATAAATAATATCGTATGGCCTCTGATGCCGGGTGCAAGCTTTGTTATGTGCCGCCCAGAGGGCAGCTTCCATGTCTAATGTGTTGTTCCTTGGAGTGCTATGAAGGTCAAGGATGTTAACTTCGATATTTAAGCTCCTTGACACTATATCGCTTTCTAGTAGAGATAACAGGAACTTTTGTGTTGCCGGGAAATCCCGAGATTAATTTTGCCATTATGAACACGGCCTACTGAATTCAAATGGGTTCTTTAACATGCCAACAACGTATGACATGCGTGTCGTGATTTTTGTCGCCTTTCAAAAATCTCTTACCATGGCCAGGAGCAAACCTGCAAGTTTGGGGTTGGTAGTCCGACATGATAACCACTCACCCATTACTTTAATAATGTGAATCACCTATGCATTTCACACGTATTGAGTTATTAGGATAAATCACATGTCATTAATTACCAGTTAAAATGATCAATTTAATTATGTCAATTATTATGTTCGTTAATTGGTCGTGAAATAAAAAGAACTGATGATAATAACATATATGATTTATTTACATTGCCAATGTTAGAACTTAAAGGGATCATTCTGGTTCCGTATTGATAAACTATTTTTTTTTGTCGTGTGGCCACCTGAGAGGCCGAGTGCAGGTCTTTCTAGTCGACGCCCGTGAGCGACCTGCGTGTCGGGATGAGAGATGGAATGGATGAAGACGAATGAATTTGGGCAAGGATGTGGAAGGAAGCGGCCGTGGCCTACCAGAAGGTACCGTCCCAGCATTTGCCTGGTGTTGAAAATGGGGAAACCACGGAAAACCATTTCAAGGACGGCCGACGGTGGGACTCGAACCCACGCGTCTACCGAGTCAGCAGAGGGCTTGGCCCCATGACCTAACACTGCGCTTTAGCCAGCGTAGCTACTGCTGTCGGTAACTAATTAGTATAAACAGGTTAAAAGTTCCGCAGGATCAATACTTTCTATTAAATAAAGATCATTGTGTGGTCATTGGTGGGACATGTGTGACCGACATTATTTGGTTACAGGACTAACCCTCACGTTTTAGCCTTGTTTAGGTTAGAAGCATGGCCATCTTTTGACGGGGCACTACAAGGAGTTTAGTGCATTTGCCAACTAGATTCTTTGTGGTGGTCCAGCAAAAGGTGGCAGGGGGCTTTTCCCAATGAAGTTTCTTTGATGTAGGTTATTCTATATTCCTTTTTTTTTTTTTTGAGTGTGTGTTGTTTTTTTTTTAGTCTGCTTGTTGGGATAGTGTTATGTCTCATTCAGTGTTACTTTGAAAAAGAAAACAAGAAGTTCCGTGAAGAACTATACAGCCTACTTTTCTTGCCAATGATTATTCTACAGTATATGAATCTATCTAGAATAATGACGAAATTAAGTTGGTAATATCGAAATATCTAATTATTTCAAAATATACCTGGTATAATGTAGCTTAATAGAGCACTACAGTTGGCAGCCCTGGTGACTGAATATATTCTTAGTTCCATCTCTTAAGGTACAGAATACAAAATTTGGTTGAAGTCCATTGGACGTTACATGCAGTTAGACACTGGATCTACCAGCACGCGTAAAAGCATGTTGGCAACAATGTCATGTGTGTGCTTGTCAGAAATAATCTGAAATATTATGATATCTTGTTGTGCCAATTTCGGATGAAATCCATTTGTTAGTATAGAAGTTACATGTATTTAAAAATTGGTCTTATCAGCAGGCAGAGAATCATGTTGGCAGCACTGACTTATATTAATTACTCCAAATTAATCTAGAATGTCAAGTGCTATACGTGTGCAAAGTATAGAGCTGTTGGCTTGCATACTTTCTGATATATTGATATTAAGGTAAAAATAATATAGACAGCATTTATTAACACTTGGTAGCCCTGATTGCTCTTAACAATACTTATAGTCATATCAGTTATGTTATACATTGCACATACGAAATTTGGTTGAAATCCAACTGATAGTATAGAACTTACATGTATTTAAAAATTGGTACTATCAGTAAGCTTATAATCATGTTGGTAGAACTGAAGTATATAAGTTACTCCAAATTAATCTAAAATGTCAGATTATACGTGTGCATGGTTTAAATCTGTCGGCTTGCATACTTTCCGATATATTGGTATATGGATTTTAAAATATAGAGAGAGCAATTATTAACAGTTGGCAGCCCTAGTGGCTCTTAAGAATACACTCAGTCATATCTGTTTATGTACACATTTTACATACAAAATTTGGTTGAAATCCAATTGATAGTGTAGAAGTTATATGCATTTAAACATTGGACTTATCAGAAGGCTTAAAATTATTTTGGCAACACTGTCATGTATGGCCTCCTGGAAATTAAACTGAAATAGTATTATCTACATGTGTGCCAATTTTGGAATAGCTCCCAAGCATACCTTGCAAGATATCCAACATGGAGCTCAAATTTCTAGTGCGTTTTTTCAGCAGTTGGTAGCACTGACATCATTTTCAAATATGGACGTGAGATATTCCGGTGCACATCTTTACACATACTAAATTTGGTTTTGATTGCTGCAGCCGTTTAGGAGTTGATAGGGGGGGGGGGACACACACACAGCCAGACAGACAGACAGACAGACAGACACACATTTTCCCGGATCGATCTCATAAGTCTACTTCTTCCTCATTTTTGCAAAATGTGAAAAGTAGGCTAAAATAAGAAGAGTGGAGAGAGGTTATTTTCTGGGAATGATAATATGTCCAGGCTAATAGTGTATTGTTTTTGATCTGCTTGTTGAGTTGGAAAAATGGAAGGCTTATATGGAATACAAGATTAATAAATATAAATGATTGGGATGAAGAAAGATGGAATGGCTAGTTTTGTTGGGACTGGGTTATTAGGTATGGAAAATAATGAATGTCTAGGAAGGTTATCATAAATGAGGATTACGATGAAGTGTTTTGGACTTATGGTCATATGATGTCTTTATGTATGCTGATGTAGAAAAAGATGTTTAAAAAAAAGCAAGAAGATAAGAAGGGAGCTGAAGAATATTAAGTATTATGAGGGGCCTTTTCTCATGAAGGTAGTTGTGGATACTGTGCGAGAGATGCTTGCTTACATGTACACTAACAAGTATTATGAGGGGCCTTTTCTCATGAAGGTAGTTGTGGATACTGTGTGAGAGATGCTTGCTTACATGTACACAAACAAGTATTATGAGGGGCCATTTCTCATGAAGGTAGTTGTGGATACTATGTGGGAGATGCTTGCTTACATGAGCACAAACAGGTATTATGAGGGGCCTTTTCTCATGAAGGTAGTTGTGGATACTGTGCGAGAGATGCTAGCTTACATGTACACTAACAAGTATTATGAGGGGCCTTTTCTCATGAAGGTAGTTGTGGATACTGTGCGAGAGATGCAGCTTGCTTACATGTACACAAACAAGTATTATGAGGGACCTTTTCTCATGAAGGTAGTTGTGGATAATGTGCGAGAGATGTTTACATGTACACTAACAAGTATTATGAGGGGACTTTTCTCATGAAGGTAGTTGTGGATACTGTGTGAGAAATGCTTACATGTAAACTAACAAGTATTATGAGGGGCCTTTTCTCATGAAGGTAGTTGTGGATACTGTGTGAGAGATGCTTACATGTACACTAACAAGTATTATGAGGGGCCTTTTCTCATGAAGGTAGTTGTGGATACTCTGTGAGAGATGCTTACTTACCTGTACACTAACTCAAGTATTATGAGGGGCCTTTTCTCATGAAGGTAGTTGTGGATACTGTGTGAGAGGTGCAGCTTGCTTACATGTACACAAATATATATTTTGAGGGGCCTTTTCTCATGAAGGTAGTTGTGGATACTGTGTGAGAAATGCTTGCTTACATGTACACTAACAAGTATTATGAGGGGCCTTTTTTCAAGAAGGTAGTTGTGGATACTGTGTGAGAGATGCTTGCTTACATGTACACTAACAAGTATTATGAGGGGCCTTTTCTCATGAAGGTAGTTGTGGATACTGTGTGAGAGATGCTTGCTTACATGTACACTAACAAGTATTAGGGGGGGCCTTTTTTCATGAAGGTAGTTGTGGATACTGTGTGAGAGATGCTTACATGTACACTAACACGTATTATGAGGGGCCTTTTCTCATGAAGGTAGTTGTGGATACTGTGTGAGAGATGCTTACATGTACACTAACAAGTATTATGAGGGGCCTTTTCTCATGAAGGTAGTTGTGGATACTGTGCGAGAGATGCTTGTTTACATGTACACTAACAAGAGGGGCCTTTTCTCATGAAGGTAGTTGTGGATACTGTGTGAGAGATGCTTGCTTACATGTACACTAACAAGTATTATGAGGGGCCTTTTTTCATGAAGGTAGTTCTGGATACTGTGTGAGTGATGCTTACATGTACACTAACAAGTATTAAACGTATTGTATTTCATATTTCTTTGCGTGTTCAAACGCTATATCTACCCTGAAGATTATTATATTATTAGAAGGAAGAGATTAGTTACATTTATTGCCCAACGGTGAGGAATGTTGCTGTTGTTGGCTGACCCCGACCAATAGAAGAACAGATTAGTTACATTGATTGCCCAACGTAGGAGGTTTGTTGTTGTTGGTTGACCCCGACCAATACTAATATACTTATTAAAATTACATATAGTTTAAAAGTTCCGCCTAATCAATACTTTTTATTAAATAAAGATCACTGTATGGTGGGACATGTTTATCTTTGGCCCCTTCATCAGCCGATTTGAATAAATAAATGTGAAAGACACAAGAAATGTATACCGGTAGCGTAACACTAAAAAGTCCATTGTAATTAATGAAAATAAACAGACGCTTCACTATGGTCAACAGATGTAAAATTTTTCTCGTTGATGAACACTTCTGAAGATTTGAACTACAGTACACAGTTTTACCACTTTGAAAGTGTTTCCTAGTTTATACGACTTTATACTAGCCACATTTTTCCACATCATATTGTGTTGATTTATGCGTTCAATTTCCCATCCTTCTTTATGGTGCACCAATCAGGGTTTAATAACAAGGCACTTTTTTTTAGTGTTATGCTATATATTTCTTGTGTCTTTAACATTTATTTATTCATATCGGCCGAAGAAGGGACCGAACATAACTAGGCCTTGAAGCATGTCCCACCAGTGACCATACAGTGATCTTCCTTTAATAAAAAGTATTGATTACGCGGAACTTTGAACCTATTTATTAAATTGTCAATTTTACAATGTAGCCTAATCATTATATGCTATGATGGGCCGGATAGCACGGTTCGGATTGGTGGTGATCGTGGGCCGTACAGTAGTTTGGAACCTCAGGGCTAGACTAAACTAGACTATTCCCATTATTTTCATCGACTTATTATAAAGGTAACATGATACTGGTATGGATTCTGTCTTGAGAAATAATAATAATAATACCTTATAGCCTCGGGGGCCGGGTGCAAGTTTTGTTATTTTACTCCCTGAGGGTAGCTTGCATGTCGAATTATTATTGTTCCTTGAAGCACTATGAAAGTCAAGGAGATCAGATATATAAGCTCCTTGACACTATAGCGCTATCTAGTAGAGAAATGAGGAACTTGGTGTTAGAGGAAAATACCGAGATTAATTTTGCCATTATAAACATGGCCTGCTGAATTCAAATGGGTTCTTTGACATGCCAACATCGTATGACATGCGTGTCATAATTTTTTCCGCCTTTCAAAAATCACTTACCACGGCCAGGAGCGAACCTGCAAGCTTGGGTTTGTAGTTGGACACGATAACCACTCACCCACAGTGGCAAGCTTTGTCTTGAAGAAAGAATTCATGATGAAAATTAATAAACGTAAAACAAAAATACTGGAATGCAGTCGAATGAAATCAGAAACCCCTATGGATGTTGAAGTGGCAGGTGTAAAGCTTAAGGAATTCGGGGACTTCTGTTACTTAGGAAGCAAAATAACCAGTGATGGACGAAGCAAAGAGGATATAAAAGTAGGTTAGCACAGGCAAGGAAAGCATTTCTACAGAAAAGGAATCTGTTGACATCGAATATAGATTTAGGTATTAAGAAGTCATTTTTGAAAGGCTTTGTCTGGAGCATGGCGCTCTATGGAAGTGAAGCTTGGACTATTGTATCAGCAGAAAAGAGGAGAAATGAAGCGTTGAAATGTGGTGTTACAGAAGAATGATGAAGATCAGGTGGGTAGATAGGGTTACGAATGAAGGGGTATTAAGACGAGTGGGAGAGGAGAGATGTTTCTGGTGACTGCTAATGAATAGAAGAGATAGGTTGGTAGGACACATACTAAGACACCGAGGAATAGCAAACCTAGTTATAGAAGGAATGGTCGAGGATAAGAACAGTAGAGGTAGACCAAGGTTAGAATATGTTAAACAGATTGCCTCGGATGTAGGGTGTGGTAGCTATGTATAGATGAAACGATTAGCTCATGACAGGAAAGCATGGAGGGCTGCTTCAAACCAGTCGAAAGACTGAAGACTCATACAAAAACAACATAGAAGTTTTCATTTTGCGACTTTGAATTTCGTAGTTTTAAAATTTGCCACTACATTTCTGCATTGTGGATGGAGAAACTCACCACAGAAATCACCGAGACATTTTATTAAATAATGAAATATCCTTTTATCCCTAGCAATACCATGCTATTTTTCAAACCACGGGCTCTCAATTTGTGACCACCAAAATAAATTCCTTCTGTGTGACTTGCATTATCCTTTGAGTAGCATAACTTGTATTTTGAAACTTAAATGAACCTTAAGTGGCAAAAATATAACTTAATTAACAACAGTTGCAAACAAATTATAAAAAACAAGATGTTCAGGAAAGAACATATAGCCTACTTTCTCCTAAATGCATGGGTATTGTTATAACTCTTTGTCCTTTTCAAGGAGTATGATTGAATGTTGGTTGTAGTAGCTTGTTGAAATACAACGTGCTATAGGGATATTAAACATGAATATGAGGTGCCCTTTGCTAGTGCTACCTCTGTACCAAATTTCGTTCAATTCGGTTTCACCGTGTTTGAATTGATAGGGGGAATCGATTTGCACACATACTTGGCTACCATCTGCAAACTATTGGGTTGATGTTCTTGCAGTTTGGTCAGAATATGTTTCCCAAATAAAGATATGGTGTTGCAAAATTTGGTATAGACTAGATTATTAGGTTGGTCGTAATTACATTTTAGCTTTTAACATTTGGGTGGCCGCGATTACGTTTCCGTCAAGATAGCGGTGATATAAAACATGACAATGAGGTGCCCTTTGCTAGTGCTACCTCTGTACCAAATTTCGTACCATTCGGTTTCACCGTGTTCGAATTGATAAGGGGAATCGATTTTCTCACAAAGATGGCCGCCATCCGCAAAATATTAGGCTAATGACCTATTAGTTTGGTCAAAGGATGCTCCCTCCATAAAGGTATGTTGTTGCTAAATTTGCTAGAGATCGGATGATTAGGCTAATCGTAATTTGATTTAAGCTTTGAACATTTGTGTGGCCGCCATTACGTTTCCGTCAAGATGGCGGAAATATAAAACATGACACTGAGGTGCCCTTTACTAGTGCTACCTCTGTACCAAATTTCGTTCATTCGGTTCCACCGTGTTCGAATTAATAGGGGGAATCAATTTTGACATAAAGATGGCCGCCATCCGCAAACTATTAGGCTAATGACCTATTAGATTGGTCAAAGGATGCTCGCTCCATAAATGCATGTTGTTGCAAAGTTTGGTAGAGATCGGAAGGTTATGTTAGTCGTAATTTGATTTAAGCTTTAAACATTTGTGTGGCCGCCATTACGTTTCTGTCAATATGGCGGCGATATAAATCATGACACTGAGATGCCCTTTACCAGTGCTATTTCTGTACCAAATTTCGTTCCATTCGGTTTCACCGTGTTTGAATTAATAGGGGGAATCGATTTTGATACGAAGATGGCCGCCATCCGCAAACTATTAGGCGAATTACCTATTAGATTGGTCAAAGGATGCTCCCTCCATAAAGGTATGTAGTTGCAACATTTGGTAGAGATCGGATGATTAGGTTAATGGTAATTTGATTTAAGCTTTGAACATTTGTGTGGCCGCCATTACGTTTCAGTCAAGATGGCGGCGATATAAAACATGACACTGAGGTGCCCTTTTCTAGCGCTACCTCTGTACCAAATTTCGTTCCATTCGGTTCCACCGTGTTCGAATTAATAGGGGGAATCAATTTTGACATAAAGATGGCCGCCATCCTCAAACTATTAGGCTAATAACCTATTAGATTGGTCAAAGGATGCTTCCTCTATAAAGGTATGTTGTTGCAAAGTTTGGTAGAGATCGGATGGTTATGTTAGTCGTAATTTAACTTAAGCTTTGAACATTTGTGTGGCCGCCATTACGTTTCTGTCAATATGGCGGCGATATAAAACATGACACTGAGATGCCCTTTGCTAGTGCTACCTCTGTACCAAATTTCGTTCCATTCGGTTGCACCGTGTTCGATTTAATATGGGGAATCTATTTTCACACAAAGATGGCCGCCATCTGCAAACTATTACGCTGATGACCTATTAGTTTGGTCAAAGGATGCTCCCCCCATAAAGGTATGTTGTTGCAAAATTTGGTAGAGATAGGATGATTAGGTTAGTCGTAATTTGATTTAAGCTTTGAACATTTGTGTGGCCGCCATTACGTTTCCTTCAAGATGGCGGCGATATAAAACATGACACTGAGGTGTCCTTTGCTAGTGCTACCTTTGTACCAAATTTCGTTCAATTCGCATTCACCGTGTTCGAATTGATAGGGGGGGGGACCGACATTAAGACTACACACACTCACACACACACACACACACACTCACACACAGAGAGACTCACACACACAAATACACACACACAGGCAGACACACTTTTTTCGCCCTGAGTTGATCTCATAAGTCTACTTTAATTTTTTGCAAAAATCGAAAGTAGGCTAATGAAGTTCAGAAAGTAAATAGTTCACTGATCATACATACTCTTCACCATTTTTAACACACGTGGAACACAAGACTGTTCTTTACTGTGTTTTCCGCATGTGTACCTCATGCAACCAGAACAAATGATTGTTTTTTTTTACCTTATGGGTTGGTTTTTTAGTTTTGGCACCTTAGTTATAACTGGATTAATTACTCACTTAGATGGTTCCAAGTATCACAGGCACTCGATGTAGTCCCCACCGTTGCATACAACGTGTTCCCAGCGATGCGGAAGTCGTTTTATCCCGTTGGCATTGCCCAATCTATTGATGGTACGATGAGAGCGCTCGGCAGCCTGCTTAACGTCTTCAATGGTACGGAAGCGCTGCCATACTGTTCCCCGAGGGAAAACAGTTAATGCGGCGTACTATTGTTCGTTTCTGCAAGACCATCTCCGAGGAGCTCTGAGAAGAAAACGGCGCCACCACATGGTTACACCGCCCATCGTTCTGCATGACAATGCTAGGGCACACACAGCAGGCGTTGTGTCGGCATTGTTGGATCGCTGGGGCTGGGAGGTCCTCTATCACACCCCATATTCTCCCGACATCAGTCCCTACGACTATGATCTCATCCCGAAGATGAAGATGACAATGACGTTAAGCAGGCTGCCAAGCGCTCTCTTCGTACCATCAATAGAGTGGGCAGTGCCAACGGGATCCCAACGACTTCCGCATCGCTGGGAACACGTTGTACGCAACGGTGGGGACTACATCGAGGGCCTGTGAAACTTGGAACCATCTAAGTGAGTTATTAATCCAGTTATAACTAAGGTGCCAAAACTAAAAAACCAACCCATATAGTTTTTCCCTTACCACAGTGCACAGTATGACGAGGCACACGAACAACCAACGGCGGTGGGGGCATGTTCCGTGCCCACCGAAAGAAAATGGTTAATATCTTATACAAGAATAAAAAAAATTAAAAAAAAATAATGAGTGGTTAGGCAACCGGATTCAAAATATAAAAATAACTTTCTGTACAGTATGCGTAGAAAAAGAATTCCATGAATTAACCGTAAAAATTGTAAGTGGTGGGCACGAAATCACCCCCCTCCCTCGTTGGTATTGCTTGGATTAAAACAATCCATCGGTCAATGGTGTTGTATTTTATTTCACGTATCTAAAAGTACAGTTCAGCCCCTAAACTTAAGAACCAAACAACCTAAAAGTACAGTCACACTCAGTCAAACAATGAGACCAACAATATAATGTGGCCTTGGAGTTGTGGATCACTAACAACACTCATTCCATCAAACTCTTTCAAGACAGTATCAAACTTCACCAAGAAGAAGCAGTAACATTGCACCATAAGAGGAACAAAATAGTTACATGGGCCACCGTAAATTCCGGGCTGGTAATTAAGATACCATCCTTGTTGCTCAATTCAAAACACGGACCTGAGCTATAAAATGAACCGTAAAACCCGCCTCGAGAAGACAATGTTATCAGCGGGCGCCTGCCTTGTACACAGCGATAAGAGGTTCGGATTCAATCCGCTAAGCCAAATGTTTCCATTATCCTTCTTCCTCTATCTTCATAGCCGTTAAATAAAGGAGCTATCTTTCTACCAGCAGTGACCTAGTGAATACGTCCTTCGACTGTTTTTGTAACTTGAACTTTTGTATATTTCTTGTTAATAAATTCTTTTTTAATTTTAATTTTTAATTTTCAATTTTTATTTTGTATTCTAATGTATTTTTATTTTGTTAGCCTACTTTTCACATTTTGCAAAAATGAGGAAGAAGTAGACTTATGGGATCGATCCGGGAAAATGTGTGTGTGTCTGTCTGTCTGTCCTTCTGTCTGCCTGGCTGTGTGTGTGTGTCCCCCCCCCCCTATCAACACCTAAACGGCTGCAACAATCGAAACCAAATTTAGTATGAGTAAAGATGTATACCGGAATATCTCACGTCCATATTTCAAAATGATGTCAGTGCTACCAACTGCTGAAACAAAGCACTAGAAATTTGAGGGGCATGTTCGATATCTTGGAAGGTATACATGGGAGCTATTCCAAAATTGGCACACATGTAGATAACACTATTTCAGTTTAATTTCCAGGAGACCATTCATGACAGTGTTGCGAAAATAATTTTAAGCCTTCTGATAAGTCCCATTTTAAATGCCAATAACTTCTACACTATCAATTGGATTTCAACCAAATTTTGTATGTAGTATGTGCACATAAACAGATATGACTGAGCGTATTCTTAAGAGCCACCAGGGCTGCCAACTGTTAATAATTTCTCTCTCTATTTTTTTGATCCAAATACCAATATATCAGAAAGTAGGCAAGCCGACAGCTTTAAACTATGCACACGTATAGTACCTGACATTTTAGATTAATTTTGGAGTAACTTATATACTTCAGTTCTACCAACATGATTCTAAGCCTGCTGATAGGGCAATTTTTAAATACATGTAACTTCTATACTCTCAGTTGGATTTCAACCAAATTTCGTGTGTGCTATGTGTAACATAACAGATATGACTATAAGTATTCTTAAGAGCAATCAGGGCTGCCAACTGTTAATAAATGCTGTCTATATTTTTTAACGTAATAACAATATATCAGGAAGTATGCAAGCCAACAGGTTCATACTTTGCACACGTATAGCACCTGACATTCTAGATTAATTTGGAATAATTAATATAACTCAGTGCTGCCAACATGATTCTATGCCTGCTGATAGGTCCAATTTCAAAATACATGTAGCCTAACTTCTATACTAACAAATGGGTTTCGTCCAAAATTGGAAAAAATGGAACTAAGAATATATTCAGTCACCAGGGCTGCCAACTGCAATGTTCTATTAGCCTACATTATACCAGGTATAATTCGAACTAATTTGACATTTCGATATTACCAACTTAATTTCGTATCTACTCGAGATAGGTTCATATACTGTAGATTAATAATTGGCATGAAACTTAATTTTAAGAAAAGTAGGCTCTTTAGTTCGTCACAGAACTTCTTGTTTTTTAAAGTATTTTCATGTAAATCTGTGTGTAAACAATTGTTTGCTACTGTTATTGGGGCACTGCCCTGTTGTGGCAATAAATACATAAATAAAAAATTCACTTCAGCACTGCCTATTCATCCAGAGGAATTGATTGAAAAATTAGAAAATTTCACACATCCACCATCTTGAATATGTGGAATCGTTTATCTTGCGCTTTGTGCAGGAAAGGCCTTTTATGTGGCACTACATACTTGCTGCGTGTCGTCATTGTACCTGTAATGAATTTTCATGATGAAAATTAATAAATGTAAAACAAAAATATTGAAATGCAGCCGAAATAAATCAGAAACCTCTATGGACATCAAAATGGCAGGTGAAAAGATAAAGGAAGTAGGTGGTTTTTCATGAAGTGCCTAGGATTCTCAGGAAATGACTGATTTCATTGTCTTACTACGACATATACATTATATAGTTACCCCGCCTAATCCAATTGGGCAAAAGCCTGTTGACCAACTGAAAAGCATACATTGGTAGTTTGTACAGTCAAGACTAAGAAAATTACCTCCAAACAGCACATGTGTTTCGTTCCGAGTTCGATAATAGTCCCCCGACAGCTGACCTGGTGGTCGCTGCTTCACAAACCATGTATTTACTCATGTATATTAATATCTAGCCAGAACATTCCTAATGACTCTCTCTCATTTCAAACACAAAAGCTAATGCAATGAATTTTAGCACACTCATATTTGTACCTAAAAGGCAAATACTAATAGAAGTGGATGCGTTGGAGGAAACAAGAACAAATCAATGTAGAAAGGAAGGCGTGTTTCGCTAATAGTAGTATGAATGTTGAAAATTAATTATACCTAACCCTTCATACGTTCCACATGAGGTTTTGATGGATTGGCTACACAGTCCATTGCTCATTGTCTGCCAGCGAAAGTGCACACACCTCCATATCTTTCAAGCAGAGTTGCCTGCCTATCAAACCCACGGGAGATTGCAACATACATCTAGGAGAAATAATAGTTGCGTGCAGTCAACTTGCTAACTCACACATCGCCATTGCACAAATCGAGACAAAATGGGACAGAATTAAAGTATCTAGAATAACCTCTCGAGGAACACTCATTTCAATTGAGCAAGATTGGAAAATAATAACGCAACCGATGTTCGAACTCGAGTCTTCAGCACTCCGGGGAAGTACGCTTGCAGTTAATGCCACAGCCTTGTACGCTCAAAGACAATAATTCAATAATATTTATAATAATAATGTACTTTTACGAAATAAGCGGAAAATCATACATAAGACTTTGAAAATGGTCCGCACTCCTCAAGTGTGGGGGATTCTTACCTACTAAAAACCACACCCCATCCTCTTGACAAAACCCATCCCCGGACCACTTTGGTATTACTTCAGGATGGAGCCATTTTCTTTGTTTCACAAGCTCCTTCTTACTTCTCAATTCATACTCAGTCCGCGGATCGCAGACTTAATCAACTAAATCACGCCAGTCCCCATCCGACTTCTTCTGACGAAGGACCACCTCAACGAAGAAAGCGATCGTATCCCAGCTGAGCTCGTTTCTCAGCATAATTCCAACTATATTGTCCGGCGTTATTGGACCAACCTCAGCTTCAAGTCGTTTTTTCGCTGCCCAACGAGCGCAGACGAAGAATGTATGATATACGTTTTCTCGCAGTAAATACATACTGGACTCCTTACTTTGGCCATACGACGAAGGTAACACTGAAAGTAGTCATGGCCTGTCAACATCTGAGTCAGAAAGTAATAATAATAATAATAATAATAATAATAATAATAATAATAGTTATCTTTTTCTTTCAAGCGAATTGACCACTTAGGACAACGCAGCAACTTAATTTCTTTTTCCTTTCTTTTGCCAGGAGTTGCCTCTGTCTCCAATATTCCTCCACGGAGTCACTGGCGAGTTTCCTTTGATCTTCTGTCCAAGTTCGTCCACTTCTCTTAGGTCATCCTTCACCAATTCTCGAAACCCTTCCAGATTTTTCACTTTACTCTTAAAATCACTTCTCTCTAGCATTTGAGACTCTATGATGTTCATTTTTCTAAATATTTCCTAACCTATAATAATAATCTTAAATATCAAAATAATTGGTAATGAATTTCGCCTTTTACTAAAACTGAAATATCCTGACAAGTTATTCTGCTACGGTGACGTTTGCTGGCGTGAAACACGACGCAGGTTCGCATTATCCATCCAGCCATAACTTATTTGATTCTGTCATCTGTGTATTAAATAATTGCGAATATACTGTATCATTGTACCAAGGTCACATTTTACCTTTTCCCAAAACAGAAACTTGTGTTAAAATAAAAATGTATCAAGTGCTAAAAGACATAAAGGGTGCTTAGACGGTTTACGCATAGGCTAACTATCGTGTTCGATAGAATAACGTAACAACAAGCTATTCACCAACAGGTAGTTCCGTGGAGAACTATACTGCCTATTTTCATATATCCTACTTATGATAATTGCCTCTATCAACATACAACATTTCAGTTTGATTGCTGTAATAGATTCGTAGAATCGACTAAATATAGCGGATGGTCGCCATGTTGGATTTTTACATATGTAGGTCTTAGAGTTATGTACTGTTACATGAAGATTATTGTGTACGTGTGGTATTCAAATTTCAATCACGTGATTAGGACACAAGAAGTAGAAACGAGTTTTTAAAATTTCGCACAGCTGTCATCTTGTGGTTATAGACAAAATTGCAAATAATTAGATGCCAGTGGATTAACATTTGTATAAGGATTTACTGCACCAAGTGTCACTGCACTCGCATGGTTAAATTGCGAGAAACGACCATGTGAATATTTATAGTTCACGTCGCCGCCATGTTGGATTTGTGATCACCAGGTTATTGAAAGTCCTATAGGTGAACTTATGTTCATAGACCCTATGATCATTACAATACTCAGTTTGATTGCTGTAATAGATTCGTAGATATTGAGATCCATCTATATATTTTAGATGGTCGCCATGTCGGATTGTTATATGTATAGGCCATAGAGTCCTGTACCATTAAAAGAAAATTATTGCGTAGGTTCATTATTCAAACTTTCAGTTCGATCGCATGATTACGACACAAGAAATAAAAACTTAATTTAAAAATTTACACAGCCGCCATCTTGAGGTTATGTAAACAATTGAACGAAGTTAGATATCGGTGTATTACAATGTGTATAAACATATACTGTACCAAGTTTTATTGCGTTTGGTTGGTTAAATCGCGAGAAACGTCTATTTAAAAGTCGCAAATTCGCTTGGCCGCCATGTTGGTTTTGTATTTACCAGGTTTTCAAAAGTCACATAGGTGAACTTCTAGTAGTTCCCTTTATCACCGTAAAATATTCCAGGGTGATTTCGGTAATATTATAGTTTCGGAGATATTGAATGCTGGTGAAATTATTTCATACAGCCGCCATGTTGGATTGGTGAGACGTAACAAAATTTGAAGGGCACGGTTGGGGTCGTCCAAAATAGTGCTATGAACTTACCGAGTTTCATTGAAATCGCTGCAGCCGTTTAGAAGTTATTAGGAGGGAACACACGCCATCACACACACACACGCACACTCAGACACGGACAAAAGGTGCTCCCATAAGCCTATTTTTTTTTCATAAATGAAAATGGGCTCAATGTGCGTAACTAAACTCACAGATAACATAAAGCAGCTAAGTGTCAATTGCTAATAAATCAATGGTTTGCTGTATTTTTGTAATTTAAACGCAAAAACTATCAACAATGCATAAATGTAAGGGTTTGTTTGTTTGTTTTTTAAAACTCAAACTTGCAACGTAGAGTATTATGACATAAACTATGCAAACATGGGTGGTCAAGCGGCTGAGGGGTGATGACTGACGTGGAATTTCCGGTCAATATCAATTCCCAAGGTAACTATAGATCAATCCCTTTCTGCAAGCGTACAGAGTATAGCGAAACAACCCAGACAATCTGTGAGAAACAATGTAATGTCACTTGGCTGTTTCTTGTAGAGCTCAATATAGCGTTTCGAAGGATAGCTTCATAGTTTCGCCTCATAGCCGATTAATGCAAAACTCTTAACCTAAGATAAAGGGAATGGTGCTTAGACTTTTCTATAAAATTAAAGGTTAATATTAAGAAAAATGACATAATTATGTAAATCCACGGCCGACTGGATGCGAGCTGCGCTCTCCACAAGCAAAGCTCGTATCCAGTTGGCCGTGGTAAAAAGAATGTAGTTCCAGACCATACACACTAGATGGTGCTAATAACTCAATTTCCAAAAATTGGCGCTTAGCCGCTTAATGCAATGCTGCGGGGCAGCACCGGTCTTCTGGTAATGTATTATTCCCCTTTTCCAACGGGGTCGGGGATGAGATGCGATGGAAACCTTTGTGGCGGATGGATTTTACGGCCGGATGATCTTCCTGACGCCAACCTCATGCCAGGAGTTAATGAGAGATGAAATGAATGATGGTGAATTAAAGTGGGCAAGGATGTGGAAGGAAACGGCTGTGGCCCATCCGAAGATACCGTCCCAGCATTTGCCTGGAGTTGAAAATGGGAAACCGCGGAAAACCATTTCAAGGACGGCAGTAGGGCTCGAAACCACGCGTTTACCGAGTAGACAGAGAGCTTGGCCCCATGACCTAACGCTACGCTTTAGCGAGAACTGTAGGTTCTTCTTGTAATAAACTTAAACTTACTGTACTGAGCAGTCAAAAATCCAAACCAATAAGAAACACAACACTATTTTTTAGAAAAGTACGACCACTGTATAGTCCATACCTCGCACCGAGTGGTTTTCACCCCTTTCGAGCACTGAACGCGTGGTTGGGCGGACAACACTTCGCCACCAACCAACAACTTCAGGAGGCTGTACCTTACTACTACACTGGCGGCAGACATCTTGTGTCACGATGCGTCACATGCCTCAATCGTTTTGGCAATTATTTGTTGTTTGAGTCTTCAGTCTTTCGACTGGTTTGACGCAGCCCTCTACGCTTCCCTCTCTTGAGCTAATCGTTTCATCTCTACATAGCTACCACACCCTACTTCCGAGGCAATCAGTTTAACATATTCTAATCTTGGTCTACCCCTACTGTTCTTATCCTCGACCCTTCCTTCTATAACTCAGTTTGCTATTCGTGGGTGTCTTAGTATGTGTCATACCAACCTATCTCTTCTCTTCATTAGCAGTTGCCAGAAACATCTCTCCTCTCCCACTCGTCTTAATACCTCCTCATTCGTAACCCTATCTACCCATCTGATCTTCAACATTCTCCTGTAACACCACATTTCAAACGCTTCAATTATCTTCTTTTCTGCTGAACCAATAGGGCAGGTTTCACTTTCATAGAGCGCCACGCTCCAGACAAAGGCTTTCAAAAATGACTTCCTAATACCTAAATCTTTATTCGATGTCAACAGATTACTTTCCTGTAGAAATGCTTTCCTTGCCTGTGCTAAAAAAAATATATAATACAGATCTGTTCTAATTCAAGAACTTATTTTCACTAAACCTCATTTCGTTCATCTGAGCATTAACAACTGCAACACCCGCATTACCTGAGATCGGCTTCCCCCAAAATCCAGAAAAAGATTTTACGGTACTCAGCGCTAAATGATGGTAGGGATCAACTGACTTAATTATATTCTGGTTGGTGGTTGGTTCCTTAGTTTAGGGGCTGCCCCGTGTACTTTGGGGTTGTGTAGAATTTGTCTGATAACCGATGTTAATTATTGTGATACCTGTATTAATGTGTGTTATCTGTGATTCAGGTAGAAGGACTGCAGACGATAAATTTTTTGAAGTAGTTCCTTCTTTTGCCACCAAATGTTACCATCCACGATATCTAGCTGCGGATGGGGCTACTAAATGCCATGGCAGTCATCACCTCGTGCCGAAAGTTGGAACTAATATAGCGTTATTAAACTAACCTACAAATCTTAGCTTCCACAAGTGTAGTTAGTGGAAGGTTCTTTTTCATGCCATAAATCTATGACATGGCTTTACTTCCCCTCCGAAGGAAGGCATACTGAGGGATTTTTAACGCTCTTAGAAAATCCGACGACTTCGGCCGTGTTTGAACCCGCGATCTTGGGCATAGAAGCTTAGCTTGCTACCAACTATGCCACCGAAGACGCTTTTAATTATATTCTATAACAACCCTTGTAAATTAATGGTGAGAGAGAGATAGGCTATCGTAGAAACTTCTTATTAACAATCCACTAAATGCAACATTTTCATTGTTTCCTGAAGCCAGACGCCAACAGTGTTGCTTTCAGTCACAGAGCAGCGAGTGTCTCGTCCTCATAAACAAAAGAACCAAAGGTGAAAACAGAGTTGCCAACATCTAGCATGAACCCATAATTGGAGTGGGAGCCTCAAGAAAAAATACCGCCTTGAAGAAATAGAAGTTATTTGGTTATTAGTGGGGGCCCGGGCAACGATACCTTCTCCTTTTGCTGCAACGTGTAGGAAATTTCGTATCTCATATGGCACCATTAATACCATAGCAGTAACAGCCATTAAGGGATCCATTAGTATTTTGAAAAATCAGCTATATTCGTAAATTATGTGTATTTTAAGGCTGAATAACTAGTTTAATTATTTGTTCTTAGTTAGTGTCTTGTTCACTCTTCAGGTCCTTTTTTTTTCTAATTTGTATCAGTGTCATAGATCATTACTCGTATTTCGTTAACCTAATATGTTTTCTCTCGCCTCATTATGATTGTTAAGCTTTGTATATTCGCAGCCTCGTAAGCCGAGGAAACATAACAAATACAATAATAACATTCTGACACAAAAATTCCCTTTCATGATAATTAACTGTAAGTACGAAACTCTATACCTTTAGTAATAAAATCAATGTGTATTTTTAGCCTATTTTCATGCTATGAAAAAAAAATAGGCTTATGAGATCACCTTTTGTCCGTGTGTGTGTGCGTGTGTGTGTGTGTGTGTGTGTGTGTGTGTGAGGTGTGTGTGTGTCCCCCTAATAAAATCTAAACGGCTGGAGCGATTTCAATGAAACTCGGTAAGTTCATAGCACTATTCCCGGCGACCTCGACCGTGCCCTTCAAATTTTGTTACGTCTCACCAGTCCAACATGGCGGCTGTGCGAAATATTTCACTAGCATTCAATATCTACGAAACTATTACCGATATCGCCCTGAAATTGTGTACGGTGATAAAGGGCACTACTAGAAGTTCACCTATGAGACTTTCAAAAACCTGGTGACTACAAAACCAACATGGCGGCCAAGAGAATTTGAGACTTTAAAATAGACTTTTCTCGCGATTTAACTAACCCAACGTAATGAAACTAGGTACAGCATATGTTATTCACATTGTAATGCGCTGAAGTCTAATTTTGTTCAATTGTTTACATAACCTCAAAATGGAGGCCGTGCGAAATATTTCACTGACATTCTACATCTCCGAAACTATTACAGCTATCACCCTGAAATTTTGTACGGTGATAAAGGGTACTGATACAAGTTTATCTATGTAACTTTGATAAACCTGTAAAGTACAAAACGAACATCGCGGCCAAGCGAATTTGAAACATTTTAATAGACTTTTCTCGTGATTTAACTCTCTGAGCGCAGTGAAATGTGGTACAGTAAATGATTGTACATATTGTAATGCACTGGCATATAATTTATTTCAATTGTTTGCATAATCACAAGATGGCAGCTGTGCGAAATTTTAAAATCTCGTTTTTACTTCTTGTGTTCTAATCATGCGATTGAAGTTTGAATACCACACGCACACAACAATCTTAATGTAATAGTACAAAAATAAATATCCAACCTGGCGACCATCTGAACTATTTAGACGGTTCTCAATATCTACGAATCTATCACAACCTCCAAACAGAAATGCTGTATGTAGATAAAGGCAATTAACATGAGTAGGATATGAAAATAGGCTGTATAGTTCTTCACGGAACTACTTGTTATAGCCCAGATCAGGTAAATCAAAAGGTAGAATTTCTGGAGAGAAAGTCTGCTGACACCGATTGCGCAGCAACGAAGAACTGTCCGGAACATTCGGCAGGATATCAGACGTCATACGAAAACGGAGGAATAAATTCTTCGGACACATCTCGAGAATGAGGTTTAGACCTACTAACAAGTTCAACAAAAACCGCAGCTCTTGTGAAAAACGGTTTGTTAGCTCCACGAGGGACCTGCAAGAAATGAGCATCACAGAGCCACATTCAAACTCAAGATACACACATCAGGAGCCAGAAACAGCGACCAAGAAGATAAGACATTGGACAAGATGAACAGAAAGAAGCTGCAAGCAAGACAAAGAAGGAATATTGGCGCCAAAGAGAAATGAAGCCATGGGGAGTTAATCACGTGATCTCTAGTGGACCGAAGTAGTTTCATAAATAATAATAATAATAAATTGTCGGGGTTTCGCCTTGTGCGGTTAAATGGGGGTATCTATTCATATTTTATTATATTGGGGTAAAATCCATGTCTGTGTTGAGTGATTATTATCAATATTGTGCCGCGATCACATTTTGGATGATTCGCACAGTAGATGCAATGTTGTTATTAACTATCGGTTATTTGATATTAATGTTAAGTGGGATATTTCAAGTAGTCTATTATTAGCCTACTTTCGATTTTTGCAAAAAATGAAAGTAGACTTATGAGATCAACACAGGGCGAAAAAAGTGTGTCTGTCTGTGTGTGTGTATGTGTGTGTGTGAGTCTGTGTGTGTGTGTGTGTGTGAGTCTGTGTGTGTGTGTGAGTGAGTGTGTGTACTCTGAATGTGTGTCCCCCCCTATCAATTCGAACACGGTGAACGCGAATTGAACGAAATTTGGTACAATGGTAGCACTAGCAAAGGACACCTCAGTGTCATGTTTTATATCGCCGCCATCTTGACGAAACCGTAATGGCGGCCACAAAAATGTTCAAAGCTAAAATCAAATTACGACTAACATAATCATCCGATCTCTACCAAATTTTGCAACATCATACCTTTATGGATGAAGCATCCTTTGACCAAATTAATAGGTCATTAGCCTAATAGTTTGCGGATGGCGGCCATCTTTGTGTCAAAATCGATTCCCCATATTAATTCAAACACGGTGAAACCGAATGGAACGAAATTCGGTACAGAGGTAGCACTGACAAAGGGCACTTCAGTGTCATGTTTTATATCGCCGCCATCTTGACGGAAACGTAATGGCGGCCACACAAATGTTCAAAGCTTAAATCAAATTACGACTAACATAATCATCCGATCTCTACCAAATTTTGCAACAACTTACCATTATGGAGGGAGCATCCTATGACCAATCTAATAGGTCATTAGCCTAATAGTTTGCGGATGGCGGCCATCTTTGTGTCAAAATCGATTCCCCATATTAATTCAAACACGGTGAAACCGAATGGAACGAAATTTGGTACAGAGGTAGCACTGACAAAGGGCACTTCAGTGTCATGTTTTATATCGCCGCCATCTTGACGGAAACGTAATGGCGGCCACACAAATGTTCAAAGCTTAAATCAAATTACGACTAACATAATCATCCGATCTCTACCAAATTTTGCAACAACTTACCATTATGGAGGGAGCATCCTATGACCAATCTAATAGGTCATTAGCCTAATAGTTTGCGGATGGCGGCCATCTTTGTGTCAAAATCGATTCCCCATATTAATTCAAACACGGTGAAACCGAATGGAACGAAATTTGGTACAGAGGTAGCACTAGAAAAGGGCACTTCAGTGTCATGTTTTATATCACCGCCATCTTGACGGAAACGTAATGGCGGCCACACAAATGTTCAAAGCTTAAATCAAATTACGACTAACATAATCATCCGATCTCTACCAAATTTTGCAACAACTTACCATTATGGAGGGAGCATCCTATGACCAATCTAATAGGTCATTAGCCTAATAGTTTGCGGATGGCGGCCATCTTTGTGTCAAAATCGATTACCCCTATTAATTCAAACACGGTGAAACCGAATGGAACGAAATTTGGTACAGAGGTAGCACTGACAAAGGGCACCTCAGTGTCATGTTTTATATCGCCGCCATCTTGTTGGAAACGTAATGGCGGCCACACAAATGTTCAAAGCTTAAATCAAATTACGACTAACATAATCATCCGATCTCTACCAAATTTTGCAACAACTTACCTTTATGGAGGGAGCATCCTATGACCAATCTAATAGGTCATTAGCCTAATAGTTTGCGGATGGCGGCCATCTTTGTGTCAACATCGATTCCCCCTAATAATTCGAACACCGTGAAACCGAATGGAACGAAATTTGGTACAGAGGTAGCACTAGCAAAGGGCACCTCAGTGTCGTGTTTTATATCGCCGCCATCTTGACGGAAACGTAATGGCGGCCACACAAATGTTCAAAGCTTAAATCAAATTACGATTAACCTAATCGTCCGATCTCTACCAAGTTTTGCAACAACATACCTTTATGGAGGGAGCATCCTTTGACCAAACTAATAGGTCATTAGCCTAATATTTTGCGGATGGCGGCCATCTTTGTGTGAAAATCGATTCCCCCTATCAATTCGAACCCGGCGAAACCGAATGGAACGAAATTTGGTACAGAGGTAGCACATGCAAAGGGCACCTCAGTGTCATGTTTTATATCACCGCCATCTTGACGGAAACGTAATCGCAGCCACCCAAATGTTAAATGCTAAAATGTAATTACGACCAACCTATTAATCTAGTCTCTACCAAATTTTTCAACAACATATCTTTATGTGGGAAGCATATTCTGACCACACTGCAAGATCATCAGCCCAATAATTTGCAGATGGTGGCCAAGTAGGTGTGCAAATCGATTCCCCCTATCAATTCAAACACGGTGAAACCGAATTGAACGAAATTTGGAACAGAGGTAGCACTAGCAAAGGGCACCTCAGTGTCATGTTTTATATCGCCGCCATCTTGACGGAAACGGAATGACGGCCACCCAAATGTTAAAAGCTTAAATCAAATTACGACCATCTTAATAATTTGATCTCTACCAGATTTTGCAACAACATGCCTTTTTGTGGAAAGCATCTTATGACTGACTACAAGGTCATCAGCCCAATAGTTTGCAAATAGCGGCCATGTATGTGTGCAAATCCATTCCCCATATCAATTCTAACACGGTGAAACCGAATTGAATGAATTTTTTTACAGAGGTAGCACTAGCAAAGGGCACCTCATATTCATGTTTAATATCCCTATAGCACGTTGTATTTCAACAAGCTACTACAACCAACATTGAATTATACTCCTTGAAAAGGACAAAGAGTTATAACAATACCATGCATTTAGGAGAAAGTAGGCTATATGTTCTTTACTGAACATCTTGTTTTTATATTGAGGACAGGAATAATTATTGTATAATTATTACCCGATAAGGTCATTATTTTATTTTGGATAAGGGTATCAACTTAATTTGTTAAGTACCGGTAATTCCGTGAGTAGGCGTTAGCGTCATGGTGTTAACGTGGAAACATGAGGTTACAAAATGGCCGCCTAATTGCCTGGGCTAAACATTTTATATAGTGGTCTAAGTTGACTGGGAATCGATCCCAGTCCACCATGGTGAGCGGTTACCAGCTTGACCGCTGCACCACCATGCCTATCCGTGAAGGAATTCAGATTTGGACTGTCGCTACAGTCGGAATTTTATTTTTTATATTTTATAGACTATCACTCGTTTTCGAGTAAGCTTGTCTTCTAAAGGTGAGTTCTTAGATGACTATATAGCCCAATCCTGGAAACACAAACTCTCCCACAGTAGCGACACCGTTGTCCAGAGCAGCCACTGGCTCTTGTGGGTTGATCCTCCTATAAACCTCACGCTCTTTCCTCGCATTGTACTTCTCAGCCTCACAGCTTCGCCGATGTTGTTCGAAACATAGTGGACCTTGGTGGACGATGCGACGCCATACCTGACGATTTGATGCCGTATTCTTCCATTTATCCGTGTCAATTTGACATTTGGTTAAATTGTATTTTAGGACGTCTTTGAAGCGTTTCCGTAGCCCTCCTTGCTTTCTCTGTCCAATCTGCAACTGACAGTACATGATTTGTTCTGGGAGACGTCGTTCAGGCATGTGAACAACATGTCCTGCCCATCGAAGCTGATGCTTTAATATCATCGCCTCAATGCTGGTAGTATTCGCTTCCTCCAGGACACGGATGTTGGTGCGTCGGTCCTGCCACTTAACTCCGAGAATTCTCCTGATGCAACGCTGATGGTATCTTTCCAAACTCCTTAAGTACCTTCTGTAGGTAGTCCAGGTTTCACAACCATAGAGCAGAGAAGGTATTAAAACAGCTTGGTACACATGCAATTTGGTTGGAGTACTGATGTCATGGTTCTCAAACACCCTTTTTCGTGGACGCCCAGACGCTGCACTGGCACATTTAAGGCGATATTAGATTTCAGCCAGAATGCTAGCATTTGATGAGAGATGACTGCTCAGGTAAGGGAAGTGTTCAATGTATTTGAAGTTGTTCCCATTGATCATAATGGGAAAACCAGCAGCATTACAGTTGGACAAAGCAGGTTGATGAATAATTTGCGTTTTACTGGAGTTTATTTCCAGACCTATTCTCTTATACGCGTCATTAAAACCATTCAGAGCAGCCTCTAGATCGTCTAGCGAGTTTGCCAATATAACATCGTCGTCAGCATATTGGAGTTCGAGAACGGAACCTGTCGATACCTTTGTCTTCGCTCGCAGTCGGCAAAGATTGAATAATCCTCCGTCAGTCCTGTATTCAATATCTACACCATGCGGAACTTTTTCTTTGACCAGGTGAAGCCTAGCGCCAACAAAAATTGAGAATATTGTTGGGGCGATCACACATCCTTGCCTGCCACCTGTTGTGATCTTAAAGAGTTCTCCAGGATCATTGCTGTTAATAAATGAGCCCTTATTGTTCTCATGGAGTATTCTAATTATCTGAATGAATTTTGGAGGACATACAATTCGAGCTAGGATTTTCGAAAGAGCTTCTCTATTGATTGAATCAAAAGCCTTGACGATAGAGGGCGATCTTGTTCTCTACATTTTTCTTGCATCTCTCTCTAGCCCAGAAGATCATATCAGTTGTTCCTCGATTGGGTCTAAATCCACATTGAGTTTCAGGCAGTGATTTTTCAACCAAAGGTTTAAGAAAATTGGACAGGATTCTGGCAAGAATTTTTACAGCTACAGAAAGCAGGGATATTCCACGATAGTTGCCACATTGAGCTCTGTCACCCTTTTTAAAGATTACCACTCTCAAGGCATCCCTGAGATCATCTGGGATCGTTTCTGTTTTCCATATCTTGTCAATGAGCTTGTGAGTGTTATGAACTAGTACAGTGCCCCCATCTTTAAATAGTTCAGCTGGAATCCCATCTATGCCTGCTGCCTTATTATTCTTGAGTTGATTCATAGCAATTTCAACTTATAGTAGGGAGGGACCTTCATCAAGCTGATTTTGTACTGGTGTCTGCGGAATTTTGCTGAAAATGTTATCATTGACGTGGGTATCCCTGTTGAGTAGTTCATCAAAATGTTCCCTCCAGCGGGAGTTGATTGAACAAGTGTCTCGGAGAAGTTCAGTATCATATTTTGATTTTAGAGGATTTACGGCGTGACGAGATGGTCCATAGACTGCCTTTGTTGCACTGAAGAAAGCATGTGTATTGTTGGTCTCAGCTAGATACTCCCTTTCATGTGATTTAGTTACCCACCAAAGGTTTTTCATGGCTCGAGTTCTCTTTTGGACTTCAGCCTTGGCATCTTGATAAATTTGTTTTTGGACGCAGATTTAGGGTTATTTTTCCATGCTTTGAGCGCTTTCCTCTTCTCACCTATAAGAAATTTAATTTCTTGGTCATTCTCATCAAACCAGTCCCGATGCTCTTTCTTAGCAAAGCCAGCTGATTCTTCGCAGGCTGAGAGTACTGCTGACTTGAACATTTGCCAGTGTTCTTCTATGTTTTCTGGACAATCATCAGGCAGCTTTTCACCAAGAAGTATATGTAACTTTGATTTAACAATATCGTCCTTAAGAAGTTCGGTGTTGACCTTACGTCTTACAAGCTTTCGCTGCTTTCTACCTTTCTGGGGAATTTGCAGAGCCATAACAGATCGGGTCAGCCGGTGATCAGTCCAACAGTCATCAGCACTTAGATAGATAGATAGATTTATTTTGACTGGCAAGATTAGGGCCATTGGCCCCCTCTCCCATCTAACCAGATTATACAAATAATAAATACTGAACAATACAAATACAACTTGTGATGAGTACATCACGCTGATCTCGGGCACGCACTATCCCACAATCAATTAGGTGCCAGTGTTTTGATCTTGGATGTTGCCATGATATCTTAAATTTGTCCTTCTGTCGGAAGAGTGTATTTGTAATGACAAGGTTATACTCAGAACATTTGGTTAGGAGAAGAGTCCCATTATGAGTTCTGTTACCAACACCTTCTTTCCCAATTACACCTGTCCACAGTGTTGAGTCCCTATCAACACGGGCATTGAAATCCCCGAGGAGAATGATTTTATCAGACTGTGGTATATCTTTCAGAAGCTCATCGAGTTGGCAATAGAATTCTTCTTTTTGGTTCTCTTCAGAGGTGAGAGTTGGAGCATATGCGCTTATTATAGTTGCTCTTTGATTATTACTGAGCTTGAGGCGTAGGGTCATAAGCCTTTCATTTACACCAAACGGGAGCTCATCAAAATGATTAATGAGTTAATTCTTAATGGCAAAACTAACCCCATGAATACGTGGTTCATTAGCCTCTTTCCCCTTCCAAAAGAAGGAAAGGCTCCTCCATGTTCCTTCAATTGTCCTTCATTTGCGAGTCTCGTTTCACTGAGTGCAGCAATATCAATGCTAAACCTCCTCAGTTCACGAGCAACAATTGCTCTTCGTCTTTGTGGTCGGTTTTCTGTGTTAGTGTCCATTAGAGTGCGGATGTTCCAGGTGGCAAAAATCATATACCCTCTGACGCGGGTATCCAGTCAGGTAATATTTAGGCTGGCTAGGTTTAGAGCACCTTTCATAGCTCTCTCCCCATTCGGGGTAAGCAGAGCGGATCCTAAATAGGCCTGCTCAGTCACGAATACAGCATACGAATTGTTCTACAGCCCATCCTCGAGCAAAGCGAAGATCACACATCCGCCGCCTACGTTCCGGATTGTCACTAGAAGCTCCCAGATAACACAATCCTGCTCCCGTCACAACTCCCCGATCGCCGCAGGGCATGCAGTCGTGCACGAAGAGATGTTATTTCTTTCAGAAGACGCCTGTGCGTGACATCTTTTTACGTGGGAATGCTGCTACATATCAACAATCACACGATCATTGACAGATACAGAGCCTTTACCTAGTGGCATAGTAACTACGAAGACTAGAGATTCCGAACCTGCTGCAGCCTTCATCCGCCTTCCCAGCCGTTGGGGCTGTACTAGTCGCCCGTACGCCTGATCCGCCGTTGAGGTCTTATTCTGTGTCGTTGACCATTTTGGTTCATCTGCTTTTAGAGGTAGTTTCCCACCCCAAGGGTATGAGAGTGCCCTAACCTCCACCTTCCAAGGAAGCAGTTGATATAATGGAGGGGAACTCCTTATACCGGGAGTCACTCGGTCGTCAGAGCCTCGTCAGTCTATAGCAGGGTGCACCACGAGCAGGCGAGGTTGACATTTGAGTAGGAAAATTCCTACCCCTTAAAATTCTAAAAATTAACTTTATCCTCCAAAAATATTCTGTAAGTGACGTCTTCTAAAAGGAAGACCAACAACTACATAATATTATCGACACCAATTTCGGAGGCGAGGGCCATATTGAGCGATCGGATGATTGAAATACCTTCCCCGATAGGCGAGGAGTACATGATTATTGCTCAAAAACGAAATATTTAGGACATGAAAAGGTAAGTATATGGTATAACAACAACGTGTATGGAGAGTTAACTTATTTTCCTTCTGGGTGATTCATATAGCGAGTACGTCGCCCTTCTATCTTGGAATGGCAAGCAAAGTCTTGGTTACAGAAATTATGATAGTATTCATATAACAATAATAATAATGATAAGTATGGCCTCAGCCACCGTGGCGTATGACTTTTAAGTTTGAGACATTCATGCGATCTACTTTCCAATTTTGACGTTCTGTTTAGCACTGCCATCCCGTGGTGAAAACGTGAACTCTAGTAAGTAATTTATGGATAAGATTTAATCAATTTCATCATATAATCACTTAATGTGACACGAGAGATTTTCTTACGAGCAGATATGTATTTTTCCAGTAGGTACATAATCCCTATATCTAATATATAAAAGTGAAAGTCTGTATGTATGTATGTGGGTGGGTTGGTTCCGTATACAAATCTACACCGTTCCACCAATCTCAACCATATTTTGCATACACATTGTTTAGGACCCAGAAGGAACCGCTGGCTACATGAATTTTCGATAGTATTTCTCATTCTTCTGATTTCGGCCCTATTTCACTCAAAAACAGGTTAATCAAATCATAAAATACTAGTTGAAACCCGTCAAAACATGACGGACAATGACAAAAATATTTACTGAAGAAGCTTCTTATATAAGTTACATTCTTTGTACGATTACTTCTTATTACTATTGCAACTTTAAGGGCGTCAAAAGTTAGCACTCTCAACATTGCAACATAATGCTAGTCATGACTGAAAACGTTCTAGAGTTTTTCCTTGAGCTTTATTGATTGTGATAAGGTATGCCGAGCGAATAGGAAATTGTTGCCTATTAAAATACAATGTACTGTACCTGCAAGTGTTTTATCGGAAGGTTTTAAATCAAGTCGTAAGATTTGAGCTCTCTGCCCAATATTACTGCACCTATTATATCCGAATCCAAGCAATTTCTTACATATTTCTTACAATTAATATGTTTCCATATAGGAGTCCTTGGGAGAGCCTCCGTGGCTTAGGCGGCAGCACGCCGGCCTCTCACCGCTGGATCCGTGGTTCAAATCCCGGTCACTCCATGTGAGATCTGTGCTGGACAAAACGGAGGCAGACAGGTTTTTCTCCGGGTACTCCGGTTTTCCCTGTCAAAAATTTCATTCCAGCAACACTCTCCACTATCATTTCATTTCATCTGTCATTCATTTAATCATTGCCCCAGAGGAGTGCGTCAGGCCTCGGCAGCCGGCACAGTTCATATCCTCGCCGCTCGATGGGGGCTTCATTCATTCCATTCCTGACCCGGTCGGAGACTGGAAGCAGGCTGTGGATTTTCATTTTCATAGGAGTCCTTGGGAAACGTTCAGATTTCTAAGGAGCATAACTATGGCTCAAACGTTCGGAGTATGTGGAGGCGAATCCCTTAATTCCAAGGAATTGAAGAATTCTATAGTAGGGATATAAAGTAGCTGGCTTTCATCTTCAGTATCTAATCTGTTAACGCTGATGTATGTGTTTGAACTACTGTATATAAGTTCAATGACTTTTAAATTAATATCATTACATTCTTGCAGCCTGTCAAATATTTTATTTTCCAGCAGATCAATTTTACCCTCACAACAGTAAAGACCAAAGTAACCACGCGTAGATATTACGCAAGAGAAATGCAATGTAGAACAATGTTTATATTTGATCGTCACGGTCCTTACACTGTACTGCATAATATCTGGAATTGTTCCTGAAATGGCCTATTTATATTGAATTTTAAATGTGGCTTCGTATTATTCGATAACACAATAGTGTCCTGCATCCACGGAGCCGCTAAATATTAAATGTCAAATAATACTTCCATTGCCGAAATCAACAGCGTAGTTAGACTCAGTACTCTAAACAAATAATCATTGTCTTATTCAATGAAGTTCAACATGACCCGTCCAGACACTTTCATACTCAAGTTGGTTGCTGAGGAGAATGCGATGAGACTGATCGCCTACAATAAAATCCTTATAGTTGTTTCTGCCAGCGATTTTTTTTTGTAATAGCTTGAAAACGCAGCTCAGAATGAACTCTTCATTTTGATACAAACAGTACGAAACTGCTTTAATAAGCAATATCCATCACCTGTTATAGGTTATGGCAGTACATTTTGCAGGGGAAACATAGAATCACTTCGCCAACTACTGGAATGAGCATAGGCCTATACTCAATACTCACTTCGGCAGTCACCCTAATGGAGGCAGTTTTAGAATTCTATCACCCGTGCATGTCCAAAATCGTATTAACACATGGAAGCCCACCTATTCTTGGCTATCGCCCCGGAGACCCGGGTTACATTTCCTTCCCTGCCAAGAATTGTAATTCTGGTCTAAGGGCAAAAACGGGGCACACTCAGTCTCTTGAAGTATAACTAAGAAGAGGGAGGTTCGATTCTCACCTCAACAATCTTGGATGTGGTTTTCCGTAGTTTCCCACTTCCACTCAAGGCAAATACCGGGACGGTTCCTAGGCCTCGGCCGTCTCCTTGCCATTCCCCTCCTTAATTACAAATACACACTTTAATGCAGCCATCGCAATAACACAGGTCAACAGAGAAAATTTTAAACATACACACCGAAGTACACGGGGCTGAGTGACCACGATGTCGGAGCCCTTCAAACGAATTATGTTTCCCAAGTGTCTCTCATGGCGAAAGCAATTGTGGACACGCGCGAGTGCCTGGAAAACTACTTTTTTCTTTAATAGTTTAAGAGTATATCGACATTGCATAATTATAACTTTTAGTCTAGGACGCTACCAACTTGACCACTGAAGCATTGGGAAGGAATTGCAATATTAAGGTACATAAATAACGTACACATTCAACTGTCAGTTAATGTTCTTCAACATTTCCCTTCTTTTATAACTCTATTTCAGTATACATATCGTGGAAACATCATAGAAAATATTCCCCTCCTTTATAATTCTCATAAATAACTATCAAGTGAAAACACGCCATGTCTGATGTATTAAATATATCGATGCAATGGTGCTGCAGTCTGTTGTCGGTTATTGGAACTATATTGGCGAAGTACTGCCATCTGATACTGGAACTGATTGCAGATATTGGGGACAACAGTTAGCAGGTTTTTCTCCGGGTACTCCGGTTTTCCCTGTCAAAATTTCATTCCAGCAACACTCTCCACTATCATTTCATTCCATCTGTCATTCATTTAATCATTGCCCCAGAGGAGTGCGTCAGGCCTCGGCAGCCGGCACAGTTCATATCCTCGCCGCTAGTTGGGGGCTTCATTCATTCCATTCCTGACCCGGTCGGAGACTGGAGGCAGGCTGTGGATTTTCAGTTAGCTCTTTCGATCACATGCTGTAATGCAATGGTAAAAAGGAAATAAAATGTATTGATGTGGAATGTAGAAATATGTATCTATAACTTAAAGCAAACAGCATGAAATCGCTGGCGGATTGTAGATAGAATGCATAAGCTAATTGTTGTATATGGGCGAATAACATTATGTGCAAGTTAATTTCATGAAATTAAATACTAATAAGTGTTGAATTAAAGAAAACAATAGTGATAGCACATTAAAATAAGGCTATTTTCGCTATCGTTTTACCCTCCAGGGTTGGCTTTTCCTTCGGACTAAGCGAGAGATCGCACCTCTACCGCCTCTGAGGGCAGTGTCCTGGAGCTTGAGACTCTGAGTCAGGGATACAACTGGGATGTGTGACCAGCACTACGCCCAGGCGGCCTCACCTGCAAAGCGAACAGGGGGCATGATGAAGGGATGGGAAGAGTGGCACGGTTAGGCAAGGAAGTGGGAAGGAGGCGACCGTGGCCTTACAGTGGGAACCAACCCGGCATTTGCCCGAAGATGAAGTGGGAAACCACAGAAAACCACTTCCAGGATGGCTGAGATGGGATTCGAACCCCCTCTACTCATTTGTTCCACCCGAGGCAGAGTAGACCCCGTTCCAGTCCTCATACCTCTTTTCAAATTTCGTGGCAGAGCTGGGAATCGAACCCAGGACCTCCGGGGCGGCATGAAAATCAGTCCAGTGGGGAGTTGTTGGCGATTTACAAAAGAAAACGCCTTGTGTTTTAAATATATAGATGGCAAAGGAGAATCCGATACTTTACGCGAATTATAAAAGTAAAATATGTTTCGACAATGTAATAGAAATCGTAAGAAGGATGAAAACGGAAATTAAAAAAACATATCCGAAGTGGGATTCGAACCCACTCGACCATGCATAATACAATCTTCTGGACTGGAACTATAGCCGCGCAGCCATCCAGACAACTGCCTTTTTGATTCATTATCAAGGTACCTAACCACCATACACACTCAACCTGCAGTTTAACTCCCTCAATACTTTGCTTATTTTATAATTTTATTTCAATGTATATTCTAAGAACATAATTAACAATATTGGAGACCCTGTTTAATTCTCATAAACAAAGATCTCAGTTAGACGCGGCGGGAAGCAAGCGCCATTTCCCTCGTTGAAAAGAGTCTTTGTGCGCAAGCGCGGGAGCGGCAAATATTAATGTTTTCTTTAATAATTTGTAAATATACCCTAACATATTTTCCTTTTAAAGACACTCTGCTCGACAATGTAATATCAATCGTAAGAAGGAAGAAAACGGAAATAAAAAAATATGTCCAAGGTGGGATTCGAACCACCTCGACCATGCGTTATTCGAATAATACTGGACTGGAACTCTAGCCGCGTGGCCATCTAGACAACTGTTCGTCTTAACAATATCAAGGTACATAACCACCATACACACTCATCATGCAGTTTAACTCCCTCAATACTTCGCTAATTTTATAATTCTATTTCAATGTATATTCTAAATACATAATTAACAATATTGGAGACCCTGTTTAATTCTCATAAACAAAGATCTCAGTTAGACGCGGCGGGAACCAAGCGCCATTTTCCTCGTTGAAAAGAGTTTTTGTGCGCAAGCGCGGGAGCGGCAAATATTAATGTTTTCTTTAATAATTTAAAAATATACCCTAACATATATTTTCCTTTTAAAGACACTCTGCAAATCTACATGTCAAGAGCTCTCGTTAGAATGCATTACGAAGTAAATCGGTTCTGTCATTCTCTCAATCTCGCGGTAACAAAAATCACCTTAGTGTTTTAAATATATAGATACTCATGAAGGAATGGCAAGGCAGATAGTTTCCATGGCAACATAGCTCAAGTCGAGACACGGCCGGCTTGATGCCAATTGTGCTCAGCACTACCGGTATAGAAAATGAGGATCTTTACTTGAAATCCCGTTAGTTACTCAACTGCTCACACAGCACTGTCAACCGAGTTTAGCATAACAAAGACTTGACACTATCTTCTTTCTACTATATATTTGTCAAATACCACTCACTCACTCACTCACTCATTCATTTATTCATCACGAAATCTCAGAAACCACCGAACGGATTGGAATGAAATCTGGTATGCAGCTTCCTCAAGGGCCGCAAATGCCCACTAAGAGAGAAATTTTGGCTATTCAGGTTCTAAAGGGGTGTTAAGAGGGTAGACCTGCATTTAATTGAATAGCAATATCTCCCGATTGGTTTCATGGGGGATGTGATACTCGGCATATAAACTCATCATTAAAAATAAGAAGACATGTGTCTGAGGGTTTTTCGATGTGGTGTATATTATGAGGTGAAAGGGGTGAAAAGTGGGGATTAAAAGATTCTTAACGGAGCGTGTGTCTCTTAAACGACATAGGCGAGGAGTTTGAAACACAGCGAAAAAAAATCAACATAAAAAAGAAGTAAATATGTGTTTGACAGTTTTTTCATAAATCCAATTTAAGGGGCCCATGGGGAGAGATGAAATTCTGGGGGGGGGGGAACAGGAAAGAAAGTGTCCTAACTGATTGACTGACTGGCTCACTCATCAAACTCAGGGGGAAGAAACTGCTTTAAAGTAAGTAAATAGCTGTTCGACAGTTTTTTTTTCATAAATCAAATTTAAGGGGTTCATGGGGAGGGGTGAAATTCTGAAAAAAGAAAATTGAATGAAAATGTCCAGACTCACTCACTTACTCACTCACTCATCATCGCCTAGCCAAAATTATTGAAGTTAGAAACATGACAGTTTGGGGATATGTTCATTGTATGTCAAAACCGTCTACTAAGGGAGGATTTTCGGATATTCAGGTTCTAAAGGGGTCTTAAGGGGGTTAAACCTGCATTTCATTGAATAACAATATCTCCCGATTGGTTTCATTGGGGGATGTGATACACGGCATATAAACTTATCATTAAAAAGTATCAAGATACGTGTCTGAGGGTTTTTCGATGTGTTTATGAGGTTAAAGGGGTGAAAAGTGGGGATTGAAAGATTCCTAACGGAGCGTGTATCTGTTAAACGACATAGGCGAGGAGTTTGAAACTCAGCGGAAAAAATCAGCATAAAAATAAGTAAATATGTGTTTGACCGCTTTTCCATAAATCCAATTTAAGGGGCCCATGGGGAGGGGTGAAATTCGGGGGGGGGGGGGGACAGGAAAGAAAGTGTCCTAACTGATTGACTGACTGACTCACTCATCAAACTCAGGGGGAAAAACTGCTTTTAAGTAAGTAAATAGCTTTTCGACAGTTTGGTTTTTAATCAAATTGAAGGGGTTCATCAGGAGGGGTGAAATTCTGAAGAAAAAAAAATGAAAGGAAATGTCCTGACTCATTCACTCACTCATCATCGCCCAGCCAAAAATATTGAAGTTGGAAACATGACATTTCGGGGATATGTTCGTTGTATGTCAAAACCGTACACTAAGGGAGGTTTTTTGGATATTCGGGTTCTCAAGGGGTCTTAAGGGGGTTAAACCTGCATTTCATTGAATATCAATATCTCACGAGTGGTTTCATTTGTGGATGTGATACTCGGCATATAAACTAATCATTAAAAATACGCAGACATGTGTCTAAGCGTTTTTCGATGTGGTGTATTATTATGAGGTGAAAGGGCTGAAAAGTGGGGGTTGAAGGATTCCTAATGGAGCGTGTAGGCCTATCTCTTAAACGACATAGGCGAGAAATTTGAAACGCAGCGAAAAAAAATCAGCTTAAAAAGTAAATCGGTTTTCGACTGTTTTTTCATAAATTAATTTAAGGGGCAAATGGGGTGGGGTGAAATTCTGGGGGAAAAAAGGAGAGAAAGTGTCCTAACCGACTGACTCAGGGGAAAAAGACAGCTTAAGAAATAAGTTAATAGGTGTTCAAGCGTTTTTTAATCAATCCAATTTAAGGGGCCCATGGGGAGGGGTGAAATTCTGGTAAAATAAATGAAAGAAAATGTCCTGTCTGACTCACTCACTCATCACGCCCAGCGAAAACTATTAAAGTTGGAATCATGAAATTTTGGGAATATGTTCGCTGTATGTCGAAAACGTTAACTAAGGAATGATTTTTGTTTATTCGGTTTTAGAGACGTGTCAAGGGGGTAAACGTGCATTTCATTGAATAACGATATATCATGAGTTGTTTGTTTGGGGATGTGATATTCGGTATATAAACTAATCATTAAAAATAATCAGACATATGTCTAAGGGATTATCGATGTGGTGTATATTATGAGGTGAAAGGGGTGAAAATTCGGGGTTGAGGGATTCTTGACGGAGCGTGTATCTCTGAAACGACATAGGCGTGAAGTTTGAAATTCGGTGGGAAAAACAGCTTAAAATACAAGTAAATAGGTGTTCGAACGTTTTTTCATAAATCCAATTTAAGGGGCCCTTGGAGAGGGGTGAAATTCTGGGGGGAAAAAAACAGGAAAGAAAGTGTCCTAACTGATTGACTCACTTACTCACTCATCAAACTCAGGGGGAAAACAGCTTTAAATAAGTAAATAGGTGTTTGACCGTTTGTTTCATAAATCCAATTTAAGGGGTTCATGGGGACGGGTGAAATTATCAAAAATGAATGAAAGAAAATGTCCTGACTGACTCACTCACTCATCATCGCCCAGCCAAAATTATTGTAGTTAGAAACATGAAATTTTGGGGATATGTTCGTTGTATGTCGAAAACGTCCACTAAGGAAAGAGTTTTGGATATTCAGGTTCTAAAGAGGTGTTAAGGGGGTAAACGTGCTTTCCATTGAATAACAATATCTCACGAGTGGTTTCATTTGGGGATGTGATACTTGGCACATATACTAATCATTAAAAATAAGCTGACACATGTCTAATGGTATTTCGATGTAGTGTATATTAAGAGGTGAAAGGGATGAAAAGTGGGGGTTGAAAGATTCCTAACTGAGCGTGTATCTCTTAAACGACATAAGGAGGAGTCTGAAACTCGGAGGAAATCTATCAGCTTAAAAATAAATAAATAAATAAATGAATGAATAAATAAATAAAATAAATAGGTGTTCGACCGTGTTTTCATAAATGCAATTTAAGGGGCATATGGGGAGAGGTGAACTTCTGGAAGAAAAACGTCCACTAAGGAAGGATTTTTGGATGTTTGCTCTCATCGACCAACCAAAACTATTAAAGTTAGTAGAATGATATTTTGGGGATATGTTTGTTGTGTGTCGAAAACGTCTACTAAGGAGGGATTTTTGGGTATTCAGCTTCTAAAGGGGTGTTAACGGGGTTAAACCTGCATTTAATTGAAAAACAATATGATACGACTATGACGCGAGCGGAGCGAGGCTAAAATTGAGATGGTGTGTGTCTGTGTATTACTCAATCTCGCAAGTACCACTGGTCCGATTTACGTGAATTTTACATGGAAGTAGCTGATTTACCTGGTTAACATATAGGTTACTTTTGATTTCAATACTTTGCACTATTTAAAATGGCGACCATTTTAGTGACGTCACTACACCCTTTGGTTTCAAACTTTCATATTTCCATTTCAAACAAAAAGAGAACGCTAAGAAATAGCAAACTTTTGATGGCATATGCGAGGTTTAAAATTACATTTTCTATCCGAAAGGTGTCTGCAACTGTTAGCGAGTAAAACCTAAATTTGTGCTATAAAACACGGTCAACGCCGAGCGGTGTAGTTGGACAAAATGTTCCATCCTTAATCTCCCTCTGCGCAGCACCTCGCCTATCCCCTGTTTTAACTGTCACCTTCACATTTTAATTTATTTATGACGCGTAGCGAAGCACGGGTACTTCAGCTAGTATATTATAATTGTGAAAATCTGTGTGTCCGTGTGTGTGTGTGTTAGTTTGTTACCTCTTGACACTAAAACGGCTGGACTGATTTGGATGAAATTTGAAATGGAGACAGCTTATACCCTGGGATAACATATAGGGTGCCTTTCACCCAGAAATAAATCATTGTTCCCGTGGAACGAGCAACATAACTGAAAAGTCACTAAAAATACTCAACTGGGACAAAATATCGAAGTTGTCGCATAAGAACCGGACACAGCTCATTTTACGCCCCTCGATGCGAGAAAACAATACTCCCTACGGGACACCGAAAACCACATTTTAAGGCCCTAAAACCAATAGTTTCATAGATATTCGCAGAAAACCATTTTCGCTCTGATAAACTGAACTAATGACAAGTCCGTATCTATGGCAACACTACCTCAAGGTATGACATCCGATTTTCTATATATCCCTGTAGGAGGCAATGCCAATCCATTTGTTATCTTTTTCAAGATATATATAAACACAATAAGAACAGGGTAGCGCGCCTGCCTTTCATCCGGAGGCCCTGGGTTCGATTCCCGGCTCCGTCAGAGATTTTTGACACTGACTTGAGGTTTGCAACGGGGTGCACTCAGATTAGTGAGGCCAATTGAGTAGCTGTCTGATAGTGAGGCAGCGCCCCGGTCACGAAGAACAACATTAACGGCCAAGGGGACACGATGCACTGACCACGCGTCACTACAATATCTGCAGGCCAAATGGCTGGGAAGCGGTCGCATTATAGGCCTAGGCCCTTCATGGGCTATAGTGCCAGGGGTAAAAAAAAATAGGGGAAGCGCCTTCCAATACCACCTTTAATTTTTAAACACTACAGTAGCGGCTACTAAATAAAGGTAGCGATCAAGCTACGTTCAATTTCATAAACACTGGGCTCACAAATCCCGTATAGTTAAGTACAAATATCAGTCTGGTCGTAATGTCAGTAACAACGAAGCTCTGTGGCGGCTATTGCGTTTCCGTAACACTAAAGGCATCCCGCCGTCACATAGTCAATGCGCACTTATAAAATTGTGAACCACACTCGCTACCTTTAGCAAAATTTACACAAGACGTGATTTTGAAAGTATTCTGTATGTTGAGGTACAGAGATATACCACATGGAATGATACAATAAAATGTTGGCAAATCTGATTTTAAGGAACTGCTGTTCAGAATAGGCCTTGTGTTAAATCTGCAGAAGCTTTCGGTACAGGTTATGCATCCCATGTTCGTAACATAGAATGTTTTCCTTTGACAATGCATCTACACCATGTGCGAGGGCAACGCATTTCAAAGATCCCTAAAAACACAGTAATCAGGAAATTGGAGAAAATTTATAGTGGGAGAGAAGATTCAAGGAGAAATCACTTCGACTCAGAGATTTGCTGATGACATCGTCATCTTGGCCGATACGACAGAGGATTTGAATGAGTTTTTGAATGGTATGGAATCCGTCTTGAGTAAAGAATTCATGATGAAAATCAATAAATGTAAAATAAAAATATTCGAATGCAGCCGAAAAAAATCAAAAACCTCTATGGACATCAAATTGGCAGGTAAAACGCTACGGGCAGTAGGAGACTTCTGTTACTTAGGAAGCAAAATAATCAGTGAAGGTCGAAGCAAAGAGGATATCAAAAGTAGGTTGGCTCAGGCAAGGACAGCATTTCTACAGAAAAAGAATCGGTTGACATAAAATATATATTGTAGATTTAGGTATTCGGAAGTCATTTTTGAAAGGTTTGTCTGTAGCGTGACACTATAAGGAAGTGAAACTTGGACTATTGGTGCAGCAAAAAAGAGGAGAATTGAAGCGTTTGAAACGCGGTATTACAGGAGAATGATGAAGATAGATGGGTAGATAGGGTAACAAATGAAGCGGTATTAAGACGAGTGGGAGAGGAGGGATGTTTCTGGCGTTTGCTTATGCAGAGAAGAGATAGGTTGGTAGGACACATATTAAGACACCCAGGAATAGCAAGCTTAGTTATGGATGGGAGGGTCGAGGCCAAGAACTGTAGGGGTAGAACAAGGTTAAACAGATTGCCTCGGATGTAGGGTGAGGTAGCGATGTAGATATGAAACGATTAACTCAGGAGAGGGAGGCATGGTGGTCTGTATCAAACCAGTCAAAAGACTGAAGACTCAAGCAACAACAATCAGGAATTTTAATTACCCAGAGAGGCATGTGAGGCAAAAGGGTTGTTGGAGAATTTCAATCCCTGGGATGTAACACTGGAAGAAACTGCATAATGTACTCCAGCGGCCAAGGTGAGAGATATTTTACTATGGGTCTATTAATAGCGACATGTTGACGTTCAAACCATCAATAATTGTGGCAAAATTACGCCCTGAATAGCTTAAGGAAAAATACTTGTAATTCCCCATATTCCGATATATTTGCCATTCCAATGTGCAAGAGTGCAGTTCCCTTTTCAAACAATATTCGCAATTTCTATTAACAAAGCGCAATGACACACACTTAACAGCAGCAGGTGTACATTTAGACAAAACAATTTTTTCCCTTGAACAACTGTATGTGGCCTGCTCACGAGTATCCGCACAACAAAATCGTTATGTCTCAGCAGAAGATGGCAAAACTAAAAACGTAATTTTCAAATGTGTTCACATAAGGTAACATCATACCCTGTGGACTTTTTCAACTCTATGAAAGTCCCACTTTGCTGCTCATATCAATACACTGTATGTATTAGAACTTTCAGAATTAAAATGGACCCACCTGAAGCCGCGATTGATGTGATAGAATAGACCAATTTTCAGCAATAATGCATCGTCCCCATTGTCTTCATCGCGAGCGAAGCCGCGGGTACCTGCTAGTATAATATAAATGACATGTAGGCTATCTCTACTTAGTATAAAACAAAGTCCCCGATTCTTGGATGTTACGGGTAAACTCGATAACCACTGGATGGATTTTGATGCGGTTTTCACCATTCTGTAAAGGATATCTCGAGGACGATTTCTGTAGAAAATAATTTATTTATGATCAAAGGAAGGCGAGCAGTAACGATTTCAATGGAAAAGTCGAAAAATAAACTGGCGCCCGAGTGCTTTGTAAGCTTACGCTGGGCAAACCGTTTAAAATTTCTAAATACTATGAGTGTACGAATTGTTCAGCATGAAATATTCTACAATAAGTCCGCGAGAGCATATATCTATCTTCAATACATCCCCCACTATAAGTGTCTTTACGTTTTAATTTCTTCCAACCATGTCCCTTCAATTACTGAGGCGATAGTTTACGAGCTAGCTAAGGGCGAGTCTATCATCCCTGTTACAGCCTAGCTTGAGGGCGATTCTGTCGACCCAGATACAGCCAGCCGTTGAGTCGTGTTGAGTCAAGACTTCTGAGAAGGGTGGTTGTGTTTGCAGTTTCCCTGGAAGTGCAACTCGGATTTTCTTCATTTCGCCTGTGAAACACAGTCAAGTTAGATTCGACGGAAGGGGCATTTGAGTTTCATTCACCTCGCCATTCCCTGGAAGTGCAACTCTCATTTCACCTGTGAACTTTTCGTTCCGCAAAATTCACAGCCAATTTAAGATTGGACGGAAGGAGGATTATATTATATTAAATTAAACTGATTGGCGTATAATCTCCACTTAGTATAAAACAAAGTCCCCGATTCCAGGATGTCACGGATGATCTCGAGAACCACTCGATACATTTTGATGTGGTTTTCACCATTCTGTATAGGATATCTCGTGGAAGAAAATAATTTATTTATTACCAAATGAAGTCAAGCACTAACGATTTCAGTAAAACAGTCGAAAAAAACTGGTGTCCGTGTGCTTTCTAAGCTTACGCTGGGCAATGCGTTAAAAATTTCTATATACTATGAGTGTAAGAATTGTTCAGCATGAAATGTTCCACAAAAAAAGGCCCGGGAGAACATATCTCTATCTTCAATACATCGCCTACAATAGGCACCGTGCGTGTCGCTCTAGCGGCCGGGTGGAGAACTATAGGTTAAGCAGACTCCAGGCTCGCAGCACAGATTACCTTACGCTCCCAGTCTCTGTTCTGGTATGAGCATGTAGTCACTCCGACGATAATGGCAGAGAAACGAAGATCAAATAAACGCAATTGTTGTGTTGTCGGTTGTTCCAATACTTATGCAAATACGGGGAGTGAAATACAATTTTGTTTTCTAAAACGAGCGATAGAAGTGGACCGAAGGAGGGGATGGATACAAGCAGTTAACCGAAGGAAGTAAGTACACGTACATACTGCACAAATTTGCAATAAGTTCAACTGACCGGATTTAATTTCATTTTGGTGTTAATTTTTAGCATTGATGGATCACTTTGGCAACCTACGACTTACTCAAGAATATGCAGTGCACGATTCATCGGAAACAGAAGAACTGAACACCCACTAAGTCCAGCCTATGTTCCGACAATATTTCCTTATGAATACAAGAAGAGGAATGTTCCGCCGGGTCCTAGCTTACAGCGCTTTCACAGACAACTCAAACGATTTAAAAAGGAAGAACCAGGCGGAAAAGTTTCAGCTGCAGTTTGCGCAAGTAACATAACCAAGGATGCATCCGTGGGAACAGACGCATCTGATTTTCATTGTTCAGACTTCATGTTTACTTGTTCTGTAAATGTAAACGACGTTAATACACAAGCATGTATTCCACTTAATTTCGGTCTGGGAAGGAACATTTCGAAACATGATCAAATGTGTGGAACGGAAGACGATCATGCAGACGTCACGAGCCCAGGTATCCAAGGTTACCGTTCCATATGGAACAATACACAAATGCGTGATTTAACAGGTATAAACTTCCACGTCTTCGCCTTACTGATTGCGTTATTACCAAACTGTAACGTTTCCAAAGTATGTACAGAAACCAGATTATTAATTTTCCTAATGAAAATGAAAACTGGACTGTCCTATTCTGCTTTGAGAGTGCTATTCGGTGTTCACAGGACAACAATTTTACGTATTTTTTACGACCGTTCTTATGCAACTCGTGCAGCGTAGGAAAAATTTCATATTCTGGCCTAGTAAGGAAAGTGTTAGAGAAACAATGTCTCCAGCATTTAAGAGAAATTACAATAATTGTCGAGCCATTATTGACTGCACGGAATTTAGGGTTGAACAGCCTCCCCAAGTAGATCAGAGAGTGTATTTCTATTCTCAATACAAGGGTTGCTACACTGCAAAACTTTTAATTGCTATCTCGCCTAGTGGTATGACCGTCTTTAAATCGAAATGTTATGGTGGAAGAGCTAGTGACTCATTTATAACAACTGACAGTGGTTTATTAACTTTACTTCAACCTGGCGATGAGGTCATGGCTGATAAAGGATTTCCTGGCATCAGAACTAACTTATCTGTGAAGCCCTGCGCGGATGCGGATATCCACGGATAAACCCGCGGATATCCGCAAATATTTTCGCCAAGCGGATATAGTTTGCATTGCTGTGCGGATAGCGGATACGCTGCGGATAATGTTTCGAGTAAATTTGCGGATAGTTTTTAGAATAAAATCTTACGTTAATATTACATATTTGATATGCCAATATACAGCTTCATGCTTAAAAGAGGAATACTCCTATAGCCTATTGCGTACGGAATATTCAGGAACGTATTGCACTTATACAAGAGAAGATCATTTTACTCATATGCTTTCAACTACATTTTATTAAGTACCGTATGTTTGTAGTAGATGGTCTTGACATGTCATCATCATCAATTCTCACTGCCATTATTACTATACGTACGAGATATAATGCATTTAATAAGCTTGTTTGTTCATCGTGGTGACATCATTAATATTCCTCATGTCAGCTATTTCGCCATCTAAGCTATCCTGGAAGATCGGGATCCAGGTTTATCTGTAGATTTATTTCCAACTTGTCACTGAAGCACGTTGGCTGTGATATTGCAACATCAACTATGACATCATCTATGCGAACATGGATGGGTCCAGAAGCAGAAGGATGATGACTGACTTGGAATTTCCGGCCAAATGTCAATCCCATTCTCCAAGCGTAAAGAGATGTTCACGTACTGCTCGAGTCTAAGCTGCGTGGACCTGAGAGGAATATGCATCGCAGACTATTGGTAGTGGTGGTGACGAGTGAGAGGTTTCTCAGTCCTTGCGAAGTAACAGAAGCAAATACATTAGTCGGTGACTCAGTCACTCATTCCCAACGCCACACTGGTTTCAGAAAAGACCCATGTTAGCAGTATTGGAATAGACGAGAATGTCAGATAACACGGCGGGCTGTCGACAGGCTTCTGAATTCTCGCCTGCTCCTACCCTGCCTCTCCCCTTCATCCCGCAAGTTCACAGAGCTTGGAACCGAGCAGTAGTGAATGTTACCGCGACCGTGAGTATGAACATCATTTCACCAAGATGGATAAATTATATATAAAAATAAAACAAGGTGAATATTCAATAGCGCGTGAAACAAAGCTCAAGTCAACGATGTGGCAGACATTTGGTTAAGTTTTCAATGGAAACGATACGGCAGACATTTGGTTACGTTTTAAATGGAAACGAAAAGGTGAACAATATAGTGATGTTTTACCTGTAAAAAAAAGTGTATTCATACTCGGGACACAAATCGGGCACATCAAACTTACTGAGGCACAAGTGCGAAAGTAGCCATTAAAGTATAGCCAGTTTTTTTTTGTCTAAAGCGGAGGTCAAGGAACCAGAAGTGTCATCCAACTTGAAGACCCTTGCAATGAAACAAATTGTCAGGAACGACTTTCTCCTCAAATGTCTAAATGTCTTGGTTTGACACTTTATGCTTTATCTAATAAATTAAACATAATATTGAAAATATCAGCGGATTTGGATAAAAGTCACGCGGATGCGGATAACAGTCTTGCGGATGCGGGGCGGATGCGGATAACAGTCATGCGGATGCGGGGCGGATAACAGTCATGCGGATGCGGATATCAGTCGTGCGGATGCGGGGCGGATAACAGTCATGCGGATGCGGATATCAGTCGTGTGGATGCGGGGCGGATAACAGTCATGCGGATGCGGATATCAGTCGTGCAGATGCGGGGCGGATAACAGTCATGCGGATGCGGATATCAGTCGTGCGGATGCGGGGCGGATAACAGTCATGCGGATGCGGATATCAGTCGTGCGGATGCGGGGCGGATAACAGTCATGCGGATGCGGATATCAGTCGTGCAGATGCGGGGCGGATAACAGTCATGCGGATGCGGATATCAGTCGTGCAGATGCGGGGCGGATAACAGTCATGCGGATGCGGATATCAGTCGTGCGGATGCGGGGCGGATAACAGTCATGCGGATGCGGATATCAGTCGTGTGGATGCGGGGCGGATAACAGTCATGCGGATGCGGATATCAGTCGTGCAGATGCGGGGCGGATAACAGTCATGCGGATGCGGATATCAGTCGTGTGGATGCGGGGCGGATAACAGTCATGCGGATGCGGGGCGGATGCGGATAACAGTCGTGCGGATGCGGGGTGGATGCGGGGCGGATGCGGATAACGTTTTTGTTTATCCACGCAGGGCTCTATATCTGGCAGCGGTGTCGTAATAGTGACGCCACCGTTCTTACATGAAGGGAGATTAACAGTTGAGGAGGTTGAGAGTACTTACAATATTGCGAGTGTTAGAATTCATGTAGAAAGGTGTATTCAAAGAATCAAAATATACAATATATTACAGAAATTGCCAACAGAACTGTTTCCGTACATAGATGACATTGTGCATATGTGTTGCGTTTTAGTAAATTTGCAAACTCCAATAATTAAAGAATAGTTCGAGATTTTTTCTACCATCACTTTGTTTTATATACTCTTTGTTTCCATTTTCTAATGAACTGTTCAGTGTTTACCAAGCACAAATGATTACTTAATTATCATTAAGAATACCGCTAATTTTTGGCAAGTAATTACTGAAATAGTACTTTGAAATTTTGCTGAGACATTCCTCGACATACTTATTGTCCTTATAAACAGGTATTGTCAACTGTTGTGCTCTGCTATATACATATAGATCACATATTTCTAAGCCAGTTATGTACATTAGTATTTGTATTTGTGTGTAACACATATGGTTTGTCTTTAAATGTATGTTATTTGCCCGTCAGCGTAAAGTTAACGTACTCTCACATTCCCTGCCTCATCAACTACTGATTTATTTTTACAGGAAGATGGACACTTAACTTCTAACACTCTGTCAGCTACATTCCCCTTGAGAACTATGCCATCTGGAGAGCCACAAATCCAAGGTTGTTTTTGGTGGATTATTAACCCACACCGAATAACACGAACACTGAATGAACTTGCATAACATTCTATTGCCTCACTTTCCATTTCACTTCCGTAAGAAAGATTGTTCAAAGCAGCTCCCCCAATTGGTGAATCAGTTATAAATGCGAGAGCTAAAGTATCAAAGTTATGTCTCCTAGTTTTGATCCGATGTGCTTTCGTGCTAGCAGATATTCGTATCTTTCTTTCTTGAAACCATCGATGGCTTCGTGATTGAGGTACAGTTTCCAGGGAGATTTTAATTATCTGATCTGTATCAACCTGAACTTTGCTGGTAAAAAACATTTCGTCACTCACAGTGCGAAAGGTGTATTTGACCGGTGAGCGCACGGCGTTAGGGACTTGTAAATGTACTAGCTGTGTCACAATTTCCTCAAATTCTTCTCTCTCCACATCATTCACTACCCTGTCCATCAACGAGCTGACTACGGCTCTGCACGATTGTTCGATTTTAGTTCTTGCTTCTGCTCGAAGTATTGCACGAAGACAGCAGGGGATGTGTTTTAAAATTTCCTCACTTAATTCAAAGGGAGGAAGAGATGTCTCTAAAGTATTTTTGCCGAACAGTGCTTCTACGCGTTTGCCTTTCCTATATTTTTCTTTTGACACTGCTTTCGGACTCGGTTTTCCCCGTTGTTGCGGATGGTCTGTTTTCGAGACAACACTTTCATTATTTACAAAATACACTACCGCAGCTACGTGTTTGCAAGTTCCTCTGGCGCCTGCAGGACAGGAACATTCACTGCTCGAGACATTACGATTCTGGTCAACCTAAACACAAAATAAAAATGGTTACAATTTATTAACACATAACAAACATGCAAACGCGTCAGATGTATATATATATTATAGGCGACCTAATATCCCCAAATTAAATATTACAATGTCTGTTAGTGGTCGTGAAAGTCTACGTATTGAGATACATTAAGTAATTCTTCCTAAATAAACGTTATAAATTGTGATCTAACTACACCATGCCTACCTCAAGTTTCACGATATAAAGCGGCAAAGTCACAGACGTTTGTCGGGTGACTTTTCCTGCGATATATCCGAAAGCATTCGAAATTAACTCTTCCATGTCGTTCACGTGGCCACTGACAACTAGGTTTTTTCCTTTCTTCCATGATGATTCACTTAGATCCCCGAATTGAATCTCTCTAAACCCGCAACTTGTTCGAACGTGACACACGCTGTACTGAGACTCTCGCAATACGCCTCACCTCTTGTTTCAGAACGGGCCACTACGTAGCGCTAGTAGTAGCATTTCGAGCTGCCTGCACGGTGCCTGTAAGTGTTTTACGTTTTCATTTCTTCCAACGATCTCCATTCAGTTACTGAGGCGACTGTTTACGAGCTAACTAGGGGCGAGTCTATCACCCCAGTTAAAGCTTAGCTAGCGGACGAGCTTATTGCCCCAGATACGGCCAGCAGCAAACTGTCGAGTCGTATTGAGTTAAAAACCTTCGAGAAGGGTGGTGGTGTTTGGAGTTTCCCTGGAAGTGCACCTCGGCTTTTCTTCATTTCGCCAGTGAACTTTTCGTTCCGCAAAATTCACAGTCAAGTTAAGATTGGACGGAAGGGGGATTTGTGTTTCATGCACCTCGCCATTCTTAAATTACGTCTGACAAGGATTTGTTGCACATGCATCTCCATGATAATATAATACAGTCCAGTCAGTGATTTTAACCCATCATGCCGAGACGTAAAACGCATATTGGTCGTTATTCATTGACATGAAAAAAGCGCTTATCGCGTAATGTATTCATAACTGTTCCCGGGCGAAGCCGGGTTGGGTTGCTAATTATTGATATAACAAGACTAGCAGAAGTACCCGCTCTTCGAACGGTCTTCGGTATTAATAACCAGACGTTAATAATTGAGGTACTGTTGCAATGGTTAGGGGCTTGTCATTCCTTCATAAGTTTATCAGAACGAAGTTAGTTTTCTGGGTATATCACAGACACTGTTAATTTAAGGGTCTTAATATGTGGTTTTCGGAGACCCTTATAGACTCCCTAGTTTTGAGTCACACATTGAGAAGCGCAACATATGCTTTGGTCGTCTTTCTAGGATAATATGTATTTTTCGCCTATTTTAGCATGCATTTTGAAAAGTTGTTCCCTATACCCACCCTTCTATGAGAAGTACGTTGAAGCGTTTTCTAAATGATTGGTGTATTTACTCATGGTTACAATACCTAATTTTACGATGCTACAAGCACCGGAACATGAGTTATAGGCGTACATAAACATAAAGATATGTCAACCACACAGTGTCAACCAAATCATCTTTACGATGAACCCGTTTGTCGACAAAAATATGATTATTTAAAATGTGCTCTCGAACTGAATTCACCTAACGTGTACTTCCTGACGTGAAAATAATATTGAAAACCTTGCTGACGAAACGCAATATATGTCAAATAAAAACTTAAAAAACTGTGGAAAGTCCTCATCCCCAGGAAGACCCCTTTAATACATTCTAAAGGCTTGAGTGCATGAAAATTCAGGATTTTTAGCCTCCTATGGCCCAAATTCCCAAAAGCTGCAAAAACCACTATTTCAATTCAGGAATTTTTGAAAATAATGTTGCTGTTTGGATAAATAATAGACCTACTGTACAACATATCGTACGTGTAAATCGCGTTTAAACATTCTAGGGTACCCCTTGACCCCCTTATGTGCATTGATGAATTTTACAGTCTATGTTTGTTTCCATGATGACCTTATAGCCATTTGCAAACTTTCGCAGAAATTTAATAAATTGAGTGGCATTGCTTCTTACAGAAATAGATGGAATGTCGGATGTTACCTCTTGAGATACTGTTGTCATGGTTACGGGCTTGCATTACTTCATTAATTTCTTATTATTATTCTCCTTTCGGATGGGCCAGCTAAGCACCACGACGTTGAACTTTTCAGCTTGGCGAGGGACTTGATATTTGCCCAATATTCGTGCATTCTCTGGCTATGTTTCCCCCTTTCTCTCTTTTGTCCAGATGATGCCGGTTTTCTTACAGGGTGGTCTGTCCTTAAAACTCTTCTGTTTAAGTATCTTTCTGAGATGTGACTGGCTTCTAATATCACTTTCCATTATCTTCAGTTCTTGGATGTCCTTGTTAACGTCTGTTAGCTCTTTCTATTCTCCCAGTAGTCGAGAAGCCGGTTGGTTAATCTTGTTGGGTTCATCCTTTGTCCGTAGGAAGCCAGACGTCTCTTCATGGCCACATCTGTGATTTTCTCAGTATATCTATATAGCTCGTGATATGGTGCTCTTGTGTGCTTGTCATCTATTCATTAGTTTATTAAATGAAATTAGTTTTCTGGGAATATCTCAGAAACGTGGTTTTAGAGCCTTTAAACCGTAGTAGCCTCCGAGCCACCGAGGGGCTGAAAATGAGCTTTGTCTTGTCTTTGTACGCCATAATATAATAATAATAATCAAAATAATAATTGAATAATATAGTGATAGGGATATAATAGACCTTCAGTACCACACCCGCACGTGTAAATCGCGTGAAAAAATTCAAGAGTACCCTTTGACCCCTTTAGGCGGATTATATACGTATTGATGAATTTTACAGCTTAAGTTGGTTCCGTGATAACCTTATAGCCGTTTGCGAACGTTCACAGTAATGTAATAAATGGAATGGCATTGCGTTTTACAGAAATAAATTTTTGGTTGGTTCCTAAGTTTAGGGGCTGCGCTACGCGGTCATGTAGCCCCGTGTACTTTGGGTGTGTGTAGAATCTGTCTGATAACCGGTGATAATTGTGATGACTGTATTAGTGTGTGTTATCTGTTTTTTTTATTTAAGTAGCCTACTGCAACTTAGAATTTTTCAAATAGTCCCTACTTTTGCCAAGAAGCGCCACCGTCAACGACTACTAGGCCAAGTACAGAACTTAGCTACTAGACGCCACCGCAGTCGGCTCTTGGCAACGAAGGTAGAAACCTTAGAGCGTTGTTTACATTCTTAACCTATCCAATTTAGCTTCACACAGGTGCAATTAGTGGAAGGTTCTTTAACATGCTATAAATCTATGACATGGGACCGCCGGCTTTACTTCCCCTCCGAAGGAAGGCATACTGAGGGATTTTAACGCTCTTAAAAAATCCGACGGCTTCGGCCGGGAGAGATAGATGGACTCCTGAGATTGTGTTTCCATGGTTACCGGCTTGCATTCTTTCATTAGTTTATATATATATATAATTTGGCCAATTATAGACCGCTTTGAACCTAAGACTACGGTACATTGTTGCGTTTTTTCTTTTCTTCCCAAAACTTCTTCATACGTTGGCTGATGGCCTGCCTCTGTTCCGCTGATAACACTCTCCGTGGTTGATGTGGAACTTGCAGAATCGAAAAATCTGCAGTAGTGATCAGTCACCGGAATTCCACCCTATTAGAAATGATGTTGCTTGTGATCTTCAGTTTTTGCAGATCACACCGTATCTCTTCCAGCCATCTAGTGGTGTTTTTTAATTTGGAGATGTAATCAAAAATTTTCTTAGTTAGCCTGCTGCTATCCATTCTATGAAGGTGAGCATAAAATTGTAGTCTCAGTCTTTTAATTGAGTCTGTAATTTTTTCTACATTCCGGTAAAGGTCTTCATTTTTTCTCTTCATCCAAATATCTTTATTCTTTTGGGGACCCAAAATTTTCCTAAGAATTTTCCTTTCTTTCTTTTCCAGTTCCTCTTGCTCACCTCTTTTGTTCAACGTTAAACATTCTGATCCGTATAATACCCCTGGTTTAATTACAGTTGTGTAGTGCCTGATTTTTGCCTGGAATTAAATTGATCGTTTGTTGTATCTATGTTGGGTGAGTTTATAGGCATTTTCCATCTTTCTGAATCTCTCCTTGAAGGATGTGTTATCAAGTCCATTTGATTGGATCCATTCTCCCAAATATTTAAATTTATCAACTCTTTGAATCTGTCCATGTTGAGTTGTTAGATATTTTTCTCCATTGTGTCTGTGTTCAATATATTTGGTTTTTTGGTTTATTTAATTAGTTTATTAAATGGAATTAGTTTTCTGGGAATATCTCAAAAACTGTTGGTTTTAGGACCTTAAAATGTGGTTTTTGGAGCCCGTAGGGCCTCCGAGTTGTGTTTCTCACATTGGGACGCAGAAAATGAGCTTTGTCTCGTCTTTCTACGCCCACTTCAGCATGCATTTCAACGGGGTAAGCGCTGTTTAATGAGAGGTACGGAGAAGAGTTACATCAATGATTACTTTCGTGCCTGTGATGGACATCTGTACCAAATTTTACGTTGATACACTCCGACGTTCTCGAGTGATGCGCGTACAAAGTTGTACACAGACAGACAGACAGACAAAAAAATTCTTTTTGCGCGCAACCGTCATAAACCAGTCTGAAACGCGTTATTAACTCAAACTTCCGTGGAAATTCAGTAAAAAAAGACAAACTTTCATTTTTATATACAGGATGTTTCAAAAATAGGGGGCATAATTTCAGGTATGTATTTGTTGTATGTAGACAATCAAAACAGTTCATTACAACATGTGTCCGGGAATGCTTCATTTCCGAGTTATGGCCTTCACAACACTGAACTTCACCGGAAGGTTTTTCTTATCACAGGTCGTTGCCGTGATAGCAGACTTTAAGAGGACAATCTGACGGTTCATTCTAAGGCTAAGGTTAAGTTCAGTGGTGTGTTTGGCGTTCGTCTATGCGTCATGTACTCAAATCAGAGATGCACTTCATGTGTGGTAAGGTAGACGACAATGCTGCGTTGGCTCGTCGTTTGTTCCAGGAGAGGTCAATGAGACATCAATGTGAGGTCTGAATTCAAGCAGGAGGTGGACATTTAGATCATCTTTTGTAATGACAATGACCTGCGGAAGAAGAACGTTCCGGTCAAGTTCAGTGTTGTGGAGGCCATAACTCGGACACATTGTCTACATATAACAAATACATACCGGAATTTATGCCCCCTATTTTTGAAACATCCTGTATATACGGATACATATATCTTTTTCCAGGAGTCATTTACTGATTATTCATATAGTATATACACTGAACCCCACCGAGTCGTTACTCAGTTAAGTTTAGGCCGACTAAACAGTTACAACTGATAGTTTGTATTGGCAACAATGAAAGAATGGCTTCAAAACTTGACATTACATGACCGATAAAGTCGGTTGGAGTCCCGCAGTTAACTGCTCACGTCCATCAATGAATGGATCTGTTGGAGCATCTCGACTAAACATTTAGAGATTAATTTTGGTTTGTATTATTTTTAGCCAGATTATAAAATTATTTTTTTGAGCTGCAACTTTCCCCGGACCGTGGGTAGCCAGTTGAGATAGACACGGTATTCCAAGGAGACATCCAATTTAAGTGTAGCGGAGCTACAATCCAGTGAAAATTGAGCCGCAACTTAACATGCATAACGAGGGAGCTGGTCTGTGGGAACATAACTTCCAGACTTCCCCTATGTTACTTTCCACTAATCTTAGCATAAACGCTACTTTTCTTTGCCTTGTGTTATGAACCACTGTTATTCAGCATGATTCGACTTATTTCAGGAGACAAGTTACTACGAAATAATTATATTCTTGTAATAGCCCATTGTTCATTTGTACGGTACTTATATGAAAAGCATCATACGGTTTCCTACTCCAAAGAAGCAAATTTCTCACTTTTTAATACATCGAGTTGAGCCTCTATGGACTGCGTGGTAACAACCAACTTCACTTTAGTGTCTAGGTCTCGTTCTTGTTCCGACTTTGACTTCCTGCCAGTATCCTCTGACCCCAGAGACGAGTGCCTGTTTATATTCTTCGGACAAAGTTCCTCTCCGTCTTCCGGAAGTTTTTTTTTTTAATTGTTCATACTCTCTGCATGCTCCACTACATAAGTAGTACTACATGCACTTACATTACATTTTATAAATGAACAAAATAAATTACATTGTAATAATTCAATTACCAGATGACTTAATCTTAACAATATCAAACAATATTATTCATCGTTTTTCCTTAGAGCTTGAAAATCCAGAGCATTAACAAATTTGGAAAATTCCTTCAAATACTTCTTTAATAGCACAGATTTCTGAATCGGCCAGTTATCATCTCTATTAACACTATTGATCAAGAATTGCCTAATATTTTTCACTTCACTGCACACGAAAATTATATGATCTATAGTCTGAGGGCTGCTTTTACAGGAACACTCGGGATTACGTATAATTTTAAGTCTGTGTAAGTACGAAGCAATATTTCCATGTCCAGTCAGTATTGTAGTCATATTAGGTGTGAAGGTGATTTTGGATTTTAATCTACCTGCAACTGTTGGAAAGAATTCTTTTGTAAGAGTGCCTTTTGAAGTTTGTTCCCATTTTTGCTGCCATTCATGAATTGATTCTTCTTTGAGATTTCTTTTAAAAGTTGAGATGGGTATTCTATCGAAACAAACCTCGTTTAATTTTGTAGCCTCCTATGCAATTTTATCAGCCAGTTCATTGCCTGAAACACCTGTATGTGCCTTAACCCATTCAAATTTTGTTATCCATTTTTTTATTTTTAGAATAGCTGTAGTCCTTCTTATATTCTCAATTAGTTCGTTATGGTTTCTGAAGTCCGCAATGGAGTCAATTGCTATTTTACTATCTGTGTAAATAATTACTTTCTGATCTTCATCATCCTCTGTCCTAGTAGTATCTAAGAACTCCAGAGATTTAAGTATAGCTAATTGCTCCGCCTGATTAATCGAACAGTTGTCTCGCAGTCTATATTTCAATTGGTCTACTAATTCGTGCAATCTGAATATAGCTATGCCAGCTCCCACTCCTTCTTCACTTTTGCTTCCATCTGTGTAAATTTTCCATGGGATATATTCATTTAATGCTATTCTTGGATCTTCGGTACCAGGAAAATAGGCTGGATGGAGCCATCTCATAGGTTTTTCGGGGTGGTCAATGACATAGTTCATAGTTGTTTTTCCTGACTTGATTTTGTATAGAGTAACAATCTCTTTAGCCATTATATCTATAGGAGTAATTCCTGTAATAATGCACAGTGCCTCATGAGATACAGTGCGGTACGATTTTGCTATTCTCAAGAGAATAAGTCTTTGCACTCTCACGTATTTAATCATATTACATTTCTTTTCCAGGGATTAAATCCAGATCGGAGCAGCATAAAACAGCATTGGCAATATTGCTCCTTTATAAATTGTTTCCAAAGCCTGGTGTTTTAGACCCCATCCTATTCTAGCCGATTTTGATAATGCGTTTATTAATTTAATACATTTTTCACTAACTTTATTGATGTGGTCATTGAACTTAAAGCGAGAGTCTATAGTTATTCCTAGATATTCCATCGTATCTACTTGAACAAGACGTTTCCAATTCATAAAGATATCAATTGTCTTCTTTGCTTTTCTTCTTCTTGATATTAGTATAACTCTTGACTTACTTTCATTAAAACGGGTTTTGTTTCCTGTTGACCACTTAGTAACTTTCCGTAATTCCATATTCACAATATTTTCTGCTTCAATTTCAGTTTCAGCCCTGACTGCAATTATAAGGTCATCAGCAAATGCTATAGCTTTGGTGTTTTTACCGTATTCCAAACTGAGCAGTGAATTATACTGTACATTCCAGTACCCCGGTCCACAACATGAACCTTGAGGACAACCTTTATTAACTACTGTTTCTACTTGGATACTATTGGAATTCATGAACGTCGTTCTATCCTTGAAGTAGCTCTTAGTCAGGTAGTACAAATTTCTCGGGCATTTGAAGTCTTTTAGGGCCTTTAGGACACATGGCCACCGCGCAGAGTCAAAAGCTCCTTTGACATCAAGACTAACTATAACAGAAATTTGACCATTTTTGAACGCCTCAGTTATAAATTCCTTAAGTGCCATAGCTGCATCAGTAGTAGACTTTTGAACTGTGCAGCCATATTGATTTTCGTTCAGTAGTTTATTGGTATAGAGGTAGTGATTTATTATATTTATTAGAAGTTTCTCTAATACTTAGCCCGCCACATTTATCAGGCTTATTGGTCGGAATTTAGAGGGATCCTGAATCTTATCTTTCCCTGGTTTTGTGATTGGTATAAGTCTCGCATTTTTCCATCGCTTTGGGAAACAAGCATTCTTCAAGCAACCATTATATAATGAAGTCATAGTTCTAGGGATACTTTCATACGTCCACCATAGTATTTTACTAGTGATTCCATCTTCACCTGGTGTCTTTTTATGACCTAGATCTTTGATTGCAGATTTAATTTCTTCTTCTGTAAATTCCCAGTCGTCCAGAGTGTCTATTGGTTCCTCTACTTCCTTCCTTATTTGCTTTTGCTGAGCAGTATCTTCCATTTCATCATCCTTCTGAATGAGATGGTTTAATATACACTGCATTGTTACCTTTAAGTCTCTTGTGTAGTGACCTTCATTGTTAATAAGAGTTGATACAATTTGAGTATTCTTAATTTTTCCTGACGCTGATTTATAGACTATGTCCCAGGGATTTGAAGAAATTTTACTACAGTATTCTTTCCAAGACAGTATCTTTGCATTTCTGATTTTAGCTTGGTATTTAGTTTTTTCAGCAAAGTATTCAGTTTTTCGCTGATCTCGGAGGTCATTATTATTTAACGTTCTCTGAAATTTTCTTCTGAATGCATTTACTTTCTTCCGCATTATCGTAAGTTCTTCATTCCACCAAGGCACTGTTCTGTGTTTTAGGCTGATGGTTTTGCCAGAAGGTCTACTAACTTTGAAAGCCTGCATGCAAACTTTCGTCTGGGCAGAGCTAACTTTATTTACTATGTCCTCAATATCTGCAGAATTATTTATGTACACTGATAGTTTGTTGTCAATATCTTCAGTTTGTTCTTCCTGTATTATTCCCCAGAACTGTCTTGCTATTTCTTTCTTTAACATTTCTTGATAAAATTCACGATCTTCTTCTCTCGTTATATATTTGATACCGGTGAATCTGGTTTCTGTTGTATCATAACAGAAGTTATGTTTCCGGAAGTTGAAACCATTTTACAACCTTGGTAGTTTTTCTATAATCTTCTAAATGTGTTCCTATCAGGAATTTCTCGGTCTGGAATACGAATTTGCCTGAGATCTTTTTCGCATTCCTCGAACCATCACGGCCTTGTTGCCTTAGACTTATTGAAACTCCATATTCTTTTCTTTAATCGATAATCAGTCATGCTTAAGAGGTGACCGTAAATTAGTAGCCGTCTCTTCTTAATTGATGCAGTGATAGGGTCTATTTTGCTCTCATTCGCCACTGTCCATCAACCCATCTATTATTTTTCAACTTCAACATTTTATATAAGCAATAATTTAGCCTATATGGTTTTTAAATTTTCATTTAATACTTCAAAAGAAAATTTTTGGCCTGAAAATTCTTGTCGGGGAGAAGAAGAATCTCAACAGAGGAGAATGGACTACTGAAAGAAGAGCTGCGCTGTCGACCAGGATGAAAGACTTCTGGAAGAGAAAGAAGGAAACTAGACCTATAAAGTAGTGATATTTGCGTGGTCCTTGTTGGTCTGTCCGCGGTGTATATATACTTCAAATGTAAGAGATCTGATTTTTAAAACAAATTTACATTGTATTTTTAGACTACCATATTCTTAACGATTTCTTCAAATACTGTTGTTAACAAGTTAGGCAGTATTTTTTGATTACAATTAATACTAGCATTACCCGTCGTGGCTTCGCCCGCGAATATTCTAGTTGTAAAGAGTACACTTAGCAAAATCTCAATCATGAATGCTATGACTGATTTATCCTTGGTATGAATAATCAGACTTTATCAATTCAGCTACTGGTGCAGCGGTTAGGTGTATGTCATTCCTTCAGAGGTATATCAGAGCGAAGTTAGTTTTCTGGGAATATCACAGACACTGTTAATTTAAGGGCCTTTAAATGTGTTTTTCGGAGACCCATTATAGTCGGGTGAAAAAGACCTTTCGTACCACACTCACGCGTGAAAATTGCGTGAAAAAAATCCAGAGTGCCCCTTGATTCCCTTAAGCGCATTATACTGTATGTATTGATGAATTTTACAGCTTAATTTGGTTCGGTAATAACCTTATAACCGTCTGGAAACTTTCACAGTAATGTAATAATTGGAATTGCATTCCGTCTTACAGAAATAGATGGACCTGTGAGATTTTGTTACCATGGTTACCTTGTTGCATTCTTTCATTATTTCATTGTAAATATACATGTTTTAAGGTATTTATTTAATTGTGAGGCATTTAAAGAGTAAGTGATTGCGTTTCGCGTAGCCTACGCATTGGGTTATGCTGAACCTGTAGGTACCCCATATGTGTAGGTTGGTGTTAATGGGACCTTATTTTCGGTACAAAACTGAAATGGGACCTTAGCAGAATAATATAGGGAGGGATTCATTTAAACAGAATTTGTAATATTTTGGAAGGTTATTCAACGATTACTGAAAAATGTATAGTGTATATTTTTAGCCTATTTTCAATTTTGAAAAAATAGGCTTATGAGATCACCTTTTGTCCGTGTGTGTGTGCGTGTGTGTGTGTGTGTGTGTGATTCGTGTGTGTGTCCCCCCTAATAAAATCTAAACGGCTGGAGCGATTTCAATGAAACTCGGTATGTTCATAGCACTATTCCCGGTGACCTCGACCGTGCCCTTCAAATTTTGTTACGTCTCACCAATGCAAAATGGCGGCTGTGCGAAATATTTCACTAGCATTCAATACCTCCGAAACTATTACCGATATCGCCCTGAAATTGTGTACGGTGATAAAGGGTACTACTAGAAGTTCACCTATGAGACTTTCAAAAACCTGGTGACTACAAAACCAACATGGCGGTCAAGCGAATTTGAGACTTTTAAATAGACTTTTCTCGCGATTTAACTATCCACACGTAATGAAACTTGGTACAGCAAATGTTTATACACATAGTAATGCACTGGAGTCTAATTTAGTTCAATTGTTTACATAACTTCAAAATGGCGGCTGTGCGAAATATTTCACTGACATTCTATATCTCCGAAACTATTACAGATATCACCCTGCAATTTAGTACGGTGATAAAGGGTACTGATACAAGTTTACCTATGTATATTTCATAAACTTGTAAAGAAGAAAACGAACATGGCGACCAAGCGAATTTGAGACTTTTAATAGACTTTTCTCACGATTTAACCATCCAAACGTAATGAAACTAGGTACAGCAAGTGTTTATACACATAGTAATGCACTGGAGTCTAATTTAGTTCAATTGTTAACATAACCTCAAAATGGCGGCTGTGCGAAATATTTCACTGACATTCTATATCTCCGAAACTATTACAGATATTACCCTGCAATTTTGTACGGTGATAAAGGGTACTGGTACAAGTTTATCTATGTATATTTCATAAACTTGTAAAGTAAAAATCGAACATGGCGACCAAGCGAATTTGAAATATTTTAATAGACATTTCTCGTGATTTAACTCTCTGAGCGCAGTGAAATGTGGTACAGTAAATGATTTTGCATATTGTAATGCACTGCCATCTAATTTAAATCAATTGTTTACATAACCTCAATATGGCGGCTGTGCCGAAATTTTAAAATTAAGTTTTTATTTCTTGTGTCGTAATCATGCGATCGAAGTGAAAGTTTGAATAATGAACCTAGGCAATAATTGTCCTTGAATGGTACATAATTCTATGGCCTATACATATAACAATCCTAAATGGCGAGCTTCCGAAATATTTCGACGGTTCTCAATATCTATGAATCTTTTACAGCAACCAAACTGATTTTTTTTATGTTCATAGAGACTATGAACATATGTTCACCTATAGGACTTTCATTAACCTGGTGAGCACAAATCCAACATGGCGGCGACGCGAAGTATAAATATTTAAATGGACGATTCTCGCGAATTAACTATCCGAGTGCTGTGAAACGTTGCACGTTAAATGCTTATACAAATGTTGATCCACTGGCATCTAATTTATTTCAATTGTTTGCATAATCACAAGATGGCTGCTGTGCGTAATTTTAAAATCTCGTTTTTATTACTTCTTGTGTTCTAATCATGCGATTGCAGTTTGAATACCACACGTACACAATAATCTTAATGTATTGGTACAAAAATAAAAATCCAACCTGGCGACCATCTGAAATATTTAGACGGTTCTCAATATCTACGAATCTGTTACAGCAATTAAACTGAAATTTTGTATGTTGATAGAAGAAATTGACATGAGCAGGATATATGAAAATAGGCTGTATAGTTCTTCACGGAACTACTTGTTATTTCTAGTGCTTATTTTTATTCATAGAATGTTAATGTTTAGATTAGTGGTGCTCTTAGTTTAATATAGCGGCTTCGGTGGCATAGTTGGTAGCATGCTGAGCTTCTATGCCCAAGAAAACGGGTTCAAATACGGCCGAAGCCGTCGGATTTTTTAAGAGCGTTAAAAATCCCTCAGTATGCCTTCCTTCGGAGGGGAAGTAAAGCCGGCGGTTCCATGTCATAGATTTATGGCATGTTAAACAACCTTCCACTAATTACACCCGTGTGAAGCTAAATGGTATAGGTTAAGGATGTAAACAACGCTCTTAGGTTTCTACGTTCGTTGCCAAGAGCCGACTGCGGTGGCGTCTAGTAGCTAAGTTCTGAACTAAGCCTAGTGGTCGTTGACGGTGGCGTTTGGTGGCAAAAAAGTATTCAAAGTTGCAGTCTTTACTTGAATTAAAAATGAAGATGATGATAAATTGTTGTTTTAAGGGGCCTAACATCTAGGTTATCGGCTCCTAATGGTTTGGGTGACCGTGAAGATGAAAATGAAATGTAAACTCATAACTAAAACTAACTACTAACTTATATACTAGAAGAAGAAATGGAAAACAAAAGGAGAATAAGGCAAAGAAAGGACAGGAGGTAAAGAAATGCCCTCAACCCTTGAAGAATGCGGATTGAGGGACTTGGAAGGAAGGAGAGCCATGAAAGGCAGATAGGAAAGTGAAAGAGGAGAGGGTCCACTCCACAGGTAATGGACAAAAGAGGGAAACTGGACCCAGCTCTGGAATCCCTCGTGGTCGTCAACTCCCGAACTCACCAGCCGTCAGCCTCTGAGGGTGTTGCACTATCTAGGGTGCACCAGAAGTGGTGGGGCGACATACACCCTGCCTCCTTGAGGGCCTTGAGCAGAAGGCAGGAAGGAGATAACAGGAAAAGAAAAAGAAGGCTGACCCCTCGCAGAAAGAGGGAATCAGGAAAGATGTGACAAGGGCCAATTAAGGCGGGAAAGTGAAAGACTCCCTAGGCCTTGGATACCCTAGTACCGTCGGGGTCGGAAAAGGACAAGAGGTGACCAAGGGAGGTTGACAGGAAAGAAGACCGAGAGGAGCCCGGCACAAGTAAGTGGAAGCAATGCCGGACTCAGCTGGGGTCCCGTGGTCGCCAACCCTCGTCCAACTAGATGTGAGCCCCTGGGGGATGAATTAAAAAACAGATACACACACTAATACAGTCACCACAATTAACACCGGTTATCAAACAGATCCTGCACACACCCAAAGTACACGGGGCTACATGACCGCCCTTAAACTGAGGAACCAACCAACCTTAGTTTAATATTTTTAATTTTAATTAAGACCGAGGCAGGTTACAAGCTAACCGAAACTAATATTATACAGGGCGTAACTAAATATGTGGGAAAGCTCCGGCAATTCGATAGAGGACCTGACAACAAGCAAAACGTGTCCTGTACACATATGGTGTATTTGCTTTCATTTGCTTGTGGTGTACATAACACTGACCGCTTCACTATGCAGGTTGGTCATTTGTGTTGACAAAGTGTCCGTTACTACTTATAGTTCTCTACAGAAGGTGCTTAAAATGGCTACCACAAGCTGTACTGGAGGCGTCTATGCGCCGCATAATTGACTGTCTCACACGCTCCCATATTCCCGGCGTCTGTCGTATCTGCTGACATTCTGCTCTATTCGCTGACTCTGCATGTTCACATTATGCATAGATGTGGCTTACAATGGTCTTTAAATGACGCCATAAGTTGTATTCTAACGGGTTGAGATCAGGAGAACGAGCAGGCCAGGTTTTAGGTCTCTGACGTCCTATTCATTTTTTTGGGAATCGCTGATGTAAAATTACTCTAGCAGCAAGAGCAAAATGAGGCGGTGCTCCATAATGCATGATCCACTTGCACTGGTTATGCATTCCACAAACATTGGTTGTAACACTGCAACGAACGCACATACACCCTATGTTTACTGGGAATTTTTGCTTAGTATCAGGTCCTCCACTTCTCCACCTCTCCGCCAAAAAGAAATTCATCATTTTAACGACTTTGTTGCTTGATCTAGTGATTTCCCAATAAATTGGTGACACTTATTAAGCAATAAATATGTAAATAAGTCATCTATGCAGGAGAGTGTCTATATCTAACTAAGAAGATGATCCCATTAAGAGCCCTTGAGGTGCAAGAAATAAAGTTCCTGAGAAGGATAGCAGGACCAAGGATTCTACCAGATGGTAGACGATGGTATAAGCTAAATCGTGAGCTCTACCAGCATCAAGAAAATCTCATAGATGCTATCAGAAGAAGGCGACTGACTTTCTACGGACTCCTGTCCAGAATGGACTCTAACAGGTTATCCCATAGGATCTTCAAGGTTGCCAACAAGGGCAAAGACACTGGATTCTTGTGGATGAAGCAAGGAGAGAAGGATCTTGCGAAACTCCATATTAATCAAAATCACAGAGATGACCGGAGTAACAATCATAAACTGTCTAAACTACGCCCTTCGTAACGTCCCTCACAGAAGTTACCCACAGACCAAAGGACGAGACCAGGAAATGGTCTGAGGAGCGCAAGATTGAATTTAGCAGGAAAATGAAGGACTACTGAGCCATCAGAAAAGCTCAAGGCACCTACAATAAAGCCGCTGTTAAATCCACCACTCAGAACACCAATCGTGGCAAACAACGACGATGACAGCAAGAAACATACAGCTATAACACAAGCATCGTGGTCCATAGAAAGCCATAAGGAACTTAAACAAAAACAAAATATGTGGAGAGAAGTTTGACAACATCTTAGGAGATAGGCTACTTATAACATGGCAAGGAAGCTTGCCAGAAAAACGGTTAGGTTCTACGATAAAAACTCTGAATAAACCAAGGGGCAGGTAAAATAATTAAGTTGCAATGCTCATAACATATCTCTCCTGCATTAATTTAATTTACGATTTACGTCCGAGTGGTCTCTGTTTCGGTGAATTTTAATAAGTGTAATGAGCTCTCGTTTCACAATAGTGTTTCGATTAATTGAATATAGCAATTAATTACAGCTATTAAAAGTTAATGCAAATCAATCGCTGAATGAACTCAGCAATTGAAATGTTAATATAATTTATACAGCCTAACGAAAGAATAGCAGAGAAAAATACTGTTTTATGTAATTAAATGTTCGACAACTGTACAGCATTAATTCACATCTCCAAGCTATTAATGAAGTGCAAACATACGGTAAATTCTATTTGAAAAGGAAATAATTGCCATCCATCAAATGAAATAACCATTTGAGTAATTCGTAACAAAATGCTTGTTCCATGCTATTCCAAACCTTGAGTGTTGCTTTACAAACAATTCTTACCATGAGAGAAGATTCATTCTCATGAATAAAAAATAAGTCCCACAAATCTGTGCTAAATAATAATAATAGACTATTAATAATAATATCGTATGGCCTCGGGTGTCAGTCGCAAGCTTTGTTATTGGACGCCGAAAGGGCAGCCTGCATGTCAAATTTTGTTGTTCCTTGGAGCGCTATGAAAGTCAAGGAAGTTAGTAAGCTCCTTGACACTATAGCGCTTTCTAGTAGAGAATGGTGGAACTTTTTGTGTTGGCGGAAAATCCCGAGATTGATTTTGCCTACTGAATCAAATGAGTTCTTTAACATGCCAACAACGTATGACATGCGTATCGTGATTTTTGTCGCCTTAAAAAAACACTTACCACGGCCTGGAGCGAACCTGCAAGCTTGGGGTTGGTAGCCACACACAATAACCACTCACACACCGTGGCAACCCATCTGTGTGCTGCCAACATAACAAATCACTAACGAGAAAAAGGTACGAAATAAGAAACTGATTTTGAAAATAAATATTATGTTCGACGATGTCGAAATGTAAATATTATATGTCAGAAAACTGTATCATAATGAGGGTCATTATAACACTATTTCTCATTATGAAACAGTTTCTCCCACCAATCAGAGGTCAAGAAAGAGTTGTGTGACCAATTAGGTAAGGATAGCATCGTACATGCGCTGACTTCCACGGCCCCCTATTTTAAATTTCACTGCGTGGCTCGTGTCATAGTGGGATATTTCAGGAGGCCATGGTATTCTCTGCGTCCCATGTGCTCTGTTCAGTGCATAAAACTGGCGAAATCTCGTCAGATATTTATGAATATTTATGTTCGAACATAAAATAGTTATATTATCGTCGAAAATAGTTGGTTGGTTGGTTCCTCAGTTTAGGGGACGCGTCAACGCAGTCATGTAGCCCCGTGTACTTTGGGTGTGTGTAGAATCTGTCTGATAACCGGTGTTGATTGTGATGACTGTATTAGTGTGTGTTTCCGTTTTTCAATTCAAGGGACTGCATACTTTGAATTTTTCAAGTATTTCCTACTTTTGCCGCCAAACGCCACCGTCAACAACTACTAGTTCAGAACTTGGCTACTAGACGCCACCGCAGTCATCTCCTGGCGACGAACGTAGGAACCTGAGCGTTTATTAAATTTTTAGCCTAATTTAGCTTCACACAGGTGTAATTAGTGGAAGGCTCTTTAACATGCCATAAATCTGTGACATGGGACCGCCGGCTTTACTTCCCCTCCGAAGGAAGGGATACTGAGGGATTTTTAACGCTCTTAAAAAATCCGACGACTTAGGCCGGGTTTGAACCCGTGAACTTGGGCATAGAAATTTCGAACATAAACAGTCGTAAGCAACTCGCCTATACTGGTAATTAAGACACTCGTATGGAAATTATATAACCGCATCGCTCGTTTTATTAACATACTCGTGTGTTAATTATTGCCATTATAGGCTCGTTGCATAATGTACTATTATATACTTTGTACCGGGTGAGTTAGCCGTGGTCGTTACGGCATGACTGCTGGCAGTCGCTCACATCCGGGAGGCGAGGAGGTTCGATTCCCCCTACCGGCAACCTTGAAGATGGTCTTCTGTGGTTTCCCTTCTTCCTTCCAGGCAAATGCCGTGGTTGGTCCCTAACTATAGGCCACAGCCGCTACCTTCCAACTCCTCGACCTTCCATTCCAACTTTTCTCCCCAACGGTACTTGTAGCTCCCCAATTGGGTGTCCGTCTCGAAGCAGCTACAAAACTGGCGAGTCGAACATGTCCTCGGACACTCCCGGCACTAAAAGCCATACGCTAAAAATAAAATATATATATATATATATATATATATATATATATATATATATATATATATACTTTGTGAAGGTCTTTTAAATCTTGAAATATGTGTTGCCTAAATAATCTCTTAGAGGAAGCTTTTTAGTTGGTCATCACGAGAGTACCCAATTAGATCGGGCGGGGATTAACTTTTAATTTCCTAGTGCCTGAAGTAAATGCATGGGCTATTTATACACATAATAGCGGCTTCGGTGGCGTCGTCGGTACGATAGCTTCTATTCCCAAACTCAGCAATTTTTGTTAGTTTGTGCAGTGTCTAGTTTGGGATTGCGCCTAGGACACCGAACTGGCTCAACAGCGGGCTCTTAGTGTTCTCCCTCCCCTACAGGTTTAAGTTCTAGCAGGAAAGAGGTGCAGGTGCGCCTCATAAAAAGGGATGCGGCGTGCGGTTCACTACTCCTGTGGTGGACGGGCGGCGACACCTAGAGTCCGCTGATGAGCCAGCTTGGTGTCCTAGGCTATACCCCACTCAAGACACGACACTAACCTAGGAAAATTGCTGAGTTTTAATTCACTGGCCGTGAAAGCCAACATAGACCTTACCATAATTTTGGAAGCTTTCATAAGGAGATAATGGCTGCTTGAGCTTTAAGTTCTCGCAGTAAAGAGGCGCAGGTGCGCTTCATAAAAGGGAGGTGGAGGTGTCTTAATTAACTACTCCTGTGGGAGTCCGGGCGGCGACACCAAGAGTCCGCTGATGAGCCAGCTTGGTGTCCTAGGCCAAACCCCACACAAGACACGGCACAAACCTAGAAAAATTGTTGAGTTTTAATTCACTGGTCGTGAAAGCCAACGTACCAACTTTTCAATGCCCAAGATCACGGGTTCAAACCCGGCCGAAGTCGTCGGATTTTATAAGAGCGATAAAATCCTTTATTATGCCTTCCTTTGGAGGGGAAGTACAGCCGGCGGTCCCATGTCATCAATGTATGGCATGTAAATGAACCTTCCACTAATTAAACTTATGTGAAGCTAAATTTGCTGGTTAGATTTCGTTCAAACGCTATATATAAGTTCCAACGTTCACCACTAGGTATCAGTGACATCTGGTAGCGAAAGTTGGAACTACTTGAAATTGAACGGAACTTGTAGCTCACCCCATGGGTGTCCGCATTGAAGCGGCTACAGCCTTTGGCGAGCCGAACATGTACTCGGACACTCCCGGCACTAAATGCCATACGCTAAATAAATAAATTAATTAAATAAATGAATATACACTTAGTAAAATATTTCAAGTAAAACCCAATTTGTATGAGAAGTGTTTGTGAAGTGTTGTTGATTATTGTTGCTGCCCATTTTGCAAGAAATGAAAGTAGACTTATGAGATCAACACAGGGCCAAAAATTGTGTGTCTGTCTGTGAGTGTGTGTACTCTGAATGTCTGTCCCCCGACCCCTATCAATTCGAACATGGTGAAACCGAATAGAACGAAATTTGGTACAGAGGTAGCACTAGCAAAGGGCACCTCAGTGTCATATTTTATATCGCCGCCATCTTGACGGAATCGTAATGGTGGCCACCCAAATGTTCAAAGCTTAAATCAAATTACGACTAACCTAATCATCCGATCTCTACCAAATTTTGTAACATTATACCTTTATGTATGAAGAATCCTTTGTTCAAACGACAAGGTCACCAGCCCAATAATTTGTGGATGGCGGCCATGTATGTGTGCAAATCGATTCCCCCTATCAATTCAAAAACGGTGGAACCGAATTGAGCGAAATTTAGTACAGAGGTAGCACTAGCAAAGGGCACCTCAGTGTCATGTTTCATATCGCCGCCATCTTGACGGATTCGTAATGGCGGCCACCCAAATGTTCAATGCTTAAATCAAATTACGACGAACCTAATCATCTGATCTCTACCAAATTTTGCAACATTTTACCTATATTTATGAAGAATCTTTTCACCAAACTACAAAGTTATCAGCCCAATAATTTTTGGATAGCGGCCATGTACTGTATGTGTGCAAATCGATTCCCCCTATCAATTAAAAAATGGTGAAACCGAATCAAATGAATTTGGTACAGAGGTAGCACTAGCAAAGGGCACCTCAGTGTCATGTTTTATATCGCCGCCATCTTGACAGAAACGTAATGGCGGCCACCCAAATGATCAAAACTTTAATCAAATAACGACTAACCTAATCATCCGATCTCTACCTAATTTTGCAACATCATAACTTCATTTATGAAGGATCTTTTGACCAAACTACAAGGTTATCAGCCAAATAATTTGTGGATGGCGGCCATGTATGTGTGCAAATTGATTCCCCCTATCTATTCAAACACGGTGAATGCGAATTGAATGAAATTTTGTACAGAGGTAGCACTCGTAAAAGGCAACTCAGTGTCATGTTTTATATCGTCGCCATCTTGACGGAAATGGAATGGCGGCCACCCCAATGTTAAAACCTTAAAATTACGACCAACCTAATCATTAGATCTCTACCAAATTTTGCAACAACATACCTTCATGTGAGAAGTGTTCTTTGAGCAAGCTATAAGGTCATCAGGTCAATAGTTTGCATATGGCAGCAATGTATATGTGCAAATCGATTCCCTATATCATTTCAAACACGGTAAAACCGAATTGAACGACATTTGGCACAGAGGTAGCACTAACAAAGGGCACCTCAGTGTCATGTTTTTATCGCCACCAACTTGACGGAAATGGAATGGTGGCCACCTAAATGTTGAAAGCTTAAATCAAATTAAGACCAAACTAATCATTTGATCTCTACCAAATTTTTCAACAGCATACCTTTTTGTGGGAAGCTTCCTTTGATTGAACTACAAGGTAATCTTCCCAATAGTTTGCTGATAGCGGCCATGTATGTGTGCAAATCGATTCACCATATCAATTCAAACACGGTTAAACCGAATTGAATGACATTTTGTACAGAGGTAGCACTAGCAACGGGCACATCATATTCATGTTTAATATCCGTATAACACGTTGTATTTCAACAAGCTACTACAACAAATATCCAATTATACTACTTGAAAAGGACAAAGATTTAATACTTTACCCATGCATTTAGGTGAAAGTAGGCTATATGTTCTTTACTGAACATTTTTTTTATTTTTATTTTTATTTACTGTTCATACTCTCTGCATGCTCCTCTATATAAGTAGTAGGCCTACTACATGCACTTACTATACATTTTTACAAATGAAAAAAATAAATTAATTTTTAATAATTCAATTTCTAGAAGGCTCTTAATCTTAACAATAGCAAACAATATTAGTCTTCGTTTTTCATAAGAGCTTGAAAATATAGAACATTAACAAATTTAGAAAATTTCTTTAAATGCCTTTTTAATAGCACAGATTTCTGCATCGGCCTGTTATCGTCTCTATTAACACTATTAATCAAGAATTGCCTAATATTTTTCACTTCACTGCACACGAAAATTATATGATTTATAGTCTGAGGGCTGCTTTCACAGGGACACTCGGGATTACGTATAATTTGAAGGCTGTGTAACTACGAAGCAATATTTCCATGCCCAGTCAGTATTATAGTCATATTAGGTATGAAGGAGATTTTGGATTTTAATCTACCTGCAACTGTTGGAAAGGATTCTTTTGTAAGTGTGCCTTTTGAAGTTTGTTCCCAATTTTGCTGCCATTCATGAATTGATTCTTCTTGTAGATTGTTTTAAACATGTTGAGATGGGTATTTTATCGAAACAACCCTCACTGAATTTTGCAGCCTCCTTTGCAATTTTATCAGCCAGTTCATTACCTGCAACACCTGCATATGCCTTAACCCATTTAAATTTTAGTATCCATTTTTTTCTATTTAGAATAGCTGTAGTCCTTCTTATTCTTTTATCCCTCTGTTGGGGGTGGGATAAACAGGGTAGTGTCAATGTATTAATTTAAGGCATGTTTCCGAAAAAGGGTAGTTTCCCGTAATTGGGGAAGACTACTAGTGTAATGTGTTAGTGTGAGTACGTGATCTATTGGGGGTGTCCCTACAGGATGCTTTTACCTGCTAGGGGATGAATGTCAAAGAGTGGGCTATTAACCTAGCCTGCCAATTAAGTAGAGCGAGCGTTTTAGCGAGCTCACGTGCAGAGTCGACAACTTGACACTCTGCAGTCGGGCCGCTTGCTCGAGTACAATAGAATTCCTGACGGCACCGTTCCTGGCCTCCACGGTCAGGGGCAATTAGGACTAAGGTCAGGTTGGGTGTAAGGATGTAAAACTAGGGGCAATGAGTAATAGATGTAAGTGTTTACTGACCAAGTGTTTATTGGTCAGTGGTGGTTTACGTGATTTCCCTTTAGGCAGTGGAAGGGTATGAAACAAAGTACAGAGTGTGTGAAATACAAAGCGTTATGGGTAGGTGTTACAATAATAAGGAATATGAGCACACGGCTAGTTCTCACCTGGTGAAGAGCTGGAACGGACCTTGGAGGAGCAGAGCCGATCGCCACGACTAGATAATGGGCTCTTCTGGGTCTAGCTTTTAAGGCCTTCCCCCACTGCTTGGTCAGCGTTTCCTCACTGTCGCCGCTCCAGATAGTGTGTTTATGTATGCATTATGTAAGCGTGGCTGTCAGCAGTATTGCTGGGCCTGCTTGAGTTGCGGAAGTATGTGAGGTTTATGGCATGCCTATGAGGGAGGATTTGGTGAAAAGATGAAGGGGTGGGTCTTAGGGGTACTGCCCCTGGGCTGTACAAGACCTCCTCGGCCTTTGTTCGTGGCCTCGCAAACGGGAAATAGCGTAGGCGTGTCGCTGTAGTGATTCTTCTTCATCTCTTCTTGTCCCTCTTCTTCTTCTTCTTCTTCTTCGGTGTCGTGTGGATGTGTAGATGTCGTGTTGTCCTTCTGGTGATGTGAGTTTAGCGTGTGCTCAGAGAGGGTGGGTTTTGGGTGTGTACATATACATAGTTGATTTTGATTAACATTATTGTCTTGATGTTGATGCTGTTAGTAAGAAAACAAAGAAAAGAAAAAATACATAGGTATGTGCATATTGGTGCCATGCGGGCAGGAAAAAAACCATGGTTGGACGGGTGGTTGTGTCGTCCGCCACTGTGTGGGAAAAAAATTGATCCCTGCATGTACGTCGTGTCTATAAATATAGGCAAAGTATTGCATAAAAGGTGGAAGAAAAATAGAAAAAAAAAGGTGCTCCAGGGTATAAGTTAAAGGGATATATTAAAATGATTTATTGTTGTTGGGATGAAACGGGACACCTTCACAATTGTAACGTTGGTAGAAAGATAGGAAAGAAAAACAGTATATTTCATGTTAAATGGTGTGCCATGTAAGTATGTATACACTTGTGGGTCGGTATTGCGTATATTGCTTGAATTTACAATGTTTGTACAGTTATCTTGTAATATAAAATACTAATCTATATACTTATTACTATTCCTTCTCGCTCATGAGCATGGTACCTTATCTCGGTCACTTTCACCTGGCCGTTCTCTTACCTCGCCTCGTACGTACCTTCTCCATCCATTCCTGGCCATTTTCTCTTCGGCGCTTTGCTGTGATTTAGTGGCTGTGCCACTAATTCCTAGTTATCGTGAATTTTCTCCCGTGGGTGAGAAAATTGCACCTTGGAAACGAGGGAGAGCGCTTACAAACACTGCGCTGGCCCTGGCCACCTTAGGTCGCTCATTATTTAAGCGTTTTCTAATTTTATTTGCGCCAGTAGCGTTCAGTGTCCCTCGAACTCTTTGCGTTACTGATGCGTCGCCGTCACCTTATCGGCGCGACTGAAATCGCTGAAAAGTGTATATGTTTGTGTGACATTTAATTTATGTGTTGATTTTATTTTTGTGTTTGGGGATTATTTACAAGGGGTGTGCATATATATGTCCTCTTTCCTCTGTAAAGTAAATACATTAGTGGACTTTCATGAGACATTGTGCCGCCGATATCACCTCCTTGTTAACCTGGAAAAGATATATAGTGGATTATCGTGGTCACATATCAACTACCAAAATACCCTTCATGTCTGCTCTGTTGTATGTACATTTCTATATGGCGACGTCTAAATCTAACATATTCTAGGCCGGCTAACACTTAGTTCATCTTACTCTATAATTTGTGCTGATGTGTAGTTGTCCGTCTTCCCAGTGTATCTCAGTGTATAAGTGTATGTGTTCGTGACGTCACCTTTACCTTAGCATGATCATTCTTGTGCTATTCCTCTGCGGTTGACTGTATCGTTGGAGCTCTTGCTGAAATACAATACATGATTAATAACAATGCCCTTGGCCAAATATTACCAATACACGCCCATGTCGCGCAGCGCTGTTTTAAGGGTCGGCTTGGATGGTGCCACCGAAATTGAGACCTCTTCGGACGTCTCGTGTGTTACCGCGGTTAGTCAGCCTCGGTTGCTGTACCGTTCATTGTTGGCATGTCATAGGACTTACCCTATACGGTGCCGAACGCCCTGTGTCGCGTTCGCATGTCAGTTTCAATTAACCCTATACGGTGTCGGTCTTACCCTATACGGTGCCGAACGCCCTGTATTGCGTTCGCATAGTACCATCAATTAAATCTATATGGTGTCGGTCTTACCCTATATGGAGCCGAACGCCCTATGATAAGTAAAGTGTGCTTAACCTAGATTATGTTAATTAATGCTATAAAAATGTTTTTTATATACATGCCTAAATAGTCCTTAACCTAATGCCGAAATATGTTGTAGCGACAGTTTTGCAACAGTGCTTGGTAAATATGCTTAAATCTAAGTTGCCTTTCATATGCAACTGCTTTACATACTAGAATTTTGATCGACGCGATCGCCTGAGGCATGTCGCCACCCTCAGGGCACCACACGTGCATATTATGGAAGCACCGGTTGCTCCCAAAACTGCCAGGTTAAAAACCCTTTTGCATTCCGCGCCCTTAATGCTAATTGTCGACCTCCCCCCTTAATAACTAATATGTAGTGTATAGGCCTGTGTGACTGCGTTGCTAGGGAGCAAACGCTTCGCGCGGATATCCTGTTCATTTATAATTATATATGCTTGTATTGGCATTATTCTCCATTTTATATTTATTAATCGGTTGCCCAGGCCGCTGTGAAGTGCTCGCCGCATTCCTCATTTACATCTCTGGCTGCTCGCTGCGTTACCATTTAAGCTCTGGAGACCCGCTGTAATCCATTTATGTGGGCACGGAGCCGAATGACCGCATTCATTCCATACGCATTATTTATCATTCATTGGTTATTATATATCATTTGTTAAATCATCTGCACCTCACTGTCCGGAATGAGGACTTGGCGTGCCTAGGATTGGTCCCGTTGAATCCTGAGGCACTGCTTCACTTCACACGATTGGAAGACTCGTTCCCCGCCTTAGGAACGCTACTTATGTTACAAACTAATTAAAAGTCTAGTCCAAGTTGGTCGTCCCCAAAGTTCGTCCCCTGAGTCTAATATGGAGCTGGCTAATTCTCCCACTAGATGTCAAAAGTCTCCCCTGCAGGTCTGGCTTTGACGACCGCAGTGCATAATGGGCGTAAGTTTCTTCGTCCCAGGGATAGGCTAGGTAGTCCCAGGATTCCGAAGTTTGCCCGCACTGAGTCATCGGCGCTCCGACCTTACGTCCATCTGTCATTAAACGGGATCAGGATTCATCACCGCCTTCTCCAGTTCTGTCCCCGTGTGGCGCTTCTGCTCTCCATCCGTTTACCTTTTCGTCACCATATGGTGTGACTTCAGATTCCTTTGAAAATAAGTGTGATACTGTATACTGCAGTGTTTAGTGTGATTTGTAAATATGTTTTTGTGTACTATGTAATAATGTAAAATTCCTAGTGTTCTGGGGTTGTAGAAACATCGAAATGTAGTGACTACTTTAGGCCTGTTATTGCCGTATCGGATTTACAGCGTTGATGCCTTGGTACTTTTCTGGAGGTATTAGTAGGTTTATAGGGTGTAGGGTCCCTTGTTATTAGGATCCGAGGGTGCTATTTGCTGAATGGGGTTAAAGCGTGGTGGGAGGGGGTCGTGCATCGTTGGACTCCATGTTTATGGTGGCCGGGAGCCGATAATGCTGTTAGGAGGTATTTACTGTGAGTGGATGGGGTGGGTTTTTCCGAGGTGTGCAAAATTTGAAAATACCATGCGGGTGTGATAGTAATACGTCCCCTGGTGTGTGGGTTGGATATCTCATGCAGTGAGATGGATATGAGGCGTGTATGCTCTCATTTGAGGATAAGGCGTGTGCTAGGATACAATAAGTTTATGTCCCTTGCATGCGGGATTATTAAATAAAATACTTGTTAGTATCAGTATGGCCTCATCTCTCTATATAGAGATGTGCATCGCCGCTTAATAATTGTTTCCAAATCACCTCTAATACTCAGGTGTAGGCGTTCGGGTCCAAGGTGTAGTAAACCTTAATTTGTGAGAAGCATGAAGTCTATCAACCCCGATGTATACTTTGCAATGTTGTGTAGGTGTTCTTATGTATCTGTATGTCTGTGCTGGATAGTGTTGTAGGTGATGGGGGTGTGTAGGAGGAAAGGTATGGGGATGGTAGCCCGTAGCTGGTACCATGGCCATCCTGATGGCATAATCCACCTCTACTCCTATTGTAGTGTGTCATCCTCTCTTGGTCGTTATGTGATTTCTACACGCTCTTTGGGATTGGTTGGTTAGTTCGTAAGTTTAGGGGCTGCGACAACGCGGTCATGTAGCCCCGTGTACTTTGGGTGTGTGTAGAATCTGTCTGATAACCGGTGTTAATTGTGATGACTGTATTAGTGTGTGTTAACTGTTTTAGGTAGATTTCATTAGAAAGCAAACTATTGCAATGGGTCCCATGTTTCGACTTCCGGAAAATTTCGACATATCTTCGCGTTTCACATCCCCCAGACCCCAAAACCACCGTCAGTTCAAAAGTTTATATATAATTTATGCATTTATATATATATGTATAGCAGTTTTTTGTGGACACGATAACTGCCGTAATTTTTCACCAATCACTTTGATTTTTTTACATAATATGTATCCCTATAAAATCTCGGTCGAGTTCGTTAATGGGCAAAATCGGTCAAAGGGGGTGAAAATGGGAGGCTTTTTTCAAAAAAGTGAAATATCGCTATAACTCTCTTTATATCTGAAATATTGAATCAATTCAAAGTTCATACTATGTGTCGGACAAGGCCCTAAAATTTATGTTTGAAAAGTTTTTTGATAGCACCAACCATTGACAAAAGGGGTGGGAAAAAGTGGGTTTTTCGGGAAACATTAATCATATCTCTGTTAATAGGCACAATATCAAAACCGTACAAAATGGACAATATTCCTCCAATAATTACCTAAAACGTTTGTCTGAAAGAATTTTTGATATGACCCACCATTACGCCACGGGGAGAGAAAAATGATTTAAATGATAAGAAAATGCCAAGTGCCAAGAGAGGTTGCCATGACAACTTTACTTTTAATTGATAAGGGATGAGCCATCAGCAGTTGCTATGACAACGCCACTGCACGAGATAACATTCAGTTTTCCATATGTCTATGGGAAGCGACTTCGGTATCCGAACTGGTAGCATGCTGAACTTCTATGCCCAAGGTCGAGGGTTCAAACCCGGCTAAAGTCGTCGGATTTACTAAGAGCGCTAAAAAAACTGAGTTTGCTTTCCTTCGGAAGGGAAGTTCCAACGTTCGTTGCGAGTTGATGGTTCCGGAGGCATATAGTAGCCAAGTTCACAGCTAGGTGTCGTTTATGGTAGTATTTTAGGTAGATTTCATTAGAAAGCTAACTATTGCAATGGGTACCATGTTTTGACTTCCGGAAAATTTCGACATATCTTCGCGTTTCACATCCCCCAGACACCAAAACCACCGTCAGTTCAAAAGTTTATATATAATTAAGTATGTATATATATTGTACCCGTTCGTCCTGGGGATGCGATGACCCATCTGCTATTATATCGCATTCCTGGAGTTCCAGGACAGAGCGGAGTTAAATGAACCTCTAGTCAAATAAGGAATGTGTCGGAAATTCAGCTGAGTTATCGAAAAAGCAGTTGGGTAACACGAGACAAAGTATCTCTAGGGTCGTTACGGGCTTAAGTTTAATAAAAAAAATGCAAATATAAATGGGCGCCATCAACTGAATTCCTAGCAAACCACCTCCTTTCCTGGTTAAGCCTTACTCAAGACAAGGAAAGAAAAGGAAAATCACACCATCGTCAGATCACAACTAAGATAAAAACAAATTTATTTCACTTTGATAGTCAGACAGACATTTTAAATATACCTCCTACCTGAGAGTATGGTCGAATGCCAACGTTAAATTGTCATTGTCCAAAAATCGAACCATCTCTTTTCTAATCAAAATATTTCATCCACATAGAACAAGAAAAATCTCTAAAGTTCTCTTGGGTTCTCAGGATCACTGTAGCACTATGTCTTTCGTCACTGACATTTGTGATACCTGAGACCTAATTTCTCTTTAATTTAACATCATAAATGTGGATTTGAAAAAGTTATTAATTTGTCTAAACATACACATATTATAATCACATATTTTAAACATCACGTAATTTATGGCTTGCATGGCATAATTTAAATGTTGAACATATTAGTCAAATGCTCCTTAACATTGAATAATTAATTTACACTATTTACATTGTCATTCATAATTACTTGTTTGTGAATTATAGAAAATTCACTTCTCATTAGTCATCATTATCATCACCATCAAAATTAAATATTTCTCACATTAATTCTCATTTCAAAATTCAACATATTCCTGTCAGAATCATTAACTCATCACCATTCAATCATTTAAATCCTCAACTCAAATTGCAATTCCTCAAATTATATCTCAATTAAATTTATTTTAATTCCATATAAATTCATTAATCATCAGCTTCTTTAATTAATTATCACCCTCTAATTCAGTTATTCATCATCTATCCAATCATCTATTAATTTATTTAAATCAGTTTATTCATCCAATCTTTAATTCATCCATTTATTTAAGTCATTGATTTATTCCAAAATTTAATTTATCAACTTATTTAAATTTTATTCTTCTGGTTATTTAGATTTTCATTATTTCATCTAGTCATTCTGATTTTTATTTCATTAGGTCAGATCATTAATATGCTTAAATTTCAGATTATTATTTCGTTAATTATTATTCTCAGAAAATCTTGTATTATCAACTTTATTCATCTGTTTAATTTCCTAACAAATTGTTTAATATGGGTTATAGAACGTTGTCTTACAGTTTTATCACTTCCAAGTTATATCTCGTATTTAATTTTCATGCCAAAAAATATTATTGCCTTCAAGACATCACGTTGGATCTAACTATCCACAACGACATTATATATCCTCAATTCTTCAAATATCACATTTGAATACAACAATTATTCCACAAAACTTCATAAATATTCAGCACATACAGCATGAATCTCAACAATTACGCTAGACTGGGTTCAACAACCTCATGTCTGCTTCAAAATGCATTAGCAACATTGCAACTATCACTTGGCAACTTCCACAAAATGCCTATCACAAACTTCACTTAACCATGTTGCATGATCTACAAAAAATATATAACTGGCTTCAAATTATCAACGCACACAATCTCCAATAACTGTAATTAATCTGATCACATCTAGATAACTTCTTAAACAATTGGAAAAATATTACCTTAGTAATTCAAGATTTGCTTTCAAATAGCATAAATTCTCTTACAATTCTCATAATTCACTTCACAGAAAAACACCAATGTGCTATAATCTCTCATATCAAAATCTGCAATACTGATCTGCCTTAAAATAAATCTGACCATTAATGATTCATCTTACAAGAGTCAATTACTTTAAATCCTTCTCAAAGGTATCAAACACAATTATAAAAATCATCAAAAGCATCAGCTATAACAGCTGTTAAACTGAAATTACTCTCAAAAGAGTATAGCAACAAAATATTGGATTGGCAAACAAGAATTACTAAGTGTAACCCTGCTGACATTTATCTGTACTTTATTTAACAAAATTTCGACTGATATGTGACTAGTAGTTCCTTGTTTGATTCACTTACAATCTCATGTACACTCGGATGATAAAAATGAGTCCCTCAATGGCAAGTAAGATGAGTAACCACCGTACAATCGTATAAATACGAAAGACCTCGCCCCGTCGACTAATAATGATAGTGCCCTGAGCGATGGGTAAGATGAGTAACCACCATACAATCGTATAAATACGAAAGACCCCATCTCGACGACTAAAGTGAGTGAATGTACCAGATAGGAATCAACAAGTCTCTAGTTGTCATATAAAAGCGATATTCATTCACTAAAGTGAATAACATCTTAATATCTCCAAACAATCCAATGGAAAAAATTCCTACTGATGAATAATACACACTCGCTAGTATGCAGTGAACTGACGAAGTAATTTAGATAATCAATTGCAGATCACGAGTTCGAAATACTTGTCACACAAAAAAAAACTATTCATGAAAAATATCCTTGCTGGAAAAATGTCTAAAAGACCAAATATCTGCTTAATAAAGCCAACCAATGGTGAGAATTTCGTATAATGATGCCTGCCATATCATATGGTCACGCCATATTCTAGCAAAATTCGAAGCATATAAAGTCAAAGCCATGTCTAAAAAACCGTATCACTCCTATTAGAAAAATATACATGTGTGCCCAGTATTCATGAAAATAATCGTATCAGAAAGTTATAACTCTTACAGTACCTTTTCATAATCAGCTGTTATTAAATTCCAAAGATCGTCGATTTTCCCTATATAATGAATTTCTCGAAAGATCGGCGTGAATATCATTCCATCCATGCAATGACGATTGCCTTCAAAATCCCAAGTGAATCAGCTGGTGGACCTCCTCTCGTCAGGAATCGAATCCATCGCTCCGTGGTGCCATCGCGCCTCTGTCTGCGTTTACTCCGACATGATAAACTTCTGGTTATCCATAGCGGATATTGTCCAAATCCTCACGAAAAAGTTCATAGAAACAGCGGACCCCCTATTCCTCTTCTACGTTACGCCACTGTTCTATACAATGTTCAGTTTAAGTGTTGAAAGTTCAATTTCCACAGCGGTTAAGTTTTACTTGTAGAAAATAAAATTGTTTTATCAGAGTGTCTAAGTTTATGAAACACCCTGTAGCTGTGTTCATACTCGGTAATTCATAACACTTCTTAAGACTGACTTGCATTAATGCACGAGCTACTGTTCCTAAGTGCATATGCTTACAACATTCCGTTTGCTTAAAATGGTTACTGTTACTTGGAATGCGCTATGAAATGCATAGTCGTAATGTCATTTAAGAAAAACTATGTTCTTTCGAAGTTCAAAGTTGCAGTATCACGTAACTATTTGTCTTTATAATGCAAGTGCTGAATAAACGTTCCAACTCAACGTAGTAATGAAGTTCAGCTTCTGTTATAATGCTTGCGTATAATAATGGGAATTAACCCGCACGGCCCTACTGCTATGCCATAATAATCTCCGCATAAAGCTAGCCTCGCCATGTCGTTCTACGTTGAAATGCAGCTTGGAATAAAGTTCTCCAACTACTCGCAATGCTGTTTTAGAATATCCCGGCCTCATATGCTTGTTTGCTGCGGCTGTTCGCCCGGCCCACTGACCTACTTGTCGCTCGCCGCTCGGAGAAGCCGAAACTGTCCCCTGCACTTTCCGTGACAGTTTCTGTTCGCTGCTCGGTGAAGCTGAAACTGTCGCCTGCACTTTCCGTGACAGTTTCTGTTCGCTGCGCGATCTATACCATGCGCCTGGCGTGTGTTACTCAGCTTGACTTCCTTGCTTGGCTCACAGAGATCAGTTCCTGCACTGTCTCGACCCTTACCTGCTTGGTGCGGTCACGTGGCGTCCTCCCCACCACCGTGGTCTTGCGTCATAACTATAATCTCGAACCCCCATCATCTCGGCTATTAAGTTATAAAATAACTTAAGGGTTATCTGACTTCCTTCAAATTATTACCACATATAATGCATGTTATATCTCCTCTTCTAAGATGTTTAAATACCATGTTTCATATAGATCTCAATAAAGCTTCATAATTCCATTCATAAATCCATCTGCTTAACTGCGGTCAGCGCCTTCTTGATCCTAGACCTACTACGTCATCCTGACATTCCTCTTGACTCGATCAGAGCGCTATCTTTTCTTAACTCTTCCCAAAACCTCAACTACGGCTTAATGTCTGCTGGCGTAGCCGATAACCTCAACTAGGAATCGGGTACAATATATATATATATATATATATATATATATATATATATATATATATATATATATATATATCTATATCAGTTTCTTGTGAACGCGATAACTGCCGTAATTTTGCACCAATCACTTTGCATTTTTTATCGAATATGTATACCCATAAAATCTCGGTCGAGTTCGTTACTGGGCTAAATCGGTCGAAGGGGATGAAAATGGGTGACTTTTTTCGAAAAAATTAAATATTGCTTTAACTCTCTTAATATGTGAAATATTGAATCCGTTCAAAGTTCATACTATGTGTCGGATAAAGCCCAAAAATTTATGTTTGAAGAGTTTCTTTTATAGCACCAACCATTGACCAAAGGGGTGGGAAAAAGTGTTTTTTTCGGGAAACATTAACCATATCTCTCTTAATAGGCACAATATCAAAACCGTACAAAATGGACAATATTCCCCTAATAATTACCTAAAACTTTTGTCTGAAAGAATTTTTGATATCACCCACCATTACGACAAGGGATGAGAAAAATGATTTCGGAATTATAAAAAAAAATGCCAAGAGCTATGAGTGGTTGCCATGGCAACACTACTAAATTGATGAGCGATGAGCCATCAGACGTTGCCATGACAACGCACTTGAGCGAGATCAGATTCAGATTTCCATCTGACTAACTGTGAAGCGGTTTCGGTGACGTAACTGGTAGCATACTGAACTTCTATGCCCAAGGTCGCGGGTTCAAAGCCGGCCAAAGTCGTCGGATTTCCTAAGAGCGCTAAAAATCCCTCAGTATGCTTTCCTTTGGAGGGGAGGTTCCAACGTTCGTTGCGAGTTACTCATTGCGGTGGCATCTAGTAGCCAAGTTCACAGCTAGGTGTCGTTGACGGTAGTATCTGGTAGCAACATTAGGAACTACTGCTTAAAATTGAGCGTCTGCATTCCTTGCCTGAATTACAGACTAATACAACCATCACAATTCACACCGTTTATCAGACAGATTCTACACTCACCCAAAGTACACGGGGTTATATGACCGCGTTGTCGCAGCCCCTAAACTGAGCAACCAACCAACATCTCTGCAGTAGATATAATTTTGGTGAAGAAGTAACAGACCGTTACATAGTTACACATCAGTGTCGAAACCTTGCATAAGGACAGTGTGACCTCAAGTATAACAAGTAGTTCCGTGAAGAACTATACAGCCTATTTTCATATATCCTACTTATGTTAATTGCCACTATTTAACATACACAATTTCAGTTTGATTGCTGTAATAGATTCGTAGATATTGAGAACCGTCTAAATATTTCGGATGGTCGCCATGTTGGATTTTATTTATGTAGGTCCTAGAGTTATGTACTGTTACATGCAGATTAATGTGAACGTGTAGTATTCAAACTTCAATCGCATAATTAGGACACAAGAGAAAACAAGGAGATTTAAAAAATTTCCACAGCTGCCATCTTGAGGTTATGGAAACAATTGAAATAAATTAGATGCCAGTGGATTAACATTCGGATAAAGATTTACTGTACCAAGTTTCACTGCACGCGGATGGTTAAATTGTGAGAAACGTCCATGTGAATATTTATAATTCGCGTCACCGCCATGTTGGATTTGTGATCACCAGGTTATTTAAAGTCCTATAGGTGAACTTAAGTTCATAGCCCCTATGAACATTAAAAAATGCAGTTTGATTGCTAAAATAGATTCGTAGATATTCAGTATCGTCTAAATAGTTCGGATGGTCGCCATGTTGGATTGTTCATTATTCAAACTTTCACTTCGATCGCATGACTACATCACAAGAAATAAAAACTTAATTTTAAAATTCGCACTGCCGCCATCTTGAGGTTATGTAAACAATTGAACTAAATTAGATACCAGTGGATTACAATGTGTATAAATATTTCCTGTACCAGGTTTCAGTGCGCTTGGAACATTAAATCGCGAGAAAGGTCTATTTAAAATGTTCAAATTCGCTTGGCCGCCATTTTCGTTTTGTAGTTAACCGGTTTTTGAAAATCTTATAGATGGACTTCCAGTAGTGCCCTTTATCTCAGTACAAAATTTTAGGGAGATACCGCTAATAGTTTCAGAGATATAGAATGCCAGTGAAATATTTCGCACATCCGCCATCTTGTGATTATGTAAACAATTGAACGAAGTTAGATGTCGGTGCATTACAATGTATATAAACATATACTGTACCAAGTTTCATTGCGTTTGGTTGGTCAAATCGCGAGAAACGTCTATTTAAAAGTCGCAAATTTGCTTGGCCGCCATGTTCGTTTTGTAGTTACCAGGTTTTCAAAAGTCACATAAGTGAACTTATAGTAGTTCCCTCTATCACCATAGAAAATGTCAGGGTAATATCGGTAATAGTTTCGGAGATATTGAATGCTGGTGAAATATTTCGCACAGCCGCCATGTTGGATTGGTGAGTCGTAACAAAATTTGAAGGGCACGGTCGAGGTCGCCGGGAATAGTGCTATGAACTTTCCGAGTTTCATTGAAATCGCTCCTGCCGTTTAGATTTTATTAGGGGGGGACACACACACGAATCACACACACACGCACACACACAAACGGAAAAAAGGTGATCTCATAAGCCTATTTTTTCAAAATTGAAAATAGGCTAAAAATGGACCCCAAATGACAAGAAGGTTACCGTCATCATAAGACAATAAAATGTTTAAAATATGCATAAAATGACGAAAAACAAAGTTAATTAATCTCCAATTATAAAAATACTTTCACGCAATAAATGAGGTCTGATCCTTCTACGAAAACCTGCATATTCTGCCTATTTTCGCCTATCCCCAAGTTTGTCCTGTGAAATCTATCTCCGCCTTACGGCGTGCCGAGAGGACTTTTGTTAATTTAAGTACTGCAACTTAGAATTTTTCAAATGGTTCCTACTTTTGCCACCATGCACCACCGTCAACGACTACTAGGCCAAGTTCAGAACTTAGCTACCAGACGCCACCGCAGTCGGCTCTTGGCAACGAACGTAGAAACCTAAGAGCTTTGTTTACATTCTTAACCTATCCAATTTAGCTTCACACAGGCGCAATTAGTGGAAGGTTCTTTAACATGCCATAAATCCATGACATGGGACAGCCGGCTTTACTTCCCCTCCGAAGGAAGGCATACTGAGGGATTTTTAACGCTCTTAAAAAATCCGACGGCTTCGGCCGGGTTTGAACCCGCTATCTTGGGCATAGAAGCTCAGCATGCTACCGACTACGCTACCGAAGCCGCTTCTTTGGGATTTACGCTCGCTGAGTTGAGATGCCATATAGCACCTAGTGTTTCCCAAAATACTAATCTGTGGAGTACCCGTGGGTCTGTCATTCCCACGTCGTGTAAAATGTTTATGTCTGTGGGCCCCGACCTTTGTCTGCCCCTATGATGTCTAAGTGTGGTGATGATGTGTCGTTCACGGCCCTATCTGGTCCCCTGTTCAAAATGTGGGATGGGTTAGCATGTGGCTGTGACTATAAATCGGCTTAGAATAATTGCCTGTAGTGGATTTTAGAGAAAGAAAAAAAACTAAGAAAAGAAATTATTAGGGGGGTGTTGTTCCTCCATGGAATCTGTCTGTATCCGCCCCTAATTAGTTTGTATGTTCGCGAGTAATTGCCTGTCTGCCCCTAAGTGTTGGGCGCGTGTGGGAGGGAAGCGGCCGTGGCTGTAAAAGACGCGCTTGTGTGTATGGAGTCGCCTACCGCTGACTCCTGCCGCGGGCGCGTGTGGTGTTATCGGAGAGGACTTATCTCGTATCGCGTGGCTACTTGTCACGCGCCGTGTACTGTGTGTTATCACCTTTGTATACATGTTCCTAGTGCTGTTAGTGATAGGCGTAAAATAGTCTGTCTTCCCAGATCAATCTGGTCTGCAATATTTGTGTAATATATGATGCGGAGCCTAATGTAATGCCGCTCTCACTTCCTGTATCAACATCCGTTTTGTCACTGTATACCATTACTGTTATTGTTTTATGTTAGTGTCATCATGTCTGTATGTCATTGTCACGTTCCGCTGCTATAAACATTTCTTCCGCCAACAGCGTATGGCAACACGTTGGAATTCGCTTATTTGCAGCGCGGCGCTTCCTGTATGTGTGTTTAGTGACCTTGTATACGGAAAGTCTTCAATGAAATGCAGGAAGGATAACAAAACGTGACTTCTGCCACTGTCCGTGTGTCGACATGTGTTTGCATTCTAGAAAGGCCAACGTTTTAACTTGTCATGTTTTCGCTCTCAAGCTTGTTTGGGAATTTGTTTCCGTGCTTACTTCCCCTTTGTGTCTTGCTCTATTATTTTATGTCCGGGGTAATCTACATTGCCATGATTTTTGGCCGTAGAGATGTGGTGTTCCCTACTTTGTGTGAGCGTTTGTCTGTGCTCGTGGCGTCTCCCGTATTCGAATTTCGGGCGCTATGGTCCAAAAGAGTATTTTGTGGTCTCCGTAGAGGCCTGGTGTTCCCGGTACGTCCCCTATTGGTAATCCCGGGGTCGCTTATGCCCTAAGTAGGCTACTATAGCGAATACCTTAGAACGGGCCTACGCCCTTGTAGGTATGTCTCGTGTATGTCGTCTGTGTGAATTTTGGTTAGCCCTGGTCTTAATTTGTGGGCGTAGTGTGGTTTTGAATCCCCTAGTGAATGATACTCTGTCGGCCGTAATATTGTTATGTCTGTGATTGCCTCTAGCCGCCTGGTGCGTCACGTATTCGTGTTGAGCGTGCAAAGTGTTGGGTTACCTCGTGTGATAACGCCGCTGTTGGGACTGTGTTTCCTGTCCGGCAGTTAATATTTGAATTGCACAGCATTTATGTTATGACCTTCCCACAAATGTTTTGAGCGTGTTTTAAAATATGTTGTCTACGAGGCCCTACGTTTCTTCATAATGACCGTGCCTGATCTTTTGGCCCTACCATCGTGATGACGCTATCTGTGTAAGACTTGCGTAGTTTATGTGTTTGTACATGTATTCCTTGTATGTAAAAGAACCTTCCCGTGTTCATGCTTGTGTGGCTCAATCGTTCTTGTGCTTGTGTGTCCTGGCCCTTAGTTGCCATGTTGCGCCCTTGAGGCTGACTTTGGGCAGCAAGCTATTGCTGTACACCCCCGTGTCGGTGTACCTACCTTGTAAAAGAACCTCCCCGTGTTTATGTCTGTGCTGTGAGTGGCATTAGTGCAATTCATATGCCATCCCTGGTGTATACTTATGATGTGTGCGCAATATTAATATGCAATTCACATACATATAATATAACCCTTCTTATACATACATTAATTCTTAGCTATAACTCTATGGGACACAGTGTCTATATGGGATCCTATGGCCTTTCTATGGTATTGTGTATTCATGCTGTCTGTGCGATTCCGCCCGTGTGATTGTCTGTCCCCGTGTCCATATTCCTGGTTTAATTTTAATTTGCCTCGAATTGCCTTAGTTCTGGCCAGCTTTTGTCTAGTTGGGAGTGGATTTTCCCCCGTAAATGTGTTTATCCTCGCCCGAGCGTTGTTGCCCGACGGGGTGAATACCTTCGCCCTGTCATGAGGGTATAGGCCTCCGACTCCCATTGAGGTGCTTCTTTACCATTTTTCAGGGGTGTTTTAAGTAAAGTAAGCCTAAGCCTTCGTGCCTCTTAATAGGCGTAGGTGTGCTGGCGCCTGAAGGGCTGCGTTGGCTCCGCGCCACCCTATCAGTGTCTGTGGGGGTGTAAGCCCTCCTGTCTGCCTGGCCTCGTGGGGTGGGCGGTAAAACTTCCCTTATACCCCGTGTACTTTGTTTTGGAGGCAGGATAGTGCGTGCAGGCGTGTGTGATATAGTCTGGTGAATTGTAAGCAATCCCCCTGTATTTCTTTGCCTCGGGTGTGCACATGTTCGTGTCCGCCTCCATTTTGGCGAAATCGCTCTTTGAACTGGCGGTAGGGGTCGTGTAGTTGTCTGTGAGCGCCCCTCTAATGTATTGGAGGGCAGTCTAGCCGTTTTCTGGGCTATGGCCACGGCAGACTCCTTCCTTTGTGTCTGTCTATGTGTGTGGGTCTGTATGGGCTTATTATGCTGTGGCACATTTTCTACGTTCTCAGCCCATGATATAGTTTCCTCCAGGTTCCTCTTTGTGTCATCGTGTGTGTTTGAGAGCCCTGGCGTTAACTCCCTCTCGTTCATTTGTTCTGAGGGGGTTGGCGTAGGTTTCGCCCCTCGGTCTGGCAAAATTGCCTCCCGGCCCGGAGCTGCGGGACGTGTGTATGTGTGAGTTTGGCTCTGTAGTATATTGGAGGCTAGCCTGACCGTTTTCTGGCCAATGGCCACGGCAGACTCCTTCCCTTGTGTGGCGGTACGTGTCGAGAGGGACATCTTCGCAAATTGCGGTGTTAGCGTATCTACGCCTATGTCCTCTCTTGGTTTCGTTGGTGACCCTGCCGAGAACTCAAAGATAGCATTGTTGGCTTGGAGTTCCCGATATCTTTCCCAAATTTGGGCGTACTGCCGATTAAGGCATATGGCCTGTTCGGCAACTTTGGTACCGCTAGTTCCTATTTGTTTATGTTGTTTGATGAGTGCCTCCCATTGCTGGAACATGACCTCGTGTCGGCAGTGTAGTTTCCAGTGTGCTTTGTTGAGTTGTGTACGGAGGGTGGGGATTTTCGCCCTAGTCTTTCGATTCTTGGCGCTGCGGAGTGGCCGGACAAGTGCCCTTATGATTCTCATATACTGAGCGTGCAGGAGCTGCTGATACCTCCTGAGATAGTCCTGCCTTGTCTCAAAGATCTTATGGCAGGCAATTAATTCCTGGTATTCCCCAATGTTCTTCAGCACAGCTAAACGGTATAGGGGGAGCCATCCTGAACTACGTGTGTGTATTAAAAGAAATGTGTGTGGCTTCTAATGTATTAAATCTGATGATTCTTCCCAGGGGGGGTGGGGTGGGTAAACTAAAATTTCCCTTATATTCCCAGAGAGGGGGAAAAAATAATGCTTTCTCCCAGAGAAAAAAAATCAAATTTCGCTTGGCTGCTTTCAGTATGGACCGCTCTACCACGAGGGCTCGATGTTTGAGTCCCTTACTCTTACTTTGCGTGGCACCCGGCCTCCACCAATCTGTTTTATCCCTCTGTTGGGGGTGGGATAAACAGGGTAGTGTAAATGTATTAATTTAAGGGATGTTTCCGAAAAAGGGTAGTTTCCCGTAATTGGGGAAGACTACTAGTGTAATGTGTTGGTGTGAGTACGTGATCTATTGGGGGCGTCCCTACAGGATGCGTTTACCTGCTGGGGGATGAATGTCTAAGAGTGGGCTATTAACCTAGCCTGCCAATTAAGTAGAGCGAGGGTTTTAGCAAGCTCACATGCAGAGTCGACAACTTGACACTCTGCAGTCGGGCCGCTTGCTCGAGTACAATAGAATTCCTGACGGCGCAGTTCCTGGCCTCCACGGTCAGGGGCAATTAGGACTAAGGTCAGGTTGGGTGTAAGGATGTATAACTAGGGGCAATGAGTAATAGATGTAAGTGTTTACAGACCAAGTGTTTATTGGTCAGTGGTGGTGATGTACTGTCCCTTTAGGCAGTGGACAGGTATGAAACAAAGTACAGAGTGTGTGAAATACAAAGCGTTATGGGTAGGTGTTACAATAATGAGGAATCTGAGCACACGGCTAGTTCTCACGGAACGGACCTTGGAGGAGCAGAGCAGATGGCCACGACTAGATAATGGGCTCTTCTGGGTCTAGCTTTTAAGGCCTTCCCCCACTGCTTGGTCAGCGTTTCCTCACTGTCGCCGCTCCAGATAGTGTGTTTATGTATTATGTAAGCGTGGCTGTCAGCAGTATTACTGGGCCTGCTTGTGTTGCGGAAGTATGTGAGGCTTATGGCATGCCTATGAGGGAGGTTTTGGTGAAAAGATGAAGGGGTGGGTCTTAGGGGTACTGCCCCTGGGCTGTAGATTATATTCTCAATTAGTTGGTTATGATTTCTGGAGTCCGCAACGGAGTAGTTGTTGTTGTTGTTGTTGGTGTTGTTATTTGAAGCGGTGAAAAACGAGGTCATCTGCCCCGTTATTAAGTGTATAACTCACATATTCATTTCAGGCACTAGGAAACTAACTGTACCTCCTCGCCCAGTCTAATTGAGTACACTCGTGTTGAGATATTGAAAAGCTTCTGCTAATATTACTTTCCAATCGGAAACAGATTTGGAGTGTAAAATGTTTTGCCAGTCGCTACAGGGTTAAACCACCGACTGGTCGAATATTACTGTTTGTACTACAAACGAGGAGATCTAGTGCATAAGGTCCAGTTTAGGTTTGTTTTGGTCTTTTAATCCTCATTAAGTCAAAGAATGTAGCAAGTATGTATCGCGGTACTTTTCTTTTTGTTTGTTGTTTGGAAAACACACTTATCGGGGAATTCACTTAACCTACATAGGTGAAGCATAGGTCGCGATACAAACTTTTACCGAAGATTTTATCACTAATTTTCGTCTGTGATTTAGGTTGTTATATTTACAGTCAAAACTTGATTATTGTCTATAACGTCTTCCGTGGCGCAGTTTGTTTTCGTATTGCGACCTCCACTACTCTCGGCCTGAATTTCCAGTTTACAATACGACCTAATAGTTAAAACATCTCCTTTACTATATATTTTTTTAGTAGAATGAAAAAATAAAATAACATTTTATGAACTATATTTGCCATGCCATAGTTATATGTAATTCATTGATGCAGACGTCAAGCGTGCATCATGAAACACCATTAGGAAGTTTCTAAAGAGTGCAAAAGTTAGGAGCACGCTTTTATCGCCTCCATTGTGGTGACATAGTGAAGTCTAGTTGGTCGTTAAGCACCATATTATCCATTTAGCAGCACAGCGTTAATCCCAAGCGGGAGCAAAGGGAATTCAAGTTTCTCGTCTCGTGGCTCTGGAATATGTAAGGCTATGGCCACAAGAAAAGCAAGGCTTTGCCTACACGAAGAGCGAACTGTTATGAGATAAATGCATTCCAATATGTATCACTCGAGTATACTTAAAAAACAATAACTACGAGGGATTTTTTAGATACACATTGTGCGTAGTCTAATTATAAGTTATGTGTGAAAGCTTAGAAAAATTAAATTGAATCAGCCGGAGCTGAAAAGTATTAAGTCAGTTTTCACTACTTCTCAGGAGACAGATAAAATGCCATTGACAGAAGAGAACTTAACAAACACACTATATTAGTCATCATGTTGTGAAGCAACTATTCAGGTTATATTTGTGTAAGCGGAATATCAATTTTAATTTAATAACTTTTTTTTTTTCAAATCAATTTTGGAAACGTAACTTAATACCTTTCAACTCCTTTGATAGTTTAGTGCAGCATAAAGCCATACAGAATGGACATTGTATACATTGTATACATTGTATTTTATTTCAAAAGGGATTTGGAACGTAAAAAACACCTAAACCCTATACAAATGTAATTTACAATAGCACTGTAACACGCGTGAATCTTGCAATGCGGCCAACATTAAGTACGGAATTCGGCGCTGAAAGGCAGCAAGTCGTAGACTTAATGCTTTTCTCCTCTGATCGCATTACATGTAATAGTGGTGTTAGGTCAAGGGATCGTGGAGGCCATGCCAGGAACTTCAAATCATCATCCCCACTACGACCAATCCATCGGTTTCCTAAACGTATTGTTACGGCTGTGAGTTTGTTTCATCGCTCGCCGCATGAGTCACAACTGCCCCCGGGCTGGGCTGTGCTCTGCCTCAGTGTATTGCGTGCGCCTTATGCAACAGGACTACTAGGACAAAGGGATGGTCCAGAATATTCGTGACTCAGCCAGTGATGGAAATCTCGACAAGCCGTGAACCCTGGATGGGTCTAGAAGCATTTATTGAGTCACCGGCCTGCTATATAAGAGCGACCTGTCAAGCAGGGTGTGTGTGTTTTACGAGCTAGTGCGAGCGTTTATCCTGAGCGACAGAAGTGTGGTGACTTGCGAAACCCCTGGTGAAGCCGATTCTCTTGACAGCGAGGGAGTGAGGAGCATACAGGGGACTGCCTGTGTTTTGAGCGAGTGTGATTTCACTGAGCGACAGAGGCATTGTGGCGAAGTGCCGTGCGAGTTACGAAATCCAGTGACATTGTTTCCCAGCTCGTGGACAGCGAAGCAGCGTGTAGTAGGTTATCGTAAGTAACTGTAGTTTGTGTACATAAGGAAGAGGTGCAGGTAGTTTCTGTCAAGGCCACTGGACTCCTTAGGATGGATTAACTTCTGTGGTTTGTTGACAAGTGAAAGGGGGCAAGAGCTCTCCATAAGGAAGAGACTTGAGGAAACTGGAGTAAGGTTTTAATTGCTTGTATTTGATGATGAGTAGTGTATCTTTCTGGCCGCAATAAAGTTAATTATTTCCTTAAAGGAAGAAACTGTGTTGTGTTTCAACCCACCGTAATCCAGTTAACAAAAGTGTCACTAGGGGATTGCACGTAACAGTATGTTAAAGATTCACGAACATCGGAATGGAAGTTGAGAAAGATAGCAGAAAATGAAACTTTGCTATCTGCAGCGGCAGAAATCCAAAATGCTACTGTAAGAAAACAAACCTTTTTGAGTTTTTCTATGTTAATGTAAAGCGAATTAATGAAACTGTGTATTTTTACTGCATTCGTATATGCTTTTACTGTAATGTACCGTTTACACATATTCATTCAGCCCTCCCCACCATTTTCTCCCTGATTTTAGCAAACAATTCTTTCGTATACTCTGCATTTTTCAACCGTCATGAATTCAGCATAAAATGGCTGCATCGTATTGTCTGAAGATCTATCATATTTCGACACTGAGTATAGGTGATATGCTACACCAGTACTTAAAACATTCCTTACACTACCCTCAGCAGTTGAGCCCATTTAATACTGCATTTAAGAAACAGCGCCTATGGTATACCAGCATTTGTCTCACAGGAATGCTATTTGGCAGGGAGTTCCCCGCCCGCCTCGTCATCGTATCAGGCAATCTCAATGAGCTGCGACGTTGAATTCCAGAGCTTTACTCTTGTGTCCATCTTGCTGCAATTCCTTACGCAGAAGCTCATTAACAAACTACATGAACCAATATTATTATTTTTGGCACACTTCATTTAAGGAAAACCAAACTGTTAGCTACTCGTGTAAATGTTGCGAGCCAAGAAGCAATAAAGACGATTGAACTTTGTAGCGTCAGGGTTTCTTTTGACTACCGCTATATCCAGATAATCTTCAAGGAAGTGTAGGCAGTATTGCACTACCAAATTTGAGTTTGTATACAAATGAAATGATTACTGTAAATTTCTTTTGAAAATACAGTGTTATTATTTTCCCTTAATGAAATTTAATTAATTTTCAGTCGGTCAACACGATTTTACCCACATTTTAAGGCTGTTATTCCCTACACCTGAAGAAAATAATATAACATTTAATTACACACTTGGCTAGGTTTACCAGACAATTCCGGACAAGCCCTACAATTCAAACGTTTGTCCAAAGCCGGGAGGAATTTCTTTCAATGTCCTCCATTTATAGAAACTAACGTTTAAACACATCAAAACAATTTTCCAATCGCGAAAGGAGAAGAAGAAGAAACAATGAGTTGCGATTGCAAGGAAAGTGCTGTTATGTGATCTTTGGTGCTATTAAAGTGTAACATCTGTGGGGAGAGCGTTTCATATCGAACGTTTCTATTTGCTGTTTGAATGTTGGCAAGTCAGCTTTGTTGCTTAAGATTGCATTCTCTCAAAACTGTTAAAGGCGCTTTTCAAGTGGGAAGAAACGAACATGAAGTGCAGTCTAATTTGTCCCGCAGGAAAAATAAGTTCCTCTTTAAAATATGAATGACGTCTCACAATAGAAATTATAACTAGAATAATATGCATTAAAATATTTATTATTTAATTTAGTTTTGCATTTTAATGTTACATTTTGTGATGTATTACATTTTCCTGAAATGGCCAACATTTTAGAACACTAGCGGACCCGAGCGAGAAATCTCGCGTGCTCATGAACCACACTTTCCCCAATAGGTTTATAATGAGAGACTTAAGGAGAAAGGTTGTTTTATATTTATATTTCAACCAAATGATTATAGAACACTATTTACCTTTCAGTTAGAATTCCAAGTGTTGCGTATCCTAACTTAAGAAGTCAATCACTGAAAATTGTATCATCATAACACTGAACAGTTATTCGAAATTATTGAGTACTCATTCCTTTGATTTACTGCTTCTGAAAACCACGCAAAATGAAAAAAAGAAACGCCTCAGACTTAAAATGACATGAAACAGGCATCACAGCGGTCAAAATGTAAAGACGACAGCAATTATGGAGCGTATTTTCCTACAGCAACAGTGTATGCAAATCGCACACTTCGAACATTTTTAAGTCATTTTTTAAAGAAATTATAGATATTTATGAAATTAGAGTGGAATTCGTCACTGCTAATGTCTATTCTCTTTCATTTGAATGCTCATTTGGCACGATCGGTCGCAAGTGAGCGCCGCAGGAGCGATCTATACCATTGAAATAATTTTTCTAAAATGTCCTACATTTTAGAACATTATGTCCGCAAAGAACATCTGGTAACCGTACACTTGGATGACCAGTTTCGATTGGTTTTATTTTTCACGTGTGTGGAATAACGCCCATTACTAATCATGTTCAAACGTGTTGACCGGCAGAAAAGCATTTACATTTCATTTACTACGGCAAAACTTAATAAAAATGCCTTCCAACATGATAAACATTTTCCTTTATTTTTCATAAATACCGGTACCGTATAGCAAGTTGCGTGTCATGGTCCGCAGTCTCTTAAGGTCCGAAGAATACGGTATTTTCTTCGCATACGAAGGTCATCTGAAGCAATTAACTGAAGGGACCTTTCTGTCAAAACTATGTAAACCGCCAGATTACATTTGCTGCTTCAGCGGGAGATAAGAGCCTGACTGCGCTATGCTAATGAGTGACCCACATGGCCGCATGTATTTACTAAACCACCATGGACAAGTAGCGGGGTAAGGACTGCACTTCACCTACTGGGCACTGTAGCAGGTAGGCAACGCTACGGTGAAATTATGTTAATGATTAGCTTTGCGTACAGGTTCATACTGAACGGGCAACAAAAGTTGGTGATAATGATGATAATTGTTGTTTTAAGGGGCCTAACATCAAGGGTTCAGCCCCTGATGGTGAGTGTGATTGTGAAGATGATAATGAAATGTAAACTATAACTAAAACTAACTACATACTAACTTATATACTAGAAGAAGAAATGGAAAACAAAAGGAGAATAAGGCATACAAAGGGCAGGAGGAGAAGAAATGCCCTCAACCCTCAAAGAATGCGGATTGAGGGACTTTGAAGGAAGGAGAGCCACGAAAGGCTGATAGGAAAGGGAAAGAGGAGAGGGTCCGCCCCAAAGGCAATGAAAAAAAGGAAAAACCGGACCCAGCTCAGGAACACCCGGGGTCGCCAACTCTCGAACTCACCAGCCGTGGGCCCTTGAGAGTGTAGCACTATCCAGGGTGCACCAGAAGTGGTGGGGCTACATACACCCTGTCTCCTTGAGGGCCTTGAGCAGAAGGCAGGAGATATGAAAAGAAACAGAAGGCTGACCCCTCGTTGAAGGAGGGTATCAGAAAAGATGAGACAAGGGCCAATTAAGGCGGGAAAGGAAGAGACTCCCTAGGCCTCAGATACTCTAATACCGTCGGGGTCGGAAGAGAACAAGAGTTGGCCAAGTGAGGTCGACAGGAAAGAAGACGAAGAGGAGCCCGGAACAAGTAAGCGGAAGCAATGCCGGACTCAGCTGGGACCCCGTGGTCGCCAACCCACGCCTCACTAGATGTGAGCACCTGGGGGGAGGGCAACAAAAGTATTTGTTCATTTGATCTCAACGCTCCTGACACTCTCTCTGTTAGGGCCTCCAAAACTAATGGGACGGTCCGACTCAAGACGTAGTGACTGGCATTTATGGCTTCCACCAGCGACATACAGTACATGTTCGATTCCCGGCTTTGAAAATATATGTTTGATCTGGTATGAAGACTAGAATAGGGTAGCATACTCTCAGCTTCCTGACGCAGAACGTAGACGAGGAGGGTTCAAGCCCCACTTCATTCATCATACAAGTGGTTCTTCGTGGTTTTCTATTTCTACTTGAGGAAAATGCCAACTTGGTGCCTAACTTAAGGCAAGATCCACCTCCCACCCAAATCCTACCTCAAATAGAAATACTGCACGCACACAAGTGCAGACATCACAATGATACACACACCCATGTGCAGGGAGCTATGCCTCTCTGTCCTGAGCTAATCGTTTCATCACTGCATACCTACCACACCCTACATCTGAGACAATCTGTTTAACATATTCTAACCTTGGTCAACCCCTTCAGTTCTTGTCTCCGACCCTCCCTTCTACAAAAGTTTGCTATTCCTGTGTGTCTTAGTGTATGCCCTGCCAACCTATCTCTTATCTCATTAACAGTTACCAGAAACATCTCTCCTCTCCCACTAGCCTTAACACATCTTCATTTGTAACTCTATATATCCATCTGACCGTCACCATTCTCCTGTAACACCACATTTTAAATGCTTCCATTCTCTTCTTTTCTGCTCCGTCAACAGTCCAAGTTTTACTTCCATAGAGTGCCACGATCCAGACAAAGGCTTTCAAAATGCTTCATTACAGTATGTTTACTTATAATAAACTATTTATTACCTTAAGTCAATATATTGTACATTAAAACCGTACATTGTGACCTTCCTCATAGGATAAGTAAATGTGCAATAACGTACACTTGATAGAACATTGCCGTAACAGAGGATACTAAAAATATTTTTTGTTCCAAAAGTAACATTTTAAGGGGGGATGTAATGAAATTTGTGTCAAAAATCGATTTTTTGGAAACGAGTTATTCGTAATCTACATAGTGTAATTTACATTGTGTATAAATTTTATAGTTATCGGAGGCATGGAAGTTCATTAAAAACATTAAATGTCAAACTCTGCACATATACTTGGTGTGAATCCAGGAGTGTTCACCATAAAGGCGTTCAACACCATTGACAAGAATTGACTCATGAATGCTGAGAAAGGGATGTCTGATTTTGAGCTGGAAGCCAGACAGAAAATAAGAGGGCAGAAAAGAATGATGGAGGATGAAGAGTATGAATATGGAGGATTTTAAAAATCAAATAAGCATTTTTCATGTTTGAATATGGTAACCAAATGTTTAGATGCATTTTTCTCTAATATAAATTCTTTGTAGAATCAGAAGCCTTTTCTCAAAAATTATAAATCGCAGAGCTATGATTTTTCAGGAGTTGTTCATTACACACTGTGGAATATATGCAACTACAATTGTAATCATTGCTTATTTAAATTTTTAGTTATAGGGTTTTATGTGATGAAAAATGTCTTATTTCTGTGACAGTAAGTTCAGGATTTTTTAAGTAAAGAACTAATATGCATATGTAATTTATTTTAGTTCAGTATTCATATTGTAGTGATAGATTCATACAGTAAAAATTTCAAAGTGATTGTATCATTAGAATTCCTCTTATGGCTTTCAAACAAAAAGGGCATAACTGTTAATACTCTTATAACATTAATGTACATGCCTTACATCTAGGTCTCTACTTATATTTTTTCATTTATTACAGTTAGTTATCTATCTACACACAAAATTGCATGCCTTTAACTCAAAAACTATGGTTGTAATGATTTTTAAGGAAAAGCTTGCATTTCCGATTACATCCCCCCTCAAAAACTAAATCTGTTACAAAATGTGTTAAGGAAAACATGAACAAGTCTTGATAAAACAGCGTTGAAATGAAGAGTTGTGGATGTGAATATAGATATGCTGAATAAGTTAGGTTATAAATGATGGTTGATATATATTTGCCAGGTAGAGAAATATTGTAGAGAGAGAGCGTTGGAAATAGGTGTGACGAAGTTGTTATGAATTGGTAAGAAATGTATTGGTTATATAGTTGCCAAGAAACTAGTTGGAAGAAACTATAGTTTCAACGCTGTTTTATCAAGACTTGTTCATGTTTTCCTTAACACATTCTGTAACAGATCTGGCTTTTGAAATTTTACTTTGTGAGCTTTTGGAACAAAAATATTTTTACTATCCTCTGTTATGGCAAAATTGTATTGACTGTAAGTTATTGGACATTTACTTATCCTATACCACGCTGAGGAAGGTCACAATGTGACCGCAACCGGTACGGTTTTAATGTACAATATAGACTTAAGGGGGGACGTATGCAAAATTGCACTTCAGTAAAAGAGGTATTGTAACTCCCCGAGTTTTAAAGACAATGTCTGTGTTGATTTTCGTGGTGATAATTCAAATGATTTTTCAGCTAGGAATATTTGAATTTTCTGAAACATGTACCATTAATATGTACCTTTTATACGAAATCATCCCATTGTAAGTTACAAAATTTGAAATGTAATATCTAAAGACCGGGTTAAAGATATCTGTGGAACACATTTTTGATATCTTATTTACTTTACATTTAACAGCACTTCAAATTCTGATGGACTTAATTTGAAAAAATAATGTAGACATGTTACCCCTTATAATCCAAAATATGTTCTTAAAAATGTTCCAGGAAGTTATTTAGAATAATGGTTTACAGCAGCATACCAAGTTTCATCACTGTATCTTCAATGATGTAGGAGAAAAGGTACAATGAACTTACAAAAATGTAAGTTATGGAAAAATTGAATCAAAGATTTGGGTTCGTATATATTGTATTGCCGCTCATCTGATAAATTAGTGCAGACCATATCCATTTTACTCTGATTTTTCTTATTCCTCCAGATGTTTCCTCATTGAATGTCTCCTTTGATGAGCCTTTGTTTCCAATTTCACCATCCGATGATGTCAGATTATCCTCACAATTCTTCCCAGAGAAGTGGGTGTGGCAATATACAAGCAGTTACATATAATTTTTTTTCTCACATTTACACATGGTATTGAACTGTAATATTTTGGAATTAATATGTTGATACCGTAGGGTACATTGCGGGCGAATAAAAAAATACTACTCTCACTCATTTTTACATACGTCCCACCTTAAGGTAATAAATAGTTTATTACAATTAATACGTTAATAAGGAAGCGAGGTATTTGTATGTTCACTTATTTAAGTATATGGGAGGTTTGATGTCAGAACGCTTTATCGGCACGTCCTCATCACTGGAAATAAAATTGGATAAAAATAGTTTGTAATCATGAAGTAGTTTGTATATAATTTAATAATCACTGTGTTCTAAATTACTTTCTGTGGAGCGTAGAGGGTCGTGGCTTAAACTGCCACTCGTCATCAACGCTACAGTCTGTCAGTGCCCTATTCCCAGCGCTTTCATCTATCGTACTCTAGTTATTCGAAATAATCAAAGATGTTAACTTTCTACTAGAACAGTGCTTGGGTTGGTTGGTTGGTTGGTTGGTTGGTTGGTTGGTTGGTTCCTCAGATTAGGGACTGCGACAACGCAGTCATGTAGCCCCGTGTACTTTGGGTGTGCGTAAAAACTGTCTGATAACCAGTGTTAATTATGATTGCTATATTAGTGTGTATTATCTGTTTTTCTAAATTCAATTAAGGACTGCAGACATTCAATTTCCAAGTAGTTCCTACTTTTGCTTCCAACGCCACCGTCAACGACAAGTAGTTCTGAACGTGGTTACTAGGTGCCACGGCAGTCGGCTCCTGGCCACTAACGTTGGAACCTAAGGGCGTTAGTAAAATCCAACCTATAATTTAGCTTCACACAAGTGTAATTAGTGGAAGGTTCTTTTACATGCCATAAATCTATCACATGGGATCGCCGGCTTTACTTCCCCTTCAAAGGAAGGCATACTGAGGGATCATTAACGCTCTCTTAAAAATCCGACGACCTTGGCCGGGTTTGAACCCGCGATCTTGGCCATAGAAGCTCAGCATGCTATCAACTACGCCACCGAAGCCTCCATTCTTATATATACACTAGCTGAAGTACCCGTGCTTCGCTACGCGTCATAAATAAAATAAAATGTGAAGGTGACAGTTAAAACAGGGGATAGGCGAGGTGCTGCGCAGAGGGAGAAAAAGATGGAACATTTTGTCCAACTACACCGCTCGGCGTTGACCGTGTTTTGTAGCACAAATTTAGGTTTTACTCGCTAACGGTTGGAGATACTTTTCGGACAGGAAATGTAAGTTAAAACCTCGTATATGCCATCAAAAGTTTGCTATTTCTTAGC